>JAWHQI010000078.1:0-2400000 GCA_033032865.1 Dactylorhiza incarnata
TGAGTCTGAAGCTGAGTCCAATGCGGATGAAGGCTACAGTAGAAATATTTTCTGCTTAAATTTCCTTTCTTTAGATTCTTCTACACCAGTATGCTTTTTGGCAAAAGATAGTGCATCTCTCTGTGAACCAATGGCACAAGAGACTATCACATATTAATTTCAAAACTATAAATATGTTATTTTCTCGCAGCTTAGCGTGTGACGTACCTGTTGTTAAGTGCATTAAAGAGAGACCTTGTCATGCATGCCAAATGGGCAAGCAGACTTAGGCTAACTTTACGAGCATAATTGGCAAAGATTCTACCAGATGTTTATATCTACTTCATATGGATCTATTTTGTCCCATGTCAGTTAGGAGTTTAGGAGGTAAAGCTTATACCTTTGTAATTGTTGATGAGTACTCACGTTTTACTTGGGAATTATTTCTGAAACACAAGTCAGATACTTTTGACTTTTTCACTAGTTTTGTTAGGCAAATTCAGAATGAACTAAGCTGCTCCGTAGTCAAAATCAGAAGTGACCACAAAACAGAATTCAGTCTGGGGCTATGACAGAATTTTGTGAAAGCGTGGCTATCTTTCATGAGTTTTTCTCTCCTCATACTCCACAACAAAATGGAGTTGCCGAGAGAAAGAATAGAACACTCATTGAGGCAAGCAGAACAATGTTGAATGATTCTTCTCTTGAGGAATATTTCTGGGCTGAAGCTGTCAACACTGCTTGTCATGTGCAAAACAGAGCACTAATAAACAAGAACCATCGTAAGATACCTTATGAACTTCTAAAGGGCGAGAAACCAACTGTATCTTATTTTAAAAAATTTGGCAGTAAATGCTTCGTACTTAACAATGGGAAGTATTACAAAACTAAGTTTAGTGAAAAATATTTTGAAGGTATTTTTGTAGGCTATAGTAGCCATAGTAAGGCATATAAGATTTTCAACAAGAAAACTCTAGTTGTAGAATAATCCATAAATGTTGTGTTTGATGAGACGAGTCTGCATCACAACAGCTCTTCTAATGTTTTTATTGAAGATGCGGGTGCATGTTTGAAACTAAAAGAACTAAATTTGGAAGAAGTCATCAAAGAAGTATGCTTTAAGGACAGTTTCAGTGAATGACCCAATTACACCTGAAGAAGAACCTCAAGAAATAGAAGATGTACCAGAAGCAGAAGAACCTAGTATTAGGGATGATGCAAGAAACCTGGTGATCAGACATCAGAGAGATCACCCAGCAAATCAAATCATCGGAGGTACCAGAGTCAGAATAAGGGCAAGAAGAGGTACAGGTAACGAAGTTTAGCATTTATGTTTTCTTTCGCAGATTGAGCCAAAGAAATTTGATGAGGCCAAAGAGGATGCTTCATGGATCATTGCAATTCAAGAGGAGCTCAATCAATTCAAAATATGCAAAGTTTGGAAGCTGGTGCCAAGGCCCAAAGGTCACAATGACATCAGAACAAAATGGGTTTACAGAAACAAGCTGGATGAGAATGGTGTAATCATCAAGAACAAGACCAGACTTGTTGCCCAAGGTTACCGACAAGAAGAAGGGATCTACTTCGATCAAACTTATGCTCCAGTGACAAGAATCAAAGCGATCAGGTTGTTTCTAGTGTATGCTGCTCATAAGGGATTTAAGGTCTATCAAATGGATGTGAAGTCGGCCTTCCTTAATGGTAATTTAAAGGAAGAAGTATATATAGAACCACCTCCAGGTTTGTTGATTCATCCCTCCCTAATTATTTTACCTAGAAATCGGCAATCACCTCGAGCTGACTTTTTTTCAGATTTTCAAGCCCGGATGGTCTCCTACCTCCCGGGAGGGCTGTCGTCGTCAAGCCCCGGGCAGTTTTCCTCAGGGAAGTCTCCCTCTTGGGCGACCTCGCACCTTGGAGGTTGCCCCCTTGGGCGACCTCGGGGATGTCGCCCCCACTTGGGCGACCTCGCCCCTCGGGAGGTCGCCCCCTTGGGCGACCTAGGGGAGGTCTCCCCCTCTTGGGCGGCCTCTCCGCTCGAAGGTCTTGTTGGATTTAGTGTGCAACGTAGGGATGAAATTTAAAAAAAAAATTTAAACACACAAAAAATGAAAACACAGTAATTTGGATCGTGTTCATCTCATGGCAATAGCGAGATAATTTTTCACGTCGTTCAAAATTAGTAATCACAAAACTAATCTATACCATCACATAGAGATTAGGGGTTGTACCTCTAGAAATAAATATTTCTAGGTGAAGAGCGGATCTCCGATTTTTGATGCGGCGAGGCGGAGAAACAAAAGCGCTCCGATGAAGAGGCAAGATCCGGCTCCAAAAACTCTAGGTTCACCTTGAACCCAAAACAGCCCAACGACCTCTACTTTGATGAGAAGAGGAGAGGAGGAAGATTTAGACAGTGCTCCTATTGCCTGGTAACTCCCGGTGACCGAACCTCACCAAGATGCCAGCGAATAGAAGGAAGAACGGACGGAGGCTGCTGACTTTTACCGTCCAGGAAAAAACCCCCTCTCGCAGCCCTTCACGGACTGAGAAGACAGCCAACGACGGCTGCCGGAGAACCCACTTTGGGTGCGGATTCGAACGGCCGCCGGAGAACCGACTCAGGAAGAAGATTGGGCGGTCAAGGAGAGAGGGAAAGCCGTTTTTTGTATTCACGGGCTGAATATCAACATGCAGCAATGGTCTTCCTTTTTAATATAGAGAGAGAAAGAGAAAGTTCTATATTAAGGAATTTCTATAATTAAAAATTAATTTCAGCTTTTAAGAAAGATCTTTATATATTCCAAAAACTGAGATCCTTTAATTAGAAATTCAATTTCAGCCTTTAAGAAAAACTGATTTCTTAATTGGGTCTTTATCAAATCCAAAACTGAAATCCTTAATTAGAAATTCTAGAGAATTTAAATTCTCAATTAGTGCGCTAAAATATTGTACAAACGAATTATTTATACAATGCCACCACCATCATTTCTTCCCTTCCAAAACTTATTAATTAATGTGATTGTATGTAACGCCACGCGCTACACATATTATTTAGTCGAGTTATCGATTTTATAATGGATTCAATCATTATATCAATAACGCCTAAACAAAATCACACATTAATAACTGTCTAAACGCGTCGCTTAACGACAATTGCTATTCGCACTCAACCAAGTATTTGAGTCATATAACTATGAAAATAAATACACAATTTGAGTCGAATGCGGCTATTTCTGTTCATTTGGTGTGACCTTTATTGAGTGATTGAGTCGTCTAGTCAATAATATATTTATATATATCATGGGCTATAAGAGGATTTATCACTGCATTATAGCTGACCAGACAACACAGCAACTAGGTAACACAAATATAGATGACCCGTGTCTATGCATGTCACATGATATCATGAATGTCCCGCGGGAGAGGTTAGTGTCATTCCCGCAACACATTCATCTTTCTTGGCTTCTCAAGCGCAATGTATTTTATAACTACTTTCAGTTATATTGCATGCCATACAACCTCGCTTTGCCAAGGGGCCCAGTAATATCATAGATCGATGTAACTCGAGGGACAAATGATACTGTCGATGTGTAAACCTAATCCGCACAAGTCACACAATGAGCTGCAGTGTATATTCCATCAATAGACGATATTCAACTACTACTACATTGTATGCCCTGTGAAGGCAGGTTCACAAATCTCATATCTACATTCAATAAGACACGTTGAGATTATCGATGACACTTAACACAATCCATACGATATCTCAACTTAAGATTAGGTCTAACTCAATATGTATAACTTCAACCTACATACATATTCATATGATTAAACGATAACTTTTATCAACATTTGTAGAACTACAATGTACTTTAACTCATATGACAATCCAAGGTGGTGGTCAATGTCCCGCTTTGACCACCATGATCGTGAGCATGTTAAACTAAGATCATGTGATGGAACTCAAGTGTTCTACTGTTCAAGACCATGAGCATCTTCTTGAACTATCATGAGACATCATCATATGATCTAGGGACAGAATAAGTTAATTATTCACAAAACATGAACTAAATAAATTCGAAGACAACTTTCAAAACACAAATCCTTCAATCTCCCACTTGTTTTTAAAGTTTCTAATAAAAGAAATACAAAACAAAAAGAGAATCATTTGTCATTACATATCAAGCCACTCTTCATGGTCTTGCAACCCCATGGACTCGAAATGAATTTCTCCTTTGGCTTGAGACAAAGGCTTGGTGAAGGGATCAGCTGTGTTGCTATTTGTGTCAATCCATAAAAGTGCAATCTTGCCTTCTTCAATGAAGTCGCGCGTGACAAAATACTTTCGATCCATGTACTTTGTCTTGTGATGTGACTCTGGCTCCTTGATTTGTGAAATGGAAGCACTATTATCACAAAACAATCTCAAGGGCTCTTCACTAGATGCCACGACTCCTAGCTCCTCAAGAAATTTCTTTATCCAGACTGCCTCCTTGCTTGCCTCCGCGGCCGCCATGACTTCCGCTGCGGTGGTTGAATCAGCAGTAGTGGATTGTTTCCAACTACGCCAACTTTCAGCTCCACCATTCAGAAGAAAAACGAACCCAGATTGAGATCTTCTATCGTCCGGATCTGTCATAAAGCTAGCATCCGTGTAACCTTCTACTCGGAGCTCTTTATGTCCACCAAATACAAGAAACTTATTCTTGGTCCTTTTAAGGTACCTAAGAATATTCTTGACCGCTGTCCAATGATTCAGACCAGGTGAAGCTTGATGTCGACTCGTCATGCTAAGAGCATATGCGACATCCGGTCTCGTACAGATCATGGCATACATGATGGAACCTATGGCAGAAGCATAGGGCACATTCATCATATATTCAATGTCTTTATGTGATGAGGCACATTGAGACTTGCCTAGCTGAGTAGACATCTTCATTGGCACATTTCCTTTCTTAGAGTTTTCCATTTGGAAGCTTTCTAAGATTTTGTCAATATAGATACTTTGACTTAGGCCAATGAGTCTACGTGATCTGTCTCTATATATCTTTATTCCTAAGATATATTGAGCTTCACCCATGTCCTTCATTGAAAATATCATTTTCAACGAATTTCTTGTTTGTTCCATTATAGATAAATTGTTTCCCATTAGTAAGACGTCGTCAACATATAGGATTAGAAAAACAACGTGACTCCCACTCACCTTCTTGTATACACAAGGCTCTTCCTTGCTTTGAATGAATCCAAGGGTTTTAACCTCTTCATCAAAGCGTTTATTCCAACTCCTTGATGCTTGCTTCAACCCATAAATGGCTCTTTGAAGCTTGCATACTTTGCCATTATTCTGAGGATCTTCAAAACCTTGAGGTTGCTTCATAAATACATCCTCATCTAACTTTCCATTTAAGAAAGCTGTTTTGACATCCAGTTGCCAAATTTCATAATCATGAAATGCGGCAATGGCCAACATGATCCGAATTGTTTTAAACTTCACAACGGGCGAAAAGGTTTCATCATAGTCAATCCCTTGGACTTGACTAAAACCTTTCGCTACAAGTCTTGCCTTGTAGGTTGTCATGTTTCCATTCATGTCCATCTTCCTCTTGAAGATCCATTTACAAGGAATGGATTTCTTTCCATCAGGAAGGTCAACCAAGTTCCATACTTGATTGTCGTACATGGATTGCATTTCGGATTTCATGGCTTCAAGCCATGCTATAGAATCCTTTCTTTTCATTACTTCTTCATAGGTCAACGGGTCTTCTGTGTCTAGAATGAACACCTCATGAAGGCCCATATAAATATCAGGCTTTTTCCTTTCCCTGATTGACCTTCTAAGTTCCTTTGGTTTGTCTGGCTCAATTTGAGATTCTTGAATCTTCTCCACCATTTCTGGTGGAGTCAACTCATGCTCAACATGAGTAGAACTAACAGGCGGTGGTAAAGTAAGAGTCTCCTCCGCAATCATTTGCGAAGGTGGAATACTCATGCTCCCACTGACTAAAGGAACTTCTTGTGACTCTTGGTGATCATATTGAACATCAGTGTTCATCTCATGATCACTCCCTTGTAGGTTTTCTTGAGTTTCCTCAAGTGTCACCCTACGGTCACCACTTTTGATTCTTTCAAGAAACTCTTTCTCTAAGAATGTAGCAACCTTCTTAACGAATATAGTATTCGTTGACTTGTGCCAAAAGTTGTACCCTTTTGTTTCTCTAGGGTATCCAATGAAGAAACACTTATCGGCTTTGGGGTCGAGTTTAGATGATTGCATACGCTTGACATATGCCTCACAACCCCAAATCTTAAAGAAGGATGTGATGGGTGGTTTCCCAACCCATATTTCATGTGGAGTTTTTTCTACGGCCTTAGTTGGAACAAAGTTTAGAGTGTAAGCCGCGGTTAAAAGTGCATGACCCCAAAAATATAAAGGTAGATCGGTTTGACACATCATGGGTCTAACCATGTCTAGCAGGGTCCGGTTTCTCCTTTCGGAGACTCCATTCCACTGCGGTGTCCCAGGAGGAGTTAGTTGTGGTACAATACCACACTCCTTTAGGTAAGTACTGAACTCATTGCTCAAGTACTCACCTCCACGATCTGTTCTCAAAACTTTGATTCTCTTATCTAGTTGATTTTCTACTTCAGTTTTATATTCCTTGAACTTGGCAAGGGATTCACTTTTATGTTTCATAAGATAAACATAGCCATAACGACTATAATCATCCGTAAAAGTGATGAAGTATCTAAAACCATCTCTAGCACACACACTCATTGGACCACATACATCAAAGTTTATCAATTCCAATAAGTTGTTTGCCCTTGCACCTTTCTTTTTAAATGGTGTCTTGGTCATTTTGCCAGTTAGGCATGATTCGCATGTCCCAATTGCATCAGGATCAAAAGAATCTAAAAGATTAGCTTGATGCAATTTCCTTATGCGTTTTTCATTAATGTGACCAAGACGGTGGTGCCATAAGAGAGTCTCACTTATGTGAGATATTTTGAGTCATTTGTTATTAATGTTTAAAACATGTTTATCTTCAACTATATTAAGCAAATACAATCCATTAGAAATGAAAGCACTTGCATAAAATAGACCATCCTTCTCAATTTTCATTTGGGAATTCCCAATGACAAAATTAAAACCTTCTGCATCCAAACATGATACAGAAATAATGTTTCTTAAAATCGAAGGGACATGATAAACATTAAACAAAGTTAAATATAAACCACTAGGTAAGGGAAGTTCCAAGGTGCCCACTGCAACTGCGGAGATACTAGCACCTTTTCCAACCTTCAGCACCACCTCTCCTTTGGAGAGAGATCTCCTATCCTTTAGTGACTGCACATTAGAGATTAAGTGAGCACATGATCCGGTATCAATTACCCAATCGAGGATAGTAGTGGTTAGGTTTAAACTTAATTCAATAACAAAAATACCTTTAGGACGCTTCCTTTCGATTTTGCCTTCATCCAAGTCCTTGTACTTGGGGCAGTTCATTTTGAAGTGTCCTTTCTCATGGCAATGGTAGCACTCAGTGAGAGAATTAGGAGAATTCTTCGTACTGCCACCCTTGGAGGTACTCCCTTGAGTCCCTCCCCTTTTGCCCTTGAGATGAGGGTTTCCTTTCGAGGTCTGGCCTTTGGTCTTGTCCTTTTTCTTGAACATCTTCTTGCTATCAGACGCAACAGCTAAGACAGCATTCCCCTTTGTCTTGCCCATGTCAACCTCAGCTGTTTTGAGGGCATTGTGGAGTTCATTTATGGTCATATTCTTCTCACGCATATGATAGTGCATGATGAAGTCCTTAAACGAGTAAGGAAGTGACCCCAAAATGATGTCCTCAGCAATGTCTTCAGGAATGGGAGAATTTAGTTTCTCCAATTTCTCCAAATAACCCTGCACCTTAAGGAAGTGCACCGAGACAGATTCACCCTCCATCATCTTGCACCTTGTGAGTGCGATGGTGGTCTTATAGCGCTCCTTACGAGCACTATCGGTGAACATCTTTTCCAACTGTGCTACTATTTCCTTTGCAGGAGTATCGAGAAATTTCCTTTGCAGCTGATCGCCAATGCTGGCCAAGATCAGAGTCTGCACGACACGCTGATTGTCATTCCACCTTTTCTGTTCCTCCTTCTCAGCATCAGTTGGCTTGCCAATCTCTTTCTCTTTTGGGCATTCTCCCTCCAAAATAGGTAAGAGATTCTCCAAGCGCAACACAATGTTAAGCTTGAGGATCCAGTCAGAAAAGTTCGACCCGTCATTCGCAAGTGGGCTTTTATCGATCATTGAACGCAGAAAGTTCGGTAGTGTAGACATAGCTTTAAAAATAGTTATGAGAGCAAGTTAGAGTTCATGTTCAAAATATTTTTAAGAAAATATTTGATGGATTAGAGAGATCCATATTTTATTTTTATTTTAAAATAGTAAGTTAAGATCCTTTTCAAACTAGTGGACTCATCCAAAAGGTTGTCCAGGTAGGTACTAATCACCAATCATAACCTTTTAAGGAAATCTTAAAACCTTTATGATTCTTGATATTTATTTCAAAATAAATTTATTCATAATTTATTGTGAGGAGACTATTTTAAAAATTAACATTTTCCCAAAAATCCAAGCCTAGATCTTGGAAATTTGATTAAGAAAACTCATCATGTAGGGTAACTTGTGCGAGTGATATTTCCACAAAATGAGCAAGAAGTGCCACACACGACTTGCCCACTTGTGACCCAATATCAACTTGCACAAGTGCCACCATGTCTAATGATTGAATTTACACTCATGTTCATTCAAAAACACTAGCTTAGATGGACACGATGAGGAGGAAAAAACTCTCTTAAATTTTTCTTTTGATTTAAATTATTTCCTTTTACACGAAGATAAGAGAAAATAATTGCAACAAATAGAAAACCTAACACATGACATTCTAACTATTACATCCATTCACAACAATACATTCCAGAAGTTCTAAATGCAAAGTAAAATGAAATTGAGATGCTCTCCCACTAAATTAAACGAAAGAAAAAAAATCTCGCAAATTTCAATCTTATTTGGATTAATCCATGTCGCAAAATTTATTGACTCACCTTGATTATTTTAAATCCAACAAAATAATCTTTTAATAATTTCAAACAAGGTGAATTAATAAAACTTGAATCAAATCTTAGGACATGATTAATTCAAACCTATTGTGCGCATGACCTAGCACAAAATTGAAACGACTATATTGCCATGAGAGAACGAACAATGCTCTGATACCACTGTTGGATTTAGTGTGCAACGTAGGGATGAAATTTAAAAAAAAAATTTAACACACAAAAAACGAAAACACAGTAATTTGGATCGTGTTCATCTCATGGCAATAGCGAGATAATTTTTCACGTCGTTCAAAATTAGTAATCACAAAACTAATCTATACCATCACATAGAGATTAGGGGTTGTACCTCTAGAAATAAATATTTCTAGGTGAAGAGCGGATCTCCGATTTTTGATGCGGCGAGGCGGAGAAACAAAAGCGCGCCGATGAAGAGGCAAGATCCGGCTCCAAAAACTCTAGGTTCACCTTGAACCCAAAACAGCCCAACGACCTCTACTTTGATGAGAAGAGGAGAGGAGGAAGATTTAGACAGTGCTCCTATTGCCGGGTAACTCCCGGTGACCGAACCTCACCAAGATGCCGGCGAATAGAAGGAAGAACGGACGGAGGCTGCTGACTTTTACCGTCCAGGCAAAAACCCCCTCTCGCAACCCTTCACGGACTGAGAAGACAGCCAACGACGGCTGCCGGAGAACCCACTTTGGGTGCGGATTCGAACGGCCGCCGGAGAACCGACTCAGGAAGAAGATTGGGCGGCCAAGGAGAGAGGGAAAGCCGTTTTTTGTATTCACGGGCTGAATATCAACATGCAGCAATGGTCTTCCTTTTTAATATAGAGAGAGAAAGAGAAAGTTCTATATTAAGGAATTTCTATAATTAAAAATTAATTTCAGCTTTTAAGAAAGATCTTTATATATTCCAAAAACTGAAATCCTTTAATTAGAAATTCAATTTCAGCCTTTAAGAAAAACTGATTTCTTAATTGGGTCTTTATCAAATCCAAAACTGAAATCCTTAATTAGAAATTCTAGAGAATTTAAATTCTCAATTAGTGCGCTAAAATATTGTACAAACGAATTATTTATACAATGCCACCACCATCATTTCTTCCCTTCCAAAACTTATTAATTAATGTGATTGTATGTAACGCCACGCGCTACACATATTATTTAGTCGAGTTATCGATTTTATAATGGATTCAATCATTATATCAATAACGCCTAAACAAAATCACACATTAATAACTATCTAAACGCGTCGCTTTACGACAATTGCTATTCGCACTCAACCAAGTATTTGAGTCATATAACTATGAAAATAAATACACAATTTGAGTCGAATGCGGCTATTTCTGTTCATTTGGTGTGACCTTTATTGAGTGACTGAGTCGTCTAGTCAATAATATATTTATATATATCATGGGCTATAAGAGGCTTTATCACTGCATTATAGCTGACCAGACAACACAGCAACTAGGTAACACAAATATAGATGACCTGTGTCTATGCATGTCACATGATATCATGAATGTCCCACGGGAGAGGTTAGTGTCATTCCCGCAACACATTCATCTTTCTTGGCTTCTCAAGCGCAATGTATTTTATAACTACTTTCAGTTATATTGCATGCCATACAACCTCGCTTTAACAAGGGGCCCAGTAATATCATAGCTCGATGTAACTCGAGGGACAAATGATACTGTCGATGTGTAAACCTAATCCGCACAAGTCACACAACGAGCTGCAGTGTATATTCCATCAATAGACGATATTCAACTGCTACTACATTGTATGCCCTGTGAAGGCAGGTTCACAAATCTCATATCTACATTCAATAAGACATGTTGAGATTATCGATGACACTTAACACAACCCATACGATATCTCAACTTAAGATTAGGTCTAACTCAATATGTATAGCTTCAACCTACATACATATTCATATGATTAAACGATAACTTTTATCAACATTTGTAGAACTACAATGTACTTTAACTCATATGACAATCCAAGGTGGTGGTCAATGTCCCGCTTTGACCACCATGATCGTGAGCATGTTAAACTAAGATCATGTGATGGAACTCAAGTGTTCTACTGTTCAAGGCAATGAGCATCTTCTTGAACTATCATGAGACATCATCATATGATCTAGGGACAGAATAAGTTAATTATTCACAAAACATGAACTAAATAAATTCGAAGACAACTTTCAAAACACAAATCCTTCAGGTCTCCCCCTTGGGCGACCTCGGGGAGGTCGAACCCTCTTGGGCGGCCTCGCCCCTCGGAGGTCTCCCCTTGGGCAACCTCGGGGAGGTCTCCCCCTCTTGGGCGACCTCGCCCCTAGGAGGTCGCCCCTTGGGCGACCTCGGGGAAGTCGCCCCCTCTTGGGCGGCATCGCCCCTCGGAGGTCGCCCCCTTGGGCGACATTGGGGAGGTCGCCCCCTCTTGTGCGACCTCGCCCCTCAGAGGTCGCCCCTTGGGCGACCTCGGGGATGTCGCCCCCTCTTGGGAGACCTCGCCCCTGGGAGGTCGCCCCTTGGGCGACCTCCGGGAGGTCGCCCCTCTTAGGCGACCTCGCCCCTTGGAGGTCGCCCCCTTGGAGGTCGCCCCCTTGGGCGACCTCGTGGAGGTCGCCCCCTCTTGGGCGGCCTCGCCCCTCGGAGGTCGCCCCTTAGGGCGACCTCGGGGAGGTCGCCCCCTCTTGGGCGTCCTCGCCCCTCGGAGGTCACCCCTTGGGCGACCTCTGGGAGGTCGCCCCCTCTTGGGCGACCTCGCCCCTCGAAGGTCGCCCCTTGGGCGACCTCGGGGAGGTCGCCCCCTCTTGGGCGGCCTCGCCACTCGGAGGTCGCCCCATTGGGCGACCTCGGGGAGGTCGGCCCATCTTGGGAGACCTCGCCCCTCGGAGGTCGCCCCCTTGGGCGACCTCGGGGACGTCACCCTCTTGGCGACTTCGGGGAGGTCGCCCCCTTTCGGGCAGCTTCTCCCCTCGAAGGTTGCCCCCTTGGGTAACCTCGGGGAGGTCGGCCCCTCTTGGGTGGCCACGCCACTCGGAGGTCGCCCCTTGTGCGACCTCGGGGAGGTTGCCCCCTCTTGGGCGACCTCAACCCTGGGAGTTCGCCCCCTCTTGGGAGACCTCGCCCCTCGGAGGTTGCCCACTTGGGCAATCTCGTTGAAGTCGCCCCCTCTTGGGCGGCCTCGCCCCTCGGAGGTCTGCCCCTTGGGCGACATCGGGGAGGTCGCCCCCTCTTGGGCAGCCTTGCCCCTCGGGGAGGTCGCCCCTTCTTGGGCGACTTCGCCCCTGGGAGGTCGCCCCTTGCGCGACCTCGGGGAGGTCGCCCCCTCTTGGGCGACCTCGCCCCTAGAAGGTCTCCCCCTTGGGCGACCTCGGGGAGGTCGCCCCCTCTTGGGCAGCCTCGCCCCTCGGAGGTCGCCCCCTTGGGCGACCTCGGGGAGGTCGCCCCCTCTTGGGCGACCTCGCCCCTCGGAGGTTGCCCCTTGGGCGACCTCGGGGAGGTCTCCCCCTCTTGGGCGGCCTCGCCCCTCGGAGGTCGCCCCCTTGGGTGACCTCGGGGAGGTCGCCCCCACTTGGGCGGCCTCGCCCCTCGGATGTCGCCCCCTTGGGCGACCTTGGGGAGGTCGCCCCCTCTTGGGCGACCTCGTCCCTAGGAGGTCGCCCCTTGGGCAACCTCGGGGAGGTTGCCCACTCTTGGGTGGCCTCACCCCTCGGAGGTCGCCCCCTTGGGCGACCTCGGGGAGGTCGCCGCCTCTTAGGCGACCTCGCCCCTGGGAGATCGCTCTTTGGGCGACCTCGGGGAGGTCGCGCCCTCTTGGGCGACCTCGCCCCTCGGAGTTAGCCCCCTTAGGTGACCTCGGGGAGGTCGCCCCCTCTTGGGCGGCCTCGCCCCTCAGAGGTCGCCCCCTTGGGCGACCTCGGGGAGGTCGCCCCCTCTTGGGTGACCTCGCCCATGGGAGGTCTCCCCTTGGGCGACCTCGGGGAGGTTGCCCCCTCTTGGGTGGCATCGGGGAGGTCGCCCCCTCTTGGGCGGCCTCGCCCCTTAGAGGTCACCCCGTTGGGCGACCTCGGAGAGGTCGCCCCCTCTTGGGCGACCTCTCCCCAGGGAGGTCGCCCCTTGGGCGATCTCGGGGAGGTCGCCCCCTCTTGGGCGACCTCGCCCCTCGGAGGTCGCCCCCTTGGGCAACCTCGGGGAGGTCGCCCCCTTTTGTGCGGCCTCGCCCCTTGGAGGTCTGAGTTCTATGCTGACTCATTTTAATGTTATCACTGTTCAGGTGATTTCCTTCCTTGTCGATCTCAACAGGTCCAAACGATCTCAGCAGGTCCAGACGATCTCAGCAGGTCTAAATGGTCTGAGTAGGCCCAGACGATCTCGACGATCTCAGCGGTCTCAGCAGGTCCAGATGATCTCTATGATCTCAGTAGTCTCACCAGCGGTCTCAGGCGATCTTAGCAGTTTCGGGATGCCCGTTACCTTTCAGATCTGCCCGCTCGGGCAGGCCCTGCGTCTATAAATAGAGGGGTAGGGTTACCAGTTTGGAAAACTTTGGGAGAGCTCCCAGCTCTAGTCGGGGACTTGAGCGGTCTCAGTTTTTGAGACTGCAGAGACCTCCCCGTCTCGCTTCATGATACCTCTTTGCTAGCTCTTTTCTCCAAATCTTATTATTTTCTTTCATATTTTTCTATTGTAACCTCAGCTGTAACACAAGCTTTATATCAATAAAACTCCCTTTCTTTCAGCTCAAAGTAACCGGCCACCCAACAGTCTCACCCCCCTCATCCTTCAGCTTGAGCGAGTGTGGAGTTGGTACATTTTTTGGCACCAACACTAATTATGTTAATTTCTTACGAAAAGCATTATATGGTCTAAAATAAGGACCCTGAGCTTGATATGAGACCCTCTCTATCTTTCTTCTTGAGAACAAATTCACAAGAGGAAAGATAGATAAGACATTATTTCTTAGGGAAGTAAAAAGCAAGATTTTGCTAGTGCAAATCTATGTCGATGATATTTTCTTTGGATCTACGGATGATCACCTTTACAAAAAGTTTTCTAACTTGATGCAAGGGAAATTTGAAATGAGTAGTATGGGTGAGCTGAAGTATTTCTTAGGACTTCAGGTGAAACAATCTGAAGATGGAATTTTGATCTCTCAAACGAAGTTCACCAAAGAGTTGATTAAGAAATTTGGAATGGAGAATGCAACCTCAACGAGGACTCCAATGGGCTCAACTATGACTCTGGACAAGGATGCAAAAGGGAAACCTTTTGATGAAACCAAGTACAAAAGCATAATTGGATCCTTGCTCAACCTTACTACTATTAGACCAGACATAATGTTCTCAACATGTATTTGTGCTAGATTTCAGGTGAACACTAAAGAATCTCATTATGCCGTTGCAAAGAGGATTTTGAGATACCTTAAAGGCACACCGAATCTTGGCTTATGGTACCCAAGAAGTAATGACTTCGAGCTACCTGGCTTTTTAGATGCTGATTTTGTAGGTAGCAGGGATGACAAAAAAAACACTTCCCGGACATGCCAATTCCTTGGAAGGAGGCTTATTTATTGGAGTAGCAAGACGCATAACTGTTGAAATTATTGAAGTGGAGTGGAAGGTGGACAGCGGTCTGTATATTGGTGACCGCAGAGACCGCACGGTCTCTACAATGGAGCTCTGCCGGTCTGGCTCTGCCGGTCTATTACTAGCGGCCTGCTGTGGTTGGCCGGTCTTTTCTTGTTTGTTCCGATCTCCTCCCCGGTTGTTCTACTTGGTTGGTCTATCTTCTTTGTAGAAGACCGGGCGGTCTGTTCTTGTGAAACCGCTGTGACCAGGCAGCTTATGTTGGGTGATTTGGCGACTTGTCTGGAGTCGGCCAGATGTTCTTGGTTTGCTCTTGGTGATCTAATGAAGGAGTGTTCTTGTGTCCGCGCGGCTTATGCGCGGTCTTTTGTTCGCGCGGCTTGTGCGCGGTCTGCTGCTAACCTGCGGTCTTGGACAGAATGTTGTCCAAAGGGTGTGATCGCGCGGTTTGCTCTGTGAGAATGCTGGCGATCTGACGGGTGGTGACTATACCTCTCTTGCGATGGTGACGACATCCATCTTATCACCTATAAATAAGGGTGCATGACCCGTCAATTACAACAAGAACTGTAAGAACTAGAGCCAGGGTTGTTTTGTGCGGTCTCAACTTTGAGGTCGGGCGGTCTCGGAAGCGAGTTGACTGTTTGTTGTGTTCGCAGGTTTGCGGTCAGCAGGTTTCGGTCTCGTTCCTTGGTGATTTCCCAGCGGCTTGAATAAACAGTTCGGCAGCAGCTTGTCTGCTAACTGGTTTATGTTGTTCTTGTGCTGTTCGCAGCGAGCTCAGCGATCAGGCGACCTTCGGCGGTTAGGCGATCTGAGTTGCGGTCTGGCGACAGCTTCTGTTCTTCGTTCAATTCAATAAGCTCCAGTTCGTGCGGTCTGAGGTGGCGGTCTTGCAGTGCAGGCATCCTGTCTGTTTTCTGTTCGTGCGGTCTCAGGTCAAGCCAGGCGATCTCTGGAGTTCAGCGGTCTGTGCGGTCTCTGCTTGTCAAGCCGCCAGTTTTGTTTTTGGTGTGTTTTGTTCTTCTCTCCTTTGTGATTCTTATGAATTATGTCTCGCCATGTATGTCTCGAAGTGTAATGAAGTTTTTGTGATTCAATAAAGTCTTTTGTGTTATTGTGTGGCATTGTGGTTGTTTGGCAATAACTCAGTTGATGCAACTCCTGCTTACTCCTAAATGACTCAAATCAAAAAATTTAACATGGTATCAGAGCGAGGTTCTTCGAGTGGATAAGCAGTGTTCAACTTGAGTTGCCATCGTCTTTCTGAAGTAGAGACCACATTGTTTTCCATGGAAGCTGGATACACAAGAGGGCTTGGTATTGAACTCCTCACATCAACTAACTATAAGAAGTGGAGGTCGTGTATGGAGAGTTACTTACTTGGCGAGGATCTATGGGAGATAGTTGGAGGAGAAGACACTCAAGAAGTGTTTCTAGCAGGAGATAATATGGCAGAGGTGAGACTTTGGAGGAGGACTAATGCAAAGGCAGAGTTCACACTCAAGAGGGCTATCTCACCAGAGCTATTCGATCACATCATTGGATGTAAATCTGCTGCTGAGATTTGGACGTCTTTGGATGGGTTGTTCAAGAAGAAGAATGTAGCTCGACTACAGTTTCTTGAAAATTAGTTGGTCAAGGCCTCTCAAGGTGATATTTCTATCTCTATCTTCTTTCTCAAGATGAAGAACCTCATAGCAGAGATTTCTGCATTGGACCCTGATGAGCCCATCTCGGAGGCAAAACTGAAGAGGCATATCATCCGCGGATTGCGGAAGGAGTATCTTGCCTTTGTGACGTCAGTTCAGGGTTGGGCAAATCAGCCATCTCTGTTGGAGCTGGAAAACTTACTAGCCTCGCAGGAAAGTTTGGCAAGACAGATGGCGGGGACTTCTATCTCTGGGGGAGATAGTGATGTGTTGTTCTCTGGGAAGAAGAAGTGGGAGAAGAAGAAGCCAGGTCATGATGGACCCTCTACTTCAGGTCAGCAGGATAGGGGTTATGCTTCTAAGTCTGATGGGAAGAAGAAGAGAGAGAGGGACCAAGGTGCTTCAGGTGCAATAAGACCGGCCAATTCAAGAAGGATTGTCGGGTAAATCATCAGTCGGGACATGCAGCGGAGAAGGAGAAGCCAAAGTCTGATGAAGCTGGATGGGGAAGAGCCTTTGCGGCAAATATGACGGCGATGCCCGTTAAGGCCTTGGTTGTTATCAACTTCGAAGAGGATTGGATCGTGGATTCAGGGTGTGGGCATCACCTCACCGGGGATGAATCAAAGTTCTCTTCTCTTGCACCTTACTCAGGTAACGATGCAATCATTACGGCTAATAATTCTGTTCATGCAGTAGAACAAGAAGGTGTTGTCTCTCTGAGCAGTGATAAGGGTCCACTCACATTGAGGAGTGTTTATCACGTGCTGGGTATGAAGAAGAATCTCTTCTCTGTGACCAATGTGGTCGATGTCGGTTATCACGTTCTGTTTGGCCCAACAGAAGTGAAGTTTCTTAAAACTCAACCGGAGATAAAGGGAGATGTAATTCATGTTGGAAAGCGGGTAAAGGACTTGTTCATTTTATTGACAAGTACCTATGTTGATAAGATGAAGACCAATGATAGCATGGCTATCTGGCATGAAAGGTTGGGGCATGTAGGCATGGACAAATTGAAGGCTATGGCAGTAAGGGGCCTCGTCAAGGGATTGCCTAGATTGTCCTCCTATGGAGACGGTGATGTTTGTGCGGGATGTCAGTTTGGTAAGTCTCATCGACTTCCATTTGATAAATCGCAAACAAGATGCAAAGCGCCGTTGGAGTGCATTCACGGTGATTTGATGGGACCAACTGCCACCCCAAGCCTTGGAGGCAACAGATATAAGTTGGTGTTGATTGACGATTACACCAGATATGTCTGGGTGTATTTTTTTCTGAAAGAGAAGTCAGAAGCTTTTGCAAAGTTTGTGGAGTTCAAGGAGCTGGTGGAAGGTCGGTTAGGCCTGCGGGTGAAAAAATTGAGAACTGACAATGGTGGGGAGTTCACCTCTGGTGAGTTCTCAAGTTCTTGCAGGAAGCACGGCGTCCGGAGAGAGCTCACGTGTGCCCATACTCCACAGTAAAACGGCGTTGCGGAGAGGAAGATCCGTCATCTGACGGAAACCTGCAAATGCTGGCTTCATGCCAAGAGTATCCCAATGTCCTTTTGGGTGTAAGGAATGTCTTTTGCGGCATACGTCATCAATAGGATGCCTCTAAGTCCTATCAACATGAAGACCCCTCACAAACTGATGTTCAAGGAGAAGCCAAGTGTTGCATACCTTCGGGTGTTCGGGTCAACCTGTTATGTGTATATCCCTGATGCTCTTCGGACAAAGCAAGATGCGAAAGAAAGGAAGCTAGTCTTTGTTGGATATGATGAGCGAAAGAAGGGGTGGAGATGCATGGATCCTGAGACATGGAGATCAGTGGTATCTCGGGATGTGGTGTTCGATGAGGTGACTTCCTACAAGTGGAATTGAGGAGTTGAACTACCGGAGAGCAGGGTTGATGAAGAAGGGAAGGCTGCGGGAAATCTCCAAGTGGAGTTGCCTGTTTCACCAGGAGCTCCAGCTGTGTCAAGCTCTGAGATGGAGGCTTCAGGATCTGGAAGAAGGGGGAGCAATGCTCCAAGATTGTCTACAAGAGGAGCTAGCACAGAAGAAGCAGGTGAGGAGGTGGTTAGTCAGGTGCAACCTCTTAGGAGGTCGAAGAGGACTATCAAGACACCAGATCGATACACAGGAGGAAACATGGTGAGCTTCGTCTCATGTTTCTTTGCTGGTCCCTTGGATGAGAGGGAGCCGTCGAGCTTTGAGAAGGCCAAAGGTGTGAAGCAGTGGGACATTGCTATGCAGGAGGAGATGGATGCTCTCAAGAAGAATGAGACTTGGTCTCTAGTGCCCAGGCCCAAGGGCATTACCCCTGTGACATACAAGTGGGTCTATAAGCTTAAGAAGAAACCTGACGGCACGATCGAGCAATACAAGGCTCGCCTTGTGGCTCGCGGGTTCTCACAGCAGTATGGAGAAAATTATGATGAGACGTTCCGCCTAGTGGCAAAGATGACTTCGGTTCGATTTGTTATTACTTTGGCGGCAACCAGTGGATGGGAGATTTGGCAGCTCGACGTGAAGAATGCTTTTCTGTACGGAGAGATTGACAAGGATATCTTCATGATCCAACCGCCGGGCTTCATCTCGGAGGATTGTCCAGACTACATCTGCAAACTGAAGAAAGCCTTGTATGGGTTGAAGCAAGCGCCTCGGGCATGATATGGGAAGATCGCGGAGTATCTTCTATTCTGCGCGTTCTTTGCTTCAAACTCTGATTCTAGCTTGTTCGTCAAGAAGGAGGGGGCGCTTTGGGTTATTGTTCTGCTGTATGTGGATGACATGATTGTCACCGGGAACTTGAAGGAGGCAATAGCAAGGCTGAGAGCAGAGCTTGCTATTAGATTTGAGATGAAGGATCCGGGTGAGCTTCACCATTTCCTTAGAATCGAGGTTCAGAGGCAGGAGAGCGGAGTGTTCGTTTCTCATGCTGGATAGGTAGAGCGGATCGTTCAATGATTCGGCATGGAGGAAGGAAAGAGCAGCTCTATACCTCTGGAACAGCATCATAAACTTCGGAAGGATGAGGGGAGAGTTCTATCTGATTCATTGGTGTTTCGAGCTCTGATTGGGAGCTTAATTTACTAGACCATCACGAGGCCAGATATTGCTTATGTAGTTAGCAAAGTGAGTAGGTACATGGCGGAGCCACGGAAGCCTCATCTTCTGGCGGCAAAAGGAATTTTGAAGTATGTGAAGTCTACCTCTGATCTGGGTCTCCTATATAGGAGAGGGTCAAGCTTGGAGTTGCATGGATTCATGGATGCTAATTACGGGGGAGACATGGAGGATCGGAGATCAACGTCTGGTTTTGTCTTTATGACAGGCCCCACAACTATTTCTTGGTGCAGCAAAAAGCAGGACTCGGTGTCTGTATCTACCTCAGAAGCGAAATACAAGGCTTCGACCTTGGCAGCTCAGGAAGCCATTTGGCTCAGGAGGTTGGTGGAGGACGTTCATGAGGAGGTTCGAGGTCTGATGAGTCTCCATTATATACATATTTTAGGACTCATTTGGGCTTATTATCATGCATGGGTACTGCATATTTGTTTGATTATCAATCATATTGGACTAGTTGTTCATTTGCGTAGATAGTACCTTCCATAGCCTAGTTCTGTGTGTTATCTTGGATGGTTCCCTTTTATTCTTTTTAGTGTATATTTTATGCCGCTAGGGAGCTTTGTTTCTACACCCCAGCGGGTATGTTTGAGTTTGCTGCAGGTGCAATGATCATGTGAACGCTCGGAATGGTTTGGGGCGAATTT
This sequence comes from Dactylorhiza incarnata, assembly GCA_033032865.1. NCBI lineage: Eukaryota > Viridiplantae > Streptophyta > Magnoliopsida > Asparagales > Orchidaceae > Dactylorhiza > Dactylorhiza incarnata. The sequence goes on from JAWHQI010000078.1 coordinate 20,098, forward strand.
TAGCCTAAAAAGCCACTGATTGTGCGTTTTCCTTCGCGCACGATCAGGCGCACGACCACTGGTCGTGTGTTAATTCCCCTTAACTGACAGAGCGGTTCGCACGATCATAGGCCTTCTTCGCGCACGACCACTGGTCGTGCGCCACTGACCGTGCATTATTTTCCTAACTTCCCCTCTGCTATAGGTTGACCGCGCACGAGCACAAGCAATCCTTCGCGCACGACCACTGGTCGTGCACCACTGATCGTGCGCACTATTTCGCCAGCGCCTATTTAATGCCCTGTTCCGTGATTTTAGGGTATTCGTTCTGTCGCGTAGCCTCCCATCCACGGATTTTGGGAGCTTCTCTCCCCCCATTCGCCTCGCTTCGTCCATCCATCCTCCGTTCAAGATCCGGGCATCGATTCATCATCCAAACGCTCCGCTTCCTCCACTCCGGTGAGTTCTCAACCACGCAACACTATTCTGGTGAAAAGAAGAAGAAGATGCATGGATTCGGTGCCAGTTCAGAGGTTCAAGTAAAGAAGACGGGACGTTAGCGGAGGATTGACAACCCTTCGAGTATCGCAGACGTTAGCCGAAGCCGAGCCCGGATCCGGATTGATAACCCGGAATTCCTGCCGTGAACGACGGCGAGTCTTCATCCTTTAGTGACGAAACCTCTATCTCTCATTTTCATATTATTATTTGTTCTATAATTTCTGAGATTTTGATGTATTGAACAATTAGTTGTGATAATATAATCATGTCTCGTTATGTTATTGGTTGATGATCTCGTTGTGACAATCGTTCCGTTTCATTCACGTCCACAATCCACGCTATAGCAAAAGTGCTACTAGAATTTGCGAAGAGGTGCTCTCGACCCTCAGCACTTCCGCCCTTGCGATCGTCAATCCGCATGCTCTCTCGTCCATGCGCTTTCTGAAGCACGGCATCGCGGCCGTTGCATCCATCCCGCCTTGCGAAGCGGAGTTTTGACCGCATCTCATTTCTGTGTAGTAATTTAGGAAACCAAAATTAAAGCCCCTATTTTTCCTTTAATTTACTCTTGTAAATATTTTCTCAATCCGAAGAGTCAAACTAACCACGCGCATTCCTTGAGAGACGATATTTGGGGACGTACTCCCAACTTTATTACTTGTGCCACCGGTGCACTTGCCGAACACGCATCAAGTTTTTGGCGCCATTGCCGGGGAATGCAGGCGTAGTTTGATTTTGGTGTTTGAGTTAATAGTTACAGGAGTTGTTGTTTTTTTCTTTATTTCTATTGTTTTCGGGTTGTGTGTATGCAGGAACGATGTCATGTTCTTTATTGCCTCTGTCACAACATGATGAGGATAAAGCCTATTTGTAGGAGAAATTCTTCAAATTTGCTCAAATTATAATTCAAGGCCTTGAAACGCGGCAAGAGTATAATGATAGATTGACTATGTAGGTTGAGACTTTGGTGTCTCTTACCTCGGCCGTGTTGCAAGAACCTCCTCATGATGTGATAGTGGTACAATCAGAACCTGCAGGGAGTGAAACCGGGATCACTCCCTCGACTAATGATTCTTTATGTTCTTCATCTACTTTGTTTCTTGACCCTCTTTCATTGGTTACAATTCAACAGGAAGAGTTAGCGTTGGTCATCCAGGTAGAATCTGACCATCTCTCACGGGAGGATGTCACTTGTGACATTTCATCCTCCTGCATTGCTCCTACGGATGTTGAGTATACTCTCGCTCCATCTCTTCCTATTATTTCTAACATCGTTTCATTTGTGCCCCCGCAGAATTTGGAATATGCTGACCAATTTTTGGGCAGTCGGATGAGGCATTCCTGGCCGGATAAGCATGTTGCAATGGCAGACGATATTTCTTTGTCCACTCCAGCGTCACCGCATGTGCTTCCCCTAAAGGACTGGCTGCAGGGGGAAAGCGATTTTTCTTTGAAGAAATACTCTTGGAAGAGAGAAAGAGAGCAAAAAAAGAGGAGACTTGGGGATGGAGGCTAAACATCTTACTTCGTTGCCATCAGTTGTGGGTCTCCGGACCTTTTTCTTCTATCTGTAGTTACTATTTTAAATAAATGTATAGTTGATTTCTCCGTATGGTTGTGTAATAATACTACGTAGATTGGGATGACCTCCTCTCTTTAATTTTGCGTGAACAATTTTATAATCTGCTTAATACAGGTATTTAGTCCACCTTAAGGACGGTAAACAAAAGGGCTTCTTGGGAGACAACCCATGGGAACCACCCGGTTCCATTTGCTTGCTTTAATTTCTATTATGTTTTGTTTGTTTTTTCTTTGGTGCTAACAATGCAGGTGTGAACTCGATTGGATGAAGAGGAGGAGATCTTTAAAGAAGGATTATACCGCTCTTCTTGCATGCTCTTAGGAGCATAGGTACTCTTAACCCAGCTCTTAATTTGCTTCAAAAGTTTATATTTGATTTGTTTTTTCAAATCAAGTCCGGGGGGAGCGGGCCTTTGCTTACGCTACACGCACATACATGCTAGAATGTTGTGTTAGGAAATTTATATTGATTGTCTCATTGCATAACACACACCACACGTGTTTTATTTTTTTACTCGTGCGCAATTATCGTGTAAGTGCTTGATGTATATGTTTAGAAGTTTGATTGTTAGTTTAGGATTTTGTGGCGGAACAGGATGTGACCCATGCGGTGCTACTAGTAGAGCGCTCACGCGTCATAAAAATTCACGTAGAATAGATTTAATTACAAAGTTATAGTTTTATTTACTTCATTTGTGTAATTACTTAATACTCTACTCAAACGGTGAATTTGGTGAATCTAGCGGCAGCCCTAGGTCGAGTGTAGAAGAGCTGTTAGCCTCATGTTGTTTGAGTTGGAAGGATAGGAGACCTCGCTCGGTGGTTAAGAACTTGCCCCAATCTATTTTCAAAATGAGTGCGTTGAATGATCTTGTTGGGAGCATGACGTAGGTCATCATTTGGTCCGGTTGAGCTTTGATTTCCCAACCTAACATCATCCTTTGCTAGCCTCGTTGAGCCTTACCTCTCCTATTTGTTAAACTCCATTAAACTTTCACCAAGGCCACATCTCCTAACCTAAAGCGCACTTGAGTCAAGCTTTGAAATATATACATATTTATGATGATTGTGCGGTGCGGAGAAAAAAAAATGAGAATGAGTTAAAATTTTGATTGATCCTAACTTATGTTTCTATGGATCTAGAAAAAAGAAAGGGTAAAAGAACTCTACAAAAATATAACCACAAGTGTGGTAGTCTCACGCACATCATCGTGCTTAAATGAAGTCTGGGGGAGTGTGCTTCAAGGTGAAGATGTTGAGGTTGAAATTTGTTTATTTACCGGAGAATGAGTGCGTTTAGCCTACGTTCTTCTACTTCATTACCGTACCTCAACCCAAGCCCTAAGACTAACCTAAAAGCCCTACTGATTCTTGATAAGATCGTCTCATGCAGTGGAGAAGGTGCGAAAGGGATAGCGTATGACCACCGACCTTGATGGATTTCTTGGAGAGCTCTTGCTTGAGATCCAATTTGAGCAACGCTCACCTCAGTAGTTCACGCTATTTTCCCCAGGGCGTGACTGTTCAATTCACCAGTGATTCACCTCAGAGTTGTCGTATTTTGTATTTTACACTTATAGAAGTTCTTAAAATATAGACTTTGTTTTAAAATCTTTTCTACTTTATTTTTACGCTCGTTAGTTCTTTACTTCCCATCATGTTTTGCCTGCACAGTTGCTTCTTTAAAATCAATTTTTCTATCATGGGATTGAGTGTTTGCCCGAGACGTGCAAACGAGTAAGTCTGGGGGTGTGATGAGTCTCCATTATATACATATTTTAGGACTCATTTGGGCTTATTATCATGCATAGGTACTACATATTTGGTTGATTATCGATCATATTGGACTAATTGTTCATTTGCGTAGATAGTACCTTCCATAGCCTAGTTCTGTGTGTTATCTTGGAAGGTTCCCTTTTATTCTTTTTAGTGCATATTTTATGCCGCTGGGGAGCTTTGTTTCTATACCCCAGTGGGTATGTTTGAGTTTGCTGCAGGTGCAATGATCATGTGAACGCTTGAAATGGTTTGGGGAGAATTTTAGCCTAAAAAGCCACTGATCGTGCTTTTTCCTTTACGCACGATTAGGTGCACGACCACTGGTCATGCGTTAATTCCCCTTGACTGACAGAGTGGTTTGCACGATCATTGGCCTTCTTCGCGCACGACCACTGGTCGTGCGCCACTGACCGTGCATTATTTTCCTATCTTCCCCTCTGCTACAGGTTGACCGCGCACGACCACAAGCATTCCTTCACGCACGACCACTGGTCGTGCACCACTGATCGTGCGCACTATTTTGCTAGCGCCTATTTAAGTCCCTGTTCCGCGATTTTAGGGTATTCATTCCGCCCCGTAGCCGCCCATCCACGGATTTTGGGAGCTTCTCTTCCCCCATTCGCCTCCCTTCGTCCATCCATCCTCCGTTCAAGATCCGTGCATTGATTCATCATCCAAACGCTCCGCTTCCTCCACTCCGGCGAGTTCTCAACCACGCAACACTATTTTGGTGAAAAGAAGAAGAAGATGCAAGGATTCGGTGCCAGTTCAGAGGTTCAAGTGAAGAAGATGGGACGTTAGCGGAGGATTGACAACCCTTCGAGTATCCCGGACGTTAGCCGAAGCCGAGCCCGGATCCGGATTGAAAACCCGGAATTCTGGCCGTGAACAACGGCGAGTCTTCATCCTTTGGTGACGAAACCTCTATCTCTCATTTTCATATTATTATTTGTTCTGTAATTTCTGAGATTTTGATGTATTGAACAATTAGTTGTGATAATATAATCATGTCTCGTTATGTTACTGGTTGATGATCTCGTTGTGACAATCGTTCCGTTTCATTCACGTCCACAATCCACACTATAGCAAAAGTGCTACTAGCATTTGCGAAGAGGTGCTCTCGACCCTCAGCATTTCCGCCCTTGCGATCGCCAATCCACGTGCCTTCTCGTCCATGCGCTTTCTGAAGCACGACATCGCGGTCATTGCGTCCATCCCGCCTTGCGAAGCGGAGTTTTGACCCGCATCTCATTTCTGTGTAGTAATTTAGGAAACCAAAATCAAAGCCCCTATTTTTCCTTTAATTTACTCTTGTAATTATTTTCTCAATCAGAAGAGTCAAACTAACCACGTGCATTCCTTGAGAGACGATATTCGGGGACGTACTCCCAACTTTATTACTTGTGCGACCGGTGTACTTGCCGAACATGCATCAAGGTCCTCTATTCTACGCGGGGACAATGAGAGTGCTCTCAAGCTGGTTAGTAATCCAGTTTGTCATGCGAGGACTAAGCATATTGAGATTGAGCACCATTTCATTCATGAGAAGGTGCTGGGAGGATCTCTTATGGTCGAGCATGTTCGAAGTGAGGACAATGTTGCAGACATCTTCACAAAGCCGCTGGCGAAGGGACCGTTTACTCGGTTGCAGAGTTTACTCGGGCTAGTTTCCACTTCCCACTTCAAGGGGGAGTATTGAAATTATTGAAGTGGATTGGAAGGTGGCCGGCGGTCTGTATATTGGTGACCACAGAGACCGCGCGGTCTCTGCACTGGTGCTCTGCCGGTCTGTTTCTGGCAGCATGCTGTGGTTGGCTGGTCTGTTCTTGTTTGTTCCGGTCTCCTCCCGGGTTGTTCTACTTGGTTGGTCTATCTTTTTTGTAGAAGACTGAGCGGTCTGTTCTTGTGAAACCGCTGTGACCGGGCAGCTTATGCTGGGTGATTTGGCGACTTGTCTTGAGTCGGCCAGATGTTCTTGGTTTTCTCTTGGTGATCTAATGAAGGAGTGTTCTTGTGTCCGCGCGGGTTGTGCGCAGTCTTGTGTTCGCGCGGCTTGTGCGCGGTCTGCTGCTAACCTGCGGTCTTGGACAGAATGTTGTCCAAGTGGTGTGATCGCGCGGTCTGCTCTGTGAGACCGATGGTGATCTGACGGGTGGTGACTGTCCCTCTCTTGCGGTGGTGACGACATCCGTCTTGTCGCCAATAAATAGGGGTGCATGGCCCGTCATTTACAATGAGAACAGTAAGAACTAGAGCCTGGGTTGTTTTGTGCGGTCTCGACTTTGAGGTCGGGCGGTCTCGGAAGCGAGTTGATTGTTTGTTGTGTTCGCAGGTTTGCGGTCAGCAGGTTGCGGTCTCCTTCCTTGGTGATTTCCTATCGGCTTGAATAAACAGTTCGGCAGCGGCTTGTCTGCGAACTGATTTATGTTGTTCTTGTGCTGTTCGCAGCGAGCTCAGCGATCAGGCGACCTTCGGCGGTTAGGCGATCTGAGTTTCGGTCTGGCGACAGCTTCTGTTCTTCGTTCAATTCAATAAGCTCTAGTTCGTGCATTCTGAGGTGGCGGTCTTGCAGTGCAGGCATCCTGTCTATTTTCTGTTCGTGCGGTCTCAGGTCAAGCCGGGCGATCTCTGGAGTTCAGCGGTCTGTGCGGTCTCTGCTTGTCAAGCCGCCAGTTTTGTTTTTGGTGTGTTTTGTTCTTCTCTCCTTTGTGATTCTTATGAATCATGTCTCGCCAAGTATGTCTCGAAGTGTAATGAAGTTTTTGTGATTCAATAAAGTCATTTGTGTTGCTGTGTGGCATTGTGGTTGTTTGGCTATAACTCAGTTGATGCAACTCCTGCTTACTCCTAAACGACTCAAATCAAAAATTTTAACAATAACTGTGTAGCAATTTCAACTGCTGAATCGGAGTATATCTCTGAAGGCAGTTATTGTGCACAAATTCTATGGATCAGGAATCAACTTGAAGACTACAACTTGAAGTTGAAGGAGATTCCCATGTTCTGTGACTCATCAAGTGCAATAGCAATTGCCAACAATCCAGTCTCTCACAACCGGGCAAAGCACATAAAGATACACTATCACTTCATCCGGGAGCATGTGGAGAACAAGTACATCAACCTCCGTTATGTCCCAACGGATAAGCAAGTTGCAGATATTTTCACAAAGTCGCTTAATGAGACAAAGTTCAACTATTTTAAATTGGAACTTGGTATGCTGAACAAGGATTCTTGAAGAAAAGTCAAAGGAATCAGAGTAAAATAAGAAAATCGGGTCTTTCTAAGAACCTAAGGAAATTAGATGAGTAAATTCGATGAATTCGTCGAGTCTTCAAGACTTGTTTCGACGAAAAATTATTTTCGTTGAGTCCTTTCGACGAATTGAAGAATTTACTCGAGTTATTTCGTCGAATCTTCAGGACTATTTCGTCGAACGCATATCTCCCAGAATTTTAACCTAATTTCCCTAATTATTGGATCTGAAGAGTCATTTCCATTAAAAGGTACACGCCTCCTCTCACTTCAAAACTCTAATATATATAATCTTTTTAAGTGTTTCACGAGTCTCACACGCCTATTTCTCAAAATCTTTCGTCGATTCATCTCCCTCTCGCCTAAACCCTCCGTCGATTCAAGTCACAATGTCTCACAAGGGCGCTAATCTCCTTCGGTTAGGTGGTGAGCTAGTTCGCACTGGATTTGCAAGCGCCACCGATGAGTTCAGGAATGTCGTTATCTATCTAGAAGAAGTCGTTCTCTCCTTTGTTCTAGAACACCCATGTCGCGTGCTAGACGGGGATGCATTGGATTTCTTCAAGAATGCCAAGGTTCGTCATCATGGAGATGTTATCAAATCAACAGTAAGGGACAAAGTTATAAAGATGAAGCCACCTTGACTGTCTAGACTTTTGAGGTTACCAGTCGTGGAAGAAGAAGATCATAACAGAGCCCTGTTGTTTTGTGGTTTGCCTAGAGGAACAAATGTTGTCAGAAGAAAGAATATGAATGGTGAAGGAAAAATTCTCTCAGACATTCTGGGAAAAGTTCTGTTATGTAAGGTTGGCTCACACGACTACCTTTCAAATGATATGTTCAAGCTAGAAGCAGGTATAATCTGCAGAAAGAAGGTGAACTGGGATCTTATTTTATTTGAGAAGATCAAGGCAAGTTTGATGGTTCCTAATTTTGGAAGGATCATCTCACTTTATCTCAATCAACTGGATGAGAGCCAGTTTGATATGTCCTCTGGAAGCCCCATTCATCATTTGAAAAAGATTGATTCTTCAATTCTTTCTAGATGGGAAAGGAAGATTGTGAGACCTGGTCTGAAGAAGCTTGAAGATGAGGAAGAAGAAGCTGATGAAGAAGAGGAAAGGTATCAACCCTATCCATCAAAGGTTGTTTCTCAAGCTCCAAATGTTTCACCAGTCCACGGGAGAGCTCTCAAGCTCCAAAATCAATTGTTCACAGAGATCCCTCTCCAGCACAGCTGGCCCCTCCAAATTTGCAAAGTGATCAGTTTGATGTATTTGTCTCCAATCTTGAGAAGAGTTTCAATCTGGTTCCTGGGCAGCACTCAGAAAAGTTACATACTCTTTCTACAAAGGAGCCAGAGAGGTTGTCTGTTGGTGATGATAATTGTGGTGATAATGATGATGGTGATGATGAGAATGATGATGATGATGATGGTGATGTCCCTGAGATTGATCTAGTTCAGGTAAGTGGTATTGCTGAAAAAGTAGTTCCTTGTGCTCACTAATCTGGTGAAGAAGAAGAGGTTAAAGAGAAAGAATCCTCATCTGGTGGAATTCTTATTGTTGATTATGTACCTCCTGTTGAAAAGATTTCTCCTGCAATGTCTGAGGGGGAGAATCTGGAAGAAGATCAGGCTGCCACAAAAATTTTGCCCGATGATGAAGAAGGAGAGGATGTGCAGTCTGTACCTCCTGTTCAAGTGACTGAATTGCATCAGACTGTGCCTCCTCTAGGGGGAGTTCAGTCAAATGATATTATGTTCAATGATGAGAGCTTTGGCACACCTTCTAATCATAACACTTATGCTCCTGTTGCTTCCACCTCAAATTCTGAGTTGCTACAAATAGTTGAAGCCTTGCTCAAATCTCAGGCATAGCATTTTGATTTCTCCATGAAGCAAGTCTTTAACAAGGTAAGAGAAGTGGAAGCTGACCTAAACAATGGTCTAGCTGAGGTCAAGAATAATCTATCTAACATGAAAAATGAGTTAGATAATTACTTCTCCAATGGTGTTAAAGCTGTGAGCTACACTAATGAATGACTGAAATATGTTTATGAAAATTCAAAAACTCTTCTAGAAGGTCAAGGCTCAATATTTCAGCAAGGAGAAAGCAACAGAGATCAAGTCATTGCTGACTTGACATGCTTCAAGGAAGATATTCTCTAAACCCTAAATGAAGAAGTCAGAAAGGGGGAGGAGAAGATTCTATGTCAAATGCATGAGTTAAGCAGAGATGTTGAAAGCAAATTCCATGAAGCAAATGTCTACAACCATTAAAGCTTTCAATGGATGTATGAAGGGATGATGGGAAGACCTCAAGATCAAACCCTCCCTGAGCAATTTTATGAGGATATACCTCATATCCCTCCAGTTCAATATACTCAGGTATGGTCTGATCAAGATGATGTTGCTGAACCATTAGAGCATGCCGAAAATAAGAGAAAATATGGGGAAGGTCCTTTTGCAAGTAAGTCAGATCCTTCTGCAAGAAGAGGACCAGTTATATAGAGAGCCAGTTGCAGAAAGAAGAGAATTTTCGGAAGTATGGAGTCCAACATCTAAGGCAATAATCTTGGATACTTACAAGTTAATTGACATCTCAAATGAAGTACCCAGAACTATTACTCTCATGAAGAGATCAACAAGCACAAGTCTGCAAAGTTGAAAAGGAAGATTCACTTCAGAGATCATGGGTACAACAATCCAAGTGTTCCTCCACCTCCTCCAAAATACTATCCAAAGCCAAATGCATACTTTGCTAGGCAGCTGAAGAAAAGCGAGGGGAAGGCCAAATTTCCTTAGCTGTGTGTTGTGACTCTGTGTTTAAATCTTGAAAACATTTATATATTTATTAATGTTTTGATTGGCATTCTATTTATCTCAATTATTCTTGCCATTACTTTTGTTTGTGATTATGCTTATTATCTGTGCAATTCACCTTAGTAGACAGGGTTCTGACTTCTTCAAATAGGGGGAGATTGTCGGGTATTGTAGCCATAGTAACCTTGATTTGCAGAAGTGCCCCTTGAACTAAGATAAATTGATATTGTATTTGATGTGGCATTTTACTTATGTGTTTGCAGGATATTAATTGCTAAGTACAAACCAATGTCAGGTTTCAATGACTAATAAAACACAAGCTAGGCAATGTAATCCCTCATTATGTAGACCATGGTGTTGAATCATGTGAAATCTCTCTATTGAGGTATACTTCATATTCAAACACTATGGAGAAGCCAAGATGAAGTAGTTGTTGTATTCAGGATTGGAAGAAAAATTATCTAAGTCTTTTTCGTCGAGTACTCTTGAGAAATTTAGATGAATTCGTTGAGACATCTCGTGAAGACTTAGTTAATTCGTTGAGTTTACTCAAAAGGTCTCAGAGAAAATTGTTAAGTATTTTCGTCGAGTAAAGTTGTGTTCACTCGAGAACACTCGACAAATTAATTGTGTGGTCTGCCGATTTCTTGTGAACATTTGACGAATTCATCGAGTGCTCTCGAGAAGTTCTCGAGTGGTCAGGTTATTCTCTCTTTCCGTCTCAGCCTTTTTGCCAAGTCCATTTTGTCGATTCATTAAGTAATTCATCGAGTAATCATTGATTTCATGAGTTCACTCGACGAATGCTGACAGAGCGCAGTTTGTTCGAAATCGTAGTCGGCTTTCCTTTTAGGGTTTTCTCCATGTACAGTACACGCGGAGCTCAATCCTTAAGCTTGAGAAGGATCTATAAATACTTAAGGATTATTTTGTTCAACCCTAATAATCGTGCTCATTTTAAGAAAGATCGGAAATCGCCGGCGGCTATCTTCGTTCTCGCAAATCGACATTGTTGCTGCCGACAAAGTTCGTGCACGATCCTTCTTGAAGAAAAGATTCAACTAGATCTCTGATCTCAGTCTTCTTCAAGTTCTTTTCAGATCTAGTTGTCTCCTAAGTTTTTCAGATCAAGTTCTCTCAAGACAAGATTTCTTCTTCCTTCTTTCAAGATCCAGATTTTCATTTCAGTCAAGGAAGAAGAAGATCTATTATTTTCAGATCTGATCAAGTTGAATCTCTTTGAGATTCTAAGTGATTGATTTTTCAATCTAGAGTATTGTCAAATCCCCTTTACTATTTCTTGTAGGAAGTTTATTTTCCAAGTTCTTGTAGATCCTAGTTTAGAGGATCGAGAATAGGAGAGGTTATTCTCTGAGATTGTGTAGGAGAGTTTGTTCTTCGAGTTTGTAGGAGTTGTATACTCTAAGTTGTAAGATTATTTTAATCTGAGATTTGTGAAGTAGCCTAGTCTAGCTGGGCGTGCTAGATAGGTAAGGCAGAAAAGTGGACGTACCCATTCCGAGGAACCACTATAAATCCTTGTGTTTGTGTCTGTTCTTTTGATTTCTATGTGCTTTACTTTAAAATTTTAAATTTCGCATAAAATCCATAGAAGTCCCTATTCACCCCCCCCCCCCCTAGGTGATTTTGGTAGCAGCTAGATTCATTCACCCTCGCTCTCTCAAGAATGAATCTGTAGAGGAATTCAAAGCATAGTGAAGGTTAGGCCGGTACAACTCCGGCTGCATTGTTTTTCACCCCGATTGCGGGTTTTCCACATCAACAACTTTTGGGCTCGTTCTTCTCAGGAGACCCATTTATTAGTTTGCACATTCGGGCGCTAGCGGGCTAGGCGGTCAAATATAATTATTATTATATTTATCAGTTTATTTTTTTGAATAATTTTGTACTCGGCTCTCACAGAAAAAAAAAATCTGCGACCGCCACTGGGCTCGTGCATTAAAGAGAGGACTATAACTACTAATATTGATTTACCATGAAGAATGTACAAATAAATATAAATGATTTAACTAGAATAACAAATATCATTAATAATTAATCTCAAATTTGTTAGAATCTTGTAATATAGAATTAATCAAAGGATTAGTCTTACTACCACGTGATATGAGCATATAGGGTCGCACATAAGAACGTGCAGAAAACGGATACATTGATCGTGTGGGTTTATGTTATATTGGATATAAATGAAACCAAATCCTGATTATGTATATTTAAATATAAATTAAATGATAATTGATTAACTGAGAATTAATCATCAATTAATTATTTTGACTATGAACCTAAATGACAATTCTTAATACCATAAATGCCCTCTCTTGAGATTTGTGAAATCCCCCTTCTCTCTCTCTCTCTCTAATATCTAATAATGTGTAGTTTTGGAAACTACTCAAGTGATTTTGAGTGTGCCCTGATTAGGTTTTCAAAGAGCGTCTTGGAGAGCAAGCAGCCGTGATTCTGCTATCTCGTTCTGTTGGGGAAATGATTTATCTTAACCCCTAGAAATGTGTAGAAAATGATTTCTCAGAGTGAAAAAATAGTTTAAGTAAAATATGCGTCGAATAGTAATCGACGCAACGTCGAAGTGTAGTCGACGCATCTCTCATACTGAGTCGAAGTAACTCTAAACAGAATTTGACGTAACCAAAGTCGACGTAACTTTGATTTCTAGTCGACGCAACCAGTAATGTCGACGCACCTCAGTCGACGCTCCTTCCATATTTTCTTCTCGACGTCTAGCCAGGCTGAAATCGACGCTTACGTCGAATAGTAATCGATGCACGTCGATTTCTGTGACAGATTCAAAAACTCGCCATATCTCTTTCCTTCTTTCTGTAGATCTGAATTTTATGGAATTATATTATTCTTTTCTAGCTGTTCTGAATCAGTCTTTCCTTCTAAATGATTCTTGGCTAATTTGATTAAGATTATTATGGACATTATTTAAAAATAGAATGATCTCTTTCCTTCTACAGATATAATGATTAGGGAAACTTTTCTTTCTTACTATTTCTCTGACTGTTAATTAATTATTCTCCTATAGCAATATTTTTGAGTAAACAGAGCTTTAAATACAGAAGGAGCTCGGCAAATAATAAGCAGAAGTGATCCACTCCATCCATTGAAAAAGAGGAAAACCTTCCAAGAGAAAAGTGAGAAAGCTGAGAAAACTGAAAGCGTGCTGCAGCAAAGAACAAGCCTTCCTCTTCTCCTCCTTCTGAAGCCATACTGCTGCAATTTCTGAAAGCTCTCACTGAAAGAGAAAAGGGCTTAGAATCTCCTTCTCACTATAGAAGAGAGATTTCATTCACTATACTTGTGCTTCTAATCTTCTTGCTAGGAAGAATATTCTTTCTTGCTTCAATTATTTTCCATCTACTTCTTCTTCTCATTCTTATTCAAATATCAATTGTGTAAAAGAGTTTTAAGAATCTCTCTTCAAAAAATTCAGTTGTAGTGGTTCTAAGAGTCTCCTTATCAAAAGACACAGGCTGGTTCTAAGAGTCTCCTTAACAAAAGACTCAGTACAAGATAGTGAATTCCTACCAAGGGGGTAGGAGAGTGGACTACCCAAAGTTTGGGGACCACTATATTTCTTTGTGTTGTGCTGTGATTTTCTTTCTGCTATTTCTTTCTTTATTTGCTTAATTCTTGTTGGTGTGTGGGAAGCTTAAATCTGTGAATATTATACACACATATATATATATATATATTTGTTAACTTTGCACAAAATATTTTTAAATCTCTATTCACCCCCCCCCCCCCTTAGAGAATTCTAGTGAGGTTAACTGTGCACTTTCAATTGGTATCAGAGCTAGGTTGATCAAAAAGGGGTAACTCCTTGATCAAAAAGATCCTATCTCATATATATATAATTTTCTTTATGGCACAAATCAAAGATTATGCTTCCACCAGACCACCAATGTGCAATCTTGAAAAGTTTGCACTTTGGAAAACAAGAATTAGGATCTATATGAATTCTATTGATGAAGAATTGTTTAATGTTATTTTGACAGCTCCTCCCAAGCCTTATAGAAAGGACTCAAGTGGTAAAGTGACTCAAACACTTGTCCCAAGGGCTGAGTGGACAGATGATGAGAAGAAGGCAAGAGCATATGATGCAAAAGCTGTGAACATTCTTGTCTCAACCCTCTCAGATGATATCTTTCAAAGGGTTGTTGACTGTGAATCAGCCAAAGAAATCTGGGAGGCTCTTACAAAGATAGTAGAAGGAAGTGCTGATGAAAGGAAAGATAGAAAGGCTCTATTTATCTCCCAATATGAGAACTTTCAAAAGAAGCATGAAGAAAGCATATCTGAGATGTATGATAGATTCAGTCTGATCATCAATCAATTAAGGAGCTTGGATAGAGAGATCTCTCTCACAGAGATCAATGACAAATTATTAATGAGTCTCCCAAGTTCATGGGACTCAAGAATATGGGCAATAAGAGATACAAGAGGACAAAAGGAAATCTCAACAGATGCCCTCTTAGGAAAACTCAAATCCTATGAACAACTACTGAAAACCAGAGAAGAGAAGGAAAGAAGGGAAAACACTCCAACCTCTTCAAAAGATAGAAACATTGCATTAAAAGCAACAGAAGAAGAAACCCCTGTTACTGAAGAAAAATTATTCAGTCTCCTGGCTAGAAGATTCAAAAAATGGGTCAGGACAGATGGGTCTAGAAGAAGAGAGTCAAAACTAAGGTATGATAAGACTCCTACTAAAGAAATTGTTTGTTATTCCTGCAGGAAAACTGGACATATTGCCCCAGAATGTCCAGCAAATGCTGAGAAAAAGAAAGATCTGAAAAAGAATGATCTCAAGAAAAAGGGGAAGAAGAAAGAAAGAGGCTTCATTGCAGAAGCTTGGAGTGAAACAGATTCTGAGGACAGCACCTCATCTAAAAGTGACAATGAAGAGTGTAAGCAAGAAGACCTATGCTTAATGTCTCTTGAAATCTCAAAGGAAGAATATGCTGCTAAATCATGGAGTGAAACAGGATCAAAAGGAAGCATCTCTTCTGAAGATGAAAAAGAAAATTCAACAACAAAAGCAAATAGCCTTATTCTCATAGAGGAATCTGAGGATAAGGATGAGGTAAGCATTTTTGATGAAATAGATTTTCTATGTGATGATTTCAAAAATGATTTTAAAGGATTATGTTTAGATCAACTAAAAGCTAAACAAGAAATTAAGGATCTAAAAGAACAAATTAATATGAGAAATATAGAGGATACATGTTCAAAAAATTTACGAACTAAGGTGTAAAATCTATAAAACAGAAAAGGAAATAGAAAGTGCTAAAATAGAAAATCAACTCCTTAAGAATAAGGTATCCCAGACAAAAGCTTTTGAAGAATCTATAAAAGTCAGAAGCCAAGCACTTAAAGAAATCACTGAAAAACAAACAATAAGACATAAGAATCTGGGGCTAGGGGTTGATCCTTCAACAAGTTCAATACCATCTACCAAACCTGCTTGGATGAGCCCTGTTAAATTTACTAAACCCATCAAATCAACAAACTTAGAAGAAGAAGCACAAAATAAAGAAGATTTCACCTGCAAGGAGATAAACCATCTTGATAAATCATCCTCATACCATTCAGAAGAAGATGAACAAACTCATTCTGAGAAGGCAACTAGGCCAAAAGAAACAATTCATAAAGAAATAAATCCCCCCCCCCCAAAAAAAATGGAAAAAATAAAATATGTGAAGACACATTTTCATCGACTTCATATCGACGCATGAATGATAGTACGTCGAACTCTACACGACGCGATCTCTCAGAAACTTCGACCTCAAATCGACGCATGAATAAAATTGCGTCGACTTATAATCGACGCAACTACTTCCATGCATCGATTCCAGATCGACGCAATCTAGAGAAAGCACCGGATATAAATCGGCGTAACTCTCAACATACGTCAAATACCTATCGACGCATAAAATCTCAGAGTAACTTAAATTCAGGACATATCTATCCTACAAAAATTTTCTATCTTAAACCCCATTTAGGACCCATTCATCCTAATCTAATCTTTCATCCTAATCAACAATTTTATCCTAATCAACACTCAAATTACCATAATCCAAAGACAAACAGGTGTTGTATCTGTAATAAAACTGGCCACATTGCCAAACAATGTTGGCATAATCAATCCAATTATGTATAAAATTAGTCCAAAGCTGACTTAGAAAACCATAGGATTAGGAAGTAAAAATCTCTCAAGAAAAACCTAGAATTTTCAGAAAAAAATAAAAGTCACGTCGAAGCATACATCAAACTGGAAACCCTAGCATCTCAATACTGAAACATACGTCAAGTTCCATTCAACGTAACGTCGTCTTCACGAAAATAAGCGGCAATACGAAATAATTCTCCGTCCCATCTACTGTAGTACCGAATAAACCTCGAGTTGTGTCTCGTTTCGACGCTTCACCTGACTCAAATAACACTCTTCAGTTAGGAATCTACACACTCTCTAATTTCTCATTCCTCTCAGTCCAGTCATCTTTTCCTCCATCTCACTGACCAAAATGACTCCCAAGATCAATTCTGGTTTCGACATTGATCTGGATTCCTTCAAAGCCGCCGCTGAAAACTACAAAAGCATTTTAGCTCTTTTTACAGAAGCTGGTCTGGATAAACTCATCTCGACAAGATGCAGACTCCTGGAAGTAGAACTTACTGAGTTGATGAATAATGCACAAATATCTGAACATGGAGAGATTACAGGAAAAATCCATGAAACACCTGTTTCAATTTCTACAGAAAATCTTAGGGACACCTTTGACCTACCATCAGGTACATACCAACACCATTCTTGTTCAAATCCAAAAAGGAAAAAGGAAATTAACTAAATCTCCATCATCATTCCTTTATTAGGTGGTGAACCTGTGGAACTCACCCATGAAGAAACTAGAAATTTGTTAACCACCACGGGATTCTCCAAAGATTAAGCAATCAACTTGAAGAAAATAGATTTCTCTGATGAATACAGGCTCCTGGCAGACATAGTAGGAAAAATACTACTCTGCAAAATCTCTGCCCATGATGCAGTGCCCAAGCAGCAACTGAACATTATGGGGGCTCTTGTGCTGAAAAAGAAGATTGATTGGGCCAATTGCTTGCTAAAGATGATAGGCTACAAATGTTCTCATAAGGAGAATGCCTTTATGAGGATAATGAGCCAAGTACTCAGAAACTCCTATCCTGGCCTATGTAGGTCAAAAGATATTCCCATTCCCCTGGCAAAAGAATATTCATAGCACTCTTCTCCAAATGGGACAGGCAGATCCCAAGGCCTGGATCCCAGCCTGAAAGACCCTCTTCACCACCTGCTTCTCCTCCTCCTATGGACTCATCTGTTCAACCCACCTTTATTCCTCCTCCTCCTCCATCAAACACACCTCACCTTCTCACTACAACCACTAATCTCAGGAATACAGTCAGCTCTCCACCTTCATCCTCTCCACCATTATTGGTATCTCCTCCACCAACACAACCTGAACCATCCTCATCCACACAAGCACTTCTTCTCCAGTGCATTCAACAAGCAACCCATAAATTTTAGGACATGCTTGATGGGCACTGCTCCCTACTTCACTCCTCCATCATGCACATGCAAACCCAAATAGATGGGGTCAATGCCTCTGTGCAAAGCTTGAAGTCCTCTATCTCTTCATCTAGGGTCACTAAGTCTTTCTTAACCTCCTTAGCTAAGAAGGTCAAGAATGGGGAGAAGTTAGATGAAGAGCAGCTCTCCAGTCACAAATCTCACTCACACAAATCCCCTCAAACATCAAAATCTGATAGTCCTGCTCTGCTTAAGACCATTGGGAATGAAAAAGTACCTGAGCTACATACTAATGAACAGATAACAGATGTACTTTTTATAGCAAGCGAAGCTGAACAACAAGTAGTTGTATTTCAAAGGGAGGCAAGTAGAGTAGAGAAAGAAGTTGAAAAGGCAGCTGAGGTTGAAGGTGTGGCTGAAAGTGAGAAATAAAAAGAAACTGAAGCTCAGGGGGAGCCAGATGCTGTCATAGTTGAAGCTGGAGCTGGGAAAGAAGCTGAAGAAGCAGAAAAAGAAAGTGTAAAGGAATTTCCATCTCAGGGGGAGCAGACTGCTTTGACTCAGGGGGAGCTGAATGAACATCTTGCTACTGAGAAGGAGCAACTCACCTCTATAAAAATACCTGATCTCTTTATAGTATTCTCTAGGAAGAGAAAAACTCCTCCTACTCCTCCTGAATGATATGTTGAACAATTTTGATATACTCTATTTTTAATGCTTAAGTACTAATTGATCTGTACAAAAAGCTTGTTATATGATTTCTTTTTCCATTATCTTCTGATTACCTAATATATCTCTTTTCTATAAATATGCTTTGATGTGTTGATTAAAAGCTGATAAAATTTCTCTCTGAATAGGGTTAAGACAAATAGGGGGAGATTGTTGGGGAAATGATTTATCTTAACCCCTAGAAATGTGTAGAAAATGATTTCTCAGAGTGAAAATTTAGTTTAGGTAAAATATGCGTCGAATAGCAATCGTCGCAACGTCGAAGTGTAGTCGACCCATCTCTCATACTGAGTTGAAGTAACTCTAAACAGAATTCGACGTAACCAAAGTCGACGTAACTCTGATTTCTAGTCGACGCACCCAGTAAAGTCGACGCACCTCAGTCAACGCTCCTTCCATATTTTCTTCTCGACGTCTAGCCAGACTGAAATCGGCGCTTACGTCAAATAGTAATCGACGCACGTCAATTTCTGTGACAGATTCAAAAACTCGCCAGATCTCTTTCCTTCTTTCTGTAGATCTGAATTTTATGGAATTATATTATTCTTTTCTAGCCGTTCTGAATCAGTCTTTCCTTCTAAATGATTCTTGGTTAATTTGATTAAGATTATTATGGACATTATTTGAAAATAGAATGATCTCTTCCTTGTACAGATATAATGATTATGGAAACTTTTCTTTCTTACTATTTCTCTGACTGCTAATTGATTATTCTCCTATAGCAATATTTTTGAATAAACAGAGCTTTAAATACAGAAGGAGGTCGGCAAAGAATAAGCAGAAGTGATCCACTCCATCCATTTGAAAAAGAGGAAAAGCTTCCAAGAGAAAAGTGAGAAAGCTGAGAAAAGTAAAAGCGTGCTGCAGTAAAGAACAAACCTTCCTCTTCTCCTCCTTCTGAAGCCATACTGCTGCAATTTCTGAAAGCTCTCACTGAAAGAGAAAAGGGCTTACAATCTCCTTCTCACTATAGAAGAGAGATTTCATTCACTATACTTGTGCTTCTAATCTTCTTGCTAGGAAGAAGATTATTTCTTGCTTCAATTATTTTCCATCTACTTCTTCTTCTCATTCTTATTCAAATATCAATTGTGTAAAAGAGTTTTAAGAATCTCTCTTCAAAAAATTCAGTTGTAGTGGTTCTAAGAGTCTCCTTATCAAAAGACTCGGGCTGGTTCTAAGAGTCTCCTTAACAAAAGACTCAGTACAAGATAGTGAATTCCTACCAAGGGGTTAGAAGAGTGGACTACCCAAAGTTTGGGGAACCACTATATTTCTTTGTGTTGTGCTGTGATTTTCTTTTTGCTATTTCTTTCTTTATTTGCTTAATTCTTGTTGGTGTGTGGGAAACTTAAATCTGTGAATATTACACATATATATATATTTGTTAACTTTGCACAAAATATTTTTAAATCTCTTCCCCCCCCCCCTCTAGAGAATTCTAGTGAAGTTAACTGTGCACTTTCACGTTCCCATAGTGAGAAAAAACCTCATAGAGTAGAAGAGGAAGAAGAGAATTTTTGTTGGAAATGGAACTAACATTTCATTGCGGAGAAAAGGCGATCATCTTCCAGCCCCTAGCCTGTTGGATAGACTGCGAGGTGTTTTCGAAATTAGTGTGGATGTTTGTAGAGAGGTGGATACTATTATGCATATTGGTCTCAAACGCAAGTTGTTTTTCACGAAATCTGATTTCGTTGCAGGTATAAACTCATTTCTTGATTTGATAGTTTTCGCATGAAATTTGTCGAGGATTTCTTATATTTTTCATTGCGCATTTGATGCCCAAGAAACCCAACAAAACTCATCGATCAGTTTACTAACCACTGCAAGTGAAGCCACATTTTTTCCTTTTGAATTGACCTATAAGTCAATTAATCAATCATATTGAAATGAAAATGGTCGAAGTGGAATTATGGAAATCAAGCATACTAGACTGAAATCAGGCTTATATGTTGAGCGCACGATTGCAGTCCCCATACAGACTGCCCTTGAGCGGCGGGAGTGTCGTCGCGCTGTGACACTAGCTCAGGCGCACGAGGAGCCCACATGCATTGTCTTTCATAATTATATAAAGGAACTTGGGAGTAAAATGTAAGATCTCTCCTGCAAACATACTAACTATAACATAGATCTGGCTGACCCCCACGACATACCACATTCGCATGTTAATTATTATAAAATGATAACAAAGTAACTAAACCGAATACTGAGTACTACACTACTAACGGAAGCAATCTAACACAAATAAAACCATGAAAGAATGTACGCCACTAAAAGGGAATGTAAACAAATAAAATTTGTCTTTATAGCCTATACAATACAACATGAAAAGTACAATTCGTCTTTATGGCCTATACAATCCAACATGAAAAGTACAAACAAGAGCACATAAACTAACATACCACAGTACACAGATCAAGAACTACTAAAAGAAAACAATGCAACAAGATACCTATCTTATTCATTGGCTTCAAGGAAAAAATCTATTAGGCAGCATCAAAGAGACAAGCAATGACACTGCAATCTATGACCTTTACACAGCCTAAGCTTTGGCCCGCTATGCACCTCCATGGTCTATGCTCCATGTAACCAAATACGTGTCAAGGAAAAAACATGGGTCAACACGGGGCTGACCAACATTACTTAATGACCCCTCCCCTGGCCATCCTAGCGGACTTCGGGGTGAGTTACTGTACTCCTGTTAGTATATGTTAGTATATATATATATATATATTTATATTATCGGGAAAAACTCCTTTTGATTTAACTAAACAAATTAACTATAGGTGATTTTACTCTATTGGGTAATTACCAATGTTGTATAGTAAGGGTAATTTGGTCATTAGATGTCATTGGATATCACACTCTAATGAGGGTGTCAAAGACCAGTCTAGAACAGTCCAAAATTCAGTTGAGTTAAAACTTTCGTCGAATAAAAGTCGACGTAACTTTGACTGAAAGTCAAAGCAACTTCGAATACAAGTAGAAGTAACTCAAACTGAAGTTGAAGTATAAGTTGAAGTTGATGAAACGTCGATATGTATTCTACGCAGAAGATAAAGCCTGTCGAAGCAGTATTAGAAGTCGACACAACTTCGACTTGAATTCGATGCAGAAGATGAAGTTCAAAGTCCAAGTCTTCAACTCGACGGATACGCTGAGAAGGATTTGAAGCAACATCGATATCTTAGTTTATTCAATGATGATAAGGAATTCGAAGCAACTTCTATTAGAACTCAGAGGTGCGTCGATTAGAAGGAAAATGAATTCAATGCTATGTCGAATACAGACAGAAATAGAGCGTTTTCTGCTGTCCTTTTCTGATGCTTTTCCAAAAGGTTTCCAAGGATGTAATTTGAATTCTAACGGATCGTTTATTGACAAGAATGGAATAGATTAATCCGGAGAGACAACAAAGACATTCTTGGAAGTTATTCAAATTCAGAGTGACGTGTCGTGAACAGAAATGGAAAGAGATATTTATTATCCAGTGGACATTCCTTCTAAGAAAAGAATATAAGAGGAAACAAATGGAAATACTATTCGACAGAGAATAAGTATACAGGAGGAGGAAGAAAACAAATAATTAATCCAGCTATTATATTCAGCCTTTTTTTGGAAGCTCTCTCCCTAAAAAAAAGAATATCTCTGTACAGGACAACAAAAAGGCCACTGCTTCTTATTCTTCTCTTACAGCAGAAGACATCAAGTGTACAGAGATCATCCGGATCACAAGCTCATAACACTTGCATTCTTTTCTAGCTCAAGCAAGGGTTCATTCCATACAGATCCTGAAGAATACCAAATGAAAGAATCCTCAGTAATAGCTACAGGAAGATTCAAACAGAAGAAACATCTTCCCTTCTTCTTCTTCCTTTCTCTCTATTTCATTTTATAATTAAGAAAAGAGTCCTAAGAATCTCTCTCCAAAGGATTCAGTGGATCTAAGAGTCTCCTTATCAAAAGACTCAGAAGTTGGTTCTAAGAGTCTCCTTGTCAAAAGACTCAGTTAGTGGTTCTAAGAGTCTCCGTATCAAAAGACTCAGAGGCTGGTTCTGAGAGTCTCCTTATCAAAATACTCAGACACTAGATAGTGAATTCCTACCAAGGTAGTAAAAGAGTGGAATACCAATATTTTGGGGAACCACTATAAAACTTGTCTCTTCTGTTTTGTGATGTTTTGTGTTGTCCCCTTTATTATTTTTGCACTATGTGCTGGTTTTCTGATTGCATAGTTACTAGAAGTTTTTATTGTGTATGCATACTTTGTGTAAAAATTTTAAAACTCTATTACCCCCTAGAGAATACTAAGAGGTTACACTAAGTGTAAGTATAAAAGAACTACTCTACATAGGGTGAAAGGCTCAATGAACACATGGATTTAAGTTGTGCATGAAAATAAATGGGCCCTAGATGCAATGCATGATGACTAGGTTCACTTAAGGGATCCCCACTGTCTCCTATCCAAACTGAAATAATTCTCGCAAAACACTATTCCATCAACACAATGGGCGTAAGGGTCTCTGAACCTACGACGTAACACATTCATAGCATTTAAACTACATGAATTGTGATGTGAAGCATGTCTACCTTATCCGTCTAATCACCTATCGATGAGGGGAGTAGATGTAAGATCCCTCTCTCGCACCCGGAGAGCTCCCGGATCTTATGCCCAGAACCGCCGCCTTACGACGACACAAACACACAAGTTAGATGCCTCCGCAAGACGCCGATCCTGCCAGCAAGAACGATCAAATAGGACAACAAGATATAAGAAGAAAACTAAGTAAAATATAATAAGTCCACAATCACACATAACTGTATATATATATCAATATTGAATACTAGTCCATCATTTAGTACATTAAGTGATAGAGAAAAGGACTATGCCATGTACATGTCCAAAAAGTACAATGACTCTCTCACTCTACATCTATGCTGAAGCTATTGAACTTTGTCATCACGTGTATGTAGTTGTTGCTGCAACAACGGGTAGTGTTTGCTTTACTTCATCCCATCCTCTTAACCTGTCTCCTGAACGGGGTCTGCTGCTCCGACACACAATCCCTAAAATGATGTGGTCCACCGACCGTCAGTCTATAAGACTCAGCATATTCCACACCGCCTCCACCTGTGACTCCTAGGCACCGTGCGGGAGGAGGTAGTGGAGGACATCAAGGGGGGGGGGGGGGGGGTAAAAATAAGCAGGTGATAAGTAGCATGACTAGCAAGGTATATGAATACTAAGCAAGTATTGGAAACAGTTCTATGCTAGCAAGAGTATGTATATCAGTATTAAGTAAAAGGCAATAACAATAAAAGAGACAGGTATAGTATTAAAGAGCATCTATGAAAATAACCTTAACTTATGTGCATACACACAAAGCACATAAGGTAAGGGATCTGGCACTAAGTTAAACTCATCGTATAAAAGAGCCCATACTAATTTATACGATGAGATCTCTGTTTATGCAAGAATGTAATGCTATGATATGCAATGCAATGATGCAACTCACCCACGCAACTCTGTGATCACAGACCTTTAGTTCCCAATTTTTGGAGCTAGCTTCACTCTCTGGTACCACAATTGTGGCTACGACAGCAGTGGAGCGGGCAACTCCACTTCCTAGGAGGGTATAAACATTACCAGGACTAGACCCTTCGTACACCTCTGTATACGTCATATGTGCACTCTAGAGTCATGCGTACTCTTTGTTGGAATCCACCAGTCTTTGAGGTCAGGTGTGTGTCTTTGGGGATAGTCCTCCAGACCGCAGTATAAACAACCTACTGGCCCCTCAAACCCTCACACCCGCCTAAGTCAACGTACTGCCATCGGTGTGACGATCGGTTCAGTACCGAGGACCGGCCACTAAATTATTCTTATGCGCATGCAAGTTATCACCACCCGCGCCTTTAGCTTGCAGGACCAACCTGTCCTGATATACAACCTCCCGAGCCTCCAGCTCGCAGGACCAACCTGCCCTATTATACAATCTCCCGAGCCTCCAGCTCGCAGAACCAACCTGTCCTGATATACAATCTCCCGAGCCTCCAGCTCGCAGGACCAACCCGTCCTGATATTCTATCTCCCATCCTCTAGCTAAGGATGAAGTTCACCAAATCTCTTATTCAATTAATTAGGCTACTCTTGACTAATTATTGTTATGCTTAGAAGTTTAGGGTGAATCTTGGACTTCCCGATGTTTTCCTGGTAAAGGGCTCGCAACGGTACTAGGGAATAGGATGGGCTGAAACCCAAATTCCCCTTCCAAAGATAATTACTTTTATTGATGGCTACCCTTTTAATGATCCACTCTCCTTATAACACCTTGTAACTTCAATGCTTTATGACTTATCCTTCACCCTATCCTTAAGCACGCATTCTCTTGAACGATGCTCAACACCTAAAATTCTCTTATACTCTAAATGGTGTAGGCCTTGTATGATTCTCAAATGTCTCTAATCACACCCTAAAGATATTTCATGAATATTTCACCGTGCTGAATAATCATCATGATCTTCTAAGGTGATAATTGCCCCTTTATATATAGTGCGATATGATTCTTAATTATTCCCTAAACCATAGTACGAATGTACTCCGAAAATTCGATAACTTCTAGGGGCTGATATAAATGATATGTTACTGTTATAATCCAAATATTACTGATTTTTAAGTGATCTTGTTGGTCAAATCATCACATTAAGTTTTTACTATTCGCAGACCAAAATGAGATTGAACTAGATTTGATTCCTATGATGCAATCTTGGCCATATCATGTCCAAATGAGATCCAATTTTTACCATAGGTTCATAATGGATAAATTAAGGGTTGACCAGTGTTTTGACATATTTCAAATAAATTTGACTTCTATTTAAAATCAATTAATCAATTGACATCATCTAAATTACAAAGGAAGTACCTTGTCGGTATATTAAATCTTGCTAATAAAATTTCCAGGGATTGTAATTAACATAATAACATGATTCCCAGAATTCCATAATTTTCTAGAGGATTTATAACCATAATTTCCATTTAACATAAAAGGTGTGAAAATATGACTTTGCACATCAAGTACCAGTTCATTTCTTCCAAAAATTCTGAGAAAATTACCATAGCACAATAGTTATCTAAAACATCATATCCAATGTTTCATAATTTTCCATTCTTGTTTCACCATAAATATTTCATAAAATATGAAGTGCGACAAACTGAATCTATGAAATTTTACCCTGAACATTATATCCAAAAATTATACCAAAAATTCCAAAGGTTCATAATCAGGTTTCTAATCATTTTCCAGAGTTTCATAAATTTCTCAAACATTTTGCTTAGTGAATTTCCAATTAATCAAAATTGTGACCTAAGATAAATTTGATAATTCCTAAAGAAATATTCTCTAAAATTTTCTACAAAAATTTGCAGAGATTCTAACTGGTGTAACAAGTAATTCTCCAGAGTTTCACAATTTTCTACAAGGTATTAGTCATGAACATTTCACAAATAAAAAAGTGTGACATAAATCATATTGAACCTATACATAAGATTTTTTATTCCAAAATTCCTAAATTTCTCTGAGGTAATGTGTTATATCCTAAAGAGGGTGTGGCCAAAATTATAGGAGCCAACACTAAGCTATATGTGCTGAATACACAAAACATCTCTTTTGACACACCATAACACCTTTTAAGTAGAGGCATGCAAGTGTAATTACCCTATCTGTAGAGACCCAAATGCTCTCAAATTTTAACCATGGTATAATTATGGCCTAATAAGTATGACATCCAAATTTGTGGTCATTTGGAATTACACAACTCCAAAAATTCCATTTATATGATTTATCACATTTTGAACAAAACTATAGGAAAATTATCTCCACAAATTCTAATTTTTGGACACAAGCTAGAATTAGGGCGCATGCATGCAGGCCCTAAATTGTAGCTCCATCAGATTTATCATTTAAAAGATATCTAATTTCTGATTTTCATTATGACCAGTCTCACTAAAATGGATGTTGAGGGTTCTACAGTGCTCCAAATGAGTTGATTCAAATTTCTAAATAATGTAGACACATAGATCTGGAAATTTTATATTAGTGAGTTTCACTGATTCAGCATCTAAGCAAGGGAAACATAGAAAATCCCCAAGACATTAATATGCGTTATATGCACACCATTCCTTACCCTTAACCAATATTGCATGAGAGATAGTTCAACATGCACAAGTCCAAATTGCCCAAAAAATTTTCCAGAGACATTCTATGACTAGATCTACAATCCACCAAAGATTTGAGTGTATTTAACTTCTCAAAACCTAGATTCATGTTATACATGAAAAATGAAATGTTTTCAAAAACTTAAGACCAAGTGTGTCCATAAATCCTAATTTTTGGATAGTGAGCAGGCCATGGCAGGACTCATGCATGCCTAAATTTTCAGCTTATTTGGACCAACCAATTGAGGTGGGAACTCAAAATGGACACCCTACACCAAAATGGGTGCACAGGGAGCTGCAAAGCTCCAAATGATTCCAAACAAATCCCTAAATTTTGTTAAGATCATTACCTACAATTTTTATTCAGTGTACAATTTCTATAGAGGCCTCTAAGGGCCTCAAATAATTTCTACAAGATCCTATAATAAGTGTGATAGAATTTCATTTATCCCTAATTAAATCATTTAAGTTCTCTGTGTATCAAATCAGCCCAGATCCAACGGCTGCCCGTTATCTTCTCCAGCTGTCTGACGGCTACAATTAAACAGTCCGAGAGCCTATTTCGGGGCAGATTCCGGCCAACGGAGGCTGTCTCCGACCAAACCCCTAAGCCATCACCTCCGGCCGATGGTTGGCTTTCGACCGGCGGTGAGAACTCGGTCGGAGATGGCCGGAGTAGCTCTCCCTCCATTTTCATTTTTCGTCCAAGAACATAAGAAAACTGAGATGGTGATTCACCATTTCTTTGTCGATTTTGAAAAAGGAAGAAAGGGGAGACTAGAACAGATGGAAAGGGGAAGGAAACTTGCCTCAATTTGGATCTTCATGCACAAACAGTCCAGATTTCTCCATGTCTGACTTGTGGAGCTCCAATGGTGATCCAAGCCTTCTGAGCCCGATTCCTCCTCCATTGTTGGGAATTTTTCTCCTCTCGAGTTCTTGAAGCTAGTAGGGTGCATGAATTCAGCTAGGGGAGCTCCTTTTGTTAACAGCCATGAGGGTGGCGATTTCTTCTATGTTGCACCTCTCAGCCAGCCAACTACAGGCCTCCAGCTCAGCCAGGCTTTACTTCTCAGCCCGAATTCAAGCTAAGGGAGAGGGAATTAGGTCCAATGGTTGCTCATTCCTTAGGTTGCCATTAATGTTGGTCGGCACTTCCTTCCCCATGCATTTTCCTCCCCTCTCCAGCTGCCATGTCAGCTCTCACAGCTAGGGAAATCAATGAGGAGGGTGGTAGCATGCTTTGGATAAGAGCATTGGGTTGCCAAGTGGTACCCATCCTGTTTACCCATTCAGGGCCTCCCCATGGTGGTGGTCGGCCACCCCCATGATGGGCTCTTTTATTTTCCTTTTTAACCCCATGTTATTTGGGCTTAATTAAATAGGCTTGGACCCAATTGAGTTGGGTCTTAGGTCTACTTGACTCAAGTTAGCCCAAAAAGCGTATTTTAGGCCTATATTGACCCTTGGTCAACCATAGTGAAATTGAGTCACACTTATGACATTGGGTCCATGGGCACCTATTGGGGTGGCTTTGGGCTTGGGTGCCAAAATAGGATATCTACACACCAAGGTGATTTTCACCTATTCACCTTAGATCTTAGGGCCATTTTGGTCTCTTAGAGCAAGGTCATGACCTTGTCATGATAAAATGCATTTTAGGTGTCTAGGTTTTCTGGGGATGTTACTAATTCCAATTAACAAAAAAATTAATTTCATCCCTAAAATTCAGGTTCAGTTCTACGGGGTTTCACGCACAAATAAAATGAAGAATCTTCAAGGGGGTTTAAATCGTACTTGAGGCGAAGGGTCCTGGGTATTATTGCTGCATGGGACCCATTGGCTCCCATGTGTGCTACTCTCATCCATGTTTGGACCAGAATATCTCACCCAAGGGAACCATCTTCTCTCGTAGGGTTCGGATGGCGATTTCATCGATACAGATTGGTTTCAAACAGATTGTACGATCAGAGGCTATCGGGCCTGTTGTGATAGTAATTTGTTGCTCTTGCCCAAGGAGAGTTATCCTAAGCGAGGAGATGTGAAAAATGTCGTGCAATTCTGCCAATTCCGGCGGCAGCTCCAGTCCATAAGTCAAGGGGTCGATCCGCTCCGGGATCCTATAAGTCCCCATGTATCTCAGGCTGAGCTTCTTCAGTCTCCGTACCAGTGAGACTCCATGTGCCGATCATATTTTCAAAAACACTTTATCTCCTGCCTAGACTCCTACCTTATGGTGCCGCACATCGCAATATTTAACTTGTCCACTCTGTGTTTCCCAACATCCAACCCTGTATCAGTCGCATATGGGCATCTGTGCCTTCTATATATCCTGGCCCCCGTACCTTCGGGTCTTCTTCCCTAATCCATGAAAGTGGAGTCCTACACTCCCTCCCATATATGGCCTCATAGGGAGATCTCATCAAACTTGATAATTTTGTGTAATTTCATTGTGTATATGCTTGACAGTAAAAATATGTTTTCCGTAGTCACGCATCTTCTTAACGGTGATTACGCTGTCTTTTAGACGCACATGCTCCGGTTGGAATATCATATACAATGTATACATCTTGATATATTGTCTGCCAATTATAAGACCTCTGGGGTTATCACACTTTTACGTCATGCTATAGCAGGCTAATCATAGTTGTTCGACATCGTGAATGTCATTATCCATCTTCTAGTATAAAGTCTGCAAATTTCCAATATTATGAATTATTCAAATTGAAAGGGTTTGGCTTCTGATCGAGTAAGCCAAGTATGAATCACCTTCGAGTTCCCTAAAATCCAGAAATCCCTGCTATAACTCCCTGGTTCCAATCCAGATAACCCACAAGGTGATTTGTTTGTCCCAAGAAATTAACCTGACCATCTTATGTTTCTAACCATTTGACTAAATTCAGATATTTGTCCGACCAACGGTATTGCACCGTTTGCCTCGGTCCATTCTTATCTCCAGTCCATATCTGACTTAAGCCTTCACTAAGTCTATAGTTCATGTCGGTTCTCTCTTGCGCTTTTCATGAATTTATTAATCAATCATTAACGGACAGTAAAGTCACCAATCGTATGTTACAATAATTGAGTTAAGATGGTAGAGCGTCTAGGAATATATTTTGTTGAGGCAATAAATATCGCATCATCTTGATTGTATGTAAAACTTCTTTCTACAACCCATGTTGCCTCGACTTTAGGTCTTTTAAAAGAATTTTTCTTAATTTCCTCGTGAATTTGCAAATGAGTCTTACTGTATCTTTGTATTAGGGATGGCACGGTCGTTCCTTAGGTTGCGCACTAAGTAGCTATCCATTTCCTTATACTCAAAATTTGAGGATTCTCTCGAAGTCTTACACTATCTTCCTTGATTTCAAGAGTCGCATACTAATATAACTAGGCGACCAGATTTATATCTTGAAGACTTCATTTACTATTTCCTTCGTTTACTAATCCGTCTAATCCTTAGAGCTGCAACGGGGTGAATAGTCATTCTTGGAAAGCTTTATACCCTTATTTCGATTGTGAATTCATAACAGTCACGTCATAGCATTCATAATTCACATTTCTTAAGACGAAGGAATTCTTCAAGGGTCTCGACTTCTAGGAAGGGTTGGTCATCAGACCGATTATGCATACTTCAAAATCTCTTCTTAATCCGAGTAATATTTGAATACTTCAAGATTGCTTATGTTTTTTATGAACATTTCCAAAAATAGGGTATAGGGAACTCGAGTTGGTGCCGAAATGCCCCCAATAAACCAAAGGATTAGGCCCTGTATATTTTGGGCTAAGTTTCTTTGATATCCTCATGATATATTCATCCTAGATGTGCACTCAATCCTTTGGGCATACAACTCTAGACTTGGAGTTCCATCCTGAGACCTATTGATATTCTACACGCTTTAGGCCTCCAAAGTTACCGATTACCACAACCTTCTCAAGGTTAATCTATGGGCAATCCACAAATGGGCCTTTTATGAACTCGAATCCTTATCTGACCTCTGGTATTTTTCCTGGTGATTGTTTCAATGTAACCCAGTTGTTGGTTCGGATATTAAGTTGACGAGTCTCCTACTATCCACTAATGGTTTTCATGCACCAAACCTCTTGGGCGGTCTTATTTATTAGGTAAGAAGTGATAATATCACTTGGTGGGAGAATTAGGTGCATCCGAGTTTAGGCTTTAAGTGGCTACTTTCCCAATAGAATTTTCCCTTAGTCACTTTTGGGTGTCATAAGCCTTATTCAGTCTATACCTGGGGTCAATTTGATTGGGATTCGTTATGAAATCATCTTGGTGCATCAATAATAGAATGATGTCCTAGTTTGGTTGGCCTAACTCATTGATTAATGGATTGTTTGTGTGATTTTTGCACATGGGCACACCACTGCTTCCGCTGCAAGTTTGTCCTCAAACTAACTCGAGCGGGGTGTCCCTGGGTTTTGTGGACTTCTTTCTCATTAGATCATTTGTTCAAGTGATACTAGTTGTAAGATTCTTATCCGACACCCGGAGACCTCCCGAATCTTATGCCCAGAACTGCCGCCTTACGGCGACACTAACACACGAGTTAGCTGCCTCCGCAAGACACTGATCATGCCATCAAGAACGATCAAATAAGCCAACAAGATATAAGAAGAAAACTAAGTAAAATATAACAAGTCCACAATCACACATAACTGTATATATATATATATATATCAATATTGAATACATGTCCATCAATGAGTACATTAAGTGAAATAGAAAAAGGGATATGCCATGTTCATGTCCAAACAAAGTACAACGACTCTCTCACTCTACATCTATGCGGAAGCTATCGAACTTTATCATCATGCGTCTATAGTTGCTGCTGCAACAACGAGTAGTGGTTGCTTTACTTCATCCCGTCCTCTTGACCTGTCTCCTGAACGGGGTCCTGCTGCTCCGACACACCATCCCTAAAATGATGTGTTCAACCAACCGTCAGTATATAAGACTCAGCATATTCCTCACCGCCTCCACCCGCGACTCTTAGGCACCACGCAGGAGGAGGAAGCGGAGGACATCAAGTGGGGTAAAAACAAGCAGGTGACAATTAGCGAAACTAGCAAGGTATATGAATACTAAGCAAGTATTGGAAACAGTTCTATGCTAGCAAGAGTATGTATATCAGTATTAAGTAAAAGACAATAACAATAAAAGAGACATGTATAGTAATAAAGAGCATCTATGAAAATAACCTTAACTTATATGCATACACACAAAGCACATAAGCTAAGGGATCTGACACTAAGGTAAACTCATCGTATAAAAGATTTCATACTAATTTATAAGATGAGGTCTCTGTTTATGCAAGAATGTTATGCTATGATATGCAATGCAATGATGCAACTCACCCAAACAACTCTGTGATCACAGACCTTTAGTACCCAGTTTTTGGAGCTAGCTTCACTCTATGGTACCACCATTGTGGCTATGGAAGCAGTGGAGCGGGCAACTCCACTTCCTAGGCGGGTAGACACACTATCAGGCCTAGACCCTTCGTACGCCTCTGTACACATCCTAGGTGCACTCTAGAGTCTTGCGTACTCTTTGCTGGAATCAACCAATCCTTGAGGTAAGGTATGCATCTTTGGGGATAGTCCTCCAAACCGCAGTATAGACAACCTACTGGCCCCTCAAACCCTCACACCCGCCTAAGTCAACGTACTATCATGAGTGTGATGAGCAGTACAGTACCGAAGACCCACCACAAATTTGTTCTTATGCACATGCAAGTTATCACCACCCGAGTCTTCAGCTCGTAGGACCAACCCATCCTGATATACAACCTCCCGAGCCTCCAGCTCGCAGGACCAACCTGTCCTGATATACAATCTCCCAAGCCTCCAGCTCGCAGGACCAACCTATCCTGATATACAATCTCCCGAGCCTCCAGCTCGCAGGACCAACCCGTCCTGATATTCTGTCTCCCATCCTCTAGCTAAGGATGAAGTTTGCCAAATCTCTTATTCAATTAATTAGACTACTCTTCACTAATTATTGTTATGATTACTATTATAATCCAAATCTTACTGATTTTCTAAGAGATATTGTTAGTCAAATCATCACATTAAGTTTTTACTCTTCATAGACCAAAATGAGATTTAATTAGATTTGATTCCTATGATGCAATCTTGACCATATCATGTCCAAATGAGCTCCAATTTTACCATAGGTTCATAATGGATAAATTAAGGGTTGACCAGAGTTTTGACATATTTCAAATAAATTTGACTTCTATTTAAAATCAATTAATCAATTGACATCATCTAAATTACAAAAGAAGTACCTTGTCAGTATATTATATCTTGCTAATAAAATTTCCAGAGATAGTAATTGACATAATAACATGATTCCCATAATTCCATAATTTTCTAGATGATTTATAACCATAATTTCCATTTAACATAAAATGTGTGAAAATATGACTTTGCACATCAAGTACCAGTTCATTTCTTCCAAAAATTCTGAGAAAATTACTATAGCACAATAGTGATCTAAAAACATCATATCCAAAGTGTTATAATTTTCTAATCATGTTTAATTATAAATATTTCATAAAATAAGAAGTGCGACAAACTGAATCTATGAAATTTTACCATGAATATTATATCCAAAAATTCTACCAAAAATTCCAGACGTTCATAATCAGATTTCTAATCATTTTCTAGAGTTTCAAAAATTTCTCAAACATTTTGCTCAGTGAATTTTCAATTAATCAAAATTGTGACCAATGATAAATTTGATAATTCCTAAAGAAATAATTTCTGAAATTTTCTACAAAAATTTGCAGAGATTCTAACTGGCGTAACAAGTGATTCTCCAGAGTTTCATAATTTTCTACAAGGTATTAGTCATGAACATTTCACAAATACAAAAGTTTGACATAAATCATATTGAACCTATACATGAGATTTTTTATTCCAAAATTCCTAAATTTCTCTGTGGTAATGTGTTATATCCTAAAGAGGGTGTGGACAAAATTTCAGGAGCCAACACTATGCCATGTGTTGAATACACAAAACATCTCTTTTGACTATTGACACACCATAACACCTATTAAGTAGAGGCATGCAAGTGTAATTACCCTATCTGCAGTGACCAAAATGCTCTCAAATTTTAACCATGGTATAATAATGGGCTAATAAGTATGACACCCAAATTTGGGGTCATTTGGAATTACATAACTCCAAAAATTCCATTTATATTATTTATCACATTTTGAACAAAACTTTAGGAAAATTATCTCTAAAAATTCTAATTTTTGGTTACAAGCTAGAATTAGGGCACATGCATGCAGGGCCAAAATTTCAGCTCCATCAAATTCATCATTTAAAATATATACACAATCTAATTTCTGATTTTTATTATGACCAGTCTCACTAAAATGGATGCTGAGGGTTCTAAAGTGCTCCAAATGTGGTGATTCAAATTTGTAAATAAAATAGACACATAGATCTACAAATTTTATATTAGTGAGTTTCAATGATTCATCCTCTAAGCAAGGGAATCATAGAAAATCCCCAAGGCATGAATATGTGCTATATGCACACCATTCCTTGCCCTTAACCAATCTTGCATGAGAGATAGTTCAACATGCACAAGTCCAAATTGCCCAAAATATTGTCCAGAGACATTATATAACTAGATCTACCATCCACCAAAGTTTTGAGTGGATTTGACTTCTTAAAACCCTAGATTCATGTTATACATGAAAAATGAAATGTTTTCAAAAACTTGGGACTAAGTGTGTCCATAAATCCTAATTTTTGGATAGGGACTAGGCCATGGATGGACTCATGCATTCCTAAATTTTCAGCTTATTTCGACCAACCAATTGAGGTGGGCACTCAAAATGGTGCCTAGGACTCAAAATGGACACCCTACAACAAAATGGGTGAACATGGAGCTACAAAGATCCAAATGACTCCAAACAAATTCCTAAATTTAGTTAAGATCATTACCTACAATTTTTATTCAGAGTATAATTTTTGTAGAGGCCTCTAAGGGCCTCAAATAATTTCTACATGATCCTGTAATAAGTGTGACAGAATTTCATTTATCCCTAATTAAATCATTTAAGGTCTGCGTGTATCAAATAAGCCTAGATCCAACGGCAGCCCGTTATCTTCTCCAGCTGGCCGACGACTGCGATTAAAATGTCCCAGAGCCTATTTCGGGGCAGATTCCGACCAACGGAGGCCGTCTCCGGCCAAACCCCCAAGCCATCACCTCCGGCCGAGGGTTGGCTATCGACCGGCGGTGAGAACTTGGTCGGAGGTGGCTGGAGTAGCTCTCCCACCGTTTTCGTTTTTTGGCCAAGAACATAAGAAAACTGAGATGGTGATTCACCATTTCTTTGTCGATTTTGAAAAAGGAAGAAAGGGGAGACTAGCACTGATGGAGAGGGGAAGGAAACTTGCCTCAATTTGGAGCTTCATGAACAAACAGTCCATATTTCTCCATGTCTGACTTGTGGAGCTCCAATGGCGTCCAAGGCTTCTGTGTTGGATGGGTAGGCGCCCTTAGAGGGGGGGGGTGAATAAGGGTTTTAAAAACTTTAAACTTTAATAGAAAACTTTTGATATTTTGATCGAAGTAGGTTAAATCAAAAGTAAGGAGATAATGAAATTAGAAATCAGATCAATTTTATTAAACAAGAAAAGACATGATTATCATTTATAAAATTGATTACA
The DNA here is from genome assembly GCA_033032865.1 of Dactylorhiza incarnata. Taxonomy (NCBI): domain Eukaryota; kingdom Viridiplantae; phylum Streptophyta; class Magnoliopsida; order Asparagales; family Orchidaceae; genus Dactylorhiza; species Dactylorhiza incarnata. Next base: position 55,282 of record JAWHQI010000078.1, read on the forward strand.
AAATCTGATTTCAATGACGCTAGAAATCGAAGCGAATAATATGAAAACCCTTTTTGTTTTATATACCGACTCGTATCCCCACGAACCGGTTGGCTTTAGTCGGTCTCTCCCCAGATACGGCCTCAAGCCGCTCTAGCCCTATCACCAGAAAAGCCTCGAGCACCCCCTAGACCTACTCCCTAGACCTAGTCGCCAACACGAGGCAAATTACTCCCTAAGTCTTACCCAGACCTAGTCGCCAACACGAGGTGAATTCACGAACCAATTACAAAGACAAAAGTAAAAGACAAATACAAAAAATAAATATAAACTCCCTATGAGGTAATCTAAAGGAGACGCAGAAGAACCGTTGAAGATCGTTGAAGTCCAAGCGTGCGTTCTTCGCATTGAGTTAGCATGTTGATCCAAGCCTCCTTTGATTCCTCCTTTTGAAATATGAGCGGGAGATGTGTTGATCTGAAATACGACCCTCACAAAGTTTATGAAGTGCTGGAATAGGGCTCTTGACAATCAGTAGTCGGAGAAGACAAAATCCTTCGATTTATAGAATTTGAGCTAACGCTGGTGTTAAGTCCTAACGTCTGGCGTTGACCATGTATAGCAATATATTAATGGCTCGGATCTTCAGAAGAGGAAGGAGATTCTGCACTTTAGGAATGTTTTATTTTAGTCAATATCAATGCTGGCGTTAAGGCTAACGCGGGACATTGGGCAAATCATTGCTAATGTTCCTCCTGCAATCACAGTTGCTTTCTCCTTGCCAAATTCGTCGACTGGATAGCGCCCAACGTTAAGACTAACGCCTGGTGTTGAGATTCTTTCTTTAATCAGATAGCACGCCATCTTCTCCGAACAGCATCTTCGTCGAATGCCATTTTCGTCGAACGGATAGCGCCCGACATTAAGAGCTAACGCCTGGCGTTGAGTTTCATCTTTAATTAGCTGGCACCCTAATTTGTCGAACAGATAATTTCGTCGAACACAATTCGTCGAACTGGCTTCATCTTTCGTCGAACGCAATTTTGTCGAACGGAGTTCGTCGAACGCGCTTCTTCTTTCATCGACAGCAATTTCGTCGAACGCCAGAGCGTCGAACGCAGTTACTATTTCGTCGAACGCAGCTTTAAGTTTGTCGACCGCAAATTCGTCAAATGTAGCTTTTCATTTAGCGTTAACGCCCAGCGTTAAGCTTAACGCCTGGCGTTAAGCAACTTTCAATCCTTCAGCTTGTGGTTAGTGCCAGACCATTGTTGCAGCTACCTGGTGTCAAAACTGTCCATACCTACATGCTAAAACCACAATGGTAAACAAGATCAAATACAAGTAGGATTTGTTATTCTCAAATCAAAGGGATGCGGAAAATCATGTTCCAACAATCTCCCCCTTTTGATAATAACAAATCCAATTAGAGATAAATCAGAGTCATAGATAAAGCATTTGTGTTTTTAAAAGGATATATGACACAAGCAATTTATAAGATAATGATAAGAATTATAGTTTCATTGAACATTGTGCTCCCCCTACAAAGATGCTCCCCCTTAGTGTATACTCCCATAAACTAGGTACATGCTCCCCCTTAATCTAGTGAATCCTACTCCATTAATCAATATGATTTAGCATTTTATTCTCCCCCTTTGTTATTAGCAAAAGAGGGTGGAGTGAAATAAAACTAGAATAACGAAGACAAAAGTTGGGACATAACTAAGAGAGGATTAAGAGTTTTGTGTAAACATAAAGTAAGTCATGATCGAGCTAAGGGAGAGAGTAGCACAGCGTAAAAATATATGATAAGAGTGAAAAAACATCAATCAAAGATTATACCAAAGGAATGTAATAACTTGCTCTTTTTAAATAAATTTTAAGAGTGATTCTACTTGTTAAGATAGATGCAAGTTTGTTTGAACAAGAACAAGTGAAATACAAATCCTTAGAAATAAGCATGAGAACACGAAGTACATGATCAAAAGAGAAATGTGGAAAAACCAAAACAAAACAAATAAGAGTAGTATTTTTGTTATAGTTTGACCATTCCAACAATATGTCTAGACTCTTCACATTTGAGCATTTTAACTTTGAAAATTTTCATAACTAATAGGCAAGCATGATTTAACATATTCAAAAAGATAATAACTACAATGTAACCAATTCATATTTCAAGTATGGAAAACATTGTAGAAATCATGCATTGCAATCTAGTGCTTTTACTAGAGTTTTTAGAGAATTATGTAATGTTTGTATTAGGATCCAATTCTCATGAGTGGAAGCTTTATGAAAAACAATGATGTGCGCATAAGGTGTTTTGATAAAAGTATACAAGTGAAATAATCAAAACACATGACATATGTAGTGAAATAGTAACAACAACAATAAGATTTTAATCATATAATTACTTTCACACATCACATCTAGAATAAAATTTCAAAGCACATAACATACATACAACAACCAAGGTGCTTTGCCCACACAGTGCTCATGAAGACTTATCAGGGAGAGAAGTAGTGCTTGGGGGATCACATAAGCAATTTTATTGATTTTTATTTTTAGTGATCCGGTGTACAAATAGAAGTGATAGAAAGAAATATGTTTGCACAAGACACTTTACAATTCTTTCCAAGGTGCTCAACCTCACAATGCTCACTAAGACTTATCAGGAGGGTGAGTAGTGCTTGGTGGAGTTATCTTTGGCTTTTTATTTTAGATTTTTATTAAGGGCCAAAAGGTCTCCGAATACACTTGTTGTTGCAAACAATAATAATATTGAAATAACACTTCTATATCGTGCATGAAATTTATTTTTGAAAGACAGTGTAGGTAATTTAGACATAAACTTAATATGTTAAAACTATTACACAACACAATCATGCAAGACTAGGATTATGAGCACATGTTGATTACCAAAATAGTTAGTGTACAATTCATTGATTAACATAAAGCATTACTCATACTTAGAGGCATGCTAGGCAATCATACACAATTGTCTATAGACTATTTCATTGCACATAATTAGATTAAGGTCAAGGCATGACAAAAACAATGTTTAGAAAATTTGAAATTAAAATTGAACATTGAAGAGAATCTTAATGTGTATGCCTAATCAATTTTGACCATTTAAAACAAAATGACTAAGATATATGCTCTTGTGAAGACATATTGTCAAACCATAATTTTGTAAGGATTTAAAACAATAAAAAAATGACAAAAGAATATTTTTGATCATTTTGAATTATTTAAATTATTTGTATTTTAGAATAAAATTAACACATTAAGAACAACATAGTTATGAAATCAAGAAAAATAAACTGAGAGAATTCATTAAAAAATATCAGAAATATTAAAGGAAAAATCAAAATTCCAATTTGGCCAAAATAGCTAACGCCGAAACAGTACTCAATTTTTGAGAATTTTTGAAAAATTTTCTTTTGGCCTAGATAGTATATATATAGACCTTCTTAGGGTAGAAATTTCAGAGAAATTGGAAATGGTTAGAAAGCTATCCAAGCATGTTTTATTAGTTCAAAAAAATGGTTTTTATATTTTTATTTGATTTTCATATATTTGTGTTTTGCAAGATCATTAGAGCTCAAAAATGATAAAATATGCAAAACACAAAATAGTGAGTTTGAATGTAGTGTTATCCCATAAGGTTAATTTATATAATGTTGCATGTATTTAACAATAGTGATTCAAATTTTAGACATAAAATATCGTGATGATTCTAGTTGATTTATTCTTATTGATATAGAGTTAATTCTATGGTCTAAACATAAATGAGATACATGCAAAGTATAATAGAATCATATACTAATCAAGATCACAAACTATATGTTGAAAGCAATAAGATCTATTGATTTTGCATGATCATTAATTTTATCACCTAGAGATTTTGATACTCATACTTAATTATTATAAGTGAAATATATAAAACAATTCATATTCAACCTTTTTCAAAATATTAAAGAGAAAGATTACAAGGTGAATAATGAATACAATGAGAAACTATTTTTTTGGTTATTTTTGAAAGGTTTTATAAATATTCTCTTTGGTTTTTGAAATTAAACAAAAACATATATTTATAGTGATTTTTCAGAATTTCAAAATTACAAAAAATTGGATACTTGAGCTAGCGCCGGCATTAGGTACTAGCGCCTGCGTTAGCTCACAGAGAGTGCTTATTTTGATCATATAGCCTCTATTTTCTTTGATTTTGCTTCCGATTTTGCTTAATTATGTTTGTGCAAAGTAAGGCATGTTTAATGAAGTGAAGAGACGAGAAGAAATTGCAAAAAGTTGTGGAAGTTACAATTTTAGTACATGGGTTTCACATTCATTAAAGCTCCATGTTCATTAAACCTTGATTCTTGAGTTTTGCACAAACATTTAAGCTTAATTATTATAGAATATGCAAACAAAGATGATATGATTAACGTTATGCCAAAGTTTGATAGTGTTTCAACTTACAGACCTAGAATGAAGTGAAGATTCTATTTGATTTGATCTTGTTGATATCAAGATGATTCTAAGGTCTAAACTTGACATAAATCACAATACATACATAATATATCAACCATGATATGTAATCATATGATTAAAAAAAATATTGATAATTGAGTTTTCTTTTAGATCATGTTATTTCTCCAGTTTGGTTGATGTGGGCTATAGAGCTTAATAGCCTAATCTTGATTAACATATCTTATAGGAAATTTATAGTTCAATTTCATATGAATACTATATGATATAAATATAGGTAAAGAATATAAGAATAATGGATAGGTCATAAAAATTAAAATATGATTTTGAATTTTGATTAATTTGATTTATAAACTCATTAAGTTTTAAGAGATAAGATCATATTTCCTGTAATATATAAGATGACCATAACATGATAGCTTAATAAATAAGAAAAAAAATAGAAAGACATTAAAGCATATCATGAAGTAGAATAATTAATATTTTATTTTTTGTTGATTTCTACTTCATGCGAATGATTGGATACTAATGAATGAGAGATTTAGGTATCCAAAGAGGACCGGGTGTGACGGTTCCTTTGGGTACCCAAATACATCGTGTTTGCTTTTGGGGAGATATGGTCGAATGTGCCCTTTTGAGTGGAGTTAGTGTTTCATCTTTAACTTTGGGCCTCCATTCAAACCTTGGTTTAATGTTATTTCTATTTGTCAAATTTCCATGATGATTTTGCAAAACATTATTTTTAGTTTTCAAATTTCCATAATCATTTACTTGAATATTTGGATCAAAAAGGTTTTTGAATTTATAATTTGAAGGAAATTTGTTTGCATTTAATTTTAGGTTGGGAGAAACATGATTTTGTAAATAATGGTGATTTTGATTTTGATTTACAAATCCTTTATGTTCCTTACTCCCATTTTTAAACTTAGTTAAAATATTCATATTCATATTCAACATGCTTTTAGGTATTTCTTGATATTGTGAATTTTTATTTATAAATTTCATAAGCAAGTTGATTTTTGTTTTTAATTCATCATTCTTAATTTTTAAATTATGTCTAGCTTTATTATAAGAGAATGTGCTATTTTTAAGAATGGAAATAATTGAATCAATATGATTTTGATAGTTATTTCTATATTCATCAAATGTTTCATCCATCTCTTTAATTTCAATTTTATAGTCTTTACACTTAGCACAATCATTTTCCAAAGATGAATTTTCTAAACATAATCTTTCATTTTGTTCTTTTACAAAAATAACTTCCTTTTCAAGTACTTTGTATTTTTCTTTTAATTCATTATATTCAATACAAGGTGTGGAGTTTTCAAATGAAGAGCATGATGGAGATTCAAACACATTATTTTTGGATTCTACATACACATTTGCTTTCAAAGTTTTATTTTCTAAACGTAGTTTTGCATTAGCCTTTTTTAATTTATGAATCTTACGTTTAGTAGTTTGTAGCAATTGTAATGTAGAAATAGAAGTGCAAAAGATAGAAATTTGATCTCCTTAAATTGCTATCGGAAGAGGCAAGATTTGAACATATAGTTCCTTTGACATCGTTTTGGCACTCCTCTTCCGAAGATAGTATTTCTTCTTCTCTTTCACTTGATGTGCACTTCATGGATTCGTCATGAGAGGAGCTTTCTTGAAACTTTGTGCAAGCTTGTATGTTCTCCAAATCTTGTGTTTGTTCCATACCTGTAAGAGGAAAATCATACATTTCTTCAAGAAATTTTCATACTTTGTATGCACTAGAAAAATAATATATTAATTTGAAGATATCTTGAGATAAAGCACAGAAAATATAATTCATAGCTTTTGGATTTAGGTGACGCTCTTGTTTATTTGATTCGTCCGCTGGTCTTGTTATTGGTATATCCCAAGTGTTGATATCTAATGTTTTAATAAACCTTTCCATTAAAAATTTCCAACCTTTATAATTTCTTCCTTCGAATAAAGGTGGTGCAAGAGATTTTTCTTCTTCATAAAAATTCCCCCCATTAACAGAAGCGAGATCATGAGATGCCATTATTCCCTGTTGTTAAGCCGATTTAGAATAACCTGGCTCTGATACAACTTGTTGGATCGGTAGGCGCCCTTAGAGGAGGGGGGTGAATAAGGGTTTTAAAAACTTTAAACTTTAATAGAAAACTTTTGATATTTTGATCGAAGTAGGTTAAATCAAAAGTAAGGAGATAATGTAATTAGAAATGAGATCAATTTTATTAAACAATAAAAGACATGATTATCATTTACAAAATTGATTACAAAATCTGATTTCAATGACGCTAGACATCAAAGCGAATAATATGAAAACCCTTTTTGTTTTATATACCGACTCATATCCCCACGAAACGGTTGGCTTTAGCCGATCTCTCCCCAAATACGGCCTCAAGACACTCTAGCCAATCTATCACCAGAAAGGCCTCAAGCACCCCCTAGACCTACTCCCTAGACCTAGTCGCCAACACGAGGCGAATTACTCCCTAAGTCCTACCCAGACCTAGTCGCCAACACGAGGCGAATTTACGAACCGATTACAAAGATAAAAGTAAAAGACAAATACAAAAGATAAATATAAAACTCCCTATGAGGTAATCTGAAGGAGACGCCGAAGAATCGCTGAAGATCATTGAAGTCCAAGCGTGCGTTCTTCGTGTTGAGTTAGCGTGTTGATCCAAGCCTCCTTTGATTCCTCCTTTTGAAATATGAGCGGGAGATGTGTTGATCTGAAATACGGCCCTCACAAAGTTTCTGAAGTGCTGGAGTAGGGCTCTTGACAATCAGTAGTCGGAGAAGACAAAATCCTTCGATTTCTAGAAGTTGAGCTAACGCCGGCGTTAAGTCCTAACGCCTGGCCTTGACCATGTATAGCAATATATTAATGGCTCGGATCTTCAAAAGAGGAAGGAGATTTTGCACTTTAGGAATGTTTTATTTTAGGCAATATCAACGCTGGCGTTAAGGCTAACGCGGTGCGTTGGGCAAATCATTCCTAATGTTCCTCCTGCAATCACTGCTGCTTTCTCCTTGCCAAATTCATCGACCAGATAGCGCCCAACGTTAAGACTAACGCCTGGCGTTGACATTCTTTCTTTAATCAGACGGCACGCCATATTCTCCGAACAACAACTTCGTCGAATGCCATTTTCGTCGAACGGATAACGCCCGGCGTTAAGAGCTAACGCCTGGCGTTGAGTTTCATCTTTAATTAGCTAGCACCCCAATTCGTCGAACAGATAATTTCGTCGAACACAATTCGTCGAACTCGCATCATCTTTCGTCGAACGCAATTTCGTCGAACGGAGTTCGTCGAATGAGCTTCTTCTTTCGTCGACCGCAATTTCGTCTAACGCCAGAGCGTCGAACGCAGTTACTATTTCGTCGAACGCAGATTTAAGTTCGTCCACCGCAAATTCATCAAACGCAACTTTTCATTTAGCTCTAACGCCCAGCATTAAGCTTAACGCCTGGCGTTAAGCCACTTTCAATCCTTCAGCTTGTGGTTAGTGCCAGACCATTGTTGCAGCTACCTGGTGTCAAAACTGTCCATACCTACATGCTAAAACCACAATGGTAAACAAGATCAAAAACAAGTAGGATTTGTTATTCTCAAATCAAAGGGATGCGGAAAACCATGTTCCAACATTCTGAGCTCGATTCCTCCTCCATTGTTGGGGCTTTTTCTCCTCTCGAGTTCCTGAAGCTAGTAGGGTGCGTGAATTCGGCTGGGAGAGCTCCTTTTGTTAACAATCATTAGGGTGGAGATTTCTTGTATGTTGCACCTCTCAACCAGCCAACTACAGGCCTCCAGCTCAGCCAGGCTTTACTCCTCAGCCCGAATTCAAGCTAAGGGGGAGGGAATTAGGTCCATTGGCAGCTCATTCCTTGGGTTGCCATTAATGTTGGTCGGCCCTTCCTTCCCCTATGCACTTTCCTCCCCTCTCTAGCTGCCATGTCAGCTCTCACAGTTGGGGAAATCAATGAGGAGGGTGGTAGCATGCTTTGGAGAAGAGCATTGGCTTGCCAAGTGGCACCCATCCCATTTCCCCCTTCATGGCCTCCCCATGGTGGTGGTCGGCCACCCCCATGATGGGCTCTTTTATTTTCCTTTTTAACCCCAAGTTATTTGGCCTTAATTAAATAGGCTTGGACCCAATTGAGTTGGGTCTTAGGTCTACTCGACTCAAGTTAGCCCAAAAAATGTATTTTAGGCCAATGTTGACCCTTGGTCAACCATGGTGAAATTGAGTCACACTTGTGACATTGGGTCCATGGGCACCTATTGGGGTGGCTTTAGGCTTGGGTGTCAAAATAGGCTATCTGCACACCAAGGTGATTTTCACCTATTCACCTTAAGATCTTAGGGCCATTTTGGTCTCTTAGAGCAAGGTCATGACCTTGTCATGATAAAATGCATCTTAGGGGTCTAGTTGTTCTGGGGTTGTTACCGTAGATCTAAACTCACCTACCGTTCAAACACCCACGATAGAGTGGGTAGATTTCCCCTACTATCCAAAACTCATAGTGACAAAAGTAACATTGTATATCCATAAGCATAGCGACATCGAAAGGAATCTCCTATCCAAAATCTAGTGATGGGGGATGTGGTCTCATCCCTAGTCCCGACTAACGGTGATGGGAAAGGTACAAAACACCGACTTTCAATCCTAGAAGTAGCGACGAGAAATGTAAACTCATTCCTCGTTCTTAATCACAATATGAAAACCAAACAAAAACTTGATCATAAGCACGAGAGCCCAAAAACTAAATCTCCCAAAGAGACGATGGGTATAATTTTATCATAACAACCCCGATCCTAGAATAACTCCAAAATCATCGTCCTTAATATTCCCGCTATAGATTGACCTAGGAATAGGATTCCCCAATCTCGAATTCATATAACGAATAAACCAGGGAAACCCATGTTACTCACCTAGGACCATTATAATGTAGACAGATCACCATCACCGATCTGAGCCTATTTCTACTGGTAGACTCCCCACAACATGCCAAAATCCAACTCACACATTGGAGTTTAATGCAGATCACGCAGAGGGGAGCACCCTCACTCCCAAGCAGAGTCTAGATCCTCCCTCAAAAGATGAGACGGAACTCTTCATGCTAGAAACACAAAATCTTACATTGGGGTAACAATCTCACGCCTTGACGGAGTCCCGATTCTCTACCAATCAGGTGAGGGGACTCTAAAAATGTAGAAAAGGCTATTCCGTACATCGGGGACACAATCCCATGCCTTGTCAAAGTCCTCTTCCCCAACCTGGTGGTGTGAGGGGATTCTCATTGTATTTATATTAAATATAAACTACATACAATAACCATAAGACTGTTAAAATTTTTGATTGGACCGTTTAGGAGTAAGCAGGAGTTGCATCAACAAGAGTTATAGCCAAACAACCACAATGCCAAAACAGCAACACAAGAAATCTTTATTGAAACAGAACTGCTTTACAATGCGAGGTATACATGGCGAGACATGATTCATCAGAATCACGGAGACGAGAAGAACAAAACACACCAAAAAAAAGCAAAGCTGGCGGCTAGACAAGCTCAGACCGCATAAGCCGCACCACTCCAAAACTCGCCCGGCTTGCCCTGAGATTGCACGAACAGAAAACGGACAGACTGCCAGCACTGCAAGACCGCACCTCAGACCGCATGAACTGGAGCTTATTGGAACAAAGAACTGAAGCTGTCGCCAGACCGCAACTCAGACCGCCTAACCGCTGAAGGTCGCCTGATCACTGAGCTCGCTGCGAACAGCATAAGAACAAAATAACCCAGTTTGCTGACAGACCGCAGACGAACTGTTTATTCAAGCTACCGGAAATCACCAAGGAAGGAGACCGGACCCTGCTGACCGCAAACCTGCGAACACAACAATAACTCGCATCCAAGTCGCGCGAACTCAAACTTGAGACCGCAAAAAACAATCCGGGCTCTGGTTCTTACAGTTCTAGTTAGGAATGACGGGCCATGCACCCCTATTTATAGGCGGGTGGACGGATGTCGTCACCGCAAAAACCGGGATACAGTCACCACCCATCAGATCGCGAACGGTCTTAAAAGACAGACCGCGCGAAAAGACCTCTTGGTCGATCACCCGACCAAGACGCAGATCAGCAGACAAGATCGCGCACAGGCCGCGCGAACACGAGACCGCGCACAAGTCGTGCGGTCTCAACAACACTCCTTCCTTAGATCACCAGGAGCAAGCTAGAACCATCTGGCCGACTTCAACCAAGTCGCCAGATCACCAATATAGACCGCCCGGGTAGACAGTCATATAGGAACAACCCGCCCGGTCTTCCAACAAGGAAGCCAGGCAAACTAGCAGACCTACTCGGGAACAAACCGCAGCTAGCAAGAACAGACCGGAACAACCAGCAGACCGCCAGAACAACCCGGCAGAGCGAGACCGGCAGATAACCTATACAAGACGCGCGATCACCGCGGTCTCCCAAACCAGACCGCCCGGTCTCCTCCACACCACTTCAAAAATTCAACACTCCCCCTTGAAGTGGGAAGTGGAGACTAGCCCGAGTAAATTCCGCAACCGTGTAAATGGTCCCTTTGCCAGCGGCTTTGTGAAGATGTCTGCGACATTGTCCGCACTCCGAACATGCTCGACCATAAGAGATCCTCCCAACACCTTTTCACGAATGAAATGGTGCTCAATCTCTATATGCTTGGTCCTCGCGTGACAGACTGGATTGTTGACCAGCTTGAGAGCACTCTCATTGTCTCCGCATAGCATAGTGGGACCTCAAACCTCCTGATGAACGTCCTCTACCAACCTCCTGAACCAAACGGCTTCCTGAGCAGCCAAGGCCGAAGCCTTGTACTCCGCTTCCGTGGTAGATACAGACACCGAGTCTTGCTTCTTGCTGCACCAAGAAATAGCTGTGGGGCCCGTCATAAATACATAACCAGACGTTGATCTCCGACCATCCACGTCTCCACCATAATCAGCATCCATGAAACCATGCAACTCCAAGCTTGACCCTCTCCTATATAGGAGACCCAAATCAGAGGTCGACTTCACATACTTCAAGATGCTTTTTGCCGCCAGAAGATGAGGCTTCCGTGGTTCCGCCATGTACCGACTCACCTTGCCTACTGCATAAGCAATATCTGGCCTTGTGATCGTCAAGTAGATCAAGCTCCCAACCAGAGCTCGGAAAACCAACGGTTCAGATAAGACTCTCCCCTCATCTTTCCGAAGTTTATGATGCTGCTCCAGAGGTATAGAGCTGCTCTTCCCTTCCTCCATGCCGAATCGCTGAACAATCCGCTCCGCATAGCCAGCCTGAGAAATGAGCACTCCGCTCTCCCGCCTCTGGACCTCGAGTCCAAGGAAATGGTGGAGCTCCCCCAGATCCTTCATCTCGAATCTGATAGCAAGCTCAGCTCTGAGTCTTGCAACAGCTTCCTTCGAATTCCCGGTGACAATCATGTCATCCACGTACAGCAGCACAATCACCCGAAGCACCCCCTCCTTCTTGATGAATAAGCTAGAATCAGAGTCTGAAGCAACGAATCCGCGGAATAAGAGATACTCTACAATCTTCCCGTACCACGCCCGAGGCGCTTGCTTCAACCCATACAGGGCCTTCTTCAGCTTACAAACGTAGTCCGGATACTCCTTCGAGATGAAGCCTTGCGGTTGGATCATGAAGATATCCTTGTCAATCTCGTCGTATAAGAAGGCATTCTTCACGTCGAGTTGCCAAATCTCCCAACCACTTGAAGCTGCCAAGGCAATAACAAATCGAACCGAAGTCATCTTTGCTACTGGACTAAACATCTCATCATAATCTTCTCCGTACTGCTGTGAGAACCCGCGAGCTACAAGGCGAGCCTTGTACCGCTCGATACTGCCGTCAGCTTTCTTCTTCAGCTTGAAGACCCATTTGCATGTCACAGGAGTGGTGCCCTTGGGATTGGGCACAAGAGACCAGGTCTCATTCTTCTCGAGAGCTGCCAACTCTTCTTGCATAGCAATGTCCCACTCCTTCACGCCTCTGGCCTTCTCAAAGCTCGACGGCTCCCTTTCATCCAAGGGACCAGCAAAGAAACATGAAACAAAGTTCACCATGTTTCCTCCTGTGTATCGATCTGGTGGTTGAATAGTCCTCTTCGACCTCCTAAGAGGTTGCTCCTGACTAACCACCTCCTCAGCTGCTTCTTCTGTGCAAGCTCCTCTTCCAGATGAACTTGGAGCATCGCTCCCCCTGCTTCCAGAACCTGAAGCCTCCATCTCAGAGCTTGACACAACTGGAGCTCCTGGTGAAACAGGCAACTCCACTTGAAGACTTCCCGAATCTTTTCCTCCTTCATCAACCCTGCTCTCTGGTAGCTCAACTCCTGAACTCCCCTTGTAAGAAGTCCCTTCATCGAACACCACATCCCAAGAAACAATTGACCTTCGTGTCTCAGGATCCATGCATCTCCATCCCTTCTTCCGCTCATAATACCCAACAAAGACTAGCTTCCTTGCTTTCGCATATAGCTTTGTCCGAAGAGCATTAGGAATATGCACATAGCAGGTTGACCCGAACACCTGAAGGTGTGCAACACTCTGCTTCTCCTTGAACATCAATTCGTGAAGGGTCTTCATGTTGATAGGACTCAGAGGCAATCTGTTGATGACATAAGCTGCACAAGACATTCCCTCCGCCCAGAAAAACTTTGGGATACTCTTGGCATGAAGCCAGCATTTGCAAGTTTCCTTCAGCTGACGGATCTTCCTCTCGGTAACGCCATTCTGCTGTGGAGTATGGGCACAAGTGATCTCTCTCCGAATGTCGTGTTTCCTGCAAAAACTTGAGAACTCACTAGAGGTGAACTCCCCACCATTGTCAGTTCTCAATTTCTTCACCCGCGGGCCTAGACGACCTTCCACCAGCTCCTTGAACTCCACAAACTTTGCAAAGGCTTCTGACTTCACTTTCAAGAAATACACCCAGACATATCTGGTGTAATCGTCAATCAACACCAACATATATCTATTGCCTCCAAGGCTTTGGGTGGCGGTCGGTCCCATCAAATCACCGTGGATGCACTCCAACGGCACTTTGCACCTTGTTTGCGATTTGTCAAATGGAAGTCGATGAGACTTACCAAACTGACATCCTTCGCATACATGACCATCTCCATAGGAGGACAAGCTAGGCAAGCCATTGACAAGGCCCCTTACCGCCATAGCTTTCAATTTGTCCATGCCTACATGCCCCAACCTTTCATGCCAGATGGCCGCGCCATCATTGGTCCTCATCTTATCAACATAGGTACTTGTCGATAAAACGAACAAGTCCTTCACCCGCTTGCCGACATGAATAACATCTCCCTTTATCTCCAGTTGAGTTTTGAGAAACTTCACTTCTGTTGGGCCAAACAGAACGTGATAACCGGCATCGACCGCATTGGTCACAGAGAAGAGATTTTTCTTCATACTAGGCACATGATAAACACTCCTCAATGTGAGTGGACCCTTATCACTGCTCAGAGAGACGACTCCTTCGTGCTCTACTAGATGAATAGAATTATCAGCCGTAATGATAGCATTGTTACCTGAGTAAGGCGCCAAAGAAGAGAACTTTGATCCATCCCCGGTGAGATGATGCCCACACCCTGAATCAACAATCCAGTCCTCATCATAGTTGATGGAATCCAAGGCCTTAACGGGAATCACCATTATATTAGACGTAAAGGCTCCTCCCCATCCAACTTCACCAGACTTTGGCATCTCCTTCTCCACTGCATGTCCCGGCTGAAGATTCGCCCGGCAATCTTTCTTGAAGTGCCCGGTCTTGTTGCATCTAAAGCACCTTGGTCCCTCTCCTTTCTTCTTCCCATCAGACTTAGGAGCATAGCCCCTATCTTGCTGACCTGAAGTGGAGGGTCCATCATGACGCAGCTTCTTCTTCTCCCATTTCTTCTTCTTCTTCCCAGAGAACATCACATCACTTTCTCCCCCGGAGATTGAAACCCCCTCCATCTGTCTTGCTAAACTTTCTTGCGAAGCAAGAAGGTTCTCCAGCTCCAACAATGACAGTTGATTTGCCCAACCCTGAATTGAAGTCACAAAAGCAAGATACTCCTTCCGCAACCCGCGGATGATATGCCTCTTCAGTTTTGCCTCAGAGATAGGCTCATCAGGGTCCAATGCAGAAATCTCTGTCGTGAGGTTCTCCATCTTGAGGAAGAAGGTAGAAACAGAAAGATCACCTTGAGAGGCTTTCGCCAACTCATTTTCAATATACTGTAGCCTCGCTACATTCTTCTTATTGAACAACCCATCCAAGGATGTCCAAATCTCAGCAGCAGATTTACATCCAATGATGTGATCAAACAGCTCCGGTGAGATAGCCCTCTTGAGAGTGAACTCTGCCTTAGCATTCGTCCTCCTCTAAAGTCTCACCTCTGCCATATTATCTCCTGCTGGAAACACCTCTTGTGTGTCTTCTCCGCCAACTACCTCCCAAAGATCCTCGCCAAGCAAGTTACTCTCCATACACGACTTCCACTTTTTAAAGTTAGTCGATGTGAGGAGTTCAATACCAAGACCTCTTGCGTATCCACCTTCCATGGCAATCTATGTGGTCTCTTCTTCACAAAGACGATGGCAACTCTAGTTGATCACTGCTTATCCGCTCCAGAAACCTATCTCTGATACCATGTTAAAATTTTTGATTGGACCGTTTAGGAGTAAGCAGGAGTTGTATCAACAAGAGTTATAGCCAAACAACCACAATGCCAAAACAGCAACATAAGAAATCTTTATTGAAACAGAACTGCTTTACAATGCGAGGTATACATGGCGAGACATGATTCATCAGAATCACGGAGTCGAGAAGAACAAAACACACCAAAAAAAAAGCAAAGCTGGCGGCTAGACAAGCTCAGACCGCACAAGCCGCACCACTCCAGAACTCGCCCGGCTTGCCCTAAGATCGCACGAACAGAAACCGGACAGACTGCCAGCACTGCAAGACCGCACCTCAGACCGCACGAACTGGAGCTTATTGGAACAAAGAACTGAAGCTGTCGCCAGACCGCAACTCAGACCGCCTAACCGCTGAAGGTCGCCTGATCACTGAGCTCGCTGCGAACAGCATAAGAACACAATAACCCAGTTCGCTGACAGACCGCAGACGAACTGCTTATTCAAGCTACCGAAAATCACCAAGGAAGGAGACCGCACCCTGCTGACCGCAAACCTGCGAACACAACAAAGGTTAACTCGCATCCAAGTCGTGCGAACTCAAACTTGAGACCACAAAAAACAATCCGGGCTCTGGTTCTTACAGTTCTAGTTAGGAATGACGGGCCATGCACCCCTATTTATAGGCGGGTGGACGGATGTCATCACCGCACAAACCGGGATACAGTCACCACCCATCAGATCGCGAACGGTCTTAAAAGACAGACTGCGCAAACAGACCTCTTGGTCGATCACCCGACCAAGACGCAGATCAGCAGACAAGATCGCGCACAGGCTGCGCGAACACGAGACCACGCACAAGTCATGCGGTCTCAACAACATTCCTTCCTTAGATCACCAGGAGCAAGCTAAAACCATCTGGACGACTTCAACCAAGTCGCCAGATCACCAATATAGACCGCCCGGGTAGACAGTCATATAGGAACAACCCGCCCGGTCTTCCAACAAGGAAGCCAGGCAAACTAGCAGACCTACTCGGGAACAAACCGCAGCTAGCAAGAACAGACCGGAACAACCAGCAGACCGCCAGAACAACCCGGCAGAGCGAGACCGGCAGATAACCTATACAAGCCGCGCGATCACCGCGGTCTCCCAAACCAGACCGCCCGGTCTCCTCCACACCACTTCAAAAATTCAATAAAGACCAGAGGGAAAAATCGTTACCCTTGGAGTGTGCCACAGAGCCATTTGATTTACATGAACATGAACGGATCCAGCCTCCTCTCACTGATTTGTGCTTCCAATTGCCCTTCTGCAGCGGTTCTGAGGGAATTTCTCCATCGATTGTTGAGAGAGAGAGAAGGGAATTCCTCTTTAGATCCCTCTTATTTAAGCCCCTAACAAGAGCTCGAAGGAGCAGTAGCTGGGAAGATAAAAATGGTCAGCCGTAGGGATGCTGTCAGTGGAGCAGAGGAGGGAGACGGGCAGAGAGCAATCAAAAGAGGGGGGGGGGCTCGAACCCTAGGAAGCTTTCATCGATTTCTATTTTTTCTAGAAGGAGGTGAGGGAAATTGAGAGGGTCCATCGGGTTTGTTGGGCACAAGAACGAGGCAGAGTGGGTGGGTGGGGGCGGGGGGGGAGGGGGGGTTCTTCTTGTTTAAGGGTTTAGGTTAATATATATTTATATTATAATATATAAATTTAGGATCCCCCTTAATCGATTCATTTTGTAATAACCGTCTTATTGATACGCACCCACTAAAATAATCTGAGACCGATTCCGAGTGTGTTTGCTCGACTTACGCTTCCCTGAGTGTTTTTGGCATGAATCGACTTAAATGTCGAAAACCACTCTAATGATGTCAAAATCACATACAGATGACATCGTTGGATTCATATTATTGTTACGAATCTAATGAAACTAAGTGATGTTAATTCTGAGAATTATTGTGGGTCGCTTGATTTTCCTCCGGTCTAGAAAATCGGACCGCTTTAGCTCCAAATTGGATCGGGCACGCAAACAATTAAAAGTAAACCAAGAAATAATGAAATGAGGCATTTTAAGGTGAAAACCCCAAAAAGGGTTAAAATCACATGACCAGTACGGTGGTGGGCCGAAATCCACTATGTTCCTTGAGGTTACAAGTGTTTGAGTTTCATGGAGGGTGACTGGTCACCTCTCAGTTTACAAGCTTTAAATGCAGAAAAGGAGGAGAACTAACTAAGTGTACAGAGCTTTGGCAACAGGGTCGATGATAGTACATTATTTATAGTTATTTTTATGTAATATTTTAGTAGTAATTAATTTATTTTTATATAGTTTTAGTTTAATATATGTCTAATTTACTTTGTTTTGTATTTTCAGGTAATCTATGGCTGTTAATAGCAAATTTAAGCCTACAACCGTGTTCAGGGGAATTAATGGAACAAATTTGCAAAAATCCTCAATACATGCCCGAGGTCTCGCCCGTGACCTGGTGGCGTGACCAGTGTCGCGTCCGTGTCCTGCCTTCAGCTCCTAGAAGACCTATGCTACGTTGGATTAATATTACAGATCACGTCTTCAAATCAGTTTAATATTACACGCTCTCAGTCACGGGCATGATCGAGGTCGTGACCCATCCGATAACCGCCGCAATCACTCCAGATCGAGCCGTTTCCAGATCCAACTAGACATGCCCATGGACACGCCCGTGTCCAAGGGCATGTAACTTCGAGTTAAGACGATTTTGGCAGTTTTATCCTCAATGTTCCTGGGCTTTCAAGACAGCAGTTACGCACCTTACATGCCCTTGGACACGGGTGTGACTCCCCAATTTTCTGCCTATAAAAGCCAGCTGCTACCAAAGTGATCCTCATCTAGTTCATGCTTCGATTTGGATCATTTTCTTTTACTTTTCTGCACTTATATTATTGTATTTTTCCTTTCATGCAATTTTCTTTAAGTCTTGTATTTTCAATTCTTAGTTTAGAATTTATTTTTCTTGTAATTGTAAAAAAAAATTCTTTGTTATAAAATTGTCTTTTCTCTAATAATGTCTAAGCTAATTTTCTCACATTTGATCGGATGATTTCTTTAGCAAAATAATTATTTAATTTTTTTTTCATAGCTTTTGATTTAGAAAACACGATTTACCTTCGAATATAATTTTATTGATTATATATTGTCGACATATGATTTTCAATTCTAGATCCATATTCTAGTTTATCGAGAGATCCGTTAGTACGAGAAGATCATTCAAAAGTGAAATGAGTTGCATGTACCCCTCGAGAGAGAATGACATAAATCTTTCGGATTAGACTCAAATCCAATAGCGGGGTTCACCTCATAAAGCAAGTTTACGGGCTTCGACTGGCTGAGGGGTCATAATCGATCAACCTAAGGTTAATTGATAGTATTCCTCAAGCGAGGTACTATCATGATTTGAGAACCTCCACGATCGAGCTATTTTCAATCATCGCTTATGAATTTTAGATTTACTAATTTTTTTCCTTAAGAATGATTCTTGATCAAATACTCTTTTTCTTTAATTATTTTATTCTCAAAAATCTATTTTAGTTACCGATAAAATAATATTAATTTGCATGAGTAGAATTACTCAACAGCCCCGTGGAATACGACACTTGGTATTTTTATTTTAAAAATATCCAATACTATGAACGATAGGTAATCTTGCCTATAGTTCATAGAATTTGGAGAAAATTATATCCTAAATTTTACGTATCAGTCCATGAGTGCATTCTTCCAATTCTTCTCCTGTGTTTGTTGCGTCTACGTGAGCGTTAAGCACGAACAGACTTGAGAGTGAGCGGAGGGAATTCGGAGCGAAGGAACGATCTAAATCTCACGTCCTTGTCGGAAAACTACAGAAATCTCTTCTATTTCTTAGATTGATCTCCCCCTTCAAATGAAGGCCTGAGAGCCTTTTCATAGCTTTCATGAAAGGACATGCTGGTAATTGCGCATGGATGGAACTGGAGTTGACGAATGACGCTACTCGGTTCCGGTCACCTGGATCACCAATTTTCTGAAAATGACGAACATGCCCCCGGGCGGTCCGGGCAGCTTAGGCAAGTTGCCCGGTGATGATGGAGAGGAAGGTGGTAGAAGTGGCGGCGGCGCGCCGGTTGCGCGCGCGTTGGAAGCCCATACGCTTTCCCTTGGGCGCGCGCATGAATCATTTTGTGTCCCCTTTGGGGCAGTTTTGGGATCCTTCGGGTGAGCGTAGCTTCCACGCGCGACTCACTCAGTCAGTTCGGCTTGCTTGAGCGTTTTGGTCAAAGTCTTGCCAGTTTGACTCAAAAATCTTTAGGGGGAACCCCATTAAATGCCCCAAAATTTTCGCGGGTCGTGTTTCACGAAGCGATGAGCCCAGAAATTTTAGATATAACAGTGCCATTTTTAGTTATGGACTCCAAACAGGTTAGCATGCGCGCGTGATGATTTATTATTCGTTTGTGGGGTGAAACATTCTTTTCGTTAAGCATGAAGACACGTGCTGATCACATGGAGCCTCTTGACGTCAGCCTTGCAAGATTAATTTCACACAGCCGATGTTGGATGTTGATTTTCTCGTGTATTGCCTTTGCTTGTCACGTAGCCCTTACGACATTTTTTGGGATTACAACGACGCTCTCCTGCTCGAGCCTCATGTATTATGATGGTTTGGAAGTGTTTTTTATTTGCCACGTTCCTTTTGTATGAACGCGTGTGCTTGAAGTCCGACGCCAGCTTCAGCGGTCTCCAATAAGCATTAGTGTCATGGGAGGATGCTTGAGCATGATGTTTAAGGATGTTTTCCCCTTGTCTTGGAGACGCGGAAGGACCTGGGGGTCCGTTTCTAAGGGAATCCGTAGGTGCATTTGGGCTTGCTTCGTAGATGGATTCGGGGTCCATTCATATCGTGAAGTAGAAAGACATGGATTCCATTTGTTCAAGAGGTGTAATTAGAACTCGGGGTTCATTCCTATTATAAGGTGTAAAAGGACTCAGTGTCAGTTCTTGTTTTAATAGTAGAAGGACTCGGGGTCCGTTCTTATTAAAGTTTGGTAAGCTTGTTCTTTGGCAGAGATATCCTGCAGCGCGGGAGTTATATGTCTCATAGTATGGGAGTGAGATGCCCTACAACATGGAAACGAGATGCCCTATAGCATGGGAGCGAGATGCCATACAATGCGGGAGCGAGTTACCCTACAGTGTGTGAGAGAGATGCCCTGCAATGCGGGAGAGAGATGCCATGCAGAGCGGGAGTGAGATTCCCTACATTGTGGGAGCAAGACGCCCTGCAATGCGAGAGCGAGATGCCCTGCAGCGTGAGAGCGAGATACCCTACAACGTGGGAGTGAGATGTCCTGCAATGCAAGAGCGAGATGCCCAGCATCGTGAGAGTGAGATGCCCTACAATGTGGGAGCGAGATGTTTTGACTCATACATGAGCCATGTTTCTTGGATTTGGAGAGCCTGTCGCATGAGGTTAACGCCGGGGTTTGTTGCCTTCACCTACAGAGTCTTGCTTTGTGAGATCTATATTGTTAGCGAAAGTCAAAGAGCAGCTGCAATGTTGTAGAAAAAACAAAACATACATGTGTGCGCAAGTTCCATCTCATGGCTTATTATATCAAAAGATTAACTAGAAAATGAGGTTTTGGATTGATGAGGCACATGTTTTGCGCTCTCTTCATGGGGGAGAGAACCCTAACAGTGATCTCCAACTTATCTATGTCGGGATACTGCATGACCCTCTACTAGATTGTCATTCTGTGGGGTGAGCTTGTTCGGGGTTGGGTCCTGCACGAATCTTCTGTGTAGACCTTGTCGAATAAGGCGCTCGATCTCATCCTTCAATCGGTTGCAACCCTTGGTCTTGTGGTCGTATTCGCAATGGAAGTCACAATACTGTGACTGGTTTCCCCTATTTGGTGCAAGTGTCTCAGGAATGCGAAGCTCATTATTCTCGCAGATGGCAAGGAACACACTGGTTTGGGTGGTTTATAAGGGAGTGTAGTCCTGATGCGGACGAGTTCCTAGGTCCTGATTGGGGTTGTCGTGACGCTCGTTTTTTCCCCTGGGATCTCGCAGTGGCTCCTGATTCCTCTTCGTCTTCTAGCATCCTTCGAATTGTTGTCCATGTTATTTGATTGCCTCGTCTACCATGACTTGAGCCTCGACTCGATGGACAAGGTCGAGGTAGATAGGCATCGTTTCCCTCATTAACATGGAGTGGAATTTTCCTGGTTGGATCCCTATAAGGAAAATATCGCGTAGGAGCTTGGGGTTGACCCCCGGAATTTGTTGGGCCTCTGTAGTGAAGCGGTGAAAGAAATCCTTAAGTGACTCTCCCTCGATGTGTTGGATCCCCGATAGGCGCGAGGGGACTTGAACAATTCATCGGTTTGCAACAAATTGATCCGTGAATAGCCGAGTTAACTATGCAAAGTTATTGATCTCTCCCTCTTTCAGAGAATGGAACTATATATGGACTTGTCTCTTCAGAGTTGCTGGGAACACTTGACATAAGAGCATGTATGGAGCATTGTAAATGCACATGATAGTTGCAAAGTGTCTGACGTGCTCCAGATGGTTGTCTGATCCATCAAAAGTCTCGAAATTGGGGAGCTTGAACCCGTGTAGAACGGGATGCGCCATGATCTATGGAGTCAGCGGGGAGATATGGTGAATGGGGTGCTGCATGTTTATGTCCTGGTGCCCCATTGCCTATATTCCTCCTCGATCATGCGTCTCACTTCCTCGCGGGTGAGTCTTCTGTCGGTCAGAGAGACAAATTCCTTCATCGCACGGGGGTTACACTACGTGTTCCCGGGAAGCCCATCGGGCAACGCGAGATGTGCAACTGACAACGTCAAATTACTTGTCCGCTGTGGCGTCTTCCAATCTACCAGCAACTTCTGGAAAGATGCTGTTTGGAACATGTGGCGGTCACACTCTGGGGGTGGAGACCGGGTTAGGGGAGCGGGAGGCCTCCAGATGATGCAGGCCACCGGAAAGAATCGATCTCTCGCGATTACGAACTAAAACTATCAACTCTCCGCTCTTCCCAAACACAACTTAAACGCAGCCCTCGACTAAACTTATTATTAATTTTAGTACGCGTACGGATAGCAACTCCGTGATAAGATCGAATCGTCGGCGATAAGCCGGGATCCGTCTAGCTAAAGGGACGAATGTTCGCGTCCGGACAAGCGATGGTGTTGTACCAAAGAAGATCCTCCGAAAAGCAAGACTTCGGAAAATAGGAAGATCTTCCCCAACAAGAGCAAAAGAGGATCGCCACTCCTTGTCGAATAAACGATAAATCTTAGAGCGTTCCACTATCCAAATGAAAATAATCACGAGCAAAATAGCGCCGAGAAAATCCGTCACAATCAATTCCACCACAATTAACTAGAGAGAAAATCTCACACGGAGTAGGAAGCGTTACCCTTCCCGGAATCGTAGATCCGGTTGTAGAAATGCCTAGGCCGTTCACGGTGGTGGTCGCCCGACGAGAAATCCTTGAAGTCGAGCACCGTCGCCTTCAAATCCGGCCGCCACGAGCAAGACCAAAAGCTTCTCGAGAGAGGACCAACAAAACGTGGAGGGGAAGGGCTGTTTAGAGGAGGGGCGGCCTAGGTGCTGGCCGAATATGGAAGGGGGGAGGGGCGGCCAAGAGAGGGCTAGGAGGAGGGAGGTAGTCGGCCTAGGGCTGGCCGAACTCCAAGGTTGAAGGGATGGTGGTGGTGGTCGGCCTTGAGGGGAAGAGCAAGGTAGAGAGAGGGAGAGGGGGAAGTCGACCTCCTTGGTCGATCGAGAGAAACGAGAGGGAGAGGGAGGAGGGGCGGCTGCTAGAGGGAGAGAAAATAACGAGAGGGAGAGGGAGGAGAGGAGCAGCCGGAGTCTCACCGGAGAGAGGGAAGGAGGAGGGCGCGCACGCCGGAAAGGGGAGAAGGAAACCCGATCGGGATTTTGGGGAAGAGGGGGGTCGGCTGTAGACAAAAGGGAGAGTAGGGTTTAGGCTTTCTTTTTTTTTCTCATCAATTCTAAAATTAACATCATTTTGTGGCCTTATATAGAGCCTTACATAGGAGGGAAAAAAAGCTACAAGCAGCCCAACAAACATGGTTACATGCACACCACATGGTTACATGCACCCCATAACTAAAGTTCAAAAATAAAAATACAAAACATGAAATAACACAAACATACTAATTATAATAAAGTGATTATAACTATAAATATTAATTCTTGCGTCGCGGTGATGGCGCACGTCATGGTTGGAGTGGCGCCGTCATCCGCCGTCGTCATGGACCAAGAGTGCTCCAATATGAACCGTGCTGACTCGAACATAGACCATCAAGCCGGCTCCAATAATCTCGCGGCATCTTCCATCGTAGTCTTCAAGTTTGCCGCCGCGATCAAAGTAATGCGTCGACGTGGAATCACAAACACGATCACAACCATCTGGCGGGTCCTTGCCTCCATCAATCCTCCCCCACTCAAAAACACTCATCACCGATGAGTGGGAGTGAAGGAACCGGTGTAGCAGAGCAACAACCTGTAGAAGTACGTCCGAGGGAGCGGGCCGTGAGGGTGGCCAATCCGGCCAGGGTGGCAGGAAGCAGCAACGGGCCCAGCTTGGCCCCAAAGAAATGTCCACCTGTGTCAACCTGTCATGCAAAAAGTAGTGCCCAAGGGTCTCGATCATAGCATAGGAAAAAGAAGGGGAAAGTGCTAAAACATCAATAGACATCATGCCTCCAGAAATCACCATGAGCGTGAACGAGATGCTACCCAGCTCACCTCTCAACCCAACAGAATTTTTAGTGAGGGAAACGAGAAGAAAGCTAAATGTAGTTGCTCTAGAAAAAGTGAAAGACATCTCGAAACACTAAAAATGGGGTTGGGGCCCCGCTCAACAAAAATTTTCGAGGGAGTAGCGAAAGTTTCTAGCATTACAAATATTCGACGAACAGTACCGAAACTACTAACATCGCTCTCTAAGTTACCAAGAGGCAACTGTCCAGGGTAAGGATCCACTAAAACCGAACCGAGCTTAAGGCGGGATGCTCCATGGGGTGCGGTGAAAATAGAGTGAATGGACCCAAGTGGGTCGGCTAGCAATGTAACATCAAGTCTAGGTGAGTGAAGACATCGTGGAACATATGATAAGTCATAATATAAACTTAAATCAATGATCGTCCTAAGGTGTGGTGGGTCCGTGGGTGGAAAAGGGCTCGAAAATTTCGTGACTTCGTTCCCCAAATTTAATACAGGTATGCTAGCACTCCTAACGTGAGTGGTGTCATGATCACAAAGCCTAGGGTGATCTTGCGTAGTAGGGTCAGCTAACATAGGAAGAATAACCCAACAAAACCACTCAACACGCCCAGCGGGGGTAACGGGTTCCATGCCGTATTTCAAGAATGGGACTGACGTAGGGGGAACCCAGGTAACCACAAAGGGGTGAGGGATCAGCGGTGGATCTAACACTAGTCTAGAGTCCAGTGCAGAAAATGTGCTGACACGAGTACTAATGACAGAAAATGGATTGGACCGTCTGTCCTATCCCCTGAACGACACTAAAATATCACGAGCACTCATCCCAAGATCAAAAGTGCGAGGAGTAGATAAGGCTAGTCCTACCTCATCAACTATCTCAACATCAGTACCCGAATCATTCAACCTACTAACAAAAGTATCCTCAACCTCCAGAATGACATCGGGATGGCCAACAGACGGCTCCCTAAGGCTATCAGAATCATGTGGAGGGTGGCTAATCAGACTAACCTCAGACTCAAATATTAGCTCAACCGTGGGTAACTCAGTAGGGGCTATAATGTCCCCGGGCTGGCTAAGACTAATAGGGTCGGGTCCTAAGGTTTGGCTCGGTGTGCTTGCCCCAGATGGGCTAACACATACAAGGGGCAGATTTTGACTAAGGGTGTCAAAATCACCTTGAGTGTCTAACCTATGTGGTGTCGCCTCGGTCGAGCTACAAGTGTCTCCAGATGAGACCGTGGGCTTCTTAGGTGGAGTGGACCTAAGAGATATAAGCCGACCTTGATGCATGAAGTCTAAGGTGTCATCACGATCATCGTATATAATATCATGGCTAGCAAGCCAAGGGTGTCCTAGCAGTACATGAAAGTCCTTCATGGGATGGACATCGCACCAGACGTGCTCAGAATAGGCTTTGATGGCGAGGGGCACCAAACATCGCCGGGACACTAACACAACGCTCTCATCAGGGCATATGAGCCGATATGGGTGAGGATGTGGTTCAGTGGTCACCAACATCCTAGACACCGCGTTCTTCGTGATAACATTTGTGCGGCAAACGCTATCGACAACAAGCCTGCACCACTTCTCACCGTGTTTAAAATTTAATTTAAATTGGTGCATCGGGTCACGGCTGAACCTAATTATCTTCATAGAGCAGGCCCGTGGTGTAGTTATACGTGAAAGGGGCGGGGGATACCCCGGATTCAGCCTAGTAGTCATTACTAGTGAAAAAATTAGGTGCTGTCCAGTATAAAAATTACGAGCGTTTAATTTTGGTAGCCACCTAAACCTTAATGAAACTGAAATATTTTTTTTATTTTAATTGTTATATCTTGACTAAGAACCTACAGAATTTTTGTTTGTTGATTCCGACGAAATTTTGAAAATCGCTATTTGCACACCAATGCTAGAAAATTCAGATTTTGGCAAAACGGTGCACACCCAAGTGAGGGTGAATGGCCTACGGAAAAAAGTAAGGATGGTGCCGATTGAGAAATCAACACAACCTAGATTTGATACCAAATTGATGCAGGCCACCGGAAAGAATCGATCTCTCGCGATTACGAACTAAAACTATCAACGCTCCGCTCTTCCCAAACACAACTTAAACGCAGCCCTCGACTAAACTTATTATTAATTTTCGTACGCGTACGGATAGCAACTCCATGATAAGATCGAATCGTCGGCGATAAGCCGGGATACGTCTAGCTAAAGGGACGAATGTTCGCGTCCGGACAAGCGATGGTGTTGTACCAAAGAAGATCCTCCGAAAAGCAAGACTTCAGAAAATAGGAAGATCTTCCCCAACAAGAGCAAAAGAGGATCGCCACTCCTTGTCGAATTA
This sequence comes from Dactylorhiza incarnata, assembly GCA_033032865.1. Lineage (NCBI taxonomy): Eukaryota > Viridiplantae > Streptophyta > Magnoliopsida > Asparagales > Orchidaceae > Dactylorhiza > Dactylorhiza incarnata. Next base: position 81,565 of record JAWHQI010000078.1, read on the forward strand.
ACGATAAATCTTAGAGCGTTCCACTATCCAAATGAAAATAATCACGAGCAAAATAGCGCCGAGAAAATCCGTCACAATCTATTCCACCACAATTAACTAGAGAGAAAATCTCACACGGAGTAGGAAGCGTTACCCTTCCCGGAATCGTAGATCCGGTTGTAGAAATGCCTAGGCCGTTCACGGTGGTGGTCGCCCGACGAGAAATCCTTGAAGTCGAGCACCGTCGCCTTCAAATCCGGCCGCCACGAGCAAGACCAAAAGCTTCTCGAGAGAGGACCAACAAAACGTGGAGGGGAAGGGCTGTTTAGAGGAGGGGCGGCCTAGGTGCTGGCCGAATATGGAAGGGGGGAGGGGCGGCCAAGAGAGGGCTAGGAGGAGGGAGGTAGTCGTCCTAGGGCTGGCCGAACTCCAAGGATGAAGGGACGGTGGTGGTGGTCGGCCTTGAGGGGAAGAGCAAGGTAGAGAGAGGGAGAGGGGGAAGTCGGCCTCCTTGGTCGATCGAGAGAAACGAGAGGGAGAGGGAGGAGGGGCGGCTGCTAGAGGGAGAGAAAATAACGAGAGGGAGAGGGAGGAGAGGAGCAGCCGGAGTCTCACCGGAGAGAGGGAAGGAGGAGGGCGCGCACGCCGGAAAGGGGAGAAGGAAACCCGATCGGGATTTTGGGGAAGAGGGGGGTCGGCTGTAGACAAAAGGGAGAGTAGGGTTTAGGCTTTTTTTTTTCTCATCAATTCTAAAATTAACATCATTTTGTGGCCTTATATAGAGCCTTACATAGGAGGGAAAAAAGCTACAAGCAGCCCAACAAACATGGTTACATGCACACAACATGGTTACATGCACCCCATAACTAAAGTTCAAAAATAAAAATACAAAACATGAAATAACACAAACATACTAATTATAATAAAGTGATTATAACTATAAATATTAATTCTTGCGCCGCGGTGATGGCGCACGTCATGGTTGGAGTGGCGTCGTCATCCGCCGTCGTCATGGACCAAGAGTGCTCCAATATGAACCGTGCTGACTCGAACATAGACCATCAAGCCGGCTCCAATAATCTCGCGGCATCTTCCATCGTAGTCTTCAAATTTGCCGCCGCGATCAAAGTAATGCGTCGACGTGGAATCACAAACACGATCACAACCATCTGGCGGGTCCTTGCCTCCATCACCAGATCCTTTAGCAAGATTAGCATCTCGTCTTGACGATCTACCACCAAGCATACATATCTCTTTACGAGTGTTGTTGGTGCAGCCAATGCCTCATCGACGGGCAGCTTGTTGCTTGCAGATGATTTGGTACGAGATTGATCATCATGTTCTTTTGGATTTGCCCCATTAGCGGTGCGAGTAATTCCTTTAGTCATTGTTGCCACTCTGGGGTGCTTGCACGGGGAAAGCACGATCCTTAGAGATGCATTGAAGAGTTGGGAACACATTCCCACATACGACGCTAAACTTTTGTTGGTTGCCATGTTTTTCTTCGGTTCGGAGAATCAGACCGCCTTAGCTCCAAGTTGGACCGGGCGCGCAAACAGTTATAATTAAACCAAGCAGCAATGACACGAGACATTTCAGCGTGAAAAACTCGGAAAGGGTACAAAATCCCGTGGCCGGTACGGGGCCGGGCTGAAATCCACTATGTTCTTTGAGGTGAAAGTGTTTGAGTTTCCTGGAGGGTGACAGACCACCTCTTAGTTTACAAGCTTGAAATACAGAAAATGGAGTAAAAATGATTAAGTGCATAGAGCTTTGGCGAGAGCATCTAGGAGTGCGTTCTTCCAAGTCTTCTCCCGCGTCTGCTGATGCGTCCAGGTGAGCGTTGAGCGTGAACAGATTTGAGAGACAGTGGAGTGAATTCAGAGTGAAGGAACGATCTAAGTCCCACGTCCTCGTCGAATAACCACAGATCTCTCTCTTATCTCTTGGATTACTCTCTAATAAAGATTTTATAGTTTTAAAAATAATCCAAACTAATATCCTGAAATAGGCTAGTGTACCTATTGAAATATAGTATAGAAAATGTGTCGTATTTGCCCGGAGCTTATCGAGTAATCTTACTCACGCAAAATTCCTATTAATTTATCGGTTGAAAATTTGTTTGGTTTTTGAAAAAGTAAAGATCGCAATTTTAAAAATTACTAAAGAAAACAAAATTCAAGATTTAAAAAGCCTTAACACTTGATTGGGTGTTCTTGGGAATCCAATTAATAAAAAGATGCGATCTAATTCTTAAAAATTCCGTTTCGATTGGAGGAAAATTGCGAAGCTCGCAAAAGTCAACTACCGCCTAATTTTAATAATATTTTAAATATAATCTCTTTAAATTTGAAATAAATTAAAATCGTATTAAGATTAATCTCAAATCCAAAAGATTTGATATTTTTAATTCTCAAAGAAAATTTACCAATCTCATTATTTCCGAGCGATCTATGGTATCCACGAGCCTCTCGGCCACTAAGACGCCAATCGGATAACGAAATTTATATACTAGCAATATAAACTCGCCACAAAAAATTAATCGGAAATAAGTTGAAACGTAAAATTTAAAAATTAGAGACGATAGATTATGATTTAATCTTCATCACAATACTAACCAATCAAGCACTAAGAAAAGAGATTAGTTACGCATAGTAGAAAAAAAACAACAATAGAAAGAGAAATCGCATTTTCATTAATATAGAAAAAGAATGAGTACAAAAATAAGATTACAAATATGCTATTAAAGAAAGAAGAAACATATACATAAAAACTTCTAAAATAAAGTTCTCAAACATGTAGCACTCATATAAGGATTGGAAACTCACTAACTCTCTTGAACTTGTTGCCTTCCTTCCAACTTCTTAATTAACCTCCCAAATACATTGAATTGATGCTCCTTTTATAGCCAACATGGAAGGATCTAGAAGAAAAAAAATGAAAGGGCACAAGGGGAAAATTCGGTTACATGTATGAATGGATTAAATGGAGAAATTAAGCGGGGACATGAGGAGGTGGAGTAGAAGATGGATGGTCAAATGCATGAATTAAAATAAAGGGAGAGGAGATGAAGGGGTGAAAGATGAATTGAATTTAGAGAAATAACGAGGGGAAGATGGAAGGCCACATGCTTTGAAATAAAATAAAATAAATAGGAAGAAAAAGTGGGGAGAGAGAATTTCGGCCATGCATGGTTGAGGTGGCTACATGTATTGATTAAATGGAGAAATAATATAAGAGGGAGAAAGAGTACTTGTTTTGAAATTTATAAAATATTTTATGCATAATAATGGTGATCATGCATGAAGATTTAAATATAATAAATTATGGATAATTTCATGCACGGCGAGGAGAGAGAAAAAGTGGTGGAATAACATGCATGCAAAAATTATTTGCATGAGAATTATTTCTCGTATAAAAGTTGATATCGGACATTTTGCGTCGAATCGTGTCGAAATTCCTCCCAGACCTGTCATAAGATAAAACAAAATAATATTAGTGGGAATAATATAAAAATAATAATAAGAAAATAATTATAATATAATTTAGAGAAATGTATATAGTTTATATTAAAAATATAATAATAATGATAAGATAATTTAAGTCAAAATATGCATCATCACTCTCCTCCTTCAAGAAGACCTGAGGGTCTTTTTATAGGTTTCTTGAAGGAACGTGCTGGTAATTGCGCTTAACTGGATCTGGAGTTGACGAATGACGTTGTTCGCTTCCTGTCATCTAGATCACCAATTTTCTGAAAATGACGAACATGTCACATGGGCTGTCCGGGCGGCCCGGGCAAGTTGCCTGACAACGATGGCGACCGAAGGAGGTGGAGGCGGCGACACGCTGGGCGTGCGCGCGCGCCTGCCGAGCTCGCACGCGCTAGGTGCAGTGCGCACCCGTGTTGTCTCGTGCGGTGCCGGGCGGGCTTCCGCTAGGGCGTGCACAGACGTTGTTCTGTGTCCCCTTTTGAGCGGTTTTGGGACCCTTTGGGCGAGCGCGGCTTGCGCGCACAGCTCACTCGATCAGGTCGGCTTGCTTGAGTGCTTCGGTCGAAGTCCTATCGGTTGACTCAAATTTTTAGGGGGAACCCCGTTAAGACTGTTTGCTTGATTTTACCTTTTTGAATATTTGGGGCATTACGTAAATGACGTGCCTACAACCTGCACTGTTCAATTAATGAATAAATACATCATAATTTAAAAACATAGGGATGTGTTTGGATATTATTAAATCAAAGTAAGTAAGACTTCTTAATCTTAGCTAACTTTTGCTTAAAATAATAACTCCAACATTTTATAAAATAAAATTATCATTTTTAGTAATCTAATTATAGGTGTTTGTTTTTGCCTTGCAGTCAAAAGTATTAAGATATATGATCGGCAAGACTGATTGTAATCATCGTCGCAAATTTTGAACTTACGCATTGCATGATTATACAGGTGAGGTCCGGCATTAACGAATACTAATTTATTACCGCCACATCAGCACTAAAAGACCCCAAACATTATTTTGAGCGCAATTATTGATGTACGCGGTCAACATGATCATAAATCTTATTTTAGTGGACAAATAATGAAAGAAAAATAAAATTTTTTGGACATATTTTAATAATAATAGTTGCCATGACATGTCTCTCTTAAATTAAATATTTTTGGACATCATGAAAAATTCGTTAAAGTAAATATTAAGTATTCGGATGTCTTCTGATGGATGACATTCTTCCTATTTTGATCGATGAAGTGTGGGTTTGCCAACGCAAAGTGCATTAATCTATTTTGGTAAGGATGCGAGCGGATAATTGTGATATCTCACTGTCGATATCGGGTCCAACTTAACTAAATGACCTCAATGGTTGAGTGTCTAGAGGCATATGGTTGGCATGCACCATATGATGGATGCGAATAAAGAGTTATTCACCAACCATACAAGAGTTGCATAGTGATGCAATTAGCAAGCGTTATCTACCAAAATAACTACGTTGTGGGTGATCAGCCAAAGCTGACTTATGATGGCGGTGAAATACGGATATTGTCTATTAAGAGAGTAGCTCGCATAAACTCTCAGAATTGACATTAAGGGTTATCAATTTGAATAAAATAGTGAGAGTTTTTAATAAATGTCCTTAATAAAATAAAATATATTTTTAAATATAGTACTAAAATGTTTTTGTAAATTTATTGTAGAGTTTCCATGGCAAGTACATCTCACTCCACTCTGTCCCTGAGAGCCATCCTTGAGAAGGACAAGCTCAACGGGACGAACTTCCTTGACTGGTATAGGAACCTGAGGATCATCCTCAGGCAAGAGCGCAAGTTCTATGTCTTGAAAGAGGAAGCCCCCAAAGAGCCGACCGGGTTAGCTCCCCGAGCAGACAATGATGTTTACAAGAAGTATCAGGATGATACCCTGGATGTTGAATGTCTCATGCTTGCTACCATGTCCTCTAGGCTTCAGAAGCAACACGAGAGCATGTGTGGTTATGAGATAATCAAGCACCTCAAGAAAATGTTCGAGGGGAAAGCTCGACAAGAGAGGTTTGTCATATCCAAGACATTGTTTCAGCGCAAATGGGAGCTCGACACTCGGTAGGGACTCACGTACTCAAGATGATTGGGTATATTGAGAACCTTGAAAAGACTGGGTTTTCCCTTGAGCTAAGAGTTGACCACTGATCCGATCTTGCAATCATTGACGGACAGTTATGAGCATTTCGTCTTGAACTATAACATGAATGAGATAGACAAGATACTGCCCGAGCTCCTAGACATGTTGAGAACTGCCAAAAACAACATGAAGAAGGTCAAGCCTGCTAGCCCCATACTGATGGTGCATAAAGGCAAGGGCAAGGCCAAGGGATCAAAGAAGACGAAGATAGGATCTAAGTCTTATCTTGATCTCAAGTCTTCAGCACTGAAGAAGAAATGTCTGGCTAAGAAAGGGAAGTGCCACCAATGCGGTAAAGCATGGCATTGGAGGAGTATTTGTCCCCTCTATATTGAGGATCTGTAGAAGAAGAAGGGAAGTATGACTTTCTCTTCAGGTATTTTCATTATAAAAATAAACCTTTCTGCTCCTTCATCTTGGGTATTGGATACCGGATGCGGTTCTCACATTTGTACAATGTGCAAGAACTGGGAAGGAGAAGAATACTGGGTAAATGAGAAGTAGACCTGCGCGTTGGAAATGGAGCAAGAGTTGCTGTCGTTGCCAATGGAGGCTATCGTCTTTTTTTGCCTACTAGGCTTATAATATAATTAGATAACTGTTATTTTCTTCCAACCATAACTCGAAACATTATATCCATTTCATGCATGGACATGAAGGTTTTTTCATTTATAATTAAGAACAATTGTTGTTCAATTTTTATGAATGATGTTTGTTATGGTGTATCCAAATTGTTTAATAGTTTATATGTTTTGAACTTAGACAATCCGATCTATAATGTAGAGAAAACTAAAAGACAAAAAACTAATGACTCGAATCCTTCGTATCTTTGGCAATGTCGTTTGATCCATATAAATGAGAAACGCATATCCAAGCTCCATAAAGATGGAATGTTGGACTCATTTGATTATGAATCATTTGAGAGATACGAGTCTTATTTATTAGGCAAGATGACGAAAGCCCCTTTCACTAGTTGTATTGAGAGGGATGGTGATCTTTTGGGTGTGATACATAGTGATGTATGCGGACCCATGAGCTCTATGGCTAGAGGTGGGTTCTACTACTTCGTTACATTCACTGATGATTTCAGTAGATACAGATACATGTTTGTTATGAAGAAAAAATCTGAAACATTTGAAAAGTTCAAAGAGTTTAAGAATTAAGTAGAGAATCAACTGGGAAAAAGAATAAAAGCACTTCAATCCGATCGAGGTGGCGAATATCTGAGTCATGACTTTCGTAATCATCTATGAGAGTGTGGTATTATATTACAGCTCATTCCTCCTGGAACACCACAACACAATGGTGTGTCTGGGAGGAGGAATCGTACTTTGTTAGACATGGTATGGTCAATGACGAGTCATGCAGATTTGCCCATTTCCTTTTGGGGTTTTGCTCTAGAGACAACCGCTTTTACACTAAATCGAGTTCCGACAATGACGGTTCAAAAGACTCCATATGAGATATGGACTGAGAAGCGTCCCAGTAGGTTTTTCATTAAGATTTGAGGTTGTGAGACATATGTGCGATGTCAAATGCCTGACAAGCTGGAACTCAAGTCAAATAAGTATTATTTTGTGGGATATCCTAGGGTAACCAAAGGTTATTACTTCTACCTCCGATCAGAGGGAAAAGTGTTTGTCGCAAGGAGTGGCGTTTTTCTAGAGAAAGAGTTTCTATCTAGAGAAAATGCCAGGGTAGAACTTAAAGAACTTCAAGAACCACAAACTATATGTTGGAACATGGTCTTCTGCATCTCCTAGGTTTGAGAATAACAAATCCTATGTGTATTTGATCTTGTGTGTTTAAGTGTGCGGGTTAACATAGTCCATACGACTCAAGGAGTACTCATGATGACTGCCCCCAAAATTGAGACCAAAATTTGAAAAGGCTCACTAGCGCCGGCGATAGCGATAGCGCCCGGCGCTAGCGTTGATTAGCACGATTCCGGCTGTGTTTTTAGAAAGAGCTAACGCCAGGCGGTAGCAGATAGTGCTGGCGGTAGCATGGCGCATAAGAGGCATAGAGCAAAATGTTGCCACGGATTGAAGATCCTGCCGCGCAAAACATTTCCTAATCCGGGCTAGCGCCGGCGGTAGCGCTTGGGCTATAAAAGGACCCCCTCTCCTCTTGTTTTTGACACACCTATTGCATACACCTCAGAGAGAGAGAGAGTACTAGAATTCCAGAGGCTTGTCTTAGCCGAAATTTGAGGTCCCAGTGAAGCTCTGCCAATTTCTGAAGGAGAATTCCATCACGCCGAATCCAGACGAAGTCCGCTTCAACAAACGCTGATTCTACAGCGGATCTTCGTCTCTTACTTCAGAAGTTCATCTTAAGGGAGGTTTTGTTATTATATTTCTCTTTTATCATTGTAAACGGTAGTGAAATCGCCTCGTGTTGGCGACTAGGTCTGGGGTAGACTTAGGGCTGAAATTCGCCTCGTGTTGGCGACTAGATCTAGGCTAGTTCTAGGGGGTGTTCGAGGCCACATCCGGGGAAGGATTGGCTAGAGCGGCTTGAGGCCGAATCCGAGGAGGATAAGGCTAGGGCCACCGGTTCGTGGGGAAGCGAGTCGGGATAGAAAATAAACAGAGCTTTTTTATTATTCGCCTCCGATCTCTAGCGTCACCGAGATCAAGTTTTGTAAAACTTATTTATCATTAATAAAGCTTGTCTCTTTTTTGTTTTACTTCACTTATTTCATGTCTTTAATCTCGCAATAATTCAAAGTTTTTAAATATAATCTAAAGTTTTTGAAAACCCTTATTCACCCCCCCTCTAAGAGCGCCGACCGATCCAACACTATGAATAAAACTGAATTGGAACCTGTGCAAGGACTATAATTTGTTGTAGCTGGAGAACCTGCTCAAGAAACACAAGTCCTACGTAGATCTGGTAGACCTAGAGTTGAGCCTGAGATATATGGATTTCTCATGCCTCAAATAGGTAGTGTGTTGCTTATGGATCATGATGATGAGCATCCAACCTGCCGATAGGCTATGAATGGACAAGACTCCGAGAAGTAGCTTGAGGTCATAAAATCTGAAATGGACTCCATGTATGCAAACCAAGTTTGGACCTTGGCGGAACCACCTGAAGGGGTACAACCCATATGGTGCAAATGGGTCTTCAAGAAGAAGATCGACTTGGATCTTCCGGGTTTGTGGTGGGACCTCCTCGCTGCGACTAAGGTCTTAGTCTGTTTCCGAGTCCCCAGTCTACTCCTTTCGAAGGACTAGTAAGGGCTAGCTGCCCCTCAACTTGTTGAGGGCCCGAGCTTCACAGAGACCGAGAAATCGGTTTCAACATTTTGGTGCGGTGAGCGTGGAGTGTGGCTGGTTCAAGAAAATTCCGAAGAAGGGATATGACGAGAGACGAAGAGCAAGGCGAGGAGTTCAACGAGTCGCCCCTGGTGGTGACGCTGAGGATGTTCTCAAACTTCTGGAGAGAAGTCCTCGAGACCCTCGGGTTCGCGGTCGCATCGCTGCGAAGTGAGTTCGCGACCCCGATGGTTCCGACGTTGTATCTTCCAACGGCGGTTGGCGAGGATGCTCCGGGAGGAAGGGCAGGAAAAGAAGTGGTTGGCGGGTCAGCGCCAGATCTGGAGGGACGAGTGCTGTTTGCCAGCCCCTCGAGCTCGGTTCCGGTGAGCTCAGTCCAGGCGAGCGCAAGACAGGTAGGCGCAAGGGAGGCCAGCACGGCGCCAGCGAATGCGATTCCGGTGGGCGCGGCACCCGTGGGGGCCAGTCCGGCAATGGTGGCTCTCGCGAGCTTTGCCCCGACGAGCTCCAGTTGGGCGGGAGAGATCGGGAGGGCGAGCTGAGCAGGAATGGGCAGCAGGGGAGGAAGCCCATTTTGCGAGTTTGTGCTCTCTGCACCCGTCACGGAAGGGTTCAGGTAGTGGGACAAGGTCTACTACAATGGACGGGACGACCCAGTCCAGCACCTGCAGTCGTTCGAGGACTCGGTCTCTATCAGGCCGATGTCGGACGCCTTCAAGTGTCGGCTCTTTGTCGTCACCCTGAATGAGAAAGCTTGGGAGTGGTTCCACCAACTTCCCGTCGGATCGATCTACGCATTCGAGGATTTGCGTAGAAGTTTCTTGTTGTGGTTTGCAACTTCGAAGAAGAGGAAGAAGGACGCCGAGTCCCTCTTCAAAGTGAAGCAGGAGCCTAAAGAGTCGTTGGCTCATTATGCAGATCGGTTTCAGGAGGAAGTTCTGCTCACCCAGGAGATACCCGGGTTTGCTCTTCAGCTCGCCTTCACGTTGGGGCTAAAGGAGAGTTTCTTCAAGATGGATCTGAAGAGGAAAGCCCCCGTCTCCTACGAGGAGTTTATGGAGAGAGTGGCGGAGGAGGTCGAGAGTGAGGAGGCCAATCCGGAGCTCACCAAGAGGCTAACAAAGCTCACTGATCCGGAGGTCAAGCAGTAGGAGGTGCGAAGAAGGGAAGAGATCCGAGCCCCGGAGGGGGATGGAGGCAGCATGGCGGGGGGATGCAAGGTCAGGGAAGAGGCTACGCCCCAGTAGGGGGTAACTTCCATGGGGGGAAAGGAAGGACCCAACAGTTAGGATGGAGACAGGGTCTGAGGCAGATGCCTCCCCCGCCTCAGCAGGCTATGGAGATCAGGCGAGGAAGAGGAGGAAGGGGAAGCAGAGAAGGAGTGGAAGCAGGAGCAGGGAGGAGAAGAGGAAACAGGGTGGCAGAGGCCGAGAGGGGAGAGGCGGTGTTGCCGTACTGTGACTTCCATGATGAGGAAGGTCACGCAACGGCCACCTGCCCCAAATTCTTAGACACAAAGAGGGCTAGAGTGCCGGTGCCGCAGCAGCAGCAAGTGAGGATCAAGGAAGTCCTGCCTCGGGAGGACGAGGAGGAGAGGTGTGAGGACAGGGTTGATTTGGGGACCCGAGGAGGGATCGGGGTGATCCACGAGGGAGTGGGAGTAGAGGCAACCCGCAAGGCGAGCCTGAAAGTATCTAGTTGCGGCCTAAATCACATAGAGGGGGGTGAATAGGTGGATTCTATGTCTTCACGCGGAATTAAAATATAACACAGAAATGAACACAATAAAGCACAACACAGACACAAGGATTTTATAGAGGTTCCCCGATGTGGGTAGTCCTCTTTCCCGCCTCGCCTATCTAGCACTACGAGGCTAGACTCGGCTACTTCACCAATCTCAGATTATAAATAATCTTACACCTCGGAGTCAAAACTCCTACAACTCGGAGTATACCACTCCTACAACTCGGAGTAAAACAACTCCTACAACTCGGAGCAAACCACTCCTACAAATAACTCGGAGTAAAAACTCCTACAGAAATCAAATAGAGATAGAAATAAAAAATACTTCTTCTAAACCTCAACAGAGATTAACTTCAGATCTTGGGAAAACTGAATCTTCTTCTTCCTTGAGAGAGAAAGCTTGGATCTTGAAAGATTTTGAAGAAGATAGACTTGGCTAACCTGATCTGAATAGGCCCTTTGATCTACTCGAAAGAATCGTCAGTATGGAGTGCAGCACAAGGATCAAAGATATTCTTATCTGAGAAAATTCTAACAACAAAGAAGAATAACTCTTGAGTAGCAGATGTTAGGTCTCAGAAAACTTGTTCAGCAAAGGAAGAGGAGAACAACTTTTTGTTTCTGAACAAATCGTGTGAGGAAGAAAGATGTGTGTGAAGGCCTAAAAATAAAGGATTATTTATAGGGAGGACTTCAACGTCTCGTGCGACAAAGAAGGGAGGAGCGACACGTGTACTGTACGTGGCGGCCAACCCTAATTTTTGAAATTAAAACAAAGATTTGAAATCCGTCTGTCCGTCATTCGTCGAGACTTCACATGAACATCCGACGAAAAGACTTGGCCACAGAAAAACACTGAACAACCTGTGAAAAACACCTTCTGTTTTCATTCGTCGGGATTCGTCGGGAGTTCACGAGAACATCCGACGAATGGACTTAGCTGCAGAAATTTCTTCTTTAAACAAGACAAATGGCTTCTGTCTTGATTCATCGGCATTCGTCGAGAGTTCACGAGAACATCCGATGAATGGACTTAACTGCAGAAATTTCTTCTTTAAGCAAGACAAATGGCTTCTGTCTTGATTCGTCGGGATTCGTCGGAATGTCCCGAGACATCTCGACGAATTGACTTAGAAAAACTTTCTTTTCTACTGAAAACCTGCTCCACTCCTCAACCTTGAAGACCTTCAGTTATGAGTATATGAAGTACACCCCAAAAGAGAGATTACACATGGACCAACACTTTGTTCTACACAATGAGGGATTACATTGTCCAGAACTGTGTTTGGTGATCCATTGCAACCTGACTTTGGTGTGCACTTAGCATTAAGACCTGTCATAACACATCTAAACAGAAATCATCAAATACATACTCAATTCATTTTAGTTCACTAGGGGACATCTTCAAATCTAGGTGATTGTGGACACAATACCCAACAATCTCCCCCTATTTGAAGATGTCATAAACCTATGCACTAAGTTGAATTGCACATAAAATATAATAAATAAGAAATGCACAACCCAGGCAGTAATATTTAAGGAAAAACAGAATAAGATTGAATGGTTAACTTAACACAAAAGAAATGTATATATATATATATAAGCAAAGAAAACATCATGATTCCAGACTAGCTCAGCTCATTCATGATCTTTGCCTTTCTGCTTTGCAAATAATCTTTCCACTGCCTCAGCTTTCTTCTTCTGTTCAGATTCCATTCTCTCAAAGAATGCCTTTGGCTTAGGCCAATATTTGTCAGGAGCAGTCTCTTTTGATCCACCTGACTTGAAATGAATTCTTCTTTCAGTTGTCCTCTTCTCAAACTTACTCCATTCTTCTGAACTGTAGTGATCACTGACTTTTTCATTATGATTACTGACTCTATTGAAGGCTGAGAGAACAATACTTTTGGAGGTGGGGCTCCAGCTTTCTTGGAAGTTTCTAGGAGGAGGTCTATCATAAAATTCTCTAATCCTTTTATAGGGATTAGACCTCTTTACAGATGGCTTGTCATCAAATAACTTTCTTTTCAAAGACTTTTCAGAGGGTTCAACAACAGTGGAGCTGTCAGGCTCTTGAGCAGGAAAAGGATCATCCCAGAACTCTTGATAAGTGGAGGCAGGAATGTCTTCTTCATCAGAAACAAGAACCTCAACAGGATTTGGAGAAAAGCTTGGAGCCCTGGGTCCTGGAGCACTTGAAGAAGGAACATCTGACCCTTTATCTACAACAGAAAAACCAAGCATTCCAGCAATTTCTGTGAACAGCCAGCTTTGAGCTCCATGAGTGTACCAATTCACATCCTTAACATTTTGTAAAATGTTCTCCTTGAGCTCTTGCATTTTTGAAGATACATTTTCATCTAAGTCATTCAACTTACTTGCATTTTCTTCTAACTTTGCCACAATACTCTCCTCCCCCTTTATGACATCTTCATGCAGGAGGGAATATAGTCTATGCAGTTGTCTTTCAAGTTGATCATCCAAGAAGGTGAGTCCTTGATCATGAGCAGTGCTAAGAGTAGAGTGAGCAGTATTCAGATGTAGTACATCTTCACTAACCTGATGCAGATTCTTTAGAGCATGCCCAACACCTTGATTTGTGTGGTCTAGAGCTTTTCCTGCTTTTGACATCCAAGCTTCTTGATCATTCTTGAATGTGCTCATCTCATGCCTAATTTCAGTTAATTCCTGCCTCAGAGCACTATCCACAGAGTCAATCTTCTTATAAACTTGCTTGATAGACTGATCTAAGTGCTCAGTCTGAGCCTTCAGCAAATCTGCAATTGACTTCAGCAAAGAGGAGTGAGAGCTATCACCAGACTCAAACCTTTCAGGAGAGATTTTATCAGCCACAAAACTTGTAGACTGTGCTTGCTTATCAAGCACAGTTACTCTTGGAGATGGGCTACCAGCTATAGGAACTTCTGGATACCAGGGTAATAACAACACAGAAGGAAGGACCTCAGGAAAAGCAGATTCAGCCATGAAACTATCTTCCTGGTCTTTCTCCCCCTCAGCTAGAGACATCTTTTTGGCAAACTCCAACCTTTCACCAAAACTGCCCTTCTCCATAGATTCAGATTTCCTAGAAGGAGCAGAAGGAGAATCTGGCAAATCTTCATGATCTGCAGAATGAGAGTCAACCAATTCAGGTGATCTCCTTGAATCTTCTAGCTGAGCAGCCTCATCAACATCAACAACATCCCCTGGACCCTCCAGGTCAAGACCAGCATCAGGGACAGCAGCAAAAACAGGATCAAGAGGAACTTGATCAGCTACACTGGGAGGAAATGCTTCTGTAGCACCACCACCTGCACCAATGTCTCTTGGGGTTGGAAACTCCCCCTCAACAAGTGCATCTCTTTCCTGAACAGAAGCTGGACTAAGTACACTCCCCCTAGAGGATTGACCTGCTTCAAGAGTCCTATTCTCATTAAGCAGAGGGTCTTCACCATCATTAACAGCAGCCTTCACTCCAACACTTCCTAAACCCTTGGGAATGACCCTTTCCCATTTGGAGAAAATGGATGAATTGATTTTCTTGGTGTGGTGGATGGGGATACCTCTTCCAAGATTAAAAAAATCTGGATTGCTACCATTGAGTAGCAGACTGAGAATTCTTCCAAAATTGGGAGCATGAAAACTCTCTTTAATTTTCTCAAAAATTACTTCACCAAAATTAAAATGTTTCCGACAGATTATAGCAGAGTGAATTTTGAAAGCTTCTTCAGAGAGGTAGTCATGAGATCCTACCTTACACAATAAGACTTTTCCTATAATGTCACACAGAAGCTTACCTCCATCATTCATAAATTTCCTTCTGATTTGAGATCTTTCATTAAGAATACCACAGAATCGCCTGGCTCTGAGAATATCTTCAACAAACAATTCTTCTGTTTCGACTTCAGGCATCCTCAACAGTCTGTTGATCCCACTAGCCTTCAGGATGATTTTGCAAGACCTGATGGAGCTCTTGATTTTCTTACCTTGACTGGTGATTTTTGCATTGCGAAAGAACTCAAGAACGTCCTGTTCTAGGATTTTTGCCGGCTCCTCCAAGACAAAGCTGAGCCCGGCGACATCAAGCATTAAAATAACATTTTGGAACTCATCTGAAGCTGTCTGAAATGCACCTCGCACAAGCTCTCCACCAGAATGCAGTCCAGCCTTGGGCGCCATTGAGCTCGTCGAAGTCGGGGAAGAAGAACAGAGAAAGCGCGAGAGAGACAAAGGGTCGGAAAGGGTTTTACGGAAGATTTCGTGGAATCACGCATTTTCTTTGATTTATATATATATATATATATATTGAAATGAGGCGCGTACCTGAATGAAGATTAAATCGCATTTAATAATAATAAGATTCCACGGGAGCTATCTGAGAATAATAATAATGGACCCGTGAAAACCCGTGTAATCTACTTGAAACAAAAATCTCAACTTTTACGGGAAATTCCATGCAAATTCGTGAAATGCCAACAGTCCTTCTTCAAGTTTCCTTGTAAAGCATTCCAAGTTCCATTTTGAAGAAATTGAATTTGGTTTCGTCCAGAGGCTTCGTAAAAATATCTGCAATTTGTTTGTCAGTATTAACATATAACAAATTTATGTCCTTACTCTCAACATGTTCCCGGATGAAGTGGTAGCGAAGCTCAATATGCTTCGTTCTGCTGTGAGAGACTAGATTATTTGCTATGGCAATAGCACTTGAGGAGTCACATAACATGGGGATTTCTGTGAACTTTAAGTTATAGTCCTCAAGCTGATTTTTCATCCACAAAAGTTGTGCGCAGCAACTGCCAGCAGAGATATACTCCGATTCAGCAGTCGATATTGCAACGCAATTTTGCTTCTTGCTACTCCAGGAAACGAGCCTTTTTCCTAAGAACTGGCAAGTTCCCGGAGTGCTCTTCCTGTCATCTTTGCTACCTGCAAAATCAGCGTCTGAAAAACCAATTAGTTCAAAATCATTGCTTCTTGGGTACCATAAGCCGAGATTTGGTGTAGCCTTAAGGTATCTCAAAATCCTCTTTGCAACGGCATAATGAGATTCCTTACAGTTCACCTGATACCTGGCACAAACACATGTTGAAAACATTATATCAGGCCTAGTAGCAGTGAGATAGAGCAAGGACCCAATTATTCTTCTGTACTTGGTTTCATCAAAAGGTTTCCCTTTCTCATCCTTGTCCAGAGACATGCTTGAGCCCATTGGAGTCCTCATTGAGATTGCACTCTCCATTCCAAATTTCTTAAGAAGCTCTTTGGTGAACTTCGTCTGAGAGATGAAGATTCCATCTTCAGATTGGTGCACCTGGAGTCCTTGGAAATATTTCAGCTCTCCCATGCTGCTCATTTCAAACTTACCTTGCATCAAGTTAGAAAACTTTTTGCAAAGTTTGTCATCAGTGGAGCCAAAAATAATATCGTCGACATAGATTTGCACAAGCAAAATCTCGCCTTTAACTTCCCTAAGAAACAATGTCTTGTCTATTGTTCCTCTTGTAAATTTGTTCTCAAGAAGAAACTTAGACAATGTCTCATACCAGGCTCGGGGTGCCTGTTTGAGACCATACAAGGCTTTATGTAAATAATATACATGATCAGGAAAGTTAGGATCTACAAAACCTGGAGGTTGAGCTACATATACTTCCTCCTTAAGGTCTCCATTCAGAAAGGCTGACTTTACATCCATCTGGAAAACCTTAAAACCCTTATATGCAGCATAAGCCAGAAACAATCTGATGGCTTCAAGTCTTGCTACTGGTGCGAAGGTCTGATCAAAGTCAATTCCTTCTTCTTGCCTGTATCCTTGTGCAACCAGTCTTGCTTTTGTTCTTTGTGATGATGCCCTTTTCATCAAGCTTGTTCCGGTAGATCCATTTTGTTCCAATCACATTCTGTCCTTTGGGTCTTGGTACCAACTTCCAAACTTTACATCTCTTGAATTGGTTGAGCTCCTCTTGCATAGCAAGGATCCACGAGGAATCGGTGTTTGCTTCTTCAAACTTCTTCGGCTCAATCTGTGAAAGAAAACTTGAATGTAAAACTTCGTTAGTAGTACCTCTTCTCGTTAGAACTTTGCTTGAAGGATCTCCGATGATCTGATCAGCTGGATGATCTCTTAAATGTCTGATCATTCCAGCATTTAGATGACCATGAGGTTCCTGCACTTCAGGTACATCTTCATCTCCCTGAGGGTCATCTTCCTCACATGTAGAAGGAACATTTACTTCAATAGATTTTGGAACGTCTTCCTTTACAACTTCTTCCAAGTGTAATTCTTTGAATCTTGCATCTGCATCTTCAACAAAGACACTAGAAGAGCTGTTTTGAAGCATACTCGTCTCATCAAATATTACGTTAAAAGTTTCTTCTACAACCAGGGTTTTCTTGTTGAAAATCCTATATGCCTTGCTATGGCTACTATAACCGACAAAAATACCTTCAAAACACTTTTCACTAAATTTAGTTTTGTAATATTTCCCGTTATTAAGTACGAAGCATTTACTGCCAAAGATTCTAAAATAAGACAGAGTTGGTTTCTTGCCTTTCAGAAGTTCATAGGGAGTCTTATGATGATTTTTGTTGATTAGTGCTCTGTTTTGCACGTGACAAGCAGTGTTGATACCTTCAGCCCAAAAGTACTCCGGTAGTGAAGAATCACTCAACATTGTCCTGCAAGCCTCTATGAGTGTTCTATTCTTTCTCTCGGCAACCCCATTTTGCTGTGGAGTACGGGGAGAGGAAAACTCATGAAAGATACCCTGACTTTCACAAAATTCTGTCATGGCCCCAGACTTGAATTCTGTACCATGGTCACTTCTGATTTTGACCACAGAACATTCTAATTCATTCTGAATTTGCCTAACGAATGAGGTGAAGGAATCATAGGTGTCTGACTTGTGTTTCAGAAAGAATACCCAAGCAAAACGTGAGTAATCATCGACAATGACCAACGTATAAGACTTACCCCCTAAACTCTGAATTGGCATGGGACCAAATAAGTCCATATGAAGTAGATATAAGCATCTGGTAGAATCTTTGCCAATAATGCTCTTAAAGCTAGCCCTCGTCTGCTTGCCCATTTGGCATGCGTGACAAGGTCTCTCTTTAATGCACTTAACATCAGGAGCATCACGAACTAAGTTGTGAGAAAATAACATATTTATAGTTTTGAAATTAATATGTGCTAGTCTCTTGTGCCATTGGTCACAGAGAGATGCACTATCTTTTGCTAAAAACACACTGGTGAAGAAGAGTCTAAACAAAGAAAATTTAAGCAGAAAATATTTCTACTCCGAGTGCTTGTTAAAATAGTTTCTGACGTATCAGTTGACTTTATCAAGCACTTGTCCTTGTAGAACTCAACCATGCAGCCTTTGTCACATAGTTGACTTATGCTAATGAGATTGTGTTGTAATCCTTTAACATAAGCTATATCTGTGAAAGAGACTATACCGTTGGAAATCATACCGTAGCCTTTCGTGATTCCCCGATCAGATCCGCCAAAAATAACTTTTGGTCCATCTTTCACCGGGGTATACTCTTGTAATAAACTTTTTGTTCCGGTCATATGCCGAGAACATCCACTGTCCAAGTACCATATGGGATTTGAGTTGGCCTTTGAACATACCTGCAATCAATAATCAATTGCCCTTAGGAACCCAAACCGATTTGGGTCCTTAGCTTCTTGTTAGATGACCGCCACTTGGAAAGTTAACATTGCGAGGGGTCATTCTTGCATTGTTAATCCGTGGAGTCGTGACATTTCTTGAATTGAACCAACAATCTATGGCAAAGTGACCAACCTTGCCACAACACCAACAATCGAACCGATTGTACCTTCTCTTTGTCTCATGTTTTACTTTTTGAACGTGAGGTGCAACTGGAGTGACTTTCTTAGTAGGAGCTTTCTTAGAAGTGGGGGCCTCATGGTGACATCACACACATGGCTCCAACTTCTTCTCAACAGATTTGGGTGCAATCGTTTTAATTTTTGGTGCCTTCTTATGAGCTGATCCGTGAACAAACGGACCATGATCTTTGAGAATTATTTCTTCATGAGGAGCTTTGAATGGAGAGACGTCAAAGTTTCGGGGAATGCTCCATCCTTGATATCTATTACTAGGTTCAACATGTGTTGGTCTAGCAAAATGACCGTAGGATGAATCAAAGTCAAACGGGTTTGATGGAAAAATGACCTTCCTGAATGAAGGTTGACTTTGATTAGCAGCTCCCTTCCCTTTCACGGCCCTTTTCTCAGCAGCCTTACTACTTTCGGCCTTATGACCAATTCCACTACCCTTCGCAGGAGCAGGAAACCTACCAATGATTGGAAGAATAGTCTTCGGCTTCGAGAAGCTTTCTACGAGCTTTCTTTCCGCCTTCAACTTGTCTTCAAGTTCATTTATAGTTTTATCCTTTAGATTCAACAACTCAGTGGAGCTTTTCAGTTCGTCTTTCAAGAGTAGGATTTCATCTTTGAGAGGAGTTAATTGTTCAACTTCCTCCCTCAAAGCTAATTCCACTGTCTTGAGAGATTCAATTTCTTTTGACTTGGATTTGACGACCATGCGGCACTTGTCAAATCCCTTCACAAGGGCTTCATACTGAGTTATTAAATCAGAGTCCTCCTCTGATGAGTAGCCTTCATTTGCTACGGATTCAGTCTCATCTTCAGAAGCAGACAGAGGGGTATGAGAGTTTACCTTCCCCTTAGAAGATGAGTCACCTATTTCTTCGTCTAGATGTGCCATTAGCCCGAAGTAGGCTTCTTCATCTGAGCTTGACGCATCAGAGTCACTGTCGCTCAGAGTCTTGGCCTTTTTGGCGAGGAGGCTCTTTTCTCTCTTCTTTCCTTTAAAGGATCTCTTTTCTTCCTTCTTTGATCCTTCTTTCTTTTTGTATGGACACTCGGCTATCACGTGTCCTGGCTTATTGCAGCAATAGCAAATAATGTCAGTGGAATCATATTTGTTCGGTTTAGATTTATACCTGTCATTATTGTAGTCCTTCTTGTGATGATCACCATCACGTCTTGATCTTCTGTGATCAAAAGCAGTGGATTGTCCTCTCTTCTGCTTTCTTTTATTCAGAAGTCTTTTGAATTGCTTGGAGAGCAAGGCAAATTCTCCATCAGACATCTCTGAACCAGAGGGGCTGGCATCAGATTCATCCTCATCAGAAGATGATCTCCTGACAGGTGGGAGAGTCTTGCTCTTTCTTGAGCTTTCAACTTTCAGAGCAGAGGACTTCTCCCTTCCAGAGGCCCTTATCCCCTCTTCTTCAGCTTTGCGGGAATTCAACTTCAACTCATGGGACAAGAGCTTACCAAACAGCATTTGTGGCTCCGTGGTTCCTAGCTTTCCAAATTCTCTGATGGCTATAACCTTGGTGTTCCATTCTTTCGTCAGGGATCTCAGGAATTTGTCATTTAGTTCGCCAGTTGTGAATTCTCGATCATAGTTCCTAGACCATTTACGATCTTGAAGAACTTCTCGTAGGTGTCAGAAATGGAGTCTCTTGGATCTTGCTTGAATGCTTCGTGTTCTTGGTTCAGCAGCGATCTTCGGTCATCCATCACTTCTTCGGTCCCTTCCATCAGAACGACTAGAGAATCCCACATTTCTTTAGCAGACTTGCAGTGAAGCAGATTTTGTAGCATGGAATCATCAACTGCACCTGCTATGATGTTCTTTGCCTTCTTATCTAGGGCTACTAGAGCGATCTCATCTTTGGTTAGTTCCAACATCTTCTTGGGAATCATGATGGCGGAGTTTATAGAAGATGGTTTCATTGGAACATGGGGACCCTCTTCCAAAATCTGAAAGATTCTTGGGTCAGCGGCTTCCATGTAGAATCTTACTCTTTCTTTCCACATTGGAAAGTTTTCTTTGGTGCAGACTGGCAGCTTGACGGAATCCTTTGATCTTTCCATTCCAGACCTTCTTGCTTCAGCAACTAGATGAGGAGTCTTGTTCAAGGTGTTAGCCTTATAGCGAACAACCTACCTCTGATACCAATTGAAAGTATCTAGTTGCGGCCTAAATCACCTAGAGGGGGGTGAATAGGTGGATTCTATGTCTTCACGCGGAATTAAAATATAACACAGAATTGAACACAATAAAGCACAGCACAGGCACAAGGATTTTATAGAGGTTCCCCGATGTGCGTAGTCCTCTTTCCCGCCTCGCCTATCTAGCACTACGAGGCTAGACTCGGCTACTTCACCAATCTCAGATTATAAATAATCTTACACCTCGGAGTCAAAACTCCTACAACTCGGAGTATACCACTCCTACAACTCAGAGTAAAACAACTCCTACAACTCGGAGCAAACCACTCCTACAAATAACTCGGAGTAAAAACTCCTACAGAAATCAAATAGAGATAGAAATAAAAAATACTTCTTCTAAACCTCAACAGAGATTAACTTCAGATCTTGGGAAAACTGAATCTTCTTCTTCCTTGAGAGAGAAAGCTTGGATCTTGAAAGATTTTGAAGAAGATAGACTTGGCTAACCTGATCTGAATATGCCCTTTGATCTACTCGAAAGAATCGTCAGTATGGAGTGCAGCACAAGGATCAAAGACCTTCTTATCTGAGAAAACTCTAACAACAAAGAAGAATAACTCTTGAGCAGCAGATGTTAGGTCTCAGAAAACTTGTTCAACAAAGGAAGAGGAGAACAGCTTTTTGTTTCTGAACAAATCGTGTGAGGAAGAAAGATGTGTGTGAAGCCCTAAAAATAAAGGATTATTTATAGGGAGGACTTCAACGACTCGTGCGACAAAGAAGGGAGGAGCGACACGTGTACTGTACGTGGAGGCCAACCCTAATTTTTGAAATCGAAACAAAGATTTGAAATCCGTCTGTCCGTCATTCGTCGAGACTTCACTGAACATCCGACGAAAAGACTTGGCCACAGAAAAACACTGAACAACCCGTGAAAAACACCTTTTGTTTTCATTCGTCGGGATTCGTCGGGAGTTCACGAGAACATCCGACGAATGGACTTAGCTGCAGAAATTTCTTCTTTAAACAAGACAAATGGCTTCTGTCTTGATTCGTCGGCATTCGTCGGGAGTTCACGAGAACATCCGACGAATGGACTTAACTGCAGAAATTTCTTCTTTAAACAAGACAAATGGCTTCTGTCTTGATTCGTCGGAATGTCCCGAGACATCTCGACGAATTGACTTAGAAAAACTTTCTTTTCTACTGAAAACCTACTCCACTCCTCAACCTTGAAGACCTTCAGTTATGAGTATATGAAGTACACCCCAAAAGAGAGATTACACATGGACCAAAACTTTGTTCTACACAATGAGGGATTACATTGTCCAGAACTGTGTTTGGTGATCCATTGCAACCTGACCTTGGTGTGCACTTAGCATTAAGACCTGTGATAACACATCTAAACAGAAATCATCAAATACATACTCAATTCATTTTAGTTCACTAGCGGACATCTTCAAATCTAGGTGATTGTGGACACAATACCCAACAGAGCCTCCATACCATCTACCGTCGGAGCATGGCTTCGACATCCACGGCTCCACCCCCAGCCGAAAAAATCACTTTCTCTCAGAAGGACATGTCGGGTCATGAGGACCCTTTCTGTGATGCCTTGGTCATCCAAACCGCCATTGAGAACTTCACGGTGTCCCGAATCCTCGTGGATAATGGGAGCTCGGTCAACGTCATCTTCAAGAGGGCGTTCGATGAGATGAAGCTGGAGGAGAAAGGGTATTGGCCTCGGATGGCCCTTTATTTGGGTTTTTGGGAGAGAGGAAAGAAGTGGAAGGCAGAGTGGGGCTCCATGTGACCTTGCGGGGGGGGGGGGGGCAGTCCCGGAACTGCCGCTTCGTGATAGTGGATGCCCCCAGCAGCTACAACACCATCTTTAGAAGGCCTCTCATCAGCGCGTTCTGATGCGTCCCATCCACCTCCCACCAGTGTCTCAAGTTCAGCACCGGAGGAATCTAGATTCGGGTCCGGGGAGACCCCAAGGTGGCGAGGCAGTGCTATATGACTGCCGTCAAAACCATCTCTTGGATGGGAGAAGCTGAGGAGTGGGACAAGGTGATTCAAGAGGTGGCTGAGGTCGAAGAAGAGGAGAGGTTGGAAGGAAGGAGGGGTGAAGGAGTAGTTCATGCCCAGGAAGAGGTCGTTGAAGGGCCCAGGGCGGAGGAGGGGGAAGAGGGAGAGAAAGAAGAGGAGGCCCCGGGAGAAGGGGCGGAAGAGTTGATGGTGGTGGGAGAGGAAGAGGTGGGGGAAGGAGCCAAAGCGCTCGCTTGTGGTGGAGAGGAGGACAACGGATGGGGAGAGCAATCCAGGTTGGAGGCAGTTGAGGAAATAGTGGAGGTGGAAGTCACCACCAAGGCCGGAACAATCGAGAAGATCAGGATCGGCGGGGAGCTCAGCCCGGAGGACCAGAGGAAGGTCTCGGCTTGCATCCAAGACAACGTAGATGTCTTCGCATGGAGTGCTGCGGAGATGCCGGGGATCGACGTGGATGTGGCGTGCCATCGCCTCAACCTCGATCCCGACACTCGCCCAATTCGCCAAAATAAGAGGTCCACTGCTGACAAGCTGGAGGCACCTATTCGGAAATGATGCCTTTTGGGCTCAAGAATGCAGGGGCTACATACCAACGGATGATGGACAGGGTCTTCCGCGAGCAGAAGGGAGAAACCTGGAGGTCTATGTTGATGACCTCCTGGTAAAGAGCCGGGACCTCAAGTCTCACCTCCAAGAACTTGAAGAGACTTTTGGGACCTTGCGCAAGTACAAGATGAAACTCAACCCTCTGAAGTGTGTCTTAGGGGCTAGCAGGGGAAAATTCCTAGGCCACTTGCTCACCCCTGCAGGGGTGGAGCCTAACCCAGATAAGGTTAAAGCAATCTTGGAGTTGGGGTCACCAAGAAATGCGAAGGAGGTTCAACGCCTCACAAGAAAATTGGCTGGGCTCAGTAGGTTCCTCTCCAAGGCGGGTGAGAAGTGTGCACCTTTCTTCAAGGTGTTACGGGGAAACAAGAAGTTCGAATGGACCTCGGAATGTGTGGAAGCTTTCCAAGCTTTGAAAGGGCAACTCACCCAGACCCCTCTACTCCAGGGGACAAGGCAAGGGGAGGACCTATCCCTATACTTAGGGGTAGGATCAGAGGCAGTAACTTCGGTGTTGGTCCGTGAAGAAGGGAGAAGGCAGTTCCCCATCTACTACGTCAGCCGAGTGCTGAGGAAGGCGGAGCTCCGATACCAAATTTTGGATAAGTTGGCTTTCTCCTTGGTGGGAAGCTCAGGCCATACTTCCAAGCACACTCAATCAAAGTGGTGACCGACCACCCTCTTCGCAATGTTATGGAGAGGGTGGAGCATTCAGGGAGGCTAGCCAAATGGTCCGTGGAACTAAGTGAGTTCGATATCGCGTTTGTGCCTAGGACGTCAATCAAGGCACAAGCGGTGGCAGACTTCATGGTGGACAACGCAACTGAAGTAGGGGAACATGAACCACCTTCCCGGTCGCCTGAAAGATGTTAGTGGATGGTGCGTCAGGGAAGCACTCCTATGGAGGAGGAATCGTCCTGATAAGCCCCCAAGGAACAAAGATCGAGCAGGCCTTGAGCATCCATTTCCCTATTACAAACAACCAAGCTGAGTACGAGGCAGTGGTAGCGGGCCTGCGGCTGGCTAGGGAGCTAGGAGTGCAGGACGTGGAGGTCTCAATGGACTCTATGGTGGTGGCATGCCAAATCAGGGGAGAATTTGAAGCAAGGGAGCCGACCCTCCAACGCTACCTAGAGAAGGTCAAGGGGGTCATCGACCAATTTCGCACTTTTTCCATCACACATGTGCCGAGGGAGGAGAGCACCCCGGCGGACCTACTAGCAAAGTTCGGTCCCCGGGCAGGGGGAACAATGTCGGAACTCTTCTGACCTTCCATTGAAGAAGGGGAGCTGATGGAGGTGGATCAGCGAGCATCATGGATGGATCCCTTCATCACCTTCCTAACATCGGGAAAGTTCCCCGAAGGAGACATTGACAAACGGCGGTTTAGGTACAAATCTGCATATTACTCCTTACATGCAGGGTTGCTATACCGAAAAACACTCTCGGGGCTCCTGGCTCGTTGCGTGTCTGAGGAGGAGGTCCCGAGGTTCCTCGAAGAAATCCACTCAGGGGAGTGTGGCAGTCACTCCGGGAGCCGGACTTTGGAGGGGAGAGTGCTGAGGCAAGGGTACTTCTGGCCTACCCTCAGCAAGGATGCAGCATAATTCGCGAAGAAGTGTTCAAAGTGCCAGCTCTATGCTCCACTCCATTTCCTCCCAGCCCAAAGGCTCCGGACCATCACAGCTCCGTGGCCCTTCGCTATATGGGGATTGGATTTGGTGGGACCTTCCCCCAGGCAAGCGGCCAAAGGAAGTTCCTATTGGTGATGATAGATTACTTTTCCAAATGGGTCGAGGTGAAGGCGCTGGCAAGGTAACATCCCAAGTAGTAAGAAATTTTGTTTGGGGTGAAATAATTTGCAGGCATGGGCTCCCCTAGCCATCGTGACGGACAACGAACCCCAATTCGCTAGTGAGGAGTTTGTTAGTTTTTGCACACAACTCGGCATAGACCTCAGGTTCACGTCGGTCCACCACCCAAGGAGCAACGGCCAGGTGGAGGCGGCGAACAAGATAATCGTCAACCTACTAAAGAAGAAGGTAGAGAATCTCAGAGGAAATTGGGTGGAGTAGCTACCTTCGGTCCTATAGGCTTTGAGAAACACTCCAAGCACGGCCACAGGGGAGACCCCTTCAAACTATCCCACGGGTCCGAGGTCGTTCTCCCGATAGAGTTCGAAGTCAAAACCCCCAGGGTGATCACCGCACCCGAAGGAGATGGAGAATGGTTAATAGAAAATGATGCAGAGCAAAGGTTGTCCCTGGACCTGGTAGAAGAGCTCCGAGACCTTGCTACTGTCCGACAGGAGGAAGTCAAGAGGCAGATGGCCAGATACTTCGACCAGCACGTCAGGATAAAGCACTTCAAAAAAGGAGATTTAGTACTAAAGAAGGTTGACGCGGCCGGAAGAGGAGTCGCGGTTGGTAAGCTAGAGCCCAATTGGGAGGGGCCTTACATTGTAAGTAAAGTGCTCAAGTCAGGAGGGTACCACCTCCATGATGTGGAAGGGGTATTTCTCGGCCGAGCCAGGAGTGGGGATGATTTGAAGAGATATTACGTTATCAATTTTTGTAACTGACTTTTGAATATTTCCTACTCAATACATGTATTTTGGAGTAATTCTCTGGCAGGTTTCAAGTGGTTTGGTGCTGGAATGCCCAAGATCGATTCCACTGCCGGGCTCTCACAGACGGTGGGTTAGGTTGATCTTTGGAGAGGCTGGCAATGTTTCAAGTGGTTTGGTGCTAGAATGCCCCAGTTCGATTCAGCTGTCGGGCTCTCATAGATGGTGGGTCAGGTTGATCTCTAGAGAGGCTGGCAATGTGTCAAGTGGTTTGGTGCTGGAATGCCCCAGATCGATTCCGCTGCCGGGCTCTCATGGACGGTGGGTCAGGTTGATCTCTGGAGAGGCTGGCAATGTTTCAAGTGGTTTGGTGCTGGAATGACCCAGATCGATTCCGCTGCCGGGCTCTCATAGACGGTGGGTCAGGTTGATCTCTGGAGAGGCTGGCAATATTTCAAGTGGTTTGGTGCTGGAATGCCCCAGATCGATTCCGCTGTCGGGCTCTCATAGACGGTGGGTCAGGTTGATCTCTGGAGAGGCTGGCAATGTTTCAAGTGGTTTGGTGCTGGAATGCCCAGATCGATTCCGCTGCCGGGCTCTCATAGACGGTGGGTTAGGTTGATCTCTGGAGAGGCTGGCGAGTGGCAAGTTCTTTGGTGCTGGAATGCCCCAGATCGATTCCGCTGCCGGGCTCTCATAGACTATGGGTCAGGTTGATCTCTGGAGAGGCTGGCAAGTGGCAAGTTCTTTGGTTCTGGAATGCCCCAGATCGATTCCGCTGCCGGACTCTCATAGACGGTGGGTCAGGTTGATCACTGGAGAGGATGGCAAGTGGCAAGTTCTTTGGCGCTGGAATGCCCCAGATCGATTCCTCTACCGGGCTCTCATAGACGGTGGATCAGGTTGATCTCTGGAGAGGCTGGCGAGTGACAAGTTTCTTTGGCGCTGGAGTGCCCCGAGTCAATTCTGCCGCCGGGCTCTCGCTAGCTGGTGGAATAAGTCGGTCTAAAGGATCGGCCAACAAGCAGTTTATTCAGGCTAAGCGGCTCGGCCCGCAAAAAATCTGTTAAGGTGTAGGCGAGGCGAGCCAGGTGGCTCGCTCGCATGAAGGTATACACCCACGATGGGTGAGGAACACCTAAGTTCAAGAATGAAGGCATGGCAGGGGATTATGGCTTTGCGAAGTTTGCCGAGCCAGGCCCTAGCCCGCAGAAATACTCGAGCACACTCAAAAGGGGTGACCTTATAACCATCACCAAAAAGAAGGCGCGCGAGCGCGAGCCGGACTAAACATAAAAGTACAGTAATTAAATCGCAGGCATGCGAAAGGGTTAATGAAAGCGGGGCAAGAAACATCCGCGCGAGCACGAGTACAGGCGTGAGTGCGAGCACGAGTACAGGCGCGAGCTCAAGCAAGGAAATAAAAAGAAAACGATATCCAAGAGATACAAAAATTTCTATCATTGATCAAAAGGTGTTTACAACCAACAGCGAACTCGCCGATCAAAACAAAAATTTCTACACTTTTAAAAAAAATCAAAAGGGGGAAGCTGCCCGCTGAAGGCCTTCTCACTCGCTCTTGCGATCCTCTACCTCGGAGATTGGCGCAAACAGGTCGGGGACGACGTCTTCCACAGTAAACTCCATGGCGTCGGGAACGATCATGTCCGCCCCTTTAAGGGTATCGAGGACGAGTTCTGCAATATCAATTGACCTTTTGCGATCGGCTTCCTTTTCCTCTCGCGATTGGCCGCGGGCTCCAGCCCGCGGAGGAGGCGGGGAGGGGGGGGGGGGGGGGGGGAACCGCCAGGGTTAAATCACGAACCTGGGCTTCGAGGTAAGTGTTCTGCTTCTCCATGTCGGAGATCCTCTCGGTTAACTTGCTCACGCCCTCGGCATCCTGCAAAAAGGGAATTAGCAAAGGCAACGCAAGGCTAGACGGTAAGAGATGTTTGCGGACACTGCTTACCAGGCCACCCTGAAGGCTGGCGAGGAGGCCCTCAGACAAAGCCTCTTTTCCCTTAAGCTCCGCGACCTCGTCAGCGGACTTCCGGAGCTCAACGTTGAGCTCTTTAATTTCCTTGTCTGCAGTGAAGTAGTGGAGACCCACCATATGGGTAAGCTCCGTCACCCGGAACTGGGCCCGCATGGCCTCATATACGAGCCCTTTCTGGGTGAAGGCCCGGAAGAGGGAGGCGTCCTCGCGGCCGTAGAGCCTGAATGCGAGGGCGAACGCCTCACCTCCGATTTTGTCACCCTCCACCCAAGAATGGAGGAGGGATGAGCAGGCGATCTTATTCTGGTCCGGGTCCCACACGAGCACCGGCTCGCCAACTGCATCCGCAAGCTTCATGCCGAGCCTGAAATTCGTGTGGCTCGTCGGCTTGGGCTTGGCGGCCGCCTCCTCCGGCTCGCCACCCTCTTTGCGAGCTCCTGATTCGCCGAAGGAGAGAGGGGGGCGTCTGATTCGGAGAGATCCACGACCTCTTTCTCCTTAAGGGCGGGGGGGAGGGGGGGGGGGGGACCTTCTTGGTCTTTTTCGCCAACCCCTGCGAGGCGGGCCGACGTAGTGGGAGAGGACGTTTCTTTCCCGATGAAGAGCTCGGGAGATCGTGGAAAGCCTCGACAGCCACACTCACGTGCGGACCAGAGGTGAGGGAGGAAGATGGCGCATGCGGGGGGGTTGAGCGGAAGATCGCGCTCTCCTGCACAGGCGACTAAGAACGTTAGTTAACAGAGGGAAAGGTGAGTATTGAGACATGCGAGCGCGAGTCAGACCTTCTCCTGGGGGAACAGACACCAGCGACTCCACCCGCTGCCGAAGGAAGGCGACCTCGAAATTCTTCCCTTGGAGGTACTGGTACAGACTCGCATCGGCACCCCCTAGCGAAGCGGGAGGGCGGTAATCGGCGTCATCTCGCAGGAGGGGGTGTAGGATATGTTGCCAAAAGGGCCCTTCACCAGGACGTATTTCTGCGTCCAGTAGTGGGACTTGTTGACGGTCTCGCAGAGGGTGACATGTTGGCTCGCGAAGTGAGTCATCCCGTCCCTGTAGGCACGAAAGGAAAATACATTACGAAAGACGAGGAGACTAAACCCAATCTTCTTGGCTCGCAAGTTGCTGGCGAACGCGATCAAGACGACGATCGCATTCGGCGTCAATTGGTTGAATAGCACACCGAAGTATTTGAGTACCTAGAAGAATCCTTAAGGGTTAGAACGCCGCTCGCGAGGCGAGCCAGGAGGAAATACGAAAAACGTTCTTCGCTAGGCGAGCTCGAATGATGTACCTAGCGCACTTCGGGCCATATCTGGAGTCAGAACCCATTCTCAAAATGAGCAATGGGGATGGTGAGCTCGTCGGTGAGGGTATTATGGATAGTATCTTTTTCAGTAGGGCAGCGGGCCACAAACCCAAGGGGTAAGTATTTGTCCACGGTGGCTGAATACTCCTCTTTGGTGATGTTGGCACAGAAGAACGGATGCTCGCAAAAAGCTACAGCGCACTTGGCCCGCCCTTCTATATCCGCGTCTGCGACCATGGCGTCAGTGGGCTGCGAGTCGGAGAATTTGCGAAAACGAGCAAGGTTTGCGAGAGAGTCAGCAGAAGAGAAACGCGGAGGAGGAGCAATAAATATGGTGGTTAAAAAGTAAAGAGGCCAGCTATTTATAACAATGGAAAGGGCGGGAAGAAGTCAAAGCGCCGGTGTCTGCGGGTAGCGGATCCGCGGGGTACTTTTCTGCCTCCAGGGATCCTACCCGTTCCCAGCGAGTTAACATCTCGCCAAAAAATCTCTCCCGATCGGTCGTCAGCAAGCTAGCGCTGGATAATGAAACAACGCAAAACGCAAGGGCAGGATGCGATTGCGAGTGACAGAAGTATAAAAGTAACCAATGAACGAGTGAGCCAGATATAGCGAAAGAAAAGATAATAAAAATGGAAAATAATGGCTCGCAAGCGAGTCAAAGTATCATTATTACAGACTTTTAAATAGTTCGTGACCCCTCCCTACGAAGGGGAGGGGGAAGAAAAATAAAATGCAAACTGCGATGCAAGAGTTCTTAATATCGCAACCATTTCCAGCGACCGCAACCCCGTACACCAGAATGAGGGGGGACTCACGGGTAGTGATACTCGCGAAGCGACTAGCTCGCTTGGTTCGTTAGCCGTATGTAATCTTCAATCCGAGCAATATACACCCCGGGGGAGGTCACGTCGCCATGATCGATCGGCCGCACCTCGGCGAGAATGCGCGCGTTCACGTCCTCCATCGCGGCAAATCTTTCCTCATTCGCGAGCCGGTCCAACCTATTCTGTTCGTGTAGATCCCGCAGCAGGGAGGTGTGCTTCTCGAATATCTCAGTGACTCGCCTCTTCATCTGCTCTAGATCACTAGGATCCCCCAGAGAATCTGCGACCTGGCTCGGCGAGGGTGGTGGAGACATCTCCAATGCTCCAGACTCCGACTTTGTGAGCGGGGTCAGGGGGTCACCTGCGAGGTAGAAATTAGCGAGGGAAAGCAGAAAATGGCATTCGACAAGGGAGATCCAACCTGGCGAGAGAATTTGAGTACTGGGCCGCTGGCGAGATCTGCTTGGCTGACCCTTGAACGCTTCGGCGAAGGCGGGGGTAACGACTTTCCCCAGACCGGGGGAGGGCGTGGTTCGGGCTGCGATCCCAGACTCTCCCAATAGCGTCCCTCCAGGGCTCCTTTGTCCTATCACGCTGAATCCAGGAGTGATAATAGTCTGATTCGGTGGGGTCGGCGGATCCGCGGGAGGAGGAATTCGTCCCCCCAGGTCTGCGAGAGGAGAAACTGCATGAGGAATAAGGGAGATTCAACAAGTAGAGAAATATGAGAGAAGGTGAGGCAAACCACTCTCCTTGTCGCGAAGGCGAGTTCTGCAGGTCGACGACTCTCTCGTCTGCGAGAAGAGTACCAACCCCGCAGGTGGGAGAAGTGTGGGTCCCCACGATTGTCTTCCCTGGGGTATTCCCTCCCGGGGAGGCGCTCTGCGAGTAAGAGAGCAAGGTTAAAAAAGCTCGACATTAAATTGGCAAACTCGACAGTAGTACCTGCGAGGCGAGCCCGTCATGAGAGGAGGGAGACGAAAAAGAGACCCATCCCCACCAGATGAACGCCAAATGGCCTTTGCCGTTTCGACGGAGAGCGGAGGCGGGGCATAGCGCGGAGAAGCCCAGGAAGCGATAGCGGCGGCCTTCCCTTTCTGGGCGGCTTGCGAGGCCTTCAGGCGAGCCAACATTTTGTCGTTTTTAGACATCGCGTTGGGGCTCGCGACGAGTAAGAAAAGGGAGAGAAGAATAAAAAAAGTTTGAATGACGACCGGGAAGGGTGGTATTTACAGTGGTGGGCATGGGGCCCACCGAAAGATTCTCGCCACGTCACCAAGGGATCGGCGAATACCAGGGGTTGGACGGTTCTCCGCGAGCCTAAGAAGCCCCGTGAAGAGCGGGGATTGTGTACAACCCCAATATTCTCCTAGAGGTGAACAGAGACTAAGGAGTAACCAACAAGCAAGGGTAATGTGTAAGGAGAGCTAGAATCTCAATGGCCGCTCGCAAGAAGGCGTGCGTGTTAGAGCATGCGTTTCGCACTCCTCCGGTTTGATAATAACAAAGTCCCGTTTGTATTTGATTTTATTTTTATTAATGGTGTGCAGGTAACAGGTATGAGATGTTCACATTTCTGCTGGAGCTAAATTTGAATGTAGGAAAATTTCACTGTCGAAAAATTCCGACAGCTGATGTCGCCCAGGCGACAGCAGAGAAGTTACAACTACTTCCCTCCACGGCAGCACGACGAAAGGCAGTTTTGAGCTGTCGGAAATCCGACAGCGATGTCGCCCAGGCGACAGCTCGGAGGTTTCAACAACTGCCCACGACACCACCACGACCGGCAGTTTTGCGCTGTCGGAATTCCGACATCGATGTCGCCCAGGCGACAGCTCGGCGGTTACAGCAACTGCCCGCACGACGGCACTCCAGCGGCAGTTTAGCGCTGTCGGAAAATTCCGACAGTCGATGTCGCCTAGGCGACAGCAATTTTCTATAAATTGACTCCTTGTGTTCGTGCATTCCAAGCTTTGATGATTCTAAGTTCCTTCCTGAGTGCATACGAACCAAAGAGCTCCAGAACCTCAAGAACTCCCATTTGTGCTGAGAAGGTTTGAAATTGAAGACGAGATCGGACGCGCTTCTACATCAACGATCATCTCGAGGCTTCAACCTTCCTTTCAGAGATCTGAATTTCTAGGGAGTTCTTATTTTATCTTGTATTTTCATTTATATACATTTTACTTTGTATTGGTAGGGAAAATCGCTT
This sequence comes from Dactylorhiza incarnata, assembly GCA_033032865.1. NCBI lineage: Eukaryota > Viridiplantae > Streptophyta > Magnoliopsida > Asparagales > Orchidaceae > Dactylorhiza > Dactylorhiza incarnata. The sequence continues at coordinate 113,821 of JAWHQI010000078.1, forward strand.
CCTTGTGCGGAGCGTCTAAGTCCTTGCGTGGCTTAGGGGAAAATCGCTTCCTTGTGCGGAGCGTCCAAGTCCTTGCGTGGTTTGGTGGGAAATCGTGGCCTTGTGTGCTACGTCTAGATCTTGGGAAGATCTAGAGGATAGGCTAGTGGCTTGATCTAGGGAGAGATAAGTCATAGCCTTCTGGTCCTTAGCAGAAGGACCGGTAAAATTGTAAAAGTTTTATTTTACCATTATTGTCTTGATCTTAAGCTTTATTAAGATCGTTATGTTCATGTATGTCTTTGTCATATTTAATAAAATTATGAATGTTACTTTATTGAAAATTAATTGAGTATTTATTAACATAAAATTTGTGTTTGGAAAATTTCGATTAATTATTTTAAGAAAAGTGAAATTTGGTGAAAAAATTTAAGTAAAATATTTAAATATAAACGCACCTTTATTCACCCCCCCCCCCCCCCCTTTAAGGGCGCCACAAGATCCAACAGTGCGAGCCAGGCACTCGCCAACTGTGCGTAAGGAGGCAGGCGAGCTAGCCACCCGCCGTACGCTCGCGAGGGAGAGGGGCGAGCCCTGTTCCCGCGGTCCGCTTACAGTGATGTTCTAGGCAAACCAGATTCTTTTCAAAGTTTCTCAGTTCGACGAACTTGCTTCTCAGTTCGACGAATGTCACGCTTCAGCTTGGCGAGCCCACATAAAAGCGGGCAAGTCGAGCACTCGCCGACCGATCGCGAGGAAGGTGTGCGAGCCAGATCCTCGCGGTCTGCTCCTGAGTTCGACGAAAGCCGTTCTGAGTTCGACGAATTCCGTTCTCCGTTCGACGAAACCCGTTCGACGAATTCGCTTCTCGGTTTGACGAATTCGCTTCTCGCTTCGACGAAGTGGCTTCTCAGTTCGACGAACGCCACGCTTCAGCCCCGACGAGCGTCACTCAGCGGCTGGGATGGGAGGGTCGGCCGTCTCAGCGGCTATCTCTGTCCCGTCCTAGTGGACCCGCAGGGACAAGCAATCATCTCAGCGGCTCTCGACCCTGTCTCAGCGGGAGAGCTTGCAGGAGGAAGCGCAAGACCCAGCATCGGTGGATATCGCTGGTAGAAGTGCGAGCGGGGTCTTCACAGGCCGCTCGCCCAAGAGTGGTTTCAGATCCAACAGGTGGAGGAGGTAACAAAGAAGGCGAGCCAGAGCCTCAAGGGTCACTCACAGGAAGGCGCGCGAGTCATGTCCCTGCGAGTCCGAGCCTCAAGGTCAGCTTGCGAGAAGGCGGGCGAGCCAAGTACCCGCCGGCTGCTCGCAAGAAGGCGGACGATCCGTATTTCTTCTAAGTCTTCGTGTTCGACGAGCTCTAAACGACGTTCGACGAAATGAATTCTCCGTTCGACGAGCAGGCTCCTCCGTTCGACGAACTCGCGTTACGTCTCAGATCGACGAACTAGCTCATCAGCCCTGCTAGCTCAGCCACCCAGCCGAATCAGCAGATTTACACAAGACCAAGGGGAGCTCGCAGGAAGGCATGCAAGTCATGTTCGTGTGAGCCCAAGACTCAAGGTTGGCTCACAAGAAGGCGGGCGAGCCGGACAGTCGCCGATCGCTCCAAGGAAGGTGGAGCGCCCGTCCGCATTCGGCGAACTCGACTCAGGGTTCGATGAAATTTGTCCCGCGCTCGACGAACGACCCCTTTGAATCTGTCTCAGCGGTTGGACTGACAGGATCGGCCGTCTCAGCGGTCACTTCTGTCCCGTCTCAGCGGATCCGCTGGGACCGGGTTATCTCAGCGGTTTTTCCCCCACCTGCGGCTCAGCTCGACAGGGTGTGAAATTACCCCTCTACCCCAATGGTCTGCCGTTAGCCCATCCAAACAGTAGAGTTTGGTTGTTTGCAGGCTAAACTGGGGTGCATTTAGTAAAACCAAAAGGCGGAAATCCGCTATTGACAGACCATAAGCAAGGAAACTATAAATAGACCTCAAAGGGCACCTTGGGAGTGGATTCCAATCTCAATTCTCTGAGCTTCTTCTTCCCTTGGTTACTTTAGTTTAGCTCTCTATCTCTCCAAGGTGCTCAAGTCTCAGCTTTGGCTTGGGAGGGGAAGCCCTCAACGATCTTCCGGGTTTGTGGTGGGACCTTCTCGCTGCGACTAAGGTCTTAGTCTGTTTCCGAGTCCCTAGTCTACTCCTTTCGAGGGACTAGTAAGGGCTAGCTGCCCCTCAACTTGTTGAGGGCCCGAGCTTCACAGAGATCTAGAAATTGGTTTCAACATTGGTGAATTATCATACTTCCTTGGTCTTCAAGTGAAGCAAACTCCCAATGGCATATTCATATCACAATCCAAGTATGCTAAGGAATTATTGAAAAGGTTTGGTATGTCTGATGCCTCCACCATGAAAACACTCATGCCCTCAAATGTTGTTGTTGATACTGATGAATCAGGGAAACCTGTTGATCAGAAAGTATATAGAGCAATTGTAGGCTCATTACTTTATTTAACAGCTAGTAGGCCTGATATAATGTTTGCTACTTGTATTTGTGCTAGGTTTCAAGTTAACCCCAAAGAATCTCATATAATTTTACTAAAAAGAATTTTGAGGTATACAAAGGGTTGCCCTAATCTAGGACTTTGGTATCCAACAACATCTGAATTTGAATTAACTGGATTCTCAGATTCAGATTATGCTGGATGCAGAGTAGACAGGAAAAGCACATCATGAACTTGCCAGTTTCTTGGTGATAGGCTTGTGTCTTGGTTTTGTAAGAAACAAACATCTGTGTCCACAGCAACAGCTGAAGCTGAATATATAGCTATAGGCAGTTGCTGCTCACAGATATTGTGGATACAAAATCAGCTCCTAGACTATGGTGTCAACTTAAATAATTCAATTATATTTTGTGACAATACTAGTGCAATATCTATAGCACCAAATCCAGTTCTCCATAGTAGGACTAAACACATAGAAATTAGGCACCACTTTATCAGAGATAATGTGGATAAAAATAAAATCCGCCTACAATTCATCTCTACTGATTTGCAAAGAGCTGATATTTTCACCAAACCCCTGGATGAAAAGAAACATATTTTCTTTATAAATCAGTTAGGAATGATAGATGGAGATTCAATATGATAAAAATTAAATTTTCTATTTATCCCCTCATTTCATCGAACGGAGAACGACGAAATGCTATCATTCGTCGAACGGAGATCGACGATACTTAATAAGTCAGGATCGACAAAGACAAGCTCGATCGTCGAACGGAGATCGACGAAAATCAATCTTTCGTCGAACGCAGTCAGACGAAGCCCTAAGTCTTTTCGACTTCTGATTCTATTAGGTTTAGCCGAACCCTGTTCTACGAAAGTGTGCGCCCTTCTCCAATCTCTATATATTCAAAGTTTTTATCTTATTCTACCTTTGCGCCTACAAAATTTGCTCTTTCCCTCCAGTTCCTTTTGCACTTGATCGTTCTCTTTTGCAGGTACAAATGGAGATTTCGCAAGCAGTGCTCTCTTCAATGAAGTTTGACGTGGGTTTCGACATTGATTTCAAATCGTTTGAGCATTCTGTCCAAGTTTTCCAGGATATTCTTCACTTGTTTGAAGAACAACAACCAACGAAGATTATGACCACCAGAATCAAACTGCCGGTGTCTGAAACTAAGGAATGGGCTTATACAGTAAAGCCAGAAAATGATGCATTATCATGAACAATATCGGGAAATCAGGTTATTCTAACCCCAGTAACATTATCTGAGATTTTTGATTTAGTGAATGGTGATGATGATTTGGAAATCACATCTGATGAATTTAATGCTACATTGGTTAAGATGGGTTATTCTGGTGGAAACCCTAACCATCTTTTAACGAAAAATTTATCTGTGGAGTATAAATGTTTGGCTGATGTAGTAGGCAAAGTTTTGTTAGGGAAAACTTCTGCCCATGACTACATAACAAGGCACCAATTTCTTATGACGGTGGCCTTGGTTGAGAAAAGGAAGATCAGTTGGGGAATAATCCTTTTTGAATTAATCAGGAAGAAACTAAGTAAGGCAAATGTTGGTTATGGTAGGATTCTGGGATCTATCTTGAGGAAAGGCATCCAGACCTCCTGGTCTCTCCAAAAGTTTTTATCAATGCCAGTAAAAGGTTGTCCTCAACTTTATTTGGAAGATGGGAAAGGGTTATCCCTAAAAGGACTCCAAGAGCAGAACCATCAGAAATAGCTTCAGAAGGCACAAGGACTGTGCAAGTCACTTCTCCAACCCTTCAAGAAGCTCCTCCTGTTGTTTCTCCTCCTTCTCTCCCTTCTCCTCACACTATTTCTTCTGAGGCAATTTCTCCTCCAAACCTTCCCATTATCCCTTCATCTTCATTACCATCTTCTCCTCCTCTTCAGACTCACCCAACTGAAGAACCTCCATCTTTCAATGATATTACTTCTCCCATCCACATTGATTCTCATTCACCAACCCTTCCCCAATCACCCATTATCCCCCAAGATATCTCTCCACCTCAATCTCCAATCCCCCAGGATATCACTCCACCTCACTCACCTATTAATCCACAATCCCCTATTCATCCTCAGTCACCTTCTCATATCAACCCTCATTGCCCTATTCACTCTCATCCACCCATAGCACAAGCTACCAACATTGCTTTCCCTTACCCCATCCCATCCTCTTCTAACTCCAATCCAGATCTTATCTATGTTGACTTTAAATCTGTTGCTGATCAGATATATCATCTCATTGCTCCAAGGCTGAATGACCTCCTGGATGCAAAACTTGCTCCAGTTCTTCAAGCTATTGTTGATCTATCTACCACAATAGCTTCCTTCCCTTCACCCTCCTTATTTGTCCCTTCTTCTAGGGGCCTAGATTCAGGATTTCCTGAAACTAAGCAGGGGGAGATGCCTGATGAAGAAGCTCCAGAGCTCATAGCTTTCAGTACAGAAGCAGTTTTGTTTGAAGAAATTGCAGTTCAGGCAGATACAGTGATGACAGATGCAGTTCTTCCAGAAATAGAAGAAATAAATAATATCTCTATTAATTCATCTATAGATATTACTTATTTGATTTCCCAGTTCAGTACAATTTTCAGTGATTTGCTAGAATATCGAGGCTATTCAAAGGCAATTATTCCTTATACTGCCCTTATTGATAAAGCCATCTTGAAAGAAATTATTAAAAGTTTTGAAGTTCCAGTTCAAGTTCCAGTGATTGAAGATAGTCCAGTTCTTCCAGTTCCAGTTGTTGAAAGTCCAGCTCATCCAGCTCCAGTTAATCCTGAGAAAGACATTTCTAAAACCCTGAAGCTTATTGATGCTCTTTATCCTCCATCATCTGATGACAGTGATGATGATGACAGTTATTCTGATGATTCTGATGATAGATCATCTAAGAAAAGAAAAGCTAAGCATTTGTCAAAGGCTGCTCCTAAGCCTCCTAACCCCAACAATGACATTCCATACTATATTTTGCACAACATCACTCTCACCAAGGACACTTCAGCTTGGATGAAAATCTCAAGGAATGAAGCAAACAGAAGGAAGAAAATGAGAAAAACTGGTTATTACCCTGATAAGCCAGTTAAGTTCAATCATCCTCCTCCTCCTCCTCCGCCTCCAGCAGCAGGTGCAGCTGGCTCAGCTGAATTCTCTTCTTCCTCTCCAAGATTCTCCTCCTAGCAATCTAAGAGATTAGCTAGTTCTAGTGGTTCTCAAAGTTATAGGTCTTCAAGACCTCCCTCAGGCTCCTCAAGATTGATATCTTCAGATTACAAGCTTCATATTTCTGATGGCTCATCTCACAGAAATAAAAACCCTCAAAATCTTTCTTATGATCAAGATAATATTTCAGAGTATATCCCTTCTCTTCCCAATCCTGAAGAAGAAAGGACAGCTCAAATGGCAAGATTTAAAGAATCCATTGCAGTTGCTCAGATCAACAAAGCTAAAGCAGAAGGCAAAGATTGCTCCAATTTCTCAATTATGTCAGAGTTCAGAAAGAAAGAATTTGAAAAATACAAATCCAGAAATGTATACAATGCTGAAGAATACTTGGCAAAGCACCCAGAAGTTGTGGTTCCTCATACCAAATATCAAACCATTCTGGGAGCTCAGGATCTTTATATGAGTAAGAAAGAATCAGAGAACCCAAACAGACAAATAATTTTCAAGCCTCCATCAGCAAAGAAGTAAAAGGTTCAGACCATTTAATTTTGTTGATATTTCTATTTCAATTGCAATGTTGTTAAACTCAGAGCACTCCTTATTTTATCTGCTGAAATGGTTTCTCATTCTGTTAGATATATTTTATGCTCTGCTGTTTTTTTTTCTGTTATTTATTATTTGAAATTTGTCAAATAGTATCCTAACCCAAATAGGTGGAGATTGTTGGAACAACCCTATTACTGATTTGGGCTAGGATTACTATGTGTTGACTAGGATCAAGTTGACCCCCATTGTATAGTCTAAGGGTCATAGTTTTAGGCTGATTAGATAGCTAGAACTTAGAATTTCTCTAATTTTCTGCGTTCGGCGAACTCTATACTGGGTTCGACGAACTGCTCTCTGCGTTCGACGAATGGCCATCTCTCTGCGTTCGATGAACGGCTTGCTCCAGTCTCAGCGGTCGACGATCTTCAAGACTCAGTCTCAGCGGCTCAGTGGTCGATGAATTCTTCAGTTCGACGAAATCTATATGGAGATCGACGAACTCCAGTCTGAGTTTGACGAATATATATCAGATGTTCAGTTCGACGAACTCTTCCTTCAGGTCGACGAAATCTTATCTCAGATCGACGATTTTTCTCTCAGATTGTTCAGATCAATCATTCTATTTCTCTGATCTCAGTTCATCCATCAGATTCAGTTCCATTCTTCATTTGGAGTTATTCTTCCAAATAAGTCAAGTTTTATTCCTCCTTTATTTTATTCTCTTTCCAATTCCTTCTCTCGAGATAAAATAGCCATTTGGCTTGTTGGAAAAGGATATCATTTATTATTGAAGAGGAAAGGAATTAAGATTGGCTGAATCAGTGGAAGTTCCAAGAAATGATGTATTGCAAATTATTCTATTCCTAATCAGAGAGATTTGAAATTCAAACCAGTCGTCTTCTCAAAAAGAAAATAGAATACCAAGACAGACATAGACATACACACAGATAGAAAATATGAGTGATTCAGTCTCTAGAAAATATTCAAGAAGGAAAAAGAAAAGAAAGTTTATCTTCCTCAATCAGCATCTCATTATCTGAGAACATATTCAAGATCATTCTCTCAGTCTTTCTGCTGCAAGTTTCAAATTTTCTATAGAGCAATAATAATCTGAGGAACATCTGTCTCTCAAATTCACCAGCTTATCAAGGAAGATATTTTCATTTCAAGCGAAAGCTCCATCCTTAACCTGTCAAGAAATTCAATCAGACAAGGGGATTTGTGCCCCTCATGACTCTGTTTCTGATGCGACCCCCCATACCTCTTCGGTTCATGTACCACTTTGCGTGGATTTGTGCCCTTGTGTGGAGAGTGAGACCGAACTCTTAAGAAGTACGTCTTCTCCCACTACACACGAAACTACATCTATTTCTGATGTTATCATTGAGGTCAATTTGCAGGATGTTGCAGACCTGCGCAGTGTCGTGCCCACTCTCATGGAGAAGGACAGTCTCGATTGTGCTGAAGCAACCATTTCAGTCAGTGCGAGTAAGTCCAAGTTATAGAGGAGGCCATCGTGTGCGCTGTTGAGTCTAGTGAAATCTTCGATGATATCATCAGTTTGTCATTGCCGCACCCTATAAGGGATGAATCCAGGATTATCCCCTCAGATGAGATTTCTTTTTGTTTTTCTTCCAATTATTTCCCAACCCCCTTTCTTTATGTACAAGGATGCAGGATGCCCCTCCTCTAGTTGATCAGACCTTATGCATGGAGGAGCCGAAAGCCTGGCGGGATGAGGAAGGTACAGTGAAGGAACATCTTGTTTCCTCATCATCGTTTGTGCTTCCCCTTGAGGATTGGTTACAAGGGGGCAAGCGGTTTTTCTTTGAAGACATAATACTAGAGGAGAAGAAGAGAGCGAAAAAGGAGGAGATTTGGGGTTGGAGGCTGAGCATCCTACTTAATTTCCACCCCTACTACCAGGTCCCCGGACCTTTTTCTTTCATCAGTTGTTACTACTTCAAATCAGCTTATAGCTGATTTGTTTTGAGCTTGTAATAATAATTAGGATTTATTGACTTTTGCTTATTTCTAGACTTTATAAACGGCTTTATACAGGTATTTGGTCCACCTTAAGGACGGTAAACAAAAGGGCTTATGGGAGACGACCCAATTTTGTTGTATTACTTTTGTTTCTGCGTGTGTGGGGATTTAATTTTAGAGGTATGACAATATCTATGACGGACACATTGTAGCTGAATTCGAGATTTAAGCCAATCTTCCGGTATGCTCATTTCTGAGCATGGGGTAACCTCTCCTCCCAATTCTTTTATGAATTTAGCATGATAATCTGTGATGATTAGATTTAAGTCCGGGGGAGAGTAGTTGTCGTTACCCACTTGCACGTGCACATAAGCACAACATACTAGAAGTTACAATAATTCTGTTTTATTTCTCATTATCATAGAACACCACTACACCCACTTGAGCGCGCACTTAACCATAGGCGCGTAACGAGTCTAACTCGTTTACTTTTGTTGGATTGGGAAAATTGTTGTGCTGGCTTAGGGTTGTAAGATGGAGTAAAATGTTGACTCCCGTAGTGCTCTAGTCGAGTACTCGCGTCTTGCATAGATTTGTGTGTAGAATAAATTTTTCTTTATGCTTATAGTTTTGTAATTTTTCTATTTGCGTAATAATTGTTTATTTTACTCAAAAGTGGTGAATCCGGTGTGAATCCGACGGTAGCGTAGGAATGTGTGTAGACGGTTGTTAGGTTTGTATTGCTTGAGTCGAGAGGAAGAATTATCTTTCTCGGTGGCTAAGAACTTGCCCCAAGCGACTCTCGAAGCATTGGTATAAGTTAGTGCAGTGCATGAGCATGATGTAGGCCATCATTTTGGCCAGGTTGAGCTTTTGTGCCGATCCTATCATGATCCTCGCTACCCCCTTTGTTCCTACCCCATCTTTTGATTCAGCTCCACCTTTGTTTCACCAAGGCCTGCAAGCTAATCCTAGTCGCACACCCAAATCTGAGCTTTAGTCTTATTTTATTTCTTTATCGGGGTGTTGTTGTAGTGATGTCTTATTGTGGAAATTGTGGTTGTTGCTATTGAGAAAAATTCTGCTGAAAAAAAAAGAAAAAAAAAAGAAGAGAATAATTAGAATGAAAAAGAAAAGGAAAAAAAGGGGAATGAGATTGTTTTGAGAAAAGGGTTAAATTGAAAATCTGTAATTATTGTGTGTTGGGAGTAGGCAGTGCACACACCCATGTTGCAAAGTCTAAGTCTGGGGGTGTGGTACACCCGTGTGTTCATTGTGTTGCAGGATAGTTTATTCTGCGCGAGCTCATTTGGGTTTAGGTGCTTTAAGCCTTCAAGTTTATCTTTGTATACCCTACCTTAACCCAAGCCTCATTTCCTACCTAAAGTCCTACTGATTTGCGCGTGAACTGAACTAGTATCGTGGAGAGAGTGTGACTGTGTGAGCTTATGGCCACCGACATTAATGGATTTCAATGGAGGTTGTTCCGAACACCGATCTTGGGTAATACTAGCCTCAGCAATCAGTTTACTTTCTTCCTACGTGGGACCGGACGATTCACTGTGATTCAACTTTTGAGTAGAAATAATATATATATATATGTACGTTATTAGATTATTACAAATTGTTTATATAAATAAACATTTCTTCTACTGCATTTCTATGCGCGCGAGCATGCGACTTCGCACGGTACTCCGCTTCTACAATTGTTAAGCCAGCTAATCAATTTTTCCGTCTGCCTAAGGAATGATTTCCTCGAGACGAGCAAATGGTTAAGTCTGGGGGTGTGATGAGTGTAACACCCCGCCAGTACAAATAATGTAACAGTAGGTCCGGCCGGGACCCCACGCTATACTAACCATACTAGCTAGGCATTAAAAGGAGATATACAGAAAAGAACTACACCAGAGTATACTAAACATAAGCGGAAGCATAAAGATTTAACATTTCTTTTAAAATTGTCCACTATCTCAGGAATGAAACAAAAGAGTTACGGCCTTAAGGCCTTACATTTAACAAATGTATAGAAACTCAAAACATACATCGGCACGTAGGCCGGCAATACAGGAAAAGCAGAAAAGAGGCTGTCCGTCGAGGGCCAACATAGCAAAAGGGCCACTGCCCGCTATTTCCCGCTTGGCTCACCTGCACCTGCAACAATGATCCACCAAAAAGTGGCAAACAGGTAACCGGTCAGCTAAAGCTGACCAAAATTATAACGACCCCACCCCTAAAGCCGGGGTGGTGGTACTCCTTCCTTGCAGGCATACAGTATAGGCATAGATTGTCAAGGTGCATTCAAACACCACATGTACAAGCAATCAACACCAACGTGGGCACGCACAGCCACACATTTCGTGCTCTCAAGGCACTCTCACGGTGTACTCACCGAGCTACACCTAACAACTCCTTAAACAAAGAGTTCGCATGAGCATTGATCGTCAAGACTAACTTGCCTTACGGACCAATCCCAACATCATACGGTGCACCGAGGATCTACCTCTTCACCGATTCGGTATGGGAGCGGGTTCGGTTCAGCTTTGCCCGTGCTCAAATCGTCGGAATCAATCGTCGCGACGCGGGTACAGCTTCACCTCGGCCCGAATAACGAAAGGAGGTTTCACACCCCCACAACCAGTTCACTGGGAGGTACCGCCGGCGCTAGCGCTAGCGACGGGCGATAGTGGCAGATCTCCGAATCCACCCACAACTTCGGGTATTTCCTGGAGGTTACCTCCAGGACTCCCTGCAGTACTCTACTGTACACAGAACCCGAAAATAGCGCAAACAAAACACGGAGTCTTCTTCGGCATAATTAATCACTATAGCCATCACCAATCCCGACCAACCTGTCCGGATGGGTTTCACACACAATGCCTATATCCGTACTACGATTCCGGATGCTAATGCAAGTGACCAAAGGGGATCGAAACGATCAACCCGCTGGAAAACTCCCTTTTCTCCACCAATCGGTGGGGGATTTTCCATGCAAACATGCCATAAAAAGGAGGACTTCACTTGTCCAAGTAGAAGATCGTTACCCTTGTCGTTTTCTTGTTCACCATGAGAATCCAAGATTCTAATCGGATGGAAAGGACCGCACCGGGCTACTCTCCGTGGATCAGCAAACGGCTCGCGATTCGGAGCTTCGAAGCTCCGTCAATGGTGGAAGACACCCTCTTCTTCCTCCTTGGCTTTCCTCTTTCTCAAGCTTGAAGAGAGATAAGACTTTAGAAATAACGAGAATATCTCCTCTAGTCAAGGCTTAAGAAATCCCGGATTAAACCCCAGCCATCGGATCTAAGAACATAAGGATTTGATGGCCACGATTTCAAATCACAGATCTGTACGCTAGCGCCGGCGCGAGCGCTTGCGCTAGCGCCTGCGCTAGCGCTAGTCTCGACGGATAGCGTCTGCCGACACTTAAAGCTTCCGTCTCGACGGCTAGCAACCGCTGAGATGGCTAGCGCTAGGCGGTAGCACTACTGCTTGCGCTAGCTCCCAGCAGCCCAAATCTGCTTCAAAGTTTTGGGGTGTTACAACTCTACCCCCCTTAACAGAATTTCGGCCCGAAATTCTGAAAATAGAAAGGTACAAAAAGATTATACCTGAAAGGAAAAGCTCGGGGTACTCCGCAAGCATGTTTTGCTCTCTTTCCCAAGAGAGTTCCTCTTTTCCGCAGTTGTTCCAACGGTCCTTCACCATCCGAATGGACTTGTTCCGCAACTGCTTCACTGCAGTGTCTTCAATGCAAATGGGTTTGACTTTCGTCGCTTTTCTACCATAAACCAACACTTCGCTGACCGCAACAACATGAGTAGGCTCTTTCATAGCCTTCCGCAAAACAGAAATGTGAAATACGTCATGAAGCCCGCTTAGCTCCGAAGATAGAGCAAGCCGGTAGGCAGCTTCACCAATGCGCTCCAAGATCTCGAACGGTCCTACGTACCACGGACTTAGCTTTTTCAAGCGTCGGATCCTCGATACTCCTTTGAACGGTTTGATCTTGAGATAAACCCAGTCGCCAACGGCGAACTCGACATTCCGGTGATTTGCATTGTAGTATTTTGCTTGCCTATCCTGGGCAATGAGCAACCGCTCCCCAAATAGCCCGAATTGATGTATTTGCTTCATCCACGTCTTTGCGTTTTAACAAATTAGTGTCGCCCGTGTCAGCCCAAGATAACGGTGTGCGACATTTCCTACCATAAAGAGCCTTGAAAGGTGCCATCTTTATACTTGCTTGGTAGCTATTGTTGTAAGCAAACTCAATCATATAGAGATGGTCCTCCCATCTCTTTCCGAAGTCCAGGGCGCACATCCTCAGCATGTCCTCCATCATCCTATTGGTCCTTTCGGTCTGTCCATCCGTTTGCGGGTGGAAGGGTGCTAAACTTTAGCTTGGTACCCAATAATTGATGAATCAGCCTCCAATCATTTGATGTGAACCACCCATCACGATCACTGACGATGCTACGGGGAATCTCGTGCAACCGTACGATATTATCAACGTATAACTTTGCCAGCTTTTCCACAGAATCATCCTTCCGGTTCGGAATAATGTGTGATACCTTCGTCAATCGGTCCACGATCACCCAGATGGCGTCGTTTCCATGTTGCGATCTCGGCAACTCGTGCACGAAATCCATCGAAATATCATCGAACTTCCATTCCGGAATCAGCAATGACTTCAGAAACCCACCGGGATGTTGACACTCCACCTTCACCAACGCGCAAGTATGACACTTGGCCACGTAGAGGGCAATGACTTTCTTCATACCAGGCCACCAGAAGAGTTTCTTCAAATCCATGTACATTTTCGTGCTCCCAGGGTGGATCGAGTACTTGGTATGGTGAGCCTCGTACATCAACTCCGCTCATAGAGTGCCAACATTTGGGACGCACAATCTATCCTTTTTCCACATAAGGCCCTCTTCGAAAGAGAAATCAGCGTTTGACCCATCGACCATCTCCGCTTTATAGCGTTTCATGCTCTCATCCAGCTCCAAAGCTTGTCGAACTCGGTCGGCGAGGTCGTATTGAACCTCCATCCAGTTTAAGCATGCTGAAGGAGTCGCTCTTCTATCGACGCAAAAGATCTCCATAACTTCTAGCTCGCGGATTAGACGCTCATCGTGCATCAAAATCCAATTTGCTTGAACAGGAGCCCGACAACTCAACGCGTCCGCAACTACATTTCCCTTACCAGGAGTATATTTGATGTCGAATGTGTAGTCCCCAAGGAACTCCATCCACTTCCTCTGGCGCATATTCAACTCCCTTTGATCTAGCAGGTACTTGAGGCTCTTGTGGTCAGCAAAGATATCGATCTTCATGCCATACAAGTAATGCCTCCAAAGCTTGAGGGCGAAAACCACGACCGCTAGCTCCAAATCATGGACCGGGTAGTTCCTTTCTTGAACCTTCAGTTGTCGGGAGCCGTAGGCAATTACCTTTCCGAACTGCACTAGGACGCAACCCAAACCACTCCCCGAGACGTCACTATAAATTTCATAGCCTTCCGTACCACATGGCGAGCATAGAATGGGCGGCGTGGTCAGACGGCTCTTCGGTTCTTCAAAAGCTCGCACGCACTCGGGCGACCAGTCGAACTTGTGATCATTCCTAGTCAGTTTAGTGAGAGGGAGTGTGACTCTCGAGAAGTTCTCCACAAAGCGCCTATAATAGCCGGCAAGTCCTAAGAAACTTCGGACTTCCGCTACGTTTTTCAACACAGGCCACGCTCGGATCGCTTCTATTTTCGACGGATCTACCACAATTCCATCCCCACTAACAACATGACCCAGGAATGCTACTGATGATAGACAAAACTCGCACTTGGAGAACTTGGCATATAATTGACTCCTCCTCAGGGTGCTCAAAACTGCGTGCAGTTGCTCTGCATGCTCCTCCTCCGACTGAGAGTATACCAAAATATCGTCGATGAAGACGATTACAAATTGATCCAAATATTCTCAGAACGTTCTATTCATTAAGTCCATGAATACCGACGGTGCATTAGATAGACCGAACGACATAACAGTGAACTCATAGTGCCCAAAGTGGGTACTGAATGATGTCTTTGGAATGTCACAATCCCGAATACGAAGCTGATAATAGCTGGACCTTAAGTCAAGCTTAGAGTATACCGTCGACCCAACCAGTTGGTCGAATAAATCGTCGATTCTTGGAATCGGGTATCGGTTCTTCTCGGTCAACTTATTCAACTCTCGATAGTCGATACAAAGACGCAAGCTCCCGTCCTTCTTTTTCACAAAGAGGACCGGTGCACTCCAAGGCGATGAACTTGGACGTACGTAGCCTTGCTCTAGCAGCTCTTGCAATTGAACCTTTAGCTCTGCCAATTCCTTTGGCGCTAGCCGGTACGGTGAGCGGGCCACAGGTTTGGCACCTGGCACCAGCTCAATACAGAAATCAATCTCCCGCTGGGGCGGAGCCCCAGGGAGTTCGTTAGGAAACACATCGGCGTACTCCGCTACAACTGGGACATCGCATAACCTGGGCTTTGGCTCTGAAGCCTCCAACAGAGTGAAGAACAATTCCGCGCCCTTTCTCACCGCCTTAACCACCTCGAGAGCAGACATCAGTGTCTTGCTCCCTCCTCGCATACCTGCGAACGTGGTTTCTTCTTCGGTGTTCGTTCCCAGAGTGATCTCCTTTGAATTGCAATCTATGCATGCTCGCTGCTCCGAGAGCCAGTCCATGCCGAAGATCACATCAAATTGAGCTAACGGTAATAACGACGCTTCCAAGTCGAAATCCTGATTTCCTATCCGCACCTTCACACGGCTCTTCCTATCCGCACTCATGCGAGACCCAATAGGTAGCACTACCTCCAATCTATCTTTTGCTAAGGTTGACGGCACTCCGATTCGCACCACGAAGCCCGTAGACAGAAACGAGTGCGATGCTCCCGTATCAAATAGAGCTCTCGCCGTACAGTTAAAAATTAGGACGAAACCTAATTACACACAAATCAAACATAAAGTCGCACAACAGTATCAATCACACATAGCTATGAAAAAGCTAACATTTAATTCAATCCTGTGACGGCATCAGTTTGTCGTATGGCTTCTTGCTGGCCAAGCGAGTAAACTCTCGGCTGGGTCGGAATAGGCTGGGAAGCAGCAGACTCCGCAGCTTTGCCCTTTTCCGCATGACCCGCAGCACGAGCATAGTCAATCGCTCGGTTCTCTGGCCTCGGGGGACCATTGCGACACATGCTTGCCTTGTGTCCCACCTTTCTGCAAGTGAAATATGTAACTGGACCACGTGCAGTCGTAGCTCCCGACACAGTTGAGCGAGTTGGCTCCGCAGGTTTGAACTTCCTTTTGTTCCTCCTGAACTCCGACTTGGACTGAGAGGCCGACGCATGAAACTCGGATTTCTTTGCCACGCCCTGTGCTTGCACTCTCTTCATGTCCAACTTCAGAGATCTGGTGCTTTGCACCACCACATGGAAGCCAAATGTCATTGGGCCTGCAAGGAGCAGCCTCAATTCATCTCGAAGACCTTCATAAAACTTGTTCGTCTTCATTTCCTCATCTTCCACCAAAAACCCCGCATAGCGGCCCAATCTAGTGAACTCGTGCAAGTACTCGTCCACCGAGCTATCGCCTTGAGTTAACTTCAAGAACTGGTTCGGCAATGCAATGCGTTGGGCAGAAGGAATATACATCTGAAGAAATAACTTTGAGAACTCCGCTAATGTGATCTCGGTAATCTCCTTGCCTCCAAACCTATGCACTTCCTGCTCGGCCCACCAAAGCTCTGCCTCTCCGTTGAGGAGGAAGGTGGCTAGAGTGACCATCATAGCTTCTTCTGTTGCTGTCGCCTTTAGAGTTTTTCTAACCGTTGACAGCCAGTCCTCCGCCTCCGTTGGGGATCCAGTCCCCGAAAAGGTTGGACGATGGAAACTTAGAAAGTGCTGAAGTTGTTGATCACGCGCTCGCGCAACAACTACTCGCTCAACTCGACGCTCCACCCTTGGCTCCACCGCAGGTTCCACTGCAGCCATTGGTACAGGGATCTCCACTCTCGGTTCCACTGCAGGTTCAACCACCGGGTCCGCATCTGTAATAGGCGTAGCAGTTTGTGCAAGCCTTTGCGGCTGAGCATTGATCATCGCGAAGACAGCTTCTGCGATTAACCTGATCATCTCAGCAGGAGGGTGGTCGCTAATGAGTCCTGATCATATACACATATTTGGACTCATCTAGGCCGGTTTTCTAGTCGTTTCACTGCACTTTAGCCCTGTTTCAGCTCATATTTGTCTTTCTATGCTAGGTGCACTTCTTGGCCTAATTTGGTGTGTTGTATGCTTATTCCCTTTTGATAGCCTTATCATTTTGTTGAGTTCCACTTTCAGTGGCCTGATTAGCATTTCTGTAGAAACAGGAGTCGTGCAGGTGTTCCTGGTAAAATTCTGTACAGGAACACTGCGCACGATCACTGGTTCAATTGCGCACGACCACTGGTCGTGCGCCGCTGATCGTGTGCACTTAACCCTTTTTTCTGAGTTCTGTCTCGGACAGTGCGCACGACCACCTACGATAGTGCACACGACCACCAGTCGTGTGCCACTGTTCGTGCGCACTTAACATCAATTTCATGAGTTCTGTTTCGACCAGTGCGCACGACCACCTATGATAGTGCGCACGACCACCGGTCGTGCACCACTGGTCGTGCGAACATGGTATTTTATAAATTTCTTACTTTGCAGGCTCCACCCAGGTAGGCGCACGATCACAGAACTCCAGCGCGCACGACCACTGGTCGTGCGCCAATGACCGTGCGCAGTATTCTCGCCAGAGCCTATATAATGTTCTGATCCACAAAATTAGGTACCGGGGGGGGGGGGGGGGGGGGGGGGGGGTTCCGGGAGCGCGATTTGCCGTCCGTACGCCGCCGTTTTCCACTTCCAGCCACCTCCACCTCATCTTCTCCGCAAGGGGAAGTCATCTCCAGCCATTCTAAGCAATCCTCCATCGTCCGGGAGCATTCTCCGCCCTCCGCAAGCAGTCAACAAGCTATCTCCAGTTCGGTCCGGTGAAAAGAATAGTCATCCTGAGGTAGAAGACGACGGAAGCACGTGGAGAGGTCGTGACAGTCTCTCAACGCCGGAAGCACAGTCCGCCCGAGTCCGGAGGTAGCTTGACAAACTACCATTCCGGCCGTGAACGGCCGCTAGTCTTCGTCCATTGGTTGATTTCTTCCTCCCCTTGTTGTACTCCTTTGAATCATTTAAACTTGAATATCATGATGTTTAGTTTAAATGCAATGGTTGTTTCTTATCCGTTCTTCAGTATTTGCTTGTGATACGTCTCACCTTCACTCACTCACTCACGCACTCATCGTGTTCGATTCGCGTTAGCAAGAGCTAACGGCGATTTGCAAAGAGGTGTTTGCGACCCTCACTCCCCGCACTAGTGATCACTTCATTCGCATGCGCACCGTCCATCCGCCTCACGAAGCTCGGCATCGCGGCCGTTGCATCCATCTCACCTTGTGAAGCGGTGATTTCGACCCGCATTTCTTTTATTGTTGTTAACGGTAGGAAAACAAATCAAAACCCCATTTTCTGTGATTGTTCCCGCTTGTGTAACAATTGTCACACAACGCAATTCGTTCACCCAACCTGCATTCCTCAAGAGACCGACACTCGGGGATCCTATTCCCAACATTTATTACTTGCGCGACCGGTGCACTTGCCGAACATCGCATCAAGTTTTTGGCGCCGTTGCCGGGGAATGTTCAGGCGTGTAACGTCTTGAGTTGCGAACTTTTGTTACAAGAGCAGTTGTTTTTTGATTTTCCTTATTTTGTTTTCTTTAGGTTGTGATTGTGCATGCAGAGACACGCCGCGGGGGAACTTGTACCCTTTGATCCCGAGATCGAACGGACCGCTCGCGCACGAAGGCGCGCAGTAGCCGTACAAGCGGTAATGGGTGACAAAATAAACCCAGATGATGCTGAACCAAGAGTACCCAACGTGGAGCAGCACCATCCTGGAGATGAGCAAGAGGTAGTTAGACCTCGTCCCCGAACGATGAGAGATTATACCACTCCGACAGCTGGGAGTGTGTATCCTGGGTTTGGTCCCAACATTATGAACAACCAGCTTGAGATCAAACCTGCGATCTTGAACATCATCCGAAACCATGCTCAGTTTTCCGGGATGGCCAGTGAAGATCCACACCTGCATCTGGCAGAGTTTTCTGATATCTGCGGAACCTTCCGCTATGCTGGGATTCCTGACGATACAGTCAAGCTGCGACTGTTCCCCTTCTCACTTCGTGACAAGGCCAAGGTGTGGCTCCATTCCATTCCTCCTGGGACCGCTGCGACTTGGGATGTTCTCGCCTCCAAGTTCCTGGCCAAATTCCACCCCGTTGATAAAATTGTGATCCTGCGGCGGGAGATCGCTACCTTTCGCCAATCTGACCAAGAGACCCTTGTCGAGGCGTGGGAGTGCCTTAATGATCTTCTCCGCCGCTGCCCGAACCACGAGCTCCAAACTTGGAACGTGGTAGAGACATTCTACTTCGCGATCGAGCCCAACTACCGGGCGATGATCGATGCTGCTGCGGGTGGTACTCTAATGAACCATACTCCAGAGGAGGCTCTTCGAATTCTGCGAGACACCGCCTCCCACAGCACATTTTGGACTGCCGGGAGGAATGCACCAAGAAGCGCCCGTGGTCTCTTCGTGGTCGATTCACTCCCGCCTACATCCGCACCGGCTGCTGTCATTACGTGTGAAGGATGTGGAGGCGGCGGACACCACGCGTATGAATGTTCGGGCAATGATTTATCAGGTGACTTCTCGCACTTTTCTGTAAATGAATCTGTTAATTTTGTTGGTAATCAACCTAAGGGGGTGCCGTTTAATAACACGTATCATCCAGGAGTGAGAAGTCACCCAAACTTCTCATGGAACCCCAACGCATCTGGCCAACGATGGGCACCGGGGCAGCATCAAAATGATGCCTACGCCTCCGGGAGCCAAACAAGGCCACCTCACCCGGAATATAACCAAGGCCCCCCAGCTCCCAAAAATAGTAACTTGGAGGAGATGATGGAAAAATTTATGCAAGCGGCTAACTCAAACATGGTTAACCAAACTGCCTCCACGCGGAACTTGGAAACACAGCTGGGCCAATTGGCCCAAGTGCTCACCGAGCGGTCGCATGGAACTCTCCCTAGTAACACCGAAAAAAATCCAATAGACCAAGGGAAGAGTCTTGGCGATGCGGAAGTGGGTCAGCCGCGTGAGTTAGTAATCTCCTGTTCCATTAATAAAATTGAAACTAAGGCTTTGTGTGATTCCGGCTCCTCCCGCAACGTCATTGCTTTGCAAGACGTTGATAAATTTCAACTTGAAATTAACACGGAGGACCGGAAATCTCTTGTGCTTGCAAATGGCGCCATCATACAATCGGAAGGGGAAGTTAAAAATGTAGAGGTTATAGTTGAGGGGACAATGGTGGTTGCTGATTTTCAAGTGTTAGGACCCTAGGAGAATCACTCCATTCCTATCTTGGGTGTACCGTTCTTGAAAGAGAGCGGTGCCACCCATGATTTTTCTGTGGGTTGTGTCCTCCTACCCAATAAGGTGCCTTTGCCCACTTGCCCCAAGACTATAACTGAAACATCCATTTGCCCCCCTTCTTTTATTCTTGATGAATCACTGAGTTGCGCAGGGGATAAGAAAGATGATGGATCATCTGAAGGAGAAAAGGAAGAGTACCAGTCAAGCGGAGAGGAAAAAGTAGATTCTCGAAGAAAGTATGCTTCCAAGAGGGAGGAGGACAGCAGTCCTGAACTTATTGAGCTGAACTTGATTCGGGATGACATCCCATTATTCTCTCGCATTGAATCGTGTAATAAACTAGTTGAGCGTTCCATCTCTTGGGCTGATCCGGTCGTCACTGCAGCGACGGAAATGACGCCACCCACTGCTCGATTGGGAGAATCTGAAAACATTCAACGTTGGCAGTCTCCGACTGTCGCTAAACTTAAACAAGAGAAGCGTCTGCGCGATGCGCGCTCTGCCGTTCTCCGTAGCAAGAGGGCGGAGGTTAGGGGAACACTGGGTGACACCAGTGTTGTCCCTAAAGCCTTCATCTCCCGCCTTCAAGCTTTGGGAGACGGGCACCATAAAAGCGCCTACAGCTGATTTTCTTTTTATCTCTTATTTTGTGAAACTCTCTATTTCATGCACTTTTTATTTAATTTCTGTGCTCTGTAAACAATTATAATACAGGTATTTGGTCCAGCTTAAGGACATAAAATAAAAGCGCTGCTGGGAGACAACCCAGATTTGCTGATTTCAGTTTTTCTAACATGTTTCAATTCAGTTTTTTTACATTTTTTGCTTTTGCTTTGCGGAGCTCACCCACCTTGCAGGTATTCATTGCACATCTTATAAGATGGTGGTTGTGATTCTTCGTATGGTGGTGGGGCGGCCTCGGTCAGTCACGCGTCTTCTGGTATGCTCACTAGTTGAGCATGGGGTAACCTCTCTCCCTTTCTCTTTCTGATTTTCATTTTAATATCATGTGATGTACTTCTTAGGTTAAGTCTGGGGGAGAGCTAGTATGTGTTACCCAATGCACGTGCACACTGCATATGCATACTAGAAGCTTTTTTTGATTTATTTTGTTTAGATCATTGCATCACACACCACTTGCAACCACTTGAGCGCGTGCTTAGCTGTGTGTGCCGCGAGTTAAACTCATTTCTTGAGCAAGATTCAGGCAAATCATTGTGCTGACTTAGGATTGTGAAATGGAGTAAAATGTTGACTCCTACAATGTCCTAGTCGAGTGCTCTCATTTCATGTAGAAATTTGAGCAGATTTAATTTTTCTGTATGCTTATAGTTTTATATTTTTCTATTTGCGTCAATACTGTTTATTCTACTCAAAAATGGTGAATTCGGTGTGAATCAAATGGTAGCTTAGGGATGTGTGTAGCCGGGCATTAGGTTTGCATTGCTCGAGTCGGGAGGACGGATAGTCTTTTTCGTTGGCTAAGAACTTGCCCCAAGCTATTCTCGAAGCATGGGTATAGGTTAGTTCAGTGCACCTACGTGATGTAGGCCTTCATTTTGGCCCGGTTGAGCTTTGTACCAATCCTAATGTCTTATCCTCGTTAGCTCCGTTGTGCCTACCCCTTCTTTTGATTCAGCTCCACCATTATTTCACCAAAGCCTCATAGTCGATCCTAGTCGCGCACCCAAGTCGAGCTTTAGTATTTTATATATTCATTCAGGGTGTTGATGTGGTGAATATTTTTGTGAAAATGTGGATGTGCTTCAATGTTTAATCTGCTAATTTTGTTGTGAAAAGAAAAGAAAAAAAAATAGAAAAGAGAAAAAGAAAATTGAAAAAAAATGGATAAAGAAAGAAAAAGTTTAATTGAAAATAATTGTTGATTTGTATTTGGGAGTGGGCA
Source organism: Dactylorhiza incarnata (assembly GCA_033032865.1). Taxonomy (NCBI): domain Eukaryota; kingdom Viridiplantae; phylum Streptophyta; class Magnoliopsida; order Asparagales; family Orchidaceae; genus Dactylorhiza; species Dactylorhiza incarnata. The sequence continues at coordinate 135,490 of JAWHQI010000078.1, forward strand.
GTGCACACACCCATTGTTAAAAAGTTAAGTCTGGGGGTGTGGTGTACTCGCATATATTTGGGTTAGCGGATAGATTATCTTTTTTGTTTATGCTAGCTCATTTGGGTTTGGTGCGTAGCCTCCATGTTTATCCTTGTTTACCTCACTGAAACCCAAGCCCCATTATCACCTAAAGTCCTACTGATTCATGAGTGAGCCAAACCAGTGCCGTGGAGAGAGTGCGAACAGGCAAGCCTATGGTCACCGACATTGGTGGATTCCTTTGGAGGTTGTCCTGAGCCCCGATCTTTGGCATTGCTCACCTTTGCGATTAGTTTATTTTCTCCCTACGCATGACCAGATGATTCGCCGTGATTCTATTTTTGAGTAGTAATAAATTTTTGATACGCATTTGAGAAAAGTACAAACTGTTATGCATACTTAGAAATTTCCTCTGTTATATTTTTATGCGTGCGAGCACGCGACTTCGCATGGTACTTTGTGTCGCAATTTCTCTGTTAGCTAGTTGTCTTTCTCCGTCTGCTTAGATTTTTTTTGCTCGGGACGTGCAAACAGGTAAGTCTAGGGGTGTGATGAGTCCTGATCATATACACATATTTGGACTCATCTAGGCCGGTTTTCTAGTCGTTTCACTGCACTGTAGCCCTGTTTTAGCTCATATTTGTCTTTCTATGCTATGTGCACTTCTTGGCATAATTTGGTGTGTTGTATGCTTATTCCCTTTTGATAGCCTTATCATTTTGTTGAGTGCCACTTTCAGTGGCCTGATTAGCATTTCTGTAGAAACAGGAGTCTTGTAGGTGTTCCTGGTAAAATTCTGTACAGGAACACTGCGCACGATCACTGGTTCAATTGCGCACGACCACTGGTCGTGCGCCGCTGATCGTGTGCACTTAACCCTTTTTTCTGAGTTCTGTCTCGGACAGTGCGCACGACCACCTACGATAGTGCGCACGACCACCTACGATAGTGCGCACGACCACCAGTCGTGCGCCACTATTCGTGCGTACTTAACATCAATTTCATGAGTTCTATTTCGACCAGTGCGCACGACCACCTACGATAGTGCGCACGACCACCGGTCGTGCGCCATTGGTCGTGCGAACATGGTATTTTATATATTTCTTACTTTGCAGGCTCCACCCAGGTAGGCGCACGATCACAGAACTCCAGCGCGCACGACCACTGGTCGTGCGCCAATGACCGTGCGCAGTATTCTCGCCAGCGCCTATATAATGTTCTGATCCGCAAAATTAGGTATCGGGGGGGGGGGGGGGGGGGGGGGGGTTCCGGGAGCGCGATTTGCCGTCCATACGCCGCCGTTTTCCACTTCCAGCCACCTCCACCTCATCTTCTCCGCAAGGGGAAGTCATCTCCAGCCATTCTAAGCAATCCTCCATCGTCCGGGAGCATTCTCCGCCCTCCGCAAGCACTCAAGCAAGCTATCTCCAGTTCGGTCCGGTGAAAAGAATAGTCATCCTGAGGTAGAAGATGACAGAAGCACGTGGAGAGGTCGTGACAGTCTCTCAACGCCGAAGCACAGTCCGCCCGAGTCCGGAGGTAGCTTGACAAACTACCATTCCGGTCGTGAACGGCCGCTAGTCTTCGTCCATTGGTTGATTTCTTCCTCCCCTTGTTGTACTCCTTTGAATCATTTAAACTTGAATATCATGATGTTTAGTTTAAATGCAATGGTTGTTTCTTATCCGTTCTTCAGTATTTGCTTGTGATACGTCTCACCTTCACTCACTCACTCACGCACTCATCATGTTCGATTCGCGTTAGCAAGAGCTAACGGCGATTTGCAAAGAGGTGTTTGCGACCCTCACTCCCCGCACTAGTGATCACTTCATTCGCATGCGCACCGTCCATCCGCCTCACGAAGCTCGGCATCGCAGCCGTTGCATCCATCTCACCTTGTGAAGCGGTGATTTCGACCCGCATTTCTTTTATTGTTGTTAACGGTAGGAAAACAAATCAAAACCCCATTTTCTGTGATTGTTCCCGCTTGTGTAACAATTGTCACACAACGCAATTCGTTCACCCAACCTGCATTCCTCAAGAGACCGACACTCGGGGATCCTATTCCCAACATTTATTACTTGCGCGACCGATGCACTTGCCGAACATCGCATCAATCGCTGGCACCTCAGCCGACCCACTACTTTCAGCGGCGTTACGGGTTCGAGACTGCCCCGCAGTACTCCTAGTCACCTATAATCGTGCAAGACACAATTTAGTGACCGAAAACATAGCAAACAACAATCGTGGAACGCCCAGGTTCCGCAAACAAGTATGTTTTTCCATTCCTAAGTGGACATTTTTATTAGTTTTTGTAGTTTTTTAGGTGAATGCACATCCCGTGCACACCACCCCTTAAAAAGAATTCGTCCCGAATTCACTAAACGACAGATCGACGCCCTAAGTCCGATACCAAATTGTAACACTCCGCCAGTACAAATAATATAACAGTAGGTCCGGCCGGAACCCCACGCTATACTAACCATACTAGCTAGGCATTAAAAGGAGATATACAGAAAAGAACTACACCAGAGTATACTAAACATAAGCAGAAGCATAAAGATTTAACATTTCTTTTAAAATTGTCCACTATCTCAGGAATGAAAAAAAGAGTTACGGCCTTAAGGCCTTACATTTAACAAATGTATAGAAACTCAAAACATACATCGACATGCAGGCCGGCAATACAGGAAAAGCAGAAAAGAGGCTGGCCGTCGAGGGCCAACACAGCAAAAGGGCCACCGCCCGCTATTTCCCGCTTGGCTCACCTGCACCTGCAACAACGATCCACCAAAAAGTGGCAAACAGGTAACCGGTCTGCTAAAGCTGACCAAAATTATAACGACCCCACCCCTAAAGCCGGGGTGGTGGTACTCCTTCCCTGCAGGCATACAGTATAGGCATAGATTGTCAAGGTGCATTCAAACACCACATGTACATGCAATCAACACCAATGTGGGCACGCACAGCCACACATTTCGTGCTCTCAAGGCACTCTCACGGTGTACTCGCCGAGCTACACCTACAACTCCTTAAACAAAGAGTTTGCATGAGCTTTGACCGTCAAGACTAACTTGCCTTACGGACCAATCCCAACATCATACGGTGCACCGAGGAGCTACCTCTTCACCGATTCGGTATGAGAGCGGGTTCGGCGCTGTCTTGAGATAAGAATCAGTTAAGGTTCAGCTTTGCCCGTGCTCAAATCGTCAGAATCAATCGTCGCGACGCAGGTACAACTTCACCTCGGCCCGAATAACGAAAGGAGGTTTCACACCCCCACAACCAGTTCACTGGGAGCTACCGCCAGCGCTAGCGCTAGCGCCGGGCGGTAGTGGCAGATCTCCGAATCCACCCACAACTTCGGGTATTTCCTGGAGGTTACCTCTAGGGCTCCCTGCAGTACTCTACTATACACAGAACCCGAAAATAGCGCAAACAAAACACGGAGTCTTCTCCGGCATAATTAATCACTATAGCCATCACCAATCCCGACCAACCTGTCCGGATGGGTTTCACACACAATGCTTATATCCGTACTACGATTCCGGATGCTAATGCAAGTGACCAAAGGGGATCGAAATGATCAACCCGCTGGAAAACTCCCTTTTCTCCACCAATCAGTGGGGGATTTTCCATGCAAACATGCCATAAAAAGGAGGACTTCACTAGTCCAAGTAGAAGATCGTTACCCTTGTCATTTTCTTGTTCACCATGAGAATCCAAGATTCTAATCGGATGGAAAGGACCGCACCGGGCTGCTCTCCGTGGATCTGCAAACGGCTCGCGATTCGGAGCTTCGGAGCTCCGTCAATGGTGGAAGACACCCTCTTCTTCCTCCTTGGCTTTCCTCTTTCTCAAGCTTGAAGAGAGATAAGACTTTAGAAATAAAGAGAATATCTCCTTTGGTCAAGGCTTAAGAAATCCCGGATTAAACCCCAACCATCGGATCTAAGAACATAAGGATTTGATGGCCACGATTTCAAATCACGGATCTGTATCGCGCGCTAGCGCCGGCGCTAGCACTAGCGCCAGCGCTAGCTTCCGTCTCGACGGATAGCGTCTGCCGACACTTAAAGCTTCCGTCTCGACGGCTAGCAACCGCTGAGATGGCTAGCGCCAGGCGGTAGCACTACCGCCTGCGCTAGCTCCCAGCAGCCCAAATCTGCTTCAAAGTTTTGGGGTGTTATAATGAGTCCCATTTATATACACTTTATGGACTCATCCAGGCTGCTTTTCACTCTCGTGCACGTGATTTTCGATCTATTAGTGCATCTATTTCTCTTATGCTCATTTATGTGCACTTACGTGCTTCGTGCTCTTTTTAGGCCCATTTTGGTGTGCGTTTGCGCTCCATGTTATTGGGGGTAAGCACATGGGGCTCCCCAATCCTTTTTCTATGTTAGATTGGTGCTGGAGGTGCACTCCCAGCTGGTTTGCTATGCTTGCAGGTGGTTGGATCATCCCCTTTTTGCCCAGAAATTATGATTGTGCATAACGCACGGTCATGCATTCTCTTGACGCACAGACGACTGCGGTCGTGCGCCTTCATCTGGGTAGAAAACCAACGATCCGACTTTGTTAGTGCGTTTTTATGCACGGGCGGTTGCCAGTGCGCGAAGGAAATGCACGATCGACTATTTCGACGCAATTTTTGGCCAATCTGAATCTGTTCGTGCGTTATTACGCACGGGCGGATTCGCCCGTGCGTGAGTAAAATGCACGGGCGCTGCTGCTTCTTCCTCAAGCCATTTTATTCGTTAAAAAACACATGGGCAACGCACGGTCGTGCGTGACTAAAATTCTGACCGTTTAGTATTTAAAGCAGAAAATCTGCTGCAATGGGAGGAACCCCGCGGGAAAAGCTCCAGAAGCCCGCCATTTTCGCCCAGTTCGCCTCTCCACCATCGTTTGACCTAGGAGGAGCTCCAGCAACCATAGTCTTGCAAATCTTCGGCCAAAGCTCCCTCCTTGGCCTCCTCCATCATCTTTGAGCTCAAGAACGCCATAGACGGAAAGTCTCCGCTGCATTCAAGGTGTCGAACAAGAGTTACCTCGAGCTAGTAGAGGAAGGTGACATCTCCTCCGGACCACGGACGCAACTGAAGACCGAGCACGGACGAGGCTTGACAACCCTACGATTCCGGCCAAGAATCTTCAGCATAGTCTTCGAGCTTTGGTTTTCTCTTTTCCCCTACACTTTGCTACAGAGTTTTCCTTGTATGTGTTTGTTATTGTGGATGATGTTCAACTCTATGTTTTAGTTAATATGATTTCATGTTCTTGAGATCTTGTGTGGTTTATGAGATTTGAGGAGCACTGTAGTACACCACCCACTCCACTGCTTTGTAGTGCTCCGCACTAGTAATTGCTAGCTGCGTGTTCAGTGATGAGGTGCCCACGACCCTCATCCGCTAGCCTTCTCGTCCACCCGCTCACCGAAGCACGGCATCGCGGCTTGGATTCCATCCCGACAAGAGAAACGGACCTCTAGGCCCGCATTTCTCTTATTTCTACAATTGCTTAGGACACCAATCACAACGCCCTTGTTTTTTTACTTTCTTTTACTCGTCGTAACAATCACATCACTCTATTTTCTTGTCACCACAACTTGCATTCCCTGAGAGATCGATATCTGGGGAGTTGCCTCCCAACTATTACTTGCACGCGACCGGTGCACTTGCCGTGACGTATCACTTTTCGACAAAGTTTCCAAATCTGTACAGTTGCTGCCAGCGATAGCGTTAGCGCGCCGCGCTAGCACCAGAGCTTTGACCTGGTAGGAAATTCTTCGTCTTTCTTTCTCGTAGTCATAGAGCCTTGAATGTACAAGTTCTTGCACACTATAAACACATGGCAAGTATAATCAAATACAATGGGATTTGTTATTTTCAAAATAAGAGATGTGGAAAGCGTGTTCCAACACTCTCTACGCTGACGGGGCCTCTGCGGCAGAAGGAGCAGGAGCAAGATTGCTGAGGGCATCACTTTAGAATACGGCCTCAGGTTAAAGTTTCCAGCAACCAACAACATCGCTGAATTTGAGGCCCTAATCACCGGACTACGACTTGTCATCGACTGCAAGATATAAAACCTGACAATCTACACCAACTCGCAACTAGTTGCCTCGCAGGTCGAGGGGAACTACAAAGCAAAGAGCGACCAAATGGCACAATATCTCACGTTCGTGTGATCTCTTCTGCAAAAAATACCATCATATAAAGTTTTGCACATCCCCAGGAGCAGAATTCCAGAGCCGACACACTCTCCAAACTCACAACCTCTCCTTCCAGCTGCTAGTCCTGGAGGCGCCGGGTCGAAGACATCATGACTCCCAGTATCCACGGAGCATGGGAGATTACCAAAATCACCGAAGAAGGATCATCCTGGATTACCCCCCTCAGGGCCTACATCGAACGCGGAGACATCCCAGTGACTATTTAGAAGAATGATGGCTACGGGTGCGAGCCGCCTCATACGTCATCATCGAAGGAGAGCTATACATGCGGGCCTTTGATGCGATTAATTCGGCAAGTGCACCGGTCGCGCAAGTAATAAATGTTGGGAATAGGATCCCCGAGTGTCGGTCTCTTGAGGAATGCAGGTTGGGTGAATGAATTGCGTTGTGTGACAATTATTACACAAGCGGGAACAAACACAGAAAGTGGGGTTTTGATTTGGTTTCCTACTGTTAACAACAATAAAAGAAATGCGGGTCGAAATCACCACATCACAAGGTGAGATGGATGCAACGGCCGCGATGCCGAGCTTCGTGAGACGGATGGACGGTGCGCATGCGAATGAAGTGATCACTAGTGCGGAGAGTGAGGGTCGCAAACACCTCTTCGCAAATCTCCGTTAGCTCTTGCTAACGCGAATCGAACACGATGCGTGCATGAGTGAGTGAGTGGAGGAGAACGATTCACAAGCAAATATTGATGAATAGAGAAGAAACAACCATTGCATTTAAGCTAAACATCAAGATATTCAGGTTTAAATGATTCAAAGAAATACATCAAAAAAAGGGAAGAAGAAGACAACCAATGGACGAAGACTAGCGGCCGTTCACGGCCGGAATGGTAGTTTGTCAAGCTACCTCCGGACTCGGGCGGACTGTGCTTCCGGCGTTGAGAGACTGTCACGACCTCTCCACGTGCTTCCGTCGTCTTCTACCTCAGGATTGCTATCCTTCTCACCTGACAGAAATGGAGACAGCTTGCTTGAGTGCTTGCGGATGGCGGAGAATGCTTCCGGACGATGGAGGAATGCTTAGAATGGTCGGAGACAACTTCCCCTCGCGGAGAAGATGAGGTGGAGGTGGCTGGAAGTGGAAAACGGCGGCGTACGGACTGGAAATCGCGCTCCCGGAACCGGATTATCCCTAATTTGCGGATCAGGACATTATATAGGCGCTGGCGAAAATACTGCGCACGGTCATTGGCGCACGACCAGTGGTCGTGCGCGCTGGAGTTCTGTGATCGTGCGCCTGCCTGGGTGGAGCCTGCAATGTAAGAAATTTATAAAATACCATGTTCGCACGACCAGTGGCGCACGACCGGTGGTCGTGCGCACTATCGTGGGTGGTCGTGCGCACTGGTCGAAACAGAACTCATAAAATTGATGTTAAGTGCGCACGAACAGCGGCGCACGACCGATGGTCATGCGAAATATCGTTGGTGGTCATGCGCACTGTCCGAGACAGAACTCAAAACATAGGGTTAAGTGCACACGATCAGCGGCGCACGACCAGTGGTCGTGCGCAATAGAAACAGTGATCGTGCTCAGTGTTCCTGTACAGAATTGTACCGGGAACACCCGCACGACTCCTGTTCCAGCACAACCACGAATCCAGCCATTGAAAGTGGCACTTAACAATCCATGAAAACTACTAAAAATGATGAACATGAAATAACACCAAAAATGGGCCTAGAGGTGCACTTAGCATGGAGTGTCAAATATGAGTGAAAACATGTCAAAAGTGAAGTGCATAGACTAGAAAATCGGCCCAGATGAGTCCATAAATGTGTATATATTTGGGACTCATCACACCCCCGACTTAACTGTTTGCACGTCCCGAGCAAACCATCTCTCGCGGACAGGAAAAATATAAGCCGACGAAGAAATTATCAAGCGGAGTACCATGCGAAGTCGCATGCTCATGTGCATAGAAATATAGTAGATAAAATTTCTAATTATACATATTAGTTTATAATTTTCTAGGAGCGTAGATATATATTACGTTTACTCAAAAAGTGAATTACGGTGAATCATAAGGTCATACATAGGAAGAAAGTAAACTGAACGCTGAGGCGAGCATTGCCAAAGATCGGGGCTCGGGACAACTCCATTGAAATCCATCAATGTCGGTGACCATAAGCTTGCCCATTCGCACTCTCTCCACGGCACTGGTATGACTCAAATGCGTGAATCAATAGGACTTTAGGTTTGAGATGAGGCTTGGGTTTAGGTGCGGTAAACAAAGATAAACGCGACGGCTCAGACACTAAACCCAAATGAGCTAGCACAGAAAACTATCCTCATCACCACACAAACATGCGGGTACACTACACCCCCAGACTTGGACTTAACAACCTGGGTGCGTGCACCGCCTACTCCCAAACTTATACTTATACAAATGAATTTTTCATTCAAACTCATATCTTTTTCTTTTCTTCTCACTTCTTTTCTCTTTCTCATTTTTTCTTTTCTTTTCTTATCATTTTCAGCAAATAAACAATAAGACACAACCACAACTTCACAAACATATCACCACATCAACAACCCAACTTATGAAAATACTAAACAGCTAAAGCTCAGATTTGGGTGTGCGACTAGGATTGGCTTTTGGGCTTTGGTGCGATAAAAGTGAGGCTGAATCAAAGAACGGGTATGCACAACTGGGCTAACGAGGATATATCGATAGGAAAGGGTGTAAAGGCTCAACCGGGCCAAAATGATGGCCTATATCACATTCACGCAATTGACTAACCGTATACCCATGCTTTAAGAATCGCTTGGGGCAAGTTCTAGCCACCGAGAAAGATAATCCTTCCCCCCGACTCGGGCAATACGAGACTAATGAACGTCTACACACATTCCTATGCTACCATTTGATTCACGCCGGATTCACCAAATTTTTGAGTAAAGTAAACAATATTTACACTAGTAAAAAAATATAAACTAAAAGCATAAAAAAAATTGAATCTACACGAATTCCTACGAGACATGAGCACTCGACTAGGAGCACTACAGGAGTCAACATTTTACTCCTCCTCATAATCCTAAGCCAGCACAATGATTTTCGAAATCACACAAAAAGACAAATTCAACTCGCGACGTGCCAACGGCTAAGCGCGCTCAAGTGGGTGATGTGGTGTGCAATGAAAATAAACAAAACATTTTAAATGAAATCTTCTGGCATGCGGTTGCAACTCCTGCGCAAAGTGGATAACAACGTGCTCTCCCCCTGACTTAATCTCAACATCACATCACAAAAACTGAAAGCTAGGGGGAAGAAGTGTTACCCAATGCTCAGAATTGAGCATACCAGACGATTGGCGTTAAATTCGCGAGCAATCCGCAGCTTCCGCCATCACACAGAACAAAGCACACCTGCAAACGGCACAACTAAAAGCAGCAAAAATATATAAAAAATGAATTGAAACATGATAGAAAAACAGAAATCAGCAAATCTGGGTTGTCTCCCAGCAGCGCTTTTATTTTATGTCCTTAAGCTGGACCAAATACCTGTATTATAATTGTTTAAAGGGTGCAGAAATTAAATAAAAAGTGCATGAAAAAGAGAGTTTCACAAAATAAGAGATAAAAAGAAAATCAGCTGTAGGCGCTTTTATGGTGCCCGTCTCCCGTAGCTTGAAGGCAGGAGATGAAGGCTTTAGGGCCAACACTGGTGTCACCCAGTGTTCCCCTAACCTCCTCCCTCTTGCCACGGAGAGCGGCAGAGCGCACATCGTGCAGACGCTTCTCTTGTTTAAGTTTAGCGACAGTCGGAGACTGCCAACGTTGAATGTTTTCAGATTCTCCCAACTTAGTAGTGGGTGGCGTCACTTCCGTCGCCGCAGTGACGACCGGATCAGCCCAAGAGATGGAACGCTTAACTAGTTTATTACATGATTCAATGCAAGAGAATAATGGGATGTCATCCGAATCAAGTTCAGCTCAATATGTTTAGGACCGCTGTCCTCCTCCCTCTTGAAATCATAGTCTCTCCGAGGATCTACTTTTTCCTCTCCGCTTGACTGGTACTCTTCCTTTTCTCCTTCAGATGATCCATCAGATGATCCATTATCTTTCTTATCCCCTGCACAACTCAATGATTCATCAAAAATAAAAGGAGGGGGGCAAATGGATGTTTCAGTTATAGTCTTGGGGCAGGTGGGCAAAGGTACCTTATTGGGTAGGAGGACACAACCCGCAGAAAAATCAAGGGTAGCACCGCTCTCTTTCAAGAACGGTACACCCAAGATAGGGACGGAGTGATTCTCCCGGGGTCCTAACACTTGAAAATCAGCAACCACAATTGTCCCCTCAACTATTACCTCTACATTTTTAACTTCCCCTTCTGATTGTATGATGGTGCCATTTGCGAGTACAAGAGATTTCCGGTCCTCTGTGTTAATTTCGAGTTGCAATTTATCAACGTCTTGCAAAGCAATGACGTTGCGGGAGGAGCCGGAATCACACAAAGCCTTAGTTTTAATTTTATTAATGGAACAGGAGATTACTAACTCACGCGGCTGACCCACTTCCGCATCGCCAAGACTCTTCCCTTGGTCTACTGGGTTTTTTTCGGTGTTACTAGGAAGAGTCCCATGCGACCGCTCGGTGAGCACTTGGGCCAATTGGCCCAACTGTGTTTCCAAGTTCCGCATGGATGCAGTTTGGTTAACCATGTTTGAGTTAGCCGCTTGCATAAATTTTTCCATCATCTCCTCCAAGTTACTCTTTTTGGGAGCTGGGGGACCTTGGTTATATTCCGGGTGAGGTGGCCTTGTTTAACTCCCGGAGGCGTAGGCATCGTTTTGATGCTGCCTCGGTGCCCATCGTTGGCCAGATGCATTGGGGTTCCATGAGAAGTTTGGGTGACTTCTCACTCCCGGATGATACGTGTTATTAAACGACACCCCCTTAGGTTGATTACCAACAAAATTAACAGATTCATTTAAAGAAAGGTGCGAGAAGTCACCTGATAGATCATTGCCCGAGCATTCATATGCGTGGTGTCCGCCGCCTCCACATCCTCCACACGTAATAACAGCAGCCGGTGCGGATGTAGGAAGAAACGAGTTGACCACGAAGAGTCCACGGGCGCTTCTTGGTGCATTTCTCCCGGCAGTCCAAAATGTGCTATGGGAGGCGGTGTCTCGCAGAATTCGAAGAGCCTCTTCTGGAGTATGGTTCATTAGAGTACCACCCGCAGCAGCATCGATCATTGCCCAGTAGTTAGGCTTGATCAGGAAGTAGAATGTCTCTACCACGTTCCAAGGTTGGAGCTCGTGGCTCGGACAGCGGCGGAGAAGATCATTAAGGCGCTCCCACGCCTCGGCAAGGGTCTCTTGGTCAGCTTGGCGAAAAGTGGCGATCTTCCGCCGCAGGCTCACAATTTTATCAACGGGGTGGAATTTGGCCAGAAACTTGGATGCGAGAGCATCCCAAGTCGCAGCGGTCCCAGGAGGAATGGAATGGAGCCACACCTTGGCCTTGTCGCGAAGTGAGAAGGGGAACAGTCGCAGCTTTACTGTAACGTCAGGAATCCCAGCGTAGCGGAAAGTTCCGCAGATATCAGAAAACTCTGCCAGGTGCAGGTGCGGATCTTCACTGGCCATCCCGGAAAACTGAGCATTGTTCCGGATGATGTTCAAGATCGCAGGTTTGATCTCAAACTGATTGTTCATAATGTTGGGACTGAACCCAGGATACACACTCCCAGCTGTCGGAGTGGTATAATCTCTCATCGTTCAGGGTCGAGGCCTGACTACCTCTTGCTCATCTCCAGGATGGCGCTGCTCCACGTTGGGCACTCTTGGTTCAACGTCATCTGGGTCTACATTATCACCCATTGCCACCTGTACGGCTGCTGCGCACCTTCGTGCGCGAGCGGTCCGTTCGATCTCGGGATCAAAGGGTACAAGTTCCCCCGCGGCTTGTCTCTGCATGCACAATCTCAACCAAAAGAAAACAAAACAAAGAAAATCAAAAACAACTGCTCTTGTAACAGAAGTTCACAACTTAAAACGTTACACGCCTGAACATTCCCCGGCAACGGCGCCAAAAACTTGATGCGATTAATTCGGTAAGTGCACCGGTCGCGCAAGTAATAAATATTGGGAATAGGATCCCCGAGTGTCGGTCTCTTGAGGAATGCAGGTTGGGTGAACGAATTGCGTTGTGTGACAATTGTTACACAAGCGGGAACAAACACATAAAGTGGGGTTTTGATTTGGTTTCCTACTGTTAACAACAATAAAAGAAATGCGGGTCGAAATCACCGCTTCACAAGGTGAGATGGATGCAACGGACGCGATGCCGAGCTTCGTGAGACGGATGGACGGTGCGCATGCGAATGAAGTGATCACTAGTGCGGAGAGTGAGGGTCGCAAACACCTCTTCGCAAATCGTCGTTAGCTCTTGCTAACGCGAATCGAACACGATGCGTGCGTGAGTGAGTGAGTGGAGGCGAAATGATTCACAAGCAAATATTGATGAATAGAGAAGAAACAACCATTGCATTTAAGCTAAACATCAAGATATTCAGGTTTAAATGATTCAAAGAAATACATCAAAAAAAGGGAAGAAGAAGACAACCAATGGACGAAGACTAGCGGCCATTCACGACCGGAATGGTAGTTTGTCAAGCTACCTCCGGACTCGGGCGGACTGTGCTTCCGGCGTTGAGAGACTGTCACGACCTCTCCACGTGCTTCCGTCGTCTTCTACCTCAGGATTGCTATCCTTCTCACCGGACAGAAATGGAGACAGCTTGCTTGAGTGCTTGCGGATGGCAGAGAATGCTTCCGGACGATGGAGGAATGCTTAGAATGGCCGGAGACAACTTCCCATCGTGGAGAAGATGAGGTGGAGGTGGCTGGAAGTGGAAAACGGCGCCGTACGGACTGGAAATCGCGCTCCCAGAACTGGATTATCCCTAATTTGCGGATCAGGACATTATATAGGCGCTGGCGAAAATACTGCGCACAGTCATTGGTGCACGACCAGTGGTCGTGCGCGCTGGAGTTCTGTGATTGTGCGCCTGCCTGGGTGGAGCCTGCAATGTAAGAAATTTATAAAATACCATGTTCGCACGACCAGTGGAGCACGACCGGTGGTCGTACGCACTATCGTGGGTGGTCGTGCGCACTATCGTGGGTGGTCGTGCGCACTGGTCGAAACAGAACTCATAAAATTGATGTTAAGTGCGCACGAACAGCGGCGCACGACCGGCGGTCATGCGCAATATCGTGGTGGTCGTGCGCACTGTCCGAGACAGAACTCAAAACATAGGGTTAAGTGCACACGATCAGCGACGCACGACCAGTGGTCGTGCGCAATAGAAACAGTGATCGTGCGCAGTGTTCCTGTACAGAATTATACCGGGAACACCTGCACGACTCCTATTCCAGCACAACCACGAATCCAGCCACTGAAAGTGGCACTTAACAATCCATGAAAACTACTAAAAATGATGAACATGAAATAACACCCAAAACAGGCCTAGAGGTGCACTTATCATGGAGTGTCAAATGTGAGTGAAAACATGTCTAAAGTGAAGTGCATAAACTAGAAAATTGGCCCAGATGAGTCCATAAATGTGTATATATTTGGGACTCATCAGCCTTCTCCGGGCCCTACCTAAAATGCCTTCCGACAGCAGAGGCAGAGTTCAACTTAAAGGAAGTTCCTGGTGGAATATGTGGAGAGCATTTAGGTGCGAGAGCCCTGGTTTGAAAGATCCAGCGTCAGGGATTTTATTAGACGACAATGAAGAAGGATGCGATCGAGTTTCATCCAGATGTGTAAAAGCTTTCAGCTCCACGCAAACGTCCCTCATCAACCCCCAGTGATGCTCATAGCACTCCAAGGTGCATGTTCATTCGCTCAATGGGGGATCAATCTCCTCGGTCCCCTCCCCATGGACTTCGACCAGAGAAAGTTTATCATGATGACTATCGATTACTTCACAAAATGGGTAGAAGTTGAACCCCTCACCAAAATTACTGAAGAAAATGCCAAACAGTTCGTATGGAAGAACATCGTCCGCTACTTTGAAATCCCAACAGCAATCATTGCTGACAATGACATTTAGTTCACGGGAAAGTCAATCACCAAGATGTGCGAAGACCTAAAGATTAATCTTCGCCATACGTCCATAGCTCACCCACAAACAAATGGTCAAATTGAAGTAACAAATTGCACCATCCTTAAGGGACTCTAAACCGTCTATAGGAGGAAGGGGGCAGTGGGTAGATGCACTTCTGAATGTTCTATGGGCATACCATACCACAAAAAGGACTCCCACGGGAGAAACCCCGTATAATCTCTCCTATGACACAAAAGCAATCATCCCCGTCGACAGCGGCATCACCAGTAGTCAAGCAAAACCTTCGATCCCGAAAAGAATGACGAGCTGCTTCAAGAAAACCTAGACTTGATAGAAGAAGTTAGGGATACGGCCGCCCATCGCATAGCTCACAACCAAAGGCACGTGGACCGAGCCTACGATCGAAGGGTGAAGCCCATGTCAATCAATGACATAGATCTTGTCCTACGCAGCATCGAGGCGGCCGATAAAGGACCGCAAAGAGACAAACTCTCAACAACTTGGGAAGGACCGTATGTTGGCACTACAGTCATATAGCCCATGATGTATAGGCTCAGAACAGCAAAAGGGAAGACCCTACCGCGCACCTAGAATGCCCAGAACCTGCGCCACTTCTATCAGTTGTTTGAATTTTCTATTATGTGAAAAGTCGCAAGCTCAGACTCGCGCAAACTAATTTTCTATTATGTAAAAAGTCGCAAGCTCGGACTCACACAAACTGACTTCCTACTATGAAAACTATGTTTTGACACCAACTTCTATGTTTGAGCAAAAATATTATGCATGTTTCTCACCATCATAGAAAATCACAGCACCGAAAGGGCCAGCCCCTCGCTCGGATGCCAACATTTTAAAACACATACACTTTTTATCGTTAACTCTAGGGCCATGCCTCCGGGACTTCATGTTGTAGCTTGTGTTCCACATCTTTTAGCTTGAGAATAACAAATCACTCTATATATTTGGCTGTTTTGTGAAGATTCTCTGAAAAGAGAGCAAACGCCCCACGTTAGAAGTTAACTCCCCGCATTAGAAGTTAATGCCCTGCGTTAGAAGTTAACGCCTCGCGTTAACTTACCGTCAAGATGGGATGACGTTGAGAAGGGAATGACGTGGAGAAGAAATAGCGTCGAGTAGACAAAGACAACGCCAGTGTTGGAGCTAACGCACGTGTTGAGTCCACGATCTGCCACAATCTCCACAGTTGCACAATCTCAGCCCCGACCATACATGATCACTAATGTTAGCATTAACTTCTTAATGCTAGGCGTTATCTCCCGTTCCTATTTAAAGAGCTGATTTCATTGTTCAATGGTGCTTATCTCAAGCCTTCATTCAAAACTTCTGAGAGAGCATTTTGTTGGATCTTGAGGCGCCCTTAGAGGGGGGTAAATAAGGGTTTTAGAAAACTTTAAATTTTTATAGAAAATGTTGATATTTTGTTTGAATGAGAGTGAATCAAAAGTAAAGTGTAGTAAATTAATTAAAACAAATAAGAAACGACATGTTTATCATATATAACATTTGATTACAAAATGTGATTTCTATGATACTTGAAATCGAAGGCAAAATATGAAATATTCTTTTTGTTTTCTATACCGACTCTTCTCACCAAGAACCGGTTGGCTTTAGTCGATCGTTCCCAGATACGGCCTCAAGCCACTCTAGCCCTTCTATCCCCAGAAAGGCCTCGAGCACCTCCCAGATCTACTTCTTAGACCCAGTCGCCAACACGAGGCGAATTCCTGCATAAGTCCTACCCAGACCTAGTCGCCAACACGAGGCGAATTTACTCCAAGATTATAATGAAATAGTTACAAAACAAAATACAAAAAACAAATAAAAACTCCCTATGAAGAATTCTGGAGATGGCGAAGGCTCTCTAAATATTCTCAAAGTCGAAGCGTGCGTTCTTTGCATTGAGTAAGTGTTGATCCGATCCTCCTTGTATTCTTCTCTCGAATTTGTGTGAGAGATGATGGTCTGGAAAATATGGCCCTCTCAGAGTTTCTGAAGTGCTGGAATCGGGCTCTCTAGCATTGGTAGTTGGAGAAAATGAAATCCACCTATTTATAGGACTGGACGCTAATATCGGCATTAAGGATAAGCCTGGTGTTGACCCAGTATAGAATTGTTTTTATGGCTCGGATCATCAAAATAGGAAGGAGATTCTGCACTTTAGGAAACATTCATTTTAGGCAACCCTAATGCTGGCGTTGAGGCTAATGTTGGTGTTAGGTCAGATCATTCCTAAAGAGCTCCTGCAATTCCGGTTGCTTCCCTCCTTATCATAATCATCATGATGGGAACGAGAGTCAATGCCCAACGTTAAGTCCTAATTCCTGGCGTTAGACCACATCCCTCTTTTCCATTCCTGAGCAGGTCCAGACCAATAATGCAGCATCCTAGTATCATATCTGTTAAAACCTGCAGGCTAAAAACACAATGGCAAACATGATCAAATACAAGTAGGATTTGTTATTCTCAAATCAAAGGGATGCGGAAAACCATGTTCTAACAATCTCCCCCTTTTGATAATAACAAATCCAATAGAGATAAATCAGATTCATATATAAGGGAGATGTGTTTTAGAAGGATATATGACACTAAGCAATATTAAGACAATGATAAGAATTATAGATTGTTAAATTGTGCTCCCCCTATATAAGAGCTCCTCCTTAGTGTATGCTCCCATAGACTAGATTCATGCTTCCCCTTAATCCTACTCCTTTAATCATTTCAATTTATCATTTTATTCTCCCCCTTTTGTTATTAGCAAAAGTGGGTGGAGTGAAACAAAACTAGAGTAAAGAAGACAAAAGTTGGGACATAACTAAGAGAGGATTAAGAGTTTAGTTTAAACATAAAGTAAGTCGTGATCGAGCTAAGGGAGAGTAGCACAGCATAAAAAGATATGATAAGCGTGAATGAAACACATTCCAAATTTTTACCAAAGGAATTCTACCACTCGCTTGTCAAAGTAATCGTAAAAGATTATTGAAAGAAATGCACTATAGTTGGACAAGCACAAGTGAAGAAAAAACTTTAGAAGTAAGCATGATAAAGCATGGTAAAACCACATAGTCAAATAGGAATGCGGAAAAATAAAACAAAGTTATTAAAATAAATATTTTTGTAAAGAAGATTTTTGTTTGGTTTGACACTAGGCTTTTCACATTTGAGCATTAACTTTGTAAATTCTCTTAACAAATAGGAAAACATGATTTAACATATTCAAAAAGATAATAGCTACAATGTAACCAATTCCTATTTCAAGTAAAGAAAACTCTGTAGAAATCATGCATTGCAATCTAGTACTTTTACTTAAGTTTTTAGAGAATTATGTAATGTTGCATTAGAATCCAATTCTCATGAGTAGAAGTTTTATGAAAAACAATGATGCGTGCATAAGGTGTTTTGATAAAAGTATACATGTGAAATAATCAAAACACATGACATATGTAATGAAATAGTAACAACAATATTAAGGATGTAATCTTATAATTACTTTCACACATCAAATCTAGAATAAAGTTTCAAGGCACATAGAATGAGTACAAGAACCAAGGTGCTTCGCCCACACAATGCTCATTAAGACTTATTAGGGAGCGAAGTATTGCTTGGGGGATCACATAAGCAATTTTATTAATTTTTATTTTTAGTGATCTGGTGTACAAATAGAAGTGATAAAAAAAGAATGTGTTTGCACAAGACACTTTACAATTCTTTCCAAGGTGATCAACCTCACAATGCTCATTAAGACTTATCAGGACGGTGAGTAGTGCTTGGTGTAGTTATCTTTAGCATATTATTTCATTATATTTTTTAAGTTTGGGCCAAAGGTCTCCAAATTCACTTGTTGTTGCAAACATTACCAATATTGAAATAACACTTCTATCTGTGCAAGAAATTTATTGTTTGAAAGATGGTGTAGGTAATTTAGACATACAACTTAATTTGTTAAAAACTATTACACTCACAATCATGCAAGACTAGGATTATGAGCACATGTAGATTACCAAAATAGTTAGTGTATGAATCATTGATTAGCATACAACATTACTCATACTTAGAGGCATGCTAGGCAATCATACACAATTTTCTACAGACTATTTCAATGCACATAATCAGATTAAGGTCAAGGCATGAAGATTAAACAATGTTTAGGAAATTTGAAAAAATAGACATTGAAGACAATCTTCAAGTGTATGCCTAATCAATTTTGACCATTTGAAATAAAATAACTAAGATGTTTGCTCTTGTGAAGTCATATAGTCAAACCATAATTTTGTAAATATTTAAAACAAAACAAATGATAAAAGCATATTTTTGAGCATTCTGATTTATTTAGTTTATTTTTGTATTTTGGAATAAAATTAACAAATTAATAATAAAATAATTTGAAATCAGAGAAAATAAACTGAGAAAATTCATTAGAAAAATACCAAGAATATTATAGAAAAATTAGAATTTCAATATGGCCAAATGAGATAACGCTTGGCGTTAACTACTCAACGCCCAATCAGAACACTGTTTTTGAAAAAAAAAACTATTTGGAATAGGGAGTATGTATATAGACCTTCTCAGTGTAGAAATTTCAGAGAATTTGGAGAGGATTAGAAGGCTATTTAAGCAAATTTTTGGTAGTTTAAAAATAGTTTTTATATTTTATATTTGCTTTTTATTTTTCTGGTAATGAAAAAGTAATTAAGATGTCAACGCAGATATATATAAGTATATGAATGAATGGGCAGAAAGAGTTATTGATAGCGCCAAGCGTTAGTGCTTTTCAATTATGATGATGGGGATGCAGATAGATTCATCTTTTAAGATATATGATAATTTTCTTTTTAGTTATTGCAGGAGAATGTCTGAGTCTATGATTACTTTTGATCTTGGTGAGACTTTAGTTGGACTTAGCAATTTAAAGTGGATCTTGGACTTCCCGAGGTCTACCCTATGAAGGGTTGCACCGGTACTAGGAGATATGATTGGGTGATATCCCAAACCTCCCTTTCTCAAGATATTTAGGTGTTATTGGTTGCTCCCCAAACTAAAAATTTATAGACTCAATTTGATATATCTAAGACTCCCAATTCTAGTCTAAGCATGTTGAACCGAGCATCGGGGATAGGTTTTTTGAATATTTTTGCAAGTTGGGATTTTGTGCCTATGAAGCTAACTCTCACATATTCTTTCTTAATATGATCCCTAATGAAATGATGACGCACATCTGTGTTTTGATCGTGAATGATGAACAAGATTATTTATTAGATCTATTGCACTTTTGTT
Organism: Dactylorhiza incarnata; assembly: GCA_033032865.1. Classification (NCBI taxonomy): domain Eukaryota; kingdom Viridiplantae; phylum Streptophyta; class Magnoliopsida; order Asparagales; family Orchidaceae; genus Dactylorhiza; species Dactylorhiza incarnata. The sequence continues at coordinate 155,141 of JAWHQI010000078.1, forward strand.
GTCACATTTTAATTCAATATTATTTAGATGCACCCCAAAGTCTTCTAGTGTTTGGCTCATCCAAAGGGCTTGTGCACAACAACTTCCTAGTGCAACATATCCGGCCTCGGTGGTGGAGAGGGCAACAGAATTCTGTTTCCTACTTGACCAAGCAACTAGTGAGGGTCCTAAGAAGTGACATGTGACGCTTATGCGTTTACGATCTAGTGAACACCCAGCATAATCATAGTCGGAATATCCATGTAAAATAAATGAATCATTATGAGGATACCATTGGCCTAGATTAGATGATCTGATTAAATATCTAAAAATTTGTTTAACCGCTTTTAAATGAGATTCTTTAGGATTAGCTTGAAATCTAGCACATAAGCAAATGACAAACATAATATCGAGTCTAGACGCACTTAGATATAATAACAACCCAATCATTCCTCTATATAGTGTTTGATCAATAGATATTCTGGCTTCATCTTTTCCTAATTTTAAAGAGGCACTCATGGGAGTGGAGGCTTGTTTTAAATTTTCAAATCCAAATATTTTTAACATCTCATGAACATATTTAGATTTATTTATAAATATTCCATCATTTCTTTGTTTGATTTGAAAACTAAGAAAATAAGCCGGTTCGCCTACCAAGCTCATTTCAAATTATTTTTGCATCACACTTACAACTTCATTACATAATTTATCATTAGTGGCTACAAAAACGATATCAACTACATAAATTTGTAAAATGATTAGATTATTATTAACATGTTTGATAAAAAGTGTATTATCGGCACGTCCCATTACATAATCATGTTTTAATAAAAAAATGAAGTTAGTCTTTCATACCACGCACGAGGCACTTGTTTTAAACCATACAGTGCTTTATCTGGTTTAAAAACACGATTAGGGTATTTCTCATTTTTGAAACCGGGGGGTTGTTCAACATAAACCTCTTCTTTAATAATTTCATTTAAGAAGGCACTTTTAACATCCATTTGAAAGAGTTTAAATCTGTTGAAGCTTGCAAACGCAAGAAAAATTTGAATGGATTCTTAGCGAACTACGGGTGCAAAGGTTTCATCAAATTCTACCCCTTCGATTTGTGAATAGCCCTGAGCTACTAAGCGAGCTTTGTTCCTAGTAATTCTAGGTTCACTATCTAATTTATTTTTATAAATCCATTTTAAGCCTATTACCAGATGATTTGATGGTCTTTCTATAAGATTCCAAACCTTATTATGTTTAAGTTGTTATAATTCTTCATGAATTGCTAAATACCAAAGTTCATCATTTAGCACGGTAGAGATGTTTTTAGGTTCAATTTCAGAAACGAAGCATAAATTAGAGAAGGATTCATGAATGGAAGAGCTTGTTGTTACTCCTCTTTATGGTTCTCCAATGACAAGTTCCCTTGGATGATCTTTTGTGAATCTAAGCGCACTTGGCGGCACGAACTCTTCTTTTACCGTCTCCATTTCATTGTCACCTCCAAGTAGTTCAACATTATCATCCTCCAAGGGTAAAGATGGTTCCTCTTCTTTTCCTGCACTGTTAGAATCTACACAAGGACAAAATTCATCAAACTTCACATGAATGGACTCTTCAACCTTTTTAGACCTATAATTGTATATCCTATATGCTTTACTAGTTGAAGAGTAACCAAGAAATATTCCTTCATCACATTTTCATCAAATTTTGTTAATGCATCTTTTGTGTTTAAGATAAAACATTGTCATCCAAAAACATGAAAGTAAGATACATTAGGTTTCCTTTTGTAATATAATTCATATGGAGATAATTTTAAGATTGTGCGAAGCATGACTCGATTTATGACATAACAAGATGTATTTACGGCTTCGGCCCAAAAGGATCTAGGCAACCCATACTGGGATAGCATTGTGCGTGCGAGTTCTTGAAGGGTTCTATTTTTCCTCTCCACCACACCATTTTGTTGGGGTGCGTGGAGCAAAAAATTCGTGTTTAATACCTAGATTATTACAAAAAATTGTGAAACTATCATTTTCAAATTCCCCTCCATGATCCGATCTAATGCACTTAATTTTTAATTCTAATTCATTTTGAATGTGATTGCATAGTTTTGTAAATTAAGAAAAAACATCGGATTTGGAGGAAAGAAATAATGTCCAAGTAAATCTAGAAAAATCATCAATTAATACCAATGTGTACATTTACCACCTAGACTACAAGTACTAATTGGCCCAAATAGGTCCATGTGAATTAGTTGTAGAGGTCTAGTGGTGGACATTTCATTTTTGTTTTTAAAAGATGTTTTAGAAAATTTTCCTTTTTGGTATGGCGGGCAAAAGTGGATAGATTTCCATTAAGCATTGGTAAACCCCTTATTATTTTATTTTTTGACAATTTTAAGATCAACTTGGTGCTAGTGTGACCAAGACGTCTATGCCATAATTATAGTTCTTCATTTTTTGTAATTAGACATATTAGTGATGCACGTGATAGATCATGGAAAGAAATTAAATAGACATTATGAATTCTTGGTGCAGTGAGTACAATATTATTAGTCTTAGGATCTATAAATTTGCACAAATTAGTAGAAGACTCAAATAAAACATTAAGGCCTTTATCGCATAGTTGACTAATAGAAATTAAGTTGTGTTTTAAGCCTTCTACATTTAAGACGTTTGTAAGAGAGAAGGAGTCGTTACCCACTGTATCGGTGCCTAAGATTCTTCCTTTTCCATTATCACTGAATGTCGTCGTTCCTCCTTTCTTCTTTATGAGGCTAAGGAACTTTTCTTTATCGCCCGTCATGTGCTTAGAATAGCCTGAGTCCAAGTGCCACATGTCTTCCTTGTCCTTAGCCTGCCAACACACCTAAAAAGAAGATGTTAGTGATGATCTGGATACCCATGAGGTTCCTACCATAATATAGGTGGTGAGCATAGGTACCCAGATTTGTTTTAAAGTGCGCTTTCCCTTCTTCCTGCAAGAGTCCGTGGTGTGGACAAACAATAAACAATTAGCACACGCAACATAAGGAGATGAGACCTTTTTCAAAGAATTTTGTTGACCCTTACTGGTAGACACAGAAGTGGAAGGGGTGACTGAATTATTATTATAAAAGGAATTTTGGTTTCTGGAACTAGAGCTAACGCCAGCGTTAGAGGTTAACGCTGGGCGGTAGCTTCCCGAACCATAACCCAGCCTAAAATTTGTAGAACCATTGCACTGGTTGCCCAAAATCATGTCCAGTGATTTTTGGCCAACCCCGAATTTGTTTATTGCCATATTAAGATCATCGATTCGGGCTTTTAAGGCGGAATTTTCACTTACCAAATTTCCACACCTCTTTGCAAAATTTTTCTTTTCATTTTCTGTTTGAGAAAGAGAATTTTCTAAACGTCTTTCTAAGTCTTCCTTTTGTTTTGTGAGAGATTCGATATTGGAGAGAGTCTTAGAAAGATCGTTTTCTAGTACTTTTGTTCTTGCTAAGTTATGATCATTTTCCTGGCTAGACCCTATCTTTTTTCCTAAAGTTTTTATTTCCTTATTTAATTTTTGATTTTTTTTAAAGAATTTTATTTTCGGTTTTTAGAAGATCAAGATCTTGTAGACTTTTACTAAAAAAATTTGCATGTTTTCATGTGATCAATATAAAGGTCATCATAAGTATTATGAATTACCTCAATGTCGCTTTGGACACTGCAATCATCATCTGTTGATTCATGGATCCTCCCCATAAGGCACAAATTTGCCTCATCACTATCACTTGAAGTTGACTCCTTTAAGCTTTCGGATGAAGAGTCATCCCATGTTGCAGCCTTCAAAACTTTCTTCTTTTCTCTTCCTTTATGCCGCTTTTCTTTTTGTTCTTTCAAGTACTTTGGGCATTGTCTTCTTATATGCCCGGTCTTCCTTCAATGGAATCACTTGGGAGGAGGTCGCTCTTCATCGTCGTCACTTGATTTTTCATTTTTCTCTCTTTTAGAGGACGAGCCTTTTCGGAAGTACTTACGGAAAGTATTCCTCCTTTCTAGATTCTTCATGAATTTTGTGAAATTTTTCACAAAAAGACTCTCTTCGTCCTCTTCCTTGTTGTCATCCTCTTTTCTTGACTTTAGTTCCAAGGCTTTCTTCTTTGGCTCTTTGTTGTATTCTTCATCTTGGATTTTGAGTTCTACCTCATGGGTTTTGAGATTCCCAATGAGGCTCTCAATCTGGAGCCGTCTTTAGATCATGCGATTCTGAAATAGCTGTCACTTTTGGATTGAACTTTGGAGGGAGAGATCGAAGGATCTTCCTCACCAAGCCACCATTCGAGAAGGGTTTTCCAAGGATCTTTGAGGCGTTTATGATCTTGGTAAAATGTGCGTACATCGAGTCTATGTCCTCATCGGGATCCATTCTGAATCTTTCATACTCTGATTCCAGTTGGAAGAGATTGGAGTCTTTAACCTGAGAGGTACCTTCATGAGTTATTTCTAGTAAATTCCAAATGTCATAAGCAGTTTCACAAGCACCAACTCTATTAAATTCAGTCCTATCTAATGCGCAAAATAATGCATTCATAGCTTTAGCATTATATTTACATTTATTTTTATCCCCATCATCCCATCTATCTAGGCTTTTCCATGGTTACCTCTCCAACAACATAAGTAGGAGTGGTGTACGGTGTTTCGACACTAGCCCAGACGTCTAGATCTAAATTTATTAGAAAGTAACGCATTCGCGTTCTCCAATAGTTATAGTCGGTTTCGGTGAAAAGTGGAGGTCTACTTATTCCTTACCCCTCGTGGAAGGCAAGATCATGGAGCGCCAATATTCCCGGTTGTTAAGCCGATTTGGAATAACCTATCTCTGATACCACTTGTTGGATCTTAAGGCGCCCTTAGAGGGGGGTGAATAAGGATTTTACAAAACTTTAAATTTTTATTAAAAACTTTTGATATTTTGTTTGAATGAGAGTGAATCGAAAGTAAAGAGTAGTAAATTAATTAAAGCAAATAAGAAAAGACATGATTATCATATATAATATTTGATTACAAAATGTGATTTCTATGACGCTAGAAATCGAAGGCGAATTATGAAATATTTTTTTTGTTTTCTTTACCGACTCTTCTCACCAAGAACCAGTTGGCTTTAGCCGATCTTTCCCAGATACGACCTCAAGCCGCTCTAGCCCTTTTATCTCTAGAAAGGCCTCAAGCACCCCATAGATCTACTTCCTAGACCCAGTTGCCAACATGAGGTGAATTCCTCCCTAAGTCCTACCCTGACTTAGTCGCCAACACGAGGCGAATTAACTCCACGATTATAATGAAAGAGTTACAAAACAAAATAAAAAAACACAAATAAAAACTCCCTATGAAAAATTCTGGAGATGGCGAAGGATCTCTGAATATTCTTGAAGTCGAAGCATGCATTCTTCGCGTTGAGTAAGCGTTGATCCGATCCGCCTTGAATAATTCTCTCGAATTGTGGGAGATGATGGTCTGGAAAATTTGGCCCTCTCAGAGTTTCTGAAGTGCTGGAATAGGGCTCTCTAGCATTGGTAGTTGGAGAAGATGAAATCCACCTATTTATAGGACTGGATGCAAATATCTGCGTTAAGGCTAACGCTTGGCGTTGACCTAGTATAGAATTGTTTTGATGGATCAGATCTTCAAAACAGGAAGGAGATTCTGCACTTTAGGAAACATTCATTTTAGGCAACCCTAACGCTAGCGTTGAGGCTTACGTTGGCGTTAGGTCAGATCATTCCTAAAGAGCTCCTGCAATCACGGTTGCTTCCCTCCTTTCCATAATCATCCTGATGGGAACGAGAGTCAATGCCCATCGTTATGTCCTAATGTCTGGCGTTAGACCACATCGCTCTTTTTAGTTTGTGAGCAGGTACAGACCAATAATGCAGCATCCTAGTGTCATATTTTTTAAAACCTACATGATAAAAAAAATAATGGCAAACAAGATCAAATACAAATAGGATTTGTTATTCTCAAATCAAAGGGATGCGAAAAACCATGTTCCAACATATTTCATTGCCGAATTCAGAGAGCACTCTTAACACCACCATTGAGGAACAAGAGTGAGAAGGAGATTTCTGACGGTCAAATTTGAAGAAGGATGCTTGCTTCAACTCCGACGATGGTCATTGCATGTCTTCAACATCTCCTTCGGAGCTCTCAATATAGGGAGTCATTATTTCTGAATTTACTTTATCTTTTCATTATTTTCTTGTAACGATAGTGAATTCGTTTTGTTGCGTGTTGCGACTAGGTCGGGTTCGGCTTAGGGAGAAAATCGCCGCCTTGTGCATGGCGACTAGATCAAGGTGTGGCTCGATGCCTTATCTGGGGATAAATTGGTTATAGCCAACTGGTCCTTGGGAGAAGGTCCGGTGAAGAAACAAAAAGTGATTTTTACCCTGTCGCCTTTAATTTCAAGCATTATTGAAATTTTATCTTTGTAATTGTCTCTTTGAAATATAATATTCATTTTCAGTATCTCTAGTTTTTTGGAATTGTAATTCATTTAAGATTTCATAAGTTAAATCACTTTGGTAATTTTGTGTGTTAAGGATAAATTTCTGGAGAGTTAACGCAAGGCATTAACTCTTAACGCCAGGAGTTAACTCTTAATGCCAGGCGTTAACTCTTAACGCCGGTGTTAGAAACAGTAAACAAAAAGTTACATTTCTCTAAAAAATCTGTCAGTTTTACTAAAAAATTCATAAACCCCTTATTCACCCCTCCTCTAAGGGCGTCATAAGATCCAACACGTGGTATTAGAGGTAGGTTATTCCAAAATGGTTTCACAACCAGGAATAATGGTGCATCATGATCATGCTTTCTTTGAGGGTCAAGGGATTATTAGACCTTCACTATTTACTGGTACTGATTATAATTATTGGAAAATAAGAATGCGTTGTGTTTTAACTGCCTTTGACAATGATGTTTGCAGGGAAAAACCATTGTGATTTATCTAACAAATTATTTTAAAGTGATTTCATCATCTAAGATGTATTACCCATATTGTATAGAGAGGGTAATCTGGTCATTAGATGTCCTAGGATATCACATTCACTTAGAGTGTCAAGACCAGGTCTAAGATAAACACAAATTCAGTTATGTTAAAACTTGCGTCGAATAGAAGTCGACGCAACTTTGACTAGAAGTAAAAGCAACTCTGACTGAAAGTTGAAGTAAGTCAGACTGCTTGTCGAAGTATCTAGTAAAGTCGATGCATCGTCGAAATGAACTCGACGTAGAAGGAAGAGCCTGTCGAAGATATCTTAGAAGTCGATGTAACTTTGACTTAAATTTGACGCAGAAGATAAAGTTCAAGTCCAAGTCTTCATCTCGACGGATGCGTCGATAGGTACTCGACATAACGTCGACATCTGAGTTCAGCATAAGCTAAGAACGAATTCAAAGCTGCTTCTATAAAAACTCAGAGGTACGTTGATATGAAGAATAATGAAGTCGACGTAGCGTCGAATACAAACAGAAATAGTATATTTTCTACTGTCCTTTTTTATCCTTCTCCAAAGTCCTTTAAAGATGAAATTTGAATTACAATGGCTCGTTTATTGCCAAGAATGGAATGGAGTATTTCATAGGTACAACAAAAACATTCATGGAAGTTATTCAAATCATATGGACAGGTCAGGAAACATAAATAGAAGGAAATAATAATTGTCCAATGGAGATTCCTTAGAAGGATAGAATAGATCTGGAATGAAATCAAACAGTATTCGACAAAGAATAAGTATTCAGAAGAAGGAAGACAAAACAACTAATTCATTATTCGGCCATCTTCTTCTTTTGAAGTTCTCTAAGATAGAAAGAGAAGAACTTCTATGTACAGATGCAAGGCTGCAGTCACTTCTTCTTCTTCAAATCATACAACAGTAAGCAAAACAAGAGTACATAGATCACAAGGATCAAAGGCTTATAAACCTTACATTCATCACTATCATAAGCAAGGGTTCATCTTATACAGATCCTGAAGAATATCAAAAGCTCACAACTACTAAAGGATTCATACAGTAGAATCATATTCTTCTTCCTATTCTTCTTTCCTCTGTTCTTATTTTTTAACTGAGAAAGGGTCCTAAGAATCCCTCTTCAAAGGATTCAGTTGGTTCTAAGAGTCTCCTTATCAAAAGACTCAGTTGGTCCTAAGAGTCTCCTTATCATAAGACTCAGTGGTTCTAAGAGTCTCTTTATCAAAAGACTTAGTAGTTCTAAGAGTCTCCTTGTCAAAAGGCTCAGCGCTGGTTCTAAGAGTCTCCTTATCAAAAGACTCGGGCAGATTTAGTGCAATCCTACCAAGGTGGTAGAAGAGTGGACTACCCACATTTTGGGGAACCACTATAAAATTTTCTGTGTCATCTGTGTTTGATTTTCTGTGTTGTCTCCTTACTTATTATTGTTTTCTATTTTCTGTGGTTATTTTATTCTGAGTTAGTTTTGCAGAATGCATAGTTTTTAAAGTAGTTTATTGCGTGTGCATATTTAGGGTAAATGTTTTTAATACTCGATTCACCCCCCCCCCCCTAGAGAATACTCTGAGGCACACTATGCACTTACAATGTTTGGGGCATGGTAGAAGTTTGCTACTCTCCACCAACATTTGTTGTTGGAGAAGTTATTCTGAAAAAAACTAGAGATAAATGGGATGATAATGATAAGTTGAGACGTAAGAATAACGCTGAAGCTATTAATGCTTTATTTCGTGCTTTTGATAGAACAGAATTTAATAAAACTTATGCTTGCAAAATTGCTTATGACATGGAATTTATTAGAAATTACTCATGAAGGTACATCATAGGTCAATGATTCAAATCTCTTCCAACTTGAATCCAAATACGAGAAATTCTGAATGGAGGTGGATGAAGACATAGATTCAATATACACACGGTTCACCAAGATCACCAACGACTCCAAAGTACTTGGAAAGGTGTTCTCCAACAGCGACTTGGTGAGAAAAATTCTAAGGTCTCTCCCTCCAAAGTTCAATCCAAAGGTGACGGCTATCTCGGAGTCGCGTGATCTGAAGAAACTCCAAATTGAGAGCCTCATTGGGAACCTCAAGACCCATGAGGTTAAACTCAAATTTCAACAACAAGAGTAAAACATGGAGCCAAAGAAGAAGGCCTTGGCATTAAAGTCAAAGAAGGAGCCTGATGGAGATGATGATGAAGAGGACGAGGAGAGACTTTTTGTGAAAAAGTTCAAAAGGCTCATGAAGAATCCAGAAAGGAGAAACACCTTCCGAAAATATTTCATCAAGAAGGGATCCACGTCGAAGAAAGGAAAAGGTAGCGACGAGGACGATGATAAGCGGCCACCACTAGAGTGCTACCATTATAGAAAGTCCGAACACATCCAGAGCCAGTGCCCTAAATATCTGAAAGAGCATAAATAAAAGTGGCACAAGGGAAAAGAGAAAAAGGAGGTCCTAAAGGCGACTACATGGGATGACTCCTCCGATGAATCAAGCAGCTCATCCTCCACCAGTGAAGAAGAAGCCAACATTTTCCTCATGACAAAGAGCAACACACTATCCGATGATGAATGTGGTGTCCAAAGCGACACTGAGGTAACTCTTCCTACTACTTTTGATGGTTTATATATTGAGTATTTACAAACTTGCAGATTTTTTGATAAAAGTTTAAGAGATATTGATAATAAATTCTAAAAATAAACATTTGTTAAAGCAAAACAAAAAACTATCTAAACTATTAGGGAAAAAGAAGGTATCTTGCCAAGAGTGCAATCACTCCTTGGCAAGAGTGAAAGAAGTTGAAGAGGCTCTTTCTAAATCCCACTCCACTATTGAATTTCTTAATAAAGAAAAGGGGGATTTAGAATGAACTTTAAAAACCTCTCTTTATCAATTAGAAGAAGGAAAGAAATCTTTTGCAAATCGGTGTGTTATGTTAGTAACGGAAAACACTGCTCTTAAAGCCCGAATTTATGATATAAATATGGCTATTAAAAAATTCAGAGTTTGGTAAAGGTCTCTCGACATGATCTTGTCCAACCAATGTCATGGTAGTGCCAAATGTGGCCTTGGGCATGTTACTAGGAGCTATCGCTTAGCGTTAACCCTTAATGCTGGCGTTATCAGTAAATCCAAAAAATTTATTTCTGTTAATAAAAAATTATTTCAAAATTCAAATGTTATCTCATCTTCCTGTAAGAGTTTATCCAAAACTCTGAAAATGGTTTCATCCCCTTTTATATCGTGTGCCAAATGTCATATATTTGGACACACCTCGGACTCATGTAGGAAGAAGGGTCGTAGTGCTCTAAAGCAAATTTGGGTGCCTAAGTCATCCATCTATTCTATGGGAGGAACCTCTTGGGTATCCGGATCTTTACTTTCATCTCCTTTTTAGGTATGTTGGAAGGCCAAGGAAAAAGGACGTGTGGTATTTGGACTCAGGATGCTCCAAACACATGACGGACAACAAAGCAAAGTTCGTTAGTCTTGAGATGAAGAAAGTAGGGTTGGTGACATTTGGAAATAACAGAAAAGGAAGGATCATGGGCATCGGCACAGTGGGTAATGATTGTTTCTCAATCTCTAATGTTTTATTTATAGATGGCTTGAAACATAATTTAATCTCAATTAGTCAATTATGTGATAAAGGTTTAAATGTTTTATTTGAATCATCTACAAATCTTTGCAAAATCATAAATAGTGAAACAAATGATGTCATACTCACCGAACCTAGAATGCATAAAGTTTATATAATTGCCTTTAATAATCTTTTACAATCGTCTTTAAAATGCTTTATTTCTAAAAATGATGAATAAGAACTTTTGCATAGGTGTCTTGGTCACTATAGCACCAAGTTTTTTTAAAATTATAAAAGATAAATTAATTAAGGGTTTACTAATGCTTAATGGTAAATTGGCTTCTCTTTGTACGCCTTGTCAAAAGAGAAAGTTTACAAAAAATTCTTTTGAAAGCAAAAATGTAATTTCTGCTACTAGATCTCTTCAATTACTTCATATGGATTTATTTGGACCGGTTAGCACTTCATATGGATTTATTTGATGATTATTCTAGATTTTGTTGGACTTTATTTCTAACTTCCAAATTTGATGCACTTCTTTTGTTTACTTAACTATGCATTCGTATTCAAAACGATCTTGATTTAAAAATTAAATCCATACGCTCGGATCATGGAGGAGAATTTGAAAATGATAAATTTCTTCTTTTTGTAATGTTTAAGGAATTAAACATGAATTTTCTGCTCCACGCACCCCACAACACAATGGTGTAGTGGAGAGGAAAAATAGAACCCTTCAAGAGCTAGCACGCACTATGCTTTGTGAATATAGGTTGCCTAAATCATTTTAGGCCGAAGCTATTAATACTTCATGTTATATTATTAATCATGCCATGATGTGTCCTATTTTAAAATTAACACCTTATGAGCTTTATTTTAAAAAGAAATCCAATGTATCGTATTTTTATGTTTTTGGATGCATTAGAAAAAGTTGATGAAAAATGTGATGAGGAAATTTTCATTGGCACGATTAATAATATAAGAACTAAAATAGTTGAAGAGTCTATTCATGTAAGATTTAATGAGTTTGTTCCTTCTGTAGATACAAATCGTACAGGAAACGAAGATGAACCCCTTTCCCCTTTAGAGCATGAGGATGATGAATCGCTTGGAGAAAAGAAGAGGAGAAAGAAGAAGAACAAGTGGAATATGTTCCTCTAAGTGTGCTATAGTTTTCAAAGGATCATCCAAGGGAGCTTGTCTTAGGAGAACCGTCAAAAGGAGTAAGTACTCGTTCTTCTTTACATGAGTCTTTTTCAAACCTTTGTTTTGTATCCAAAATAGAACCGAAAAACTTTTCAACCACTTTAAATGATCAATTTTGGTTTTTAGCTATGAACGAAGAATTAAATCAATTTAAATGTAATAAGGTTTAGAATTTAATAGAGAGGCCATCTAATCATCCGGTTATAGGTGTTAAATGGATTTTTAAAAATAAACTAGATGGTGACTCTAGGATAACAAGGAATAAAGCTAGATTAGTTGCACATGGTTATTCACAAATCGAAGGGGTAGATTTTGATGAAATTTTTGCACCTGTTGCTCGCCTTGAATCAATTAGAATATTTATTGCATTTGCGGGTTTTAAAAGATTTAAATTATTTCAAATAGATGTTAAAAGTGCATTTTGAATTGGATTATAAAAGAAAAAGTTTATGTAGAACAACCCCCGGTTTTGTGAGTAAAAAAATTCCTAATCATGTTATAAGTTAGAGAAAGTGCTTTATGGATTGAAGCAAGCGCCGCGTGCTTGGTATGATAGATTGACATTATTTTTAATAAAGCACGGTTATAAAATGGGAAGTGCGGATAATACACTCTTCATTAAGCGTGTAGGTAATGATTTGATTATATTGTAAATTTAGGTTGATAATTTTATTTTTGGAGCCCTTAATGAAGAGTTATGTACTGAAGTAGTTTTAGTGATGAAAAATGAATTTGAAATGAGCTTGGTAGTGTTAGAATTTTTAATAAGCGGAAAACGGAAACAAGGTCGCAGGAACACTCCAACCATACCAAGCACCAGAAACTAGAAACAATGAAGGAACAAGAGAAATCTTGTATCAACTATCTTTTGTACATTTCGAGACATACATTGCGAGACATGATTCTTTCAGTACACAATGATGAGGAGAGAAGAAAACCAACTACAAGAAGCTAGAGGTTACAACATGAACCCGCCAAACAAACCCGGCTAATAAAGATTGTCCACGCAAACCGCTAAGTCACCGAACCCCAACTCAACATGCAGACTACTCGTTATTTCAATGCTCACCCTGTTCGCCCAAGCAAGGCTGCCTGAATGCAGTCATTTTTCCGTTCTTAACTGCGAACAAGCTGCTGAAGAACTGAACAGAAGTAACAGACCGACAAAGACAAACTGCCTAACCGCCGCGGTCTGAACTTTATTGAAAGCTAGAAACGAGCTGAAGAGAACCTACCTTGTCGCTACCCATGACCTTCTACTGCTACCTGCCACTAACTGCTGCCAACTTATCCGTTATGGTTTCCTCTGATAAAATCAGAACCATAAGCACGCCGCACACCCTGCGAACACAGCAAAGACAAGCCTTAAACCGCACGAACAGAAAAGTCTATCCGCACCACAAACTCGCGAGCTCTCACTTACTGTTCACGTCTTTCTTAACTCTAGTGGAGGTCCTATTCATAGTAGAGGTAAGGAGTGTGTTCACCGCCTATGCGATAGGATAACCGCCCACCAACAACAGCGGGTAGAAAACAACTCGCGCGACTTGCTGAGTTAACCCTGCAGAACAGCTCGCCGACTTAAGAACAAGCTGCGCGGACTATTTGCAAAACTTCAGCAATACCAGCAGACACCTTCCAGCCTGCGAGCAAATAACTGGCCAGAACACAACATCTAGAAGTAACCGCAGATCTTAACCGCCCGGTTACAAACTGATAGCTGACCCCAGGTGGTTTGAGAACCAAGGCCACCTGCCACTTGCTAACTGCCAATTCAATGCGGGAAGACAACCCATGCGGTCTCCATATCAGATCATCCTACCTCCGCGGTATTACCAGACAGCCCGGTCTGATGCCCAGACCGCCCGACCTCCACTTACACTTCAAAAATTCAACACTCCCCCTTGTAGTGGGAAGTGTATGTCAACCCAAGCAATCCCCGTAACCGAGTAAATGGTCCCTTCGCCAGCGGCTTCGTGAAGAGTTTAGCGACATTATCCTCACTCTGCACATGATCTCTCCAGCACCTTCTCGCAAAAGAAATGAATCTCGATCTCAATATGCTTGGTCTGTGCGTGACATACTGGATTATTAACCAGTTTGAGGGCACTCTCATTGTCATCACGCAGCAGAGTACGACCTCGAACCTCCTTATGGACATCCGCCACCAATCTCCTAAGCCAGATGGCTTCCTGAGCTGCCAAGGAAGAAGTCTTGTACTCTGCTTCAGTGGTAGAGATGGACACAGAATCCTGCTTAGCCACCGATCCGCATAAGAAAACATTACCAGATGTCGACTTCCGATTGTCTGAATCTCCCCCATAATTGGCCTCCATGTATCCATGCAAACAAAAGCCCGTGTCTCTCCCATAAAGGAGACCCATCTTTGAGGTCGACTTCACATACTTCAAAATACTTCTTGCCGCCACTAGATGAGGTTTTCGTGGTTCCGCCATATATCGACTTACCCTACCAACTGCATAAGCAATATCCGTTCTAGTAATCATCAAATATATTAGACTCCCAACAAGAGCCTGGAACACCAACGGCTCAAGAAGAATCCTCCCCTCATCCCGCCGAATTTTTAGACCAACCTCCAGTGGATTAGAGCTGCTCTTTTCATCCTGCATGACAAATTGCTTAACGATCCATTTCACATAACCTTTCTGGGAAACAAGCACACTGCTCTCTTTCCTCTCCACCTCGAGTCCAAGGAAATGGTGAAGCTCCCCCATATCCTTCATCTCGAACCTGATAGCTAATTCAGCCTGAAGCTTAGCTACCTCAGCCTCTGAGTTCCCTGTGATGATCATGTCATCAACGTATAATAACACCAAGACTTGCAACTCCCCGATCTTCTTTACGAACAGACTCGAGTCTAAATCTGAAGCAAAGTATCTGCAGAACTGGAGGTATTCTGTGATCATCCCATACCGCACCCGAGGCGCTTGCTTCAACCCGTAAAGAGCCTTCTTGAACTTGCAGACGTGTCCTGGATGAGCTTTTGATACGTATCCCAGTGGCTGAACCATGAAGATATCCTTGTCAATCTCGTCGTACAAGAAAACATTCTTTATATCGAGTTGCCAAATCTTCCAGCCTTGCCTAGCTGTCAACGCAATCACCACCCATACCGAAGTCATCTTGGCTACCAGACTAAATGTCTCTTCATCGTCTTCTCCATACTGTTGAGAGAACCCTCGAGCTACAAGGCAAGCCTTGTTTTGCTCGATACTCCCGTCAGCTTTCTTCTTCAGCTTGTAGACCCACTTGCATGTCACAGGAGTAATGCCATCAACCTTGGGCACAAGGTCCTAGGTCTCATTCTTCTTGAGGGCATCCATCTCCTCATCCATGGCATCTTCCCACTCCTTGACTCCAGTGTCATCTTCAAAGCATGGCAACTCTCACTCATCAAAGGGACCAGCAAAGAAACATGAGACAAAGCTCACCTGGTTTCCTCCTGTATACCAAGCTGGTGGAATAATAGTCCTCTTGCACCTCCTCAGAGCTTTACTCTAATCCACCTCTTCCACTGCAACTTATGGACTAGCTTTTCTCCTGGACACACTTGGAGCATCGCTCCCCCTTCTTTAAGAACCTGAAGCAACTAGAGCACCTGGTGAAACAGGTAACTCCACCAGAACTTCCCTTGCAGCTTCTTCTGGTCCACCATCTACCATACTTTCTTGTAACTCAACGGAGGAGCTACCCTAGTATGATGTCAGCTTGTCAAATACCACATCCCTTGAGACCACAACTCTCCATGCCTCTGGATCCATGCATCTCCAACCCTTTTTCTGGTCATCATAACCGATGAAGACTAGCTTCCTTGCTTTCACATCTAGCTTCATTCTGATGGCATCAGGAACATGCACATAGTAGGTAGATCCAAACAGGAGAAGGTGTTCCACCGTAGGCTTTATCTTGAACATCAACTCATGTGGGGTCTTCATGTTGATGGGACTTAAAGGCATCTGATTGATGATATAAGTTGCACAAGACATTCCCTCTGCCCAGAAGGACTTTTGGATACTCTTGGCATGAAGCCAACATTTGTAGGTCTCCGTCATATGATGGATCTTTCGCTCTGCAACTCCATTCTGTTGTTGAGTGTGAGCACAAGAGAGCTCTCACTGGATGTCATGCTTTCTGCAGAAGTTGAAGAACTCATTGGAAGTAAACTCCCCTCCATTATCAGTTCTGAACTTCTTGATCTACAGATTAAGTCGACCCTCCATGAGCTCCTTGAACTCCACAAACTTCCCGAATGCTTTCTACTTCTCCTTCAGAAAATATACCCAAGTATATCTAGTGAAATCATCAATCAAGACCAGTATATACATGTTGCCTCCAAGACTGGCTGTTGCGGTAGGTCCAAATATATCACCATGAATACACTCCAATGGTGCCCTTGATCTGCTTTGTGACTTGTCGAATGGAAGGCATTGAACCTTACCATATTGACAACCTGCACAAACATGACCTTAATCGAAAGATGACGGACTAGGCAAACCTCTCACAAGGCCACTTCCCGCCATAGCCTTCAGCTTATCCATCCCAACATGCCCAAGTCAGTCATGCCATATTGCAGCGCTATCATTAGTCCTCATCTTATCAACATACGAACTTGTAGATAACACAAACAATTCCTTCACCCTTCTACCAACATGAGTGACTTCAACCTTCACCGCTGACATGTTTCGAAGAAACTTCACTTCTATTGGACCAAACAGAATGTGATAGCCAGCATCAACAGCGTTGGTCATCGAGAAGAGGTTTTTCTTCATCCCCAGAACATGATAGACACTCTTCAACGTAAGAGGACCTCTATCTCTATTCAAGAATCTACACCATACTTCTCTACTGCATGTATAATATCATCAGCAGTAATGATAGCATCATTACCTATGTATGTCTGCAAAGAAGAGAACTTGGATTCAACCCCTGTGAGGTGATGACCACACCCAGAATCCACTATCCAATCATCCTGATAGTTAATGGAAGTCATAGCCCGAACACAAGTGCCCATCATAAAGTCTCCATCTCCCCAACTAATATTAGTATTAGAACCAGCCTCTTCCTTTCCTGCAGCATGCCCCGGCTGAAGATTGACTCTGTAGTCCTTTTTAAAGTGACCAAGCTTATTGCACCTGAAGCATCTTGGACCTTCCTTCTTTTTCCCATCACGCTTAGGAGTATAGCTCCTCTCCTACTGATACGAAGTAGATGGACCATCATCTCCAGATGACTTCTTCTTCTTGTCCCAACGCTACTTCTTTCCAGAATAAAGAACCTCACTTTCTCCCTCAGAGATAGACATTCCCGCCATCTGCATAGCCAAACTCTCTTGCGATGCAAGCAAGTTTTCCAGCTCCAGCAATGATGGCAGATTGGCCCAACCTTGAACAGAAGTAACAAAGGCCACATACTCCCTCCGCAAGTCATGGATTATGTGCCTCTTCAGCTTAGCTTCTGATATAGGCTCATCCGGGTCCAAAGCCGAAATCTCTGTGCCAAGGTTCTTCATCTTTAGGAAGAACGTTGATATGGACAAGTCTCCTTGAGTTGCTTTAGCCAACTCATTCTCCAAGAATTTTAGTCGAGCTACATTCTTCTTATTGAACAAGCCATCCAAGGTTGTCCAAATCTTAGCAGCTGATTGATATCCAATGATGTGATCAAATAATTTTGATCAGATAGCCCCTTTGAGAGTAAACTCCGCCTTAGCATTAGTTCTCCTCCAATCTCTCACCAGATGAGCATTTTCACCAGCAGCAACCACTTCTTGATTTTCTTCTGCACCAATAACCTCCCAGAGGTCCTCGCCCAAAAGATAGCTCTCCATGCAAGACTTCCACTTCTTAAAGTTAGTCTACATCAGGAGCTCAATACCAAGACCTCATGCTATTCCTCCTTCCATTTTTATACCACTGATAACTGTGCTTTCAGAAATCCAAGCAAGATAACTGCGGTTGAATCACTGCTCAAACCACTGTTCCCTTTGATACTATGTTAAAAAATTTTATAAGCGGAAAACGGGAACCAGGTCACAGGAACACTCCAACCATACCAAGCACCAGAAACCAGAAACAATGAAGGAACAAGAGAAATCTTGTGTCAAACATTTCGAGACATACATTGCAAGACATATTCTTTCAGTACACAATGATGAGGAGAGAGGAAAACCAACTACAAGAAGCTGGCGATTACAACATGAACCCGCCAAACCGCCCAGCTAACAAAGGTTGTCCGCGCAAACCGCCAAGTCACCAAACCGCAACTCAACACGCGGACTACCCATTATTCTAATGCTCACCCTGTTCGCCCAAGTAAGGCCGCCTGACCGCAGTATCTCTGCCGCTCCTAGCCGTGAACAATCTGCTGAAGAACTGAACAGAAGTAACAGACCGGCAAAGGGAAACTGCCTAACCGCCGCGGTCTGAACTTTATTGAAAGCAATAAATGAGCTGAAGAGAACCTACCTTGTCATTAACCGCGACCTCCTACTTCTACACGCCGCTTACTACTGCCAACTTATTCGCTGCGGTTTCCTCTGATCAAATCAGAACCACAAGCAAGCCGCAAAACCAACGAACACAGCAAAGACAAGCATCAAACCGCGCGAACAGAAAAGTCAATCCGTACCACAAAATCGCGAGCTCTCACTTACTGTTCACATCTTTCATAGCTCCGGTGGAGGTCCTATTTATAGTATAGGTGAGGAGTGTGGTCACAGACTACACGATAAGATAACGGCCCACCAACAACAGCGGGTAGAAAAATCTCACGCGACTTGCTGAGTTAACCCTACAGAATAGTTCGCCGACTTAAGAACAAGCCGCGCGGACTATTCACAAAACTCCAGCAATACCAGTAGACACCTGCCAGCCCGTGAGCAAATAACCGGCCAGAATGCAACATCTAGAAGTAACCACAGATCTTAACCGCCCAGTTACAAACAGATAGCTTACCCCAGGTGGTTTGAGAACCAAGGCCACCTGCCACTGGCTAACCGCCACTTCACTGCGGGAAGACAACCCGTGCGGTCTCCATATTAGATCGCCCGACCTCCGCGGTATTACCAGACCGCCCGGTCTGATACCCAGATCTCCCGACCTCCACTTACACTTCAAAAATTCAACAGGTAGGAGAACTCACTTATTTCCTAGGATTTCAAATCTCACAAAAACAAGATGGTATTTTTATTTATCAAACTAAATATGTTCATGATATTCTTAAAAGATTTGGATTTGAAAACCTAAAATAAGCTAATACACCAATGAGTGCATCACTAAAGTTAGGAAATGATGAAGGCGGTATTTCTATTGATCAAACATTATATAAAGGAATGATAGGATCATTGTTATATTTAGGCGCATCTAGACCCGATATTATGTTTTCCATTTATTTATATGCTAGATTTCAAGCTAACCCAAAAGAATCACATTTAAAAGCGGTTAAACGTATTTTAGATATCTAATTAGAATGTCTAGATTAGGCTTATGGTAACCTCATAATGATTGTTTTATTTTACATAGTTTTTCTGATTCGGACTATGTGAGATGTTCATAAGATCGTTAGAGCACCTGTGGAACGTGTCATTTTATAGGCCCTTCACTTGTATTATGGTCGAGTAGGAAACAAAATTCTATTGCCCTCTCCACCACCGAGGCCGAATATATCGCACTAGGTATTTGTTGTGCACAAGCATTATGGATGACCCAAATGTTAGAGGACTTTGGTGTTTATCTAAATAACATAGAATAAAAATGTGACAACAAGAGCGCTCTCGATCTTACAAACAATCCCGTACATCATTCTAGATCTAAACATATAGATATCCGACATCATTTTATTAGGGATCATATCAAGAAGGAACATGTTAAAATTAGCTTTATAGGGACTGATTCTCAACTTGCCGATATTTTTACCAAACATCTACCCGATGGACATTTTAACATGCTTAGGTTAGAATTGGGTGTCTAAGAAATATCGCATTAAATCCTATAAATTGCTATCAAAATTTTATTTATTTTTTATTTTATGGTTTGCATTATTTTTTTTATAAAAGAATCCAAAAAACAATAAAAAAGTAAAAAAACTTTTAAAACCACAAAAACATGCTAAAAGAGACTTCAAATAAACTCTATAATCTCTGAAATTTTAGCAGTAAGGTCTCTTTATAATATAAATGAATTATGAAAAATATTTTTCAAAAACTCAAGATTTGCCATTCTGTTTTGGCGTTAAGAAGCTAACGTCTGGCGTTAGCCCCTTGCTCCAAATTTTTATTGTTGTTTTGAAAAATTTCTAGTATTATTTTAATATAGTGTTACGTTTTTCTCTGTTTTTAAAAAGTAATTTTTGTTGTATTTACTTTAAAAAAATGATGAACATACAAAATTATGCTTCAATGCTTACAATCAAGGATGATTATATTTATTGATTAAAGATTATTTACATTGTTTGATTTTAACCTTCAAGTTTCTTAAAAACACTATTTTGTTTTTTTCATGCCTTGAATATTATCTTTAAATGTGCAATGAATTTGGTTATAAATTACATGGGTTGAAATGTTTTTACATGCCTCTAAGTATGAGTAAAGCTTTATCTTTGGTAATGGTTTTCTCACTTACACCTTTTTGTTAATCTACATGTGTTTTAAATCTTATTTTAGCATGATTGTAGTATAAGAACTTATCATTTTGAATTTCATAAATACTTTACCTACACAACATTAAATTCCTTCATGAAATTCTTTGTTTGTTTCATGCACTTGTGATTAGAGAAATGTGGTATTTAGAATAAAAATTTATATGTTTGCAAAAACAAGTGAATTTGGAGTTCTTGGTCACAAATAAAATGAACATCAAATAAAAATATATATATGATAAGGAAAACACCACCAAAAATTGTAAAGTGTCTTGTGCAAACAAAATTTTGACCACTTTTCTTTTAAAAAAAAATCTTTAGGTGCATTAAAATTTATGGAAGTAAAGTTGTTTATGTTAATTTCAAGTTATGTTCTTAAATTACATACTTTCATGTGGTTCGATTTTTACACTTGTATACTTTATCAAAACATCTTTATTGAACACATCATTATCATTTATAACACTTCCACTCATGAGAATTGGACCTAAAGCTTATCTATAAGGGCCCGTTCGTTTGGACGGAATTGGAATTCGATATTGAAATTGAATATTATGGAATTAAATATTGGTGACTAATTCCAATTCCAACGTTCGCCTAATAAACAATATTGTTGAATATTGTGAAATTAATCAATACTTTTATTCGTTTCTTAAATAAAATTCAATTTAAGAATTGAAAAATATTACGAAAAAGCTAATATTTATCACATATATCATAAACAAATGTATGTCATGGCGACGTTTTTTTTGCCCGGGGGTGATTTTTTTGCCCGAGAACGATTTTTTTCGCCCGGGCGCAATTTTTTCGCACAACCGGGATTTTTTCACCCGGGCGCGCATTTTTTTCCCGGACTCATTTTTTCGCCCGTGTGCGATTTTGTCTCTCGGGCACGATTATTTTGCCCGTGCGCAAATTTTTTTTTTCCGGGTGCGATTTTTCCACCCGCCCGGCCTAAAAAAGCTCGCATAGGCTATAAAAACGCGTCCCAGCAAAAAACCGCTCCCCGATGAACGAAAAATAGCCCCCGAGCAAAAAAATCTCGTAGGGCGAAAAAACTCGCCTGGGCAAAAAAATCGCTCCCGGCCAAAAAAATCTTGCCCGGGCGAAAAAATTGCGCCTAGGCGAAAAAATTGCGCGCGGGCAAAAAAATCGCTCCATGACAAAAAATCACGTTTGAGCGAAAAAATCGCGACGGGAAGAAAAACACTCTCTAGGGAGAAAAATTCGCGCCCGGGAGAAATATTCGCGTCCGGGCGAAAAATTCGCGCCTGGGCGAAAAATTCGAGTCCGGGCAAAAAAATGCTCTCCGGGAAAAAAAACGCGCCCGGGTGAAAAAATCGCGCCCGGGTGAAAAAAAACGCGGCCGTGCGAAAAAATCGCGCCCGGGTGAAAAAATCTCCCCCGGGCGAAAAACGCGCGGCCGGGTGAAAAAAGCGCGCCCGGGCGAAAAACGCGCGCCCAGGCAAAAAACTCGTGACCGAGCGAAAAATTGCGCGACCAGGAGAAAAACGCGCGCCCGGGCGAAAAACACGCGTCAGGGCGAAAAACACGCGCTAGGGCGTTAAATTTCCGCCCGGGCAAAATTTGGGCATCTGGGCGAAAAATGCACGTTCAGGCGAAAAACTCACGTCCGTGCGAAAAACTCGCGCCCGGGTGAAAAATTGTGCGCCCGGGCGCATAAACGTGCGCCCGGGCAAAAAAATGCGATAAATCGAGCGTGCCAGACTCGCCCAATTCCGATATATCTAGCTAGATTTTGTGCTTGGGCTAAAATCAATTCCATGATATTCAAATCAAATTTCAATTATTAAAGATACCTAAGAAGCGAACGGCGTAATTGGAATTCGACGTCGAATTTCAATTCCAAGTCTTCAATTCCGTCCAAACGAACGGGGCCTAATATTCTCTACAATCATGAGTAATTGCACTAGATAGCAAAGCATGATCCTTACAATATTTATGTTTACTTGAAATGCAAATTAATTTACATTGTAAAGCTTATCTTTTCTTGATATTTGTAATCTTGCTTGCTAATTTTTTTTACCAATTTCAAATGTACTTGCAACTTCTGTATCTATATCTACACATCTACTTATTTGAACTAACACTTGGTATCTAAATTATTATATTTTGTACTTACAAAATCTTAAAGATGTACAAAATTGCTTTCGATGTGTTCATTATTTTTAAAAGTTGTTATTATCTCTACATAGTTGATGAGTCCCCTTTATATACACTTTTTTAGACTCATCCAGGCTAGTTTTCACTCTTGTGCACGTCCTTTTGAGCCATTACTGCTTATATTTCTCTTATAATTACTTCTGCGCTATGTGCACCATTTAGACCCATTTTGGTTTGCTTTTATGCTTCTTGTTGTTGGGGGTAAGCACATGGTGCTCCCTAATCTTTTATTTTGTATTTGTATTGAGCTGGAAGGGTATTCCTAGTCGTATTGTTGTTTATGCAGGTGATTGGATCATCCTATTTTACCCATTTTCATGGCTGCATATATCACACGGCCGTGCGTTTTACTTGACGCACGGATGGCTGCGGTCGTGCGCATTCACCTGGGGTAGAAAATGATGTTATGTCGTTGATCGTGCATTTTTATATACGGGCAGTTGCTCGTACGCGAAGAAAATGCATGGTCGCCAGCTAAGCTTAGTTTTTCGGCCAATCTGGATTTGCCAGTGCGTGAGTAAAATGCACGGGCACTGCTGCTTCTTCCGCAAGGCACTGCTCCTTCTTTAATATTGCACGGTCTACGCACGGTCATGCGTTCGACCGTGCGTGACTAAATTTATTCTGCTTTTGTTTATAAACCAGGAAATCTGCTGGCTAAAGGGATCGATCTTCCATTTCTGTGATTTTAAGCTCTGCCCAGCACCATTTTCGCTCCTCCTCCGTCTCCACTCATCTCCTTCATCCGGGAACCATTCTCCGGAGAAACCCTAGCGGATTCCAAGAGTTTGGAAGCATTCCTGGCCGTCAGCAACACCATTGTCGAGTTGTGCAACCTCAGTTTGGAAGAGGAAGAAGAAAATCTACGAATGAAGATGACGGAGCAAGATCCGAGAGAGTGAAAGTCTCTTGGTCCCGGAAGCATACATCAACCGATCCCGGAAGTGGTTTGACAACCCACTGTTCCCGCTGAGATCGACGACTAGTCTTCTCTTTTGGTTTATTCTTCCCCTCTCCCATTGTTGTTGTTACTAGTTTGTAAAGAACTTGAATACACTCATTTGTCTATGAATGAAAGTGTTTAATGCTTTTCTTAATCTTGGATTGTGTGTTGTGTTGCGCTTCATCACCACTCACCCGCATCCACTCCATTCACTCACTTGACATTCATGTTAGAAAAGGCTAACATCGATTAGCGAAGAGGTGATTGCGGCCCTCACATTCCACACTTGCTTTCCGTCCACTCGCCTAACGAAGCCCGGCATAGCGGCCGACGCATTCATCTCGCCAAGCGAAGCGGTGATTTCGACCCCATCTTTATTTTCAAGTTTGTTAATTTAGACCATTCAACCAAAACCCCCTTGTTTTACTTATTTCGCTCATTATAACAATCGTTTCACGACACGAATTACTTCACCACAACCTGCATTCCTCAAGAGATTGACATTCGGCGAAGCTATTCCCATTATTACTTGACAGCGACCGGTGCACTTGCCGAAACCGCATCAAGATTTTGGTGTCGTTGCCAGGGACTGCAGGTGTGAAGTGTTTTGGTGTTTTGAACCCTTGTTATAGGAGCGGGTGTTTTTTATTTATGTTCTTTTTTGTCTTTTGTTTGTGTATGCAGGGGCAAGCCGCAAGAGATCTTGCACCCTTTGATCCAGAAATCAAAAGGACTGCTCGCGCACTGTGGCGTGCTGCAGCCGCACGAGCACAAATAGGTGATAATCTGAACCAGGCAGAGGGCCACGGAGGAGGCCTGAGAGTGCCTGACGAGGTGTAGAATATTATGGTGGATGAGCAGGAGGTGGCTCGACCAAGGACACGGACAATGAGGGATTACACCACTCCAACTGCCGGGAGTGTGTATCCGCGATTCGGGTCGTATATCAGGAACAACCAATTTGAAATCAAGCCGGCCATTCTGAATATTATCCGCAACAATACACAGTTCTCAAGGATGCCTAGTGAAGACCCACATCGTCACTTGGCGGAGTTTGCTGAAATTTGCGGAACATTCTGCTACACGGGAATCCCGGATGAGATAGTCAAACTGAGACTGTTCCCATTCTCTCTGCGCAATAAAGCCAAGGTCTGGCTCCATACAATCCCTCCTAGTACAGCCGCAACATGGGCCGCCCTCACGTCCAAGTTCCTCGCCAAGTTCCACCCGGTGGACAAGATTGTGAGCCTTCGGCGGGATATTGCTACTTTCCGTCAGGCGGATCAGGAGACTCTTGCTGAGGCTTCGGAGCGCTTCAATGAACTCCTTCGCAGGTGCCCAAGCCATGGACACCAACCGTGGGAGCTAGTGGAGAACTTATACTTTGCTATTGAGCCCAACTATCGGGCAATGGTTAATGTCACTGCTGGAGGCACCTTGATGAAACACACCCCGGAGGAAGCCTTGAGAATCTTGCAAGGCACAACTTCTCACAACACATTCTGGACAGCTGGGAGGAACGCACCCAGGGGCGCTTGGGGTATTTTGGCAGTGGACTCGATACCTTCTGCTGCTGCACCTTCTATGACTATCGCTTGCGAAGGATGTGGAGGTGGTGGTCACCATGCTTACGAATGCCCAGGAGGTGGACCGTCAGGTGAATTCGCCCAGCTTAATTTAAATGAGTCTATTAATTATGTAGGTAATCAAACTAGGGGGCACCCTATGGTAATACATATAATCCGGGTGTGAGAAATCACCTAAATTTCTCATGGAGTCAAAACTCTTCGGGCCAACGTTGGCAATCAGGTCAGCATCAATTTGATGCTAAAGCGTCTGGAAGCCAACAAATGCCACCTCAACCCGGATATAATCAAGGAGCTTCATTGAAGCGCAAGAGTACGTTAGAAGAGATGATGGAAAAATTTGTCGACGTGGCGCAAGCAAATATGGCCAATCAAATGACCTCGATGTGGAACTTGGAAACGCAACTGGGTCAATTGGCTCAAGTGCTTTCTGAGCGAACTCAAGGTGCTCTCCCGAGCACGACGGAAAAAAATCTGTGTGAGCTAGGAATGAGCCTAGTCGAGGTAGATGGTTGTAATGAGGGCGAGTTAATATTGAAATGTGAGATAAACAACATTGAAACCACCGCTCTTTGCGACACAGGATCGTCACGCAACGTTCTTGCACAACAAGACATTGAAAAGCTGAACTTAGAAATCAATGTGGACGATCAGACACATCTTGTCCTCGCAAATGGAACGGTGGTGGAAACAGTGGGAGAAATTATGGATGTTAAGGTTGTTATAGATGGAGCAGCGATTGTCACCAACTTTTAGGTTCTGGGACCCATGGAAAACACTTCCATGCCTCTTTTGTGTATCCCGTTCTTGAAGGAGAGTGGAGCCACTCTTCATATCGTTAAGGGGTGTGTCACTTTGTCACCCAAAGTGGCACACCACACCTTCCCCTCTACAACAACCAAGGATCTAAATTCTTTACCTGTCAATTCTGATAAATTTGTTAATGAGTTGAGTATAGTTGTGGAGAAGCAAAGTGAAGAAACAAATGATGAGTCAGAGGAGGAGGAAAAGAAGATAGTGAAGAAAGATGTGAGGGATGAAGAAGAAGCTGAGAGCAAAGGCGGCGAGGCCGCGAAGTCTGAAGTTACCCTGGCCGACATGGCTAAAAACATTTTGATTGAATCTGTTAAAACTGAAGTAAAATGTAAACATTTAAAACAGGTTTCTTTGGGCGGATCTGTCACCTGTGGTGGGTGAAGAAATGAAGCCCCTGGCTGCTCCGGGATGGCTAAATGTTGATTCTGATATGGCACATTGCGCCCGATGGCGCTCCCCTTCTGTAGAAAAACTTAAACAAGAGAGACTACTTCACGCTGCTCGTTTGGCCTCCTTTCGGCACGAGAAGGAAGAGGTTAGGTGCAAGGGAGAGAAATCTCCTTTGAGCCCTAAATCCTTCACCTCCTTCCCATCTCGTGTAGCAGGGGAGAATCATCACAAATCAGCATATTGCTGAGTCGTGACTGTCTCTGGGATTTTGGTTGCTGCTTGTTCTTTATGCTCTGGTTCTAGTCCTCAGTTTGTTTGCTTGTGTATCTGTTTTGGTAAAATTTTGGACAATTGCTAGAACTCTTCGCTCTTTAAACTGCTTAATACAGGTATTTGGTCCACCTTAAGGACATTAAACAAAATGGCTCTTGGGAGACAACCCATTGGGGGACCTTTCGGTTCCCGTTGTTTCTTTTTCCTAATCTATTTTTGCCTTTGTTTCTTTCTATTTTTGTCTCTGGTGTGATTTAATCGCAGGATCAGTGATTTTTCTTGGGTGGCGAACCTGATGATTTCCAAGGACTAACGCCAATCTTCTGGTATGCTCATTTCTGAGCATGGGGTAATCTCTCCTCCTACTTCTTTGTATGAATCTAGTATTGCAATCAGTGATGTTTTGATTTAAGTCCGGGGGAGAGTAGCTTGTCATTACCCACTTGTATGAGCACATTAACACAGCATACCAGAAGTTTATTTTCATTTATGTCATGTATTTTCATACACCAATTCACCCGCACAAGCGTGCACTCGCTTGTTTGTGTGCTTCCATTCACGCTTATCTTGGTGTGGATTTTGAAATAGGATGTTAGCTTAGGAATTGCAAATCAGAGTGCGATGTTGACTCTTGTAGTGATCTAGTCGCATCCGCATGCTCCCATAGAAATTTGAGTAAAATTAGATTATCTCTGTGCTTTTAATTTACAATTAGTGTTTTTGCGTAGTTTTAAATTTAATTTACTCATTTGGTGAATATGGATGAAATTTGCGGTAGCACGGTGTTGTTTGTAAGAGAGCGCTAGTTGTGCATTGCTCGAGTCGAAGGAAGGTTTATCTTTTTCGTGGGCTAAGAACTTGCCCCAAGCGACTCTTGAAGCATGGGTGAGAGTGACTCAATACGTTGAGTGTGACGTAGGCCATCTTGTTGGCTAGTTTGAGCTTTGATCTCCAAGACCTGCACGCTTACCTTTGCAAGCCAATTTGTGCCTACACCTCCTTTGTTTCAGCTCTTCTTTCAATCACCAAAGCCTGAAGCTTATCCTATTATCGCAACCAAGTATTGAGTTAAATGAAAGTATATTTCTCATTTGGGTGTGATGTTTGAAAATTTTGAGATGTAAAGAAAAAAAATAGATTGTGTGCTGAATACACTCTTGTAAACCAATTGGGGGATAATTTAGATAGAAAGAAAAAATGTAGTTACAAATAAAATTAAAAAAAAAAAAATTTTGAAATGAAAAGAAATCCCCTTTGGAATTTTAGAAAAATTCAGTTGGTATTTGTTTGGAGTAGGTTGTGTGCACACCTAGTTTTCAAGCTAAGTCTGGGGGTGTGTCACACTAGCGCTATTGTGGACTTGTTCTGGGTAAGCATATGGTTGTTGCTAATTTGGGTTGCGTAGCCTTCAAGTTTATCTTTGTATATCATTCCGTAACCTAAGCCTTGTAAAAACCCGAAAGCCTTACTGATTCACCTTATGAGTTTGGTAGCACCGTGGAGAGAGCGTGACCGGGCAAGCTTATGGCTCACGACGTTGATGGATTTCAGCGGAGTTACCCCTGAATTCCAGTCTTTTGCAACACCCTCCTTAGTGGCTTATTTACTTTCACACCGGTGCACGACTGCAAAATTCACCATGATTCACCTTTTGAGTAAACTTAAATTTCTACTTACGCATTTACACTATTGTAAATTAGTTAGTATAGTTATAATTTTCTTTTACTTAATTTCTATCTGCTTGAGTATGATACTTCACATCTTACTCTTTCTTTGTAATTCTCTACGTTAACTACTCTTTTCATTTTCCACCGGATTTGTTTGCTCGGGACGTGCAAATAGGTAAGTCTGGGGGTATGATGGGTCACATTTATATACACTTTTTTTGGACTCATATGGGCTAGTTTTAACTCTTGTGCACGCCCTTTTTGAGCCATTACTGCTTATATTTCTCTTATAATCACGTATGCTCTATGTGCACCATTTAGGCCCGTTTTGGTTTGCTTTTATGCTTCTTGTTGTTGGAAGTAAGCACATGGTGCTCCCTAATCTTTTATTTTGTATTTGTATTTACCTGGAAGGGTATTCCCAACTGTATTGTTGTTTATGCAGGTGATTGGATCATCCTATTTAACCTATTTTTCAGGTCTGCATATATCGCACGGTCGTGTGTTCTACATGACGCACGAACGGCTGTGGTCGTCCGCACTCACCTGGGGTAGAAAACGATGTTCTGTCGTTGATCGTGCGTTTTACACACAGGCAGTTGCTCGTGCATGAAGAAAACGCATGGACGCTTGCTAAGCTTAGTTTTTCTGCCAATTTGGATTTGCCTGTGCATTTTTACGCACGGTCAGCTTCGACCATGCGTGAGTAAAATGCACGGGAGCTGCTGCTTCTTCTGTAAGGCACTTCTCCTTCTTTAATATTGCACGGTCTACGCACGGTCGTGCGTTCGACCGTGCGCGACTAAATTTATTTTGCTTTTGTTTATAAGCCAGAAAATCTGCCGGCTAAAGGGATCGATCTTGCATTTTCGCGATTTTAAGCTCCGCCCATCGCCGTTTTCGCTCCTCCTCCATCTCCACTCATCTCCTTCATCCAGTAACTATTCTCCGATGAAACCCTAGCAGATTCCAAGAGTTTGGAAGCATTCCCGGCCGTCAGCAACACCATTGCCGAGTTGTGCAACCTCAGTTTGGAAGAGGAAGATGAAAACCTACGAACGAAGATGACGGACCAAGATCAAAGAGAGTGACAGTCTCTTGGTCCCAGAAGCATACATCGACCGAGCCCGGAAGTGGTTTGACAACCCATTGTTCTGGCTGAGATCGACGGCTAGTCTTCTCTTTTGGTTTATTCTTCCCCTTTCCTGTTGTTGTTGTTACTAGTTTGTAAAGAACTTGAATATTCTCATTTGTCTATGAATGAAAGTGTTTATTTCTTTTCTTAATCTTGGATTGTGTGTTGTGTTGCGCTTCATCACCACTCACCCGCATCCACTCCATTCACTCACTTGACATTCACGTTAGCAAAGGCTAATAGCGATTAGCGAAGAGGTGATTGTGACCCTCACATTCCACACTTGCTTTCCGTCCACTCGCCTAATGAAGACTGGCATAGCGGCCGACGCATTCATCTCGCCAAACGAAGCAGTGATTTTGACCCACATCTTTATTTTAGTGTTTGTTAATTTAGTCCATTCAACCAAAACCCCCTTGTTTTACTTATTTCTCACATTGTAACAATCGTTTCACGACACGAATTACTTCACCACAACCAGCATTCCTCAAGATATCGACATTCAGGGAAGCTATTCTCATTATTACTTGACAGCGACCGGTGCACTTCCCAAAACCGCATCAATAGTGCATAATATTTCATATTGCTACTACTCTAACCCACCTCTTTTTGATTGTGACAAAAGGGTGAGAATAAATTGAAATAAATCTATTATTTAGGGGGAGTAAAATAGAAAATGCATTCATATAGGGGGAGTATCCATATAGGGGGAGTATGCATGCTTATCAAGTTTATCATATACTATAAACACTACTCTAATTAAACTTTATTTCTTATTAGTGGATTTGTTATTATCAAAAGGGGGAGACTGTTGGAGATTGTGTTCCACCTCTTAGTTTGAGAATAACAAATCACACTATGTATTTGATCTTATTTGTATTTAAAGTTTGTAGGTACTATAGGTACATCCCTATGAATTGGATGTTGTTTTGTGACGATTCTCTGAAAAGAGAGATAACGCCCCGCGTTAGAAGTTAACGCCCGGCATTAGAAGTTAACCCCCCGGCATAGAAGTAACACCCCACGTTATAAGTTAACTCCCCGCATTAGAAGTTAACGCCATGCGTTAGAAGTTAACGCCTCGCGTTAACTTATCGTCGAGATGGGATGACGTCGAGAAGGGAATGATGTGGAGAAGAAATAGTGTCGAGAAGCCAGATCGAATGCCAGCATTGGATCTAACATACGCGTTGAGTCAACGATCTGCCATGATCTCGACGGTTGCACGATCTTAGCCACGACCATACACGATCACTAATGCTGGTGTTAACTTCTTAACATCAGGCGTTAGCTCCCGTGGCTATTTAAAGGGCTGATTTCATTGTTCAAAGGTGTTGATCTCAAGCCTTCATTTCAAACTTCTGAGAGAGCATGTGATCCCCAAATTCAGAGAGCACTCCTAACACCGCCATTGAGTAACAAGAGTGAGAAGAAGATTTCCAATGGTCAAATTTTAAGAAGGATGCTTGCTTCAACTCCGACGATGGTCATTGTGTGTCTTCAGCATCTTCTTCAGAGCTATTAAATATAGGGAGTCTTTATTTTTGAATTTACTTTATCTTTTTATTATTTTCTTGTAATGATAGTGAATTCGCCGTCTTGCGTGTGGCGACTAGGCCGGGTTCAGCTTAGGGGGAAATTTGCCGCCTTTTGCATGGCGACTAGATCAAGGATAGATCTAAGGGGTGGCTAGAGGCCTTATATGAGGATAAATAGACTATAGCCCACCGGTCCTTGGTAGAAGGACCTATGAAGAAACAAAAATTGATTTTTACCTCGTCACCTTTAATTTCAAGTGTTATTGAAATTTTATCTTTGTAATTGTCTCTTTGAAATGTAATATTCATTTTCAATATCTTTGATTTTCTGGTATTGTATTTCATTTAAGATTTCATAAGTAAAATCTTTTTGGTAATTCTATTGTGTTAAGGTTAATTTTCTGGAGAGTTAATGATAGGCGTTAACTCTTAACGTCGGCATTAGCAATAGTAACAAAAAGTTATGTTTCTCTAAAAACTCTATTAGTTTTACTCAAAAATTTGTAAACCCCTTATTCATTCCCCCCTCTAAGGGCGCCATAAGATCCAACACTTTGCACTGCCACCGATTGAATGTCAGCCCTTCTCCCCGCAGAAAGGTCTCAAAGTCGTAAGGGTCTGCCCCTCTTACGGTCGTCAATGGTTTGAACGCATATGCTCTTCACCAGCCATTCTGGGGCCTTGCCCCTGACACTTTGCACTACCGCCGATTGAAGGTCAGCCCTTCTCCCCATAGTAAGGTCCCAATGTTGTAAGGGCATGCCCTCTTATGGTCATCAATGGTTTGAACGCATACGCTCTTCACCGGCCATTTTGGGGCCCTGCCCCTCAGACTTAGCACTACTGCGAAGATCAAGCCTTCTCCCTGCAGTAAGGTCCCAACGTCGTAAGGGCCTGCCCCTCTTACAGTCGTTGACGGTTAGAATGCACACACTCTTCACCGGCCATCCTGGGCCTATCCCCCCGACCAACGCACCGACAATAACTAGAACAACAGAGTCACAAGACGCAAAAGCACCATCACAACACCGTACAAAGCGAGAGGCGCCTAACAGAACATGAAATGAAAGCATCCCCACACTCATCCTACTGCAATGATTCTGACCCATGATGTCACAAAGAAGATGATGAAACCTTTGAACTCCTCCAAGAAGCGGAGAAGACTTTAAAGGATTGGGGGCAATTGTTATGCAGCTCATGAATGGATAAGGTCCATGGGGGTGCGATTAACAGAAACTCCATTATCAGAAATTGAAGTTAGTGGGGTCAGAGTCAAGCCCGTGATCGTAGAGGTGGAGGAGCTAGACGACGCGCAATTCACGCTTAATCAGCGCCAGGCACGGTCAAGGCCGCACCCCACTACTGGGGTGCGATTAGTACCGCACCCCAAAACATCTCACTCTTGTTACTCAATCGACCGTCAGGTGGTTACGGTGGTTAGAATGGCGAAATTACCTAGCTATCCCTGCCCAAGGCTATAAAAGGATCTCAGGTCCTTCATATCAAGACACCTTGCCTTCTACACGTGAGAGAGCTCTGTTGAATATTTCCTCTGAGTTCTTCTTCGGCGCTTGAAGATCTACTTCGGTCTATGAAGATCTCCTTCGAGGATTCAAAGATCTACTTTGAGTGCTTGAAGATTTCCTTCACTTCGGAAGACAATCTTCCTAAGCAATTGGGAATCCTTCGGGTCCAGAAAGTCGACTCAGTCATCTTACTTTTGTTCTCAGAAGAAGCGTTCAGCTTTCCGAGAGGTGGATTGTTAACATCATTGTTCTCAATCTCTTTTCACCATTGTAATGAGCAGCGGCCTGTCGTGCTCGAGTTCTTAGTTTCTAATTATAATCCCCTAGAGGATAGTGGAATTTGGCCGGCACAGCTCCGGCCGCGTGGTTTTTCACCCTTTCCGGGTTTTCCACGTCAAAAGTCTTCGTTTTACCTATTTATTCATTCATTGCCTATTTGCGCACTCGGCTCGCTCTCGAGTTAAGGTTGTTCAATTAGAGCAGTCTACCAAGAGCATCGAGTGATCCGCAACAGTTTGGTGCTATCTGTGGGAACCCGTGTTCCCAAAACTCTACGAAGAAGTTTTGGATCAAGAATTCGCTTCGCAATAATATTCAACAATGGTTAGAAGAAGTGTCAGGACCACTGAAGGATCTATCCCTTGGTGACGCATTGACCCACCTCCCTCACATTCACTCATGAACGTGCCCCTTGTGGGCGAACCAAGAAATGCTCATGTTGTAACGCTAAAAGGACATATACGTCAAATGGAGGAGCATCAAACTGAGATGCTGACCCTACTAAGGAACCTCGAGGTTCCTCGATCTCCCGCTCCACCTCTAATACCAAATGCTCCGCTCCACCCAGCATCGAACCATGCTCCAATCGAAGCCGCAGATTGGGAAGATAATGACCCAGAAGAACTTTCGGATGCAGCAAGCTCCGCTCATCCCGCTCGATGACCAGAAGGCGACCACCATCACCAACGCCAAGAAAGAATTGGACCTCCACGAGCAATAGCAAGGGCCACACGAGAAGAAATATGTGACATAATAGCAGAAGAGTACGGTCAGGTTGGGCAACGCGCAGCTTTTGCTCGCCATCCACTGCGCAATGGCTCCCCATTAGCGCCTCAAGTTCTGGCTCACCCAGTTCCCCATGGCTTCAAGCTCCCCAACATAGAGATGTTCGATGGGACGGACCACCCACTAGAGCATGTCAACCATTTTCATTACTATCATGAGAATCTACAACGCTCTAGATCAACTCCTCTGCCAAGTTTTTCCAACAACCTTGAAATAATAAGCACGCACTTGGTTCCACTCTCTATAAGGAGCCATAAACAGCTTCGCAGAGTTGGCGCGATAGTTCACAGACTTGTTCATCGCCAATCGCTGAATTGACTGAAACACCTCTCATCTTTCAGGAATCCGCGAGAACGACGGAGAAACTCTTAGGGATTTCTTTTGCCGCTTCACCACAGAGGCCAGACAAATCCCGGGAGTTGATCCCGAGCTCCTGCTGGCGTTTTCCTTGGGGGGCTCCATCAAAGTGGTTTTTACTCAGCCTTGATGAGGGAAACGATGCCAAGTTATCCCGATCTTGTTCATTGGGTAGAAGCTCAGATAGCTGCAGATGAGGCTATCGAGACGCACCGGAAGCAGTTTGAAGGTAACCAGAAAAGGAAAAGAGGGCCAGAGCAAGGCTCCAAAAGGTAGGAAGATTGGAATAGCGAAGAACGCCGCTTTGACGAGCGCCGTCCCAATCCCTGAAGAGATCCTGATCCGCGACCGCCTAGAGTGTACACCTCGTTGAACACCAGCAGAACCAACGTGCTCTACGCCATCCAATATATATGCATATGTATATATATACATATATATATATATATGTATCTTTACCATATATAAAGAAATATCAAACCCATGAATTTTAAAGCCGTTGAAATGATTACGGCCGTTGAATTTGGCTTGATATTTCATCAGTCGTCGGATCAAACCGCTCCCTCTCTCTCTACTCTTTCATAGGTCTCCTAAACCTACTAGGAGGTGACCTAAAAATATGAAGGTGTAGAGTTCCCTACAACATGAAATTATGATTTTACCCATAAATTTATTGAAAAATGAGTGTCATATGACCTGTTTTTAATCTCATAAAATTTGTCAATGGTGAGAATTGAACCTAGTTCTCTACTATGTCAACCAAAGATGACAACCATCACACCATTTGGTTTTTGTTGAACAAAATTATATTAAGTTTTATATATACTTATATAAATATAGAACACCCCCGCAGAAAGTCGTCGTCTCTGCCGAATATCGCCCCCCCCCCCCCCCCCCCCTTGCCGAATGTCGTCACCCCTGCCGAATGTCGCCGCCCGCACGGGGGCCCCCCATGCCCTGTCACTCGTATATATGTATATATACACATATATATATATATGTATATATGTATATATATATTTATATATATGTGTATATGTGTATATATCTGCATATATATATGTATATATGCGTATATATATGTATATATGAATATAGGGATCTCGTGAGCCTCGCTCGCTAAGAAATCAGCGAGTGGCGCCCTCACGGGCCACTCGCCCAGTAGGGGCCTACAGGTGAATTTACCCTGATACCCTTGGTGGGCTGCCAATAGCCTTCCAGAACAGCGAAGTTTGGCTGTTAGCAAACCAATTTGGGGTGCGTATAGCCAAACTAAAAGGCGGAATCCCGCTATTAGCAGACCAGAACAGAAACGCTATAAATAGACCCTTTGGGGCACCTTGGGAGAGCATTCTAGATCTTTGCTTCTCCCCAGGATCTCTTTGGTTAGCTCCTTCAGCTCTCCAAGGTGCCTGGTTGTAGTCTTGGCTTAGGAGGGGAAGCGCTCAAAAGATCTTCCCGGTATATAGTGGGACCTCCACGCTGTTGCCAGGGGTCGCGTCTTTCGTTCTAAGTCTTCGGTCAGGTTCCTCCGTGGGATCAGTAAGCGCTAGCTTCCCCCCTTCACAGGGGTCCAAACTCCTCGTTGCGCAAATTACTGGTTCCAACATTTTTGGTGCAATGAGCATGGAAAGCGGCTAGTGCAAGAAATTCCCTTGGAGGTAACATGGTCAGAGAGAGTGAGTGAGAGGGCGGATTTGGCGGTTCGCCACCACCTGGCCCTCCAGTAACATCAGAGATGCTGGCAGACCTGATCAGGGAGGTGCTCGAGACCATCAACCTCGCCTTCGCCGCGGTGCGGAGTGAGCTCGCGACTCCAGCACCTTAGGCCATCCAGTCGTCGGGGGTAGGCGAGAATTCCTCGGGGCAGAGAGCCGATAAGGAAGTGGCCGGCGAGGCGCTGGGGTGAGACCTCGCGGCGCGAGAACTATTTTAGAGTCTGCGAGGGCTATTCCGGCGAGCGTCGTGCTGGCGAGCACCGTTCTGGCAAGTGCGGGCCCAGTCAGGGAGCTCGTGGGGCGAGTCGAGCAGGCGAGAACGGCGACTGGAGGAAGCCCATTCTGCAGGTTGGTTCTCTTGGCACCACTCCTAGAGGGGTTCAGAGATACGGACATGATGTACTATACTGGCAAGGACGACCGCGTACCACACCTGCAGTGGTTCAAAGATATGGTCTCCCTCAATCCCCCGTCGGAAGCCTTCAATTGTCGACACTTCGCAACCACATTGAAGGAGAAGACAAGAGACTGGTTTCACCAGCTCCCGAGGGGATCGATCTATACTTTTGAGGACATGTGCCGCAGCTTCTTGCTTCGCTTCTCAACCTCAAAGAAAAGGAAGAAGGATGTTGAGGCGCTCTTCAAGATCAGGAAGGGGCCCGGGGAGTCGTTGTCCCATTATGTGGACCATTTCCTGGAGGAGGTCCTTCTCATCCAGGAGGTGCCAAGATTCACCCTCCAGCTTGCCTTCATGGTGGGGCTACGGGAGGGATTCTTCAAAATGAGTCTGAAGTGGAAGGCCCCCTTGTCCTTCGAGGAGTTGATGGAGAGGGCGACGGAGGAGATCGAGAGCGGGGCAACCAATCCGGAATTCACAAGAGGCTAGAAAAAATCAGTGAGCCTGAGGTCAAGCAGCAAGAGATTCGGAGAAGGGAAGAGCTGAGGGACCCGGAGTTTGGGTGGAGGAAGCAGGGAGGAGGTAACTTCCATGGGGGTCAAGGAAGACCTCATCAGCTTGGGTGGAGGCAGGGTCCGAGGCCGTTGCCTCCCCCGCCTCAGCAATCTATGAAGATTGGGCGAGGAGGAAGAGGAAGAAGAAGAGTAAGAGTGGGAGTGAGAAGAAGGAATCATGGCGCGGAGGCCGAGAGAAGGGAGGTGGCGTTGCCCTATTGTGACTTCCACTAGGAGGAAGATCACGCAATGAACACCTGCCCAGAGTTCCTGGAGATGAGGGGGGACAGAGTGCCGATATAGAGGGAGCAGCGACCGGTGAGGATCGAGGAGTTCCTACCTCGAGAGGAGGAAGAAGAAATGTGTGAAGACTGGGCGATGTGGGAACCCGAGGGGGCATCAGAGTGAACCATGAGGGTGTGGGGATCGAGGGAACCGAAAAGGTGAGCCTCCACATCATGTAACATCGGAACGTGGCTTCGACGTCTCAAGCCCCACCCCAACAGAAAAGATCACCTTCTCTCAGAAGGATATGAAGGGTCATGAAGACCAATTCTGCGATGAGCTGGTTATCCAGACAGCCATTGAGAACTTCACCGTCTCTTGAATCCTCGTCGATAATGGGAGCTCGGTCAATTTCACCTTCAAGAAGGCATTTGATGAGATAAAGGTAGAGGCGAGGAGAGTGTTGGCCTCGGATGGACCGTTGTTTGGATTCTCAGGGGAGAGAAAGGACGTGGAAGGAGGAGTGGGGCTCTGCGTCATCCTAGGGTGTAGTCCCGTAACTGCCGGTTCGTCATCGTGGACACTCCGAGCAGCTACAGCGCCATCTTCCAACGACCCTTAATTAGAGCATTCTGATGCGTCCCCTCCACTTTCCACCAATGCCTCAATCTCAATGTATGAGGATTCCAAGTCCAGGTGAGGGGTGACCCGAATTTAGCGAGGCAAAGCTACATCACCGCAGTCAACACCACCTGGCAAGTCGAGGCAGAGGGGATGGATCAGGAAATGGAGAGGCAAGAGGAAGCAGAAGGGGTCATTGGAGGACCCGAGATGGAGGAGATGGAGGAGAAGAGGGAGAGAAGGGGGGAAGAAGGGGAAGCCCAGGCAGGAGGGGCGAAGGAGTCGCTGGGAGTCCGGTAGGAGGAGATGGAGGAAGGAGAGGTTGAAGCGCTTGATTACGGCGAGAGGAAGGAGGATGATCGAGGGGAGCAGTCCCGGCTGGAGGCCGTGGATGAGGTCGTGGAGCTGGAAGTCACTTCCCTAGCGGGAGTGATAGAAAAAGTAAAGATCAGCGGGGAGCTCAGCCCCGCAGAGCAAAAGAAGATCTTGGCCTACGTCTATTAGAATGCGGACGTCTTCACATGGAGCGCGGCGGACATGCCTGGGATTGATGCGGATGTTGCCTGCCACTGCCTCAACCTTGACCCCGGCACCCGTCCCATCTGTCAGAAGAAGAGGTCCATCATGGACAAGCTAGAAGGACCCATCTGGGAGAAAGTGGGCAAGCTCCTCAAGGCAGGTTTTGTATCCAAGATCCAGTATCCAAGCTGGGTCTCTATCGTAGTGATGGTAAAAAAAGGGGATGGTAGGCAGAGAATGTGTGTAGACTTTTCTTTGCTAAATAAATCGTGCCCTAAGGATTGTTACCCTCCACCTCGAATCGATGCGCTGGTTGACTCAACCGTCGGTTTTTATCTAATGAGTTTTTTAGATACTTTCTCAGGTTACAATCAGATCCGCATGCACCCTCCCGACGTCAAGGATGTATCTTTCATCACAGGGGATGGTTGGGGCTGCTACAAGATGATGCCCTTTGGGCTAAAAAATGTAAGGGCAACATATTAGCGGATGTGGACAGGGTCTTCCGAGAATAGAAGGGGAGGAACCTGGAAGTGTACGTGGATGATCTTATGGTAAAAATCTGGGACCTCGAGTCCCACCTTCGGGACCTCGAAGAAACTTTTGGGACCTTGTGAAAATTCAAGATGAAGCTCAACCCCCAGAAGTGTGTCTTCGTGGCTAGCCGAGGGAAATTCTTAGGCCACTTGCTTACCCCGGCCGGGGTGGAGCCAAACCCGGATAAAGTAAAGGCAATATTGAAGCTAGGATCGCCAAGGAACGCAAAGGAAGTTCAGCGCCTCACAGGGAAGTTGGCTGGGCTGAGTAGGTTTCTCTCCAGGGCAGGAGAGAAATGTGCATCTTTTTTCAAGGTGCTACGGGGGAATCAAAAGTTTGAGTGGACCCCGGAGTGTGAGGAGGCTTTCCAAGCATTGAAGAGGTAGCTAACTCAGGCTCCCTTGCTCCATGGACCGAGGCAGGGAGAGGACCTATCCCTGTACTTGGGGGTAGGATCCAAAGCGGTGAGTTCTGTGCTGGTGCGGGAAGAAGGGAAGAAACAGATCCTGATCTACTATGTTGGCTGGGTCCTGAGGATGTCCGAGCTTAGGTATCCCATCCTAGAGAAGTTAGCCTTCGCCCTTGTGGTGTCGGCCCAGAAGCATCGGCCTTACTTCTAAGCGCATTCAATCAAGGTGGTGACCGATCACCCTCTTTGCAACATCATGTAGGGGGTGGAGCACTCTGGGAGCCTATCCAAATGGTCCGTGGAGCTGAGCAAGTTTGACATCTCGTTTGTGCATAGGTTGTCGATAAAGACGCAAGTAGTGGCAGACTTTCTGGCGGACTATGTAACCGAGGTGGAGGAACCTGAACCACCCTGCCTGGTAGCGCGGAAGATGTCAATTGACGGTGCATCAGGGAGGCACTCCTTTGTAGGAGGTGTCATCCTGGTGAGCCCCAAGGAACAAGGATCGAGCAGGCAATAAGTATACATTTCCCACTCACCAACAACCAGGCCGAGTACGAGGCGGTGATAACAGGCCTGCGAATGGCCCGGGAGTTGGGAGTTCAAGATGTGGATGTCTCGACGGACTCCATGGTGGTGGCTTGTCAGGTCAAGGGGGAATTCGAGGCAAGATAACCAACTCTACAATGGTATTTGGAGAAGGTAAAGGGACTGATCGGGCAGTTCCGCACCTTTTCTATCCAGAATGTGCCAAGAGAGGAGAACATCCTGGTATACCTCCTAGCAAAGTTCGGTCCCAGGGCAGGAGGGACGGTGTCGGAGCTCTTTGGACCATCCATCGAGAAAGGGGAATCAATGGAGATAGATCAGCGGGCATCGTGGATGCACTACAGGAAAACTGACTTTTAGTGACGAATTTTTTGTGATGAAATATATTTCGTCACTAAAGGCATATCGTTAGTGACGAAAAAAAATTCGTCACTAAAAGTATATGAAAGTATCTAGTTGCGGCCTAAATCACCTAGAGGGGGGGGAATAGGTGGATTCTAAAGCTTTTTGCGGAATTAAAAACTTAGAAATAAAAGCACATGGAATCCAAAAGAGCGCAACACAACACAGAGAATTATAGTGGTTCCCCGATCTTGGGTAGTCCACTTTCCCGCCTCGCCTATCTAGCACAACAAGGCTAGATTCGGCTACTTCACCAAACTCGGATCAATCAAATCCTACTACTCGGAGTACTCAACTCCTACAAGCTCGGAGAACAAACTCTCCTACAAACTCGGAAGATAAACTTCCTACAACTCGGAGCAAACAACTCCTACAAAATAACTCGGAGTAAAAACTCCTACAGAAATTAAATAGAGTTTGAAATAAAACTTCTCTTGAATCTCAATAGAGATTAACTTCAGATCTGGAAAGACTGAATCTTCTTCTTCCTTGAGAATGGAAGCTTGGATCTTCAAAGATTTGGAAGAATAAGAATCGGCAAACCTGATCTGATTAGGCCCTTTGATAAAATAGAAAAGATCTTCAATATTGAGAGCAGCAACTTGATCAAAGGCCTTCTTATCTGAGAAATCTTTAGCACCACTGAAGAACGAAACTTGAGAGGCGCAGAAGTTAGATCTCAGAAAACTTCTCCAGCACGCGAGGAAGAATACGGCTGGCTTCTTCTTTTTCTTTTTTTCACAATCGAGAGAGCTTCTTTGCCCTAAAATAAAAGATTATTTAGGGAAATCTCCAACGGCTCGGGCGACAGACAAGGAGGAGTCGCCACGTGTACTGTACATGTCGGCCAACCCTAATTTTGGAAAACGAAACTGAAATTTGAAATCCGTCTGTCCGTCATTCGTCGAGACTTCACGTGAACACTCGACGAATTGACTTAGCCATTGAAAATCCTGATCAAAGCTTGAAAACTGTCTTCTGTTTTCATTCGTCGGAATTCGTCGGGAGTTCACGTGACATCTCGACGAATTGACTTAGCCACAGAAATTTCTTCTGTTTTCATTCGTCGGAATTCGTCGGGAGTTCACGTGACATCTCGACGAATTGACTTAGCCCCAGAAATTTCTTCTGTTTTCATTCGTCGGAATTCGTCGGGAGTTCACGTGACATCTCGACGAATTGACTTAGCAAAAATTTCTTTCCTCTTCCTGAAAACCTGCTCCACTCCTCAACCTTGAAAGCCTTCGGTTATGAGTATATGAAGTACACCCCAAAAGAGAGATTACACATGGACCAACACTTTGTTCTGCACAATGAGGGATTACACTGTTTAGAACTGTGTTTGGTGATCCATTGCAACCTGACTTTGGTGTGCACTTAGCATTAAGACCTGCAAACACATAACTAGAGAACAACATCAAATACATCTCAATTCAACTTAGTTCACAGGAACACTTCTTCAAATCAAGGTAATTGTAGCTACAATACCCAACAATCTCCCCCTATTTGAAGAAGTCAGAACCTATGTACTGAGTTGAATTGCACTTAAAAAAATATATATCAAATAGATAAGGAGAGTTAAAAACTTAACTTTTTCAACTTTCTCTCCCTTTCAACTTTCTCTTTCAACTTTGCCAAATCTAACTTTGCCAATTCCTCCCAACTTCAAATTCTCTTGCAAATTCAACTTCTCTCCCCCTTTCTGACTACTTCAGATAGGGAAGAAAAAGCATGAGAGCTCAAAGCTCCCCCTCAGCAACTGCATAGGAGTACACATTTGGGAGTATATGTAGAATCAGCTCCCCCTCAATCTTTTCTCCCCCTTAGACTTATCTCCCCCTTAGAGTTTCAGTGTCTGGACTGATTTCCTAAGCTTTTCAGCAACCATACTATATTTCTTCTATGTTCTGGTCATGTACCATGAACATCCACTTGTCCAAATGCCTGATTAGAGTTTTGGTTGGCCTTTGGACATACCTGCAAACACAGATTAATACCCCTTAGGAGCCCAAAAAGATTTGGGTCCTAGGTTTCTGGTTAGATCAACACCACCCGGAGTGTTAACATTCCAAGGGGTCATTCTTACATTGTTAACCCGTGGAGTCTTGACGTTCCTGGGGTTAAACCAACAATCTATGGCGAAGTGACCAATCTTGCCACAACACCAACAATCAAATCGATTGTATCTTCTCTTGTTATCCTGTTTTAACTTTTGAATGGGGAGTTTAGCAGGAGCAATATTCTTAGAAGTAGAAGCCTCGTGGTTGCAACACACACATGACTCCTTCTTCTCTTCATGAGATTTAGCAACAATTGATTTAATCTTTGGTGCTTTCTTAATAACTGATCCATGTACAAATGAACCATAATCCTTGGGGATTACTTTTTCATAAGGTGCCTTGAAAGCAGTTGTTTCGGAGCATCGGGGACGGGTTTGATTTTGGTCAACCTTGCCCTTACCTTTAACAGCTCTTTTCTTAGCAGCCTTACTACTTTCAGCCTTATGACCAAGGCCACTAACCTTCGCAGGAGCAGAAAATCTTTCAATGATTGGAAGAATAGTTTTTGGTTTGGAGAAGCTTTCAACTATCTTCCTTTCCACCACTAACTTTTCTTCTAATTCATTTATAAACTTCTCCTTAAGATTTAATAATTCAGTAGAGCTGTTAAGTTCATCTTTCAAGATTTGGACTTCATCTTGGAGAGGAGTCAATTGTTTAATTTCCTCCCTCAAAGCTGATTCCACCATCTTGAGAGATGCAATCTCATGTGCTTGAGATTTGACTACCTTGCGGCATTTGTCAAATCCCTCCAACATAGCTTTATACTGAACCATTAGATCTGAGTCTTCCTCTGAAGAATAGCCTTCATTTGCAACGGAATCAGTTTCAGATGCAGAAAGAGGAGTGTGCGAGTTTACCTTCCCTTTGTATGAGGAGACACTTCCTTCCTCATCTGAATGTGCCATAAGCCCAAAATAGGCTTCTTCATCTGAGCTTGACTTCCCTGAGTCACTGTCACTAAGAGTCTTGGTCTTCTTTGCCAAGAAGCTCTTTTCTTCTTTCCTCTTATTCTTGAAGGATTTCTTCTCGTATGGACATTCCGTGCTTAAATGTCCTGGCTTATTACAACAAAAACAAATAATATCAGTCGAAATATATTTATTTGGTTTAGATTTATACCTGTCGTTGTTGTGTTCCTTCTTGTGACGTTCATCATCACCCCTTGATCTTCTATGATCTGATGAGGATTGACTTTTCCTCTGGCTTCTTTTTCTGAGCAATCTCTTGAATTGCTTGGAGAGAGAGGAGAACTCTCCATCAGACATATCAGAGCTTGAGGGGCAAGCATCTGATTCGTCATCTTCATCTGAGGATTTTCTTCTGACAGATGATGAGGCTTTATGTCTTCTTGATTCTTTGGCCTTCAGTGCCACGGTCTTCTCTCTTCCAGAGGTGGAGCATCCCTCTTCTTCAGCTTTTCTGATACTCAGCTTGAGCTCATGTGAGAGAAGCTTGCCAAACAAT
Organism: Dactylorhiza incarnata; assembly: GCA_033032865.1. Classification (NCBI taxonomy): domain Eukaryota; kingdom Viridiplantae; phylum Streptophyta; class Magnoliopsida; order Asparagales; family Orchidaceae; genus Dactylorhiza; species Dactylorhiza incarnata. The sequence continues at coordinate 198,495 of JAWHQI010000078.1, forward strand.
ATTTGTGGCTCCGTCGTAGCCAACTTTCCGAATTCCCGGATAGCAATAGCCTTGGTATCCCATTCTTTCGTTAGGGATCTCAAGAACTTGTCATTTAGTTCTCCCGTGGTGAATTCCCTTCCATAGTTTCTCAAACCGTTTACAATCTTGAAGAATTTCTCATAGGTGTCAGAAATTGTGTCTTTGCCTTGTTGCTTGAAGGCTTCATATTCTTGGTTCAGCAGCCTCCATGAAGAATCTGACTCTCTCCTTCCACATAGGAAAATTCTCTTTTGTGCAGACTGGAAGCTTGACGGAATCCTTGGTCTTATCCATGCCAGACATGTTTGCTTTAGCAACTAGATGAGGAGATCTTGTTCAAGGTGTTAGCCTTATAGTGAACAACCTACCTCTGATACCAATTGAAAGTATCTAGTTGCGGCCTAAATCACCTAGAGGGGGGGGGGGGGGGAATAGGTGGATTCTAAAGCTTTTTGCGGAATTAAAAACTTAGAAATAAAAGCACATGGAATCCAAAAGAGCGCAACACAACACAGAGAATTATAGTGGTTCCCCGATCTTGGGTAGTCCACTTTCCCGCCTCGCCTATCTAGCACAACAAGGCTAGATTCGGCTACTTCACCAAACTCGGATCAATCAAATCCTACTACTCGGAGTACTCAACTCCTACAAGCTCGGAGAACAAACTCTCCTACAAACTCGGAAGATAAACTTCCTACAACTCGGAGCAAACAACTCCTACAAAATAACTCGGAGTAAAAACTCCTACAGAAATTAAATAGAGTTTGAAATAAAACTTCTCTTGAATCTCAATAGAGATTAACTTCAGATCTGGAAAGACTGAATCTTCTTCTTCCTTGAGAATGGAAGCTTGGATCTTCAAAGATTTGGAAGAATAAGAATCGGCAAACCTGATCTGATTAGGCCCTTTGATAAAATAGAAAAGATCTTCAATATTGAGAGCAGCAACTTGATCAAAGGCCTTCTTATCTGAGAAATCTTTAGCACCACTGAAGAACGAAACTTGAGAGGCGCAGAAGTTAGATCTCAGAAAACTTCTCCAGCACGCGAGGAAGAATACGGCTGGCTTCTTCTTTTTCTTTTTTTCACAATCGAGAGAGCTTCTTTGCCCTAAAATAAAAGATTATTTAGGGAAATCTCCAACGGCTCGGGCGACAGACAAGGAGGAGTCGCCACGTGTACTGTACATGTCGGCCAACCCTAATTTTGGAAAACGAAACTGAAATTTGAAATCCGTCTGTCCGTCATTCGTCGAGACTTCACGTGAACACTCGACGAATTGACTTAGCCATTGAAAATCCTGATCAAAGCTTGAAAACTGTCTTCTGTTTTCATTCGTCGGAATTCGTCGGGAGTTCACGTGACATCTCGACGAATTGACTTAGCCACAGAAATTTCTTCTGTTTTCATTCGTCGGAATTCGTCGGGAGTTCACGTGACATCTCGACGAATTGACTTAGCCCCAGAAATTTCTTCTGTTTTCATTCGTCGGAATTCGTCGGGAGTTCACGTGACATCTCGACGAATTGACTTAGCAAAAATTTCTTTCCTCTTCCTGAAAACCTGCTCCACTCCTCAACCTTGAAAGCCTTCAGTTATGAGTATATGAAGTACACCCCAAAAGAGAGATTACACATGGACCAACACTTTGTTCTGCACAATGAGGGATTACACTGTTTAGAACTGTGTTTGGTGATCCATTGCAACCTGACTTTGGTGTGCACTTAGCATTAAGACCTGCAAACACATAACTAGAGAACAACATCAAATACATCTCAATTCAACTTAGTTCACAGGAACACTTCTTCAAATCAAGGTAATTGTAGCTACAATACCCAACAGTATATCTGTAGTGACGAAATATATTCCGTCACTAAAGATACGCCTTTAGTGATGAAATACAAGCTTCGTCACAAAACACATGCCTTCAGTGACGAAATATAAACTCGATCACTAAAAACAAGTCTTTAGTGACGCATTATAAGTTCAGTCACTATAACTATGTTTTAGTGACAAAAACTAATTCGGTCACTAGTCATACAAATTAGGTCTTCCTCCTAAATTTTTTTTTTATTATAATAAAATCATTAAACATATGAGAAAATCTAATTAATTTAGGCTAGACCACTAATAAATACTTTTAAAAAATTATCACTAAATCATTCTCTCTAGTATTGAAATAAATTTTAATTAATAATAGAATTTATGTATTCCCTAATTTAGTCATATACAAAAAAACCGGTCCTAACCGATAAGTTTGGGACCGAACCGGTTAGGACCGGCTAGGGACCGGACCCAGTTAGGACCGGTCCCAGAGGTCTCTAGCAGTCCCCCTTTTTTCCTCAAAAACTGGTCCGGGACAGGGACCGGTAAAAGACTGGTCTCGGACTGGGACCGATAAAAGACTGGTCTTTTACCGGTCCTGGGATAGGACCGGAACCGGGACTCCCGTGAAGTGCTGTTAAAACAGCTCATAAAAGAGTTGTTAGCTGTTAACAGTTAAAAACTGTTAAAACTGCTCTTCAAAAGAGATGTTGGTAACAACTGTTACCTGGCCAGCAACAATAAATGCTGTCAGCCTGCTGCAGCAGCTGGGCTGCTGCAGCCTACGCCAGCCTAAGGCCTAGGCTATTTAAAACAATATTTTTTTTTAAATTAATAACCCCCACTCTCTCTCATTTAAAAAAAAAATTTATAACCCCCCCTCCTATCATCCGACCCCTCCCCCTCTCTCTCTATCACTCTCTCTCACCCACTCACTTTTTATATTTAAAAAAAATTAAATAAAAAACACCGGTCCGGGACCGGTCCGGGACCGGTCCTAGGACCGGTCCTCCGGTCCGAGACCGGTGAGAACCGGTCCTCCGGTCCCAGCCAGTCCTCCTCCAGAGGGGAAAAACCGGTCCCGAACTGGGACTGGTTTAGACGGGACCGGTCCGGGACCGGTCGGCCAATAGACCGGTCTTGGACCGGACCGACAGTCTTTTTGTTCACCGCGGAATTCCCTATAAGATATTTTTTATTTAAATAAAAAAATAATTTATAATTTTTTTTTACAATATTTTGCAGTTTTAGAATGGTAATATTTCTTTTCCCTTGAGGCCTCGACTACTCACCGTAATGCCCCACTCATTTCTCGATCCCATCGGACCCTAGGGCAAGCCCGCAAATAGCATTTTATCCCCCCCCATCGCTCACCCGCTCGCCGGATGCCCTTCCTCGCTCCTTCAGCAAGTCACGACGCCCGGCCGAGATCCGAGGTCGGAAACTCTCATCCCAATCGAGGATACTACTCCAGCCTGCCGCATCTCCGATCTCTTCCTCGCACGCCTCCTGTGCGATGCCTTCCTCGTGGGTGAGTATTCAAAGCCCGAAGGAACGGACCCTCTTCCCTCTCTGAAACCATCACGACATCTTCATTCGCCCTGATCCCATCTCTCATCCGGAAGGAACGCCTTCCATATTTTGTAGATCGCCGGCACCGACTTCCCTGGATGCTACATTTACGTCTTCCTCCATGGTAAATGGTTGTGCTCTCTCTGCTTAGTTCAAATTGGAAATTTGTTAGTACCCATTTCGATTTCGATTTCGAGATGCAACTTCCATTTCCATCCCGATTTTGATTTCCCATTTGATTGCATGCCATGCTATATTGATCTTAGAGTGTGATAAAATTTATATAGAATTGTGTCATACTATCATTATAGTTAAACTACATGCTACACACAATAGTAATGATGGAGGAAATATTCATGAGATACAAGATGGGTGTAAAAGATTATGTGTTACAGCAAGTCCACCTTAGGTCGTATGCACCTCAAAATTGAATTTATATTTGGGTGAGCCCTCAAAACTGAATTTGGATTTGGTTGAGCAAGTATGATATTTTTAAACTAAACATTTCCATATGTTATGTAGAAGTTTAAAATGGAAAAAAAAACTCTAAGGCCCCGTTCGTTTGGGCGGAATTGGAGAAAGGAATTGGAATTGGAATTGTCAATTCCAATTCCGCTGTTCGCTAGCCAATTTTTTTGGTGGGAATTGGAATTCAATCCAATTCTCACAGAATTTGTAATAGGCTATTTTTCTTCCCCCACATTTCCAACCTCCTTAGGCTAGACTTCGCGATTCCTACCGAGCCCCGTGTCCCAAGACACCGCGCACGTGTCTGCCAATAGGCGGAAAGCTTCTCGCCGAGCGAAGAATAAGATGACCGCCTGACACTCCTCGTCGCGAGCCCTTCTTCCTCACCGCGAGCCCTTCTTCCTCACCGCGATCCCTTCTTCCTCACCGCATGCAAGCCTCCTCCCCGCGAGCCCTTCTTCCTTGCTCCCGCAGGCAAGCCCTCTTCGTCGTCATCCTCCTCATCGAAACCCTAAACGAAGCCGAGCGGGAAGAGAGGCACAATCTGTGATCTTTAACATTCTGCCGCTGCCCGATTCTCACATTCCCTTCACGATTTTCTCGAAAAATGGCAGCCGAACGGGAATAGAGGTACAGTTCATTGCCGGAAGTAATCGAAGAAGAAGATGACCACTATTTTTTGATCGCCGGTACCTGCTCTCATTAATTTACAAATATTATAAAATTGAGTCATTGCTGATTGTAATAATAGCAAAATAGAGAACTCATCTTCTTATGTCTTCTTCCCAGGTTTTTCTGATTGCAATAAGAGAAAAATAGAGATGTATTTCATTGATTGCTGAGATGTGTTCATACTCTCTTCCTACAGTTTGAGTAATAACAAATTGTTATGGTCTCTTGCTACAGTTTGAAATGTGTTTCATTGATATGCTTAATGCTTCATATGCTTTTCTCTTGAATTAAAGTTTCTTTCTATTTGTTATGCTATTTTGATCTCCAAACTGTGTTGGTACATGACGTTGATTTATAGCTGATGGAGTTGATAAGCTGAATTGATGCTAAAAAATCACTATTTTGGACTGATTGAAAAGTTGTGCTTTGTTTTTCAGCTGGTATTGATTCATGGTGGTGTATGGCTGTGCTTTTTTTAGTTGTGTATGATTGTGTATGTGTTTTTAGCTGGTATCCCATATTTTTTTTTCAAATTCTATATGTTTTTATGTGTGTGATTATAAGGGTTTTATTTTGTCCAGTCACTATTTAAAATTTAAATTTTCAATTCCATCTACTGAATTCTATTATCCAGCCGAACAACGGAATTACTAATTCTAATTCTAGTGACAGAATTCCTGCATTCAGCCGAACAATAGAATTGAAATTTAATTCAATTTCAATTCCTGCTGAATCGGAATTGGGCCATTTCCAATTCCTGTATCCCATTTTCTGCCAAACGAACAGAACCTAAGAGTTTATCTAAAAAGGTTATGATTTTTAGTTCGCTTAAAGTTGTTCGTTAGTTGTTATTTTCTTCATTGTTATCATGTTATTATTGCCGTGAGGACATAATGCCAAAATGAAGAACATTGATCTTCTTCGTATCCATGATCACTTGAGTAGATAGACAAAATTCTGCTTTTCTCTTTAAAATACTGCATATTCACAATATAACTAAATCTGTCACTTTCTTCATGGGTACCTAGCTTATTAACACCACTTAATTTAATTAGGCGCATAGTTGGTAAGCTTATTAACACCATTGATTTCTACATGTGACCTTCCTGCATTGCTAAATATCTTTTAATTTCTTCAATTTTCTAGGTGCGACATTTGCATTGTAGATATGCCAAAGCCTGATACCTATGAAATCACCTGACAGAAACGATCGTCATGGGTAGTAGCAGCAAAGGTGATGATACCCAAAATATATCAGTACTTAGGTACTTGCAAGCAAAGCCAACGGAAACTCACTGCTCTTGATATGGGTTATGATAGAAAATTTTAATAGGACAACTTATTTTCAATTCATTGGTGTTAGTATTCCTTTTTAATGTGAAAATTAGAAGCTTGTTTGACTATATTCATTTTTTAAATTAATTAAATAATGTTTTATTTTTTTCTTTGGGACCTAAGATATATATATTTTTTTAATTTTTTCCCCGATTCTGTTTAATGTTGTTCTATAAAATGACTATATAGCGAGCTTGGTGAACACATGTCAGCCATGGATAGTCCAACGGGAATGCTGGTGAAATGTTTGACCGCCTTTCTCTTACATACAGGTCTTTCATTTCCCTTTCCCTTTAGGTCAAGTAGATGTTTTTTACAATTCTTTCTATGAATTTAACATTTACTATTGGTTGATTCCCTTTTCCTGTAGATCGAGTTGATGATTATACAATTCTTTCTATGTATTTATCATTTGCTATTGGTTGATGCTATTTTTATGTAGGTGCATGTCTTAATGTAGATGAGTTGCTGATGGAGATTATAGATGCCAGAGGTAGGGGATGCAGATCGGCCGGAGTTGGTCGTATGGGAGAGGGCTCCTCAGGATGTTGCTTGCCGAGACGCAAAAGAAGGTTGCATTCAGTTACAACCTTCAGTTGATGATGGACGAGTGCAAGACCTTCGCCGACCATGAGACTTTGGGCTTGAGACCTTTCTCTTCAGTATAGATATTTTTTCATGTATTCAGTTTAATTATAGTTGAAAATAATATTAGAGGTATTGAGTGGTTTGGGCTATCTCTCACCCTCTTTTTTTCTATTAATAAAATAAGTTATGTTGAACAAACTTCTATTTGTGATTGAGAATTAAATTTTTTTTTGTATTTGAATGTCTTAAAGTGAATTAATTATATGATATTTTTTGAGGAATTAAATAGAATTTATTGATTAGAAATGTTATATTGTGTTCTCTTTGGTGACCAGATATTTCGTCAATAAAAATACACTTGTAGTGACTGAATTAATTTGATCACTAAAATTTTTTTTAGTGATCGAATCCATTCAGTCACCAAAACTTCATTTAGTAACCAAATTAACTTGGTCACTAAAAGTTCATTTAGTGACCGAGCCAATACGGTCACCGATGCTACATTTAGTGACAGAATCAATTTGGTCACCAAAACTTTTTTTAGTGACTGTAATTATTTTGGTCACTAAATATGTACAATTAGTGACAAAAATGTTTTTGTGCACTAATTACATTTAGTGGCAGGGCTATCGTGACCATCTCGCGACAGAATGGATTTGGTCACTAATTGTCTTTAGTGACGAAAATCCAATCTTCAGTGACGAAAATTTTCGTCGCTAAAAGTCAATTTTCTAGTAGTGATGGATCCCTTCAGAACCTTCCTGACCTCGGGGGAGTTCCCAGAAGGGGAGGTGGACAAGCAACGGCTCAGGTATAAGTCGGCATACTACTCCTTGCATGCAGGTGCACTATACCGCAAGACCCTCTCAGGACTCCTAGTCTGTTGTGTGTCAGAGGAGGAGGCCCGAAGGGTCTTGGAAGAGATCCACACCGGAGAGTGTGGTAGCCACTCGGGGAGCCGGACCCTAGAGGGAAGGGTGTTAAGCCAAGGATGCTTTTGGCCCACCCTTAGCAAAGATGCGGCGGAGTTCGCGAAGTAGTGTTCCAAGTGCCAGCTATATGCTCCCCTCCAACTGCTTCTGGCCCAGAGGCTTCAGACCATCACGGCTCCATGGCCATTCGCAATATGGGGATTGGACTTGGTAGGACCTTTTCCTCAGGACAATGGTCAGAGGAAGTTCCTGCTAGTGATGATCGACTACTTCTCCAAGTGGCTGGAGGTGAAGGCGCTGGCCAAGGTGACTTCCCAGGTAGTAAGGAATTTCAAATGGGGGAAATAATCTGTCGGCATGGGCTTCCTCTAGCCATCGTCACGGACAACGGGCCGCAATTTGCCAGCGATGAATTTTTTTGGTTCTGCACCCAGCTGGGCATCGACCTTCGCTTTGCATCGGTCCATCACCCGAGGAGCAACGGGTAGGTGGAGGCCGCGAACAAGGTGATCGTGAACTTACTGAAAAAGAAGGTCGAGAACCTGAGGGGTAGCGGGTTGGAACAACTGCCCTCGGTCCTATGAGCCCTGAGAACCACACCAAACACGGCCACCAGGGAGACCCCGTTCAAGCTCTCCCATGGGTCCGAGGACATGCTTCCTATAGAGTTAAAGGTAAATACACCTAGGGTGGTGACCGCAGGGGAAGGGGATGAAGTGTGGCGACTGGAGAAAGAGGGAGAATAGAGGTTGTCTTTGGATTTGGTGGAATAGCTCCGGAACTTGGCCACCATCTGGCAGAAGGCGGTTAAGCGGCGAATGGCCGGGTACTTTGACAAGCATATTCGAGTCAAACATTTCGAGAAGGGGGACTTGGTCTTGAAAAAGGTTGATGCGGCCGGAAGGGGAGCCACGGTAGGAAAGATTAATCCCAACTGGGAAGGTCCATATGTTATAAATGAAGCGCTCAAGTCAGGGGGTATCACCTCCAGGATGTGGAAGGGGTATCCCTCGGCCAAACTTGGAGTGGGGACGATTTGAAACGTTTCTACCCTTGAACTAATTTATTCGCTTATTTTGTACTGAAAATTGTTCTTTTTTAATGATTTATCCATTTAAGGTAGCTACACGGTGCTGGAATTCCCCTGATCGATTCCGTTGTCTGTCTCTCATTAGCCGGTGGGTCAGGTTGATCTCCGGAGAGGCTGGCAAGGTACCAACACGATGCTGGAATGCCCCAGATCGATTCCGCTTCCGGGCTCTCATTAGTTGGTGGGTCAGGTTGATCTCCGGATAGGCTGGCAAGGTAGCAACACGGTGCTGGAATGCCCAAGATCGATTCCGCTGTCAGACTCTCATTAGTCGGTGGGTTAGGTTGATCTCTAGAGAGGCTGGCAAGGTAGCAAAACGCTGTTGGAATGCCTCAGATCGATTCAGCTGTCGGGCTCTCATTAGCTGGTGGGTCAAGTTGATTTCTGGAGAGGCTAGCAAGGTAGCAAAACGGTGTTGGAATGCCCCGGATCGATTATGCTACCGGGCTCTCATTATCTGGTGGGTCAGGTTGATCTCTAGAGAGGCTGGCAAGGCAACAATGCAGTGCTGGAAAGCCCCGGATCGATTCTGCTGTCGGGCTCTCATTAGTCGATGTTTCAGGTTGATCTCCGGAGAGGCTGCAAGGCAGCAACGAGGTGCCGGAACGCCCCAGATCGATTCTGTTGCCGGGCTCTCATTGGCCGGTGATTCAGGTTGATCTCCGGAGAGGCTGGCAAGGTAGCAACACGGTGCTGGAATGCCCCGAATTGATTCTGCCGCCGGTCTCTCATTAGTCGGTGGGTTAGGTTGATCTCCGGAGAGGCTTACAATGTTTCTGAAAGCGCTCCACTTCCCCAGGTCAACTCCATTGTCGGGCTCCCACTAGCTGATGGGTCGGGTTGATTCCTAGATAAGGAAGACAAGTGAAAGTGGATGAGTTGGATCATTTCGAACGGGTCCCTCGACTAGGCTCTCACCTAGCAGACGGGGCCGAAAGCTATCTCGATGGCAAGAAAAGGAATTCAAGAAGAGATTCTAACTACTAGGGTTTGCGAGTGGGGCGTCCTAAACGAGCGTTCCCTCGGCGAGAACTCCCGGGTGAGGAACTATCGGAATATGTATAAAAAAAATTTGGGCATCTCTCGGCCGTGGCCTGCGAATAGGGTGGAAAGATTTTGGCCAACACCCCAGACTCAACGCCAAGGTTACGCGCCTGAAAGAGGTGCGAGCATGCGAGTGCTCATGCACGCAAAGTGCACGAGCACGCGAGCGCATGTATACGTAAGTGCTCGAATGAAGTGCAGATGCACGTGGTGCATACCATTAAGGTGCGGGCACACAGATGAGTACAAATGATGCGCGAGTCTAAGGTTACAAGTAGGCGATACGCGAACACGTTACAGCAAGACAAGAAACAGAAAAGTACTGAACAAAGATTTTCATTTCACATTTTCTATTACAAACTATTGTTGTCTTGCCATCAAAAATAAGAAAAAATTACATTAAGGTTTAAGGGTCGCCGGTGGACGGCTCGCTCTCGCTACAGATCGGCTCGGCGATCGGTGGGAACAATTCAGGGACCACCTCTTCGACGGTCAGTTGTGCCGCCTCGACAGAAAGAAGGCGAGCCATCTGAAGAGTACGAAAGATATGCCCGGGCCAACTCCTTGTTGAGGGCCTTCAGCCTGACAACCTCCTTCTCCAAGTCAGAGGTACGCGCGAGAAGTGTTGTGGTGATCTCGGCATCCTGCAAAAGAAGGTATTAGCCAGGGGAAAAGACAGTAGGAGAGGTAAAGCTAGTGACTTGCAAACCTACCATCCCATCCTAAAGGCTGGCGATGAGGCCATCCATGATGTTCTGCTTCTCTTTGAGGTTCGTGATCTCCTCATTCGCGGCCTTCAACTCACGAACTAGGTCCTCAGAGCCCTGATCACCTTTCAGGCTCGTGACCTCCTCCTGCGCGGCCTTCAGGTCACGCTTGAGCTTCTCCAGGTTATTCTCGGACTAGAGGCAGCGCCGGCCCGTCATATGGGCGAGCTCTATGCTGCGGAGCATGGACCGCGCACTCTCATACGCGAGCAGCTGAGACGATAGGATGTCAAAGTCAGCGGAATCCTTCCAGCCATAGAGCCCAAAGGAAAGGCCAAAGGCATGGCCTCCGATGTCATCCTGCTCCACCCAAGTGGGGAGGAGAGTTGAGATGGAGATTTGGTTGTCCTTCGCATCGCAGACCAAAAGAGGATCGCCCGCCTCATCTCGATGCCTTGCTCCGAGGCCGAAGTTTGATGGCTCCCCAGGCTAGGCATGCCAGGCACGCCAGGCACGCCAGTGGCCTCCTCGGAGACCTCGCCAGTCCCATTGTCCACAGGCGGATCCGCTGGGGGATCAGCTCGGGGAAAATCCACGAGGACCACTTTTCCTTTGATCGGGGGCAACAGTTTCTTCTTCTTTGGTGGAGGGGGAGAAGGGAGCGATCCGTGGCTCGCGGGTGCGGTCCGCTTCTTGGAAAGAGGCGCAGAGGTGCTAGGGAGCTCCCGGCATGCAGCAGCCATGGAAGTAGCGAGCCGGAGGCCGTGGGAGCTGGTCTCGTCCCTCGCTCAGGGGGGGGGGGGGGGGGGGGGTGGAGAGGAAGATCTTGCTCCCCTGCAAGCGAGCAACGAGCCAGGATTAGAAAATGGAAAGTAGTGTGCGGATTAAGGAAGCGAGGGCGAGTCAAACCTGCTTCGGGAAGCACGGGGAGTAGCAAGTCGATGTTGCGACAGAGGTTGGCGACCTCAATGTTCTTATCGGCTAGGTATTTGAAGAGCCCGACCTCGTGGCTGCCAAGCGTGGGTGGGGGGGGGGAGGTATGTTTGTTCATCGTGCTGGATGGGCGAGAAGGGGACATTGTCGAAGGGACCCTTCACCAACACAAACTTCTGAGCCCAGAAATTGCTTTTGTTGATGGTCTCGAGCACCCTCGCATGAGGGCTCGCGAAGTAGGCAGTACCATCCTTGTAGGAGAGGAAGGAGAACAGTTTGCGGAAGACTGGCAAGTTGAACTTGATCCTCTCTTCCCTCAGGTAGCAGGCGAATGCTACCACGATGGAGATGGAGTTGGGGGTCATCTGACCTGGGATCATATCGTACTACTTGAGTATCTGGAGGGTTCGCCGTGAAGGTTTAGAGACCTGACGCTGGGACTAGGGAAATGGAATGAAGATGCGAGCGAATACCTGGTTGATCTTTGGCAAGAGTTGGAGTCGCAGGACGACGTCAAAGTGAGCCACTGGGATCGCGAGCTCGTCCGGATAAAGGGTGTTGATCGCCTCCATCTTCATAGGATGACAAGCCGAGAATCTTGGCAAGATGTAATTCCCCACGACGCCATGGTACTCGACCTTGGTGAACGAGCAGGTAAAGAACAAATGGTCGCAGAAGGTCCATGCGCACTTGCCCCGGCCTTCGGTGTCGCCTCCATCACCACCCATTAATGTTTATTGAAAATGAAATGCGAACGCGAGGGAAGGTAAGCGAGCACGTGAGAACGAGGAGGGCAGGAGATCTGGAGTGATAAATGCGGTGGTTGGACCTCAGCCGTAGACCTATTTATAGAAAAATAAAGGCGGCGGGGAGGAATCGAAGCACTGGGCGTGCGGATAGCGATGTGCCTCGGCATAAGAACCACCCCTTCTCTCACCCGCCTGCCGCAACATACCAACGCCTACTCGCCGTGAGTAAAGCAAGCTCAAAGTGAGTAAGGCGAGCCTTGTGCGGCCCACATGCCAAAGCAATAAAAAGTAAAGCAAGCACAGAGTAAGTAAGGCGAGCCCTGTGCGGCTCGCATGCCAAAGTAGTAAAAAGTAAAGCAAGCGCAGAGTAAGTAAGGTGAGCCCTGTGCGGCTCGCATGCCAAAGCAGTAAAAAAGTAAAGTAAAGCACAGAGTAAGTAAGGCGAGCCATGTATGGGTCGCGTGCCGAGACGGTAAGGAAAGGGCAACAAGCTAATATTACCAAATGAAAATAAAGAGCCTAAGGGCAGACGAGAAATATACAGAATAACAATAGTATGCAGATTGTGTTACAGTTTACAACAGATTATTTCGCCAGGAGCGGGCGAGCGTGAGAGGGATCAGTATTTGATCCACCTCCACCTACCCCCGCCTCGCACACCCTAGTAGGGCGATATCCTGGGATAGTGATATGTCCAGACGGCTCAGAGCTCGCGCTGTATCAAGCAAATCTGATCATCCATTCGTGAGAGATGCAACCCTGGGGAGGTGACTTCCTCGCGAGTGTCCAACAGCAGCTCAGCATGAAGCTGCGCTTAGTCATCATCGAAGCTGGCGAGCCTCTCTTCGGTCGCCTCGCTATGCTTCTTCACCTGGCCGTATAGGTCCTGCATCAGATATCCGTATTTCTGGAGCACTTTGGTGGTTCGCCTATTCATGACCTCAAGGTCCCGAGGGTCGCCAAGGAAGTCGCCAATCTTGTCCAGCGAGGGCGGGGGTGACATCTCCTCCTCCCCGAGATCCAGGTTGGTAGAGTTCTCTAGGGCATTTGCGAAAAAAGGAGTCAGAGGAAAAAAGGGGGGAAGGCAAACAACAATTAACTTTGACTAACCTGGTGAGGTCTGGATCGCTTTACCAGGGCGCTGGCGAGAGGAACTCGGTTGCCCCTGAAAGGCCACTGTGTAGGTCAGCGTTGCGGATTTCCCCAGGCCCGGGGGGCGGGGGGGGGGGGGGGGGGGGCATTGCATCCAATTCGGACGCCAGGGAGCAAGCCTCCGGGACTCGGGTGGTCTAGAAGACCAAACCCCGGGGTGGGTACGGTCATGGTCGTAGGAGGCGGCGAGCGCGGTGGTGTGATGTGCTCCTGGGCGTCGCGAGAGGAGTCTCTGCAAAAGGCGATGGCATCATCTCAATTCATAGAGTCCAGCGCAGAGGAAAGCGAGAAGCGTACTCGGTCGCGGTGAGAAGACGCTGGTTTTGGCAGTGTCCAAGTCCATGGCCGCCGAATAAGCCCCCCGGGGAGTAGGTGGCGAGTCCTCATATGGGCTTCGATCACAAGTTCCACCATCAGGAGCAGGCTCTATAAAGAAGGGTGCCAGCAACATAAAGAAGTGGATTAGCTTGTTGACTTAAGTACCTGGTCGGCGAGCTGGGTCTGAAAGTTCCTCTGATACTAATTGAGAGTGAGGTTTAGATCTTATATTTACTCTAGAGGGGGGTGAATACAGTATTAAAAGTTTTTAACTTATTTTTATAGCGGAATTAAAATACCGATATATATATGTGTGTGTATAACAGAGTGAGTGTAAAAACAAAATACAAATCACAGCACAGTACAGTACAGAAAATAAACACAAAACACAGAAGTCACAAGGATCTATAGTAGTTCCCCAATCAACCTGGGTACATCTACTCTTCTACCCCCTTGGTAGGAATCCACTAGGTTTTTGATCAGGTGCCCTATCACCAATGGGTTTTTGATCAGGTGCCCAAACACCAACCACATGTTTTTGATCAGGTGCCCTGCCACCAACCATAGGTTTTTGATCAGGTGCCCTGCCACCAAAGGGTTAACTTTTGAAGTGAGTTAGAACATTGTACAAGATGGGATAAAGAGGGTTTATGAAGTTCTTCTCTGTCAACAAGCTGAGAGAAGACTAGTGGATTTGTTGTTGTAAAGCTCCCCCTGTCTGATAGAAATTCTTGACAGTTGATGGATGGAGCTTTCTCTTGAATGTAAATGATCTTCCTTGATAGCTGATGAATCTGAGAGACAATGTTTCTCAGATTATTGTTGCTCTTTGAAGATCAAGAACTAGCAGCTGAAAAATGAGAGAATGATTTCTGTTATTGTTCTCAGAGAATGAACATGCTGATGTAGAAGATAAACTATGAAAAGCATTTTCTTTCTGTATATCTCTCGACTGTTTCTTCTCTATTCTTTTCTTTCTTCTTGTCGTATTACTGTAAAACTTTTTCTTCCTTTTTCCTTAGAGAAATCTGACTGATTTGAAATTCAAATCTTCTAATTAAAGAATAAAATATTCTAAAAAGATATTCTTGGAACTGCAATCTTATTCAGCAATAAACATTAATGTCTTTTCCTTTTTCATGAAAGTGTCCTTTTCAAATATGACAAACGGCTACTTTCTCGGGAGAAGAGAATGGAAAGGAATATAATAAAAGGAAAGATAAAAAACTTGTCTTATCTGAAAGAATAGATCCATTGCTGATTAGTCGATCTGAGTTCAGAGAATAATATAACTGATCCTTCTGAAATTAACAAGCTGAAGAGGAACTTTTGTCGATCTGAGAACTGAGTTCGTCGAACTGAAAGTTGAGTTCGTCGAACTGAATCTGGAGTTCGTCGAACTGAATTAATTCGTCGAGCACAATCTGGAGTTCGTCGATCTCATGCTGGAGTTCGTCGAACTGAGAGATAATCTGCTGAATCTGGCTGGAAGAACTGAGTTCGTCGAGCTGAGAAGCACTTCGTCGAACTGAACATCTTGTTACTTATTAGTCAATCGTAGAGCTGAGTTCGTCGATCTCAAACTAGAGTTCATCGAACTGAAAGCGATAAACTGTTGGAATGGCTGGCGAACTGAGTTTGTCGAGCTGAGAATGAAGCTCGTCGAGCTGAAGCACAACGTTCGTCGAACCCAGGATGGATTTTGTCGAACGCAGAATGGAGTTCGTCGAACACAGAAACTTGGCAAGTTCATCAAACTGGAGCATGACGTTCGTCAAACCCAGGATGGAGTTCGTCGAACGCAGGATGGAGTTTGTCGAACGCAGAAACATAGAGTTTTCCTAAGATCTAGCTAACTCAGACAGCCTAAAACCTTGACCCTTAGACTATACATTGGGGTCAACTTAGTCCTAGTCAACAGATAGTGATCCTAGCCCAAATCAGTAATAGGGTTGTTCCAACAATCTCCCCCTATTTGGATTAGGACAGTATTTGACAAAATTAAATAATAAAATAAACAAAAACAACAGAGCATATAAATTTATCTGACAGAATTTAATTTTATTTCAGCAGATAAAATATATAGAACTCTGAGTTTAGGAAAATTTACACTTTCAAATTCCTGTCTTCTGAAATTAGACATTGAAGAATACTGAGAGAAAACCTTGCCTTCAGCTTTTTCTTTGTTGATCTGAGCTGAATCTGTCATATCTGAATCTTCTTTATCAAAAACTGTATCTGTTATATCAAAACCATATCTGAATCTGCATTTGCATGATCTAGAACTTCTTCATCAAGAACTGAAACTGCTTCTATCAAATTTTTTGCTTCTTCATAAATCATCTCCCCCTGAAACTGGAACTTCTTCATAAATCATCTCCCCCTGCCTAGTTTCAGGAAGACCTGAATCTAGGCCCCTAGAAGAAGGGACATAGGATGAGGAGGCTGGGAAGGATGCAAGTTTAGAAGAAAGATTGCCATTGTTCCTGCAAAAGAAAAAGAGAGATCAAGTGCAAGGGAACTGGAAGGAGAAGCAGATTCTGTAGGCTTAAAGTCAAAATAAAGAATTAAAATTTTATTATAAGGAAAGAGATCAGAGTCATAGGCTTCATCAAACTCCGTTCGACGAAAAATTAAATTTTCGTCGATCTCAGTTCAACGATCTAGATGACTTCGTCGATCTCTGAAGTAGGCTTCGTCGATCTCCATTCGACGAACGACTAGATTTCATTGATCTCAGTTCGACGATCTAGTTGACTTTGTGTCTCAGCGGTTGGGCTGAGACAGCTTCCAGTCTCAACAGATTCTTCTGTCCCGTCCCAGCGGATCCAGACAACTTCTCAGCGGCCCTAGGCCTTGTCTCAGCGTTTCAGCTGAGACTGAGAGCTTGTCTCAGTGGTTTTGACAGCAAACCTACTGAACTTACTTCACACATTGGTATGGCCTAACCCTGGTGGTCATGATATAAAATGGAATTTATCAAATACAACACATTATGTCAGGCCTACTTGGAACCTAGCACAAATACATGTAGCAAACATTATGTTAGGCCTACTAGTTTTTAAGTAAAGTAATGAGCCAACAATTGCTCTTTATACTTTCTGATCAACAGGTTTCACTGATTCATCATTGTCTACAACAACATTGAGGGCATGAGTGTTATCATAGTGGAAGCATCAGACATACCAAATCTTTTCACTAATTCCTTAGCATACATAGATTGTGATATGAATATGCCATTTGGAGTTTGCTTCACTTGAAGGCCAAGGAAGTAAGATAACTCACCCATACTACTCATTTCAAATTTAGATTGCATTAGGTCAGAGAACCTTTTGCATAGATTTGAATCAGTAGAGCCAAAAATAATATCATCTACATAGATTTGAACTAGTAATGTTTGATTTTTATGTATCCTGAAAAATAGGGTTTTATCAACAATTCCTCTACAGAATTTGTTCTCCAAAAGAAAATTAGCTAGGGTCTCATACCATGCTCTGGGAGCTTGCTTGAGACCATAGAGAGCTTTATCTAGCTTAAATACATAAGAAGAGTGAGTTCGAGAGATAAAACCTGGTGGTTATTCCACATAAACTTCTTCTTTGATATCTCCATTAAAAAAAGCACTCTTCACATCCATCTGATAAACTTTGAACTTCTTGAATGCAGCAAAGGTAAGAAATATTCTTATAGCTTCATGTCTAGCAACAGGAGCAAAGGTTTGATCATAAAAAATTCCTTCTTCCTGAGAGTATCCTTGGGCTACCAATCTTGCTTTATTTCAGATTATTATGCCTTGATCATCTAGCTTGTTCCTGAAGACCCATTTGGTGCCAATAACTAGATGAGCCTTTGGTCTTGGAACCAAATCCCAAACCTTGTTCCTTTCAAATTGGTTGAGTTCCTCTTGCATTGCAAGAATCCAGTTTGGATCTTGTTCTGCATCTTTTATGGATTGAGGTTCAACTTATGATAGGTAACAAGTATGCATCTTATTTTGGTGTAGTTGATGCCTTGTTTGAACACCTGCTGAGATATCTCCAATAACTTGGGATATTGGATGATCTCTAACTGTGATGTGATCAACAGTAGGAGTGGGTTCAGCAATAGTTTCCTCTTGAGGGACTTGTTCAGCTGTCACTTGATTTGAATTATCAGCAAGATCTAGATTATCCTCTTCTTCACTGTCTTCAATAATTTCATTTGATGGAAGTAGAGAATCTTTACTCTATAAATCTAATCCATTGACATCTTCACATAGTGCTGGTTCCCGCAAAATATCTTTGGCAGAGGTGGTATTCCTCTCCTCATTTAATATATTAGTTTCATCAAAAGATACATCCATGGACTCTTCTATCTTAAGAGTTGATTTGTTATAAACTCTATATGCTTTACTAGAAAAAGAGTATCCAAGGAATATACCTTCAGCAGCTTTTGCTTCAAATTTCCTTAGATATTTCTTATCATTATTATGCACATAGCATATACAACCAAAAATCTTAAAATAGTTAACTTTAGGCTTTTTATTCTTAAGTAATTCATAGGGAGTTTTACCCTTAAGTTTATGTATCAAACTCCTATTCAACACATAATTTGCTGTGTTCATTGCCTCTGCCCAAAAAGAGATTAGCAAGTGAGCATCAACAAGCAATGTAGTTGTTGATTCAATTAGTGTTCTATATTTCCTTTCAGCTACCCCATTTTGTTGAGGAGTTCTAGGAGCAGAGAAACATTGCCTGATCCCTTCTTTTCCACAGAATTCTCTCATCAGAAGAGATTCAACTCCGTGTCATGATCACTTCTGATCAATGCAACTAGAGTAGAGTACTGATGAGTACTTTTTGTACTCATCTTTTAGTGTAATTTTGATGTAATTTTAATATAAATTTATGTCAATTATTTGTTTTATCTTATAATAATCATTCCTTTTTATTTCTGCCACTAATTTAAGCTTAGTTTATGTTTTGCAGGTTTTCTGGGCACTTTGAGCAAAATTGTCAAGTACACGCCCAAGGTCACTGGCGTGACCAAGGGGCGTGGCCAAGGGGCATGACAGCCTAGATGTGTTCCAGACCCGATGCCGCCACCCCGGGAGCATTCCGTGAAAATTCGCAAAGTACACGCCCCAGGTTACGGGCGTGACCAGGGGGCGTGACATCCAAGTCACGGCCGGGACCCGCCATCAGCATCCTGAGCACGCCTCCACGTCAATTAAAATTACACGCCCCATGTCACGGGCATGACCAGGGGACGTGACTTCTAGTCACGGGCGTGACTCTCTCCGCACTTCTTCCCGCCAGAGTTTCACGCCAGCAGCACTAATTCAAGATTACACGCCCCAGGTCACGGGCGTGACCTAGGAAGTGACACGGCCGAAACGCTCGCAATTACTCCAGAAGGCGCCCTCTCCACTGCTGCTGCTATCACGCCCCTTACACGCCCCTTGGTTACGGGCGTGACCAAGGGCGTGTAACCTCAACTTTTCAGCTATATAAAGCCAACTTTTCCAGAACTTCAGGGACCAATTTTTAGGACTTAGACTTTTCATTTCATGTCGTAATTTCATGTTTTTAGTAGTCTTGTAATCCTTTTTATTTATGCAAATTGTAATTTCCTTTTCATAGTTGTAATTTCGTTTATCAATAAAATAGTTTTGTTTTCTCAATCTATTATCTCTTTTTTTCATGAACTCTTCTATTTTCTTTAATTCTTCTATCTCTATGAGTAACTAAATTCTAATTAGTACTCGATCGAGATGATCTGAGGAGAATATAATCTATGGTTTAGCTTCTCTTTCTCCCCTTTAGAATGCTTAAGTTTTATTCTTGAACTTTTATTGGATTGAGATTATATTGTCGATATATAATTCTCATCTTTGTTTTCGCAATCTAATAACCGAGAGGTTTTGATTTCGAATCGATCATTTCAAGAATAAAGAGGGTTGAATGCACTCCTCAAGCGAGGATGACATAATTCTCCCGGATTGGAGTTAATTCCAATAGAGGGGTTCACTACGATAAGGCGAGTTTTAGATCTTGATTCTAGAACAAAAGTTCGTTTGATCGACTAAACTCAGTTGAGCGTATCCTCGAGAGAGGTACGTTCATAATTCGGGAACCTCCACGGTCAAGTAATTTCTTAAGGGAATTAGAAGTTTGATTCATTATATTTATTTTCCAAGGTAATTCAAAGTCGAGTGCTAGCCCTTTTACTCTTCTTTTTAATCTTATGTTAATTTTCCTTTTTGCACCAACCTCAAGTTTTAATTGATAAAATAATAGAGACTTTCTTGAAGCAAGAGTACTCAACTGCCCCTAGTCTAATACGACCTTGTTTTAACAACATATACTACATTCGATACAGTACACTTGCCGTTGTCGTTTGCAAGCATAGTTTTTCCCCCATCAAGTTTTTGGCGCCGTTGCCGGGGACACTGTTGATATTCCGAAAAAAGAAATATTTATTAATTTTATCGTTCTCTTCCTTCTCCCCCTTTTTCTTTAAAATTAAAAAAAAAATTTAAAAAGCGCAATCTAAATTCTCGGAAAGGATGCTTTGGGCTTAAATTCCCATCATAGCCTCTAGTACCTTGCAAACCCTTCACCGGGTAGATCTTGGGAAGTTCGGGACTAATTTAACCCGCTTTTTGAAAAAAAAATTTATAATAAATTTTTTTTAAAAAATTCTATTCATTTGAGTAAAGGTTGTTTTGCTTTTTATTTTTTATTATTATGCAATCACTTGAATTGGCCGTAAAAGTTGTCGAGCTTCAAAGTCAAGTATATCTTTTGGAAGCGGCACAAAAACGCAAAAATTGCTGTTATTATTGTAATGCGCCTCATCAAAGTGAGGAATGTTATTTACAATATTATGCTTAAAATAATTATTATGAAAATAATTATCCTCAATATTATGCAAATAATTTTGACAATAATTACGATCATAATTTTTCATCTTTTAATGCAAATAATTTTTCAAACTTTGATGAAAATAAATTTTCTAATTTTAATGATAATAATTTTTCGGTGTTTAATAATTGTTCTTCTAGCTCCGAAGTAGATTATTCCTCGTGGCAAGCTCACCCGGATAGTTCTCGGAGCAATGAAGATAGATCTTTAGATCCAAATTTTTGTTTTTCTTCTTATACACCGCAGTCTTCGTTCTCTAATTTGGGGGAAATTTCGCAGATCCAAATTGATACTTCCACCCAAAATTTAGAGGAAAATATTATTTCATCTAGTGCTTTTTCTAATTTTCACGAGAATAACTTTTTGGCTTCTAATAATTTTTCTTCTAGCCCCGAAGTAGATTATTCTTGGTGGCAAGGTCACCCGGATAGTTTTCGGGGCGATGAAGATAAATCTTTAGATCCGAATTCTTGTTCTTCTTCTTTTGCGCCGCATTTTTCTTCCTCTAATTTTGGGGAATGTCCGTTTTTTCAATTTGATACTCCACCCTAGAATTTAGATGAAAATTTTATTTCTCCTAGTGCTCTTTCCTTGTCTTTGGAAAATTTAGTTATGGAGGAACATGATTGTTTATGTACTCCCATAATTTCTCTTTCCAAAGATGAAGACAATTTCTCTTTACAAGAAATTCTTAATGTTTTGGGAACCCCGGATGAACTAGAAGAAGAACAAGTTTCTTTTCCCACTTCACCCGGATCTTCTTTTCTTTATCATGAATTTTCGCAAATCTCTTCTATTTTAATTCAACCGGAAATTCATGAAATTTTGTTATCCGAAAATCTTATTCCGCTTGGTAGTGCACTAGATTCTTCCAATGAAAATTTTATTTTAGAAAAGGAACAACCGGAGCTTAATCATATATTTTCGCAAGCACCTCCTCCTTGCAAAAATTTTTCCGACTCATTTATTTGTGATTCTCTTTATTCTAATAATTTTCAGGTTAAGGATGAGCCGTTGCCACCCCAAATAATCAATGATCCATATGCCGCTCATCTTTATTTTTCCAAATCACCTCAGGTATGTATAGGTGATTTGGATTATATATTCAAATTCAGGGACAAGAGGAGTATAACAAGATAAATGGAGGAGCAGCCGTGCGACTGACGCCGGCACATGCACCTCAGCGCGAATTAAGGGAGTTTCCTGTCCACCTCTCTTTTAGATTTCCTTTTCCCTAACACTAACCGTCTAGATTAAAGACGGGAAAAAGAAAGCGCTCTTGGGAGGCACCCCTTGCTTATCCTTATTTTATGTTTTTTTTCTTTTAAAAGCTTATTTTTCAAGTTTTCTTCATACTTAGTTTTAAACATTGTGGACAATGTTTAATTTTAAGTATGGGGGTGTAGCTTCGCATTCATTGTATTTTTATTTGAAAAAAAAATTATAAAAATTATAAAAATCCAATTTCTTGGAAAGGGCGCTTTGGACTTGAACTCCCATCACAGCTCCTAGTACCTTGCGAACCCTTCACCGGGTAGCCCTCGGGAAGTCCAGGAAATATTTTATTTTAAAAAATAATAATAATAAATACGCCTAGCCTTGTTGTTTTTAATGTTCTAGAAATTTAGTTTGAGGTACGATTATAAGTATTCGTTCATTTTTAATTTAGCTAATATTTTGTTTTATCAAAATTTGTTAAATTTAAATTTGTAGTAATTTGGTTTTAAGAAACATTTTATGTTTTTAATTCGATTAGAGAGTTAATTTAACACTTCTTCTCCGTTTAATTTTAAATAGCTTCACTTTGAGGTAAATTGGCTAAACATCTCTAGATTTTTTATTATATTCACTATTAACTTTAAGATCTTAGGAAATTTCATTCCACTAAAAAGTTGCTCTCGAAATAGTTTAATTTATAAACTAGAAGTATTTCTTTACCCTTGGTAAACTTTTGTATTTTTCCCCTTTTGTTAGATCATGTCATGGGAATAAGGAGATGTTAGTTCTTTATTCTCTGGTAAACATATGCAACCCAAAAAAAAATGAAGAGAGAAAAAAAAAATGTGTATATGTCGTGGAAATGATAGGACAATAGTATATCATTCTCTCGTATTACATATACTAAAAAAAATATGAAAAAGGGGTTAAGAGGATAAAATTCATCACCCCAATCAAAAACCTCTTCATATCCTTTGTCTTCATTGTGCCATTCCGTTTAGACCCATTCCTAGCCAATTTCATTGTTTCTAGTCCTAAACTAAATTATTAAGAGAGCAATATTTTGGTAGGTGTCTTTTCCTTAAGTTTCTTTTATGTTAGAGTGTTTATAATTTCAATCTAATTTTGTTTGAAAATTTCTATAATTTCGATTGCTAAATAATTATCTTGAGAAGTAGTTAGCTAAACAAATTTCTCTTTTTAAATTATCAACATAACTTATGACTTAATTCTTGAATTCCTAAAATTTGCTATTGACTTATTCTTGGTTTAATAAAATTTTAGTTAATTAGAAATAATATCGATGCCTTGTAATTCTTTTCTCACCCTTTTGCTCTGGAATAGCAAAAATTCAAGTATGGGTGTGTTTGATGAGTACTTTTTGTACTCATCTTTTAGTATAATTTTGATGTAATTTTAATATAAATTCATGTCAATTATTTGTTTTATCTTATAATAATCATTCCTTTTTATTTCTGCCATTAATTTAAGCTTAGTTTATGTTTTGCAGGTTTTCTGGGCACTTTGAGCAAAATTGTCAAGTACACGCCCAAGGTCACGGGCGTGACCAAGGGGTGTGACAGCCTAGATGTGTTCCAGACCCGATGCCGCCACCCCGGGATCATTCCGTGAAAATTCGCAAAGTACACGACCCAGGTCACGGGCGTGATAAGGGGGGGGGGGGGGGTGACATCCAAGTCACGGCCGGGACCGGCCATCAGCATCCAAAGCACGCCTCCACATCAATTAAAATTACACGCCCCAGGTCACGGGCGTGACCAGGGGGCGTGACTTCCAGTCACGGGCGTGACTCGCCCCGCACTTCTTCCCGCCAGAGTTTCCCGCCAGCAGCACTAATTAAAGATTACACGCCCCAGGTCACGGGCATGACCTAGGGCGTGACACGGCTGAAACGCTCGCAATTACTCGAGAAGGCGCCCTCTCCGCTACTGCTGCTATCACGCCCCTTACACGCCCCTTGGTCACGGGCGTGACCAAGGGCGTGTAAACTCAACTTTTCAGCTATATAAAGCCAACTTCTCCAAAACTTCAGGGACCAATTTTTAGGACTTAGACTTTTCATTTCATGTCGTAATTTCATGTTTTTAGTAGTCTTGTAATCCTTTTTATTTATGCAAATTGTAATTTCCTTTTCATAGTTGTAATTTCGTTTATCAATAAAATAGTTTTCTTTTCTCAATCTATTCTCTCTTTTTTTCATGAACTCTTCTATTTTCTTTAATTCTTCTATCTCTATGAGTAACTAAATTCCAATTAGTACTCGATCGAGAAGATCTGAGGAGAATATAATCTATGGTTTAGCTTCTCTTTCACCCCTTTAGAATGCTTAAGATTTATTCTTGAACTTTTATTGGATTGAGATTATATTGTCGATATATAATTCTCATCTTTGTTTTCGCAATCTAATAACCGAGTGGTTTTGATTTTGAATCGATCATTTCAAGAATAAAGAGGGTTGAATGCACTCCTCAAGCGAGGATGACATAATTCTCCCGGATTGCAGTCAATTCCAATAGAGGGGTTCACTACGATAAGGTGAGTTTTAGATCTTGATTCTAGAACGAAAGTTCATTTGATCGACTAAACTCAGTTGAGCGTATCCTCGAGAGAGGTACGTTCATAATTCTGGAACCTCCACGGTCAAGTAATTTCTTAAGGGAATTAGAAGTTTGATTCATTATATTTATTTTCCAAGGTAATTCAAAGTCGAGTGCTAGCCCTTTTACTCTTCTTTTTAATCTTATGTTAATTTTCCTTTTTGCACCAACCTCAAGTTTTAATTGATAAAATAATAGAGACTTTCTTGAAGTAAGAGTACTCAACCGTGTTGGGTTTTCTATACCCCTTCAAAAGGGATGACATATCGAATATGCGCAGCGGAAATAAACAAGAACAACCCAAAAAGAGATAAACGGATCTTGCGGTTTTCATGATTCAAGAGAAAAGGAAAGCAAATGCAATATACCTTTGCGGGATTGAGTCAATACTCAACCAAGGTGCTCCAAGAGAAATCCGAAATCTTTCTTTGAGTTCTTCAAGGATCGAAATAGATCGATCCCTCTACAGAAGTCCACACAAGCAAAGGAGAACCCTAGCTTCTTGTCGTACAAGAACTAGGTTGGAGAAGGATGCTCTCAACGTCCTCACGGACTGCTAGGTCCGATCCAGAGGAGGCGGCGACCACGACGGCAGCGACTAGCGGCGGCGAAACACGATCGGCGGACGGAAGAACGTACCCTCACGTGGAACAGTTCTGGTCGGCAGTCCTTCTCAATCGCGAAAAGATTAAGTCTAAAAACCGTCTCAATCGATGACCTAATCGCATGCCTTTATATACGCAAGGTATAGAAAAGGCTATCCGCAGACCAAAAGAAAAAATGTCCAGATTTACATTCGCCGAATTCGACTAATCACATTAACCGAATTCGACTAATCACTATAACTGAATTCGGCAATACCATTTCGACGAAATCGACTTTATATATAAATTCGGCTATTCACTATAACCGAATTCGGCGAAACCATTTCGACGAATTCGACTATATATAAATTCGGCTATATAAATTCGGCGAAACCCTTTAGCCGAATTTGCCATTAGCCGAATTTTCCATTAGCCGAATTATCTAGTGTAAATTGGTTCATTTAAACCCTTTAAATGATTTCCCGTTGAGACATTCTCAACTTAATTCCAAGCAGTCACAGGATTGGTCCTCCACTCATATCCAATATGAGTAAGGCCAACACAATCCTTTCTCCAAACGCTTTTATGTGCGACCCTATAGGCTCATATTGCGTTAGCAGCAAGACTAACTGTTGATTGCTTTGAGATCATCTCAGAAACTCCAACAGTCTCCCACTTGGTCACAAAGTATCAACAAAAGTCTCACAAACAATGAGCGGCATCTAGCAATACATCATTGCTACCCAAGCAATAAGAGTTCAAAACTCATATAAGCCTGTCATGACCAATGTATCAGTGTTGTCATGTCCCTTTGTCCTTTACATCCGGATAGAACAAGAGGCATGGACCGTGTCACCCTCATAATTGTTCAATCCCAATTTCTTGATCCAGAATAGACTGTTTGAAAATTGGTGAGCTCAATATCACATATTGACTCTACCAAGCATGGCCATGCATTTCTCAATCTCATTCCATCAAGGGGCCCATGGATGTAACTCCTATCATATAGGAGGACAAATACCATATCTGCTCACACACAAACATCCAAATGATTCGTAACATACCCAACAACCACCCTTATCGTCAACCTTTCTCAAGAGAAGACTTTAGATGGCATCAAAGTACGCTCTTCCTCACTCGATGAATGCTATGACTTCAGGTCAAAGGACCACAAACACCATTGTCACTTGAAACCTACTTGTGACACATTCATATAACAATCCACAAAGTAGTCTCACGGGGGGTCTGTCTTGTACAACTTGTTCTTAACAAGTACCCATGTGATGACTTGATATCACAATATCATGACTTATGAGAACCAGTCATCAGTCAACGCACATGCTACTCTCAATGTATCATCATCGCCCTTAACTTCTAAGATGATACTCCGACCAGGGACCATTTAAGAATGAAGCTCCTTATAAACATAGGCTCTCACATTCAAGTCACGTACTTGAATTCCTATGGAAGCAAACACTCTAAGGGCATTTATTATGCTAATTAATCTTATCAGATAGATATAAATGACATAATAAAAGAACTTGCCATAAATATAAAATGAAATACATAGTAAATTTTACAATTCATCCAATGAACAAACAACCAACAAATATGCAATCCACAAGGCACCCACTAAAGATAATCATTCAGGTATCTAATACCCATTGATCTAACATGACCATCATGCTTCTTTTGCGCAAGAGGCTTTGTCAGTGGATCCACTATATTTTCTTCAGTCGGTACTCTACATATGCTCACATCTCCTCGATCGACAATCTCTCGAATAAGATGGAAGCGCCGAAGTATGTGCTTGGAGCACTGATGAGATCTAGGTTCCTTAGCTTGTGCAATTGCACTGTTGTTGTCACAGTAGAGAACTACGGGATCAACAATGCTACGAACTACATCAAGCTCGCTGATGAATTTCCTAATCCATACAGCCTCCTTTGCCGCATTCGCTGCAGCGATATACTCGGCCTCAGTCGTAGAATCAGCAACTATCTCTTGCTTGGAACTCTTCCAGCTTACAGCTCCTCCATTAAGGCAAAACACAAAACCTGACTGTGACTTTGAGTCATCTCTGTCAGTCTGGAAGCTTGCATCGGTGTAACCCTTTACAATGAGCTCTTCCTCTCCACCAAACACCAAGAATGTATCCTTAGTCCTTCTCAAGTACTTTAGGATATTCTTGATTGCGATCCAGTGACCATCACCCGGATCAGACTGATACCTGCTAGTCATGCTTAAAGCATATGAGACATCGGGTCGAGTACATAACATTGCATACATGATTGATCCAATTGCCGAAGGATATGGAATCAACTTCATGCGGTCCTTATCTTCCAAAGATTTTGGACACTGGTCCTTAGAGAGACTCACACCATGTGACATGGGTATGAATCCTTTCTTGGACTCAAGCATGTTGAACCATTTCAACACCTTGTCAATGTATGTACTCTGGGTCAAACCCAGCAACTTCTTCGATCTATCTCTATAGATCTTAATACTAAGTATGTAAGTCGCTTCACCCAAGTCTTTCATAGAAAAGCAATTTCCTAGGTTGTTCTTAACAACTTGCAGGGTCGGAATGTCATTCCCGATCAACAGTATGTCATCTACATACAGTATCAGGAAGACAACAATGTTCCCACTAATCTTCTTGTAAACACAAGGCTCATCTTCGTTCTTGATGAAACCAAACTCTTTGATTTTCTCATCAAAACATAGATTCCATCTTCGAGAAGCTTGTTTCAATCCATAAATGGATCGATTCAAGTTGCATATTTTAGTGACTTCATCTGGAGATACAAAACCCTCGGGTTGTGTCATATTCACTTCCTCAAGGAGGTTTCCATTAAGGAAAGCCGTTTTGACATCTATTTGCCAGATCTCATAGTCATAATACGCAGCAATAGCAAGTAGAATTCGGATGGACTTGATAATGGCCACAGGGGAAAAGGTCTCATCATAGTCAATACCATGAATTTGCCTGAAACCTTTAACCACCAGTCGGCCTTTGAATGTCTGTACATTCCCATCCATGTCGGTCTTCTTCTTGAAGACCCACTTGCACCCTATGGGTCGTACCCCTTCAGGTAGTTCCACCAAGGTCCAAACTTGGTTTGTGTACATGGAGTCCATTTCAGATTTCATGGTCTCAAGCCACTTCTCGGAGTCGGGTCCATTCATAGCCTCTTGGTAGGTTGCAGGATCATCATCATGATCCATAAGCAACACATTACCTATTTGAGTCATGAGAAATCCATATCTCTCAGGCTCAAATCTTGGTCTACCAAATCTACGTAGGACTTGTGTTTCTTGAGCAGGCTCTCCAGCTACAACTTCTTGTAGTCCTTGCTCAGGCTCCAATTCTGGTTCGTTCATTGTTTGTGGCTCTTGAACTTCTTCAAGTTCTACCTTTGCAGTCTTTCTGGATAAGAACTCTTTCTCCAAAAAGACACCAGTCCTTGCGACAAACACTTTGCCCTCAGACGGTAAGTAGAAGTAGTATCCTTTGGTTTCCTTAGGATACCCCACGAGATAAAATTTATCTGATTTGGGTTCCAGCTTGTTAGGCATTTGACGTCGCACGTATGCCTCACAGCCCCAAATCTTGATGAACGACATAATAGGACGCTTCCCAGTCCATATCTCATATGGTGTCTTTAGAACCGTTTTCGTTGGAACTCGATTTAGTGTGAAAGCAGTAGTCTCTAAAGCAAATCCCCAAAAGGAAACGGGCAAATCTGGATGACTCATCATCGATCGCACCATGTCCAACAAAGTACGATTCCTCCTCTCAGAAACACCATTATGTTGACGTGTTCCGGGTGGAGTGAGTTGTGATACAATACCACACTCTTTCAGATGATCACGAAACTCATGACTCAGATATTCTCCACCTCGATCAGATCGGAGTGCTTTTATCCCTTTTTCCAGTTGGTTTTCTACTTCATTTTTAAATACTTTTGAGTTTTTCAAAGGTCTCGGATTTGTTCTTCATAAGAAACACGTATCTGTATCTACTGAAATCATCAGTAAATATAAAGAAGTAGTAGAACCCACCTCTAGCCATAGAACTCATGGGTCCGCATACATCACTATGTATTATACCCAAGAGATCATTAGCCCTCTCATTACAACTAGTGAAAGGAGCTTTCGTCATCTTGCCCAACAAACATGACTCGCATCTCTCAAATGATTCATAATCAAATGAGTCAAGTAGTCCATCTTTATGGAGCTTGGATATGCGTTTCTCGTTTATATGGCCTAGACGACAATGCCAAAGGTACGTAGGATTCGAATCATTTGTTTTTAGTCTTTTAGTATTTTCTATGTTATAGATCGGATGGTCTAAGTTCAAAACATATAAACCATTAAACATTTGGGCAATGCCATAACAAATATCGTTCTTGTGAATGGAACAACAATTGTTCTTAATTACGAAAGAAAAACCAATCATGTCCAAACATGAAATAGAAATAATGTTTCTAGTTATGGTCGGAACATAATAACAATTATCAAGTTCTATTACAAGCCCTGTGGGCAAAGAAAGACAGTAAACACCAACGGCGATGGCAGCAACTCTTGCTCCATTCCCGATGCGCAGGTCTACCTCCCCTTTACCCAGCATTCTTCTCCTTCTCACTTCCTGCACATTTATACAAATGTGAGAACCACATCTGGTATCCAATACCCAGGATGAAGGAGCAAAAAGGTTTATTTCTATAACGAAAATACCTGAAGTGGAAGTCATACTTCCCTTCTTCTTCTGCAGATCTTCTAGATACTGAGGACAGTTCCTCCTCCAGTGCCCTGCCTTACCACAATGGTGGCACTTCCCTTCCTTAGCCAATCCTTTCTTTTTCAGTGCTGAAGACTTGGGATCAAGATGTGACTTAGGTCCTACCTTAGTCTTCTTG
Organism: Dactylorhiza incarnata; assembly: GCA_033032865.1. Lineage (NCBI taxonomy): Eukaryota > Viridiplantae > Streptophyta > Magnoliopsida > Asparagales > Orchidaceae > Dactylorhiza > Dactylorhiza incarnata. Next base: position 228,147 of record JAWHQI010000078.1, read on the forward strand.
GTTCCCTTGACCTTGCCCTTGCCTTTATGCACCATCAGTATGGGGCTAGCAGGCTTGGTCTTCTTCATGTTGATCTCGGCAGTTCTTAACATTCCTATGAGCTCGGGCAGTGTCTTGTCAATTTCATTCATATTGTAATTTAAGACAAACTGCTCGTAACTGTCCGGCAACGATTGCAGGATCAGATCAGTGGCCAACTCTTGGCTCAAAGGAAACTCAAGTCTTTCAAGACTCTCTATATACCCAATCATCTTGAGTACGTGAGTTCCTACTGGGTCTCGAGCTCCCATCTTACACTGAAATAACGCCCTGGATATATCGAACCTCTCTTGGCGAGCTTGCCCTTGAAACATTTTCTTCAGGTGCTCAACCATCTCAAAACAACTCATGTTCTCATGTTGCTTCTGAAACTCAGAGTTCATAGTCGCGAGCATAAGACATTCAACATCCAAGGAGTCATCTCCATACTTCTTATAAGTATCTTTATCTGCATGTGGTGCATTAGAGGCTGGCTCTTCAGGGGGATCTTCTTCCAAGACATAGAGCTTGCGCTCTTGCCCGAGAACAATTCTCAGGTTTCTATACCAGTCAAGGAAGTTTGTCCCATTTAGCTTATCCTTCTCAAGGATCGCTCTCAGGGACAAGGCGGAGTGAGATCCACTTGCCATGGATATTCTACAAGGAATTTTGCAAAGTGAAATTTTAGTACTATATTTCAAAATACATTATATATATATTTTAATAAGGACTTTTATTAAAGAGCTCCCACTATTTTAATCAAATCAATAACCCTTTATATCGATTCAGAGAGTTTATGCGAGCTTCTCTCTTAGTGGACAAGATCCGTATTTCACCAACACCACGAGTCCGCTTTGGCGTTCCTCTCATAATGCGGTTATTTAGGTAGACAACGTTTGTCAATTGCATCACTATGCAACTCTTGTATGGTTGGTGAATAACTCTTTATTCGCATCCATCATATGAAGCATGCCAACCCTATGCCTCTAGGCACTCAACCTTTGAGGTCGCCTAGTTAAGTTTGACCCGATGTTGATAGTGGGATATCACTATTATCCTCTCGCACCCTTACCAAGATAGATTAATGCACCTTGCTTTGGCAAGCCCACACTTCATCGATCGAGGCAGGAAGAGTGTCATCCATCGGAAGGCATCCGAATACTTAATATTGAATAAGGGATTTTATTTTTCAATAGATGAACGTTTCATTGTGATTAACATTTAATCACCATGCACATACACAAAACAAATGCATCCCCTATGTGCACATAAAAGGATTATCAACAGTTTGATAAAAGGGGGGGGGGGGGGGGGGGGTTAAATTTGAATACTTAGAACACTTCTAGATCTTCAGATTTACATGCATTGAACATAAGCAAAGCAACTCCACTTGTGCAGTAAACAAGCTCGTCTCTCATGTCAGATTCAATAATCTAAACATTTGGTTTCACAAACCATTTTGAGGGACGGTTACTGCAGAGGAGAAACAACCTCTGAAACATGAAAATTGCAACGCAATCGCATGCGTTCCTGGCGGGGTTCCAAGGGGCCGCGCCCCTGGCGGGGGTCAAGGGGCAGAGCCCTTGCGGGATGCGGGGCAGAGCCCCGACCAAATTTTTGAAATCCCACCACCAGAAACCACACAAAATCACATCAAATGTGATATTCCAAGAAGAAATTAGGTCATTTAGAACACTTCTAAATGTCCCAATTTACACGCACTTGACCACAACCTGGCTCTGATACCACTGTTGGGTTTTCTATACCCCTTCATAAGGGATGACATATCGAATATGGGCGTCGGAAATAAACAAGAACAACCCAAAAAGAGATAAACGGATCTTGCGGTTTTCATGATTCAAGAGAAAAGGAAAGCAAATGCAATATACCTTCGCGGGATTGAGTCAATACTCAACCAAGGTGCTCCAAGAGAAATCCGAGATCTTTCTTTGAGTTCTTCAAGGATCGAAATAGATCGATCCCTCTACAGAAGTCCACACAAGCAAAGGAGAACCCTAGCTTCTCGTCGTACAAGAACTAGGTCGTAGAAGGATGCTCTCAACGTCCTCACGGACTGCTTGGTCTGATCCAGAGGAGGCGGCGACCACGACGGCGGCGACTAGCGGCGACGGAACACGATCGGCAGACGGAAGAACGTACCCTCGCGCGGAACAGTTCCGGTCGGCAGTCCTTCTCAATCGCGAAAAGATTAAGTCTAAAAATCATCTCAATCGAAGACCTAATCGCATGCCTTTATATACGCAAGGTATAGGAAAGGCTATCCGCAGACCAAAAGAAAATCCGTCCAGATTTACATTCGTCGAATTCGACTAATCACATTAACCGAATTCGACTAATCACATTAACCGAATTCGACTAATCACTATAACCGAATTCAGCAAAACCATTTCGACGAATTCGACTAAATATATATATAAATTCGGCTATTCACTATAACCGAATTCGGGGAAACCATTTCAATGAATTCGACTATATATAAATTCGGCTATATAAATTCGGCGAAACCCTTTAGCCGAATTTGCCATTAGCCGAATTTGCCATTAGCCAAATTATCTAGTGTAAATCCGTTCGTTTAAACCTTTTAAACGATTTCCCATCGAGACATTCTCAACTTAATTCCAAGCAGTCACAGGATTGGTCCTCCACTCATAACCAATATGAGTGAGGCCAACACAATCCTTTCTCCAACTTCTCCAAACGCTTTTATGTGCGACCCTATAGGCTCATACTGCGTTGGCAGCAAGACTAACTGTTGATTGCTTTGAGATCATCTCAGAAACTCCAACAAACCGTCCAGAGTCTAATACGACATTGTTTTAACAACCTATACTACATTTGATACGGTACACTTGCCGTTGTCGTTTGCAAGCATAGTTTTGCCCCATCAAGTACACAATCTTGATGGACCTGAGAAAGTCTGTCAGAACTCTGAAGGTGTCAGACTTGTTCCTAAGAAAGAACACCCAAGTGAATCTTGAGAAGTCATCTACAATAACTAAAGTGTAATGCTTCCCTCCAAAGCTCTGTATAGCAGTGGGTCCAAAGAGATCCAAATGCAGTAAGTATAGAATCCTAGGTGAATCACTATTGGATAAAGATTTAAAACTACTCTTGGTTTGCTTTCCTAGTTGTCAAGCCCTACAAAGTCCTTCCTTCTTGTATGAACCAGAAGGCAGTCCTCTAACAAGATTGTCCTTAGAAAGCTTAGATATAGTTCTAAGGTTAATATGCCCTAGCCTTTTATGCCATAATTCATTTGTTTTACTTATACAATTAAATAAACAAATATCAGAATTGGAAGAGTCAAAATTGACTAAATAAATATTTCCATGTATAATACCAGATAACACATTAATGTTTTTATTATTGGTAATAAGACATAAGGAATGGTTAAGAGTTACCTGATAACCTTTATCACATAACTGGCTTATGCTAATGAGGTTATGCTTAAGACCCTTGAGCGCTTCCCCTCCCAAGCCAAAGCTGAGACTTGGGCACCTTGGAGAGCTAGAGAGCTAAACCAAAGTAACCGAGGGAAGAAGAAGCTCAGAGAACTGAGATTGGTATCCACTCCCAAGGTGCCCTTTGAGGTCTATTTATAGTTTCCTTGCTTATGGTCTATCAATAGCGGATTTCGGCCTTTTGGTTTTTCTAAACGCACCCCAGTTTGGCCTGCTAACAGCCAAACTCCACTGTTTGGATGGGCTAATGGCAGACCATTGGGGGTAGAGGGGTAATTTCACTCCCTGTCGAGCTGAGCTGTAGGTGGGGGAAAAACTTCTGAGACAACTCGGTCCCAGTGGATCCACTGAGACGGGACAGAAGTGACCGCTGAGACGGCCGATCCTCTCAGTCCAACCGCTGAGACAGATTCAAAAGGGCCATTCGTCGAGCGCGGTACAAATTTTGTCGAACCCTGAGCCGAGTTCGCCGAATGCGGACGGGCGTTCCGCCTTCCTTGGAGCGATCGACGACTGTCCGGCTCGCCCGCCTTCTTGCGAGCCGACCTTAAGGCTTGGGCTCGCAGGAACACGACTTGCATGCCTTCCTGCGAGCTCCCCTTGGTTTTGTGTAAATCTGTTGATCCGGCTAGGTGGTTGAGCTAGCCGGGGTGAGGAGCTAGTTCATTGATCTGAGACATAACGCGAGTTCGTCGAACGGAGGAGCCCGCTCGTCGAACGGAGGAGCCCGCTCGTCGAACGGAGAACTGATTTTGTCGAACACCATTTGGTGTTCGTCGAATACGAAGACTTAGAAGAAATACGGCTCGTCCGCCTTCTTGCGAGCAGCTGGTGGGTACTTGGCTCGCCCGCCTTCTCGTGAGCTGACCTTGAGGCTCGGACTCGCAGGGACATGACTCGCGTGCCTTCCTGCGAGTGACCATTGAGGCTCTGGCTCGCCTTCTTTGTTACCTCCTCCACCTGCTGGATCTGAAACCCCTCTTGGGCGAGCGGCCTGTGAAGACCCCGCTCGCACTTCTACCGGCGATATCCACCGATGTCGGGTCTTGCGCTTCCTCCTGCGAGCTCTCCCACTGAGACAGGGCCAAGAGCCGCTGAGATGATTGCTTGTCCCAGCGGGTCCGCTGGGACGGGACAGAGATAGCCGCTGAGACGACCGGCCCTCCTATCCCAGCTGCTGAGTGACTCTCGTCGGGGCTGAAGCGTGGCGTTCATCGAACTGAGAAGCAAATTCGTCGAACCGAGAAGCAAATTCGTCGAACCGAGAAGCAAATTCGTCGAACGGGTTTCGTCGAACGGAGAACAGAATTCGTCGAACTCAGAATGGCTTTCGTCAAACTCAGGAGCAGACCGCGAGGATCTGGCTCGCACACCTTCCTCGTGATCGGTCGGCGAGCACTCGGCTCGCCCGCTTTTATGTGGGCTCGCCAAGCTGAAGCGTGACGTTCGTCAAACTGAGAAGCAAGTTCGTCGAACTGAGAAACTTTGAAAATAATCTGGTTTGCATAGAACATCACTGTAAGCGGACCGCGGGAACCTGGCTTGCCCCTCTCCCTCGCGAGCGGTCAGCGGGTGGCTAGCTCGCCTGCCTCCTTACGCACAGTTGGTGAGTGCCTGGCTCGCACACCTTCCTGCGAGCGGCCATTGAGATTCTGGCTCGCCTTCCACATTACCCTTGCTTGTTGGTTACTCCTTAGTCTCCGTTCACCTCTAGGCGAATATCAGGGTTGTACAACCCATACTACTCATTTCAAATTTAGATTGCATTAGATTAGAAAATCTTTTGCAACAGTTTGAATCAGTAGAGCCAGAAATAATATCATATACATATATTTGAACTAGTAGAGTTTGATATTTATGTATCCTGAAAAATAATGTTTTATCTACTATGCCTCTACAGAACTTGTTTTCCGAAAGAAAATTAGCTAAGGTCTCATACCATGCTCTGGGAGCTTGTTTGAGACCATAGACAGCTTTATTAAGCTTAAATACATAGGAGGAGTGAGTTGGAGAAATGAAACATGGTGGTTGTTCCACATAGACTTCTTCTTTAATGTCTCCATTGAGAAATGCACTCTTCACATCCATTTGATATACCTTGAATTTCTTGAATGCAGCAAAGGCCAGAAAGATCCTTATAGCTTCAAGTCTTGCAACAGGAGCAAAGGTCTGATCATAATCTATGCCTTCTTCCTGTGAATATCCTTGAGCTACCAATCTTGCTTTATTTCTGACTATATTGCCTTGATCATCAAGCTTGTTCCTAAAGACCCATTTGGTGCCAATAACTGAATGACCTTTTGGTCTTGGAACCAAATCCCAAACCTTGTTCCTTTCAAATTGGTTGAGCTCCTCTTGCATTGCAAGAATCCAGTTTGGATCTTGTTCTGCATCTTTTATGGTTTGAGGTTCAACATGTGATTGGAAACAAGTATGCATCTGATTTTGATGTAGTTGATGCCTTGTTTGAACTCCTGCTGAAATATCACCAGTCACTTGTGATATTGGATGATCTCTAATTGTGATGTGGTCAACAGTTGTGTTGGGGAAATGATTTATCTTAACCCCTAAAAATGAGTAGAATATAAATTCTAAGAATGAAAAATTAGTCTAAGTAAATATGCGTCGAATAGTATTCGACGCAACGTCGAAGTGTAGTCGACGTTCCTCTCAGAAAGAGTCGAAGTAACTCCAGACAGAATTCGACGTAACCTATGTCGATGTAACTCTGACTTCTAGTCAACGTATCTAGTGAAGTCGACACACCTTAGTCGACGCACCTTCCATATTCTCCTCTCGACGTCCAGTCAGTCTGAATCGAACTTCCGTCGAATAGTAGTCGACGTACGTCGATTTCTGTGTCAAATTCAAAACACGCCAGATTTCTTTACTTCTATCTATAGATCTGAATTTTATGGAATAATATTATTCTTTTCTAGCCGTTTTGAATCAGTCTTTCCTTCTAAATGATTCTTGGCTAAATTGATTAAGTTTATTATGGATATTATTTGAAATCAGAATGATCTCTTTCCTTCTACAGAAATATTGATTATGGAATCTTTTCTCTCTTACTATTTCTCTGTCTGCTAATTGATTATTCTTTTATAGTATTATTTGAATAAATAGAGCTATAAATAAGAGTGAAGTCGGCAGAGAAGAAAATGAGAAGTGATCCACTCCATCCATTTGAAAAAGAGGAAAAGCTCCCAAGTGAGAAAATCTGAGAGAAGTAAAACTGTGCTGCAGCAAACAAGAAGCCCTCTTCTTCTCCTTCTTCTTCTGAAGCCATACTGCTGCAATTTCTGAAAGCTCTCATCGATAAAGAAAAAGGCCTACAATCTCCTTCTCACTATAGAAGAGAGATTTCATTCACTATTTCTTGTGCTTCTAATCTTCTTGCTAGGAAGAAGATTCTTTCTTATTTCAATTACTTCTTCTACTTCTTCTTCTTATTCTCATTTCATTTTCAAACTGTGTAAAAGAGTTTTTAGAATCTCTCTTCAAAAAATTCAGTTGTACTGGTTCTAAGAGTCTCCATATCAAAAGACTCAGGCTGGTTCTAAGAGTCTCCTTATCAAAAGACTCAGTACAAGTTAGTGAATTCCTACCAAGGGGGTAGAAGAGTGGACTACCCAAAGTTTGGGGAACCACTATATTTCTTTGTGTTGTGCTGTGATTTTCATTTTGCTATTTCTTTCTTTATTTACTTATCTTGTTGGTGTGTGTGGGAAGCTTAACTCTGTGATTATTACACATATATATATATATTTGTTAATTTTGCACAAAGTACTTTTAAATCTCTATTCACCCCCCTCTAGAGAATTCTAGTGTGGTTAACTGTGCACTTTCAAGTTGGAGTTGGTTCATCAATAATGTCCACTTGGGGAATTTTTCAGCTGTCACTTGATTTGAGCTATCAGCAAGATCTGGATGATCTTCTTCTTCACTGTCTTCAAGATTTTGTGTTGATGGAAGTAATGAATCTTCTTTCTGTAGATCTAGTCCATTGAGCTCTTCACATAGAGCTGGTACCTGCAAAATGTTCTTGGTAGAGGTGGTGTTCCTCTCCTCAATTAACATGTTAGTCTCATCAAAGGCATGGACTCTTCTATCTTAAGAGTGGATTTGTTGTAAACTCTATATGCCTTACTAGAAAGAGAATATCCAAGGAAATGCCTTTAGTAGCTTTTGCTTCAAACTTCCTGAGATACTTCTTATCATTGTTATGCACATAGCATTTACATCCAAATATCTTAAAATAGTTAACCTTAGGCCTTTTATTTTTAAGTAATTCATAGGGAGTCTTGCCCTTAATCATATGTATAAGGCTTCTGTTCAACACATAATTTGCTGCGCTCACTGCCTCTGCCCAAAAAGAGAGTGGCAAGTTTGCATCAGCAAGTAATGTAGTTGCTAATTCAATAAGGGTTCTATTTTTTCTTTCTGCTACCCCATTTTGTTGAGGAGTTCTAGGAGCAGAGAAACATTGCCTGATCCCTTCTTTTCCACAGAATTCTCTCATCAGAAGAAACTTAAACTCAGTGCCATGATCACTTCTGATCAATGCAACTACAGTAGAGTACTCACTCTTAATGGACCTGAGAAAGTCTGTCAGAACACTGAAGGTGTCAGACTTGTTCCTAAGAAAGAACACCCAAGTGAATCTTGAGAAGTCATCTACAATCACTAAAGAGTAATGCTTCCCTCCTAAGCTTTGTATTGGAGTAGGTCCAAAAAGGTCTAAGTGCAATAAATACAAAATCCTAGGTGAATCACTCTTGGATAAAGACTTAAAACTACTTCTAGTTTGCTTACCTAATTGACAAGCCCTGTAGAGTCCTTCCTTCTTGTATGAACCAGATGGGAGTCCTCTAACTAGATTATCTTTAGAAAGCTTAGATATAGTTCTAAGGTTAATGTGCCCAAGCCTTTTATGCCATAATTCATTAGTTTTACTTATAGAATTGAATAAGCAAATATCAGAATTGGCAGAGTCAAAATTGACAAAATAAATATTTCCATGTCTAATACCAGATAATACAGTAATATTTTTATTATTGGTAATAAGACATAAGGAATGATTGAAAGTTACCGGATAACCTTCATCACATAACTGGCTTATGCTGATGAGGTTGTGCTTCAGACCCTTGACATAGGCTACTTCCTTGAATGTCACTGCTCTAACATTGATTTGACCATAGCCTTTGGCTTGTCCACAGTTGGAGTCTCCAAAGATCACCTTGGGGCCAAGCTTTGCCTTGTAATTGTTCAGATTGGCCTTGTTTCCTATCATATGCTTTGAGCATCCACTATCCAAGTACCATTGTTCATTCTTTCTTGGATAGCTGTGTACCTGATCAGTGTCATTGTCAGCTTTTGATCCTGATTCTTCTTCATCTGAGTTGTTTGTTGAGGCATTGATAGCCATCATGCAGAAATTCTTTTCTTCTTCATCATCTTCATCATCAGAAGAGCTGGATGAAGATGCACTTACTGACTCACTGCTTGAGTCATATATGGCCATCAAGCATTGGTCCTTTTCTTTTGATTCTTCTTCATCATTAGAAGAGCTTGATGAAGATTCTGATTCAGTGTCACTCCAGGTTTCTGCTACAAATCCTCTTCCCTTGTGTTTGTGCTTGTGGGAGGAAGATATGCTGGAGTGCTTCTTATCTTCTTTCTCTTTTCTCTTTTCTTTCTTCTGATTCTTTGGACATTCTGGCAGAATATGTCCAGGTTTCCTGCAACCAAAATAGATAATCTCTTTAGGATTTGATTTATCATACCTTGGCTTTTCCCTAGATCTAGAGTCCTTCTTTCTGAAATCCTCTCTAGCCATCTTGTAGAACCTTTTGGCTAGAAGGCTCATGAACTCCTCATCTCTTGGAGCCTTTTCTTTTTCTTCATCTTGAAAAGCTATATTCCTCTCTTTCTTGGATCCTGAAGATGAAGTTGATTGTTCAGCTTCTCTGGTTTTGATAAGCTGCTCATAGGATTTTAGTTTTCCTAACAAGCTCTCAGTTGAGATCTCATAAAGGCTTCTGGCTTCCTTGATTAGCCAGATCCTAGAGTCCCATGTGCTGGGGAAGCACATTAGGATCTTATCATTTATCTCAGTGATGGAGATCACTTTGTCCAAAGATTTCAGCTCATTAATTATGAGACTGAGCCTGTTATACATATCAGCAACTATTTCAGATTCTCCCTTTTTGAAATTCTCATATTGAGAAATGAGGTGGGATCTTCTGTCCTTTCTTTCATCAGCTGATCCTTCAACCATGTTGTTGAGTGAGATCCATATTTCTCTTGCAGAGGTGCATTCTACCACTTTCTGAAAAATGTCATCAGACATTGTTTGTGCTAGAATGTTCATTGCTTTTGCATCTGCACTTCTTTGCTTCTTTGTGCTTCAGTCAACTCAAGTGATGGAACGACATTGTTGTTAGTTGTGGTGTCAGTACTAGTTTTTGTTGTGGGAGCTGGAGGTCCTGTCAAAATCACATTGAAGATTTCCTCATCAATAGAATTCATGTACAACCTAATCCCTGCCTTCCATAGTGCAAACTTACTGAGATTGCACATAGGAGGTCTTGTGCTAGAATATTCTTTGTTTTGTGCCATGAGTTTTTAGGAAAATAAAACTCTAAAAATAAATTAAGATCTAAGTGATCTTTATGATTCAGGTGTTAGCCTGTAAAAATCAACTACCCTCTGATACCAATTGAAAGTGTAATTGAATATCAATTGAAGGTGATTAATATAATCAACCTTGCTTTGATACCAATTGAAGGAGAGTTTAGATCTTAATATTACTCTAGGGGGGGGGGGGGGGGGTGAATAGAGTATTAAAACTTTTTCCCTTAATTTTATAGCGGAATTAAATTAGTGATATATATATATATATATGTGTATATTGAGTGATTTATAAAAACTAAATAAAAACAAATCAACACAGCAACAAAATACAGAAATTCACAGGCACGCAAACACAAGAAATTTTATAGTAGTTCCCCAATAAATTTCGGTACGTCTACTCTTCTACCACACTTGGTAGGATCCACTAGGTTTTTGATCATGCGCCCTATCACCAAGGGGTTTTTGATCAGGTGTCCACACACCAAGGAGCTTTTCATCAGGTGCTCTGACCAAATCACAGGTTTTTGTTCAGGTGCCCTGTCACCAAAAGGTTTACTTTTGAAGGGAGTAAGAACCCTGTACAAGATGAAATAAGAATTATGAAGTTCTTCTCTATCAACAATTTGAGAGAAGACTCTAGTGGATGATGGTGTAAAGCTCCCCCTGTCTGATTGAATTTCTTGACAGCTTGAGGATGGAGCTTTCTCTTGAAATGAAAATATCTTCCTTGATAAGCTGGTGAATCTGAGAGACAGATGTTCCTCAGATTATTATTACTCTATAGAAGATTTGAAACTTGCAGCAGAAAGACTGAGAGAATGATCTTGAATATGTTCTCAGAGAATGAGATGCTGCTTGAGGAAGATAAACTTTCTTTTCTTTTTCCTTCTTGAATATTTTCTAGAGACTGAAGCACTGATATTTTCTATCTGTGTGTATGTCTATGTCTGTCTTGGAATTCTATTTTCTTTTTGAGAAGACGACTGATTTGAATTTCAAATCTCTCTGATTAGGAATAGAATAATCTGCAATACATCTTTTCTTGGAACTTCCACTGATTCAGCCAATCTTAATTCCTTTCCTCTTCAATAAAAAATGATATCCTTTTCCAACAAGCCAAACGGCTATTTTATCTCGAGAGAAGGAATTGGAAAGAGAATAAAATAAAGGAGGAATAAAACTTGACTTATCTGGAAGAATAACTCCAAATGAAGAATGGAACTGAATCTGATGGATGAACTGAGATCAGAGAAATAGAATGACTGATCTGAACAATCTGAGAGAAAATTCATCGATCTGAGATAAGATTTTGTCGACCGAAGGAAGAGTTCGTCGAACTGAACATCTGATAGATATTCGTCGAACTCAGACTAGAGTTTGTCGATCTCAATATAGATTTCATCGAACTGAAGAATTCGTCGATCGCTGAGCCGCTGAGACTGAGTTTTGAAGATCGTCGACCGCTGAGACTGGAGCAAGCCGTTCGTCGAACGCAGAGAGATGGCCGTTCGTCGAACGCAGAGAGCAGTTCATCGAACCCAGTATAAAGTTCATCGAACGCAGAAACTTAGAGAAATTCAAAGTTCTAACTATCTAATCAGCCTAAAACTATGACCCTTAGACTATACAATGGGGGTCAACTTGATCCTAGTCAACACATAGTAATCCTAGCCCAAATCAGTAATAGGGCTGTTCCAATAGATCTCGCTCGCGAGTAGCGAGTGATGATAGCATGAGTCTGTTCTGAATACCACTTTGGGGTGCATTTAGCCCGAGCGAGTCAGGTAAGATCTCGCCGAGTTGGTCCGGCGAGGCGAGTGGGGGCGTACTCCTAATCGCAGTAGGAAGCCTCGCGAGCCCAGCTCGCAAGGAGGCTAGCGCGTAGCGCCTTCAGGGGCCACTCGCCTAGCAGGGCTGCATGTGAAATTACCCTGATACCCCTGGTGGGCTGCCAATAGCCCTCCAGAACAGCAGAGTTTGGCTGTTAGCAGACCAGTTTGGGGTGCGTATAGCAAGACCAAAAGGAGGAATCCCGCTATTAGCGGACTAGTTCAGAAAGGCTATAAATAGACCTTTTGGGGCACCTTGAGAGAGGACTAGATATTTGCTTCTCCTCAAGGTCTCTTTGGTTAGTTCCCTCAGCTCTCCATGGTGCCCGACTACAGTCTTGGCTTAGGAGGGGAAGCTCTCAAACGATCTTCCGGGTGTGTGGTGGAACCTCCACGCTATCGTCGAGGGTCGTGTCTTTCATTCTGAGTCTTCAGTCAGGTTCCTCTGTGGGATCAGTAAGTGCTAGCTTCCCCCCTTTGCAGGGGTCCGAACTCCTTGTTGGGCCAAATACTGGTTTTAACATTTTTTGGTGCGGTGAGCGTGGAAAGCAGCAAGTACAAGAAATTCCTGTGGATGTAATATAATCGAAGGGGGTGGGCGAGAGGGCGACTTTGGCAGTTCACCACCATCCGGCCCGCAAGTGATAGTTGAGATGATAGCGGATCTTCGCAGGGAGGTACTCGAGACCATCAATCTCGCCTTCGACACGGCGTGGGGCGAGTTTGCGACTCTAGCACCTCAGGTCGTCCAGCCATCGGGGGTTGGCGAGAATGCCCCAGGGCAGATAGCTGGCAAGGAAGTGATCGGCGATGCACTAGGGCGAGATCTCGCGGGGCGAGAGCTGTTCCCGAGTATGGTAAGCGCTGCCACGACGAATGCTGTTCCGGCGAGCGCTGTGCCGGCGAGCACTGTTTTGGTGAGTGTGGGTCCAGTCTGGGAGCTCGTGGGGCGGGTCGAGCAGGCGAGAGCGGCAACTGGGGGAAGCCCATTCTGTGAGTTGGTGCTCTTGGCACCACTCCCAGAGGGGTTCAGGGAGCCCGATATGATGTACTGCACTGGCAAGGATGACCCCGTCCCGCACCTGCAGTGGTTCAAAGATATGGTCTCCCTCCAACCCCTGTCGGACGCCTTCAATTGCTGACTCTTCGCAACCACATTGAGGGAGAAGGTGAGGGACTGTTTCACCAGCTCCCGAGCAAATCGATCTATGCTTTTGAGGATTTGCGCCGCAGCTTCTTGCTTCACTTCTCGACCTCGAAGAAGAGGAAGAAAGATCCCGAGGTGCTCTTCAATATCAGGCAGAGGCAGGGGGAGTCATTTGCCCACTATGTGGACCGATTCCAGGAAGAGTTCCTCCTTATCTAGGAGGTGCTGGGATTCACCCTCCAGCTTACCTTCACGGTGGGGCTGCGGGAGGAATTCTTCAAAATGAGCCTCAAGCGGAAGGCCCCCTTGTCCTTCGAGGAGTTGATGCAAAGGGTAGCGGAAGAGATTGAGAGCGAGGCAGATAACCCAGAGTTCACAAAGAGGCTAAGCAGGCTTAGTGAACCGGAGGTCAAGTAGCAGGAAGTCCGGAGAAGGGAAGAGCCGAGGGCCCAGGAGTTGCAGTGGAGGCAGCAGGGAGGAGGGAACTTCCATGGTGGTCAAGGAATACCTCATCAGCTCGGGTGGAGGCAGGGTCCGAGGTCGTTGCCTCCCTCGCCTCAGCAATTTATGGAAATCGGGTGAGGAGGAAGAGGAAGGAGAGGATCAGGAGTAGGAGTGAGAAGAAGGAATCATGACACGGAGGCCGAGAGAAGGGAGGTGGCGTTGCCATACTGTGACTTCCACCAGGAGGAAGGTCACGCGATGGTCAATTGCCCGGAGTTCCTGGAGATGAGGGGGGACAGAGTGCCGGCACAGCGCGAGCAGCGACCGGTGAGGATTGAGGAGATTGTGCCTCGAGAGGAGGATGAAGAAAGGTGCCAAGACCGGGCCGATGTGGGGACCTAGGGGGGATTAGAGTGATCTATGGGGGTGTAGGGATCGAGGCAACCCGAAAGGAGAGCCTTCATGTCATGTACCGTCGGAGAGTGGCTTCGACGTCTCAAGCCCCTCCCCCAGCGGAAAAGATCACCTTCTCGCAGAAAGATAAGCTGGGTCACGAGGACCCATTCTGCGATGCACTGGTTATTCAGACAGCCATCAAGAACTTCACCGTCTATCGAATCCTCGTGGACAACGGGATCTCAGTCAACGTCATCTTCAAGAAGGAATTTCATGAGATGAAGGTAGAGGAAAGAAGAGTGTTTTCGTGAGATGGCCCGTTGTTCAGTTTCTCAGGGGAGAGAAAGGAGTTGGAAGGAGGAGTAGGGCTCCACATCATTCTAGGGGGAAGTCCAGTAACTGCCGGTTCGTCATTATGGATGCGCCAAGCAACTACATTGCCATCTTCGGGCAACCCTCATTAACGCATTTTGGTGTGTCACCTCCACTTTCCACCAATGCCTCAAGCTCAGTGTGGGAGGAATCCAGGTCCGGGTGAGGGGTGACCCCAGGGTAGCAAGACAGTGCTACGTGACCGCAGCCAATACCAACTGGCAAGCCGAGGTGGAAGGAATGGACCAGGAGATGGAGAATAGAGCGGAAGTGGAGGGGGTCATCGGAGGACTCGAGTCGGAGGCCCGGACAGGAGGGGCAAGAGAGCTATTGGAGGTCCGGGGGAAGAAGAGGGATATAAGAGTAGGAGAAGAGGAGGCCCAGGTAGGACGGTCAGAGGAGTTGGTGGAAGTCCGGGAAGAGGAGGCCCAGGCAGGAGGGACAGAGGAGCTGCTGGATGTCTAGGAAGAGGAGATGGAGGAAGGAGAGGTCGAAGTACCTGCTCACGGCGAGAGGAAGGAGGACGATCGGGGGGAGCAGTCTTGGCTGGAGGCCGTGAATGAGGTTATGGAACTGGAGGTCACTTCCCGGGCGGGAGTGATAGAGAAAGTAAAGATCAGCGGGGAGCTCGGCCCCGAGGTGCAAAAGAATATCCTGGCATGCGTCTAGGAGAACGTGGATGTCTTCACATGGAGCACGGTGGACATGCCCGGATAGATACGGATGTGGCCTGCCACCGCCACAACCTCGACCCCGACACCCGTCCCATCTGTCAAAAGAAGAGGTCCACCGCAGACAAGCTGGAAGGGCCCATCCGGGAGGAAGTGAGCAATCTCCTCAAGGCGGACTTTGTATCGGAGATCCAGCACCCAGGCTGGGTCTCCAACATGGTGATGGTAAAAAAGGGGATAGTAGGTGGAGAATGTGTGTAGAATTTTCTTTGTTAAATAAATCATGCCTCAAGGATTGTTACCCTCTGCATCGGATCGACGCGCTGGTTGATTCAACCGTCGGTTTTTCTCTGATGAGTTTTCTAGATTCTTTCTCAGGTTACCATCAGATCCGCATGAACCCTCCCGATGTCAAGGGTGTCTCTTTCATCAAAAGGGATGGTTGCTACTGCTGCAAGATTATGCCCTTTGGGATAAAGAATGCAGGGGCGACATATCAGCGGATGATGGACAGGGTCTTCTGAGAACAGAAGGGGAGGAACTTGGAAGTGTACGTGGACGACCTCATAATCAAGAGTCGGAACATCGAGTCCCACATCCGGGACCTCAAAGAGACTTTCAGGACCTTGCGAAAGTTCAAGATGAAACTCAACCCCCAGAAGTGTGTCTTTAGGGCGAGCCGAGAAAAATTCTTAGGCCACTTGCTCACTCTGTCAGGGGTGGAGCCTAACCCCAACAAGGTAAGGGCGATCTTGGAACTGGGATCGCCGAAGAATACGAAGGAAGTCCAGTGTCTTACTGGTAAGCTGGTCGGGCTAAGCAGGTTTCTCTCCAGGGCAGGGGAGAAATGCACATCATTCCTCAAGGTGATAAGGGGAATCAGAAGTTTGAATGTACCCCGGAGTGTGAGGGTGATTTCCAAGATTTGAAGGAACAGCTGGCTCAGGCTCCCTAACTCCAGGGACCAAGGCAAGGAGAGGACATATCCCTATACTTGGGGGTAGGGACTGAAGCGGTAAGCTCTGTGCTGGTGCGGGAAGAGGGGAAGAAATAGCTCCCAATCTACTATGTCAGCCGAGTCCTGAGAAAGGCCGAGCTTAGGTACCCCATCTTAGAGAAGCTGGCATTCACCCTCATGGTGTCGGCCAGGAAGCTTCGGCCCTACTTCCAGGCACATTCAATCAAAATAGTGACCGACCACCCCCTCCAAAATATTATGGAAGGAGTGGAGCACTCGGGGAGGTTGGCTAAATGGTCAGTGGAGCTGAGCGAATTCGACATCTCATTTGTGCCCAGGCTCTTGATAAAGGCGCAAGCAGTGGCGGATTCCCTAGCCGACTACGTGACCGAGGTTGTCACAACCCGCATTTTCTCCGAATTTAAGAATATCAGAGTACGAGAAAATACACGTCATGATGCCACGTAATACAGGAGACAACTGTAGACGCTCAGGCGGGAACCTATTAATTAACTAAACAAACATGATTATATGATAAGTCATCATTGAAATCATTTATTAGGGGTTTTGAGATAAGAACTGTGTCTCTCAGTTCGTGGATCAACTAGTCCACCGAGAAAGTATATATAATTGCAGCGGAAAGTACTTGATTTAGTTTACTGAAAGTCCTATATGTATGCAAACGACGGGGCATGAAGTAAATGATATGCACATAACTAGGCGTACTGTAAGAGTAGAAAATACCTTTAGACGGCTTTAAAGTTAAGGGTTTTAGTTAGAAAGAATGCAATGAGGATGAAGAAAAACCATTTTATAACTATGGTGCACCTAGCATAAATCATTCCCAGAGAGTAAGATACACAAGATCTATAAGTAGTGGCATAAACTGACAAGTAAACTATAAGGTATAAAAAGGGGCACAATGGGCGTCAACAGCATGACACTAACCCATTGGCACCAACTAGTATGTCTGAGCACAAGAAGCAACTAAAAACAACTACCTCGCAACAGCGGGGTGAGCAGCTACAAACTCTGAACTCCAGGCAACACCACTAGCCGCTACGGCTCTGAACCTGAGGCATTCAATAAAACAAAGAACGCCTCAGCAAGGAATTACAAGTGGCAGAAGATTAGCAGAAAAACAAACAAGGCATAAGGGGTACCAACCCAAGCCAAATTTACCGGAAGAGAAGCTCTAAACAATGAACCAACCAGCATTAAGTGCACTAAATACCAAAAGAGGAACAAACACATTCATTTATTTAGTTTCATTGAATAAAGAGACTGATCAGCTCAAATTAAACGGGAGCGGTTAACTAACTCCGCTACCCAAAGCCCAAAACCAGGTGGGGGGTGCTACTAGACCCAACCATCCAAACACGACTACCGTGCAAGGCTATAACATTTTCCCCCACTGTCCCCCAAACACCACTACGGTGTAAGGCTAAAGACAGTAGTTCTTATTACTTAAATTTTTAATTAAACACGGGACGCTACACGAAAGGATAATCACTGGAAGGCCCTAAGAATTAGGGTCAAGGCAAGGTACACCGATCACAACGATTTAAGGGTAAACTCGAATGTTATCAGACCACAACCAGTAAAAGAATACAAGCAAGAGGGTTCAAAGATCAGGAGCACCGAAGGGACACTGGCAATCATCCTGGTGCACTAGAGAGGACACACGATTTAAAACATGGAAATCGCAACGAAAACACATGCGCACCTGGCGGGGTTCCAAGGGGCCGCGCCCCTGGCGGGGGTCTTAGGGGCGGAGCCCCTAACGGGGTCCAAGGGGCAGCGCCCCTGGCGGTGGTCTCGCGAACTACATCATGCAAAAATCACATCAAAATGAGGACTTCCCGAGAACTACAAAGGACTTCTCGGAAGATAGAAGGTTGAATTTTCGAGTAATAGGCAACCTCTCGAGACATGAAAGGGACCTCTCGAGATATGAAGGGAAATTCTCGAGACAAGAGAAATCTCTCGAGACATGAAAGGTATCTCTCGAGACAAGAAAGGGCCAGAGACAACTATGTCTCGAGACATCCCTTATGTCTCGAGA
Source organism: Dactylorhiza incarnata (assembly GCA_033032865.1). Classification (NCBI taxonomy): domain Eukaryota; kingdom Viridiplantae; phylum Streptophyta; class Magnoliopsida; order Asparagales; family Orchidaceae; genus Dactylorhiza; species Dactylorhiza incarnata. The sequence continues at coordinate 246,165 of JAWHQI010000078.1, forward strand.
CATCCAAAGCTGCAGAGACAGGTATGTCTCGAGACATCAGCTATGTCTCGAGACATCCCCAAAGACAGAGACAGTTATGTCTCGAGACATCAGCTATGTCTCGAGACATCCAAAGCTGCAGAGACAGGTATGTCTCGAGACATCAGCTATGTCTCGAGACATCCCCAAGGACAGATACAGTTATGTCTCGAGACATCAGCTATGTCTCGAGACATCCAAATCTGTCTCTCGAGCCACCGCAAGAACAAGGGGAAAAAACTTGATATTTGGGTAAGATTGAGGAGGAGAAAATCGAGGGGAGGTTCTAGATCATAAGTTACTACACCAAACACACAAACTCTTGCTAAACAGCATGACAAGAGCTCAAAACGAGCAAACCAACCGTCAAAAGAATCAAGAGAGAAAGAGGAAGAAACCACTTGCCTCAAACCTTGCAAACTCGAAGATCTCCGCTCCGAAAGCTAAGGATCCGACCAAGAACTCACCCGAGCACAAAACCTGAAACCTTTCGGATCAAAGGAAGGAGTTAGGTCACTACCGAATCTCTCAAAACTCCACGAAACGAGAAAATCTTACCGCTAGAACGAAGATCTCGCCGAGAGCTTTCCAAATCTTCGAACCAAACTCGATTCCGACTACTACAGCCCTAGGAGTCGCCGGTTGAAGGCTCCACGAAGCTCCGCTCTCGCCCTAACCTCCGGCGGCTGATTTTGATCGAGGAAGGAGATGAATAGGGAAGGGAAGGATTTTAGGCTTATATATAAACCTAATTTATTATTTAAATAATTACTTAATCCTCCAAACTACTTAAAACTGCGAGGGCGATCAAAACACCTCGGATTTCTACGAAATTCGCACATTAACTAAAACACGGCGCTATGAATCCAACGGCGGAGTCGGAATTCAATTCCGACGAGCCAAACTCCGGATAAAGCCTTCCGAAGCTAAAATCTTGATATCCACTCAAAATCTTCACTTTAACTCGAAACGACGCGAAATCTCGCACGCTTGACCTAAATCACAAGCCTTAACCAAGCGAAAGCTCGAAACACTACCAGAGCTGACATAACGCCCTTAAGCCAAAATTACGTCACAGCGGGCACGTAAAAATAATTAACGAAAAAATTAGGGGCGTTACAGAGGTAGAAGAAACCGAGCCACCCCTCAAAATGGCCTGGAAGATGTTAGTCGATGGAGCTTCGAGGAAGTATTCCTTAGGGGGGGAGTCATCCTCGTAAGCCCCCAAGGGATAAGGATCGAGCAATCCATCAACATTCACTTCCCGATCACCAACAACCAGGCCGAGTACGAGGCAGTAATAGCAGGCCTACGACTAGCCCTGAAGTTGGGTGTGCAAGATGTGGAGGTCTCGACGGGCTCCATGGTGGTGGCGTGCAAGATCAGGAGGGAGTTTGAAGCAAAGGAGCCAACCCTCCAACACTATATGGAAAAGGTTAAGGGCATCATCAGACAGTTCCGCACCTTCTGGATCCATCACGTGTCAAGGGAGGAAAGTATCCCGGCTGACCTCCTGGCCAAGTTCGGTCCCTGGGCAGGGGGGACGGTGTCAGAACTCTTTTGACCATCCATCGAGGAATGGGAATTGATGGAGATAGATCAATAAGCATCATGGTTGTAACCCATCACCACCTTCCAGACATCAGGGAAATTCCCCATAGGGGATGTGGACAAGTGACGACTCAGGTATAAATCGGCATACTATTCCTTGCATGCAAGTGTGCTATACCGAAAGACCCTCTCGTGGCTCCTGGCTTACTGTGTATCAGAGGAGGAGGCCCCGAGGGTCCTCGAAGAGATCAACTCGGGGGAGTGCGGAAGCCACTCAAGGAGCAGGACCTTGGATGGAAGGGTGTTGAGGCAAGGCTACTTCTGGCCCACACTCAGCATAGATGCGCCAGATTTCGCCAAGAAATGCTCCAAGTTCCAGCTCAATGCTCCCCTCTAGCTCCTTCCAGCCCAAAGGATCCGTACCATCACAGCTCCGTGGCCTTTCACGATATGGGGATTAGATCTGGTGGGTCCTTTCCTCCAGGCGAGCGGCCAGAGAAAGTTCCTGCTAGTAATGATCGAATACTTCTCCAAATGGCTGGAGGTGAAAGTACTAGCTAAGGTAACTTCTCAAGTAGTCAGAAATTTTATATGTGGAGAGATAATCTGTCGACATGGGCTCCCACTAGCCATTGTCATAGACAATGAGCCGCAGTTTGCCAGCGACGAGTTCATCATCTTTTGCACCCATCTCGACATAGATCTTCGGTTCGCGTCGGTCCACCACCCAAGGAGCAATGGGAAAGTGGAGGAAGCGAACAAAATAATCATGAATTTGCTGAAGAAGAAGGTCGAGATCCTAAGGGGAAACTGGGTAGAACAGCTACCCTCGGTCCTCTGGGCCTTGCGAACCACACCAAACACGGCCACAACGGATACCTTATTCATGCCCTCTCATTGGTCCTAGGCCGTGCTTCCTATAGAATTCGAGGTAAAGTCACCCAGGGTGATGACTGCAGGGGAAGGAGAGGAAGAATGGAGCCTGGAGAACAAGGAAGAATAGAGGCTATTTTTGGATTTGGTAGAAGAGCTCCGAGACCTAGCAACCATCTGGCAGGAGGAGGTCAAGCGGCGGATGGCTTGGTACTTTGACAAGCACATCTGAGTAAAGCTGTTTGAGAAGGGAGATCTAGTCTTGAAGAAGGTTGACGCGGCTGGGAGAGGGGCTGTGGTGGGAAAGCTCGACCCCAACTGGTAGGGGCCTTACATTGTAGATGAAGTGCTCAAGTCGGGAGGGTACCACCTCCAGGATGTGGAAGGGGTACCTCTCAGCCGAGATCGGAGCGGGGACGACTTAAAGAATTTTTATCCTTGAACTCCTTTGTATTGACATAGTATATGATTTCAATGTCTCTCTTTTCTAATTCTTGGCTCTCTAAGGAATGTTTGAGCTGGAATGCCACAGATCGATTCCACTGCCGGGCTCTCATAGACAGTGGGTCAGGATGATCTCTGGAGAGGATGGCTAAGGAATGTTTGAGCTAGAATGCCCTAGATCGATTCCGCTGTCAGGCACTCATAGACGGTGGGTCAGGTTGATCTCTAGAGAGGCTGGCTAAGGAATGTTTAAGCTGGAATGCCCCAGATCAATTCCGCTGTCGGGCTCTCATAGATGGTGGGTCTGGTTGATCTCTAGAGAGGCTGCCTGATGAGTCCTGATCATATATACATTTATGGACTCATCCGGGCCGTTATTTTGTCAATATCACGCACTTTAGCCTTATTATAGTCTATATTTGATAACCCATGCTAGGTGCACATTTAGGCCCACTTTGGTGTGTTTTCGTGTTTATTATCTTTAGTAGTATTCATATGTTGTTAAGTGCCACTTTCAGTGGCTAGATCTGTGTTTGTGCTGGAATAGGAGGCGTGCAAGTGTTTCCGGTGCAATTCTGCACAGGAGCACTGCGCACGATCACTTGTTCTAGTGCGCACGACCACCGGTCATGCGCCACTGATCGTGCGCACTTAACCCTTTTTCACGAGTTCTGTCTGGTGCAGTGCGCACGATCATCAGCGCCAGTGCGCACGACCACCGGTCGTGCGCCACTGATCGTGCGAACTCACCAGTATTTTTATGAGTTCTATTTCATCTATTGCGCAGGACCACCGACGCTAGTGCGCACGACCACCGGTCGTGCGCCACTGGTCGTGCGAACATGTTATTTTATAATTTCTGTCTCTGCAGGTTCCGTCCAGGCAGAGCGCACGATCACCGAATTCCAGTGCGCACGACTACTGGTCGTGCGCCAATGACCGTGCGCACTGTTTAATTCCAGCACCTATAAATTCGCTGCTCGCGATTTAGGTCGCATCCCCCGCTTTCTTCCGCCGTTTTCCGCCTGGTTTGGTCCGACTTCGCCCCTCCATCGTCGCCCACCTTAGGGAGGATCTCCGGGCAAGCTTTCAACGCCAAATCTTCGCCGGAGTTTCCTCTCGGCCTCCTCCTTCATCCAAGAGCTCCAAAGGAAGACCTAGCCGCCATCTCCATCGAGCAAGAGGAAGTTTGCAACCTCTACCGGATCGTGACACGAAGAAGACGGGTCCATTGGAGAGTCGTGACAGCTCTCTCTACCCCGGACGTAGTTGTGGACCGAGCTTGGACGCGGATTGACAACCCGACGATTCCAACCGTGAATCTTCAACGAGCCTTCGGATTCGGTCGATTTCTTGCTCTATTCTTCTCTTATTGATGTCTATGTAGTTAGATCTAACATTATGATGAAGCGTGCTTGATTATTAGCATTTATACTTGATTATGTCTATGTGATTTGAGTATTCTTGCTTATTATTTTGAGGTGTGCCTTGTGGTGTGGATTGTTGGTTGTCCGGTGCCGCACTAGCAATTGCTAGTGGCGTGCTTGTCGAAGAGGTGCTTGCGACCCTCATTCCGTTAGCCTACTCGTCCACCCGCCTACCGAAGCGTGGCATAGCGGCCCGTGTATTCCATCCCGCCTAGCGAAGCAGCGCGCTCAAGGCCTGCATAGTTCGATCCGCTAGCCTTCTCGTCCATCCGCCTACCGAAGCGTGGCATCGCGGCCCGTATTCCATCCCGCCTAACGAAGCAGCGCGCTCAAGGCCTGCATAGTTCGATCCGTTTGCCTACTCGTCCATCCGCCCTTGCGACGCAGCGCGCTCAAGGCCTGCCTAGTCTCCATCCCGCCAAGCGAAGCATTGCATAGGAGTAGTTGATAGCTTTTATTTTATTTTCCAAAAGCCAACCCAACTCCCCCGCATCCCATCTGATTTTAGGACTTCAATCTCAAGTCCTTCCTCGAAACCTAACTCCACCTTACTGTGTTCCTTGAGAGATTCGATACTCGGAGATTACTCCTCGTTTTATATTACTTGAACGATCGGTACACTGCCGTTTCGTGTCGCAGTCGAGCTACCGCCTATAGCGGTGTGTGAGATTTGCGCCATCAAGTTTTTGGCGCCGTTGCCGGGGAACACAGACGTGTGAGTTTTCTGGAGAGGGAGAGTCTGAGAGAGAAGCCCTTCCATTTGTAAATTGCATCTCTTATTTTATTTCTGTTCTTTTTATTCCTTTTTCTTGTTTTATATCAGGTTGCTTTAGTAATTTCTATTTGGTTTAGTATTTGCACAATAACATTTTTATTTTGAATCGTTTTATCTTCGCACTATGTGGGCACATCTCAATTTCTGTTGCCGTTGGTGTGGAGCTACCTCCCACTCTAGTGATGAATGCCCTACGGAGAATAGTAGGCATAATTCTTATAGCCCAGCATATGGAGCACCGACTTCGTCTGGTACTCCATATGGTGCGCGTAAGTCTTATGGCTACTCTGCTAAGCCTTTACCGTCTTACTTCTTTTCGGCTCCAGCCCCCGCTGTGCTAAAGAAGCCCGCAAGGCAGTGCCAGTTTTGTCGGAGCACTGATCACGCCCTGAAGGATTGTGCTGCTTTTCATCGCCAATTGGATGAGGATGACGAGCCGGATATCCGGATCGTCCCGAATCCTAACTCTGGCGGCACACCTTCAACATCCGGTTATGTGTCTTTGTCACCTTCACATCTTGAAGGGTATGGCATGGACACGGTCACTGGATGTGTGGCTGATCTGGGCACCGACATTGCTGAGCCTATTCTCCCAGTGCATCCACCACCTCTAGTGGATTCGATTCTTTGTGAGGAATCGGTGCTCGACTTTTATCCGAGCACTACTCCTCTCCCTGTTGTGCATACTACACTCGTCTCTGACGACATTGTTGATGATGTGTCGCAGGAGGAGGCGGTTGATCTGAGTGTTGTGCCTATTCCTATGGAGGAGGACAACCTTCTAGGTGAAGAGGAATTTTCCTCAGCACCGGTGGAGGAAGTCCAAATCCTAAGCCTGGCCACCGTTGATCCCGCCGAATCTTATAACATTGATGACAATGCAAACATTATTTTACTTCCCCAACCTAATGGGAGTGAGACCGGGACCACTCCCCCAATTTTTGATTATTTATGTTCTTCATCTTGTTTATTTCTTGATCCCCTTCCTTCATCTGAGTCTGTGCAGGTTGAATCTTCACAGGTACTTCAGGAGGACTTGGAGCGTTTTGCTCAAGTCAATGATGAGAGCATCCTCTCATGTGAGGAGGTTTATTCCCCCTCCGTAGAGGAAGCTCCACTCATTGCCTTCTCCTCCTGCAGACCTGCTGCAGACGATACCTTGCTGGGCAAGGATAGTTTTGGTAAGTTGAGTGAGGACCAGGCCTCCTCCTCTTCTTACTTTCTTTTCCCTCTACCTGTGATGGGCAGGTTTCATCTATATTCGGGTAGAGGCGTGACTGTTCTTTCTCCGTATAGGTACCCCGCTACCTACACGCATAGTAGAACAGTTACCTGTCCACTTTTCTTTTCATAGGCCCATTAGCTAGAACTGTACAAATGCTAAATAAGTCGTGCTGGGATGACAATAACCCTAGTAGTTATCTTACTTTTCATGCATTTTATTTTATTCAATCCTGTTTAGTTAGCTGTAGTATTGTAGTTTATCTTTTTCTGTTTCTTTTGTTTTGCGGAGCTGACCCCGTGCAGGTTTCATTTCTGGATGGCGGATGCTGCAGCTTAGTCGTGGTTTAAACGCCAATCTTCTGGTATGCTCACTTGCTGGGCATTGGGTACTCTCTTCCCCTAGCCTTTTCTGATTTTCATGTCATATATTATGCGGATTGTTTAGTTTAAGTCTGGGGGAGAGTAGTTTTGTTCACCCACTCACGTGCACTCATACATAGCATGCCAGAAGTATTTTATTTTCAATTTTATTATTTGTTCATTTTCATTGCACACCACAGCACCCACTCAAGCGCGCACTCATCTGTTTGCTGGCTCTGTTGTGAATTTAATTCTTCTGCTTATGTGGGAAAGTCTAGGTGATGGTTTAGGATTATGTAGCAGAGTAAAATGTTGACTCTAGTAGTGCTCCTAGTCGAGCGCTCAGTTGCATAGAAATTCGTGTAGATTAGATTTCTTTTTATACTATGGTTTTATATTTTTCTCTATTAGTGTAAATGTTGTTTACTCTACTCAAATGGTGAATTCGGTGGAATCAAACGGTAGCATAAGGATGTGTGTAGACGATCGCTAGATTCGTATTGCTTGAGTCGGGAGAAAGGAGAATCTTTCTCGGTGGCTAGAACTTGCCCCAAGCGATTCTTGAAGCATGGGTATACGGTTAGTCAATTGTGTGAATGTGATATAGGCCATCATTTTGGCCCGTTTGAGCCTTTGTGCCTATCCCTACCGCTATATCCTCGCTAGCCCAGTTGCGCCTACCCGTTCTTTGATTCAGCCCCACTTTTATGTCACCAAAGCCCAAATGCCAATCCTAGTCGCACACCCAAATCTGAGCTTTAGCTGTTTATTACTTTCATGAGTTGGGTTGTTGATTTGGTGATATGTTTGTGATGATGTGGATGTGTTTTATTGATTAGATGCTGAAAATGATAAGAAAAGAACAGGAGAAATTGAGAGAAAGAAAAGAAGTGAAAAGAAGAAAAAAAGAAGAAGATATGAGCTAATCTGTGTATAAATGTATGTTTGGGAGTAGGCGGTGCACACACCCATGTAGTAAAATCCAAGTCTGGGGGTGTGATGTACCCGCGTGTTTGTGTGGTGAATGAGGAGAGTTTCTGCATTAGCTCATTTGGGTTTAGTGTTTAGCCGTCGTTTTTATCTTTGTTTTTCCTCACCTAAACCCAAGCCTCATTTAAAACCTAAAGTCCTATTGATTCACGCATTTGAGTCAAACCAGTGCCGTGGAGAGAATGTGACCGGGCAAGCCTATGGTCATCGACACTGATGGATTTCAGTGGAGTTTTTCCCGCATCCCGATCTTGAGCAATGCTCGTCTCAGCGCTTAGTTTATTTTCTCCGTATGCATGACCGAATGATTCACCGTTGTTCACCAATTGAGTAGTTGTAATATGCTTTTACTCTTTTAGAAATATATAGACTATTTGTATAACTAGAAATCTTTTCTACTATGTTTCTTATGCTTGTGAGCATGCGACTTCGCATGGTACTCTGTATTGTGATCTTAAGCCATCTACTTTTCTTTCCTAGTTCGCTTAGAATTTGTTTGCTCGGGACGCGCAAACAGTTAAGTCTGGGGGTGTGATGAGTCCTGATCATATATACATTTATGGACTCATCCGGGCCGTTATTTTGTCAATATCACGCACTTTAGCCTTATTATAGTCTATATTTGATAACCCATGCTAGGTGCACATTTAGGCCCACTTTGGTGTGTTTTCGTGTTTATTATCTTTAGTAGTATTCATATGTTGTTAAGTGCCACTTTCAGTGGCTAGATCTGTGTTTGTGCTGGAATAGGAGGCGTGCAAGTGTTTCCGGTGCAATTCTGCACAGGAGCACTGCGCACGATCACTTGTTCTAGTGCGCACGACCACCGGTCGTGCGCCACTGATCGTGCGCACTTAACCCTTTTTCACGAGTTCTGTCTGGTGCAGTGCGCACGATCATCAGCGCCAGTGCGCACGACCACCGGTCGTGCGCCACTGATCGTGCGAACTCACCAGTATTTTTATGAGTTCTGTTTCATCTATTGCGCACGACCACCGACGCTAGTGCGCACGACCACCGGTCGTGCGCCACTGGTCGTGCGAACATGTTATTTTATAATTTCTGTCTCTGCAGGTTCCGTCCAGGCAGAGCGCACGATCACCGAATTCCAGTGCGCACGACTACTGGTCGTGCGCCAATGACCGTGCGCACTGTTTAATTCCAGCGCCTATAAATTCGCTGCTCGCGATTTAGGTCGCATCCCCCGCTTTCTTCCGCCGTTTTCCGCCTGGTTTGGTCCGACTTCGCCCCTCCATCGTCGCCCACCTTAGGGAGGATCTCTGGGCAAGCTTTCAACGCCAAATCTTCACCGGAGTTTCCTCTCGGCCTCCTCCTTCATCCAAGAGCTCCAAAGGAAGACCTAGCCGCCATCTCCATCGAGCAAGAGGAAGTTTGCAACCTCTACCGGATCGTGACACGAAGAAGACGGGTCCATTGGAGAGTCGTGACAGCTCTCTCTACCCCGGACGTAGTTGTGGACCGAGCTTGGACGCGGATTGACAACCCGGCGATTCCAACCGTGAATCTTCAACGAGCCTTCGGATTCGGTCGATTTCTTGCTCTATTCTTCTCTTATTGATGTCTATGTAGTTAGATCTAACATTATGATGAAGCGTGCTTGATTATTAGCATTTATACTTGATTATGTCTATGTGATTTGAGTATTCTTGCTTATTATTTTGAGGTGTGCCTTGTGGTGTGGATTGTTGGTTGTCCGGTGCCGCACTAGCAATTGCTAGTGGCGTGCTTGTCGAAGAGGTGCTTGCGACCCTCATTCCGTTAGCCTACTCGTCCACCCGCCTACCGAAGCGTGGCATAGCGGCCCGTGTATTCCATCCCGCCTAGCGAAGCAGCGCGCTCAAGGCCTGCATAGTTCGATCCGCTAGCCTTCTCGTCCATCCGCCTACCGAAGCGTGGCATCGCGGCCCGTATTCCATCCCGCCTAACGAAGCAGCGCGCTCAAGGCCTGCATAGTTCGATCCGTTTGCCTACTCGTCCATCCGCCCTTGCGACGCAGCGCGCTCAAGGCCTGCCTAGTCTCCATCCCGCCAAGCGAAGCATTGCATAGCGGCATTGCATAGGAGTAGTTGATAGCTTTTATTTTATTTTCCAAAAGCCAACCCAACTCCCCCGCATCCCATCCGATTTTAGGACTTCAATCTCAAGTCCTTCCTCGAAACCTAACTCCACCTTACTGTGTTCCTTGAGAGATTCGATACTCGGGGATTACTCCTCGTTTTATATTACTTGAACGATCGGTACACTGCCGTTTCGTGTCGCAGTCGAGCTACCACCTATAGCGGTGTATGAGATTTGCGCCATCACTGCCTAAGGAATGTTTAAGCTGGAATGCCCCAGATCGATTCCGCTGTTGGGCTCGCATAGACGGTGGGTCAGGTTGATCTCTAGAGAGGCTGGCTAAGGAATGTTTGAGTTGGAATGCCCCAGATCAATTCTGCTGTCGGGCTCTTATAGAGGGTGGGTCAAGTTGATCTCTAGAGAGGCTGGCTAAGGAATGTTTGAGCTGGAATGCCCCAGATCGATTCTGCTGCCGGGCTCTCATAGACGGTGGGTCAGGTTGATCTTTGGAGAGGCTGGCTAAGGAATGTTTGAGCTGGAATGCCAAAGATCGATTCCGCTGCCAGGCCCTCATAGACGGTGGGTCAGGTTTATCTTTGGAGAGGCTGGCTAAGGAAAGTGTTGGGAACAGTGCCCAATAGTGTTCCTGATTTGAATAAGTGCTCAGCTCAACGATAAGTACAAGTTGTATTCAATGATATATCTAGTTCATGCTTGCAGAGATCAGGCAATATGTCCAGTACTTCAATAATCTGCCTAAGTACAATATCGTCGAAAAAGACTGGACATATTGTCGAAAAGTATATGCATGTCGCTGAAATGATATGCAGAGCAAAGCAGAGTGATCATATCGGCTATCTTCGAGAGAACATGTGTATGATGATATCATTGTGACATCAACACTACAACATGTCACAACGATATCAGTAAGCCGAGATGAATAGGAAGACTTAAGTACAAACTCAAGACAGAATGTCGACGATATCATTGAAAGAAGCCTTGTCATCGATAAGGCTATGCAAGTCAAATATCATCGTAAAGAAGCCTTGTCATTGGAAAGGCTAAGTAAGACTGATGTCGATGATATCGTCGTAAAGAAGGCTTGACGTCGAGAAGATTAAAGGTCATATGAAGACGGGCAGTTGGTGAAGAATAGTTTGTCGACATGATATCGATTATGTCGTCGACAAGATAAGGTGGTCTCAACGATATCGAGCAGTCAAGAAGATCACGCCGATATCAGTTAGATGACTTCATGTCGTCTTAAGTGCAAGTGCAGGAGGGATGTCCCATATCGTCGAGATATATCTATCTAAAGAAGAAGGAAGGAGACTTGAAGATTTGTCCAAGTCCAAGTCATCGACAAGCTTTGTCGTCGAGATATTGTCCATGTCGTTGTAACGATGGAAATATCGTCAAGATAGATTCAATAGTTACCAGACGTGCTATCAGCATTTAATGTCGACACCTAATTGTCCAATCAGCGCGTGCTCTTAAGGTATGAGCGTCTGTCAGTGAAGGACATCATAGGAGACCGTTGAGCTACTCCTCCATCCTGTAAAAGGGAACAGTGGTTGCCCTAAAAAAAGAAGGAAGAAGGAGAACACGAGAATGAGACAGACGAGAACGAAGAATCAAAAAATAAACCTGCCGAGCAATACAACCGTAAAAGCTGCGGAGAAGAATCGACATAAAGAAGAGGAGAAAAAAACGCACATCCAGTGTTCTCCAAGTTGCAGTCAAGCCATATCGACTGATAAGAATCGTTCTCGTCAAGAAGACAATCAACATTAGGCAAAAGAAGAAGGCTTGAAGAAGATCTGTACCTTCAAAATCAGAGGTATCTTCGTCAGGGCCAGAGGCCGATCTCCATCAGGCAGAAGAATCTGCATTGTATATCTTTCTTTGTAAGGCTTGCGGGCCAAAACTGTAAGATCTGTTTTCAGATCTAAGTGTCGATCTTGAGGGCTTGAGATCTATGAGGCTTGAGGGCAAGGGAAGAGGACTTTTGGGTCCAACCGTGTTGAGCTTTCAGGCTCGGGTGCAGTGAAAGGGCTTGCGGGCCTAGGCTACAGGACTTGCGGGTCAAAGGGGCAAGACTTGCGAGTCTGTGCTGTGTAGGGCTTGAGGGCCTGAGTGTTGAGCTTGCGGGCTTGGGTGCAGTGAAGGGGCTTGTGGGCCTAGGCTGCAGGACTTACGGGTCTAAGGGGCAAAACTTGCAGGTTTGTGCTGTGTAGGGCTTGAGGGCCTAAGTGTCGATCTTGCGGGCTCGGGTTCAGTGAAGGGGCTTGTGGGCCTAGGCAGCAGGGACTTGTGGGTCCGAGTTGTAAGGCTTGCGGGCTGGAGACTTTGGCAGAGTTTACCGAGCCTAGAACACTACTAGGTAGGCGCAGAGGGACAGAGGACTACTCAAGACACCCTGTCTTGAGGAACCTCTCTAAATTCTCGTGTGTTTTCTGTGTTGTGTCTTTAATCTATAAATCTGTTAGAATCAAGAACCACAAGAATGGGGAATAAAACATTTTGAAATACCTATTCACGCCCCCTCTAGGTGATAAGTTGACACCCATTAACTAACAAGTGGTATCAGAGGCAGGTTGTTCAAAGAAAAGCTTAATAGCTTGAACAGATCTGCTACTAGGTGTAGCAAATCATCAGCTCAGGAACTTAAAAGCTCCATGGAGAAAGTCAGGATATCTGACATCAGGAAATTTAGATCACTAAGTGAAAGCAGCTGGAGCTCTGCTCTCATTGAAGAAGAAAGAAGCATAGGGATCAGAGCACCCCTAACTTCCTCAAACTGTGAATCTGATAATGAAGAATGCTCTGTAGCAGGAAGAAGGATAAAAGCACCCTTGACTCTCTCAGACTGTGAATCTGAGGATAAAGAGATCTATGGACTGGTTGCTTTATCCAGCAAAGAAAATCATGATCAGGTATGCATCATTCACACACCTTTACTGCCTGCTTCAATTAAGAAGACCAAGAGTGCATCAGATGATTGCTCATCTTCTGAAAATGTTGCAGAATACTACACATCATGCAACAATAAGAAACATACTGATTTAAAAGAACAGTTTGGTGATCTCTTGGCTGCTCTGAAAAGGAGCAAGAAGCTTGTTAGGAAGCAAGCTAAGGAGCTAGAATCACTCAGATCTATTAAGGCTGAGATGAATGAGGAAATGAGTATATCCCATAATAAGTGCACCAATTCCTGTGAGCTCAAGAATATCATAGTCAAGCTTTCTGATGAGAAGAATAAAAAGGATGAACTCATAAAGAGACTTGAAAATGATCTTAAGAAAAGAAGCTTAGTGGCGCGGTTCTCTAAGCCCAAAACCATACTGCCCATCATTGACACCTTCTCTTCCTATAGTAATAGGAGGGGATTGGGTTTCAATGAAGGGGCAGTAGATGATGGGAATGAAAAAGGGGCAAAACTAAAGCTGAGCCTCATACCACCTTTCAGAAGGTAGTGCTTCCCTCTAACAAGTATGACCAGGAAAGTGTCCATGGTCACTGGATGAATGGAAGCTCCAATAGCTCGGGAAATGCTCCTGACTATGGGAGGAGAAAAGGCATGGGGATGAGTGCATTGAAGGCTCACCATGAGGAAATCCAAATGGCCCATCATGGACCATTTGTGTTTGGTGCCTCAACCCCCACCTTCAAGGGTAAAGGAGCAACACCTTCCCAATCTCTTCCAGATAAGAAGAAGGCTGGTAACACCAGTATAATCAACTCTCACTTGATCATATCTGATATCATCAACACCATGTCAGCAACCAAGCTGACATTTGTTACTGACCAATATATAAAGTCAAGAAGAAATAATTATACTAGAGCAGCTAGTCAGCCCTTAGCTGAGAGAGATAGGAAGAATGTTGCTGCCTTCTCTACTGAACATAAGCATTGTGCTTCTCCACTGATGATTTAATTCAGATTTTTTTCTTTTTAATATAGTTTGCGCAACCTTTATATGACGAGATTAGAATTAGGCGGGTGTTTTCAAAGAGTTTCGCAAGTACTCCTACTTTGAGAAACTAACCGTTATCCTATCGAAAGATAGAAGTAACGATCTTTTTCTTCTTTCGAAATATTGACGATTACACACCGACTACAACGCCGAATTCTATTGATTTTTTAAATAGAAAATGAGAGTTTTGCAGGTTCGGATTTGACAAGTGTTTATTTAAATTTTAATCTAAATTAATCATATGATAAAGACAAGTATACGTTATCGTGAGTAATACAGGATATTTTATTTTAGAAAATATCAGGGTCGTATATTTCCGCGAATCGTATTGATTATACCTACTTTGAGGAACGAACTATTATTTTATCAGAATAAGTTTTTAGTGTGGGTTTTTAAAAGCGAACGATAATAAGCGTATAACTAGAGTTCTAAACGATGATAATAAATAGCGCCCGATGTCAAATTACCTTGAGATGAAAATAGTCTTTTTTAGAAATAAAAGTGATGACTTTTCAAAACATTAAAACGGCTTGGCCATGGAGGTTCTATAATTTTGAACGCTCCTCTCTCGAGGGTACGCCCACCTGAGATTATGAATATTCGACCGAACTCTCATTCTTTAATCGAATCTCCTTAATACTCGCTTAATGTTGTGAACCCCGCTATTGGGTTTTTACTTCCAATTCGGGAGACTTAACTCATCCTCTCTCGAGGGTAGAGCACACTTCTATTTACCGGTGAGCGATCAGTCCGTAGGCACGAGCCTCTCGGCTAACTAGTGTACGAAAACAGAAATGAAAACCACACATCGATTATGTTGCTCCACTCAACGTTATTCTCGGGTAAACCTTAAGCTCGTTTAATTATTTTTAGAAAGAGATGTTTTACTTTTAGAAAAACTATTTTTGTGTCCCAATGCTATTCGACATCGTGTGCTAACGGAAATTAGCCACTCATCGGAATGGAGACAACATTAATAATTAGAAAATACATGTTAATAATTTAAGCAGATATGAGAGTGAAAGAAAGAAATAAAAGACTTATATAAAACTGAAATAGTATCCATCCCAACCGTCTTAAATAAGCGCTAAAAAGTTCTTAGCCTCTTATCCAGGATGGGGGTGGTATAAAAATGAAATACTTATAAAAGTGCAGGAATAATTTCTGTCCCAACCGTCTTAAACAAGTGCTAAAAAGTACTTAGCCTCTTATTGGAGATGGGGGTGGTATATAGCAGTTATATAAAGACTGAAATAAATCAATGTTAAAAAAAGGGGAAAAGGAAAAACGAAAGAAAGCGTTTAAACGAAAGTTATAAATAAAGCGTTGGAAGAAAAGCAATTAACAATTTTTATGAAAGATTTTAACCTAAATTATGAAAGCAGTAAACCTAAGTTATGAAAGCAATAAACCTAAGTTATGAAAGCAATAAACTATTCTCATACACACACACTAACATAAATTGAAAAAGAAGATCCAAATGAGAAAACAACATTTTATTTCTAAAATAAGCATTACAACTAGACTAAAAGGCGAAAATTACAAACGAACTTAAACTTAATTGCATAAACAAAAACTCACATTCACTCAAAACAACTCAAAAAACACTTATAAACACTCAAAATTTGGATGAAAATTCCTTCAGCCGGGCTCCTCTATTTATAGCCGAAATTTTATTTCTACACGCCCCTGGGTCACGGGCGTGTCTTGTGGTCACGGGCATGACCCTGGGGCGTGACATTTGCTCCGGCTTAACGGCCGCCTTCTCGAAGGATCCGCCGTCAAAATAAGGTTGTACACGAGCGTGGCTTGGTTTGTCACGGGCGTGAATCGTCGAGTCACGGGCGTGACTATGGGCGGCAGACGTCAGCAGCATGGGCGTGACTTTGGGGCGTGCCGTGCTGGTGGTACACGGGCGTGACTTTGGTGGATCACGGGCGTGACTTGGAGAGTCACGAGCGTGACTTGTAGAAAATCCGTCGAGACGCTGGGATGACGCACTTATCCATCGAGATGTGCAGTTCACGGGCATGACCCATAATGTCACGGGCGTGACTTGGTCGATTCGTCAGAATTTGGTCTGGATTTGGCCGACAGCTGGAGACTTGGTGTGTTAAAATTACACGTCCCTTGGTCACGTGAGCGACTCAGGGGAGTGACTTGAAAAAAATGCCAAAATCTGGAAAAAGAAAAATAAAGCTAAGTTAGTAACAAAATAATAAAACAAGCAATTTATTTATTAATTTACATAGAAAATTTACAATATTAATTAAAACTATACTAATAACTATACTAAAAATACATATATTTTACTACTCATCAAATACCCCCATACTTAAGCTTTTGCTATTCCAGAGCAAAAGTAAGAGAGGTCCATTCGGGATTAACATAAGTTCTAATTTTTAGCTATCGTTTTATTTTAATCATAAGAGATTGAAAAATAAAAATTCGGAGTAATAAGAGTTAAGTCCTAAATTATGCAAATGATTTAAGTAGAAAGAAATGTCCTAGCCAAAAGACTTCTTAATTAACCAAATAGCAAACAAAATTGCAATCATTAGTAAACGAGATTAGATCAAAATTATAATAACCTTTGTTTAAAGAAACGAGAAGGAAAAATATAAGTTACTAATTATGGTCTCAAATGATTTTTGAATTAAAACTAGAAACAATAATTTGGCTAAGGGAAATGGGGTAAAAAGCCTTGGCAAAAAGAAGAGTTTTAGGGGTGATGGTTTTTATTCATCCACCCCTTCATTTTAGTTTTTTTGGGTGTCCCCGTGAGGGAAAACTAATTCATTTTTATTAACCCAATGCCTATGTTTACGGAATGAAATCTTATTCCCATTGACATAAGATCTTTTAAAGTATTTATTGGGTGCCTATGTTTACGGAATGAATTCTTATTCCCATTGACATAAGATCTTTTTCTTCTTTTAATTTTTTATTTGTCATGCTAAAGTGGTGTATACAAGGGGTTTTCAAGAGAAATTCTAGAACAATAATAAAAAGTTTTGAGAGCAACCTTAGTAATTTGAATATTCTTAGATTCCTAGAGACATAAAGTAGGGATAATTACAGTCTAAAGTTGTTTTGCCAACATAATGCACATGTCTCTATTTTAGCTAGTAGAAGTAGTGCTTGAAAACAAAGCCTCTATTTAAGTTAAAAACACAATATATTCTTTAAAACTTAACCCCGAAAGTTTAAATCTATCGATCTTAGATAAACAAACAAATAGTAAAACTAGCGATTATGAAAAGCCATAAACAGATATGCTCGAAAATAAATGCTTTTAAGAATAAAAGTTAAGTAGGGTTTATTATTTTTTTGGATTTTTGCACTTTTGTAGCACGACAAAGATAAAAAAAAGGAAAAACATGTTTTTGAAATTTTTTGTGGTTTTATTTAATTTTTTGTTTTGTAGTTTTGTTCAAGCTTATATTTACAAAAGTAGGCAAGATGAAATAAAAAAAAAAATTGAAAAAATTTTTGTTTGTTTAAATAAAACAATTTTTTTGAAAAATTTTTGTTTGTGTAAATGAAAACGGTAAAACACCTTCGCTAAAAACTTGATGATTTAATTCATATTTTTTTCTTTTTAATATGGTTTGCGCAACCTTTACATGACTAGATTAGAATTAGGCGGGTGTTTTCAAATAGTTTCGCAAGTACTCCTACTTTGAGAAACTAACCGTTATCCTATCGAAAGATAGAAGTAACGGTCTTTTTCTTCTTTCGAAATATTGACGATTACACCCCGACTACAACGCCGAATTCTATTGATTTTTTAAATAGAGAAGGAGAGTTTTGCAAGTTCGGATTTGACAAGTGTTTGTTTAAATTTTAATCCAAATTAATCATATGATAAAGGCATGTATACCTTATCGTGAGTAATACAGGATATTTTGTTTTAGAAAATATCGGGTTCGTATATTTCCGCGGATCGTGCTGATTATACCTACTTTGAGGAACGAACTATTATTTTATCGGAATATGTTTTTAGTGTGGGTTTTAAAAGCGAACGATAATAAGCGTATAACTAGAGTTCTAAACGATGATAATAAATAGCGCCCGATGTCGAATTACCTTGAGACGATAATAGTCCTTTTTAGAAATAAAAGTGATGACCTTTCAAAACATTAAAAAGGCTTGGCCGTGGAGGTTCCATAATTATGAACGCTCCTCTCTCGAGGGTACGCCCACCTGAGATTATGAATATTCGACCGAACTCTCATTCTTTAATCAAATCTCCTTAATATTCGCTTTATGTTGTGAACCCCACTATTGGGTTCTTACTTCCAATTCGGAAGACTTACCTCATCCTCTCTCGAGGGTAGAGCACACTTCTCTTTACCCGTGAGAGATTAGTTCGTACGCACGAGCCTCTCGGCTAACTAGTGTACGAAAACGGAAATGAAAACCACACATCGATTATGTGGCTCCACTCCACGTTATTCTCGGGTAAACCTTAAGCTCGTTTAATTATTTTTAGAAAGAGATGTTTTATTTTTAGAAAAACTATTTTTGTGTTCCAATGCTCTTCGACATCGTGTGCTAACAGAAATTAGCCACTCATCAGAATGGAGACGCCATTAATAATTAGAAAATACATGTTAATAATTTAAGCGGATATGAGCGTGAAAGAAAGAAATAAAAGACTTATATAAAAGTTGAAATAGTATCCATCCCAACCGTCTTAAATAAGCGCTAAATAGTTCTTAGCCTCTTATCCAGGACGGGGGTGGTATAGAAATGAAATACTTATAAAAGTGCAGGAATAATATCCATCCCAACCGTCTTAAACAAGCGCTAAAAAATACTTAGCCTCTTATTGGAGAAGGGGGTGGTATATAGCAGTTATATAAAGACTGAAATAAAGCTATGTTAAAAAAGGGGAAAAGGAAAAAAGAAAGAAAGCGTTTAAACGAAAGCGATAAATAAGGCTTTGGAAGAAAAGCAATAAACTATTTTTTTGAAAGCTTTTAACCTAAATTATGAAAGCAGTAAACCTAAGTTATGAAAGCAATAAACCTAAGTTATGAAAGCAATAAACTATTCTTATACACACACACACACTAACATAAATTGAAAAAGAAGATGATCCAAATGAGAAAACAACATTTTATTTCTAAAATAAGCATTACAACTAGACTAAAAGGCTAAAATTACAAACGAACTTAAACTTAATTGCATAAACAAAAACTCACATTCACTCAAAAGAACTCAAAAAATACTTATAAACACTCAAAATTTGGATGAAAATTTCTTCAGTCGAGCCCCTCTATTTATAGCCAAAATTTTATTTTTACACGCCCCTAGATCACGGGTGTGTCTTGTGGTCACAGGCGTGACCCTGAGGCGTGACATTTGCTCTGGACTAATGCCGCCTTCTCGAAGGATCCACCATCAAAATAAGGTTGTACATGGGCGTGGCTTGGATTTTCACGGCCGTGACTCGTCGAGTCATGGGCGTGACTATGGGCGGCAGACGTCAGCAGCATGGGTGCGAATTTGGCGCGTAATGTGCTGGTGGTACACGGGCGTGACTTTTCTGGATCACGGGCGTGACTTGGAGAGTCACGGGCGTGACTTGTAGAAAATCCGTCGAGACGCTGGGACGGCGCACTTATCTGTCGAGATGAGCAGTTCACGGGCATGACCCGTAATGTCACGGGCGTGACTTGGTCGATTCATCAGAATTTGGTCTGGATTTGGCCGACAGCTGGAGACTTGGCATTTTAAAATTACACAACCCTTGGTCACGGGCGTGACTCAGGGGCGTGACTTGGCAAAAAATGCCAAAATCTAGAAAAAGAAAAATAAAGCTAAGTTAGTAACAAAATAATAAAACAAGCAATTTATTTATTAATTTACATAGAAAATTTACAATATTAATTAAAACTATACTAATAACTATAATAAAAATACATTTATTTTACTACTCATCATCCTCCCACCTCAAAAATTGTTCAGAAAAGAAGGTACAACATCCATGAATGTTGGTGCTGTAGTAAAGTGGGACACATTGCCATTGATTGTTAGCACAACACTAGTGTGCCTAGTGCAAAGGAGAGCCCTCCTGGAAAGGCTGAGGTGAGTTGAAGAATTCCTTATTATGCTAACAAGGACCTAGTACCCAAATCACCTTGGGTTCCTTAGGGATATTAAATCTATCTTGCAGGGAAGTCCATGTAGCCAATCAAAAGAAAACAAGGCTAATCAAAAATAAGTGATCCAGGCATAACTTTGGACTTAGAAAAACCCATCACAGTCCAAGATGCACTGGTCAAGGGGGAACAAAAAGGAAAAACAAAAGAGACATCACATCAAGGTGGAGCTGCTAGCTCAAGAAGAAGACAAAGCTATGGTGAAGATAACTGTGTTAAATATTCACTACATAACCTCATCTTTATAGATATGTAAAAGTAATTTTGACTTGAGTAAGCAAAAGCAGTCACTCCAAGAGCACATATATAGAAAAGCTAAAGCACAACACTGATTATTCAAATGAGTGAACAAGAATAATATCATTTTGAATACAAACAAGTAGGATCATGATATCTCGACATCTAAGTAGGATCACGACGATACCTAGTGTCAATCTAACACATAAGAGATCTACAATTAACCGACAATCTAGGTTAATAAGACATTTATCAAATGACACTTCGCCATCCCATCCTGAAATTATAAATATGGTCATATGTCTTAAGGTTAAAACACATTCTACATTTGCCCTAAAAAGCCATCGTGTTCTCTACGTATTCGAAGAGTGAATGAGTCGACAGCGTTAAAATCCTCTCGGATCAAGTAAGAGATGGAGCCAAAGAAGGAAGGACTTCTCTATGATGGAAGCGAAGTGGTGAGGAATAGTTTCTCAGAAGGGCCAGAAGAGATTCAAGGCACTATCAAGTTGTTGGATGTCGTCGGCCTGGAGCTTGTTCTCTCTGAGCCAACAGTAATTTTAAAGCGAGAAGTGCTGGAGTTATTCTCGAATGCCAATGGTGGCTCAAAGGGAACATCCGTGAAAAGCTTGATCAATGGGATAAAAGTCAAGTTAAATCCCAAGAGATTGGACAGGGTTCTTTAGCTGTTGACCTGCGCCAAGGGGGAGGAAAATGAAGAGGTCACCCAGGAAGACCTTAACAAGGATCTAGCATGGTGCGGGCACTCCAGCAAGACCTATGGGTCTCTGGAAAGGAAGAGCTTTAATTTACAAGGAAAGCTCATCGCTGATATCGTAGGAAAAGCCCTCCTCTGTAAGGTAGGGACGCATGATAGGATATCCAAGCCCATGTTCGAAATAATGTAGAGGATAATCCTAAGTAAGAATACCAAATGGGGTCAGATTATCTTCTAAAGGATACAAGAAAGCTTTCAAGTTCCAAATCTGGGAAGAATACTATCACTTATCTACTGCTATCTTACCCTGAAAGTTTTAACAAGAAGTATGGTGTAAAAATCCATCACATGAGAAGGATGGATATCAAGATACTTGAGAGATGGGAGAAAGTTCTGACTAAGTCTCCCAAGAAGCTGAAGACTGCAGAAGATGTGAAGGGGAAGGGAGAAAGCTCATCTGAAGGAAGTGAGTCAGGCAACAGCTCAGACCCATCTGACCCTGAAGCTCCTGTAGAGAAAAGGTATGTCTCCCTCCAGGCCTCTGTTCTAAGTTTGGGATCTAGGACAATTGTAACAGCAAGAACAGAATAAGAAGATGATGAAACTGAGGGGGAGAAGAATAGTGAGATCCCTGCTCAAGTGGTAGATGTGATCAATAGGATCATTGGGGCTAAGGATGCTGTTCATTCTGGACCAGTAGTCCAAGAGGGCCCAAGTGAAGATCCCCAAGAAGACAACCAAGAGAATCCTGCTGATGAGACTAGCAGAGATCTACCAAATCCTAAAGAGGAAAATAAATCAAACCAGTCACCCATTAGAGGACCTCCATCTCCCATGGTTGAGGGGAATGAAGAGGAGGAACCAGGACAATCTAATTCAACTCCAGAGAATAGGACAGTGGAGTTCTCACTACTGTCTCAGATAAAAATGCTCTTGGAAAACCAAAGGATAAAAATTGAAAGTCATGTTAACTCTGCTGTCAATGTGCTAAGAAGGGAACTATATGCTGAAATTGCAAGCCTAAGAAATGATGTGAAGAATCTGCACGAATATACTGCCAAAGAGACACCACTTACTCACAAGGATCCATTTAATGTAGAGGATAATCAGATAATGATTGCCAACAACATAGAGAAGTCCTACATAGCAACCACCAGATGGATGGTTGAACACAAAACTAATCTCCAAGAAAGTCTAGATCACCACAATAAGGATCTAGACAGTCATCTGCTTGAGACCAAGAACTATCTGGAAGAAGGAATTCACATGCTTAAAAGCAAGATACTAGTCCTTCAGGAGAACCTCCAAAGGGGGATATCTGAAGAAGTCATAAATGGGGAGAGGTCAATGATAAATGCCAGTGGTGAGCATGCCATCTGGACCACCAATACCATCAGGGAAGCAATGAATCTCCCTCCTCTACATTTTGATGAACCTGCTGAAGACTACCTTGCTGAAAAATGTTGATATTTCTGATGCTGCTACTGATCAGATCAAAGGGAAGGAAATATTGGAAGAAGATGAAGCCAAGACGAGAAAGAGAAAGTACAGGGAGGAAATGGAGAAAAAGGATAACTATGAGAGGTGGAGCCCCAAGTCCAGAGCCATTATACTAAAAGCATGGGAGCTGGTGAAATTAAATAAAGGTGAGAGGTACAAAGTGTACAGTCCTCAAGAATGGGCTAAGTATGAAGATCAAGAAGAAGCAAGGAGAGAATATAGAAGGGACAAGCAAGCAAGCAGAATCCCTGCAGACACTACCGAGCCTCTCAAGTATCACCCTAAGCCATTTGAATACTTCACAAGACAAACTAAGAAGGAGCAGGAAGCCAGTGTCATGAAAGCAAAGAGTGAAGCAGCTATGAAGGAACCAGAGAAATAGATGGCTGAATCATCAGGGGAAAATATAGAAATGTTGAAAATCTTAAAACATCTGTCACTATTTATAAATTATCAATGCAGTGATATTGGTCAAATTCTATGTTCACTCAAACTTAACTGCAATGTCATTATTATATGCTAATTTTCTTAAGATGTACTTTATCATTGAGTGGGTTATGAGTTCTTCAAATAGGGGAAGATTGTTGGGAACAATTCCCAACAGTGTTCCTGATTTGAAGAAGTTCTCAGCTCAACAATAAGTACAAGTTGTATTGAATGTTATATCTGTTGGAACATGGTCTTCCGCATCTCCTAGGTTTAAGAATAACAAATCCTATGTGTATTTGATCTTGTGTGTTCAAGTGTGCAGGTTAACATAGTCCATATGACTCAAGGAGTACTCCTGATGACTGCCCCCAAAATTGAAGCCAAAATTCAAAAAGGCTCACTAGCGCCGGCGGTAGCGATAGCGCCCGGCACTAGCGATGATTAGCGCCATTCCGGCGGTGTTTTTAGAAAGAGCTAGAGCCCGGCGGTAGCTACTAGCGCTAGCGGTAGCATAGCGTACAAGAGGCATAGAGCAAAATGTTGCCGCGGATTGAAGATCCTGCCGCGCAAAATGTTTCCTAATCCAGGCTAGCGTCGGCGGTAGCATGAAGGCTATAAATTGGATGCTTTGGCTCCGTCTTCTTCATCCTCCTACAATCCCAAACTCCAGAGCTTCGTGCCACAGCAGAGAGAGGAAGATTCAGAGTGATACTCCCACAAAGCCATGAAGGCTTAAGGAGATCCGTGGAGAAGATTTTAACACGCTTCATCATCGTGAAGAAAGACCGCATCGACTATGATAATACTCTGCGTCTTCATCTACTTCTCCAAGAGATCCAAATAGAGGGAGTTTTATATTATTTTCTTTTTCATTTCACATCTTTTCTTGTAATCGATTAAGTGAAATCGCCTCGTGTTGGCGACTAAGTCTGGGGTAGGACTTAGGGATGAAATTCTCCTCGTGTTGGCGACTAGATCTAGGCTAGGTCTAGGGGGTGCTCGAGGCCTTTTGGGGGATAGATTGGCTAGAGCGGCTTGAGGCCGTATTTGGGGAGAGATCGGCTAAAGCCAATCGGTTCGTGGGGATACGAGTCGGTATAGAAAACGAAAAAGAGTTTTTATTATTCGCCTCCGATCTCTAGCGCCATTGAGATCAAGTTTTGTAAAACTTATTTAATATCAATAAAGCTTGTCTCTCTTTTTTTTACTTGACTTCTTGTTTTATTATTACAATATTCCAAAGTTTTCTAAATAAAATATAAAGTTTTTGAAAACCCTTATTGACCCCCCCCTCTAAGGGCGCCGACCGATCCAACAAGTGGTATCAGAGCGGTTTTATTCCAATCGGCTTAACAACCAGAAATAATGGCGTCTCATGATCTCGCTTCTACTAGTGGGGGAGATTTTTGTGAAGAGGAAAAATCACTTGCACCACCTTTATTTGAAGGGACAAATTATAAAGGATGGAAAATCTTAATTGAAAAATTTATTAAAACTTTAGACATCGAAGTTTGGAATTTAGCAATAGCAAGACCCGCAAATGAATCAAATAAAAAAGAACTTCAATTAAATGCAAAAGCTAAACACTATTTGTTTTGCGGTCTATCTAATGAAATTTTCAAATTGATATATTGTTTTTCAAGTGCATATAAAGTATGGCAATTTCTTGAAGAAATGTATGATTCTCCATCTACAGGTATGGAACAATCGCAAGAACCGGAGAATATGCAAGCGTGCACAAATCATCAAGAATGCTCTCCTCATGACGAATCAATGGAGCACACATCAAAGGAAAGAGATGAAGCAATCTTACTTTTGGAAGAGGAGTGCCAAGAAGATGACAAAGGAACATTATGTTCAAATCCTCCCTCATCCAAAAGCAATGTAAGGAAATCAAACTTCATCGCTTGTACTTCCATTTCTACTTTACAATTGCGATAAATTACAAAGCGCAAACTTAAGAAACTAGAAAATGCAAATTGCAAATTGCGCTTAGAAAATAAAAATTTAAAAGCAAAAGTTAAAGTAGTATCAAAATCTGATTTATCTAGCTTTACTCATGTCACTTCAATTGAAAATACAAAACCTTGTCTTGATTGCAATAATATTAAATAAAAATTTAACGAACTTGAAAAAGAAATTATTTTTGTAAAAGAACAAAATGAAAAATTACATTTAGAAAATTCATCTTTGATAAATGATTGTACTAAGTGTAAAGAATATAAAATTGAAATTAAAGAGATGGATGAAACATTTGATGAATATAGAAACAACTATCAAGATCATATTGATTCAATTGTTTCCATTCTTAAAAATAGCACAATCACTTATAATAAAGCTAGACATAATTTAAAAATTAAAAATGATGAATTAAAATAAAAAATCAACTTACTTATGAAAATTGTAAATACAAATTCACAAAATCAAACAATATCCAAAAGCAAGATGAATACAAATATGAATATCTTACTTAAACCTAATATTGGGAATAAGAAAAAAAAGCTTTTGGAAATCATAAACCAAGTCTTGAATGGAGACCAAAAAGCAAAAATGAAAACTTAAATGCAAGGATCCATTCTTCACATTCTTTTCCCAACTTAAATTCAAATGAAAACAAATTTCCATTATATAATAAATTCAAGAGTAATGATTATGGAAATTTGAAAAACAAATTACATTTTTCATGGTTCGAATGGAAACCCATACTTAAGAATGACACATTAATGTCAAATGAAAGGGCCCATTCAAACATATCTCCCCAAAAGAAAACACGATGTATTTGGGTACCCAAAGGAACTGTCACTCCCAGTCCTCTTTGGATACCTAAATCTCTTATTCATTAGTATCCCATCATTTGCATGAAGTAGAAATCAATTAAAATGAAATACACAAATTTCTACTTCATGATGTGCTTTAATGTCTTTTCTATCTTTTTCTTTTTGTGTTCTTTTTAAACTATCATGCCATGGTCATCCTATATAGTATTGGAAATATGATTTTATCTAGCTTAATGAGTTTATAAATCATTTTTGATCAAAATTCAAAATCATATTTTTATTTTGATGACCTATCTTTTATTATTATAAATATCTTATATTATCCATATGAATCAAACTCTAAATTTGCTATAAGATATTTCAAATTAAATCTGGTTATTAGGCTATTAAGATTCTTAGCCTTCACCAACAAGTGGTTTAGTGAAATAACTTGATCTAAAAGAAAATTCAAGATTTTAATAAAAGCTCAACTCTCAATATGGGTGTCATTGTTCACAAAAAAAAATTATATTGTGTTCTCTCCTTGATGTCAAACATGATCTAAACCATCACTATTGTTCACCTATCAAAAAATCACATATATATTCAAAATTCTTAATTAAAGGAAAATCACTAAAATGTGTTGAAAGAAGTTATCTTCATAATGAATATTGAATTCACAAACACCACCATGATCTAGTAATATCGTTTGCTAAACATCTCTAAAATCATAATTCATATCAAGAATCATCTATAAACAACTATCACAAATTATATGATAACAATTGACATTATAATTGCTTACCATGGTTGGTGTTATGGTATATTATGTGTGTATTGTGATTTATTTCTAGTTTAGACCTTTGAATCATTTTGATATCAAATCAAATAGAATTTTCACTCCATTCTAGGTCTCTAAGTTGAAACACAATCAAACTTTGGCATAACATTAATCTCAAATTTATCGTACTAACATTGTCACCTAAAGAATATTTGTATATATGTTAGGTTTTATATGTCAGGGCATATCCATGTTGCTATTTGCGTGAACATTATTCCTTGTTCACCGAAACTATGCATATTTGATTTGTTCAAACATGATATCTTGGGTTTTCATTTCCTATTTTTTTTAAGTTATAAGCACAAGTCTTTAGAAAAGTCAAAATGAAAACATAAGTAAATATATCTCGTGCAATGATTATTTTGTCAAGTCATATAAGAAATCGCTAACGTTTTATGCAATTTGGACCATCCAAAACATCTCCTAAAAATCTGCAACTTCAGCATGGAACTACTATTGCGACACCTAATCAAGACCACCAATCAAAATTTCTAAAATCCTAAAAAATCGTTCACTGTCTCCCGCGCTAGCGCTATCGCAGGCGCTAGCGTCCATGTTCATTTTTCTGTATTTTTTAAATTTCTAAAAATCCCTTAAAATATATAAATCTATATTTTCTACTTAGTTTTGCACTTCTGTGTTTCTTTATTTTTTGGAAAATCAAATAAAAAACTACAAAAACCAAATTACAAAAAAATATGCTTTTCTTTTTCGCTTGTGTTGTTTCCTTTGTTTAAAGTTCATCTTTATGCAAAAATCAAATATAAAATTTACAAAAGCAAAAATTACAAAAATATGCTTTTATTTGCTAAAATCAAATACAAAAATATAAAACTATAAAACTATCAAAAAAAAACTCTATGATTTTTTTTGTGAAAAATCAAGCATGATTTAATCTACTATTTAGGAATTCTACAATGTTACAATTTTTCTCTTCAAACTACTTTGGACATTGTCTTTCTTCATGCTTTGATATATCTATTCAAATGTGCATCAATTATAGTTTAAAAGTTGTGTAGGATCAAGCTTAGCATGCCCCTAAGTATGAGAAATGTTTTATGTTTGATAATGATATTTATTCACTCACTTGTTTTGGCATTGTCTACATATGCATTTAATCTAAGAATGCTTGTGTATGTTTTGTATTAGTACAAATAAATTAAAATTGCACAAGTATCTTACCTACACTCCTTCTTTTGCACTCTTAAAAATTAAGAAAAGTGGGTATATTTTTTTTATATAATCTATTGATTTGCAAAACAAGTGTATTCGGAGAACTTTGTACAAAACAAAATTATAAAATAAATGACAAAGATAACTCCACCAAGCACTACTTGAACCTCCTGATAAGTCTTAATGAGCATTGTGAGGTTGAGCACCTTGGAAAGAATAATAAAGTGTCTTGTGCAAATCAAAATCTTTCTTTCAAAAATAAGAAAAACCACTTTCTCTTAAGTACACCGGATCACTAGTCTCAAAATTCAAAATAAAATATGTGATCCCCCAAGCACTACTTTGCACCCTGATAAGTCTTGATGAGCATTGTGTGTGCAAAGCACCTTGGTAGTTGTACATTTTTTTGTGCATTAAAGTGTGTGGAAGTAATCTTATTTGTGTTTTATTGTGCTTCTTACTTTACATATTACTTGTATTTTTGATTAAAACATTTATTTACTCTCCTCAAAATTACACTTATGTGCACATCATTATCTTCCATAACACTTCTTCTCATGAGTATTGGATCCTAATGTTAATTCTATATTACTTTTTATTTATGAAATGCACTAGATAACCTAGCATGTGTTCTACAATGTTTTGTATGTTTTTGAAATTATGAATTAAAGTAACATTGTGGTCATCTCTTTTTGATAAACATTATTTCATGCTTGGTTATTATAAAATTTAAAACTGCAAAATGATTTCCAAAAACATCATTTTTTGTGATCTTTAACTCATATTTTTTGGATTATCATTACTATTTGCTGTTTTTGTATTGCTATAAGTCTTCCGCATCTTAACCATATTAGTGTTTTACCTTGCGCTTTCCTTGCTTACTTAATGATGGCGCGAATCTCACACACCGCTATAGGCGGTAGCTCAACTGCGACACAAAATGGCAGTGTACCGATCGTTCAAGTAATATAAAACGAGGAGTAATCCCCGAGTATCGAATCTCAAAGGAACACAGTAAGGTGGAGTTTATTATCGAGGAAGGACATGAGATTGAAGTCCTTAGGTCGATGTTCATGAAGGTGGGTGGATTGGTTTTGCAAAATAAAATTAAAGCTATCGACTACTCCTATGCAATGCCGCTATGCAATGCTTCGCTTGGCGGAATGGAAAACTACGTAGGCCTTGAACGCACTACTTCGTTGGGCGGATGGGCGAGTAGGCTAGCGGAATCGAACTATGCAGGCCTTGAGCGTGCTGCTTCGTTAGGCGGGATGGAGTACGGGCCGCGATGCCACGCTTTGGTAGGCAGATGGACGAGTAAGCGAACGGAGTGAGGGTCGCAAGCACCTCGTCGATAAGCACGCCACTAGCAATTGCTAGTGCGGCACCGAACACAATGGTGGAATGGAAATTAGATGCGGGCGCACCTCAATAAGCACATATGAACTAAATGATTCCAAATAAATGAAATAAACATTAAGCAATATTGTTCATAGCACACATCATCAATATATAGAGGAAACTAGTTTATACAATCAACAACATAAGGAAGGAAAAAGAGAGTAAAGGAGCCGACCACATCCGAAGCCTTGCCGAAGATTCACGGTTGGAATCGCTGAGTTGTCAATCCGCATCCAAGCTCGGTCTTCAACTGCGTCCGAGGTAGAGGAGGGCTGTCACTTCCTCCCAATGGCTCGTCTTCTTCGTGTCACGATCCAATCTCCTCCGATACGCGATCTCCTTGCTCGATGTTGGCGATCTTTGGGCTAGAAACCTATCCTTGGAGCTCAAGGATGATGGAGGAGGCCTAGGGGGGCGGAGAACCTGCGGAAGGGGCGAAAACGGCGGAGCTGGGCGGAAGGAATGCGTCGATCCCGACCTAATTCGCGAGCAGGTCAATTTATAGGCGCTGGAATAAACAGTGCGCACGGTCATTGGCGCACGACCAGTGGTCGTGCGCACTAGAATCCTGTGATCGTGCGCCTGCCTAGACGGAGCCTGCAAGGTAAGAAAATTATAAAATATAATGTTCGCACGACCAGTGGCGCACGACCAGTGGTCGTGCGCGCTATCGTAAGTGGTCGTGCGATAAGGAAGACAGAACTCAGTTTTCAGGGGTTAAGTGCACACGATCAGTAGCACACGACCAGTGGCCGTGCGCAATAGAACCAGTGATCGTGCGCAGTGTTCCTGTACAGAATTGTACCGGGAACACCTGCACGACTCCTGTTCCAGTATACAACACCAATCTAGCCACTAAAGGTGGCGCTTAACAATGCATGAAAACTAATAGCTAAGATAAATAAGAAATAACACCAAAACGGGCCTAGAAGTGCACATAACATGGAATAACAAATATGAGCTAAAACAGGGCTAAAGTGCAGTGCATATACTAGAAAATCGGCCCAGATGAGTCCATATATGTGTATATAATTGGGACTCATCACACCCCCAGACTTACCTGTTTGCGCGTCCCGAGCAAACAAATTCTACGCGAACGAGGAAAGAAAAGTAGATGGCTTAAAATTACAATACAGAGTACCATGCGAAGTCGCATGCTCACGTGCATAAGAAAAATAGTAGAGAAGATTTCTCATTATGCACAAACAGTTTATATATTTCTAAAAGAGTAAAAGCATATTACAACCACTCAAAATGGTGAACTACGGTGAATCATCCGGTCATGCATACGGAGAAAGTAAACTAAGCGCTGAGATGAGCATTGCTCAAGATTGGGGTGCCGGACAAACTCCACCGAAATCCATCGGTGTCGGCGACCATAGGCTCACCCGGTCACATTCTCTCCACGACACTAGATTGGTCCATAGCGTGAGTCGATAGCACTTTTAGGTTTTAATTGAGGCTTGGGTTATGGTGAGGTAAACAATGATAAACAAGAGGGATTAGCACACCTAACCCAACATGAGCACAAGATAGAGCTACCCGCACGACGATAATAAACAAATGCACCACACCCCCAGACTTGGACTTTTACAACATAGGTGTGTGCACCGCTCACTCCCAATACCAAAATTTCAAAATTTTCAATTCAACTTTTTCATAACAATCCCCCCTTTTTTTCTTTTCTTTCTCTACTTCATTCTTCTTTTTCTTTCTTTTCTTTTTTCAGCAAAAATATCAATGAATACACCCACAATTTCCACTATAAAAATTACCACATCAACACCCCCCCAAAATGTAAATATAACTATAACTAAAGCTCAGATTTGGGTGTGCGACTAGGTTAGGCTTTTAGGCTTTGGTGTGAAAAAAGTGGGGCTGAATCAAGAGGAAGGGGTAGGCACAAAGGGGCTAGCAAGGGTAGATGATAGGCATGAAATAAAAAGCTCAACCGGGCCAAAATAATGGCCTACGTCATTCTCACGCACTAGAACTATCCTATGCCAATGCTTCAAGAATTGCTTGGGGCAAGTTCTAGCCACCGAGAAAGATTCTCCTTTCTCCCGACTCAAGCAATACGAGTCTAGCGATCGTTTACACACATCCCTAAGCTACCGTTTGATTCCACCGGATTCACCATTTGAGTAGAGTAAACAACATTTACACTAATAGAGAAAAATATAAAACCATAAGTATAAAGAGAAATCTAATCTACACAAATTTCTATGCAACCGAGCACTCGACTAGGAGCACTACTGGAGTCAACATTTTACTCTGCTATATAGTCCTAAGCCATCACCTAGACTTTCCCACATAAGCAGAAGAATTAAATTCACTACAGAGCACGCATACAGACGAGTACGCGCTTAAGTGGGTGTTGTGGTGTGCAAAGAGAGTGAACAACAATTTGCTATAAACTATAATAAAAGAACTTCTAGCATGCTATGCAATCGTGCACGTGAGCGGGCACAAAAACTGCTCTCCCCCAGACTTAAACTAAACAATCTAATGCAGAATATGACTATAGAATTCAGAATAAAGCTAGGGAAAGAGAGTACCCGATGCTCAGCAAGTGAGCATACCAGAAGACGCGTGTAAACCATGAAAAAACTACAGCATCCACCATCCAGAAGAAGGACCTGCAAGGGTGAGCTCCGCAAAAATAACAGACAAACACAAACTAAAATAAACTACAGCTAACTAAACATGATTAGATGAAATGAAAATGCAGAAAAGAAAGATAACTACTGGGGTTATTGTCATCCCAGCACGACTTATTTAAAAACATAAAGGTTCTAGCTAATGGGCCTATGAAAAAGAAAATGCACAGGTAACTGCTCCATTATCGGTTTCGGTAGCTGGTACCGATACGGGGATAAGGCAGTCACCCCTCTACCTAAATAATAATACCTGCTTGACACATGTAGAGGGAAAAGAAAGTAAGAAGAGGAGGAGATATCCTCACTCAACTCACCAAAAATATCCTTGCCTAGCAAGGGGCCGTCAACAGGGAGGCAGCAGGAGGCGAAGGCAATGAGTGGAGCTTCCTTTACGGAGGGGGAATAAACCTCCTCACATGAGAGGATGCTCTCATCATTGACTTGAGCAAAAAGTTCCAAGTCCTCCTGAAGTAACTGTGAAGATTCAACCTGCACAGACTCAGATGAAGGAAGGGGGTCAAGAAATAAAGAAGACGAAGAACATAAATAAACATCAATCGGGGGAGTGATCCCGGTCTCACTCCCATCAGGTTGGGGAAGTAAAATAGTGTTTGCATTGTCATCAATGCTACAAGATTCAGCGGGATCAACGGTGGCTAGGCTTAGGATTTGGACTTCCTCCACCGGTGCTGAGGAAAGCTCCTCTTCACCTAGAAGGTTGTCCTCCTCCATAGGAATAGGCACAACACATAGATCGCCAGCCTCATCCTGCGACACATCCTCAACAATGTCGTCGGAGATGAGTATAGTATGCACAACAGGGGGAGGAGTAGTGCTCGGATAAAAGTCGAGCACTGATTCCTCACAAAGAATCGAATCCACTAGGGGTGGTGGATGCACATGGAGAATAGGCTCAGCAATGTTGGTGCATAGTGATGAGTCCTGATCATATACACTTTTATGGACTCATCTGGGCCATTTATTTAGTCATTTCACCGCACTTTAGCCCTGTTATAGTTCATATTGATCAGTCTATGCTAGGTGCACTTCTAGGCCCATTCTGGTGTAATTTCGTATCTATCTTTGTTATTAGTTTTCTTGCGCTGTTAAGTCCCACTTTCAGTGGCTAGATTAGTGGTATACGCTGGAATAGGAGTCGTGCAGGTGTTCCCGGTGCAATTCTGCACAGGAACACTGTGCACGATCACCGGTTCTATTGCGCACGACCACTGGTCGTGCGCCACTGATCGTGTGCACTTAACCCTTTTTTCATGAGTTCTGTTTGGTGCAGTGCGCACGACCATCTACGATAGTGCGCACGACCATCGGTCGCCACTGTTCGTGCGCACTTATCATCAATTTTATGAGTTCTGTTTCGGCTAGTGCGCACGACCACCTACGATAGTGCGCACGACCACCGGTCGTGCGCCACTGGTCATGCGAACATGTTATTTTATAATTTCTGTCTTTGCAGGCTCCGTCCAGGCAGAGCGCACGATCACAGGATTCTAGTGCGCACGACCACTGGTCGTGCGCCAATGACCGTGCGCACCGTTTAATTCCAGCGCCTATAAATTCCGCTGCTCGCGATTTAGGTCAGATCGCTCGCTGTTTTCCGCCGTTCCTGCTCCAGTTTCGTCCGACTTCGCCCCTCCACCGCCGCCCACCATCTGGAGGTGCTCCGGGCTTGTTCTTCACGCCAATCATGAGCAGGAGTTTCCTCTCGGCCTCCTCCTTCATCCAAGAGCTTCAAAGAGAGATCTAGCCGCCATCTCCATCGAGCAAGAGGAAGTTTGCAACCTCTACCGGATCGTGACACGAAGAAGACGAGTCCATTGGAGAGTCGTGACCGCTCTCTCTACCCCGGATGTAGTTACGGACCGAGCTTGGACGCGGATTGACAACCCGGCGATTCCAACCGTGAATCTACAACGAGACTTCGGATTCGGTCGATTTCTTGCCTTATTCTTCTCTTATTGATGTGTATATGTTTTAGATCTCATTATTATGATGAAGTGGCACTTGAATTAGTTATATTTACATATATATTTCATGTCTATGTGATTGTGTAATTTATCTATTTGAGTTGCTTGAGGTGCGCCGCCGTTCATTTCCATTCCGTCGTCACGTTCGTGTGCCGCACTAGCAATTGCTAGTGGCATGCTTGTCGAAGAGGTGCTTGCGACCCTCACTCTGCTAGCCTACTCGTCCATCCGCCTACCGAAGCGTGGCATCGTGGCCCGTATTCCATCCCGCCTAACGAAGCAGTGCGCTCAAGGCCTGCACTGTTCGATTCCGCTTGCCTACTCGTCCATCCGCCCTTTCGACGCAGCGCGCTCAAGGCCTGCCTAGTCTCCATCCCGCCAAGCGAAGCATTGCATAGCGGCATTGCATAGGAGTAGTTGATAGCTTTTATTTTATTTTCCAAAAGCCAACCCAACTCCCCCGCATTCCATCCGATTTAAGGACTTCAATCTCAAGTCCTTCCTCGAAACCTAACTCCACCTTACTGTGTTCCTTTGAGATCGATACTTGGGGATTCATTCCCATTTTATATTACTTGAATGATCGGTACACTGCCGTTTCGTGCCGCAGTCTAGCCACCATCTATAGTGGTGTGTAGGATTTGCGCCATCAAGTTTTTGGCGCCGTTGCCGGGGAATACAGTCGTGTGAGTTTTCTGGAGAGGGAGAATTTGAGCGAAAAGCCTTCCATTTGTAAATTGCATCTTTTATTTTATTTTTGTTCTTTTTATTCTATTTTTCTGTTCTAATTAGGTTGCTTTAGTAATCTTTGTTAGGTGTAGTATTTTGCACAATAGCATTTTTATTTTGAATCGTTTTATCTCCGCACTATGTGGGCACATCTCAATTTCCGTTGCCGTTGGTGTGGAGCTACCTCCCACTCTAGTGATGAATGCCCTACGGAGAATAGTAGGCATAATTCTTATAGCCCAGCATATGGAGCGCCGACGTCGTCTGGTACTCCACATGGTGCGCGTAAGTCTTATGGCTACTCTGCTGAGCCTTTACCGTCGTACTTCTTTTCGGCTCCATCCCCCGCTGTGCCAAAGAAGCCCGCAAGGCAGTGCCAGTTTTGTCGGAGCACTGATCACGCCCTGAAGGATTGTGCTGCTTTTCGTCGCCAAATGGATTAGGATGACGAGCCGGATATCCGGATCGTCCCGAATCCTAACTCTGGCGGCACACCTTCAACATCCGGTTTTGTGTCCTTGCCACCTTCACATCTTGAAGGGTATGGCGTTGACACAGTCACCGGATGTGCGGCTGATCTATGCACCGACATTGCTGAGCCTATTCTCCATGTGCATCCACCACCCCTAGTGGATTCGATTCTTTGTGAGGAATCGGTGCTCGACTTTTATCCGAGCACTATTCCTCTCCCTGTTGTGCATACTACTCTCGTATCCTACGACATTGTTGATGATGTGTCGCAGGATGAGGTGGTTGATCTGAGTGTTGTGCCTATTCCTATGGAGGAGGACAACCTTCTAGGTGAAGAGGAGTTTTCCTCAACACCGGTGGAGGAAGTCCAAATCTTAAGCCTGGCCACCATTGATCCCGCCGAATCTTGTAGCATTGATGACAATGCAAACATTATTTTACTTCCCCAATCTAATGGGAGTGAGACCGGGACCACTCCCCCGATTTTTGATTATTTATGTCATTCTTCTCTTTTATTTCCTGACCCCCCTTCTTCATCTGAGCCTGTGCAGGTTGAGTCTTCACAGGTACATCAGGAGGACTTGGAGCATGATGCTCAAGTCAATGATGAGAGCATCCTCTCATGTGAGGAGGTTGATCCCCCCTCCATAGAGGAAGCTCCACTCGTTGCCTTCTCCTCCTGCGGACCTGCTGTGGGCGATACCTTGCTGGGCAAGGATAGTTTTGGTGAGATGAGTGAGGACCAGACCTCCTCCTCTTCTTACTTTCTTTTCCCTCTACCTGTGAGGAGCAGGTATTATTATTTAGGTAGAGGGTTGACTGCCTTATCTCCGTATCGGTACCACCTACCAAAACGGATAATGGAGCAGTTACCTGTGCATTTTCTTTTTCATAGGCCCATTAGCTAGAACCGTTTTAATTTAGAATAAGTCATGCTGGGATGACAATAACCCCAGTAGTTATCTTTCTTCTCTGCATTTTTATTTCATCTAATCATGTTTAGTTAGTAATATTTCTTTTCAGTTTTCTATTTTCTTTTGTTTTTGCGGAGCTAACCCCTGCAGGTATCTTTTCTGGATGGCGGATGCTGCAGCTTCATTTTAGCTTACACGCCAATCTTCTGGTGTGCTCATTTTTGAGCACTGGGTACTCTCTTTCCCTAGCCTTTCCTGATTTTCATGTCATATATTCTGTGGATTGTTTAGTTTAAGTCTGGGGGAGAGTAGTTTTGTTTACCCGCTCACGTGCACTATTGCACTGCATACTAGAAGATTTCATTTAAATTGTTGTTCATTTTCATTGCACACCACCGCACCCACTTGAGCACGTACTCGCCTGTATGCATGCTCTGTAGTGAATTTAATTCTTCTGCTTATGTGGGAAAGTCTAGGTGATGGCTTAGGACTATGTAGCAGAGTAAAATGTTGACTCTAGTAGTGCTCCTAGTCGAGTGCTCGGTTGCATAGAAATTTGTGTAGGTTAGATCTCTTTTTATACTATGGTTTTATATTTTTCTCTATTAGTGTAAATGTTGTTTACTCTACTCAAATGGTGAATCCGGTGTGAATCAAACGGTAGCGTAGGGATGTGTGTAAACGATCGCTAGACTCGTATTGCTTGAGTCGGGAGAAAGGAGAATCTTTCTCGGTGGCTAGAACTTGCCCCAAGCGATTCTTGAAGCATTGGCATAGGATAGTTCTAGTGCGTGAGAATGACGTAGGCCATTATTTTGGCTCGGTTGAACTTTTTATTTCATGCCTATCGTCTACCCTTGCTAGCCCCTTTGTGCCTACCCTTTTCTTGATTCAGCTCCACATTTATCTCACCAAAGCCTAAAAGCCTAGCCTAGTCACACACCCAAATCTGAGCTTTAGTTGTAGTTTCATTTACATTTTGGGGGGTGTTGATTGTGGTGTCTATTATGTGAATCTGTGGTTGTGCTCATTTGAAAATTTTGCTGAAAGAAAAAAAAAACAAGAAAAAGAAAGATAGAAAGAAAAATGAAAAAAAAAGAGAAGAAAGAAAAATGAGTTTTATTGAAAAATCATGTAGAAAAATTATGTATTGGGAGTAGGCGGTGCACACACCTAAGTTGCAAAAGTACAAGTCTGGGGGTGTGGTGCACCTGCATTCGATTTTGGTGCGCGTGTAGTTATTTTAAAAGCTCAATTGGGTTATGTGTTTTAAGCCATTTTGTTTATCATTGTTTACCTCACCGTAACCCAAGCCTCAATTAAAACCTGAAAGTCCTACCGACTCACGCTATGGACCAATCTAGTGTCGTGGAGAGGATGTGACCGGGTAAGCTTATGGTCACCGACACTGATGGATTTCAGTGGAGTTTTTCCCGCATCCCGATCTTGAGCAATGCTCGTCTCAGCGCTTAGTTTACTTTCTCCGTATGCATGACCGAATGATTCACCGTTGTTCACCATTTTGAGTAGTTGTAATATGCTTTTACTCTTTTAGAAATATATAGACTGTTTATATAATCAGAAATCTTCTCTACTATTCTTCTTATGCACGTGAGCATGCGACTTCGCATGGTACTCTGTATTGTAGTTTTAAGCCATCTACTTTTCTTTCCCCGTTCGCTTAGAATTTGTTTGCTCGGGACGCGCAAACAGGTAAGTCTGGGGGTGTGATGAGTCCTGATCATATACACTTTTATGGACTCATCTGGGCCATTTATTTAGTCATTTCACCGCACTTTAGCCCTGTTATAGTTTATATTGATCAGTCTATGCTAGGTGCACTTCTAGGCCCATTCTGGTGTAATTTCGTATCTATCTTTGTTATTAGTTTTCTTGCGCTGTTAAGTCCCACTTTCAGTGGCTAGATTAGTGGTATACGCTGGAATAGGAGTCGTGCAGGTGTTCCCGGTGCAATTCTGCACAGGAACACTGCGCACGATCACCGGTTCTATTGCGCACGACCACTGGTCGTGCGCCACTGATCATGTGCACTTAACCCTTTTTTCATGAGTTCTGTTTGGTGCAGTGTGCACGACCATCTACGATAGTGCGCACGACCACCGGTCGTGCGCCACTGTTCGTGCGCACTTATCATCAATTTTATGAGTTCTGTTTCGGCTAGTGCGCACGACCACCTACGATAGTGCGCACGACCACCGGTCGTGCGCCACTGGTCGTGCGAACGTGTTATTTTATAATTTCTGTCTTTGCAGGCTCCGTCCAGGCAGAGCGCACGATCACAGGATTCTAGTGCGCACGACCACTGGTCGTGCGCCAATGACCGTGCGCACTGTTTAATTCCAGCGCCTATAAATTCCGCTGCTCGCGATTTAGGTCAGATCGCTCGCTGTTTTCCGCCGTTCCTGCTCCAGTTTCGTCCGACTTCGCCCCTCCACCGCCGCCCACCATCTGGAGGTGCTCCGGGCTTGTTCTTCACGCCAATCTTGAGCCGGAGTTTCCTCTCGGCCTCCTCCTTCATCCAAGAGCTTCAAAGAGAGATCTAGCCGCCATCTCCATCGAGCAAGAGGAAGTTTGCAACCTCTACCGGATTGTGACACGAAGAAGACGGGTCCATTGGAGAGTCGTGACAGCTCTCTCTACCCCGGATGTAGTTGCGGACCGAGCTTGGACGCGGATTGACAACCCGGCGATTCCAACCGTGAATCTACAACGAGACTTCAGATTCGGTCGATTTCTTGCCTTATTCTTCTCTTATTGATGTGTATATGTTTTAGATCTCATTATTATGATGAAGTGGCACTTGAATTAGTTATATTTACATATATATTTCATGTCTATGTGATTGTGTAATTTATCTATTTGAGTTGCTTGAGGTGCGCCGCCGTCCATTTCCATTCCGTCGTCACGTTCGTGTGCCGCACTAGCAATTGCTAGTGGCGTGCTTGTCGAAGAGGTGCTTGCGACCCTCACTCCACTAGCCTACTCGTCCATCCACCTACCGAAGCGTGGCATCGTGTCCCGTATTCCATCCCGCCTAACGAAGCAGTGCGCTCAAGGCCTGCACTGTTCGATTCCGCTTGCCTACTCGTCCATCCGCCCTTTCGACGCAGCGCGCTCAAGGCCTGCCTAGTCTCCATCCCGCCAAGCGAAGCATTTCATAGCGGCATTGCATAGGAGTAGTTGATAGCTTTTATTTTATTTTCCAAAAGCCAACCCAACTCCCCCGCATTCCATCCGATTTAAGGACTTCAATCTCAAGTCCTTCCTCGAAACCTAACTCCACCTTACTGTGTTCCTTTGAGATCGATACTTGGGGATTCATTCCCATTTTATATTACTTGAACGATCGGTACACTGCCGTTTCGTGTCGCAGTCTAGCCACCATCTATAGTGGTGTGTAGGATTTGCGCCATCACATAGATCAGCCGCACATCCGGTGACCGTATCCATGTCATTCCCTTCAAGATGTGAAGGTGACAAAGACACATAACCGGATGTTGAAGGTGTGCCG
Source organism: Dactylorhiza incarnata (assembly GCA_033032865.1). Taxonomy (NCBI): domain Eukaryota; kingdom Viridiplantae; phylum Streptophyta; class Magnoliopsida; order Asparagales; family Orchidaceae; genus Dactylorhiza; species Dactylorhiza incarnata. Next base: position 285,398 of record JAWHQI010000078.1, read on the forward strand.
CCAGAGTTAGGAGTTGGGATGATCCGGATATCCGGCTCGTCATCCTCGTCCAATTGGCGAAGATACTCGGCACAGTCCTTCAAGACATGATCAGTGCTCCGACAAAACCGGCACTGCATAGCGGGCTTCTTTGGCACAGCGGGGGCTGAAGCCGAAAAGAAGTATGACGGTAAAGGCTCAGCAGAGTAGCCATAAGACTTACGCGCACCATATGGAGTATCAGACGAAGTCGGTGCTCCATATGCTGGGCTATAAGAATTATGCCTACTATTCTCCGTAGGGCATTCATCACTAGAGTGGGAGGTATCTCCACACCAACGACAACGGAAATTAAGATGTGCCCACATAGTGTGAAGATAATACGATTCAAAATAAAAATGCTATTGTGCAAAATACTACACCTAACAAAAATTACTAAAGCAACCTAATTAAAACAGGAAAATGGAATAAAAAGAAATAAAACAAAGAAATGCAATTTACAAATGGAAGGGCTTCTCTCTCAGGTTCTCCCTCTCCAGAAAACTCACATGACTGTGTTCCCCGGCAACGGCGCCAAAAACTTGATGGCGCGAATCTCACACACCGCTATAGGCGGTAGCTCGACTGCGACACGAAACGGCAGTGTACCGATCGTTCAAGTAATATAAAACGAGGAGTAATCCCCGAGTATCGAATCTCAAACGAACACAGTAAGGTGGAGTTTATTATCGAGGAAGGACTTGAGATTGAAGTCCTTAGGTCGATGTTCACGAAGGTGGGTGGATTGGTTTTGCAAAATAAAATTAAAGCTATCGACTACTCCTATGCAATGCCGCTATGCAATGCTTCGCATGGCGGAATGGAAAACTACGTAGGCCTTGAACGCACTAGTTCGTTGGGCGGATGGGCGAGTAGAATAGCGGAATCGAACTATGCAGGCCTTGAGCGTGCTGCTTCGTTAGGCGGGATGGAGTACGGGCCGCGATGCCACGCTTCGGTAGGCGGATGGACGAGTAAGCGAACTGAGTGAGGGTCGCAAGCACCTCGTCGACAAGCACTCCACTAGCAATTGCTAGTGCGGCACCGAACACAATGGTGGAATGGAAATTAGATGCGGGCGCACCTCAATAAGCACAAATGAACTAAATGATTCCAAATAAATGAAATAAACATTAAGCAATATTGTTCATAGCACACATCATCAATATATAGAGGAAACAAGTTTATACAATCAACAACATAAGGAAGGAAAAAGAGAGTAAAGGAGTCGACCACATCTGAAGCCTTGCCGAAGATTCACGGTTGGAATCGCTGAGTTGTCAATCCGCGTCCAAGCTCGGTCTTCAACTGCGTCCAAGGTAGAGGAGGGCTGTCACTTCCTCCCAATGGCTCGTCTTCTTCGTGTCACGATCCAATCTCCTCCGATACGCGATCTCCTTGCTCGATGTTGGCGATCTTTGGGCTAGAAACCTCTCCTTGGAGCTCAAGGATGATGGAGGAGGCCTAGGGGGGCGGAGAGCCTGCGGAAGGGGCAAAAACGGCGGAGCTGGGCGGAAGGAATGCGTCGATCCCGACCTAATTCGCAAGCAGGTCAATTTATAGGCGCTGGAATAAACAGTGCGCACGGTCATTGGCGCACGACCAGTGGTCGTGCGCACTAGAATCCTGTGATCGTGCGCCTGCCTGGACGGAGCCTGCAAGGTAAGAAAATTATAAAATACAATGTTCGCACGACCAGTGGTGCACGACCAGTGGTCGTGCGCGCTATCGAAAGTGGTCGTGCGATAAGGAAGACAGAACTCAGTTTTCAGGGGTTAAGTGCACACGATCAGTGGCGCACGACCAGTGGTCGTGCGCAATAGAACCAATGATCATGCGCAGTGTTCCTGTACAGAATTGTACCGGGAACACCTGCACGACTCCTGTTCCAGCATACAACACCAATCTAGCCACTGAAGGTGGCGCTTAACAATGCATGAAAACTAATAGCTAAGATAAACAAGAAATAACACCAAAACGGGCCTAGAAGTGCACATAACATGGAATAACAAATATGAGCTAAAACAGGGCTAAAGTGCAGTGCATAGACTAGAAAATCGGCTCAGATGAGTCCATATATGTGTATATAATTGGGACTCATCACTTAATATCTTGTATTCTTTGCATCATCACTTATTCTTAACAATTCCTATCTTTCATTAAGTGATAGATTTCCTTGGAACACTTTGTTATTGGTTACTTCAAACATAAAAATCTTTTATGCTAAAAACTCTGAATATTTTGTAATGTTTATAACTCTGATCTATTTCAATGAAAAACAATTCTAAAACTCCTTATCATTTCCTTCTCACTCAGAAGCTCGATCATGCCTTTATTATCCAACTTTTCTGTGGTGTATCCCTACCCACTTTTGCTAATAACAAAGGGGGAGAACTAACATGATAAAATGCAAAAGGGGAGAACTAACATGATAAATATAATCCGCTATCAAAATGCAAACCCAACATAATTGATTAAGTTTATAGCATACATATTAGGGGAGCATTCACATAGGGGGAGCATGTATTTAGGGGGAGCAATTCTAAATGCTAAAATCAATAATTATCCTAAAGTCATCACTCTCACACACACACAATTATACTCTCATCATGCTTATTTATTAATGCTTTGTTTTATCATTAATGGATTTGTTATTATCAAAAGGGGGAGTTTGTTGGAACATGGTCTTCCGCATCTCCTAGGTTTGAGAATAACAAATCCTATGTGTATTTGATCTTGTGTGTTCAAGTGTCCAGGTTAACATAGTCCATATGACTCAAGGAGTACTCATGATGACTGCCCCCAAAATTGAAGCCAAAATTCGAAAAGGCTCACTAGCGCCGGCGGTAGCGATAGCGCCCGGCGCTAGCGATGATTAGCGCAATTCTGGCGGTGTTTTTAGAAAGAGCTAGCGCCCGGCGGTAGCTACTAGCGCTGGCGGTAGCATAGCGCACAAGAGGCATAGAGCAAAATGTTGTCGCGGATTGAAGATCCTGCCGCGCAAAACGTTTCCTAATCTGGGCTAGCGCCGGCGGTAGCGCTAGCGCCGGCGGTAGCGTGAAGGTTATAAATTGGATGCTTTGGCTCAATCTTCTTCATCCTCCTACAATCCCAAACTCCAGAGCTTCGTGCCACAGCAGAGAGAGGAAGATTCAGAGTGATACTCCCACAAATCCATGAAGGCTTAAGGAGATCCGTGGAGAAGATTTCAACACGCTTCATCATCGTGACGAAAGACCGCATCGACTACGATCATACTCTGCATCTTCGTCTACTTCTCCAAGAGATCCAAATAGAGGGAGTTTTTATATTATTGTCTTTTTCATTTCATATCTTTTCTTGTAATCGTTTAAGTGAAATCGCCTCGTGTTGGCGACTAGGTCTGGGGTAGGACTTAGGGCTGAAATTTGCCTCGTGTTGGCGACTAGATCTAGGCTAGGTCTAGGGGGTGCTCGAGGCCTTTCTGGGGATAGATTGGCTAGAGCGGCTTGAGGCCGTATCTGGGGAGAGATCGGCTAAAGCCAACCGGTTCGTGGGGATACGAGTCGGTATAGAAAATGAAAAAGAGTTTTTATTATTCGCCTCCGATCTCTAGCGCCATTGAGATCAAGTTTTGTAAAACTTATTTAATATCAATAAAGCTTGTCTCTCTTTTTGTTTTACTTGACTTCTTGTTTTATTATTGCAATATTCCAAAGTTTTCTAAATAAAATATAAAGTTTTTGAAAACCCTTATTCACCCCCACTCTAAGGGCGCCGACCGATCCAATAATATCTAGTTCATGCTTGCAGAGATCAGGCAATATGTCTAGTACTTCAATAATCTGCCTAAGTACAATATCATCGAAAAAGACTGGACATATCGTCGAAAAGTATATGCATGTCATTGAAATGATATGCAGAACAAAGCAGAGTGATCATATCGGCTATCATCGAGACAACATGCGTATGATGATATCATTGTGACATCAACACTACAACACCTCACAACGATATCAGAAAGCTGAGATGAAGAGGAAGACATAAGTACAAACTCAAGACAGAATGTCGACAATATCATCGTAAAGAAGCCTTGTCATCGATAAGGCTAAGCAAGACAAATATCATCGTAAAGAAGCCTTGTCATTGGAAAGGCTAAGTAAGATTGTTGTCGATGATATCATCGTAAATATGGCTTGACGTCGAGAAGATTAAAGATGGTCATATGAAGATGGGCAGTTTGTGAGGAATAGTCTGTCGACATGATATCGATTATGTCGTCGACAAGATAAGGTGGTCTCAATGATATCGAGCGGTCAAAAAGATCACGCCGACATCAGTTAGATGACTTCATGTCGTCTTAAGTACAAGTGCGGAAGGGATGTCCCATATCATCGAGATATCTCTATCTGAAGAGCAAGGAAGGAGACTTGAAGATCTGTCCAAGTCCAAGTCATGGACAAGCTCTGTCGTTGAGATATTTTCTATATCATCGTAACGATGGAAATATCGTCGAGACAGATTCAAAAGTTGCCAGACGCGCTGTCAGCATTTAATGCTGATGCCTGATTGTCCAATCAGCGCATGCTCTTAAGGTGTGGGCATCTGTCAGTGAAGGACCTCATAAGAGACCGTTGAGCTGCTCCTCCATCCTATAAAAGGGAACAGTGGTTTCCCTAAAAAAAGAAGGAGAACACGAGAACGAGACAGACGAGAACAAAGAATCGAAAAAGAATCCTGGTGAGCAATACAACAATAAAAGCTGCGGAGAAGAATCGACATAAAGCAGAGGAGAACAAAAACGCACATCCAGTATTCTCCAAGTTGCAGTCAAGCCATATCGACTGATAAGAATCATTCTCGTCAAGAAGCCAATCAACACCAGGCAAAAGTAGAAGGCTTGAAGAAGATTTGTACCTTCAAGATTCAAATCAGAGGTATCTTCTTCAAGGCTAGAAGCCGACCTCCATCAGGCAGAAGAATCTACATTGTATATCGTTATTTGTAAGGCTTGCGGGACAAAACTATAAGTTCTGTTTTCAGATCTAAGTATCGAGCTTGAGGGATTGAGATCTGTGAGGCTTGAGGGCCAGGTCAGAGGACTTGTGGGTCCAATCATGTCGATCTTTCAGGCTTGGGTGTAGTGAAGGGGCTTGCGGGCCTAGGCTGTAGGAGTTGCGGGTCCAAGGGGCAAGACTTGTAGGTCTGTGCTGTGCAGGGCTTGAGGGCCTGAGTGTCGAGCTTGCGGGCTCGGGTGCAGTGAAGGGGATTGCGGGCCTAGGCTGCAGGACTTGTGAGTCCAAGGGGAAAGACTTGCGAGTCTGTGCTGTGTAGGGCTTGAGGGCCTGAGTGTCAAGCTTGCGGGCTCAGGTGCAGTGTGGGGCTTGCGGGCCTAGGCTGCAGGGACTTGCGGGTCCGAGTTGTAAGGCTTGTGGTCCAGAGACATTGGCGGAGTTTGCCGAGCCTAGCACACTACTAGGTAGGTGCAGAGGTACAGAGGACAACTCAAGACACCCTGTCTTGAGGAACATCTATAAATTCTTACGTGTTTTCTGCGTTGTGCCTTTAATCAATAAATTTGTTAATCAAAAATCAAGAACATCAAGATGAGGGAATAAAACATTTTAAAATACCTATTCACCCCCCCCCCCCTCTAGGTGATAAGTCGACACCCAATAACTAACAGAAACTTTGAGATGGAATGCCCTAGATTGATTCCGCTGCCGGGCTCTCATAGACGGTGGGTCAGGTTGATCTATGGAGAGGCTGCCTATGGAAAGTTTGAGATAGAATGCCCCAAATCAATTCCGATGCAGGGCTCTCATAGACGGTGGATCAGGTTGATCACTGGAGAGGCTGGCTAAGGAATGATTGAGCTAGAATGCCCCAGATCGATTCCGCTGCCGGGCTCTCATAGACAGTGGGTCAGGTTAATTTCTAGAGAGGTTGGCTAATGAATGTTTGAGCTGGAATGCCCCAGATCGATTCTGCTGTCGGGCTCTCATTGATGGCGGATCAGGTTGATCTCTAGAGAGTCTGGCTAAGGAATGTTTAAGCTGGAATGCCCCAGATCGATTCCGATGCCGGGCTCTCATAGACGGTGGGTCAGGTTGATCTCTGGAGAGGCTGGCTAAGGAATGTTTGAGCTGTAATGCCCTAGATTGATTATGCTACCAGGCTCTCATAAACAGTGTGGGTTAGGTTGATCTCTAGAGAGGCTGGCTAAGGAATCTTTGAGCTGAATTTCCCCAGATCGATTCCACTGCCGGGCTCTCATAGATGATGAATCAGGTTGATCTCTAGGGAGGCCGGCTAAGGAATGTTTGAGCTGGAATACCCTAGATCGATTCCACTGCTGGGCTCTCATATACGGTGGGTCAGGTTGATCTCTGGAGAGGCTGCATAAGGAATGTTTGAGCTGGAATGCCCCAGATCGATTTCGCTGCTGGGCTCTCATAGATGGTAGGTCAGGTTGATCTCTGGAGAGGTTGGCTGAGGAAAGACGGTGCTGGAATGCCACAGATCGATTTCGCTGCCGGTCTCTCATTAGCCGGTGGGTCAGGTTGATCTACGGAGAGGCTGGCAGGGTTTCTGGTAGCGCTCAACTTTCCCAGGTCATCTTCACCGCCGGGCCCTCACTAGCCAGTGGGGGGATTAGTTCCTGGATAGGGGAGGCAGCTAAAAGGGGATAAGGCGGATCATCTCAAATGGGTATCCTAACCAGGCTCTCACTTAGCTGGAAGGACCGTAAGCCATTTCATTGGCAAGAAAAGGAATTCATGAGGCTCTAGTGGCCAGGATTTTTGAGTGGGCCAACTAATGCGGGCACTTGCTGGGCGAGAGCACCTGGGCGAGAACCCTTCAATAAGAAGATGGAAGGATTGTGGCAAGACCTTCGGTCAGTATATGCGAATGGGCCTACCGGATTGGTCATTCTCCTCAGCAAAGTGCTCGTCGACGTGAACCAATTGGAACGAATGCGAAGGAAAAAATTCAGGCAAGTCACTCGAAGAGGAGAGAGTACGTGAATTCTCAAACAATACACAGATACGCGTGGGGTGCGTGCCAGAACAAGAACATGAATACATATGCGAGTACGTGCACGCGAATCAGTGAATGCTTAAGCGAAGCGCAGGTGCGCATGTGGTGCGAGTCGGCGAGGTGCAAACACATAAGTTAATGGCAGCGAGAAAAGTGAAAATAGAAGAAGAATACATAGAAAATATTTTTCATTTCATTACAAAAATGGTTTACATCGTGTGGGGGGGGGGGGGGGCGCATCTCGCCTTACAAAAACAAAATTCAGAAAGAAAAATTTACATCTCATGATTCATCAACTATATTCTCACCCCCGCCATCTGCGTCGGGCGGGATTGGTTCAAACAGTTCCGGGATGACCTCCTCGACTATAAGCTCCTCCACATCGGCTGAGAGAAGTTCGGCCCCCTTCAGGGTGTCAAAGATGTGCCTCGCCTCCAGGATCGTGGTATCCCGCAACGACTCCTCCTTCGCACGCTTCAGGTTCCTCAAAATTCGGGGAGAGAGAGGAGCAGGTGTGAGGGTGGCCCGGATGAGCTCTTGGTTGTGGGCTTTCAGCATAGCGACCTCCTTCTCTAGATCCATCTTGCGAGCGAGGAGCTGGTCAGCATTCTCGGGGTCCTGCGAAAGGCGAGTGGGTTAAAAAGGAACATGGAGGAAGGTAACAAGCAAGTTCTCGGTAGACTTACAATCCCACCCTTGAGCCTCTCAAGAAGGCCGTCAGACACCACATGTTTTTCCTTCAGGCCGACGAGCTCCTTCTTCGCCTCTTGCAACTCGTGCTTCAGCTCCTCGGAATTCCTCTCTATCGTGAGGCAGCGACGACTGGCCAAGTGGGCGAACTCTATCCCACGAAGCTGAGCTCGCGCACACTCGTACACGAGTGCTCGGGAGGTGAGGGTGTGGAATTCCACAGCGTCCTCCCGCCCATAAAGGCCAAAGGACAGAGCGAAGGCCTCTCCTCCAATGAATTCTCGCTCCACCTATGAGGGAGTAAGGGTGGATATCAAGACCAGTTGGCGTCTGAGTCCCACTCCAATATGGGCTCGCCAGCCGCATCCTGATGCTTGGTGCCGAGGCAGAAATTGCGGTGGCCCATCAGTGCTGGTGCGGTCGATACACAGGCGGTCACCCTGGGGGTCTGCCCGACTCCGTGGTCGGCGAGAGAGCCCACTGGGGGTTCTGCCCTGGTCGAGCTTTCAACGAGCCCCTTCCCCTTGGAGAGGGTCGAGGGCCGTTGCTTCTTTGGCGGTGGGGGATTGAGGGACGACCCTCTCCTCGCTGGTGTGGGCCGCTTCTTGGAGGCGGAGGAAGTGTCGGGGGCCTCGCTGTTGGAACATGGTTTTCCGCATCCCTTTGATTTGAGAATAACAAATCCTACTTGTATTTGATCTTGTTACATTTGTGTTTTTAGCATGTAGGTATGGACAGTTTTGACACCAGGTAGCTGCAATAATGGTCTAGCACTAACCACAAGATGAAGGATTGAAAGTTACTCAACGCCAGGCATTAAGCTTAATGCTGGGCGTTAGCGCTAGACGAAATCGGCGTTCAGCGAAATTCATTCCACGGCGTTCGACGAAATTTGCTCGATGAAATTTTCGTTCGACAAACTAGATGCTGCAATCAAGGAAATCAAGCCACTGAGAACGGAAGCTGGGTTCGATGGAATTGATCTTGCGATCGACGATCTTGTGTTCGACAAATTTCTGCGCGACGAATGATGAAGCCAGCTCGACGAACTCCAGTCGACGAAATTGAGTTCGACGAATGTTGAAGCCTGATCGACGAATTGAGTTCGACAAAATTTCGTTCGACGAAAGTTGAAGCCTGATCGACGAATTGAGTTCGACGAAATTATCTGCTCGACGAATTGGGGTGCCAGCTGATTAAAGAAAGAATCTCAATGCCAGGCGTTAGCCCTTAATGTCGGGCACTATCCGGTCGATGAATTCAGCAAGGAGAAAGCCGTCGTGATTTCAGGAGGAACATTTGGAATGATTTGCCCAACGCGCCGCGTTAGCCTTAACGCCAGCGTTGATATTGCCTAAAATAAAACATTCCTATAGTGCAGAATCTCCTTCCTCTTCTGCAGATCCGAGCCATTAAAATATTTCTATGCATGGTTAACGCCAGGCATTAGGACTTAACTCCGGCGTTAGCTCAAATTCTATAAATCGGAGGATTTTTTCTTCTCCGACTACTGATTGTCAAGAGCCCTTTCAGCACTTCAGAAACCTTGTCAAGGCCGTATTTTCCAGACCATCATCTCCCACACATATTCAAGCAAAGAATTCAAGGAGGACCGGATCAACGCTTACACAACGCGAAGAACGCATGCTTCGACTTCAAGAATATTCAGCGTGTCTTCGCCATCTCCAGAATTCTTCTAGGGAGTCTTTTTACTTGAATTTAGTACTTGTCTTTTATTTTTATCTGTGTAATCAATTCGTGAATTCGCCTTGTGTTGGCGACTGGGTCTAGGGAGTAGATCTAGGGGGTGCTCGAGGCCTTTCTGGGGATAGGAAGGCTAGAGGGGCTTGAGGCCGTATCTGGGGAGAGATCGGCTAAAGCCAACCGGTTCGTGGGGATACGTGTCTGTATAGAAAACAAAAAGAGTTTTCATATTTGTCGCCTCAATCTCTAGAGACATAGAGATTTAATTTTGTAATCAAGTTTATTAATGATAATCAAGTTCTGTTTATTTAATTGATTTGCTACTCTTTATTTTATATTCACTATTATTCAAATAAAAATATCAAAAGTTTTCTATTAAAGCTTAAGATTTCTAAAACCCTTATTCACCCCCCCCCCCCTCTAAGGGCGCCTACAGATCCAACAAGTGGTATCAGAGGTAGGTTATTCCAAATCGGTTTAACAACCGAGAATAATGGCGTCTCGTGATCTCGCTTTTATGAGAGGCAAGGAATAAGTACACCTCCTCTTTTCACCGGAACTGACTACAACTATTGGAGAACACGAATGCGTTGTTTTCTAATTAATTTAGATCTAGGTGTCTGGGCGAGTGTTGAAACTCCATATACGACTCCAACGTATATTGTTGGAGAAGTTACCATGGACAAACCTAGAGATAGGTGGGATGATGGGGATAAAAATAAATGAAAAAATAATGCGAAAGCTATGAATGCCTTATTTTGCGCATTAGACAGGACTGAATTTAATAGAGTTTGTGCCTGTGAATCTGCTTATGACATTTGGAATTTGCTTGAAATAACTCATGAAGGTACCTCGCAGGTCAAAGACTCTAAGTTATTCCAACTGGAATCCGAATTTGAAAGATTCATGATGGATCCAAATGAGGACGTCGACTCAATTTATACTCGCTTCACCAAGATTGTCAACGCTTCAAATATTCTCGGAAAAACTTTCTCAAATGGTGACTTGGTGCGAAAGATCCTTCGGTCTATTCCTCCAAAGTTCAATCCGAAGGTGACTGCAATCTCCGAATCGCATGATCTATTGCGGCTCTAGATCGAGAGTCTCATTGGGAACCTCAAAACCCATGAGGTCAAATTCTACATTCAAGATGAAGAATACAATAAGGAGCCAAAGAAGAAAGCCTTGGCACTAAAGTCAAGAAAAGAGGATGACGATGAGGAAGAAGACGAGGAGAGTCTCTTTGTGAAAAACTTCACAAAGTTCATGAAGAATCCAGAAAGAAGAAATACGTTCCGTAAGTACTTTCGAAAAGGAGCGCCTTCCAAAAAGGAGAAAAAAGAAAAATCGAGCGACGAAGATGAAGAACGACCTCCTCCTGAATGCTTCCACTGCAGGAAGACCGGGCATATAAGAAGCCAATGTCCAAAATACCTGAAGGAACAAAAGAAAAGCGGCATAAAGGAAAGGAGAAGAAGAAGGTCTTGAAGGCGGCAACATGGGATGATTCTTCATCCAGATGCTCAAGCGAGTCAAGTTCAAGTGAGGATGGTGAGGCAAACTTGTGCCTCATGGGGAAGAACCAAGAATCTACTGATGACGAGTGCAGTCTCCAATGCGACACCGAGGTAATTCCTTCTACTTATGATGATCTTTATGTTGAATATTTAAAAACGTGCAAATCGTTTTGAAGAAACTTAAAAGATCTTGATCTCCTAAAAACTGAAAATAAAGTCCTTTTAAAACAAAATAAAAAATTAAATAAAGAACTAAATACATTGGATAAAGAATTGGTGTCTTATCAAAAGAATGACAACCATTTGGCAAAGGCAAAGGAACTTGAATGCGATCTTTCTATGGCTCTCTCGAATATCGAATCACTCATAAAAGAAAAGGGAGACTTAGAAAGAAGGTTGAAAATATCTCTTTCTCAAATTGAAAATGAAAAGAAAAATTTCGCAAAGAGATGTGAAAATTTAGTAAGCGAAAACTTTGCCTTAAAAGCACAAATAAAGGATCTTAATATGGCAGTAAAAAAATTTGGGGTTGGCCAAAAATCACTGGACATGATGTTGGGCAGCCAATGCCATGGATCTGCAAAGTTTGGGCTGGGTTATGTTTCGGAAGCCTACCGCCCAGCGTTGACTTCTAACGATGGCGTTGGATCTTCTCCCAGAAATCAAAACTCTTTTCTTAAAAATAATACCTTCACTCACTCTAACTCTGCCTCCACCAGCAAGGGTCAACAACATTCTCTGAAAAAGGTCTCAAACCCTTTTGTTGCTTGTGCCAATTGCTTATTTTTTGGCCACACCACTGATTCTTGCAGGAAGAAGGTAAAGCGTACTATAAAGCAAATCTGGGTACCTAAGGTGTAACATCCCCCAAACATCTAGACCCCTAAGTTGGTTTTGTCATGACTAGGTCATGACAAAACCATAGGAAGAGCTCAAGACCTTGTGAATTTAGGTGAGAAGGAGAAAACCGCCTTGGTCTGCAAATAGCAATTTCTAGTTAGCAAGCATAGGGTTGGACTTAAGGGACTCACATTGACCCTTTGACCCCACCATAGCATATCTAACCCATTAGGGGTCCTCTTGGAGCACCAAGGACCCATTGGAGTCAAATTAAGAGGCAAATTAGACCAAAGTCAACTTTATCCCTGAATTGGTCAAACTAACTCAATTAAGGTCAATTAGCCTCCAACATGCCAAATTGACCTTACCCCTTCCCTAATAGGGCTGCTAGGAACCTAATGGACCAAAAAGCCCTATCATAAGACTTGCAATTTGACCAATTTACCCTTAAGCCTAATTTAGGTCAAATTTCCTCAAAATAACCTAGTTTGCCCAAATTGGACCCAATCCATTTGGGCTAGGCCCAATTAAGTGATCCATCATCTAGGGTCCTGCTGATTTCTGGATTTACCTCTTAATTCTGTAATTGCTGAGTAGGAGAGAGAGAGAAATTGGAGCTTTCCCCCAATCGGAGAGAGAGAAAAAGAGCATTCATGTAATTATATGCAATCGATCCTTCAAATCCCTCCCAATTGATATGCATTCATTTCCCCCTTCAGTTACGTTCATTTTTCTGGAAATTTCTATAGCAGAGGGGCTGATTTTAAGGAATTTTGGTTGTAACCGAAATCTTGTTAATGACCTTTAATGGCTTTTAGGAATAAAGCCATCCCAAGCCCGATTTGAAACCCCCATTTCCTTCAGTGCTCAGAGAGGAAGAGATCCCCCATCTTTCCAGTGAGTTTCGTGCAGAGAAATCCTAGATCGGCATGGCACCGAAAGCTCCAGCACCATCAATGGCGACTCGCCGGAATTCACGCAACCAAGCTCCTGTTCAGGTCCGATCCTCTTCTCCTCCCCTAGTGCTAGATCTCTTCATATTTCGGGGCTTGATCCGTGCACAATAGGGCTCAGATTGTGTTTCCGAAAGAGTACGTTTCGTACTATTTTTCCCTCCTCTAAAAACTGGATCCGACCACCTCCAGCCGGCCAACCACCCCAATCGCCGGCCACCACCTCAAAGAGGCGTCCAACTGCAATTAGAACCTTGTGAAGGCCATGTGGTCAAAAGTCTCTTGATGGTTATGAAACATGGTGGATAGATTCATAGGGTGTAAATAGGCACTGGGTAATTTTATAAGAATTTTAGGAGTCAATTTCCCTTTGGATTACGACATAACCCCTTTAGGGAAACTTCTTATAAGAAACATTTACATGCTTAAAATGTCTTGGATGATGATGAGACTTTGGTTGTGCCCTTATAATCATGGTTTAGACCTCTGGTAATTTTTGTGTTTTTAATTGAATGATTTGACCAGTACTTAATTCACAAGGCACCTATTTTGATTTAGACTTAAGAAAAATAATTGAGGGTCCAATACTCATTATTAAATTGTACAAATTGGTGATAGGGCTTTTTAGAGCATCAAGAAGCTCTGTGAATTTTTATAAAATTTTTGAAGACTTAAATAAGTAGGCTACTTCACAATTTATTTAATTTGAGGTTTTCTGAAAGTATTTATTTAAGTACGAAAATGATTCCCTTAAATCCTGAAACTTAGTCAATAGCCTTTTCTGATGAATACAATAGTTTGGTAATTTTCCCATAATTTTAGTGTTGATCTTTTTGGTGGTTCCTTCATAAAACTATGATTTTGGATAGATGATAAATAATTAAATTAGAGGAGAATTTCTTACTGTAAAAATATGATATGCTGTTTCTGATGTTATTTAGTCACCATAGATTTATCATAACTTTTGTAGAGCCATATCATAAGATTTACTTACAATTCATGTTCATTTTCATACTTGGCAAATGTTTGGAGAAATTAAAATAAATATTAATTAATTAGGGAAAAATATGATTCTCTGGAATTAGTCTTATAACATCATGATAGACCTCCAGTAAATAGCTTGGGTCAGTTGGATGAATATTTGGAGTACCTCTAGTTGTGAGCGTCATATAACTACTTTGGTCTGCGTATAGTAAAACTGTGAAATTTGAGAATCAAGTGGATCCTTAGGTAGGAATGGGAGGTAAGTGGTTTACCTAGTTTAGTTGAGAAGGTATGATGGTCAACAAGAAGGATTATAGATGGTAAAGGTGTGCTTGGTGAGTTAGAGGTAAGTTGCACTCAGGGTCGACGAAAGATCGTCTTGGAAAGTCATAAGTCACTTAAGGTAATCCAAGTGTAATAACAAGGAGGGGGTAATCTTATGGGTAGATACCAACAACACTAAGTGTCTTGAGAAAGGGAACTTTGGGGTGTCATCCCATTACAGTTCCTAGTACCGTAGCGAGCCCCTTACAGGTTAATCCGCGGGAAGTCCAAGATTAACCAAAAGTCATAGGGTAAGAAGTTGTTATACAATATTAACTCAATAACGCACACACGCACACCCCGTAGTTACGGGAGGTTAGTTGGTTTGGTTATACGAGCGGTAGGCTCGGTGGTTGTAGCAGCACACTAGTCAGTCTAGTGAGCTTGTGACTCAGTAATGTCGTTGGTGTGGACGTGTTGGTCCGGCGAGCCGGTGGCTCAGAAGGTTATGGTAACGGGCAGATTAGCCCGGGGAGCCTATGGCTCGGAGATAGGTAGTAGAACATGTTGCATGTGCATGAAGGTGGTGGGTATCCGGTATTGGACGGTCGTTCACACCGACGTCAATACGTTGACTCGGCAAGTGTGGAATTTGCACTTAGCCTTGAAAGTCTGGTGGTCCAGCCAGTAAGAGTACGCAGATGCTCCACGGTTTTGCGTTGAGGCGTATGATAGGTCTAGGTAGGGTAGTGTGAATACCAAACTAGAGGTGGGCGAGGCCCAACCCACCGCTTCCGTTTGCCACTATGGGAGTATCCTGGGAGTCTTGCTAGCTCCAAAAAGGGGGAACTAAAGGTCTATGCGCATAGAGTCGAAGTGGGTGAGTTGCACTTGTATGAACCTAGCATATCTACATACCTTGCCTGTCATAGCAAAACATTGCATTTCAATCCCTACCCCTATCGTATAAGTCGGTTATGGGACTTCTTATACGATAGACCTTGTTAAACGACCCCTTGGTCTATAGGTTTGTATGGGCATTCCTATAAATCAATGGTTACTTTTCTATTATATACATGTCTTTACTTACTGCACTTTACTTATTCTTTACCTGCTCTTACTATGCCCCTTTACTGCTTCAGTTATATATATACACATGTGTAGTGTAGAAACATTTCCTGTACCACTGTCACCTGCTCTTTGTTATACCCCTTGTTGCCTCCGCTTCATCCTTTCCGCTCGGTGCCTAGGAGTCATCGGGGAAGGGTTGGGGGATTGGCTTAGTCTTTTTGACTAACGGTCGGTGGACCATATCATTTTAGGAGATCGAGGAGACGCAGCAACACTAGAGGCCGGTGTAGACGGAGGCGGGCCAGTCTATTACAGGAGCACCAGATTCAGGATCAGTGAGTGATTAGTAGTTAGCTTCCGCGTGTGATCTTGTAGTGAGGATATGATGTACTGGACAGGAGCCCTTCCTTCTTCTTTATTATTGTAACCCTTGTTATCATTTATTCAGTTATATTATGTGGACATTTATATTTCATGTTGATTCTGTGGACTTGTCTTCTTTAATTCACTTTTCTTTGTGATCGATTTGGCCTGCAGGATCGGCGTTTTGTAGTGGCGACCATCCCGAGTGAAGGTGTTACAGCAAAGTGGCGGTTCTGGGCCTAAGACCCGGTGTTTGAAAAAAAACAAAAAATGGGGTCTTACATAAGGTCTCCACTTATGTTATGGGAGGAACCTCATTGGTATCCGGATCTTCACTGACATTTTCCTCTTAGGTATGTTGGCAGGCTAAGGACAAAGAAGACATGTGGTACTTGGATTCTGGTTGCTCTAAGCACATGGCGGGAGATAAAGCAAAGTTCCTTAGCCTCACTAAGAAGAAAGGAGGAATCGTGACTTTTGGCGACAATGGAAAAGGAAGAATACTGGGCATCGGTACAGTGGGTAACGACTCTTTCTCTCTTACAAATATCTTGTTTGTAGAAGGCTTAAAATATAACTTAATCTCTATTAGTTAATTATGCGATAAAGGCCTTAATGTGTTATTTGAGTCTTCTACTAATCTGTGCAAAATCATTGATCCTAAGTCTAATAATATTGTACTCACTGCACCAAGAATTAATAATGTTTATTTAATTGGGTTTCATGATCTATCACGTGCATCTCTTAAATGTCTTATATCTAAAAATGAAGAACTTGAATTATGGCATAGGCGTCTTGGTCACTCTAGCACCAAGTTGATTTTAAAATTATCAAAAAATAAAATTGTCGGAGGATTGCCAATCCTAAATGGAAACCTCTCTTCCTTATGCTCACCATGCCAAAAGGGAAAATTTTCAAAAACATCGTTTAAAAGTAAAATTGAAGTATCCACCTCAAGACCATTGCAACTAATTCACATGGATCTTTTTAGGACAATTAGCACTTGTAGCCTTGGTGGTAAAAAGTATACTTTTGTGTTAATTGATGATTTTTCAAGATTCACGTGGACTTTATTTCTTACCTCCAAATCCGATGCATTTTCTGAATTTTCAAAACTTTGCATACGCATTCAAAATGAATTAGACTTAAAAATTAAATGCATAAGGTCGGGTCATGGAGGGGAATTTGAAAATGATAGTTTCACCACTTTCTGCAATAATCTAGGCATTAAACACGAATTTTCCGCTCCACGCACCCCCCAACAAAACGGTGTGGTGGAGAGGAAAAATAGAACCCTTCAAGAACTCGCACGCACTATTTATCCGAGTATGGGTTACTTAGATCTTTTTGGGCTGAAGCGGTAAATACATCATGCTATGTTATAAATCGTATCATGCTTCGCGCCATTTTGAAATTAACTCCATATGAATTATATTACCAAAAGAAACCTAATGTATCTTACTTTCATGTTTTTGGATGTAAATGTTTTATTTTAAATACTAAAGATGCATTAGCTAAATTTGATGAAAAATGCGATGAAGGAATCTTTCTTGGCTACTCTTCTACTAAATAAAAGGACTAAAAAGGTTGAAGAATCTATTCATGTGAAGTTTGATGAACTTGTGCCTTGTGTAGATGCTAACAGTGCAGGAAAGGATGATGAACCCATCTCACCTTTGGTGCTTGATGACATTGAACCACTTGGAGAGAACAAAGTTGGAGATTCAGTGCAAGAAGAAGTTGTGCCTCCAAGCGAACTTAGATTCATAAGAGATCATCCAAGGGAGCTTGTCATTGGAGAACCATCAAGATGGGTAACGACACGTTCTTCCCTTAATGAATCTTTTTCTAATATATGCTTCATTTCTGAAATTGAACCCAAAAATGTTTCTACCGCTTTAAATGATGAGTTGTGGTTTATTGCTATGAATGAAGAATTAAATCAATTTGAACGGAATAGGGTTTGGAAGCTTGTTGAAAGACCATCATCTCACCCAGTCATAGGTGTAAAATGGATATTTAAAAATAAATTAGATGGAGATTCTAGAATCACTAGGAACAAAGCAAGATTAGTAGCACAAGGTTATTCTCAAATCGAGGGGGTAGATTTTGATGAAACATTTGCACCCATTGCTCGCCTTGAATCAATTAGAATTTTTTAGCTTTTGCGAGTTATAAGAAGTTCAAATTATTTCAAATGGATGTTAAAAGTGTCTTCTTAAACAGGATAATTAAAGAAGAAGTATATGTCGAACAACCCCCCAGATTTATTTATGAAAACTTTCCAAATCATGTATATAGATTAGAAAAATTGCTTTATGGTCTAAAACAAGCGCCCCGTGCTTGGTATGAACGCTTAACATCCTTTTTATTAATGCACTGTTATAAAATGGGTAGTGCCGACAACACACTCTTCATTAAGCATATTGATAATGAAATAATAATTTTACAAATATATGTTGATGATATTATTTTTGGAGCCACTAATGAAGAGTTGTGTAATGATGTAGTACTAGCAATGCAAAATGAATTTGAGATGAGTCTAGTTGGTGAATTAACTTATTTTTTAGGCTTTCAAATAACTCAAAGAAATGATGGAATCTTCATATGTCAATCTAAATACGTACATGACATGCTAAAACGATTTGGGTTTGAAAACATAAAATAAGCTAGTACTCCAATGAGAGCGTCACTAAAATTAGGAAAAGATGAAATCGGAATTTCCATTGACCAAACTTTGTATAGAGGAATGATTGGATCCTTATTGTACCTTAGTGCATCTAGACCCGACATTATGTTTGACGTATGCTTATGCGCTAGATTCCAAGCAAACCCACAAGAATCTCATTTAAAAGCGGTAAAACGAATTTTTTGATATCTAATTGGGACATCTAAATTAGGTCTTTGGTATCCACATAATGACTCTTTTATATTACATGGATATTCTAATTCTGATTATGCGGGTTGTTCTTTAGATATGAAAAGTACTAGTGGTACATGTCATTTCTTAGGTCCTTCTCTAGTTGCATGGTCAAGTAGGAAACAAAACTCCGTCGCACTCTCCACAACCGAGGCGGAATATATTGCACTAGGAAGTTGTTGTGCCCAAGCATTATGGATGATTCAAACTTTAGAAGACTTTGGAGTCCATCTAACTAATATTGAACTAAAGTGTGACAACATGAGTGCCATTGATTTAACCAACAACCCCGTTCATCACTCAAGATCCAAACACATCACCGTTAGACATCATTTCATTAGGTATCACATAAAAAGGAACATGTTCATGTAAACTTTATTGGAACTGATTCACAACTTGCGGACATATTTACCAAACCTTTACCAGATTCCCGCTTTGCCCTACTTAGACTAGAATTAGGAGTCTTAGATATAACAAATTGATAATCACAAAAAAATATATAATTATATATTTTTTATATAAAATATAAAAATATATGCTTAATTTAGCCTTCAAAGCATATCAACTTTCTCTGAAATTTCTACCCTAAGAAGGTTTATGTACATACTATCTATGCCAAAGATTTTTTTTTTTTAAAAACCTCAAAAATTGAGTACTGTTTTGGCGTTAACTACTTAACGCCAGGCGTTAGCCTTTTTCTCCAGATGTAAATTCTGCATTCACTAGTATTTTTCTGGTATTTTTCTAATGATTTTCGTTATTTTATTGTGTCTGATTTCAAATTACTTTATCATTAATTTGGTTGTTTTTATTTAAAAATACAAAAAAAATTTCAAATAAAATGTTTTTTTTGGTTGTTTTGTTTTAACTCCTTACAAAATTATGGGTTGACTACTTGTCTTCACATGAGCATATATCTTAGTCTTCTTGTTTCAAATGGTCAAAATTGATTAGGCATACACATTAAGATTCTCTTCAATGCCCAATTTTAATTTCAAATTTTCTAAACATGGTTTTTGTCATGCCTTGACCTTAATCTGATTATGTGGAATGAAATAGTCGATAGATAATTGTGTATGATTGCCTAGCATGCCTCTAAGTATGAGTAATGCCTTATGTTAATCAAAGAATTATACACTCACTACTTTGGTAATCTACATGTGCTCATAATCCTAGTCTTGCATGATTATGTAGTGTAATAGTTTTAACATATTAAGTTGTATGTCTAAATTACCTACACCGTCTTTCAAAAATAAATTTCATGCACGATATAGAAGTGTTATTTCAATAATATTAATGTTTGCAACAACAAGTGAATTCGGAGACCTTTTGGCCCTTAATAAAAATCTAAAATAAAAAGCCAAAGATAACTCCACCAAGCACTACTCACCCTCCTAATAAGTCTTAATGAGCATTGTGAGGTTGAGCACCTTGGAAAGAATTCTAAAGTGTCTTGTGCAAACATATTTCTTTCTATCACTTCAATTTGTACACCGGATCACTAAAAATAAAAATCAATAAAATTTCTTATGTGATCTTCCAAACACTACTTCGCTCCCTGATAATTCTTAATGAGCATTGTGTGGGCGAAGCACCTTGGTAGTTGTACGTATGTTATGTGCTTGAAATTTTATTCTAGATGTGATGTGTGAAAATAATTATATGATTACAATCTTATTGTTGTTGTTACTACTTCACTACATATGTCATGTGTTTTGATTATTTCACTTGTATACTTTTATCAAAACACCTTATGCGCACATCATTGTTTTTCATAAAGCTTCCACTCATGAGAATTGGATCCTAATGCAAACATTACATAATTCTCTAAAAACTCAAGTAAACGCACTAGATTGCAATGCATGATTTCTACAAGGTTTTCCTTACTTGAAATACGAATTGGTTGCATTGTAGTTTGTTTCTTTTTGGATATGTTATTTCATGCTTGCCTACTCGTTATGAAAATTTTTAACGTTAAAATGCTCAAACATAAAATGTCTAGACATATTGTTGGAATGGTCAAACTATAACAAAAATACTACTCTTATTTGTTTTGTTTTTGTTTTCCACATTTCTCTTTTTATCATGTACTTGTGTTCTCATGCCTATTTCTAAGGATTTGTTTTTCACTTGTTCTTGTTCAAACAAACTTGCATCTATCTTAATAAGTAGAATCACTCTTAAAATTAATTTAAAAAGGGCAAGTGATTATTTTCATTAATGTTCTTTCACGCTTATCATATATTTTCCCGCTGTGTTACTCTCTCCCTTAGCTCGATCATGACTTACATTATGTTTACACAAAACTCTTAATCCTTAGTTATATCCAAATTTTTGTCTTCGTTATTCTAGTTTTGTTTCACTCCACCCTCTTTTGCTAATAACAAAGGGGGAGAATAAAATGCTAAATCATATTGATTAATGGAGTAGGATTCACTAGATTAAGGGGGAGCATGTATCTAGTTTATGGGAGTATACACTAAGGGGGAGCATCTTTGTAGGGGGAGCACAATGTTCAATGAAAATATAATTCTTATCATTATCTTATAAATTGCTTGTCATATATCCTTTCATAAACACAAATGCTTCTGATTTATCTCTAATTGGATTTGTGATTATCAAAAGGGGGAGATTGTTGGAACATGGTTTTCCGCATCCCTTTGATTTGAGAATAACAAATCCTACTTGTATTTGATCTTTTTACCTTTGTGTTTTTAGCATGTAGGTATGGACAGTTTTGACACCAGGTAGCTGCAACAATGGTCTAGCACTAACCATAAGCTGAAGTATTGAAAATTACTCAACGCCAGGCGTTAAGCTTAATGCTGGGCGTTAGCGCTAGACGAAATCGGCGTTCGGCGAAATTCATTCCACGGCATTTGACGAAATTTGCTCGACAAAATTTTCGTTCGACGAACTAGATGCTGTGATAGACGAAATCAAGTCGCTGAGAACGGAAGTTGGGTTCGACGAAATTGATCTTGCGTTCGACGATCTTGCGTTCGACGAATTTCCGCTCGACGAATGATGAAGCCAGCTTGACATACTACGGTTGACAAAATTGAGTTCAACGAATGTTGAAGCCTGATCGACGAATTGAGTTCGACGAAATTATCTGCTCGACGAATTGGGATGCCAGCTGATTAAAGAAAGAATCTCAACGCCAGGTGTTAGCCCTTAACGTCGGGCGCTATCCGGTCAACGAATTTGGCAAGGAGAAAGCCGCCATGATTTCAGGAGGAACATTTGGAATGATTTGCCCAACGCGCCGCGTTAGCCTTAACGCCAACATTGATATTGCCTAAAATAAAACATTCCTAAAGTGCAGAATCTTCTTCCTCTTCTGCAGATCCGAGCCATTAATATATTGCTATACATGGTCAACGCCAGGTGTTAGGACTTAACGACGGCGTTAGCTCAAATTCTATAAATTGGAGGATTTTGTCTTCTCCGACTACTGATTGTCAAGTGCCCTCTTCCAGCACTTCAGAAACCTTGTCAAGGCCATATTTTCCAGACCATCATCTCCCACACATATTCAAGCAAAGAATTCAAGGAGGACCGGATCAACGCTTACACAACGCGAAGAACGCACGCTTCAACTTCAAGAATATTCAGCGTGCCTTCGCCATCTCCAGAATTCTTCTAGGGAGTCTTTTTACTTGAATTTAGTACTTGTCTTTTATTTTTATCTGTGTAATCAATTCGTGAATTTGCCTCATGTTGACGACTGGGTCTAGGGAGTAGATCTAGGGGGTGCTCGAGGCCTTTCTGGTGATAGGAAGGCTAGAGCGGCTTGAGGCCGTATCTGGGGAGAGATCGGCTAAAGCCAACCGGTTTGTGGGGATACGTGTCGGTATAGAAAACAAAAAGAGTTTTCATATTTGTCGCCTCAATCTCTAGCGACATAGAGATTAAATTTTGTAATCAAGTTTATTAATGATAATCATGTTTTGTTTATTTAATTGATTTACTACTCTTTATTTTATATTCACTATTATTCAAATAAAAATATCAAAAGTTTTCTATTAAAGCTTAAGATTTCTAAAACCCTTATTCACCCCCCCCCCCCTCTAAGGGCACCTACAGATCCAACACTCGCGGTAGGCATCGACGACGGCAGAAGAGAGCCGCAGGGCCAGGGTGATTGGCACAGCCTTCGCATAGGGGGGGTGTGTGGAGCGAAAGATCTCACTCCCCTGCGAATGGTTAAAGGTGGGTTAGGAAAGATGGATAAGGTGTTAAGGCGAGATAGAAATAGATCGCGATTCATACTTGCTCTGGGCGGCACAGGGAGTATCGAGTCCACATTCCTTCGGAGATAGCCGACCATAAAGGTGGTTGACATGTACTTGAAGTGCTCGGCCTCATGTCCGCAGAGCTTGGGGGGACGATAGGTAGACTCATCTAGCTGGACGGGCGAGAAGGGGACGTTGTCGAAGGGCCCCTTGACGAATACAAACTTTTGTGCCCAGTAATGGCTTTTGTTCACCGTATCCTAAACTTTGGAGTGCTGGCTCACAAAGAAGGTCGTTCCATCCTTGTTCGCGTGAAAGGAGAACAACTTATGGAAGACCGATAAGCTAAACTCAATGCGCTCTTTGCGCAGGTAGCACACAAACCCCACCATGACCGCATTGGAGTTTGGGGTCATCTGGCCCGGGATGACACCGTAGTATTTCAGCAGCTAGAGGATTCGCGGGAAGCAATTAGAAGGAAATCCTAAGCTAGAGCGAGAAAGAAATGCGAGGGGAAGGGTAGCGAGCGCATACCTGGATGATCTCCGGCCTCAAGGGAAGCCGCAGGCCCACATCGAAGTGGGCCTTTGACACGGCATGCTAATCCGTGTGGAGGTCATTTATGGCCTCGGTCTTCGTAGGATGGCGAGCAGAGAAGGCCTGCGCTATATAGTGGGCAACCACCGAATGGTACTCTCTCTCGGTGAGCGAGCAAGTGAAGAAGGAATGGTCGTAGAATGTGAACGCGCAATTGGCCCGACCATCCATATTGTCGTCACCACCCATGGTTGTCAAGTAAGAATCGAGTGCGAGAACGAGAAGGCAAGAACTTGTGAGAAAGAAAGATAGGTCGAGAGAGTTTAATGATGTGGTTGACTATTGATGACAGGCTTATTAATAAGAAACTAAAGGCGGCGGGGAGGAATCGAGGCATCAGGGGTGCAGATAGCCAAATCCCGCTACGATGCACCTCAGTATTTGAACCTGCCCACTCCCAGAGAACTCGCCGCGATGCAGCGGGGACAAATCATTATCAAGTAAACCGAGTCCCAGGTAATCCAGGAGAGAGGGGCATTGAGTAAAGGGATTAGCGAATATAATAGAAAGCAATAATATAGTGTGAGTAATAATGAAAGAAAAAATCCCGTGATTATTGGAGAGGCATCAAAGTGATTTCATAGTTTACAAGTGGTCGCAGAAAATAAAAGAAATAATAAATAGTTGTTCCTTTGTGAGTTCGCCAGGCGAGTACGAGGGGAATTAATAGTGGATCCACCTCCATCAATCTCTCCCTCGCACCCCCGAGCGTGGCGGTACGCATGGATAGTGATACACGCGGACCATACGGAGCTCGCGCAGCAGCAGCCGAACTTGGTCCTCCTCCCGCGAGAGGTGCACCCCGGGATAGGTGACCTCGTGGCGGGCGTCAGTTTGCAGCTCGGTGAGAACTCGGGCTAATTCATCCTCAATCACGAAGAACTGCTCCCCGCAGGCCGCTTTGTCCCCGCACGCCTGGTCATACAGCACTCGCAGCATGAAACCTGTTGACCCAGAAATCGGAGATCCCCCCTGCGAGGCCTTTTTCGCTACATTTTTTACAGATTACGCGCCCGGGAAGGATCAGACCTCCCGCAAAGGCTTTTTTCACACCCAAAGCGGGCGGCCTCCTCCTTCAGACCGCAGAAGGCGGGCGGACTCCTCCTTCAGACCGCCGAAGGCGGGCGACCTCCTCCTTCAGACCGCCCAAAGCGGGCGGCCTCCTCCTTCAGAGCGGGCGGCCTCCTCGTTCAGACTGCCGAAAGCGGGCGGCCTCCTCGTTCAGACCGCCTAAAGCGGGCGGCCACCTCCTTCAGACCGCCCGAAGCGGGCGGCCTCTCCCTTCAAACAGCCTAGGTGGGGCGGCCTCTCCCTTCAAACCGCCCAGGTGGGGCGGCCTCTCCTTTCAAACCACCCAGGGGGCGGCCTCTCCCTTCAAACCGCCCAAACCGGGCGGCCTCCTTCTTCAGACCCCCCAAGCCGGGCAGCCTCCTTCTTCAGACCGCCCAAGCCGGGCGGCCTCCTTCTTTAGACCGCCCAAGCCGGGGGGACTCCTTCTTCAGACCGCCCAAACCGGGAGGCCTCCTTCTTCAGACCGCCCAAGCCGGGCGGCCTCCTTCTTCAGATCGCCCAAGCCGGGCGGCCTCCTTCTTCAGACCGCCCAAGCCGGGTGGCCTCCTTCTTCAGACCGCCCAAACCGGGCGGCCTCCTCCTTCAGTCCGCCCAAGCTGGGCGGCCTCCTCCTTCAGTCCGCCTAAGGTGGCGGTCTCCTTCGTTTAGACCGCACGGGTAGAGATCCGGTCACTGGCTCACCGGAGGTGACGACATCGACCCAGAGCCTATAAATAGGACCCTCGACCATGAATAGTGGATAGGCAAGTGGGTGGACAAAACTGGCGGCTAGAAACAGTCAGACCGCACCAAGTTGCGACCTGTCCGGGCGACCTGTCGGGGCGACCTGTCCGGGCGACCTGTCCAGGTGACCTGTCCGGGCGGCCTCGGCGAACAGGCCGGGCGGCCTCTACGAACAGGCCGAGCGACCTCTGTGAACAGGCCGAGCGACCTCGGCAAACATCCCGCGCGGCTTACTCTTTTCTTACCCGCAACTCTCTTGTACTCATTCTGTTTCCATGAACTAAACACATCAAGCTGTAATGCAGATTATTAAATAAAGGGAAAGCCCGTCGCAGGAGTGGAATTTGCCGCGACGGGCGAAGTCTGGCCTCGCCGCAAGCTAGCGGCCCTCTCTTCTTCTCTCTCACTCAGCTCTTCATTTGCGACTCAAGTAACCAGCTGCTCGACCACTGCCCCCTCGCTTTCCTCTGGGATCGAGCGTCGAGGGCATGGGGACGATTTTGGATTCAAAAGAAACACGCGACCTTCAGATAGTGAGTGGTTGATGAACAACAGTTGCGATGAAGACGCGAGATTTGGTCTAAAATACATTCAATTTTAAAACGGCCATAACTTTTGATCCGGGTGTCGGAATTCAGAAATTCAAAGCCCAACGCGACCGTCTTGAGCTGAACTATCCAAATATTGAACCGGGTTCCCCATTCAGGCACTTTTTGGCCCTCAGATTTCAAAAATTCGGCTCCGTTTGAAAGTTATTTCAGTTTCTCCCGTTCAGCATTTCCTGTTTTCATGGATCATTCGTCCAAGAGCCTCGGGCATCCCTACGATCATCCAGGAAAGCGTGTGCAAAACAACGACATCCATCACCTATTAGTGGAGAACATTCCACTCAAAGGACAAGTGGATTCTCAACTTCATACTGCAACAACTACTAATGACAAACTTTTCAGCAATCATGTAGAACATTTGGTGCAACTTGAAGCAGAAGAGCCCTCTACTCCTCAGCATGAGTTGTACAAGGTGTGTATGAGTAATTCTCCATATCATGTTGATGGTCTAACCTTTCTTGCAGGACAATACCAAGATCCTTCCCATTATTAAACAAAATTTGTTGGGAGGTTGTTCCGAGTCGAACCCCGTCCAGCCAGATCAGGTCCCATTGGGAAATTAAGTCCTAACTGGGCAGGCCCATTTATCACCAAGGTGTTAAGGAGTGGAACTTATCATCTCTAGACAAGTGTAGTCATGTGATGGTGAAGACATCTTGGAGCGGCGACGATCTCAAAACGGTTCTATCCTTAATGATAGTGCTCTCATTTGTTTGCATTTTGATATCAAATGAAGTGGATACAATACTGACACTCTTCCTTGTGACTTGTTTATTCCTTTTTACTTATTATCAAACTCACTGAACCACGGAGACATCGCCAAGTTCTGCTCGAACCCCCTCGGATTATAGTCATTAGCGTAAAACCACGAAGATCATGTGTAGCGGGGAGTTTTCGCACACTTGTAGTGGTAGCTTGCCAATTCCCGTGCGGTGGTCTTCGGAACCTTGGATCCCAGCTGATATCTAACACACCCCTGCATCAAGGGAGGTCTGGGTGAATGTTGGCTCTATCATGCCCCGGGGGGGATATAGTTACAACTTTGATGATCTTTCTGAGGAAAGCAATGTCGGTATAGCCTTCGCGGCATAACCACACCTGCCCAATTGATCATCTTAGTCTGTGACCATTGAATACTCCTAGGTATTCTCAAGCGATGCCTAAGCGGGACCCACAACTGAGTTGATCTCTCTGAGGAAAGCAATGTCGGTATAGCCCCCGCGGCATAACCACACCTGCCCAATTGATCAACTCGGCTGGTAGCCCTAGGCAGGAGAGCAGTTGAGTCGCTTACAGCCCTCATGACCACTTAAGGAAAGCAATGGTTGCCGCCTAGGCCCACCTGCCCACTTGGTCATCTGGGTCTGTACTTACTTTTTCTTTATTTCTATAGCTCTTATGACCACTTGAGGAAAGCAATGGTTGCCGCCTAGGCCCACTTGGTCATCTGGGTCTGTACTTACAGGAAAATTATCTCTCTTATGATCCTCGATCATTTGGAGAAAGTGGTATGTAACAGGTACAAATATTGGTCCGCTTGGTGATTTAGAAGTTGAAAATTTTTTGGACCGGGTGGTTTTATCTATCAAGCCGATCGGTTTGAAAGAGTGCTACAGGTTATGAAAAATGGCTGCATAATATGCTAGCCAAGTGGGTAAAATGTATCTGGCTTTAAAGCTGGAAAGCGGGCTATTATAGGAAGCAACAAGGCAGTATTATCGACTCGAGATAATCGAGTCAAGGATTTCACTCTAATAGTCGGGAAATGGACTTATTAATCCTCTGGACAATCAGAGCTTATGAAGATATAATCTCTGGCAGTTTCAGCCCGCTATTCATCTTCACTGAGCCAATCAGGATCTACTTTTGGACTAAAATGATAAACCGTCAGGGCAACATTTCATGATAACTGGACAAGTATTCTTTTGGAGATATCTTTTCCCTGGAGGTTTTTCAGAAAGGATTTGAAGTTTTAAAAGGAATAATGCTACAATCAGAAGATCACATATGAATATCCACAAGTAAGTAAAATAGCAAAGACTAACAGTTATGAATTCATTTATACATGCTTTAAGTTCTGTTTTTGTAGAGACTAGCAGGTATTCGCGAGTTCTCTTCAGGTACTCGCGTTATATTATATTTCTTACCTGCTTTGAGTTCTCTTTTGCAGAAATTAGTAGGTATTCGCGAGTTCTATTCAGGTAATCGTGTTATATTATATTTCTTACACGCTTTGAGTTCTCTTTTGCAGAGATTAGCAGGTGATCGCGAGTTCTCTTCAGGTACTTGCGTTATAGATTTTTATACCTGCTTTAAGTTCTGTTTTTGCAAAGATTAGCAGGTATTCGCGAGTTCTATTCAGGTACTCACGTTATAGATTGTTTTATACCTGCTTTATGTTCTATTTTTGCAGAGATTAGCAGGTATTCGCGAGTTCTCTTCAGGTACTCGCGTTATACTATATTTCTTACCTGCTTTGAGTTCTCTTTTGCAGAGATTAGCAGGTGATCGCGAGTTCTCTTCAGGTACTCGCGTTATAGATTTTTATACTTGCTTTAAGTTCTATTTTTGCAGAGATTAGCAGGTATTCGTGAGCTCTCTTCAGGTACTCGCGTTATATTATATTTCTTACCTGCCTTGAGTTCTCTTTTGCAGAAATTAGCAGGTACTCGCGAGTTCTCTTCAGGTAATCGCGTTATATTATATTTCTTACATGCTTTGAGTTCTCTTTTGCAGAGATTAGCAGGTGTTTGCGAGTTCTTTTCAGGTACTCGTGTTATGTTTGTATACCTGTTATGAGTTCTCTTTTGCAGCGATTAGTAGGTATTCGCGAGGTCTCTTCAGGTACTCGCGTTTTATTTTATACCTGCTTTGAGTTCTCTTTTGCAGAGATTAGCAGGTATTCGCGAGGTCTCTTCAGGTACTCGCGTTTTATTTGTATACCTGCTTTGAATTCTCTTTTGCATAGATTAGCTGGTATTCGCGAGTTCTCTTCAGGTACTCGCGTTATATTTTATACCTGCTTTGAGTTCTCTTTTGCAGAGATTAGCAGGTGCTCGCGAGTTTTCTTCAGGTACTCGCGTTATGTTTTATACCTGCTTTGAGTTCTATTTTGCAGAGATTAGCAGGTATTCGCGAGGTCTCTTTAGGTACTCGCGTCATATTTGTATACCTGTTTTGAATTCTCTTTTGCAGAGATTAGCAGGTATTCGCGAGTTCTCTTCAGGTACTCGCGTTATATTTTATACCTGCTTTGAGTTCTCTTTTGCAGAGATTAGCAGGTGCTCGCGAGTTTTCTTCAGGTACTCGCGTTATGTTTTATACCTACTTTGAATTCTCTTTTGCAGAGATTAGCAGGTGATCACGAGTTCTCTTCAGGTACTCGTGCTATAGATTCTTTTGCCTGCTTTAAGTTCTCTTTTCCAGAGATTTGCAGGTGTTCGCGAGTTCCCTTCAGGTACTCGCGTTATGTTTTTACCTGCTTTGAATTCTCTTTTGCAGAGATTAGCAGGTGTTCGCGAGGTCTCTTTAGGTACTCGCGTTATATTATATTTCATACCTGCTTTGAGTTCTCTTTTGCATAGATTAGCAGGTATTCGCGAGGTCTCTTCAGGTACTCGCGTTATGTTTTATACCTGCTTTGAGTTCTCTTTTGCAGAGATTAGCAGGTGTTCGCGAGGTCTCTTCAGGTACTCGCGTTATATTATATTTCATACCTTCTTTGAATTCTCTTTTGCAGAGATTAGCAGGTGTTCGCGAGGTCTCCTCAGGTACTCGCGTTATATTATATTTCATACCTGCTTTGAGTTCTCTTTTTCAGAGATTAGCAGGTACTCGCGTTATGTTTTATACCTGCTTTGAGTTCTCTTTTGCAGAGATTTGTAGGTGTTCGCGAGTTCTCTTCAGGTACTCACGATATGTTTTTTACCTGCTTTGAATTCTCTTTTGCAGAGATTAGCAGGTGCTCGCGAGTTTTCTTCAGGTACTCGCGTTATGTTTTATACCTCCTTTGAGTTCTCTTTTGCAAAGATTAGCAGGTATTCGCGAGGTCTCTTCAGGTACTCGCGTCATATTTGTATACCTGTTTTGAATTCTCTTTTGCAGAGATTAGCAGGTATTCGCGAGTTCTCTTCAGGTACTCGCGTTATATTTTATACCTGCTTTCAGTTATCTTTTGCAGAGATTAGCAGGTGCTCGCGTGTTTTCTTCAGGTACTCGCGTTATGTTTTATACCTGCTTTGAATTCTCTTTTGCAGAGATTAGCAGGTGATCGCGAGTTCTCTTCAGGTACTCGCGTTATAGATTCTTTTGCCTGCTTTAAGTTCTCTTTTGCAGAGATTTGCAGGTGTTCGCGAGTTCTCTTCAGGTACTCGCGTTATGTTTTTATCTGCTTTGAATTCTCTTTTGCAGAGATTAGCAGGTGTTCGCGAGGTCTCTTCAGGTACTCGCGTTATATTATATTTCATACCTGCTTTGAGTTCTCTTTTGCAGAGATTAGCAGGTATTGGCGAGGTCTCTTCAAGTACTCGCGTTATGTTTTATACCTACTTTGAGTTCTCTTTTGCAGAGATTAGCAGGTGTTCGCGAGGTCTCTTCAGGTACTCGCGTTATATTATATTTCATACCTGCTTTGAATTCTCTTTTGCAGAGATTAGCAGGTGTTCGCGAGGTCTCCTCAGGTACTCGCGTTATATTATATTTCATACCTGCTTTGAATTCTCTTTTGCAGAGATTAGCAGGTGATCGCGAGTTCTCTTCAGGTACTCGCGTTATAGATTCTTTTGCCTGCTTTGAGTTCTCTTTTGTAGAGGTTAGCAGGTATTCACGAGTTCTCTTCAGGTACTCGCGTTATAGTTACTCTTATACCTGCTTTAAGTTCTCTTTTGTAGAGATTTGCAGGTGTTCGCGAGTTCTATTCAGGTACTCGCGTTATAGATTGTTTTATACCTGCTTTAAGTTCTGTTTTTGCAGAGATTAGCAGGTATTCGCAAGTTCTCTTCAGGTACTCGCGTTATACTATATTTCTTACCTGCTTTGAGTTCTCTTTTGCAGAGATTAGCAGGTGATCGCGAGTTCTCTTCAGGTACTTGCGTTATAGATTTTTATACCTGCTTTAAGTTCTGTTTTTGCAGAGATTAGCAGGTATTCGCGAGTTCTATTCAGGTACTCCCGTTATAAATTGTTTTATACCTGCTTTAAGTTCTGTTTTTGCAGAGATTAGCAGGTATTTGCGTGTTCTCTTCAGGTACTCGCGTTATACTATATTTCTTACCTGCTTTGAGTTCTCTTTTGCAGAGATTAGCAGGTGATCGCGAGTTCTCTTCAGGTACTTGCGTTATAGATTTTTATACCTGCTTTAAGTTCTGTTTTTGCAGAGATTAGCAGGTATTCGCGAGTTCTATTCAGGTACTCCCGTTATAGATTATTTTATACCTGCTTTAAGTTCTGTTTTTGCAGAGATTAGTAGGTATTCGCGAGTTCTCTTCAGGTACTCGCGTTATACTATATTTCTTACCTGCTTTGAGTTCTCTTTTGCAGAGATTAGTAGGTGATCGCGAGTTCTCTTCAGGTACTCACATTATAGATTTTTATACCTTCTTTAAGTTCTTTTTTTGCAGAGAATAGCAGGTATTCGCGAGTTCTATTCAGGTACTCGCATTATAGATTGTTTTATACCTGTTTTAAGTTCTGTTTTTGCAGGGATTAGCAGGTATTCGCGAGTTCTCTTCAGGTACTTGCGTTATATTATATTTCTTACCTGCTTTGAGTTCTCTTTTGCAGAAATTAGTAGGTATTCGCGAGTTCTCTTCAGGTACTCGCGCTATATTATATTTCTTACCTGCTTTGAGTTCTCTTTTGCAGAGATTAGCAGGTGTTCGCGAGTTCTTTTCAGGTACTCGCGTTATGTTTGTATACCTGCTATGAGTTCTCTTTTGCAGCGATTAGCAGGTATTCGCGAGGTCTCTTCAGGTACTCGCGTTATATTTTATACCTGCTTTGAGTTCTCTTTTGCAGGGATTAGCAGGTATTCGCGAGGTCTCTTCAGGTACTCGCGTCATATTTGTATACCTGCTTTGAATTCTCTTTTGCAGAGATTAGCAGGTATTCGCGAGTTCTCTTCAGGTACTCGCGTTATATTTTATACCTGCTTTGAGTTCTCTTTTGCATAGATTAGCAGGTGCTCGCGAGTTTTATTCAGGTACTCGCGTTATGTTTTATACCTGTTTGAATTCTCTTTTGTAGAGATTAGCAGGTATTCGCGAGGTCTCTTCAGGTACTCGCGTCATATTTGTATACCTGTTTTGAATTCTCTTTTGCATAGATTAGTAGGTATTCGTGAATTCTCTTCAGGTACTCGCGTTATATTTTATACCTGCTTTGAGTTCTCTTTTGCAGAGATTAGCAGGTATTCGCGAGGTCTCTTCAGGTACTCGCGTCATATTTGTATACTTGCTTTGAATTCTCTTTTGCAGATATTAGCAGGTATTCGCGAGTTCTCTTCAGGTACTCGCGTTATATTTTATACCTGCTTTGAGTTCTCTTTTGCAGAAATTAGCAGGTGCTCGCGAGTTTTCTTCAGGTACTCCCGTTATGTTTTATACCTGCTTTGAGTTCTATTTTGTAGAGATTAGCAGGTATTCGCGAGGTCTCTTCAGGTACTCGCGTCATATTTGTATACCTGTTTTGAATTCTCTTTTGCAGAGATTAGCAGGTATTCGCGAGTTCTCTTCAGGTACTCGAGTTATATTTTATACCTGCTTTGAGTTCTCTTTTGCAGAGATTAGCAGGTGTTCGCGAGTTCTCTTCAGGTACTCGCGTTATGTTTTATACCTGCTTTGAGTTCTCTTTTGCAGAGATTAGCAGGTGTTCGCGAGCTTCAGGTACTCGCGTTATGTTTTTTACCTGCTTTGAGTTCTCTTTTGCAGAGGTTAGCAGGTGTTCGCGAGTTCTTTTCAGGTACTCGCGTTATGTTTTATACCTGCTTTGAGTTCTCTTTTGCAAAGATTAGCAGGTGTTCGCGAGTTCTCTTCAGGTACTCGCGTTATATTGTATACCTGTTTTGAGTTCTCTTTTGCAGAGATTAGCAGGTGTTCGCGAGTTCTCTTCAGGTACACGCGTTATGTTTTATACCTGCTTTGAGTTCTCTTTTGCAGAGGTTAGCAGGTGTTCGCGAGTTCTCTTCAGGTACTCGCGTTATGTTTTATACCTGCTTTGAGTTCTCTTTTGCAGAGATTAGCAGGTGTTCGTGAGTTCTCTTCAGGTACTCGCGTTATGTTTTATACCTGCTTTGAATTTCTTTTGTAGAGATTAGCAGGTGTTCGCGAGTTCTCTTCAGGTACTCCTGTTATATTGTATACCTGCTTTGAGTTCTCTTTTGTAGAGAGTAGCAGGTGTTCGCGAGTTCTCTTCAGGTACTCGCGTTATGTTTTATACCAGCTTTGAGTTCTCTTTTTGTAGAGATTAGCAGGTGTTTGCGAGTTCTCTTCAGGTACTCGCGTTACATTGTATACCTGCTTTGAGTTCTCTTTTGCAGAGATTAGCAGGTATTCGCGAGTTCTCTTCAGGTACTCGCCTTATGTTTTATACCTGCTTTGAATTCCCTTTTGCAGAGATTAATAGGTGTTCGCGAGGTGTCTTCAAGAACTCGCGTTAAGTTTTATACCTGCTTTGAGTTCTCTTTTGTAGAGATTAGCAGGTGTTCGGGAGTTCTCTTCAGGTACTCGCGTTATGTTTTATACCTGCTTTGAATTCTCTTTTGCAGAGATTAGCAGGTGTTCGCGAGGTCTCTTCAGGTACTCGCGTTACGTTTTATACCTTCTTTGAGTTCTCTTTTGCAGAGATTAGCAGGTGTTTGCGAGTTCTCTTCAGGTGCTCGCGTTATGTTTTATACCTGCTTTGAGTTTTATTTTGCAGAGGTTAGCAGGTGCTCGCGAGTTCTCTTCAGGTACTCGTGTTATGTTTTATACCTGCTTTGAGTTCTCTTTTGTAGAGATTAGCAGGTGTTCGCGAGTTCTCTTCAGGTACTCGCGTTATGTTTTTAAGTTCTCTCTTGCAGAGATTAGCCGGTGTTCGCGAGTCCTCTTCAGGTACTCGCGTTATGTTTTATACCTGCTTTGAGTTCTCTTTTGCAGAGATTAGCAGGTATTCGCTAGGTCTCTTCAGGTACTCACGTTATATGTTATACCTGTTTTGAGTTATCTTTTGCAGAGATTAGCAGGTGTTCGCGAGTTCTCTTCAGGTACTCGTGTTGTAGTTTGCTTTACACCTGTTTTGAGTTCTCTTTTGCAGAGGTTATCAGGTATTCGCGAGTTCTCTTCAGGTACTCGCGTTATAGTTTCACTTATACCTGCTTTGAGTTCTCTTTTGCAGAGGTTAGCAGGTATTCGCGAGTTCTCTTCAGGTACTCGCTTTATAGTTTCTCTTATACCTGCTTTGAGTTCTCTTTTGCGAGTTCTCTTCAGGTACTCATGCCACATTCTTTCTTTACTTATCGAGTTCTCCTCAGAGACTAGTAGATGATTACTAGTCTACCACAGAGGACAAAATGAGCCGATGTTCGCAAGTTCCCTTCAGGTACTTGTGAATTGTGATTTATATTTGCTATGACTTTCCTCCCTCACAGGAGAAAGAATAGGCGTTCACTAGTTCCTTTGTGGAGAAGCATCAGGTACTCGTTCCCTCTTTGTCTTTTCCACTCTTTTGATAGTTTACCAGTAGCGGATCACGATTTTTGTGGGTCAATACCTACTTTTTTGAAGTTTCTTGGAAATTTGAAAAAGTGTGGGGATTATGTTGACCTAGAAATCAGAGATCCCCCCTGGGAGGCCTTTTTCGCAACATTTTTACAGATTACGCGCCCGGGAAGGATCAGACCTCCCGCAAAGGCTTTTTTCACACCCAAAGCGGGCGGCCTCCTCCTTCAGACTGCCGAAGGCGGGCGGCCTCCTCCTTCAGACCGCCGAAGGCGGGCGACCTCCTCCTTCAGACCGCCCAAAGCGGGCGGCCTCCTCGTTCAGACCGCCGAAAGCGGGCGGCCTCCTCGTTCAGACCGCCGAAAGCGGGCGGCCTCCCCCTTTAGACCCCCCGAAGCGGGCGGCCTCTCCCTTCACACCGCCCAGGTGGGGCGGCCTCTCCCTTCAAACCGCCCAGGTGGGGCGGCCTCTCCTTTCAAACCGCCCAGGGGGCGGCCTCTCCCTTCAAACCGCCCAAACCGGGCAGCCTCCTTCTTCAGACCGCCCAAGCCGGGCGGCCTCCTTCTTCAGACCGCCCAAGCCGGGAGGCCTCCTTGTTCAGACCGCCCAAGCCGGGTGGCCTCCTTCTTCATACCGCCCAAACCGGGCGGCCTCCTTCTTCAGACCGCCCAAGCCGGGCGGCCTCCTTCTTCAGACCGCCCAAGCCGGGCGGCCTCCTCCTTCAGTCCGCCCAAGTGGGCGGCCTCCTCCTTCAGTCCGCCTAAGTTGACGGTCTCCTTCATTTAGACCGCGCGGGTAGAGATCCGGTCACCGGCTCACCGGAGGTGACGACATCGACCCAGAGTCTATAAATAGGACCCTCGACCATGAACAGTGGATAGGCAAGTTGGGGGCAGAACTGGCGGCTAGAAACAGCCAGACCGCTCCTATCAGCGACCTGTCAGGGCAACCTGTCCGGGCGACCGCAGCGACCTGTCCGGGCAACCTATCCGGGCGACCTCAGCGACCTGTCCGAGCGGCCTCGGCGAATAGGCCGGGCGGCCTCTGCGAACAAGCCGGGCAAACTCTGCGAACAGGCCGGGCGACTTCGGCAAACAGCCCGCGCGGCTTACTCTTTTCTTACCCGCAACTCTCTTGTATAATTCTGTTTCCATGTACTAAATACAATGAGCTGTAATACAGATTATTAAATAAAGGGAAAGCCCGTCGCAGGAGTGGCATTTGCCGCGGTGGGCGAAGTCTAGCCTCGCCGCAAGCTAGCGGCCCCCTCTTCTTCTTCCTCTCTCAGCTCTTCATTTGCGACTCAATTAACCAGCTGCTCGACCACTACCCCTCTTTTTCCTCTAGGATTGAGCGTCGAGGGCGTGGGGACGATTTTGGAATCAACAAGACCCTACTTGTGGAGCACGTCAGTAACTCGCCGCTTCATCGCTTCAGGGTCCCGGGGATCACCAAGGAAATCAACAATTTTGTCCGGCGAAGGCGGGGGCGACATCTCTTCCTCTCCAAACTCTAGCTCGGCGGAGGACTCATGGATGCCTGCGAGAAGAGAATTAGCGAACAGAGCAAGAAACAATCTGATAATTACATCCGACCAATCTGACGAGGTCATAGGCGCTTTACCAGGACGTTGGCAGGAGCAGTTTGGTTGTCATTGGAAGGCATCAGAATACCTTAGCGTGATTGATTTCCCCAGGCCCAGGACGTGGTGGAGGTGGATCGTAGTCCCGACATCGGTGGGAAGCGAGCCCCCAGGGGCCGGATGGCCCAGAAGACAGAACTCGGGGATGGAGATTGACACGTTTGGTGGAGGCTGTGAGCCCGACGGGGGTAGTGAATCAGGCGGGGATGCGAGCCCGGCGGAGGCCATGAGCCCGGCTGAGGCTGCGAGCCCGGCAAAGGCAATGAGCCCAGAGGGGACGGAGACTCCCGAGGGGGCGACGAACCCGGTGGGGTGGCGTCCCTCTCGTGAGTCACAAGGAGGTTCTCTTCCAGAGCACAAAAGGTCAGTTGGGGAATTAGTGAAGGAGTTAATATCAGAGTCTTACCTTGCCGTGGCGAGGGGCAGAGGTCGATGACATTCGTGTCGGCGAGCGCAGAATCATTTCCTCCAGGAGAGGGGAGGCGATTATCATCTGGAGTCCCGATCGCAAGGAATCCCCCCAGAGATGCGCTCTGAAGATTAAAAGGTTATGATGAGTCCCGATTATATAGGATTTTTCGGACTCATCTGGGCCTATTTTCTCACTAGTGCACTTCACTTTTAGTTGTAAATCGCTCATATTTATCTTTGTTAGGATTGTACACTTAATGCACTGTTATCGCCCGTCATGGTGTGCAATTGCGCATTTTGTACTCTGGGTATGCCTTCGGGGGCTCCCCATCCATGTCTTGCTATTATTTTGGATGCTAGTCTTGTTTCTTGTGTGGTTAGAGCTGTGGTTTTGATTGTGTACAGGTGGATCATGCCCATGAGCTGAGCATTGCAGTTTGGGTAAATCGCAGGACCGTGCGATTATTGTTGACGCACGATCGAGGCAATCGTATGATTTACTCAGAGCTATTTGTGATGATGTTCATCGTGCGTATTCCTTAATGCACGATTGAATCCAATCGTGCATGAAGAAAATTGCATGACCTACCTGGAAGTAGGAAAAATCGGTGACCTGTCCAACCCCATGCATTTTTGGTCACGCATGAGCATTTCGCTCGTGCGTGAACAAGAACGCATGACCTTCCTGTATCTCAAGGCGATGTTCGTCTCTTTCAATCGCATGATCCAAATGCACGATCGTTTGTTTTGGTCATGCATTTCTTAAATTAACGCCCCTTATTTAAGTGCATAGAAATTCTGACCTAGGGGGATGGATCATTGTAGACAGAGTGAGGAGCCGGAAAATGATGGCAACGGCCAATTTGGTGATGATGATGACGTCCTTGGTGCACATGAAGATCATGAAATAATGGCGGACGATGCTGATGATGATGACCCGCCGGTCAAGGATACACGCTGCCGTAGCGGTCATAGCTACAATCTTCGCCCGCGCAACAAGTCTTGACTCTAGTTTAATTGCGCTAGTTTAATTTAGTTTATGCCCTGCTTATTTGAAACCATTAATTTATGTCATTTTAATTTGTGGTGTGCGTTTAGCCACTCTATGGGCTGCTAATAGCCCCTTTTGTTGTAAGCCTTATAAAAGGCCATTTTCCTTCATGACATTTAGCTATTATTGAAAACAATTGAAAATTTCTCCAACCCTAATTTTCTCTCATCTCTCTCTCCCTTTTCCTCTCTCATTTCCGCCGCCCCCCTTGGAGCATCCTCCTTGTGTTGGCCGCCCCCCTCATCTCCTTCTCTTTTCTCCTCCCACCTCCTCACCAACACTACAACTCCTCTTTCTTCTTCCTTATTCCCTACACTACCATGGCGTGTCTCTACAAAATCTCACGGTGATTGCGGATTCGACTATTGGGAGATGCTCTTGTGCAAGATTAGGATTGGGAGACCTTCTACGGCGTGAAGCGATGGACGGAGCACGTGTTCATCATCATTTGGAGCACCTTCCGTAGATCTCAAGGGAAACGATCATTTTCTTCTATTGGATCCAACATCTCGGATCTACTATTTCCGAGAGGGTAACGAAACTCCTACTCAAGAGATTTCCTTTCTAGATTGTTCTTGTGGTGGACGATTTTTGCGTCGATTTTCGAAGCTTGAATTTTCGCGGTCGTTTCAATAATAGTGTGGTGATTTTCGTTTGGATTTTCCGTAAACACTCGAAAAGGATTGGCGATCCTTGCTTTGGTTCTTGTTGGGGAGAGATCCACCCGTTTTCGAATCATTTTTGTTTTGGTGGATTTCTTTTTGGTACAACATCGCGCTCGTCCGGATTAATCATGGTTCTAATCCTTTTAGCTTGTGAGGATATAGATCTATAATCTATATCGTCACTCTAACGGTTGCTACCCGTACGTTGCGAATAAAAAATAAACGAAATAAAACATAGTGGAGATCTACGCTTGGTAGGTGTTGAGTTAGGATCACCGCGAGCGTTCGTCGTGCCCGTTATCTCGTTGTCCGGCGGCCTACATCAACTTTGGTATCAGAGATAGGTTAGTGTTGAGTTCTAACTCGACACAATCCTTCTCTCTCGGCCGCTCGTAGCTCGTTAAAATCTCAAAAAAAAAAAAAAAAATTCGGATTGGTCTGCGATTAGCACAAATCAAAAAAAAATTTTTGCAGAAAATCAAAAAAAAAATTTCTGGGAGCTCTCCCTTGTATTTGAAGAAAAAAAGTCTGAAAAAGTATTTTGAAATTTTTAGTATTTCTTCGGAAAGAAAAATCATCATTATAAAATATTTAGTCAGAAGCGTTTCGTGAACCCCTAGGAGAACTGCAGGTCGTGTTGTATATGCGCACTAGGTTAGGCACTGAGTATTCTGCTTTCACCTCCCACATGGCCAACAGTCATGATGACGAGCACGCTCCGGCAACGATTGCCGAGCTTCGGGAGGAGTTTAACGAGAGGTTTGACGCGCTCACTCAACTAATCCAAGGGATCGCTTTAAATCAAGCGGCGTTTTTTAACCCCGCAACCAATCCCCTTGACGGTGCTAACGCACCAAACCCTACACCCCCGGCCGCCAACCATCGTCCGGAGAGGCAACATCGCCCCCATAATCAAGACGAGCAACAAGCGCCTCGGGCTCCATATGAGCTCGACCTCACTAGGGCCGTGAAGATTGATGCGCCTTCTTACGATGGTATGGGTGAACCCCAACTATTTCTTGAGTGGTTCAAGGAGATCGAGTGCTACTTTGAGTGGCACAACCTAACAGACGTAGAGAAGGTTAGGGTTGCGCGGATGAAGCTTATCGGTAGGGCCAAGACTTTCTGGCTAAACGAAGAGCGGCGTCTAGGGACCGTAAACGGAGCTCCCCCAATTGGGTGGGCTGCCATGAAGGCACTCCTGAATGATCAATATGTCCCCGCCTATCACTGAACTCAAATGTTCGATGAGTTGGCCACCCATCGCCAGGGTAACAAATCGGTAGCGGAGTACATGGGGCTCCTTAAGGACTTAATGGTCCGGTGTGATGTCTGTGAGATGCCCGAGGTTACACTATCCCGTTTCCGCAAGGGCCTTAACCCAGATATTCAAGGCAAACTCTTGCGTTATGGTCACACGGACCTTAACACAACGTTCAACGCTGCCTTGGATATAGAGAAACACAATGCCCACAAAGCCAAAGGGCGAGCTTTCCATAAGAGAAAATCCCTCTTAGGACCCCCTCCTACAGCCCCTGGGCGGGACAAGGGGACGTTCCTGTCGACCGACTCGAATTCCGTAGTTATTACTGCTAGGAACGTTAGGAACCCCACCGGTGATAGAGTTCCGGTTGGGCGGATTAGTAAGACTAGCGCCACGTGTTTCACTTGTGGGATTCAAGGGCACTACGCTAGTGACTGCCCCACTAAATCGAAGCCACTAGCACTCATGGGCTCCCCCTCTGAACCCGCTGAAATTGTGTATGAAGCCGCGGAGGAGTCTGATGGTGAGCCTAGTGATTTGGATGACGAGTCGTATATGATGGTGATGCGTTGTATCCTAGCAACCCCGCGAGCGATGGATGATTATCATAGGACGAGCATATTTTCCCTGCATTTTAAAAGTGGTGAAAAATGGTGCAAGCTGATCATTGACAGCGGGAGCTGCATGAATGTAATATCGGAGAATGCATTCACTAGGATGAAACTAAGCACGGAACCGCACCCCCAGCCATATAAGGTTGCTTGGGTTAACAAGACGTCTATAGGGGTGACAAAACGATGTCTAGTGCCGTTGACAATTAAGGGCTATGTGGATAAGGTGTGGTGTGACGTTATTTCGATGGACGTGTGTCACGTATTGCTAGGACGACCTTGGCTCTTTGATTACGACGTGACTCATTTTGGCCGTGCCAACACCTACGAATTTAAGTTTAACGGTAAGACCATTGTGTTGAAACCCACACCGCCTAAGGACCCTTCGATTGCCTCCAAAGACACAAGTGTGCCGGCGGAACGGAAAACTATAAGTTTGATAGGTAGGAAGGAATTCGAGCATGAGACCTTCTTGGATGGTGTCGTCTATGCCTTAGTATGTCTCCAAGCTAAGGAAGAGTCACCTTCTTTAGAAAACCTACCGTTGTCTTTGCGAACACTGTTGGAAGAATATAAGGACGTCTATCCGGTGGACTTACCATCTCAATTGCCACCCATGCGGGAGATTCAGCATGAGATAGATTTTGTCCCAGGCTCTTCCTTGCCCAACCTTCCCCATTATAGGCTTAATCCTTCCGCGCATAGCGAGCTACAAACGTTAATTTCAGATTTGTTAGCTAAGGGATTTATTCGTCATAGCAAGAGCCCATGCGCCGTTCCTGCCCTTTTGGTCCCAAAGAAAGATAAGTCTTGGAGATTATGTGTCGACTACCGGGCCATCAACAAAATTACTGTTAAATATAGGTTTCCCATTCCCCGCTTGGACGACTTATTAGATATGTTATCCGGAGCCACTACTTTTTCGAAGTTGGATCTTAAAAGTGGTTACCACCAAATTAGAATCCGGGAGGGAGACGAATGAAAAACGGCATTTAAATCTAAGGATGGGCTTTATGAGTGGTTGGTGCTAGGGGAGGGGCTAACTAATGGACCGAGCACTTTCTCGCGTTTGATGACTCAAATATTTAAACCATACATGGGTAAGTTTGTGGTAGTTTACTTCGATGATATACTAGTATTTAGTCTCTCACCGACTGATCATGAGACACACTTAAGAACTATCCTTACCACTTTGCGCCAAGAGAAATTATTTATTAATCTTAAGAAGTGCTCGTTTGGTGTGACATCCGTCGAATTTCTAGGATATATAGTGAGTTCGGAAGGTATCCATGTTGACCCTAAAAAGGTCCAAGTTATTAGAGAATGGCCGGAACCCAAAAATATCATGGACCTGCGAAGCTTCCATGGTTTGGCCACATTTTATAGACGATTCATTAGGGATTTTAGTAGTATTATGGCCCCGATCACTGAATGCATGAAGAAGGGTGAATTTATTTGGACTAAAGCCGCCACTAAAGCATTTCAAAGTGATTAAAGAACGGATGTCCGAACCCCCACTACTACGGCTACCGGATTTTAGTAAGGTGTTTGAACTATCTTGTGACGCGTCAGGAATAGGAATTGGAGGAGTTCTAAGTCAGGAAGGACATCCGATTGGATACTTTAGCGAAAAACTCTCGGGCCCGAAGCTGAATTATTCCAATTATGATCGTGAGTTTTACGCCGTGATACGATGTCTCCAACATTGGAGACACTATCCGATCATGAAGCGCTAAAATTTGTAAACTCCCAAAGTAAAATCAGCCACCGGCACGCTAAATGGGTCTCCTATCTTCAGGAGTACACCTTCATTATCAAGCACCTTAAGGGTACGTTAAATCGTGTAGCGGACGCCCTCAGTCGGGTCACTTTATTACTATCTACCATGGAAATATCTGTCATAGGATTTGAAAGAATAAAAGATGAATATATTCATTGCCCAGATTTTAAAGATATATACTTAGCCGCTCACGACAAATCGTCTTCCACTATATCGGCTTATTATATCCGTGACGGTTACTTATTTAAGCACACACAATTATGTATTCCCCGCTCCTCGCTACGCCACTTCATTATATGGGAGTTACATAGTGGAGGATTAGGTGGTCATTTCGGTCGCGATAAAACAATAACTCTCGTAAAGGACAAGTTCTTTTGGCCGGGCCTCAAACCGTTGGTTAATAAAATCGTGGGTAGTTGCCGTGTGTGTTAGTTAGCGAAGGGCAACAAGACTAATGCCGGTCTTTACACACCACTTCCGATTCCGTCAGTTCCTTGGGTGGACGTTAGTATGGATTTCATCTTGGGCCTACCTTTGACATGTCGGCGCCATGATTCCATTCTGGTCGTAGTGGATAGATTTTCCAAAATGGCCTACTTTATCGCATGTCAAAATACCAACGATGCGTCCCATGTGGCGAAATTGTACTTCAAGGAGGTTGTGGCACATCGGGGCGTCCCCAAAACGATCGTCACCGATAGGGACGTCAAATTCACTAGTTACTTTTGGAAAACTCTTTGGAAACTATTGGGTACCAAGCTTATGTTCTCGTCCGCCTATCATCCTCAAACGGATGGGCAAACGGAAGTGGTGAACCGCAGCTTGGGCGGTTTACTTCGTTGCCTAGTTGGTGA
This sequence comes from Dactylorhiza incarnata, assembly GCA_033032865.1. Classification (NCBI taxonomy): domain Eukaryota; kingdom Viridiplantae; phylum Streptophyta; class Magnoliopsida; order Asparagales; family Orchidaceae; genus Dactylorhiza; species Dactylorhiza incarnata. The sequence goes on from JAWHQI010000078.1 coordinate 327,950, forward strand.
CCATAAAGGTACGTGGGACCTTATTTTGCCTCATGCTCAATTAGCTTATAATAATTCTAAAAATAGGTCCACTGGTTTGTCTCCGAATGAGATAGTGCATGGTTATAAGGCGCCCGTACCTCTTGATTTGGTTCCATTACCGCCATCATTTAAATCAAGTCAGTTTGCACAAGATTTCGCCTCCCATGTTCACACTCTACATAAGCACATTAGCGATACGCTAGCTAAACAATATGCTATTTATCAATCAAATGCTAACGTACATAGGCGAGCGGTCCCCTTGAATATTGGTGATTTGGTAATGGTTCGTCTCATCCCCGAACGGATGCCTTCCGGCACCGTAAAGAAATTGGCAAATCGGAGAGCCGGTCCTTTTCGGGTGCTAAAGAAACTAGGCGAAAATGCATATCTATTAGAGTTACCCGCTGATTGGGGAATTTCTCCTATATTTAATGTTTCGGATTTAACGCTTTATGTCGCTCCACCACATGAACTTTCTGTCTCTCCGTTTCATATTTCTACTATGCCTTCTCATGGGATGGGGGGTGAGTTTACTTCTGGATCGTTTTCCCCTTCAGATTCTACGGGAGGTACGTTGCCAATTGTTGATGCTACATGTCCTCTTTCTTTGCCTAACGCCTTTCCAAGGTTCTCCCGGACCGATTTCTTGCCTGACAGGATTTTGTAGGATGCGGTGTTCTCCACCCCAAATGGTGATATTCACAAGTTCCGTATTCGGTGGCGTGATCGCCCTGCCACGGATGATTCATGGCTCTCTACTTCGGAGTTGGAACTTCTAGATGCGGATCTCCTCCACCGCTACATTTCCGCGCACTCATCGGTGATGAGTCCTTTTGAGCGGGGGAGGATTGATGGCAACGGCCAATTTGGTGATGATGATGACGTCCTTGGTGCACATGAAGATCATGAAATAATGGCGGACGATGCTGATGATGATGACCCGCCGGTCAAGGATACACGCCGCCGTAGCGGTCATAGCTACAATCTTCGCCCGCGCAACAAGTCTTGACTCTAGTTTAATTGCGCTAGTTTAATTTAGTTTATGCCCTGCTTATTTGAAACCATTAATTTATGTCATTTTAATTTGTGGTGTGCGTTTAGCCACTGTATGGGCTGCTAATAGCCCCTTTTGTTGTAATCCTTATAAAAGGCCATTTTCCTTCATGACATTTAGCTATTATTGAAAACAATTGAAAATTTCTCCAACCCTAATTTTCTCTCATCTCTCTCTCACTTTTCCTCTCTCATTTCCGCCGCCCCCTTGGAGCATCCTCCTTGTGTTGGCCGCCCCCCTCATCTCCTTCTCTTTTCTCCTCCCACCTCCTCACCAACACTACAACTCCTCTTTCTTCTTCCTTATTCCCTACACTACCACGGCGTGTCTCTACAAAATCTCACGGTGATTGCGGATTCGACTATTGGGAGAAGCTCTTGTGCAAGATTAGGATTGGGAGACCTTCTACGGCGTGAAGCGAAGGACGGAGCACGTGTTCATCATCATTTGGAGCACCTTCCGTAGATCTCAAGGGAAACGATCATTTTCTTCTAGTGGATCCAACATCTCGGATCTACTATTTCCGAGAGGGTAACGAAACTCCTACTCAAGAGATTTCCTTTCTAGATTGTTCTTGTGGTGGACGATTTATGCGTGGATTTTCGAAGCTTGAATTTTCGCGGTCGTTTCAATAATAGTGTGGTGATTTTCGTTTGGATTTTCCGTAAACACTCGAAAAGGATTGGCGATCCTTGCTTTGGTTCTTGTTGGGGAGAGATCCACCCGTTTTCGAATCATTTTTGTTTTGGTGGATTTCTTTTTGGTACAACATCGCGCTCGTCCGGATTAATCATGGTTCTAATCCTTTTAGCTTGTGAGGATATAGATCTATAATCTATATCGTCACTCTAACGGTTGCTACCCGTACGTTGCGAATAAAAAATAAACGAAATAAAACATAGTGGAGATCTACGCTTGGTAGGTGTTGAGTTAGGATCACCGCGAGCGTTCGTCGTGCCCGTTATCTCGTTGTCCGGCGGCCTACATCAGAAAAGCTCCATTTTTTTGCCCCTTGTGAGCTCCACCTTGGGAGAGGAGATCCGACCATCATTCCATCGCAAATCTTCGCCTAGGACTTCGTCTCCGGCCACCACAATCATAGCTAGCTTTCAAGTTCAGTTGCAGAATACTTCTTGCTGCCATTTGGAAGTTCTCCGATGAGATTACTGCCAGCAAAGACTACCGAAGAAGATGGGCTCATTAGAAGGAACTGACAACTCCTCTCAGTACCCCGGAAGTCAATCGTGGACCGAGCTCGGACAAGGACTGACAACCCTTGAGTACGCCCGTGAATCCCGGCAAGCCTTCGTATGCTCGGTTGCATTTGTTCCCCCTTCCTTTGTTGTAGTATAGTTTATGAACTTGTGGAATGCGTTTATGATGTGTAAAAATCCACTGTGCTTAGTTTTATTAATCATGTGCTTGTGCTTGATTTTGTGGTCTTTTACTTTTGTGGTGCGCCTAATTTATTTCCTCCCTGCTGCTTGTTGTGTGTTTGTGCTGTCCTAGCTATTACTATGAGCATTCTTTGTGAAGAGGTGATTGCAAACCTCGTTGCTCTTCCATCCACCATATTACCCATTTGGGTCATCCACCCGAGCGACGCGGTGAAGGGGACCCGCATTTTATTTCCTGTTTGTAGTGTAGAAACACAGTCATAAAACCCCCCGTTTGGTTCGTTTCACTTTTCTTACAATTATTCTTCTGAATAGTGAACTCACACTCCCCACCTGCACTCCTCGAGAGATCGATAATTAGGTACTTGCTCCCATCTTTATTACTTGAGCGACCGGTGCACTTGCAGTTTGTGCATCAAGTTTTTGGCGCTGTTGCCGGGGAGTGCATTTAGGCGTGTGATTTTCCTGTTTCAAGAATAACTGTCAGTGTTTGTTTTTTTTATTACAGTGTTTTGTTTCAGTTTCTATCAATGCAGACCATTCTCACTCAGATCGGCAAAACAGAACACACTTTCGAAATACCTGACGAGCTAATCACCTATATATCTCAGAACTGTGTGTTCCAGGGGAACCCCAACGAAGATGTCATTTCACACATTAAAGACTTTTTGGAAGTGTGTGGCACCTTCCAGTATTCTGAGGGACTCCAAGATAAGTTTAAGTTATAGCTATTCTCATTATCACTAGCGGGAAGAGCTAGAATTTGGTATATGGTTATCTGTCCACTTGAGATCACGTCATGGAGGCAAGCTGAAGACTTGTTTCTGAAAAGGTATTGCTCGTGAGAACTCTTATACAAAAAGCACTTGAAGTTTGTCACCTTTACACAGGCTCCTAATGAACCCCTTGATGAAGCTTGGGGGAGATTTCGCCGGTTGCATGCCTGGTGCTGCGCTCAAAATAGGTACGGAGTCACTGGCCTTCAAACATTTTATTTCGGAATGCGGGAGCAGTACAGAACACTCTTCGACATTAAGGTTGGGGGAGCACTCCTTAGTCGAGGCATATCTGAGGCATGGCAGATTGTCGAAGACGTCATTTGCTCTAGCGGAATGTGGGGACGATCTATCAAGTCCCACATTGTGGAAAACTCCGACTGTGATGCAAGCTTTGTGGATAATACCCCAGATGCCATGATTGGGGAGGGGAAATTCCAACAGTTCATAAGGTGGTTCGAGGAGTGGTGGCGTTCACAGGAATTGATCAGTCGAAAAATGGATACATTGTGCGCCACCCTAAGAGGAGTGATTCAAATATTAAACCATCAACAGACTGAGACTAAGCACACTATGAATCTTCGAAGCGGAAGAAATATTAAGGCTGGTGATCAACAGCGTAGTCGACCTTCTGGACAAATGGGTTTGTCGACGGAGACTTGGACCACTGTCGAAGCACCCGCTTATGTAGCACAGGAATCTGTACCGCAATAACCTGTGATGAACACACCGCCTTTCCCTCATCGACTGCTGAATCTCCGAAAAGAGAAACAACATCACAGATTTTTGGACACGATGAAAGGTGTGCAGGTGAGTATTCCCCTGATAGATGTGCTCACACAAGTTCTTACTACGCTAAGTTTCTAAAGGATCTTGTGGAAAAAACAAGAACTTCAGATTTTGTCGGTGAAGTTTCAACTTTGGAGGAGTGCTCAACCATGGTGGGACTACATTGGCCTGTAAAACAAAAAGATCCAGGTAGTTTCACCATTGTTTGCACCAATGGTCAGTCAACTTCCCATCGAGCACTGTGCGACTCTGGAGCTTCAATCAATTTGACGCCACTCTCAATCTTTCACAATATTGGCACGGGCATCATTCGACCTACCGGTATCACATTACAGCTAGCTAATCGATCAAGAAAGAAGCCTTCGGGAGTAGTGGAGGATCTGGTGGTGGCTGTCAACAGATTAGTTTTTTCTGTGGACTGCATAATTCTCGACATAGAAAGTTGCAATGAGACACCAATTATTTTAGGGAGACCGTTCCTAGCTACAACAAGAGCAGTGATGGATGCAGAGAATAGATTGTTAACATTGCGCCTTGGAACGAAGTCGACCACATTTGACATGTACAAAGCACAAAGAGTGATCAAGAGTGCCAAGTCCGAACTTCTTGACTCCGTTGCTACTGAGCTAATGGAGTGCCCAATTAATCAATTTGAGAGATATGATGATGAGATTGATGACGCTGACAGAGATGAGAAGGGTATGTTTGATACGGAGTCAGCCATCATCCATGACTCAGTTTCAGTGTCATATTTTGCGGCTTATGATGCTCCTTCACTCAAACCTCTACTGGCGACTTTAAAATACATATTCTTGGGGAGAGCAAGACACACCCAGTCATTATCTCTGCTCTGCTAACGGATGATCAAGAATGCCAGCTAGTAAAATTGCTGAAGTTGTATATGGGGGCGTTTGAGTGGAAATCTCTGACATCAAAGGGATCAGCCCCACGGTTTGTATGCACAAAATAGTTTTAGAAGAGAGTTTCAAACCTTCAGCTCAACCCCTGCGTCGATTGAACCCTAAGTTGCAAGACATTGTCAAGGATGAGATTATTAAACTTCTTGATGCCAGGATTATTTATCGCATTAGTGATAGCAAATGGGTGAGCCCAGTTCAACTTGTCTTGAAAAAGGGAGGAATGACCGTAGTCAATAATGAGGATAACAAGCTTCTCCCATCCCGGACGATAACTGGTGGGAGAGTGTGCATTGACTACAGAACGCTCAATCTTGCCACTCGAAAGGGCCATTTCCCTCTCCCATTCATTGATAAAACGTTGGAAAAGCTCGCGGGACATGACTATTACTATTTCCTTGATGGATACTCAGGTTATAATCAAATTTTGATTGATCCGGCGGATTAGGAAAAGACCACATTTACCTATCCATCTGGGACCTTTGCCTTCAAGCGCATGCCATATGGGCTATGCAATGCCCCAACCACATTCCAACGCTGCATGATGGCGATATTTCATGACATGGTTGGCGATTTCTTGGAGGTATTCATGGACGATTTCTCTCTATTCGGAATGAGCTTCGATGCCGGGTTGAAAAATCTGGCTTTGGTTCTAAAACTCTGCGAGGACACAAATGTGGTACTAAACTAGGAAAAATGCCACTTCATGCTGGGACACAAAGTGTCCAAAAGGGAATTAGAGGTTGATTAGGCAAAGGTTGATATCATCAGACGACTTCCACCTCCCTCGTCTGTTCGAGGTATTCATAGTTTCCTGGGGCATGCTGGATTTTACAGACGATTCATCCTGAATTTTTTTCATACAGCTAAGCCGTTATCCAACCTATTGGCGAAAGACGTAAGCTTTAATTTTAACATTGAGTGTCTACATGCTTTCAATATTCTGAAGGAATATCTAACCTCCACGCCCATCCTATCATCGCCGGACTGGACCCTTCCCTTTGAAGTAATGTGTGACGTGAGTGATGTTGTTGTAGGGGTTGTCCTAGGGCGGCGGAGGAATAAAATTTTTCACACCATATACTATGCTAGTCGAACTCTGAATGATGCGCAGCGTAATTACCCCACGATGGAAAAGGAGTTATTAGCGGTCATTTTCGCCTTTGAAAAATTTCATTCATATCTAATCCTCTCAAAGGTTGTGGTACACATGGACCATGCTGCCCTACGATATCTCATGCAAAAGAAGGATGCAAAACCTCGACTGATGCGGTGGATTTTGCTACTGCAGGAATATGACATTGAAGTGCGCGATTGTCTGGTTGTTGATAATGTTATTGCTGATCACCTTTCGAGGCTCGAACACCATGGTGATTCCAAAACACCAGGGTCCCAAATTGCTGATAAATTTCCGGATGAGAGTCTTTTTGCGGTTGCATCCAACTCGTCCGCACCGTGGTTTGCTGATTTCGCTAACTTTTTGGCAAGCAAAGCTTCGCCTCAAATTTGACATATCATCAGCGGAAGAAGTTCTTCTCGGACATCAAATATTATTATTGGGAGGATCCATTACTATTCCACACTTGTGCTGATGGAATCATTAGACGTTGTGTTCCAGATCACGAATTCAAGTCCATCCTTCATCACTTTCATGACCGGGAGGCAGGTGGACATTTCGGGGCTGCTCAAACTACTTAAAAGGTACTCCAGTGTGGGCTGTTCTGGCCCACATTGTTTCGGGATGCCTTCACTCATGTTAAAGAATGCAATGAATGTCAACACACAGGAAATATCGCTCGGCGGGATGAAATGCCCTTGAATAATATGACTATTTGTGAATTGTTCGATGTGTGGGGAAACGACTTTATGGTACCATTCCCCATGTCTCATGGAAAGCTTTACATCATTGTGGAAGTGGACTATATATCTAAATGGGTCGAAGCAAACGTTGTTGATGCGAATGATGTGCGCACAGTTCTACAGTTCATCCACAAGAATGTATTTTCTCATTTTGGTACACCTCGCACAATAATTAGTGATGGCGGGAGTCACTTTTGCAATCAGCAATTTGCTCAATTACTAAAGCGGTTCGGTGTCCACCACAAGGTGGCGCTTGAATATCATCCTCAAACTAGTGGGCAAGTGGAAGTTTCTAACCGGGAATTGAAGTGGATTCTGGAGAAATCTATAAAGTCTAACAGGAAGGATTGGGCTCGGAAGGTGGATGAAGCTCTTTGGGCCTACAGAACTGCCTTCAAGACACTTATCAGAATGTCACCATTTCAATTAGTTTATGGAAATTCTTGTCACCTCCCAGTCGAGTTGGAACATAGAGTGCTATGGGCGACAAAATTGCTCAATTTGGATGTTTTAGCTGCCGGCGATAAAAGACGTAACCAACTTTGTGAGCTATAGGAGTTCAGGCACATGGCTTATGAGAACACCAGTATATTTAAGGAAAGAACAAAGCAGTGGCACGATTGGCATGTTGTTCCCAAGGTGTTTAAGCCAGGTGATACGGTATTGATGTACAATTCAAGATTGAGACTTTTCCCGGGAAGCTAAAATCGAGATGAAGTGGACCCTATATCGTCAAGAGTGTATCACCGTATGGTGCTATTGAAGTGCATGGTGACAAGGAAGGGACTTTTAAAGTTAACGATCACCGTATGAAGATATTCGAAGAAAGCACTACTGCAGAGACAGTTCATTGTATCCTTCTTCAAGACCCGGATGGGTTGTAGTGCTCCGTTTAGCCTAATTTTTGGTCCACCTCAAGGGCGTTAATGAAAAGGGCTTGAGGGAGACAGCCCAGCTGTGCCTTTGTATCCCTCGATCAATTTTTGTTGTACATTATTCTGCTGGGGCTTCATCACCAGGGTGGTTTGGATTATTTCTATGCTATTCTTCCTTTGCTGTGAGATTGTTTTGTGCTTTTGTGTAATGCTAGCATACGTTAATTTGATGGTGATATTTTAGGCTATGCTTTCATTCATTTTTGTTTGGTAGTAGTGCTTCTTTCTGCAGGTGGATGCTCATTGTACAAACCAGGTGTTGGGTCCAGCGTTCCTTCACTTGACCCGTAGCGCCTTTCCGTTGAGATAAAGATCAAGTTGCGCCTTCACCAACAGATCGGTCTTTTGGTCGAGTTGGTTGTGCTGGGTCCTCTCAATTGGTATCAGAGAAGGTTGCAGGTTCGAGACCGGGGGGGGGGGGGGGGGCGCTGTCCTGAAATTCTCTCTACCTGTGTGATTCCCGGTGGGTCAGGCGGCCGGAGCCATGTGTCAAGCCACCTCTGAGCTTGCGGGCCATGTGGAGCACCTCTGAGCTTGCGGGTCGTGCTAGACACTGGGGGGGGGGGGGATTATTATGTCCAGCGTTCCTTCACTTGAACCGTAGCGCCTTTCCGTTGATATAAAGATCAAGTGGCGCCTTCACCAACAGACCGGTCTTTTGGTCGAGTTGGTTGCGCTGGGTCCTCTCACCAGGTATTCGCCAAGAGGTGAGCAGAGGCTAAGGTGTCAACAGGCAAGAAAGAGGGCGAGCCCGGTGCTCGCAGGAAGGCTCACGAGCCTAGTTCTCGCTGGCGGCTCGCATGTAGGCGAGCGGGCCGGGCCCTCGTCGGTCGCCCATGAGGAGGCGAACGAGTCATGCCTCTCAGTTCGCGAGAGGAATCTCTTGTGGGTGGCTCACCCAGTAAGGGTCCAGGGATATTTTTACCTGAAAACCCTTGGTGGTCTGCAATTAGCCTCTTCGAACAGTGGATTTCGGATGTTGGCAGACCATTTTTGGCTGCATATAGTAAAAGAATAAGACAGAATTCCGCTATTAGCAGACCATAGGCAAAAAATATTAAATAGACCTTGAAGGGCACCTTTGGAGAGGATTCCAATCTCAGTATTCTGAGCATGATCCTCCCTAGGTTATCATGGCTTAGCTCCCAGGCTCAGCTTTGGCTTAGGAGGGGAAGCGCTCAAAGATCTTCTGGGTGTGTGGTGGGACCTCCTCGCTGCGACCAAAGGTTTGTGTCTAGTTTTGAGGCTTCGGTCTGTTCCTTCCGAGGAACCAGTAAGTGTTAGCTGCCCCTCAACATGTTGAGGGCACGAGCTCCACAAGAGACCAGGGTCAGGTTTCAAAATTTTTGGTGCGGTGAGCGTGGAGTGCAACTAGTTCAAGAAAGCTCTAATGAAGAGATATGGCAATTCTAGGTTTACAGGGGACTTAATCTTTTCGTGGTTTAGACGAGAAAAGCCGAACGGAAAGGTTCCGCAAGAGAAGTTCTCGTTCTTCCCATCTGCCCTTCCGCCGCCGCTAGTCTTCACCGTCGGTCGCCGCCTCCTCTGGATTGGACCTAGCAGTCCGTGAGGACGTTGAGAGCTTCCTTCTCTGACCTAGTTCTTATGCGACAAGAAGCTAGGGTTCTCCTTCGCTTGTGTGGACTTCTGTAGAGGGATCGATCCATTTCGATTCTTGAAGAACTCAAAGGACGTATTCAGATTTCTCTTTGGAGCACCTTGGTTGAGTGTTGACTCAATCCCGCAAAGGTACTTTGTATTTCGATTTGCTTATTCTCTTGAATCATGAAAACCGCAAGATCTGTTAGGTTCTTTTGGGTTGTTCTTGTTATTTTCGCTGCGCATATGTGATATGTAATCCCGTTCGAGGGGCATAGAAAACCCAACAGTGGTATCAGAGCTAGGTTGCGGTCAAGTGCGTGTAAATTGGGACATTTAGAAGCGTTCTAAATGCCCTAATTTCTTCTTGGAATATCATATTTGAGCGAGACCACCGCCAGGGGCGCTGCCCCTTGGACCCCGTTATGGGCACTGCCCCTAAGACCCCGCCAGGGGAGCGGCCCCTTGGAACCCCTCCAGGAACGCATGTGATTGTGTTGCGATTTTCATGTTTCAGAGGTTGTTTCTCCTTTGCAGTAACCGTCCCTCAAAATGGTTTGTGAAACCAAATGTTTAGATTATTGAATCTGACATGAGAGACGAGCTTGTCTACTGCACAAGTGGAGTTGTTGTTCATATTTCCAATGCATGTAAATCTAGAGATTTAGAAGTGTTCTAAATGCTCAGATTTAGCCATGTTTTGTCAAAGTGTTGATAGACTGTTTTTGTGCACATCTGGGATGTATCTGGAATGTGAATGTTGTAATTTTATTTTCTGATTGTGCACTGTGATTAAATGTTAATAACGATTAAAATTTTAATCACTTGAAATAAAAATCCCTTATCTAATATTATGTATTCGGATGCCTTCCGATGTATGACACTCTTCCTGCATCGATCGATGAAGTGTGGGCTTGCCAAAGCAAGGTGCATTAATCTATCTTGGTAAGGGTGCGAGCGGATAATTGTGATATCCCACTATCGACATCGGGTCAAACTTAACTAAGTGACCTCAAAGGTTGAGTGCCTAGAGGCATAGGGTTGGCATGCTCCATATGATGGATGCGAATAAAGAGTGATTCACCAACCATACAAGAGTTGCATAGTGATGCAATTGACAAATGTTGTCTACCTAAATAACCGCATTATGAGAGGAACGCCAAAGCGGACTCGTGGTGTTGGTGAAATACGGATCTTGTCCACTAAGAGAGTAACTCGCATAAACTCTCCGAATCGATATTAAGGGTTATTGATTTGATTAAAATAGTGGGAGCTCTTTAATAAAAGTCCTTATTAAAAATATATAAAATGTATTTTGAAATATAGTACTAAAATTTTACTTTGCAAAATTCCTTGTAAAATATCCATGGCAAGTGGATCTCACTCCGCCTTGTCCCCGAGAGCAATCCTTGAGAAGGATAAGCTAAATGGGACAAATTTCCTTGACTGGTATAGAAACCTGAGAATTGTTCTCAGGCAAGAGCGCAAGCTCTATGTCTTGGAAGAAGATCCCCCTGAAGAGCCAGCCTCTAATGCACCACGTGCAGATAAAGATACTTATAAGAAGTATGGAGATGACTCCTTGGATGTTGAATGCCTTATGCTCGCGACTATGAACTCTGAGCTTCAGAAGCAACATGAGAACATGAGTTGTTATGAGATGGTTGAGCACCTGAAGAAAATGTTTCAAGGGCAAGCTCGCCAAGAGTGTTCGATATATCCAGGGCGTTATCTCAGTGTAAGATGGGAGCTCGAGACCCAGTAGGAACTCACGTACTCAAGATGATTGGGTATATAGAGAGCCTTGAAAGACTGGGGTTTCCTTTGAGCCAAGAGTTGGCCACTGATCTGATCCTGCAATCGTTGCCGGACAGTTACGAGCAATTTGTCTTAAATTACAATATGAATGAAATTGACAAGACACTTCCCGAGCTCATAGGCATGTTAAGAACTGCCGAGATCAACATGAAGAAGACCGAGCCTGCTAGCTCTATACTGATTGTGCATAAAGGCAAGGGAAAGGTCAAGGGAACCAAGAAGACTAAGGTAGGACCTAAGTCACATCTTGATCCCAAGTCTTCAGCACTGAAAAGAAAGGATTGGCTAAGGAAGGGAAGTGCCACCATTGTGGTAAGGCAGGGCACTGGAGGAGTAACTGTCCTCAGTATCTAGAAGATTTACAGAAGAAGAAAGGAAGTATGACTTCCACTTCAGGTATTTTCGTTATAGAAATAAACCTTTCTGCTCCTTCATCCTGGGTATTGGAAATCAGATGTGGTTCTCACATTTGTATAAATGTGCAGGAACTGAGAAGGAGAAGAATGCTGGGTAAAGGGGAGGTAGACCTGCGCGTCGGGAATGGAGCAAGAGTTGTTGCCGTCGCCGTTGGTGTTTACTGTCTTTCTTTGCCCACAGAGCTTGTAATAGAACTAGATAATTGTTATTATGTTCCATCCATAACTAGAAACATTATTTCTATTTCATGTTTGGACATGATTGGTTTTTCTTTTGTAATTAAGAACAATTGTTGTTCTATTTATAAGAATGATGTTTGTTATGGCGTAGCCCAAATGTTTAATGGTTTATATGTTTTGAACTTAGACCATCCGATCTATAACATAGAAAATACTAAAAGACTAAAAACAAATGATTCGAATCCTACGTACCTTTGGTATTGTCGTTTAGGCCATATAAACGAGAAACGCATATCCAAGCTCCATAAAGATGGACTATTGGACTCATTTGATTATGAATCTTTTGAGAGATGCGAGTCATGTTTGTTGGGCAAAATGACGAAAGCCCCTTTCACTAGTTGTAATGAGAGGGCTAATGATCTCTTGGGTATAAAACATAGTGATGTATGCGGACCCATGAGTTCTATGGATAGAGGTGGGTTCTACTACTTCGTTACATTTACTGATGATTTCAGTAGATACGGATACGTGTTTCTTATGAAGAACAAATCCGAGACCTTTGAAAAGTTCAAAGTATTTAAAAATGAAGTAGAGAACCAACTGGGAAAAAGAATAAAAGCACTCCGATCTGATCGAGGTGGCGAATATCTGAGTCATAAGTTTCTTGATCATCTGAAAGAGTGTGGTATAGTATCACAGCTCACTCCACCCGGAACACCTCAACATAATGGTGTTTCTGAGAGGAGGAATCGTACCTTGTTAGACATGGTTCGATCGATGATGAGTCATGCAGATTTGCCTGTTTCCTTTTGGGGTTTTGCTTTAGAGACTGCTGCTTTCACACTAAATCGAGTTCCAACAAAAATGGTTCTAAAGACACCATATGAGATATAGACTGGGAAGCGTCCTAGTATGTCGTTCATCGAGATTTGGGGTTGTGAGGCTTACGTGCGACGTCAAATGCCTGACAAGTTGGAACCCAAATCGGATAAATGTTATCTCGTGGGGTATCCTAGGGAAACCAAAGGATACTACTTCTACTTGCCGTCTGAGGGCAAAGTGTTTGTCGCAAGCACTAGCGTCTTTTTGGAGAAAGAGTTCTTATCCAGAAAGACTGCAAAGGTAGAACTTGAAGAAGTTCAAGAGCCACAAACAATGAACGAACCGGAACTGCAACCTGAGCAAGGACCACAAGACGTTGTAGCTGGAGAGCCTGCTCAAGAAACACAAGTCCTACGTAGATCTGGTAGACCAAGATTTGAGCCTTAGATATATGGATTTCTCATGACTCAAATAGGTAATGTGTTGCTTATGGATCATGATGATGAGCCTGCAACCTACCAAGAGGCTATAAATGGACCAGACTCCGAGAAGTGGCTTGAGGCCATGAAATCTGAAATGGACTCCATGTACACAAACCAAGTTTGGACCTTGGTGCAACCACCTGAAGGGGTACGACCCATAGGGTGCAAGTGGGTCTTCAAGAAGAAGACCGACATGGATGGGAATGTACAGACATTCAAAGGCCGGCTGGTGGCTAAAGGTTTCAGGCAAATTCATGGTGTTGACTATGATGAAACCTTTTCCCCCGTAGCAATGGTCAAGTCCATCAGAATTCTACTTGCTATTGCTGCGTATTATGACTACGAGATCTGGCAAATGGATGTCAAAACAGCTTTCCTTAATAGAAACCTCCTTGAGGAAGTGTATATGACACAACCCGAGGGTTTTGTATCTCCAGATGAAGCCACTAAAATATGCAAGTTGAATCGATCCATTTATGGATTGAAACAAGCTTCTCGAAGTTGGAATCTGCATTTTGATGAGAAGATCAAAGAGTTTGGTTTCATTAAGAACGAAGATGAGTCTTGTGTTTACAAGAAGATTAGTTAGAGCGTTGTTGTCTTCCTGATATTGTATGTAGATGACATACTGTTGATCAGGAATGACATTCCGACCCTGCAGGTTGTTAAGAACAACCTAGGGAAGTGCTTTTCTCTGAAATACTTGGGCGAAGCGACTTATATACTTGGTATTAAGATCTATAGAGATAGATCGAAGAAGTTGCTGGGTTTGACCCAAAGTACATTGATAAGTAATAAAAAATATGTATTTTTGGTATAAGTATTAGTATAGTTTTAATTAATATTGTGAATTTTCTATGTAAATTAATGAATAAATTGCTTCTTTATTATTTCTGGTTTCTAACTTAGTTTTATTTTTGTTTTTGCAATTTTTTGCAAAATTTTCACAGGTCACGCCCTCAGACACGCCCGTGACCAAGGGCGTGTAATTTTAAAGATCAAATATCAACGGGACGGCTCAATTCAGATCAAATCCCGACAAGTTGATCAAGTCACGCCCGTGACTCTACAAGTCACGCCCGTGTTCCAGCAGAGTCACGCCCGTGAGCCGCCAGCGCATCACGTCTCGAAGCCGCACCCATGCTGCCGACATCAGCCACCCATAGTCACGCCCGTGACTTACCAAGTCACGCCCGTGACATACCAAGTCACGCCCGTGTGCAGCCATGTTTGACGGCCAGACCTTCCAGAAGGCGGCGAATACAGCCGAGCAAATGTCACGCCCTAAGTCACGGCCGTGACATTCAAGTCACGCCCGTGACCTAGGGCGTGTAAAACTCAAATTTTCCCTATAAATAGAGGGGCTCGGCTGAAGTTATTTTCATCCAAATTTTGAGTGGTTTTTGTTGTATTGTGAGTTCTTTTGAGTGATTGTGAGCTTCTCTTCTGCATTTCAGTTTAAGTTCGTTTGTAGTTTTTTTTCGTCTTCCTAGTCTAGTTGTAATGCTGATTTCAGAAATAAAATGATGTTTTTCTCATTTGGATCATCTTCTTTTTATTAATGTTAGTGTGTGTGCGTGTATGAGTTTAGCTTTATTGCTTTCATAATTTAGTTTTATTGCTTTTATAGTTAGTTTTATTGCTTTCATAATCTAGGTTTACTGTTTTCATAGCTTAGATTTACAAGCTTTCATAAAATAGTTTTATCGTTTTCTTTTTCGCCTTATTTTATCGCTTTCATTTTAAACGCTTTCTTTTTCAGTTTCTTTTAGAGTGTGTGCGTGTATGAGATAGTATTTTCCTTTTTTGTAGCTTAGTTTTTATTTCAGTCTTTATATAACTGCTATATACCACCCCCTTCTCAAATAAGAGGCTAATTTACTTTAGCACTTATTTAAGTCGGTTGGGACGGATATTATTTCTGCACCTTTATAAGTCTTTTCATTTCTATACCATCCCCTTCTCAAATAAGAGGCTAATTTACTTTAGCACTTGTTTAAGTCGGTTGGGACGGATATTATTTCTGCACCTTTATAAGTCTTTTCATTTCTATACCACCCCCTTCTTAAATAAGAGGCTAAGAACTTTTTAGCACTTGTTTAAGGTGGTTGGGACGGATATTATTACTGTTTTTATATAAGTCTTTTTATTTCCTTTTTATCCGCTTATATCCGCTTTAATTATCAAACATGTATTTTTCAACCGATAATGCCGTCTCCATTCCGATGAGTGGCTAATTTCCTTTAGCGCACGACGTCGAAGAGCATTGGGACACAAAAATAGTTTTTCTATAAAAATTAAAACATCTCTTTCTAAAATAATTAACGCTTAAGGTTTACCCGAGAATCACGTTGAGTGGAGCCACATAATCGATGTGTGGTTTTCATTTCCGTTTTCGTACCTAGTTAGCCGAGAGGCTCGTGTGTACGGACTGATCACTCACGGGTAAAGAGAAGTGCGCTCTACCCTCGAGAGAGGACGAGGTAACTCTCCCGAATTGGAAATAAAAACCCAATAGCAGGGTTCGCAACATAAAGCGAGTATTAAGAACATTCGATTGTAGAACGAGAGTTCGGTCGAATATTCATAATCTCAGGTGGGCGTACCCTCGAGAGAGGAGCGTTCATAATTATGGAACCTCCACGGCCAAGTCATCTTAATATTTTGAAAAGTCATCACTTTTAATTCTACGAAAAATCTATTTTCGTCTCAAGGTAATTCGACGTCGCGCGCTATATTTCTCATCACTTAGAACTCTAGTAAATCGCTTAAATCATCTTTCGCATTTTATCATTTAGAACTCTAGTTAAATCAACTAAAAATATTATTCCGATAAAATAATAGTTCGTCCCTCGAAGTAGCATAATCAACACGACCCGCGGAAATATACGATCCCGATATTTTCTAAAAATATCCTGTATTACTTGCGATAAGGTATACTTGCCTTTATCAAATGATTAATTTGGACTAAAAATTCAAACACAGCTTTTCAAACTCATTTAGTGCAAAACTCTCCTTTTCTACTATTCAATTCAATAGAATTCGGCATTGTAGCCGAAGCGTAATTGTCAATATTCCGAAAGAAGAAAAAGATCGTTACTTCTATCCTTCGATAGGATAACGGTTAATTTCTCAAAGTAGGAGTACTTGCGAGACTCTTCGAAAATATCCGCCAATTCTAAACTCTTAATATAAAGGTTATCTTTTATTTATAAAACAAAAAGAAGAAGCCCAAGTAATCATCAAGTTTTTGGCGCCGTTGCCGGGGACGTTTGTGTTGTTATTTGAAAGTAGGAACTGCTATTAATTTTATTCCTTATCTATATATTAAAAAAAAAAAAAAAAGGGGCACAAAAAAAAAAGAGGTTACAAAACTAATAAAAAAAAAATTATATAAATATAAAAACTTATATTAAAAAAAAAAACAATATAATAATAATAAAACAGAAAATCCAAAAATATTATTTTTTAGTTTATGACCCGAGGAAACTCCTCGGACGATTCGACTATTCCTTTTGACCCCGAAATCGAGCGCACTCTTCGTGAGCGCATCCGATCTCGTGATCAAAACTTACTCGAAACCCCCGAAGAGTCAATCAGAGATACTGTAAATATGGGCGATCCAATTCCAAATGCGGCCCCGGCCCGGACCATGGCATATTATGCCCGGCCGAATTTGGAAGATACAGGATCCAGTATTACTCGCCCGACAGTTAATAATAATAATTTTGAAATAAAATCCAGCATAATTCAAATGGTACAACAGTCGATTCAGTTCGACGGTTTGCCAGATGAGGACCCAAATCAGCACCTTTCAAACTTTTTAGAAATATGCGACACCTTTAAAATTAATGGCGTCACTGATGACGCCATTCGTTTACGCTTATTTCCATTTTCGCTACGGTCAAAGGCCAAATCATGGTTGACTTCTCTTCCGAGAGGGTCCATAACCACGTGGGCCCAATTGACAGAATTTTTCTTAACTAAGTATTTTCCTCCGTGAAAAACCGCAAAACTACGCACGGATATCACATCCTTTGTGCAATTCGATTCCGAGTCTCTTTATGAGACTTGGGAGCATTTTAAGGAATATTTGCGTAGGTGTCCTCATCACGCGCTACCAACTTGGCTACAGGTCCAAACGTTTTATAATGGTTTAAATTTTTCTACACGTCAGATGATTGATGCGGCTTCCGGGGGAACGTTAAACAACAAAACCCCAGAGACCGCTCAAGCTCTGATCGACGAAATGGCCATGAATGCGTACCAATGGAACGTGCCAAGGTCGCGTCCTACTAAACCGGCTGGTCTTTTTGAAGTGGACGCCACTACTTTCTTAGCCTCACAGGTAGAGCGGCTAAGTAAGCAGGTGGCAGAGATGACTGTTTCCTCCTCCACTCCCGCTTGGAATAATAATAATAATAATAACAACGTAATCGAAGAATCGGTGGATTACCTCGGTAATCCGGTTAGGCCCCCCTTCAACCCTAATAACAACCCGTATAGTAATACTTATAATCTAGGTTGGAGGAGCCACCCTAATTTCTCCTGGAGCAATCCTAACAATGCTCAGAGGCCCCCAAATATGAATCCTCAGGGATTTCCGCAAGGATTTCCGCAGGGATTCCAGCCTCCTCCTCCAAAACCTTCGCCGCTCGAAGATATTTTGTCTAAGTACATCGCGTCCAACGATTCAAATATCCGGAATCTTACCGGATCGATTAAAAGCTTGGAAAACCAGGTTGGACAACTTGCAAAGATGGTCTCCGAGCGGCCATACGGAGCTTTACCAGGGAATACAGAGCCAAACCCAAGGGAAAATGCCAACGCTATAACCCTTCGAAGCGGCAAGGAGGTCGTCTCCCCATTGCGGGTTGAGCCTAAGGTATGCATTTCGCCTCCGACCCCTCCACCCTCTTCTTCGATTCTAATTGCTCCAGCTTCTCCGGTTGTGCCAAATGTTTCGAGTCCTCGAATTCCTTACCCGTCTAAAATTAATAAAGAGAAGGAGGACGAAAATTATCAAAAATTTTTGCGTATTTTAAAACAAATTCAAATAAACGTCCCCTTCTGCGAGGCACTCTCCCAAATGCCGAAATATGCGAAATATCTTAAAGAGTTGCTTTCTAATAAAAAGCGACTCGAGGATGTTTCGCGTGTTTCCCTTAATGCGGAATGTTCGGCTGTTCTCCTTAACAAATTGCCGCCAAAACTAAACGACCCAGGACGGTTCTCCATCCCGTGTCTCTTTGGCAATATGTTAATAAAGTACGCTCTTGCAGACTTAGGCGCCAGCATCAATTTGATGCCTTTTTCTCTTTTCAAAAAACTCAATTTAGGCGTCCCGAGTCCGACAAAAATGAGCATCCAACTCGCGGATCGCTCGGTAAAGTACCCAATCGGGGTAGCGGAAGATGTTCTGGTCATGGTTGACGAGTTTATCTTCCCGGTAGACTTTGTCATCCTGGACATAGAGGAGGACGTCGAGGTACCCATCATCCTCGGTCGCCCCTTTCTCGCAACCTCCCGTGCGTTAATCGATGTCAGTAACGGTCGCCTCCTCCTTCGAGTTGGAGACGACGAAGTTACTTTACATATCAACCCCTCCATGCGGAACTCACTATCGAATGATGATTCCTGTTTCAATTTGGAATCCGCGTTTGTGGACGAGTGTTCTTCTCTTTCAGAATTGCTATCCTTAATGATAGACGATTCGGATCTGGCGAATCAACCTCCTTTAGAAGAATTACCGCCAGATTCGCCTTTCGAGTCTTTCGACTCGAAAGATTTAAAAATCTCCACTTCCTACGAAGAACCTCCGGTCTTGGAGCTTAAGCAACTCCCCGACCATCTAAAATATGCTTTTCTAGCCGCGAACTTAAAGCTTCCGGTTATAATATCTTCTACTTTAACTGATTCAGAAACATCCGAATTGGTTGAAGTTTTATCTAAACATCGCCGTGCAATTGCATGGCAAATTTCCGATATCAGGGGAATTAACCCCTCATTCTGCTCCCACAAAATTTTTCTCGAAGAAAACCCCCGCAAAACAATTCAGCCTCAACGACGACTTAACCCGAACATGCGGGAAGTCGTTAAGACTGAAATTATTAAACTCCTTGATGCGGGGATTATCTATCCTATTTCCGACAGTACGTGGGTAAGCCCCGTACAAGTCGTCCCGAAAAAGGGCGGTATAACGGTCGTGGCAAACACGAATAACGAATTAATCCCGACTCGTACTGTTACGGGTTGGAGGGTGTGCATCGACTACAGAAAACTAAACGATGCCACCAGAAAAGACCACTTTCCGTTACCGTTTATTGATCAAATCTTAGAGCGTCTCTCCGGTCACCCTTTTTATTGCTTCCTTGATGGTCTCTCGGGATTTTTCCAAATCCCTATTTCACCCGAGGACCAAGAAAAAACGACTTTTACTTGCCCTTTCGGCACCTTCGCATATCGGAGGATGCCGTTTGGCCTCTGTAACGCACCAGCTACATTCCAAAGATGTATGCTGGCAATATTTGGCGAGCTAGTAGAAGACATAATGGAAGTCTTCATGGATGACTTCTCCGTCTTTGGAAACTCTTTTAAAAATTGTTTAAAAAATTTAGATAGAGTCCTCCAACGGTGCGAGGAGACGAACTTAGTCTTGAACTGGGAGAAATGCAACTTCATGGTCCGAGAGGGTTTAGTCCTCGGCCATAAAATTTCTTCCAAGGGGATGGAGGTCGATAAGGCCAAAGTCGCTATAATTGAACAACTTCCTGTTCCTTCGAACGTCAAATCAATTAGAAGTTTTCTTGGCCACGCAGGTTTTTATCGGCGGTTCATTCAAGATTTTTCAAAAATAACCAAACCGCTAACTCACCTCCTGGAAAAAGATTCCCCATTCATTTTTGACACGGCCTGCGTAGAGGCGTTTAATTTTATTAAAAAGCAACTTATCAATTCTCCAATTCTGGTGGCGCCAGATTGGTCTCTTCCGTTTGAAATTATGTGCGACGCGAGCGATATCGCAGTAGGAGCTGTCTTAGGCCAACGCGTAAATAAATATTTTCATCCAATATATTACGCTTCTCGCACACTCAATGCCGCACAGGCTAACTACACCACAACGGAAAAGGAACTTCTCGCCGTCATCTTTGCTTTTGATAAATTCCGACCCTACGTAACCCTTTCACATGTAATCGTTTTCACTGATCACTCCGCCTTGAAATATCTTTTGGCCAAAGTTGATGCTAAGCCTCGCTTACTTCGATGGATCCTCCTTTTACAGGAATTTGACTTAGAGATCCGGGATAAGAAGGGGGCTGAAAATTTAGCAGCCGACCACCTCTCACATTTAGAACACCCCGTCGCAGAAGCGCTCGTCGAACCCGAAATAGACGATCGATTTCCTGAGGAGCGCCTTTTAATCATAAATAATACCAAAACTTCTTCTACCCCTTGGTTCGCAGATTACGCGAACTATTTAGTCGCGCGGGTCCTTCCAAAAGATTTTTCGACTCAGCAGAAGAAGAAATTCTTCTCTGACTTAAAAAACTACTTTTGGGAGGACCCCTTTCTCTTTCGAGTCTGCGCAGACCAAGTGATACGAAGGTGTGTTTCCAGCGAGGAGGGTGCGCAAATATTGCGACACTGCCATGAGGGGCCGGCTGGAGGGCATTATCAAGCCAACCGGACCGCGCGGAAAGCGTTAGAGTCAGGCTTTTATTGGCCCACTCTCTTTAAGGATGCTCACACTTTTGTGAGTATATGCGATAGCTGCCAGCGGTCGGGTAACATCTCCCGTCGTGACGAGATGCCCCAAAATTTTTATTTAGAATGCGAAATTTTCGATTTGTGGGGCATAGACTTTGTAGGCCCCCTACCTCCTTCTTTTAATAATCGCTATATCTTAGTGGCGGTCGACTATGTATCTAGGTGGGCGGAAGCGCAAGCTCTGCCCACCAATGATGCGCGAGTCGTCGTCCATTTTCTAAAAAAATTATTTTCTCGCTTTGGCACGCCCCGTGCAATAGTAAGTGATAGGGGCACGCACTTCTGCAATGCCCAGTTTTCAAAAATTTTATCTAAATACGGCGTCAAGCATAAGCTCGCCACCGCCTATCACCCCCAAACGAGCGGCCAAGTAGAGGTAGTAAATCGCGAGATAAAACGCATTCTGGAAAAAACCGTCTCTTTAAATAGGAAGGATTGGTCCTCAAAACTCGACGACGCGTTATGGGCGTATCGTACGGCATACAAGACCGCTATCGGTTGTACGCCCTATCGATTAGTCTACGGCAAAGCGTGCCATTTACCGGTAGAATTAGAACACCGCGCTTTTTGGGCCTTAAAATTTTTAAATCTCGATTCGAACTTAGCCTCCGAGAATAGGAAATTCCAACTCAATGAACTCGATGAATGGCGTGCGAACGCTTATGAGAGTAATAAATTTTATAAGGAGCGTTCTAAGTTCTACCACGATCGAAAAATTAAATTTCCAAAAACTTTCGCGCCGGGCGATCTTGTCCTTCTTTATAATTCACGTCTTCGTCTTTTTCCGGGTAAGCTCAAATCCCGCTGGTCCGGCCCCTTTGCAGTCAAAGAGGTTTGGCCGTATGGGACCGTTCTTATCTCTCACCCCGAAAAAGGCGATTTTAAAGTCAACGGCCACCGTTTAAAACTATATCTTGCGGGCGATCCGGTGGACGGACACACAGAATCTTTAACCCTCCCCAATTTATAATCTCACCACGCCAAATGCGTCAAGCTACGCGACGGTAAACAAAGCGCTCGTGGGAGGCACCCCATATTTATCTAATATTTTTATTATGCTTTTTCTCTATTTTTGCAGGGTTTCTTCCGACCCCGCCAACTTTACTTCAGGGATGCCTTTTTGCTTCCTTTTTCCTTTTGTATATATTGCATTGTTATTTTCTCTTCTTCATACTTACATTACAACATTGGGGACAATGTTGGGTTTTACGTATGGGGGTGTATTTCCCGTTTTCAAAACAAAAAAAAAAAAAAAAAAATAATAATATGTATGTTTTGTAGTTGAAAAAAAAAACAAAAAAAAAAAAAACAAATAACAACAAAAAAAAAAAATAAACCCTACTTTACTTTTATTCTTAAAGCATTTAGTTTCGAGAGTATATGTTTGTGGATTTTCATAATCGCTCGTTTTACTATTTGTTTGTTTATCTAAGATCGATAGATTTAAACGTTCGGGGTTAAGTTTTAAAGAATATCTTGTGTTTTTAATTTAAATAGAGGCTTTGTTATCAAGCACTACTTCTACTAGCTAAAATAGAGACATGTGTATTATGTTAGCAAAACAACTTTAGACTGCAATTATCCCTACTTTATGTCTTCAGGAATCTAGGAATACTCAACTTACTAAGGTTGCTCTCAAAACTTTTTTTTATTATTCTAGAATTTCTCTTGAAAACCCCTTGTATACACCAATTTAGCATGGCAAAAACACAAAAAGAAGAAAAAAAAAAAAAAAAAAAAAGATCTTATGTCAATGGGAATACAAAAATTCCGTAAACATAGGCACCCAATATTTGTTAAAAGAAATCCTATGTCAATGGGAATTACAAATTCCGTAAACACAGGCATTGGGTTAATTAAAAAGGTCAATTTTCCCTCGTCCCTCGTACACCAACGATGGGAGTCAAAGGAAACTTTATAAGAGGGGTGAGATGATACAATTCATCACCCCTAATCCAAGTACTCTTCTATTTGCCAAGGCTTTTTACCCCCTTTTCCCTTAACCAAATTATTGTTTCTAGTTTTAATTCAAAAAAATCATTTGAGAGCATAATTAGTAACTTATATTTTTCCTTTATGTTTCTTTAAACAAAGGTTATTATAATTTCGATCTAATCTCGTTTACTAATGATTGCAATTTTGTTTGCTATTTGGTTAATTAAGAAGTCTTTTGGCCAGGACATTTCTTCTACTTAAATCATTTGCATAATTTAGGACTTAACTCTTATTACTCCGAATTTTTATTTTTCAGTCTCTTATGATTAAAATAAAACGATAGCCAAAAATTAGAACTTATGTTAATCCCGTATAGATCTCTCTTACTTTTGCCCTGGAATAGCAAAAGCTTAAGTATGGGGGTATTTGATAAGTAATAAAAAATATGTATTTTTGGTATAAGTATTAGTATAGTTTTAATTAATATTGTGAATTTTCTATGTAAATTAATGAATAAATTGCTTCTTTATTATTTCTGGTTTCTAACTTAGTTTTATTTTTGTTTTTGCAATTTTTTGCAAAATTTTCACAGGTCACGCCCTCAGACACGCCCGTGACCAAGGGCGTGTAATTTTAAAGATCAAATATCAACGGGACGGCTCAATTCAGATCAAATCCCGACAAGTTGATCAAGTCACGCCCGTGACTCTACAAGTCACGCCCGTGTTCCAGCAGAGTCACGCCCGTGAGCCGCCAGCGCATCACGTCTCGAAGCCGCACCCATGCTGCCGACATCAGCCACCCATAGTCACGCCCGTGACTTACCAAGTCACGCCCGTGACATACCAAGTCACGCCCGTGTGCAGCCATGTTTGACGGCCAGACCTTCCAGAAGGCGGCGAATACAGCCGAGCAAATGTCACGCCCTAAGTCACGGCCGTGACATTCAAGTCACGCCCGTGACCTAGGGCGTGTAAAACTCAAATTTTCCCTATAAATAGAGGGGCTCGGCTGAAGTTATTTTCATCCAAATTTTGAGTGGTTTTTGTTGTATTGTGAGTTCTTTTGAGTGATTGTGAGCTTCTCTTCTGCATTTCAGTTTAAGTTCGTTTGTAGTTTTTTTTCGTCTTCCTAGTCTAGTTGTAATGCTGATTTCAGAAATAAAATGATGTTTTTCTCATTTGGATCATCTTCTTTTTATTAATGTTAGTGTGTGTGTGCGTGTATGAGTTTAGCTTTATTGCTTTCATAATTTAGTTTTATTGCTTTTATAGTTAGTTTTATTGCTTTCATAATCTAGGTTTACTGTTTTCATAGCTTAGATTTACAAGCTTTCATAAAATAGTTTTATCGTTTTCTTTTTCGCCTTATTTTATCGCTTTCATTTTAAACGCTTTCTTTTTCAGTTTCTTTTAGAGTGTGTGCGTGTATGAGATAGTATTTTCCTTTTTTGTAGCTTAGTTTTTATTTCAGTCTTTATATAACTGCTATATACCACCCCCTTCTCAAATAAGAGGCTAATTTACTTTAGCACTTATTTAAGTCGGTTGGGACGGATATTATTTCTGCACCTTTATAAGTCTTTTCATTTCTATACCATCCCCTTCTCAAATAAGAGGCTAATTTACTTTAGCACTTGTTTAAGTCGGTTGGGACGGATATTATTTCTGCACCTTTATAAGTCTTTTCATTTCTATACCACCCCCTTCTTAAATAAGAGGCTAAGAACTTTTTAGCACTTGTTTAAGGTGGTTGGGACGGATATTATTACTATTTTTATATAAGTCTTTTTATTTCCTTTTTATCCGCTTATATCCGCTTTAATTATCAAACATGTATTTTTCAACCGATAATGCCGTCTCCATTCCGATGAGTGGCTAATTTCCTTTAGCGCACGACGTCGAAGAGCATTGGGACACAAAAATAGTTTTTCTATAAAAATTAAAACATCTCTTTCTAAAATAATTAACGCTTAAGGTTTACCCGAGAATCACGTTGAGTGGAGCCACATAATCGATGTGTGGTTTTCATTTCCGTTTTCGTACCTAGTTAGCCGAGAGGCTCGTGTGTACGGACTGATCACTCACGGGTAAAGAGAAGTGCGCTCTACCCTCGAGAGAGGACGAGGTAACTCTCCCGAATTGGAAATAAAAACCCAATAGCAGGGTTCGCAACATAAAGCGAGTATTAAGAACATTCGATTGTAGAACGAGAGTTCGGTCGAATATTCATAATCTCAGGTGGGCGTACCCTCGAGAGAGGAGCGTTCATAATTATGGAACCTCCACGGCCAAGTCATCTTAATATTTTGAAAAGTCATCACTTTTAATTCTACGAAAAATCTATTTTCGTCTCAAGGTAATTCGACGTCGCGCGCTATATTTCTCATCACTTAGAACTCTAGTAAATCGCTTAAATCATCTTTCGCATTTTATCATTTAGAACTCTAGTTAAATCAACTAAAAATATTATTCCGATAAAATAATAGTTCGTCCCTCGAAGTAGCATAATCAACACGACCCGCGGAAATATACGATCCCGATATTTTCTAAAAATATCCTGTATTACTTGCGATAAGGTATACTTGCCTTTATCAAATGATTAATTTGAACTAAAAATTCAAACACAGCTTTTCAAACTCATTTAGTGCAAAACTCTCCTTTTCTACTATTCAATTCAATAGAATTCGGCATTGTAGCCGAAGCGTAATTGTCAATATTCCGAAAGAAGAAAAAGATCGTTACTTCTATCCTTCGATAGGATAACGGTTAATTTCTCAAAGTAGGAGTACTTGCGAGACTCTTCGAAAATATCCGCCAATTCTAAACTCTTAATATAAAGGTTATCTTTTATTTATAAAACAAAAAGAAGAAGCCCAAGTAATCATCATACATACATTGACAAGGTGTTGAAATAGTTCAACATGCTTGAGTCCAAGAAAGGATTCTTACCCATGTCACATGGTGTGAGTCTCTCTAAGGACCAGTGTCCAAAATCTTTGGAAGATAAGGACCGCATGAAGTTGATTCCATATGCTTCGGCAATTGGATCAATCATGTATGCAATGTTATGTACTCGACCCGATGTCTCATATGCTTTAAGCATGACTAGCAGGTATCAGTCTGATCCTGGTGATGGTCACTGGATAGCTGTCAAGAATATCCTAAAGTACTTGAGAAGGACTAAGGATACATTCTTGGTGTTTGGTGGAGAGGAAGAGCTCGTTGTAAAGGGTTACACGGATGCAAGCTTCCATACTGACAGAGATGACTCAAAGTCACAGTCCGGTTTTGTGTTTTGCCTTAATGGAGGAGCTGTAAGATGGAAGAGTTCCAAGCAAGAGACAGTTGCTGATTCTACGACTGAGGCTGAGTATATCGCTGCAACAAATGCGGCGAAGGAGGCTGTATGGATTAGGAAATTCATCAGCGAGCTTGATGTAGTTCCTAGCATTGTTGATCCCGTAGTTCTCTACTGTGACAACAACGGTGCAATTGCACAAGCTAAGGAATCTAGATCTCATCAGCGCTCCAAGAACATACTTCGGCGTTTCCATCTTATTCGGGAGATTGTTGATCGAGGAGATGTGAGCATATGCAGAGTACCGACTGAAGAAAATATAGCGGATCCATTGACAAAGCCTCTTGCGCAAAAGAAGTATGATGCCCATGTTAGATCAATGGGTATTAGATACCTAAATGATTATCTTTAGTGGGAGCCTTGTGGATTGCATATTTGTTGGTTGTTTGTTCATTGGATGAATTGTAATATGTACTATGTATTTCATTTTATATTTATGGCAAGTTCTTTTATTATGTCATTTATATCTGTCTGATAAGATTAATTAGCATAATAAATATCCTTAGAATGTTTGCTTCCATAGGAATTCAAGTACGTGACTTGAATGTGAGGGTCTATGTATAAATGAAGCTTCATTCTTAAATGGTCCCTGGTCGAGGTATCATCCTAGAAATTTAGGGCGAGGATGAGACGATAAGACCAGCATGTGCATTGACTGATGACCGGTTCTCATAGGTCATGATATTGTGATATCAAGTCATCACATGGGTACTTGTTGAGAACAAGTTGTACTGGACAGACCCCCCGTGAGACTACTTTGTGGATTGTTATTTGAACGTGTCACAAGTAGGTCTCAAGTGACAATGGTGTTTGTGGTCCTTTGACCTGAAGTCATAACATTCATCAGGTGAGGAAGAGCATACTTTGATGCCATATAAAGTCTTCTCTTGAGAAAGTTTGACGATAAGGGTGGTTGTTGGGTATGTTACAAATCATTTGGATGTTTGTGTGTGAGCAAAAATGAGATTTTTCCTCCTGTATGACAAGAGTTACATCCATGGGCCCCTTGATGGAATGAGACTGAGAAATGCATGGCCATGCTTGGTTGAGTCAATATATGATATTGAGCTCACCAATTTCAGATAGTCTATTCTAGATCAGGAAACTAGGATTGAACAATCATGAGGGTGACACGGTCCAAGCCTCTAGTTCTATCCGGATGTAAGGGACAAAGGGACATGACAACACTGATACATTGGTCATGACAGGCTTGTTGAGTTATGAACTATTATTGCTTGGGTAGCAATGATGTATTGCTAGATGCCGCTCATTGTTTGTGAGACTTTTGTTGATACTTTGTTATCAAGTGGGAGACTGTTGGAGTTTCTGAGGTAATCTCAAAGCCATCAATAGTTAGTCTTGCTGCCAACGCAATATGAGCCTATAGGGTCGCACATAAAAGCGTTTGGAGAAGTTGGAGAAAGGATTGTGTTGGCCTCACTCATATTGGATATGAGTGGAGGACCAATCCTGTGACTGCTTGGCATTAACTTGAGAATGTCTCAACGGGAAATCGTTTAAAGGGTTTAAACAAATGGCTTTATGCTAGACAAATTCGGGTAAAGGGTTTAACCGAACTGTGTCAAATTCGGCTAAAGGGTTTAACCGAATTACGTTGATTCGACCAATGGAATTCGGCTGTATCGATTCGGCTAATGTCATTAACCGAATTCGACTAAAGGGTTTAGCCGAAATATATCAGTTCGACGAAATGGTTTCGACGAAATGATATAACCGAATTTAAATAGTCGAATCGGCTATAGCATATAGACGAATTCGTCGAAATGGTTTCGCCGAATCTGAGTCGAATTCGGTTATAATGATTAGTCGAATTCGGCGAATGTAAATCTGGACAGAAATGTTCTGGTCTGCGGATAGCCTGATTTATGTGTTTTAGTATAAAAGGGCTTGCAATTCTAGGTTTACAGGGGACTTAATCTTTTCGTGGTTTAGACGAGAACAGCCAAACGGAAAGGTTCCGCAAGAGAAGTTCTCGTTCTTCCCGTCTGCCCTTCCACCACCGCTAATCGTCGCCATCGGTCGCCGCCTCCTCTGGATCGGACCTAGCAGTCCGTGAGGATGTTGAGAGCTTCCTTCTCCGACCTAGTTCTTGTGCGACAAGAAGCTAGGGTTCTCCTTCGCTTGTGTGGACTTCTGTAGAGGGATCGATCCATTTTGATTCTTGAAGAACTCAAAGGAAGTATTCAGATTTCTCTTTGGAGCACCTTGGTTGAGTGTTGACTCAATCCCGCAAAGGTACTTTGTATTTCGATTTGCTTATTCTCTTAAATCATGAAAAACGCAAGATCTGTTAGCTTCTTTTGGGTTATTCTTGTTATTTCCGCTGTGCATATGTGATATGTAATCCCGTTCGAGGGGTATAGAAAACCCAACAGTGTCGGGGTACACCCTTCAACTTACCTTTATAGTAGGGTTGTGGGAGGGGTTCTTCAAGATGGATCTCAAGAGGAGGGCTCCCTTGTCCTTCGAGGAGCTGATGTAGAAAGCGGCGGAGGAGATAGAAGGGGAGGCTCCAACCCCGAGTTCACGAAGAGGTTGGCACGGCTGAGCGAGTCGTAGGTCAAGCAACCAAAAGCAAGGAGAAGAGACGAAGCAAGGGCCCCAGAGGTGGGTGGAGGCAGCAAGAAGGGGGAGGCAAGGCCCAGGAAGGGGTTTCTACCAGGGAGGGGAAACTTCCAAGGAGGTCAAGGAAGACCCCATCAGCTAGGGTGGAGGCAGGGCCCGAGGACACCTCCCCACCTGCCTCAGCAGGCGATGGAAGTTGGGCGAGGGAGAGCAAGAGGAGGAAGAGGAGCAGGAGTTGGAGGAGCCGGTCCTAGGAGGAGGAATAGAGGGGCAGAGGCCGAGAGGAAGGGGGAGGCGTTGCCCTATTGTGACTTCCACAAGGAAGAAGGTCACAAAATGGCCACCTGCCTAGAGTTCTTGGAGATGAAGGGAGTAAGGGTGTTGGTGCCGCGGGAGCAGCGGCTGGTGAGGATCGAGGAGGTCCTATCTCAGAAGGAGGACGATGAGAGGTGTGAAGACCGGGCGACGTGGGGACCTAAGGAGGGATCAGGGTGATCCATAGGGGGTATAGATTGAGGCGACCTGGAAGGCAAGCCTCCATTCCATCTATCGTCGTAGCATGGCTTTGACGTCCCAAGCCCCGCCCCCCAGTAGAAAAGATCTCGTTCACCCAAAAGGATTTGCCGGGTCATGAAGACCCGTTCAGCGATGCGCTGGCCATTCAGACAGCGATCGAGAACTTCACCGTCTCCTGGATCCTCGTGGATAAGCGGAGCTCGGTCAACGTCATCTTTAAGAAGGCATTTGACGAGATGAAGGTGGAGGCCAGGAGGGTGCTGGCCTCGGATGGCCCATTGTTTGGGTTCTCCGGGGAGAGAAAGGAGGTGGAAGGGGGAGTGGGACTCCATGGAGTCCTGGGGGGGGGGGTAGTCCCAGAACTGCCGCTTTGTTATAGTGGATGCCCCTAGCAGCTACAACATCATCTTCAGACGACCACTCATCAGTGCAATTAGTTGGAACCCCTCCACCTTTCATCAATGCCTCAAGTTCAACGCGTGAGGAGTCCAGGTACGGATAAGGGGAGATCCTAAGGTGGCAAGGCAGTGCTATGTGACTGCCGTGAACACCATCTTCTGGATGGATGAGGCAGAGGAATGAGATCGGGAGATGGAGGAGTCGGCGAGGCTCGAACAGGCAGGAGAGGAGAAAAGGGCAGGAGAATGTCAGTCCCAGCAAGAAGGGTCAGAAGAACTGATGGAGGTCTGAGGAGTACTATTTGTACTCATCTTTTAGCATAATTTTGATGTAATTTTAATATGAATTTATATCAATTATTTGTTTTATCTTATAATAATCATTCCTTTTTATTTCTGTCACTAATATAAGTTTAGTTTATGTTTTGCAGGTTTTCTGGGCACTTTGATCAAAAATATCAAGTACACGCCCAAGGTCACGGGCGTGACCAAGGGCGTGTCAGCCTAAGATGTGTTCCAGACCTGCTGCCGCTACTTCGGGCCCATTCCGTGAAAATTCGCCAAGTACACGCCCCAGGTCACGCTCGTGACCAAGGGCGTGACATCCAAGTCACGGTCGGGACCACGCCACCAGCATCCAGATCGAGCCGCCGCGTCATTTAAAGTTACACGCCCTCGGTCACGGGCGTGACCGAGGGCGTGACCTACAGTCACGGGCGTGACTCGCCCCGCGCTTCTTCCCGCCAGAGTTTCCCGCCAGCAGCACTATTTCAAGATTACACGCCCCAGGTCACGGGCGTGACCTAGGGTGTGACGCGTCCGAAACGCCTGCATTGAAGCCAGAACGCGCGCTCTCCGCACCAGCATCGATCACGCCCCTTACACGCCCTTGGTCACGGGCGTGACCAAGGGCGTGTAACCTCATTTTTTCAGCTATATAAAGCCAGCTTTTCCAGATGTTTAAAAGAAGAGTTTTTTAGGATTAGATACTTCGTTTCATGTTTATTTTTCATGTTTTAGTAGTCTTGTAATCCTTCTTCTTGCAAATTGTATTTTCATTTCAATAGTCGTAATTCTCAATTTCATAGCTTGTACTCTCTTTTGTAATTTAATAAATTAGATCTTTTCTTCTCTCATTCCCCCTCTCTTTTATGATACGCTCTTTTATTTATTTTGATTCCCCAATCTCCATGAGTACCTAAAATCTCTATTGGTACTCAATCGAGATGATCCAAGGAATAATATTGCTTTTGAAGTAATTTAGAATTGCTTTTTCTCTTTTCTAAAAACGCTTAAGATTTATCCTTGATTTTAATGAAATGAGATTATACTTTCTAGTTTATAATTCTCGTTCTTGTTTTCGTTCTTTAGTTAGCCGAACAAGCTCGTAAGGCGAATCGATCATTCAAGGATAAAAAGAGTAGAATGCAATCCTCGAGAGAGGACGACGTTACCCTTCCGGATTGGAGTAAAAGCCAATAGCGGGATTCACTTCGATAAGGCGAGTTTTAGGGGTTTCGATTCTAGAACGAGAGTTCGATTGATCAACCTAAACTCAGGTGAGCGCATCCTCGAGAGAGGTGCGTTCATAATTCGGGAATCTCCACGGTCAAGGCTATTTTATTAAGAGAATGCGCTTTTATTCTTCGTTCTTATTTTATCTCCAAGGTGATTCAAAGATCGAGTGCTGAACTTTTTACTCGTCATTTAATTTAATCTTATTTTTATTTTCCGTTTGCAAAATCACTCCCAAGTTCTATTTGATAAAATAATAGAGATTTTCTTGAAGTAAGAGTAATCAACCGCCCCGAGTCTAATACGACCTTGTTTCAATAACCTATACTACATTCGATACGGTACACTTGCCGTTATCGTTTGCAAGCATAGTTATGCCTCACCAAGTTTTTGGCGCCGTTGCCGGGGACACGGTTGATATTCCGAAAAAAGAAATATTTATTAATTTTATCGTTCTCTTTCTTCTCCCCCTTTTCTTTAATTTTATTTTTATATAAAAAAAATCTTAAAAAGCGCAATCTAAATTCTCGGAAAGGACGCTTTGGGTTTGAATTCCCATCATAGCCTCTAGTACCTTGCAAACCCTTCACCGGGTAGATCTTGGGAAGTCCGTGAATAATTTAACCCGCTTTTTGAAAAAAAATTTATAATAAAAAAATTTATAAAATTCCGTTCATTTAGGTAAAGGTTGTTTCCTTTTTATTTTTTTAATTATGAAATTATCCGAATTGGCCGTTAAAGTTGCCGAGCTTACAAACCAAGTTTATATCTTACAAGCCGCACGAAAACGCCAAATTAGTTATTATTATTGTGGTGCGCCTCATCAAAGTGAGGAATGTTATTTACATTCTTATTCCCAAAAGAATTATTATGAAAATAATTATCCTCAATATTATGCAAATAATTTTGATAATAATTACGATCATAATTTTTCATCTTTTAATGAAAATAATTCTTCAAACTTTGATGAAAATAAATTTTCTAATTTTAATGAAAATAATTTTTTGGCATTTAATAATTGTTCTTCTAGCTCCGAAGTTGATTATTGCTCGTGGCAAGCTCACCCGGATAGTTCCCGGAGCAACGAAGATAAATCTTTAGATCCGAATTTTTGTTTCTCTTCTTATACACCGCAGTCTTCGTTCTCTAATTTAGGGGAAATTTCGCAGATCCAAATAGATAATTCCCCCCAAAATTTAGAGGAAAATAATTTTTCTAATTTTCACGAGAATAATTTTTCGGCCTCTAAAAATTCGTCTTCTAGCCCCGAAGTAGATTATTCTTGGTGGCACGGTCACCCGGATAGTCTTCAGGGCGATGAAAATAAAACTTTAGATCCGAATTCTTGTTCTTCTTTTACGCCGCAATTTTTGTACTCTAATTTTGGGGAATATCCGCTTTTTCAATTTGATACTCCACCCCAGAATTTAGATGAGAATTTTCTTTCTTCTAGTGTTTTTTCCTCGTCTTTGGAAAATTTAGTTATGGAGGAACATGATTGCTCATGTACTCCCATAGTTTCTTTTCCCAATTGTGAAAAAAAATTCTCTTACCAAGAAATTCTTAATGTTTCGGGCACCCCGGATGAACTAGAAGAAGAACAAGTTTCCTCTCCTACTTCACCCGGATCTTCTTTCCTTTATCATGAATTTTCGCAAATCCCTTCTATTTTAATTCAACCAGAAATTCATGAAATTTTTGTGTCCGAAAATCTCATTCCGCTTGGTAATACGCTAGATTTTCCTAATGAAAATTTTATTTTGGAAAAGGAACAACCGGAGCTTAATCATTTATTTTCGCAAGCGCTTCCTCCTTGCGAAACATTTTCTGAATCGCTTAGTTCTGATTCTTTTAATACTAATAATTTCCTTGTAGATGATGAGCCGTTGCAACCAAACGTCTTCAGAGATCCATTTGCCGCTCATCTTCATCTTTCCAAATTACCTAAGGTTTGTTTAGGTAATTTGGATTCACAATTTCAAGCTCACCGACAACAAAAGAATCAAGACTACAGCGGAGGAGTTGCGGTGCGACTGACGCCGGCCCATGGAATCAGAACTAAGGAGTTGCTTTTTCTCTTTTCTAAAAACGCTTAAGATTTATCCTTGATTTTAATGAAATGAGATTATACTTTCTAGTTTATAATTCTCGTTCTTGTTTTCGTTCTTTAGTTAGCCGAACAAGCTCGTAAGGCGAATCGATCATTCAAGGATAAAAAGAGTAGAATGCAATCCTCGAGAGAGGACGACGTTACCCTTCCGGATTGGAGTAAAAGCCAATAGCGGGATTCACTTCGATAAGGCGAGTTTTAGGGGTTTCGATTCTAGAACGAGAGTTCGATTGATCAACCTAAACTCAGGTGAGCGCATCCTCGAGAGAGGTGCGTTCATAATTCGGGAATCTCCACGGTCAAGGCTATTTTATTAAGAGAATGCGCTTTTATTCTTCGTTCTTATTTTATCTCTAAGGTGATTCAAAGATCGAGTGCTGACCTTTTTACTCGTCATTTAATTTAATCTTATTTTTATTTTCCGTTTGCAAAATCACTCCCAAGTTCTATTTGATAAAATAAAAGAGATTTTCTTGAAGTAAGAGTACTCAACCTCCCCGAGTCTAATACGACCTTGTTTCAATAACCTATACTACATTCGATACTGTACACTTGCCGTTATCGTTTGCAAGCATAGTTATGCCTCACCAAGGTCCGAGAAGGGAGAAAAGAGGAGGAGGCCGAAGCGCTAGCTCATGATGAGGAGAAGGAGGGTGATTGGAGGAGCAGTCCTGGCTGGAGGCCATGGATGAGGTTGTGTAGCTCGAGGTCACCACCCGAGCAGGGGTGGTAGAAAAAGTCAAGATCAGTAGAGAGCTCAGCCTGGAGGAGCAGAAACAAATCCTGGCCTACGTACAGGGGAATGTGGATGTCTTCACCTGAAGTGCACCGGAAATGCCCGGGATCGATACAGATGTGGCTTGCCATCGCCTCAACCTCGATCCAAGCACCTGACCCATCCGACAAAAGAAGAGAGCCATTGCTGACAAGCTGGAAGGGCCCATCTAAGAGGAGGTGGGCAAGCTCCTCCAAGCAGGGTTAGTATCGGAGATCCAATACCCAGGCTGGGTCTCCAATGTGGTTATGGTAAAGAAGGGGGAGGTGAGCGGAGAATGTGCGTTGACTTTTCTTTACTTAATAAATCATGCCCCAATGATTGCTACCTGAAAGTGCACAGTTAGCCTCACTAGAATTCTCTAGAGGGGGGTGAATAGAGATTTTAAAATATTTTGTGCAAAGTTAATAAATAAATAAATAAATAAATATATATATGTGTGTAATATTCACAGATTTAAGCTTCCCACACACCAACAAGAATTAAGCAAATAAATAAAGAAATAGCATAAAGAAAATCACAGCACAACACAAAGAAATATAGTGGTTCCCCAAACTTTGGGTAGTCCACTCTTCTACCCCCTTGGTAGGAATTCACTATCTTGCACTGAGTCTTTTGATAAGGAGACTCTTAGAACCATCCTGAGTCTTTTGATAAGGAGACTCTTAGAACCACTACAACTGAATTTTTTGAAGAGAGATTCTAAAAACTCTTTTACAAAATTTGAAAATGAAAAAAGAATAAGAAGAAGGAGTAGAAGAAAAACAATTGAAGCAAGAAAGAATCTTCTTCCTTGCAAGAAGATTAGAAGCACAAGTATAGTGAATGAAATCACTCTTCTATAGTAAGAAGGAGATTGTAGGCCTTTTTCTCTATCAGTGAGAACTTTCAGAAATGGCAGCAGTATGGCTTTAGAAGGAGAAGAAGAAGGCTTTTTCTTTGCTGCATCACTCTTTCACTTTTCTCAGCTTTCTCACTTTTCACTTGGGAGCTTCTCCTCTTTTTCAAATGGATGGAGTGGATCACTTCTCCTTTTTCTTTGCCGACCTCCTTCTGTATTTATAGCTCTGTTTATTCAAAAATATTGCTATAGGAGGATAATCAATTAGCAGTCAGAGAAATTGTAAGAAAGAAAAGTTTCCATAATCATTATTTCTGTAGAAGGAAATATATCATTTTGTTTGCAAATAATGTCCATAATAATCTTAATCAAATTAGCCAAGAATCATTTAGAAGGAAAGATTGATTAAGAACGGCTAGAAAAGAATAATATAATTCCATAAAATTCAGATCTACAGATAGAAGGAAAGAGATCTGGCGTGTTTTTGAATCTGTCACAGAAATCGACGTGCGTCGATTACTATTCGACGTAAGCATTGATTTCAGCCTGGCTAGACGTCGAGAAGAAAATATGGAAAGAGCGTCGACAGAGGTGCGTCGACTTTACTGGGTGCATCGACTAAAAATCAGAGTTACGTCGACTTTGGTTACATCGAATTCTGTTTAGAATTACTTCGACTCAGTATGAGAGATACGTCAACTACACTTCGACGTTGCGTGGATTACTATTCGACGCATATTTACTTAAACTAATTTTTCACTCTAAGAATACATATTCTACTCATTTCTAGGGGTTAAGATAAATCATTTCCCCAACAATCTCCCCCTATTTGTCTTAACCCTATTCAGAGAGAAATTTTATCAGCTTGTAATCAACACATCAAAGCATATTTATAGAGAAGAGATATATTAGGTAATCAGAAGATAATGGAAAAAGAAATCATATAACCGACTTTTTGTACAGATCAAGCAGTACTTAAGTATTAAAAATAGAGCTCTGCTCAAAATTGTTCAACATATCATTCAGGAGGAGTAGGAGGAGTTTTTCTCTTCCTAGAGAATACTAAAGGGAGATCAGGTCTTTTTATAGAGGTGAGTTGTTCCTTCTCAGTAGCAAGATGTTCATTCAGCTCCCCCTGAGTCAAAGCAGTCTGCTCCCCCTGAGATAGAACTTCCTTTATACTTTCTTTTTCTGCTTCTTCAGCTTCTTTTTCTTTTTCACTTTCAGCCAAAACTTCAGCCTCTGCTTCCTTTTCAACTTCTTTCTCTGCTCTACTTGCCTCCCCTTGAAAGAGAGCTACTTGTTGTTCAGCTTCTCTTGCGATAGAAAGTACATTGTTAGCTGTTCTGTAGTATGTAGCTCAGGTACTATTTCATTCCCA
This sequence comes from Dactylorhiza incarnata, assembly GCA_033032865.1. NCBI lineage: Eukaryota > Viridiplantae > Streptophyta > Magnoliopsida > Asparagales > Orchidaceae > Dactylorhiza > Dactylorhiza incarnata. Next base: position 364,200 of record JAWHQI010000078.1, read on the forward strand.
ATGGTCTTAAGCAGACCAAGACTATCAGATTTTGATGTTGGAGAGGATTTGTGTGAGTGAGATTTGTGGCTGGAGAGCTGTTCTTCATCTAACTTCTCCCCCTTCTTGACCTTCTTAGCCAAGGAGGTTAAGAATGATTTAGTAACCTTAGATGAAGACACAGAGGTTTTGAGTACTTGCACAGAGGCATTTACCCCATCCAACTAGGTTTGCATGTGCCTGATAGAGGAGTGAATTTGAAGGCAGTGTCCATCCAACATTTCTTGAAATCTTTGGGCTGCTGACTGGATACACAGAGTGATGAGAGTTTCAGTGCATGGAGATGGTTCAGGGTGTGTTGGTGAAGGAGATAATGGTGGAGGGGATAAAGGTGGAGAAGTGATTATTGATATATGAAGTATGTGAGATGATGTAGGTAGAGAGGATGTGATAGTAGGAGGAGGTGAAGATGGATGCACAGGAGAATTAGGAGGAGAGGGAGTCCTTTCAGGAATGGAACCAGGCTTGGGGATTTGCCTGGTCCATTTTGAGAAGAGGGCTATGGACATCCTTTTTTCAGGAGGAATGGGAATTCTTTTTGACCTACATAGGTCAGGGAAGGAGTAAGGAGTACCTGACTCATGATCCTCATGTAGGCATTCTCTTTGTGAGAATATTTGTGGCCTATCATCTTCAGTAAGCAGCTGCCCCAGTCTATCTTCTTTTTCAGCACAAGGGCCCCCATAATGTTCAGTTGCTGCTTGGGCACTGCATCATGGGCAGAGATTTTGCATAGTAGTATTTTTCCTACTATGTCTGCCAAGAGCCTATATTCATCAGAGAAGTCTATTTTCTTCAGGTTGATTGGTCTATATCTGGAGAATTTCATGGTGACTAATAAGTTTTTGATTTCCTCAGGAGTGAGTTCCACAGGTTCATTACCTGATAAGGGAATAATGATGGAGATTCATTTAGCTATTCTTAGAAAATAATTTGCTTTCCCTTTGATTTGAACAAGGATAGTGTTGGTATGTACCTGAAGGAAGATCAAAGGTATCCCTAAGATGTTCTGCAGAGATTGAGATAGTTGTTTCATGGATTGTTCCTGTAATCTCTCCTTGTTTAGATATCTGAACATGATTCATCAACTTAGTGAGTTCTATTTCCAGGAGTTTGCATCTTGTTGAAATGAGTTTGTTTAGACCGGCTTTAGTGAAAAGAGCTATGATGCTCTTGTAGTTTTTGGCGGCGGCTTTGTTGAAACCGATTTCTCGGTCTCTGTGGAGCTCGGGGCCCTCACTGAGATGAGGGGCGGCTAGCCCTTACTGATCCCTTAGAGAAGGTTGGCCGGAAACTAGGAAGATTGACTAAGACCTTAGTCACAGCGAGGAGGTCCCTCCACTAACCCAGAAGATCGTTGAGCGCTTCCCCTCCCAAGACAAAGCTGAGACTCGGGCACCTTGGAGAGCTATGGAAATGCTAACCAAAGAAAGCCTGAGGAGAGAGAAGCTGAAGTGGACTCTTATCCAAAGGTGCCCTTGAGGTCTTATTTATAGGTTTCCTGGTCTGGCCTGCAAATAGCAGGATTCCGCCTTCTGATTTTACTATCAGCACCCCAAATGGGTCTACTAATAGCTGAACTCCGCTGTTCGGATAGGCTACTGGCAGACCAGCGGGATAGAGAGATGATTTCGTCGATCCTAGGTTGAGTAGCGAATTCGTCGAACGCGGCCCGCACTTCGTCCGGCCCCGGACGGAGTTCGTCGACCTCGAATGAGCTTCGCCTATCGCGGGGACTCTAGAAGAAGTATGGCTCGCCTATCTTCTCGCAGTCCTTCGGCGAGATTCCTTCTCACTCGCCTCCTTGCATGTGTTCGGTGAGTACCTGGCTCGCTCGCCTTCTTGCGGGTCGACCTTGAGACTCTAGCTCGCGGGAACTTGACTCGCGCCTCCTCCCACGGATGGCCTGGGGAGGCCTCGTTTGCACTCCTGCCTCACTCACACTCTTGACTTGCTCATCTTCTCGCGAGCAGCCGGCCATGTGTTCGTGCCAGCGGATCTGCTGAGACGGGATCGTCGAGTGTCGTTTGGACTTCGTCGAGCGCTGGCAATTCTGCTCTTTCGCTCATTTTCTGCCTATCAACATGTATATATCCCGAGAACCTGACTCACCTCACTTTCATTTGATCATCCCCTAGGCGAATATCGGGGTTGTACACAATCCCCGCTCTTCGCGAGGCTATATGAGCTCGCAAAGAATCATCCAACCCTTGATATTCGTCGGCTCCCTTGGTGACGTGGCGAGAATCTTTCGTTGGGCCCCATGCCCACTCCAATAAATATCACTCTCCCTGGCCGTCATTCGAACTTTGTATTCTTCTCTATCTTTTCTTACTCGCCGCTGGCGCCAACGCGATGTCGAAAAAAGACGAGATGTTGGCTCGCCGAAAGGCCTCGCAAGCGGCCCAGAAGGGGAAAACCGCTGTCATCGCCTCCTGGAATTCTCCGCGACGCTCTCTGCCTCCGCCTTCCCTAAGAACGTCAAAGGCTGTTCGGCGCGCGGCTGGTGGGGGAGGGTCTTCTTCTTCGCCGCACTCCCCTGATGAAGGGCTCGCCTCGCAGGTATTATCGCCAAGCTCGCTCGTTTGATATCCTTCCTTTTTACCATATTTATCTTATTCGTAGAATGATCCTCCGGACGAGAGCGCATCGGGAAGGCCAATCACGGGGATCCATCTCCCCTCTACAGGTGGGGCTGACTCTCTCCTTGTAGATGTGAGGGCCGTCGGCCGACAGTACTCGCCTTCGCAATGAGGTGAGCAGCTTACCTCATCTTCCTTCACGTCCCTTGACTCGCTAAGTCACACTTACTTTTTTATGCAGTGTCCCCTATCGCGGCCCCAGAGGAACAAGTTCCTCCTCCGGCGAACTCGCCCATCATGCCTTATCAGACCATCCCTACTCCTGGATTCAGCTTACTGGGTCAGAGGAGCCCAGAAGGGACGTTTATTGCCGAGTCTGGACTTGGCTCTAGACCCGCGCTTGCCTCCGGTCTGGGTAAGGCCTTCACCTCTGTCTTTATTGAAGCATTCCGAGGCCAGCCGGGCACCTCCCGCCAGCGGCCCAGTACTCAAATTCCTCCACTAGGTTAGACTATCGTCACTGAGTGTTGTTTTTCACTTTGTCGCTGACTCCTACTTCGCAGGTAATCCTACGACCCCTCTCTCCGAGTCAGGTCGCCGATTTTCTGGGTGATCCCAGCGATCCAGAGCGGATGAAGAGGCGGGTCACTGAGATATTCCAGAAGCATACCACCCTGCTGAGGGATCTTCATGAGCAGAATCGGCTGGATCGGCACGCCGTGATGGAGAACGCGAACGCGCGTGGTGATTAAAATTCCGCTTGCACGAAATAAAATCCGAACTAGCAATCCGAGAAGGCAAGTATACCTATCGAACTGTAGTATAGGAACACAAGTGTCGTATTAAAATCCGAGAACCGTTGATTACTTATACTCAAACGAATTACTATTATTTTATCTTAATAATTTTTTGAAAGGTTTTGTCTGCTAAGTTGAAACAAAAGCTGGATAAAAGTACGGCTAAACGATGATTAAGAAATAGCACTCGATCTTGACTTACTTTGGCTTAAGTTGATCAAAATTCAAAAGCAAACTTAAAACTTAATAAAGTAAGGGTAGCTTGACCGTGGGGGTTCCTATAGTTTGAACATGCTTCTCTCGAAGATATGCCCAAATGAGTTTAGGAAAATCCGACCGAACTCTCGTCCCGTATTCGAATACCTAAAACTCGCTTTAAGTGGTGAACCCCGCTATTGGGTTTGACTCCAATCCAGGAGATTTACGTCATTCTCTCTCGAGAAACATGTGTAACTCTCTTTACTCTTAAGTGCTCACTTCAGACTATCGGCCTCTCGGCTAGCCAAGAATGAAAGCAAAGGTGGAGATTATATATCGATAATATAGCTCCACTAAATTTTAATTAAGAGTGAATCTAAGGCCCAACACTTTAGAAAGTGAAAGAAGACTAAAGGATCATAAATTGATCAAATCATCCTCAGATCATCAAGATCGAGTACTATGAGGATTTAGTTACTCATGGTGGAGGGGTAGGAGAGAGAAATGATGAAGATTTTAAGAGAACAAAAACATACAATTTTTATTAAACAAAAGTTCAACTGAGATTACAATTGCATGGAAAGCCAACTAAGCATTAGTAATACACTATGAAAGGAAATTACAAAGGCATTACAACATTCATATGAAAACTAGAAAAGGAAATGCATTGAAATAAGAGAGAGAGAGAGAGAAAGAGAATAAAATGACATGAAAATCACTGAAAATAGAGTAGTAGCACTAGTTCTCTCTCCAAAAACTGAATGGGGAAAGCTTGGAGGTCATTTCAATTTATAGAAATTTTTCTGCCTCGGTCATGCCCTCAGTCACGCCCGTGACTAGGGGCGTGACATTGTTTAATCAATTCTGCGGCTTGGATCAGGTTCGGCGCACGATTCTGACGCGATTTGATGGGTCACGCCCTAGGTCACGCCCGTGACTGAGGGCGTGACCATTTCGGTGGTTAGTTCGGTCATGGGCGCTGGCGGCGATCATGGGCGCTGGCGGCTATCATGGGCGCTGGCGGCTGGCTGACGTGGCAGTCACGGGCGTGACTGGAAGCATGCCCGTGTAACAGTGGCGTGACCAATTCGGTGGTCACTGGTCGAATCTGAGCTGTTCACGGGCTGGTCACGGGCGTGGCTTGCATGTCACGGGCGTGACTTGTGTGTCACGGCCGTGTACTTTGGGCGTGTCTGATCAGATCTTCTGAATTATGGTGGCAGTAGCTTAACTGGAAACAACAACTTACACGCCCTAGGTCACGGGCGTGACCTAGGGCGTGACTTAGGAAATTTTGCATTTTTGACCTGAAAATTCAGAAAACTTAAGTTAGCACTAAAAATAAGAAAATAAACCAAAATTGCATTTAGGTAAACAACAATAAGCAAAAAGTAAGAGTAAATAACCTAAAAATAACCTAATTAAACCAACTAGATTTAGCATTATCAAATTCCCCCAAGCTTACACTTTGCTTGTACCCAAGCAAAGAAATATGCTTTAGCTAATAAAACAAAATGACTAATCAAAAAGATTTAATTATGCTAAACACGAGTACCTTGCGAAATTCCAAGTAGGGAGAATAGTGAAAAGGAAACCTAAAATAAGTACTTTATTTAAGCTTAATTTTTATACCCTTTACTAACAAAAATTAATCATCCAAAATTTTAACTAAAAAGTTTTAAAATAAAATTGAGCAAAGTAACAAGTGAGATAGTGCATTGAATTGTTACTAAACCCTAAGAGACAAATTATAATTATATCATTCTAAGAACAAGGATCTAAATTCATACCCAAGACTTAACTATTCTACTTTTCTTCTTTACTTAGCTAAAGCAAATTTAGGAGCATGAATCAAGAGGACTTTATTAGGACCGAAATGTTTGGTTTAGGCATATGATTTGGAATGGAAATCGAAGATAAAAGTGATTGTTATAATCACACTAAACCATAAACATGAGTTTTATAAAATTTTCGATATGAATGATAAGAGGCAATCCTTCATTATAAGCATATAGCATATTTTCTTTCTTTCTCTTTCATAGCCATTTTTTTTATTTTGAAATTTTGGCAAAGATAACTAATACAAATATGCTTAAAATATCTCCTTTTTGAGCAAATTCTTTTCTTTGAAGCTCTCTATGCAATAAACCAATCACACTCTTTTAGAAATTTAAATAAAACTCAAAGTGTTAGTGTGATTCAAATAGGTTTGGAAATTTTGGCTTTGGTGAAAAATTTGATAAGTGGAGGTGACAATAAAACATGGGAAAAGGCTCAAAAGAGGCTAACAAAGGGTTTCTTTTTAAGGGTTGGCATGAAGGCTCAAACTTAAAAAAAATGGCCTAAATCATTTTCATTGCTCTCTAAATTTATTTAAAGCATGAGTTTTGAAGGATTTCAAGAAGTAAGCCCTAGATATTAAATAAAGACTAATGAACTTATCCTGAAAATAAGAATAATAAGCGTCTAGGATTATTCACATTTACTACACAAATCAAAAGTTAACCATGCAAAATATATCTAAAAATGAAGAGGAAAATAGTGGATGAAGAATTTTTACGAAAGTAAAGAAGATAAAAGAGAAAACGATAAGGAAAGTACAAGATTTTAGAAAAATCTTTTCAGATTAACATGCTACCTAGAATTAGAACACTACATGAGTCAACAATTTACTTGTGAAACATAATTAAAATTAGGATTAGAAATTTTGAAATTAACTAAGGCTATATAAAATATTTTGGGAAAAACAAAACATAAAGCAAGGGGTACTATTGATTTTTCCAAAATCTAATTTAGACTACTAAAACAAAAGAAAAGAAGACATTCTCCCCCAAGCTTACGATAGACATTGTCCTCAATGGAAAAGGAGAGTGAAGGAAGGGGTAACTAAGAAAAGAAATTAAAACTGAAAAACTGAAAAACTGAAACTGAAAAACTGAAACAGGCACTTCCCTGGATTTATGGGCTTGAAAGGATGTGTGATGCCGCTCCCCCTTGTTGGCGCTTTGAATCTTCATGAAATATCATCTTGAATTATTCTTGAAACCAGCAATGTTGAAGCAGGCGATCGCCGAAGTTGAGAGTATCGGAGCCACCCAGGGCCAAAGAAAAATTAAAACAACAAATTTTTAAAAACCTTGGGTGGCCTCCCAAGAGCGCCCTCTGTTTAATGTCGTTTGAGCTCGACTAAAAGAATATAGTTCAAAAGTTAATCCAAATTATTACAGTCCAGACAAAAGAAGTTTTTCACTGTCCATGTCAACATTGTCACCAGAAAAATAAAGTTTTAGACGATGCCCATTAACCTTGAAATCACCCTTATCTGGGTGTGATATCAAAACAGTTCCATACGGATAAGCTTCCTTTACATTTAAAGGACCTGACCATCTAGATTTTAACTTTCCAGGAAATAAACGTAGACGAGAATTATAAAGTAATACTTGGTCGCCTGGTTTAAATGTTTTCGGGTGCCTTAAATTTTTATCGTGAAAGCATTTCGTTCGTTCCTTATATAATTTATTATTTTCATACGCATTGGAGCGCCACTCATCGAGTTCATTGAGTTGGAATTTTCGAAGATCGGCGGTGGAGTGGGGATCAAAATTTAAAAATTTAAGGGCCCAAAAAGCACGATGTTCTAATTCGACCGGTAAATGGCACGATTTCCCATATACTAACCGATACGGTGTACAACCGATGGAGGTCTTGTACGCTGTTCGGTAAGCCCATAGAGCATCGTCTAATTTATGTGACCAGTCCTTACGTGAGGTGGAAACAGTTTTTTCTAAAATAAGTTTGATTTCTCTATTCACTACCTCGACCTGGCCGTTAGTTTGGGGGTGGTAAGCAGTTGAAAGCTTATGTGTAACGCCATATTTTAAAAGTGTTTTTGCAAATTGTGCGTTACAAAAGTGCGAACCCCTGTCGCTAACGATGTCCCTAGGAGTACCGAATCGAGAAAATAATTTTTTTAAGAAAATAATAACGACTCGGGAGTCATTGGTAGGAAGAGCTTGGGCCTCTGCCCATCGAGACACGTAGTCTACCGCAACTAAAATGTATTTATTACCATGGCTAGAAGGAAGAGGACCTACAAAATCAATTCCCCAAAGGTCGAAAACTTCGCACTCGAGGAAATAATTTTGCAACATTTCATTTTTATTTGAGATATTTCCAGCCCGTTGGCAGCTATCGCACCGTCTCACAAAAGATTGGGCATCTTTAAAAAGGCTAGGCCAATAAAAGCCTGCACTTAGCACTTTGTGAGCGGTCCGATTGGCTTGATAGTGCCCACCAGTCGGTCCTTCGTGTAAGTGTTTGAAAATATTTTGTCCTTCTTCGAAAGAAACACATCTCCTTACTACTTGGTCTGCACAAACTCGAAACAGATACGGGTCTTCCCAAAAATAATTCTTCAGGTCAGAGAAGAATTTCTTCTTTTGCTGATAGGAAAATTCTTTTGGGAGGACTCGAGCTACTAAGTAGTTGGCGAAGTTTGCAAACCAAGGAGAAGGAGTAGTGTTGATTGATAATAACTTCTCGTCGGGAAAATAATCATTAAAAGTTTGTTCATTTAAATCTTCAATAAACGGGTTATCTAATCATGAAAGATGGTCTGCGGCCAAATTCTCAGCCCCCTTTTTATCTCGGATTTCCAAGTCGAACTCCTGGAGGAGTAAGACCCAGCGGAGTAAGCGTGGTTTGGCATCCGGTTTAGAAAGTAAATATTTGAGGGTTGAGTGGTCCGTAAAAACAATAATTTTTGAAAGCATAATATAAGGTCGAAATTTGTCGAATGCAAAAATAACTGCTAATAATTCTTTCTCCGTTGTGGTATAGTTCGCTTGCGCGGATGTAAGTGTTTTACTTGCGTAGAAAATAGGGTGGAAGTTTTTAGATAGACGTTGTCCTAAAACGGCTCCCACCGCAAAGCTACTTGCATCGCACATGATTTCGAATGGAAGGTCCCAGATTGGAGCTATCATAATTGGCGCATTTATTAGCTTATTTTTGATTAATTGAAAAGCAGATAAGCATGTATCATCAAAAATAAATGGAGTGTCTTTTTCTAAAAGATGAGTGAGTGGTTTGGTAATTTTCGAAAAATCTTTTATAAACCGTCGGTAAAAACCGGCATGTCCTAGAAAGCTTCTTATGGCCTTAACGTTGGTTGGCGGTGGCAGTTTTTCGATCACTTCTATTTTTGCTTCATCGACCTCAATTCCTCTTGCTGATATCTTATGACCTAAAACCAATCCCTCCCGTACCATGAAATGACATTTTTCCCAGTTCAGGGCGAGATTGGTCTCCTCACACCGTTCTAACACTTTTTCTAAATTTTCTAAACAAAAATTGAAGGAATCACCAAACACGGAAAAGTCATCCATAAATACCTCCATAATACTTTCTACGTACTTGTCGAAAATGGCCAACATACACCGTTGAAATGTTGCCGGCGCATTACATATGCCAAACGGCATTCTTCGATAGGCGAAGGTGCCGAAAGGACAAGTAAACGTCGTTTTCTCCTGGTCCTCGGGCGAGATGGGAATTTGGAAGTAGCCCGAGAGACCATCGAGAAAACAATAAAAGCTATGGCCGGATAATCGTTCTAAGATTTGATCGATGAATGGCAAGGGGAAATGGTCCTTGCGGGTGGCATCGTTCAATTTGCGATAATCAATACACATACGCCACCCAGTCACCGTCCGTGTTGGGATTAAGTCATTATTATCATTTAACACTACCGTGATACCTCCCTTTTTAGGAACTACTTGAACGGGGCTTACCCATTTGCTATCTGAAATTGGATAGATAATTCCTGCGTCTAATAATTTCACGACCTCACCCTTTACTACTTCTTTCATGATTGGGTTTAATCGGCGTTGAGGTTGAATAGAATTTTGTGAATTATCTTCCATTAGAATTTTGTGCATGCAGAAAGATGGACTTATGCCCTTAATATCAGAAATCTGCCAAGCAATTGCTTGGCGGTGTTTTTGTAAAACTTTTAGCAATTTGGCATTTTCAGATCCACTTAAATGGGCCGACACTATTACTGCTAACTTAGAGTCTTTTTCTAAAAATTCATATTTTAAATGATTGGGTAGTTCTTTAAGTTCTAATGTGGGAGGTTCCTCGTATGAAGATTTGAAAGACTTTTCTTTTTCAAAAGTAATTTCTTCAAAAATTTTTGATTTAATTTGAAAATTTGAGGGGGCGCGAGTAATGGCCATTTTCATTTCTTGTAATATTTCAGTGGAGGTGTTTGAAGATGAACAAAAAGAAGAAGACCCATTTTCAGAAATACAAAAAGAAGGGTCTTCACTTAACACATCTAAGAAAAAATACGAATCGTCATTTTCTAGGGTATTTTTCATAAAGGGTGTTATGGAGAAGGTTACTTCATCATTTCCAACTCGGAGGAATAGCTTACCATTACTCACAACAATGATAACACGGGAGGTGGCAAGGAAGGGGAGACCAAGGATTGGGGGAACCTCGACATCCTCTTCAATGTCCAAAATGACAAAATCCACCGGGAAGATGAATTTGTCTACTTTTACGAGCACGTCCTCCACAATTCCCAGCGGATATTTTATCGTCCTATCTGCTAGTTGTATACTCATACGTGTGGGGCTAAGGGTGCCCACTCCTAACTTCTTAAACAAGGAGAATGGCATTAAGTTGATGCTTGCTCCTAAGTCGGCCAGCGCATTCTTTACAAATAGATCACCAAAGAGGCACGGGATAGAAAAACTACCCGGATCGTTAGCCTTTTTCGGTAATTTATTTGTTAGGACGGCGGAACACTCAGCATTTAAAGTTACGTGCGATAGATTTTCTAGCTTTTTCTTATTAGTTAGAAGATCCTTCAGGTACTTAGCGTACTTGGGCATTTGTGATATCGCTTCATGGAAGGGCAAATTGATGTGTATTTGCTTAAACATTTCCAGGAAGCGATGATATTGATCATCTAATTTTTCCTTGTTGAGTTGAGATGGATAAGGCGGGCGGGGTTGTTTTTGAAAATATGAGGTGGAGTGAAAAAATCTGTTTGAGTGAGTGGTGTTTTTAAAATAGGGGCGGATCTTGCCTCGGGCTCTTCGCTAACCGGACCGGATACTTGCTTCCCACTCCGAAGAGTTACAGCTTTCGCTTGCTCTCTCGGGTTGGGCTCGGTGTTAGCGGGAATAGTCCCTGGCGGTCGCTCGGATATTATTTTGGCGAGCTGCCCGATTTGGTTTTCTAGATTTTTAACGGATCCGGCTAAGTTCCGGACGGTTGCTTCGTTCGTACTTATATATTTTGAAAACATCTCCTCCAAAGATGGAGTTTTTTGAAAGTTAACAGGGGGTGGAGGTGGTGTAAATTCATTTTGTAGAGGCGGGCGAGTTGTGTTTGCAGGATTACTCCAAGAAAAGTTCGGGTGATTACGCAGCGCAGGATTATAATTATTCGGTAATTGAAAACCAGGTGCATGAAAATTAGAAGCAGAATAATTATTATATGCATTTCTATTGCCTACGTAATCAGCTTGTTTGGAGGTGGCTTTTGCGAATTCCCAAACCTGAGGTGCGGAAGGAGCATTCATTTCAGATATCTTTTTGCTAAGCATTTCCACTTGTAGTGCCAGCTGGGAGACGTTATCCACTTCGTACATACCTGCAGGTTTGTTTGGGCGGGATCTTGGCACATTCCACTGATAGGTGTTCATGGCCATATCCTCAAATAGTTCAAGAGCGGCTTCCGGGGTTTTGTTATTTAAGGTACCACCGGAAGCGGCGTCTATCATTTGCTTAGTATGTTGATTTAGCCCGTTATAAAATGTCTGCACTTGTAACCATACAGGCAGAGCGTGATGAGGGCAACGTCTTAAGAATTCTTTATACCTTTCCCAGGTATCATATAGCGTTTCAGAATCTATTTGGCAAAAAGAAGAAATATCATTTCTAAGCTTAGCAGTTTTCGCAGGTGGAAAATACTTAGTTAGAAATTTTTCAGTTAACTGGGCCCAAGTGGTGATAGAACCTCTAGGTAGAGTTGACAACCACTGCTTAGCCTTTGTTCTTAAAGAAAATGGGAAGAGTCTTAGCCTAATTGCATCATCCGTAACACCATTTATTTTGAAGGTGTCACAGATTTCAAGGAAGCTAGCAATATGTGCATTTGGATCTTCATCTTGTATCCGTCGAACTGCACGTATTGCTGCACCATGTGAATTATGCTTGGCTTTAGTTCGAAATTATTATTATTTATGGCAGGGCGGACTATACTAGTTTCCGTCCCTTCCAGGTTAGGCCTTGCATAATGGGACATAGTCCATTCAGGGGCCGCAACCATGTTGGGGACTTCATTTTGGTTAGGTTCGCCCATATTAACAACCGACTCCGAATCCTCAGCCAGTTCTTGGAATGTAGGATCTTTAACTTGCGACTTTCTCCGAAGAGTACGCTCAAGTTCTTGGTCCAAGTCTACAAGTTCTGACGGATTCGCTCGGGTCATAAACTAGAAAGAGAGAAGGGAAAATAAGATTGAGAAATTCGAAAAAGAAAAGGTCTCTCTTTTTTTTTTGAATTAATTTTGTTTTTCAAGAAAGAGGAGAGAAAAAAGAGGTGATAAAAGTAATAGATTCGTTCTTTCAAAATATCAACAAAATGCGAGTCCCCGGCAACGGCGCCAAAAACTTGGTGATTAAAATTCCGCTTGCACGAAATAAAATCCGAACTAGCAATCCGAGAAGGAAAGTATACCTATCGAACTGTAGTATAGGAACACAAGTGTCGTATTAAAATCCGAGAACCGTTGATTACTTATACTCAAACGAATTACTATTATTTTATCTTAATAATTTTTTGGAAGGTTTTGTCTGCTAAGTTGAAATAAAAGCTGGATAAAAGTACGGCTAAACGATGATTAAGAAATAGCGCTCGATCTTGACTTACTTTGGCTTAAGTTGATCAAAATTCAAAAGCAAACTTAAAACTTAATAAAGTAAGGGTAGCTTGACCGTGGGGGTTCCTATAGTTTGAACATGCTTCTCTCGAAGATATGCCCAACTGAGTTTAGGAAAATCCGACCGAACTCTCATCCCGTATTCGAATACCTAAAACTCGCTTTAAGTGGTGAACCCCGCTATTGGGTTTGACTCCAATCAAGGAGATTTACGTCATTCTCTCTCGAGAAACGTGTGTAACTCTCTTTACTCTTAAGTGCTCACTTCAGACTATCGGCCTCTCGGCTAGCCAAGAATGAAAGCAAAGGTGGAGATTATATATCGATAATATAGCTCCACTAAATTTTAATTAAGAGTGAATCTAAGGCCCAACACTTTAGAAAGTGAAAGAAGACTAAAGGATCATAAATTGATCAAATCATCCTCAGATCATCAAGATCGAGTACTATGAGGATTTAGTTACTCATGGTGGAGGGGTAGGAGAGAGAAATGATGAAGATTTTAAGAGAACAAAAACATACAATTTTTATTAAACAAAAGTTCAACTGAGATTACAATTGCATGGAAAGCCAACTAAGCATTAGTAATACACTATGAAAGGAAATTACAAAGGCATTACAACATTCATATGAAAACTAGAAAAGGAAATGCATTGAAATAAGAGAGAGAGAGAGAGAGAAAGAGAATAAAATGACATGAAAATCACTGAAAATAGAGTAGTAGCACTAGTTCTCTCTCCAAAAATTGAATGGGGAAAGCTTGGAGGTCATTTCAATTTATAGAAATTTTTCTGCCTCGGTCACGCCCTCAGTCATGCCCGTGACTAGGGGCGTGACATTGTTTAATCAATTCTGCGGCTTGGATCAGGTTCGGGGCACGATTCTGATGCGATTTGATGGGTCAAGCCCTAGGTCACGCCCGTGACTGAGGGCGTGACCATTTCGGTGGTTAGTCCGGTCATGGGCGCTGGCGGCGATCATGGGCGCTGGCGGCTATCATGGGCGCTGGCGGCTATCATGGGCGTTGGCGGCTGGCTGACGTGGCAGTCACGGGCGTGACTGGAAGCACGCCCGTGTAACAGTGGCGTGACCAATTCGGTGGTCACTGGTCGAATCTGAGCTGTTCACGGGCTGGTCACAGGCGTGGCTTGCGTGTCACGGGCGTGACTTGTGTGTCACGGCCATGTACTTTGGGCGTGTCTGATCAGATCTTCTGAATTATGGTGGTAGTAGCTTAACTGGAAACAGCAACTTACACGCCCTAGGTCACGGGCGTGACCTAGGGCGTTACTTAGGAAATTTTGCATTTTTGACCTGAAAATTCAGAAAACTTAAGTTAGCACTAAAAATAGGTAAATGAACCAAAATTGCATTTAGGTAAACAACAATAAGCAAAAAGTAAGAGTAAATAACCTAAAATAACCTAATTAAACTAACTAGATTTAGCATTATCAGCGCGCGTTCTTGCTGAGATATGGCCGACCGATCATGATGACGCGACCTCCCCCGGGGTGTATATTGCTCGTATCGATGACTACATGGGCAAGGTCCCCGGTATTGCTTTTTATGATGTCGCGGTCGCTGGAAATGGCTGCGATATTGAGGACCCCAGTATTGCTTTTCTTTCCCTCTCCTCTTCGATAAAAGGTGCTGCGAACAATTTTTATGAATTTGTAATAATGATACTTTGACTCGCTTGCGAGCCCTTTATTTTTTCTGATCTCTTCTTTCACCCTACATGGCCCGCTCTTGCGCGGATTGTGTTTGTGTTTCTGTTACTCGCACTCGCGTACTGCCCCTGCTTTCTTATGATTTATTATTTAGCGCCAGCTCGCCAATGGGAGAAAGCTTCGACAGGGTGTCGACTCGCCGGGAGCGACTAGGATATTTAGAGGCGAAAAAGTACCGCGCGAATCCGCTATCCGCAGATACCGAAGCTTCGGCTCCTTCCCGCCTTTTTTATTTCTATGAATAGCCGACCTTTTTTCCTTTCAACCACCGCATTTACTGTTACTCCCTCGCGCTCTTTCTCCTTCTGTTTCTCTCGCAGATCTAGCTCACCCCCGCGACCTTTGTGATTCCACGGATCCCAGACACCATGGTCGGCGAGGCGGAAGCTGAGGGGCGATCCAAGTGTGCCAGGGCCTTCCTTGACGACATCTTCTATTGCGCCAACCTTTCGAAGGAGGAGTACCAGGCCGCCGCCGACCAGTTCATCCACTCCGGTTTCGTGGCTCACTGCCCTACTGATAGGGATACCATCAGCGACCCACACCTGAACGAGCTTGCGATTCCCGTTGCCCACTTCGAAAATGGGTTGCGACTCCCACTCTGGCCGGAAGTGCGCAAGGTATATTTATTTCTCACCCCTTGTATCCCTGACTTGCTTTGCGAATGGCGCTTAAACTTTGTCGACCTTTCTAGGTGCTCAAGTATTTCGGCATTCTGCCGAGCCAACTAACGCCGAACGCGATCGCCGTGGTGGTCGTGTTCACCAGCTATCTCAAGGAGGAGAGGATCGAGTTTAGCCTGCTCGTCTTCCGCAAGGTCTTTTCTTTCCGCGCGTATAGGGATGGGACTCCTCACTTCGCAAGCCAGCATGTCACTGTCTGCGAGACAGTGAACAAATCTCATTATTGGACGCAGAAGTTCGTCCTGGTGAAGGGTCCCTTCGGCAACGTCTCCTACGCTCCCACCCAGCGAGACGAGGCTGTCTACCGCCCTCCGACCTCGCTAGGGGGTTGTGATGCGGCCCTATACCAGTTCCTCAAAGGAAAAAACTTCGAGGTCGCCTTCCTTCGGGAGCGAGTGGACCTCCTGCCACCCGTCCTCCCAGGAGAAGGTTTGACTCGCACTCGCTAACTTTCTCGCTCTCTTTACTTTCGATTGTCTAACGTTCCCCATTATCTTTGCAGGAGAGCGTGAACTCCCCCTCAATCCACCACATGCGCCTCCCTCTTCCCTTACCTCCAGCTCGCTCGCGCGTGTGGCCGCCGAGGCTTGCCGCGACGTCCTGAGTTCTTCATCGGGAAGGAAGCACCCTCCCCCCCAACGCCGGCCTGCCTCGCAGGGGGCGGTGAAGAAGACCAAGAAGGCTCCCTCTGCTGCCAAGGAGAAGGAGGTCGTGGACTTGTCTGAGCCCGATCTCCCCTCTCCTTCTGCTGCGGATCAGAAGCTCGTCAAAGAGGGCGGCGAGCCAGGGGAGACGGCCGCCAGGCCCAAGCCGTCTAGCCATACTAACTTCGGGCTCGGCATAAAGATGGTGGATGCGGTCGGCGAACCGGTGCTCGCGTGGGATCCCGACCAGAACAAGGTCGCCTGCTCCTCTCTGCTCCCTTCCTGGGTAGAGGACGGAAAGGCCGGAGGTGAGGCGTTCGCCCTCACCTTCGGCTTCTACGGTCGCGAGGACGCCTCCCTCTTTCGGTCCTTCATGCCGAGGGGGGTCGTATATGAGGCAATGCGAGACCAATTCCGGGCGATGGAGCTAACCCACATGTTGGGTCGACGGTACCTCACGGCGGATAGGGAGATCAAGGAGCTTAACGTCGAGCTCCAGAAGTCCGCGGATGAAGTTGCGGAGCTTAAGGGGAAAGAGAACTTATCAGAGGGCCTCCTCGCCAGTCTTCAAGGCGGACTGACAAGTAGTGCTCTGCGGAAGTCTTTTTCAGTTCGGCTTCGCTCTTTTCTCATTAACTCGCCTTTTGCAGGATGCCGAGTCCGTCAGCCAGCTTCACACGTGGATTGCTGACTTGGAGCTGGAGAACACCTGCCTCAAGGACCAGGTCCACGACCTGACCTCGGCGGTGCTACTCCCCTTCCTCCACGAGCCGGGACTCGCGGTCAGTCGGGGGAAGAGAAGGAAGCCGACCGCAAGAGGTCGATGGAGATCGCGGAGCTCGTCCTCGACATTTTCAAAGGAGCGGGCATGATCATTCCTGACGACATGGAGTTCACCGCGGAGGAAGTTGTCCCGGACTTGTTCGCGTCTATCTCTGAGGCGGAGGGTCGAGAGAGCGACTGAAGAGCTGCCTGGCGAGCCGCCTTGATTTTTCTTTTTGTTGATAATGTAAAAGTTTTCCTTTCTTTTTATTTCTGGCGAGACTGCCGCTGGATTGTAATCTTTTGTGGGGAATGAAAGGGAATGTTTTATCATTCTTTTCTTGCATTATCGTTTTATTTATGATTCGCATGCAATATTTTCTACCACGTTCGCGCAATCTTAATTTTCTTATGTTCGTGTTTGTAGACCTTCGTTCGACGTTCGCGCCCGCCTCTCTTTTATTGGCAGCTTTTTCCTCATTTCGTTGTATCCAGGTCGCTCTCGCCTACCTTCCTTCTGCGGCGTCTTTAGGACTCAGGTTGTAGGACCTTATCCCTGTCTGGGACGTGCCTCGCTGGGGAGCCTTACGCGAGGGGTCTATATTAGCCTACCTCATTCGCGCTCACTCCTTGCGAGCTCCTATCGTTATCCGCAGAGCACCGCGGAAACGAACTCGCCCGGCTTGCTGTCCTTATTCGCTTCGCTATCGTTCGTGAGTGACCTTGCAAGCCGCCAGTTCTATTGCCCTACCGCGAATGACTCTCGCGTGCGAGCGGACCTTTGCTCTCGCCTCGCCCGAGTCTTGGGGTCGCTTGCGAGCCAAATCTCCTGGTATGAGTATCTTATTTACCTGCCCAAACCTCTTGTGACTTTGCCAGCCTCTCCAGAGATCAACCTGAACCCCCCGTCTAGTGAGAGCCCGGGAGCGGAATCGATCTGGGGCATTCCAGCACCAATACTTATCACCTTGCCAGCCTCTCTAGAGATCAACCTGAACCCCCCGTCTAATGAGAGCCCGGGAGCGGAATCGATCTGGGGCATTCCAGCACCAATGCTTGTCACCTTGCCAGCCTCTCTAGAGATCAACCTGAATCCCCCGTCTAGTGAGAGCCCAGGAGCGGAATCGATCTGGGGCATTCCAGCACCAATGCTTGTCACCTTGCCAGCCTCTCCAGAGATCAACCTGAACCCCCCGTCTAGTGAGAGCCCAGGAGCGGAATTGATCAGGGGCATTCCAGCACCAATGCTTGTCACCTTGCCAGCTTCTCCAGAGATCAACCTGAACCCCCCGTCTAGTGAGAGCCCGGGAGCGGAACCGATCTGGGGCATTCCAGCACCAATGCTTGTCACCTTGCCAGCCTCTCCAGAGATCAACCTGAACCCCCCGTCTAGTGAGATCCCGGGAGCGGAATCGATCTGGGGCATTCCAGCACCAATGCTTGTCACCTTGCCAGCCTCTCCAGAGATCAACCTGAACCCCCCGTCTAGTGAGAGCCCGGGAGCGGAATCGATCTGGGGCATTCCAGTACCAATGCTTGTCACCTTGCCAGCCTCTCCAGAGATCAACCTGAACCCCCCGTCTAGTGAGAGCTCGGGAGCGGAATCGATCTGGGTTATTCCAACACCAATACTTGTCACCTTGCCAGCCTCTCTAGAGATCAACCTGAACCCCCCGTCTAGTGAGAGCCCGGAAGCGGAATCGATCTGGTGCATTCCAGCACCAATGCTTGTCACCTTGCCATCCTCTCCAGAGATCAACCTGAACCCCCCGTCTAGTGAGAGCCCGGGAGCGGAATCGATCTGGGGCATTCCAACACCAATACTTGTCACCTTGCCAGCCTCTCCAAAGATCAACCTGAACTCCCCGTCTAGTGAGAGCCCGGGAGCGGAATCGATCTGGGGCATTCCAGCACCAATGCTTGTCACCTTGCCTGCCTTCGCATAGTAGCTATATCTATCAAGTTAGACAAAGTATTCAACTAACATCATAATAAAATTTTTAAGGATAGAATCGTTTCAAATCGTCTCCGCTTCTTGCTTGGCCGAGGGGCACCCCTTCCACATCTCGGAGGTGATACCCCCCTGTCTTGAGCACTTCGCTTACAATGTATGGACCCTCCCAATTGGGGTTGAGCTTACCTATCGCGGCCTCTCTTCCGGCCGCATCGACCTTCTTCAAGACCAGGTCCCCCTCTTGAAAGTGCTTTACTCGGATGTGCTTGTAAAAATATCAGGCCATTCGTCGCTTAATCTCCTCCTGTCGGATGGTGGCCTGGTCCCGGAGTTCCTCCACCAGGTCTAAGGATAGCCTTTGTTCTTCATCATTGGCCACCAGCCACTCCTCGTCCCCTTCACCTGCGGTGATCACCCTGGGGGTCTTTACCTCGAATTCAATGGGAAGGACCGCTTTGGACCCATGGGAAAGTTTGAATGGGGTCTCCCCGTGGCAGTGTTTGGGGTATTCCTGAGTGCCCAAAGGACGGAGGGTAGCTTCTCCACCCAGTTCGCCCGGAGGTTCTCCACCATCTTCTTCAGTAGGTTGACGATCACTTTGTTTGCTGCCTCCACCTGGCCATTGCTTCTCGGGTGGTGAACCGATGCAAACCTGAGGTCGACGCCAAGATGGGTGCGGAAGCTAACGAATTCTTCGCTAGCAAATTGCGGCCCATTGTCCATCACGATGGCTAGGGGGAGACCGTGCCTGCAGATTATTTCTCCCCATACAAAATTCCTCATAACTTGAGTTGTTACCTTGGCGAGCGCCTTCACTTCTACCCATTTGGAGAAATAGTCGATCATGACCAGCAAGAACTTTCCTTGGCCGCTAGCCTGAGGTAAAGGGCCGACTAGGTCCAACCCCCATATGGCAAAGGGCCAGGGGGCAGTGATGGTTCAGAGTCTCTGAGCTGGGAGGAGTTGGAGTGGAGCATAGAGTTGGCACTTTGAACACCTCCTTGCGAACTCTGTCGCATCCTTGCTGAGGATGGGCCAGAAGTAGCCTTGTCTCAACACCCTTCCTTCCAGAGTTCGGCTCCCGGAGTGACTCCCACACTCCCCGGAGTGAATTTCTTTTAGGACTCTCGGGACCTCCTCCTCTGAAACATAACGGGCCAGGAGTCCCGAGAGAGTCTTCCTGTACAGCCCTCCTGCATGCCAAGAGTAATAAGCCGACTTATACCTGAAGCGTCGCATGTCTATGTCTCCTTCAGGGAACTTCCCCGATGTTAAGAAAGAGATGAAGGGATCCATCCACGAGACCCGTTGATCCACTTCCATCAGTTCTCCTTCCTCGATAGAGGGCCAGAAGAGTTCTGAAACCGTTCCTCCTGTTCGCGGGCCGAACCTGGCCAGGAGGTCCGCAGGGGTGCTTTCTTCCCTCGGCACGTGTTTGATAGAGAAAGTGTGGAATTGCACGATGACTCCCTTGACCTTCTCCAAGTATCGTAGAAGAGTCGGGTCCTTTGCCTCGAATTCTCCCTTGACTTGGCATGCTACCACCATGCAGCCCGTCGAGACCTTTACATCTTGCACCCCCATCTCTCGAGCTAACCTCAGGCCTGCTATCACTTCCTCGTACTCTGCTTGGTTGTTGGTGATTGGGAAATAGATGTTCAGGGCTTGCTCGATTTTTGTCCCTTGGGGACTCACAAGGATGATCCCCCTCCCCCACCCATAAGAGTGCTTTCCTGACGCACCATCCACCAACATCCTCCATGCCACTGGGGTAGGCGGTTCATGTTCCCCCACCTTGGTCGTGTAGTCGGCCATGAAGTCTGCCACTGCTTGGGCCTTGATTGATGTCCTGGGTATGAACGTAATATCGAACTCGCTCAGCTCCACAGACCATTTTGCCAATCTTCCTGAGTGTTCCACGCCTTCCATGATTTTGCAAAGCGGGTGGTCTGTCACTACTTTGATGGAGTGTGCCTGAAAATTGGGTCGGAGCCTCCGCGCCGCCACCACTAATGCGAAAGACAACTTCTCTAAGATTGGATATCGGAGCTTCGCCTTCTTCAGCACTCGACTGACATAGTAGACAGGGAATTGTTTTCTCCCCTCCTCCTGGACCATCACAACACTCACTGCCTCTGACCCTACTCCCAGGTATAGGGATAGGTCTTCTCCTGATCTCAGCCCTTGGAGTAGGGGGGTTTGGGTGAGCCGTTCTTTCAAGGCTTGGAAGGCTCCCTCACATTCCGAAGTCCATTCGAACTTTTTGTTGCACCTTAGTGCCTTAAAGAAGGGCGCACACTTCTCCCCCGCCTTGGAGAGGAACCTGCTGAGTCCGGCCAGCTTCCCTGTGAGGCTCTGAACCTCCTTCGGGTTCCTTGGCGACCCCAACTCCATTATTGCCTTGACCTTGTCCGGGTTGGGTTCTACTCCTGCCGGGGTTAGCAAGTGTCCTAGGAACATCCCCCAGCTAGCCCCAAAGACACACTTCAAGGGGTTGAGTTTCATCTTATACTTCGGTAGGGTCCCGAACGTCTCTTCAAGGTCTCGTAGGTGAGACCCAAGATCCCGACTCTTCACCATGAGGTCATCAACATAGACTTCTAAATTTCTTCCTTTCTGCTCGCGGAAGACCCTATCCATCATCCTTTGGTATGTAGCCCCTACGTTCTTGAGCCCGAAGGGCATCATCTTATAGCAGTAACATCCATCCCCCGTGATGAAGGAAACATCCTTGATGTCCGGGGGATGCATGTGGATTTGATGATAACCTGAAAAAGCATCTAAGAAAGACATTACAGAGAAACCAACGGCTGAGTCAACCAACGCGTCGATTCTAGGAAGGGGGTAGCAATCTTTCGGGCATGATTTATTAAGAAGTGAAAAGTCGATACACATGTGCCACTTACCTCCTCCCTTTTTTACCATGACTATGTTGGAGACCCAGCCTGGATACTGGATCTCCGATACAAAACCTGCCTGCAGGAGTTTACCCACCTCCTCTCGGATGGGTTCTTCAAGCTTGTCCGCCGTGGCCCTCTTCTTTTGGCGGATGGGGCGGGTGCCGGGATCGAGGTTGAGGCGGTGGCAAGCCACATCCGCATCGATCCCGGGCATCTCGGCGGCGCTCCAAGCGAAGACGTCCACATTCTTCTGTAGGCAGGCCAGGATCTCGGCCTGCTCCTCCGAATTGAGATCTCCGCTGACCCGGACCTTTTCCACCACCCTGACCGAGTGGTGACTTCAAGCTCCACGACCTCTTCCACGGCCTCCAGCCTGGATTGCTCCCCCCAAGCACTTTCCTTCTCCCCACCGCGAGCGGGCGCTTGGGCTCCTTCTTCCATCTCTGCCTCTCCAACCATCATCAGCTCCTCCGCCCCTCATTCTCGGGCACCCTTCCCTTTCCCCTCTTCTTCTCCTCTCTCCACCCTGGGCCTCTCAGCGACCCCTTCCTGGGCATGAACTTCCTCTTCCTCCATCCTCTCCTCAACTCCATTGTTGCACCCGGCTTCCGACGCCTCCTCCATCACTTTATCGAACTCCTCCGCCTCTCCCATCCAGGTGATGGTGTTGACAGGCATCACATAGCACTGTCTCGCCATCTTGGAGTCTCCTCGGATCCGGACCTGGACTCCACCCGTGTTGAACTTGAGACACTGGTGGAAGGTGGAAGGGACGCATCTAAACGCGCTGATGAGAGGCCGTCCGAAGAAGGCGCTGTAGCTGCTTGGGGCGTCTACTATCACGAAGCGGCAGTTCCGGGACTGCCCTCCGAGGGTCACATGGAGCCCCACTCCACCTTCTACCTCCTTCCTTTCTCCTGAAAAGCCGAATAGGGGGCCATCCGAGGACAACACCCTCTTGGACTCCACCTTCATCTCATCGAACGCCTTCTTGAAGACGATGTTGACCGAGCTACCATTATTGACTAGAATCCGTGAGACGGTGAAGTTCTCGATAGCGGTCTGGATGACCAACGCATCGCAGAACGGGTCTTCATAGTTTGGCATGTCCTTCTGGGAGAAAGTAATTCTCTCCGCCGGGGGTGGAGCCGTGGATGTTGAGGCCTCGCTCCGCCGATAGATGGTGTGAAGGCTAGCCTTGCGGGTTGCCTCCACCCCTACCCCCCCCCCCCCCCCCCCCCCACATGGATCACCCCGATCCCTCCTCTACTCCCCACATCAACTCTGTCTTCACACCTTTCTTCCTCATCCCCTCGAGGCTCGACCTCCTCAATTCTCACCTGTTGCCTTGGCGCGGGGGCTCGGCCCCTTTTGGTTTCCAGGAAATCTGGGCAGGTGGCCGTCGCGTGACCTTCCTCATCGTGGAAGTCACAATATGGCAACGCCACCTCCCCGGCTTCGCCTTCCGCCACTCTATTCCTCCTCCTTCTTGCTCCCGCTTCTTCTCTCACCTCTTCTCTCCTTCCTCTTCCTCCTCCCCTCCTGATCGCCATGGCTTGCTGAGGCGGGGGAGGCAATGGCCTCGGACCCTGCCTCCATCCCAGCTGATGGGGTCTTCCTTGACCCCCATAGAAGTTACCCCTTCCCGGGCCGTAACCTTTTCCCTGACCTTACATTCCTTCGGCACGCTGCCTCCACTCTCCCTCCGGGGCCCTGGGCTTTTCCCTTCTCCTTACCTCTTGATGCCTGACCTCCGGCTCACTGAGCTTTGCTAGCCTCTTGGTGAGCTAAGGATTGGCCTCCTCACTCTCAATCTCCTCCGCGACCCTCTCCATCAACTCTTCGTAGGAGTCGGGGGCTTTCCACTTCAAAGCCATTTTGAAAAAGCTCTCCCTTAGCCCAACAGTGAAAGCGAGCTGGAGTGCGAATCCTGGCATCTCCTGAGTGAGCATCACTTCCTCTTGGAACTGATCTGCGTAGCGAGCCAACGACTCCTTTGGCTCCTGCTTCACTTTGAAGAGGGACTCGGCGTCCTTCTTCCTCTTCTTTGTAGTTGAGAATCGTAACAAGAAGTTCCTGCGCAAATCCCCAAAGGCGTAGATCGACCCTGTAGGGAGTTGATGGAACAAGTCCCTGGCCTTTTCTTTGAGAGTGACGGCGAAGAGTTGACACTTGAAAGCATCCGACATCGGCCAGATGGAGACCGAGTCCTCAAAAGACTGGAGATGTTGGACAGGGTCATCTATGCCGTTGTAGTACACCCTATCCCACTCTCCGAACCCTGCCGGGACCGGTGCAGAAAGTACCAACTCGCAGAAGGGGCTTCCCCCTTCTACCACCCTTTCTCGCTCCGCTCGCCCCCCAAGCTCTCTCGCCAGACTCGAGCTCGCGGGGACCGCGCTCGCGAGAAAAGCATTCGCCTGGACCACTCCCACGGTCGCCATGTCTTTCGGGTGCTCGCTCACCTGCGCCGTGCTCGCTGGCACAGAGCTTGCCGGCACGGAGCTCGCCGGGCTGGCGAACAGCACTCGCCCTACTAAGTCCTGCACTGAACTTCCTGCAACTTCCTTTCCGCCCCTCCCCCCCCCCCCCCCCCCCCCCCCCCCCCCGCGGCGTTCTCGCCAACCGCTGCAGGGGTAAGGGTCGCTTGGGGTGCCGGGGTCGCGATCTCGCTTCGCAATGCCGCGACCGCGAGCCCGAAGGTGTCCAGCACCTCCCGCCTGAAGTTCGCGAACATCCTCGGCGTCACCACCTGCGGTGACTAGCTGAACTCCTCGCCTTGATCCTCACCTCCTGTCATATCTGCTCCTTGGAACTTTCTTAGACCAGCCACGCTCCACGCTCACCGCACCAAAATGTTGAAACTGATTTCTCGGTCTCTGTGGAGCTCGGGGCCCTCACCGAGATGAGGGGCGGCTAGCCCTTACTGATCCCTTAGAGAAGGTCGGCCAGAAACTAGGAAGATTGACAAAGACCATAGTCACAGCGAGGAGGTCCCTCCACTAACCCGGAAGATCGTTGAGCGCTTCCCCTCCCAAGCCAAAGCGAAGACTCGGGCACCTTGGAGAGCTCTGGAAATGCTAACCAAAGAAAGCCTGAGGAGAGAGAAGCTGAAGTGGACTCTTCTCCAAAGGTGCCCTTGAGGTCTTATTTATAAGTTTCCTGGTTTGGCCTGCAAATAGCAGTATTCCGCCTTCTGATTTTACTATCCGCACCCCAAATGGGTCTGCTAACAACTGAACTCCGCTGTTCGGATAGGCTAATGGCAGACCAACGGGATAGAGAGATGATTTCGTCGATCCTAGGATGAGTAGCGAATTTGTCGAACGCGGCCCGCACTTCATCGGGTCCCGGACGGAGTTCGTCGACCTCGACTGAGATTCGCCGATCGCGGGGACTCTGGAAGAAGTCTGGCTCGCCTATCTTCTCGCAGTCCTTCGGCGAGATTCCTGCTCGCTCGCCTCCTTGAAAGCGTTCGGCGAGTACCTGCCTCACTCGCCTTCTAGTGGGTCGACCTTGAGACTTTGGCTCGCGGGAACTTGACTCGCGCCTCCTCCCGCGGATGGCCTGTGGAGGCCTCGTTTGCACTCCTGCCTCACTCGCACTCTTGACTTGCTCACCTTCTCGCGAGCAGCCGGCCAAGTGTTCGTCCCAGCGGATCTGCTGAGACGGGATCGTCGAGCGTCGTTTGGACTTCGTCGAGCGCTGGTGATATAGAGATTCGGTGGGTTTTGAAATTTAGTGAAAGGTTGAGATTTTCTCCAAAACTATATCCGATAAAGGCAAGTGTACCTTATCGTCTATAGTATAGGATATTTAGGAATATCAAGGTCGTATTCCACGGGGCGCGTTGATTACTTCTACTTCGAGGAAAATCACTATTATTTTATCGACGAAAATTTGAGGTGGTTTGTTTTCGCTTAACTAAAATTAAAACTAAATTCAAACTAAATGAAAAGCTTGAACATTGCATGAAAAGAAAGAGAAATTGACATTGCATAAAAAAAAGAACATTACTAAGGAGAGAAAAATTTAACCTTGCATAAAAAGGAAGAAATTACTTAAGGAGAAAAAGAACATGAAAGAGAAAACTAATTTTATTGAAAATCAAAGAACTATTACAAGCCTTAAATTAAGAGTGCAAGGCTAAGGAAAATGAAAATTGCAAGCTTAAGAAAACTAGTACACGAAAGTTACACTACAACATTGCATGAAAAAGGGGAGGAGAACATGAAAGCCTTAAGAAACATGAACATTAACTTGAAAAACTCACTCTCAGCTCTAACAGCACCTCCCCCTCTCCAAATTTCTGAACCCTGGACTCAAGGAGAGCCTCTGAATTTATAGGCAAAATTTTCAAGTTACACGCCCTCGGTCACGGGCGTGTCCAAGGGCGTGTAATCACTGTAACATTGGATCCGGCAGCGGCGTGGGCTTGGCGTGACGGCGGGAGAAAATCGGACATGTCACGGGCGTGACATATGGGTCACGGGCGTGACTCAGGACGGCTTCATTTAATGCGGCATGGGCTAGGCAGACCGCGCGGCGGCGTGCTTGGATCACGCGGGAAGGTCACGGGCATGACTTTGGGTCACGGGCGTGACTTTGGTTAACTTCTCAACGGCAACTTCTCGTCTTGACGGCAGCTCCACGTGTCAGATTCTAATATTACACGCCCATGGTCACGGGCGTGACTTTGGGTCACGGGCGTGACCTGGGGCGTGACTGGGTGTGGACTAGCTCAATAGCACGGCATCGACCTGGACTGGTCTACAAGTTACATGCCCTTGGTCACGGGCGTGACCGAGGGCGTGTAATGCAATATTTTCCCAATTTGTCCAAAAATCTGCAAATATTAAAATTAGGCTAAGTTAGAATCAAAATTACAAAAAGAACTACTTATAACCTAAATTTGACATAAAATAGAGAATTCATATTAAATATTTACAAGATTTTCTATTAAAAAGTTATAAAAATACTACTTATCAAATACCCCCATACTTGAGGTTTTGCTATTCCAGAGCAAAAGTGTGAGACATTATTTATAAGACATCCTTAAAAAAATTTTTAATTTAAAACTAAAATTTCATTTAACCAAAAGTTAAGTTAAGAGTAAATTCAAGGGGGAGTTAAGTCCTAAATTATGATGATGATTTGAAAAGAGGGAAAAATGTTTAGGCAATAACTTCTCAAGAAAATTAAGTAGTTTGACAAAATTGTAGAAATTATAAAACTAAATTAAATTAAAATTATAAGAACTCTATCTTAAAAGAATCTTAAGGAAAAGTAAATTACTAAATATTGCTCTATCCATAATTTTCAACTAAAACTAGAACAATGATAATTGGCTAAGGGGGATTTCATAAAATTTGGCATAAGAAGAGAAATTTTTGAATGGAGGAAATGGAATTTATCATGAAATTTCCTTCTCTTTTTTTTTCTTACTCTTTTTTTTTCTCTTCTAATAAAAACCCAAAATGTATATGGTTTAGGAGTAATGAATTTTATCCTCTTACTCCATGCCATATAATCTTTTCAAAAATTTTGGGTGCATATGTTTTAGGGAATAATGAATTTTATCCTCTTATTCCCATGACATATGATCTTGTAATACATTTTTTTATGCCATCAAAGGGGTAGGGTAGGAGAAAAAAAAATCTAGCTAGCTTTAAATCATATTGAGAGCAAATTCTAGTAAAATTAAAATTCCTAAGATCTAAGAAGTTAGAAGAAAATATAATTAAAATCTAAAGAGGTTTAGGAAATTTACTACAAAATGAAGCCATTTAAAAATAAAAAGAGAAGTCATGCTAACAAAATTCTCTAATCAATTTAAAATCATAAGATGATTCTTAAATCAAAATTACCTCAAATTTAAAATTAACAAACTATGATAAGCAAAATTTCAGCCAATTAAAAACTTAAACATGCTTATAAACATTCTCAACTAGATTTCTAAGAAATCACAAAAACAACAAGAAGGAGCGAAATAAGAATTTTTTGGAATTTTTGATATTATCTTTTTTTTTTGAATTTTTCTCATTAAAAACTATTTACAAAGAAAGGGTACTAGCTTTAAAACTTAACAAATTTTTTTTGCAAGTCTTGGACTTCCCAAGGGCTACCCGGTGAAGGGTTCGCAAGGTACTAGGAGGTGTGATGGGATAAAATCCCAAACGTCCCTTTCCAAGATTTAAATTTTTCTGTTTTCTATTTTTTTTTAGTTTTGGGGTTTTACAAGTGCTAAAATAGAAGAAAACATAAGAAAAAAAATATATATATTTTTTTGTTTTGAAAATTTTCTGATTTAACAACTATTTAAAAAAACTATTTACACCCCCATACTTAAAGTTAAACATTGTCCCCAATGTTTAAAACTAAGTATGAAGTAAATGAAAAAAAAGAAGTGCAAAACAAAATAAAAAGGAAATGCATGATAAAAGAGAAGGAAGAAAGAGAAGGGGCTTCCCTGATTTTTGAAGTTTGCGCGGGGAAGCGACGATTACCTACAAAATATATTAAAGAACAAGAGAAGACAATAAAAAGATAACTTTGGGGTGCCTCCCAAAAGCGCTTTGTTTAAGGTCGCGTAGCTTGACCCACTTGCCGGTCATATTAAAGGTTGAAAAACAATTGAATCACTCTTTTCATTTGGTAACTCTCCCGGAAGATATAATTTAAGGCGGTGCCCGTTAACTTTGAAGGTACCTTTTTCCGGGTGGGAAATTAAAATTGTCCCATAGGACCAAACCTCTTTAACAATAAAGGGTCCGGTCCATCGGGATTTTAGTTTTCCCGGAAAAAGGCGAAGGCGGGAATTATAAAGGAGGACGAGATCGCCCGGCGAAAAAGTTTTTGGAAATTTTATATGCTTATCGTGATAAAACTTTGTTCGCTCCTTATATAATTTGTTACTCTCTTACGCATTCGCTCTCCACTCATCTAATTCGTTCATTTGAAATTTTCTTTGTTCGCCCGCTAAAGTAGAATCAAGATTTAAAAATTTAAGCGCCCAAAATGCGCGGTGTTCTAATTCGACCGAAAGGTGGCAAGCCTTGCCATAGTCCATTCGATATGGTGTACAACCGATAGCGGTCTTGTACGCCGTTCGATAGGCCCATAGCGCGTCATCGAGCTTTATTGCCCAATCCTTCCGATTAATAAAACTGTTTTTTCTAAGATTCGTTTTAATTCTCGATTAACGACTTCAACTTGGCCGCTCGTTTGTGGGTGATATGCAGTGGATAATTTGTGCGTGACACCATATTTTGCTAAGATTTTTGTGAATTGAGTATTGCAAAAATGGGTGCCCCGATCACTCACAATAGCGCGCGGAGTGCCAAATCGAGAGAATAATTTTTTTAAAAAGTTAACGACGACTCGCGCATCGTTGGTGGGGATAGCTTGCGCTTCCGCCCACCTCGACACGTAGTCGACCGCTACTAGAATATACTTATTTGAAAACGAAGGAGGGAGAGGACCAACGAAATCAATGCCCCAAAGATCGAAAATTTCGCATTCTAAGAAAATATTTTGGGGCATCTCATCCCGGCGAGAGATGTTGCCCGACCGCTGGCAGCTGTCGCAAGTACTCACAAGGGTGTGAGCATCTTTGAAGAGCGAGGGCCAATAAAAGCCCGCCTCCAGCGCCTTCCTCGCGATTCGGTTTGAATGATAATGGCCACCGGATGGTCCCTCGTGACAATGTCGTAAAATTTTAAGACCCTCCTCACTCGAGACGCATCGTCTCACCACTTGGTCTGCGCATACACGGAATAAAAAGGGGTCCTCCCAAAAGTAATTCTTTAAATCAGAAAAGAATTTCTTCTTTTGCTGACTCGAGAATTCTTTCGGCAGGACCCGGGCTACTAAATAGTTAGCCAGATCTGCAAACCAGGGGGTAGACGATGAATTAATATTTTCGAGAGCGAGGAGGCGCTCTTCGGGAAATTTATCATCGATGTCAGATTCTATCAATACTTCCGAGGAGGGATTTTCTAAACGAGAAAGGTGATCGGCCGCCAAGTTTTCGGCTCCTCTTTTGTCCCGGATCTCTAAGTCAAACTCCTGCAAGAGGAGGATCCATCGCAAAAGACGAGGCTTGGCGTCCGATTTGCTTAAAAGATACCTAAGTGCGGAGTGATCCGTGAAGACGATAACTTTCGAGAGGGTGATATATGACCTAAACTTATCGAAGGCAAAAACGATCGCTAGAAGCTCTTTTTCGGTAGTGGTGTAATTCGCTTGTGCCGACGTGAGTGTTTTGCTCGCATAATAAATAGGGTGGAAATACTTACTCACCCGTTGGCCTAAAACGGCACCAACCGCAATGTCACTCGCGTCGCACATGATTTCAAAAGGGAGCGACCAATCCGGCGCGACTAGAATCGGGGAGTTTATAAGTTTTTCTTTAATAAGTTTAAAAGCCAAATGACATTCTTTGCTAAAAATAAATGAGGATTCCTTTTCAAGAAGATGGGTTAACGGCTTTGTGATTTTGGAAAAATTTTGTATAAAGCGCCGATAGAACCCCGCGTGGCCTAGGAAACTCCTAATAGCTTTTACGTTTGTGGGAGGGGGGAGTTTTTCAATTACTTCAATCTTGGCCCTATCGACCTCGATCCCCTTGCCCGAAATTTTATGGCCAAGGACTAGTCCTTCCTTGACCATAAAATGGCATTTTTCCCAATTAAGCGCTAAATTTGTTTCCTCACATCGCTGCAACACGCGCTCGAGATTTTTTAAACAATTTTCAAAAGAACTCCCGTATACGGAAAAATCGTCCATAAATACTTCCATCACCTCCTCCACTAACTCGTCAAAAATTGCCAGCATACATCTTTGGAATGTAGCTGGCGCGTTACAAAGACCGAATGCCATCCTTCGATAAGCGAAGGTGCCAAAGGGACAAGTGAAAGTGGTTTTCTCTTGGTCGTCGGGCGAAATCGGAATTTGGAAGTATCCCGACAAACCATCGAGAAAACAGTAGTAGGAGTGACCCGAAAGGCGTTCTAAAATTTGGTCGATAAATGGTAGAGGGAAATGATCCTTACGAGTGGCATCATTTAATTTCCGATAGTCGATGCACATCCGCCAACCCGTAACAGTACGGGTTGGGATCAATTCGTTATTTTCGTTCGCAACTACCGTAAGACCTCCTTTCTTTGGCACGACTTGTACTGGGCTAACCCAAGTACTGTCCGATATCGGGTAGATGATTCCCGCGTCCAGAAGTTTTATAACTTCGGCCTTAACGACTTCTTTCATGTTAGGGTTTAGCCGTCGTTGAGGCTGGACTGAATTTCGGGAATTATCTTCGAGAAATATTTTATGAGTGCAGAAAGATGGGTGTATACCCTTAATGTCCGATAATTGCCACGCAATTGCGTGGCGGTGCTTTCTTAAGACTATACTCAACTCAGAAATTTCTGAGTTGCTAAGATCGGATGAAATGATGACGGGTAGCTTAGACTCTTTTTCCAAAAACAAGTATTTAAGGTGAGGGGGGAGTTGTTTCAACTCTAATTCGGGTGGTTCTTCATAAGAAGTCTTGATTTTTAATTTTTCTAAAAATAATGGTTCGGGTGGTGTGGGGTGAGAGACTTCTTCTTCATCGCAAAAGAGCTCTACGGGCTCGGAATCGCTATTCGCCGATGAAACTAACTCGAGGGATGAATCGAACTCACAACACTCTTCTAAGTAAAAACATGAATCGTCATTTTCTAGCGTGTTCCGCATCGAGGAATTTATGCCGAAAGTGACTTCATCGTCTCCAACCCGTAGGAGGAGCTTTCCGTTACTTACATCGATAATAGCGCGGGAGGTGGCAAGGAAGGGGCGGCCGAGTATGAGGGGTACTTCGGCATCCTCTTCGATGTCAAGAATGACAAAATCCACCGGGAAGATGAATTTGTCAACCTTGACGAGCACGTCCTCCACTATTCCTATCGGATATTTTAAAGAACGATCCGCTAATTGGATACTCATTCGAGTGGGCCTTGGATTTCCTAGACCTAACTTTTTGAACAAAGAAAACGGCATAAGGTTGATGCTTGCTCCAAGATTCGCTAAGGCGTGTTTTACTAACGAATTGCCAAAAAGACATGGGATGGAAAACAGTCCCGGGTCATTTGCTTTTTTCGGCAATTTGTTGAGTACAACCGCGGAGCATTCTGCGTTTAAAGAAATATGCGAAATATCTTCTAACTTTTTTTTATTGGAGAGCAACTCCTTAAGATATTTCGCATATTTAGGCATTTGTGAGATAGCCTCGCAGAAAGGAACATTAATATGGATTTGTTTTAAAACATCTAAAAACTTTTTATAATTTTTTTCGGCGCGCGAATTTAAAATAAAAGAGTGCGGAGCTATCGTAGCGGGCAAATTCGAAGATGAATTAAAAGTAGGAGGAGGAGGAGAGGAAATTACCTTGGGTTCATCCTGTTTTTGAACCACCTCCTTCCCGCTTCGGAGTGTAATCGCATGCGCGCTCTCCTTTGGATTTTGCTCGGTGTTCCCCGGTAGTGCTCCTTGTTGACGCTCAGAAATCATCTTTGCGAGTTGGCCCACTTGATTCTCTAAATTTTTGATTGATCCGGTAAGGTTCCGGATGTTCGTTTCATTTGTAGCAACATATTTTGCAAAAACCTCTTCAATCGGAGAGAGTTTTTGCTGTTGCGGTGGAAAACCGGGTGGATTATAATTTTGAGAAATCAAATTTTGAGGCGGAGTTAAGTTAAGAAGTTGATTAGGGGGAGGTTGATTTAAATTCATAGGACGCTGAGCATTTCCTTGGTTGCTCCATGAGAAATTCGGATGATTCCTATAACCCGCATTGTAGGTGTTATTATACGGAGCGGTGTTCGGGTTATAGGAAGGCCGAGGTGGATTTCCCATGTAGTCAACATGTTCTTCAATTAAAACGTTATTGGCCCAAGGAGGAGTGGCGGAGGAAGCAGACATCTCCGCCACTTGCTTTGTTAAGCGCTCAACTTGTAAAGCCAAATTTGCGTTTGCGTCTATTTCAAAAATTCCGGCCGGCTTATTAGGCTGCGCTCGGGGCTTGTTCCATTGATACGCATTTGTGTCCATCTCTTCGAAAAGCTCTTGAGCGGCGATCAGGGTTTTATTATTTAATGTCCCCCCGGCGGCCGCATCAATCATTTGCCTCGTTTGGAGATTTAAGCCATTATAAAAAACTTGCACTTGTTGCCAAGTGGCAAGTGCATGGTGAGGGCATCGACGCAAAAGCTCCTTGAAGCGCTCCCATGTGTCATAGAGAGTCTCCGAGTCGATTTGCATGAACGATGCAATATCCGTGCGCAATTTAGCGGTCTTTGAAGGCGGGAAATATTTATTAAGAAATTTTTCCGCCATTTCGGCCCATGTAGTGATGGATCCCCTAGGTAGGGAGCCCAGCCACTGCTTGGCCTTAGACCGCAAAGAAAAAGGAAAAAGACGTAATCGAATGGCGTCATCGGTGACACCATTGATCTTAAAAGTGTCGCAAATTTCAAGAAAGTAAGAGATATGTGAATTTGGATCCTCGTCCGGTTGACCATCAAAGGTCACCGATTGTTGCACCATTTGTATGATGCTGGACTTGATCTCAAAATTATTGTTCGCCACCGTGGGGCGAACAATACTCGGTTGTGTGCCTTCTAAATTCGGCCGCGCATAATAGGACATGGTCCGTTGCGCGTCCTCATTAGGATTTGGCTCGTTAAGATTAGGAGGATTAAGATTATGATCCATATTTGCTGCGTTAGTGTCCCCGATCGACTCTTCGGATTCTATTTGATTTCCCTGATCACGAGAACGGCGGTGCCTCAAAAGGGTTCGCTCGATCTCCGGATCAAAAGGAAGAATCGAAGTGCTACCTCGGGTCATACACTAAAAAGAGAAGAAAGGAAGAAGAAAAACTAAATTTTTTTTTCTTTTTGAAAGTTAGAAAAAGCAAACTAAAATAGAAAGAAGCATGATAAAATTAATAGCTATCCTCTTTTCAAAATATCTACGCAAAGTCCCCGGCAACGGCGCCAAAAACTTGATATAGAGATTCGGTGGGTTTTGAAATTTAGTGAAAGGTTGAGATTTTCTCCAAAACTATATCCGATAAAGGCAAGTGTACCTTATCGTCTATAGTATAGGATATTTAGGAATATCAAGGTCGTATTCCACGGGGCGCGTTGATTACTTCTACTTCGAGGAAAATCACTATTATTTTATCGACGAAAATTTGAGGTGGTTTGTTTTCGCTTAACTAAAATTAAAACTAAATTCAAACTAAATGAAAAGCTTGAACATTGCATGAAAAGAAAGAGAAATTGACATTGCATAAAAAAAGAACATTACTAAGGAGAGAAAAATTTAACCTTGCATAAAAAGGAAGAAATTACTTAAGGAGAAAAAGAACATGAAAGAGAAAACTAATTTTATTGAAAATCAAAGAACTATTACAAGCCTTAAATTAAGAGTGCAAGGCTAAGGAAAATGAAAATTGGAAGCTTAAGAAAACTAGTACACGAAAGTTACACTACAACATTGCATGAAAAAGGGGAGGAGAACATGAAAGCCTTAAGAAACATGAACATTAACTTGAAAAACTCACTCTCAGCTCTAACAGCACCTCCCCCTCTCCAAATTTCTGAACCCTGGACTCAAGGAGAGCCTCTGAATTTATAGGCAAAATTTTCAAGTTACACGCCCTCGGTCACGGGCGTGTAATCACTGTAACATTGGATCCGGCAGCGGCGTGGGCTTGGCGTGACGGCGGGAGAAAATTGGACATGTCACGGGCGTGACATATGGGTCACGGGCGTGACTCAGGACGGCTTCATTTAATGCGGCATGGGCTAGGCAGACCGCGCGGCGGCGTGCTTGGATCACGCGGGAAGGTCACGGGCGTGACTTTGGGTCACGGGCGTGACTTTGGGTCACGGGCGTGACTTTGGTTGACTTCTCAACGGCAACTTCTCGTCTCGACGGCAGCTCCACGTGGCAGATTCTAATATTACACGCCCATGGTCACGGGCGTGACTTTGGATCACGGGCGTGACCTGGGGCGTGACTGGTGTGGACTAGCTCAACAGCACGGCATCGACCTGGACTGGTCTACAGGTTACACGCCCTTGGTCACGGGCGTGACCGAGGGCGTGTAATGCAATATTTTCCCAATTTGTCCAAAAATCTGCAAATATTAAAATTAGGCTAAGTTAGAATCAAAATTACAAAAAGAACTACTTATAACCTAAATTTGACATAAAATAGAGAATTCATATTAAATATTTACAAGATTTTCTATTAAAAAGTTATAAAAATACTACTTATCAGCTGGCAATTCTGCTCTTTCGCTTATTTTCTGCCTATCAACATGTATATATCTCAAGAACCTGACTCGCCTCACTTTCATTTGATCATCCCCTAGGCGAATATCGGGGTTGTACAGGCTTGGAAATAGTCAAGATCAATATCAAAACCAGAGTTGATCTTGGGAGCCATTTTGGTCAGTGAGAGAGAGAGAGAGAGGAAGTGATGGCTGGACTGAGAAGTTAGAAGGATGAGAGATGCAGAGAGTGTGCAGATTTCTAACTGAAGAGTTTATTTAAGTCAGGTGAAACGTCGAGACGAGACACAACTCGAGGTTTATTCGGTACTACAGTAGATGTGACCGAAAATATTTTAGTATTGCCGCTTTTTTTCATGAAGTTGACGTTGCGTCGAGTGAAAGTCGATGTATGCGTCAGTACAGTCTGAATTGAGATGTTAGGGTGTAACACCCTGCCAGTACGAAGAGTATAACAGCAGGTCTGGCCGGGACCCCACGCCATACAAACCACACTAACTAGGAGTTAAAAGGTGATAACCAGAAAAGTAACAACTAAACGAGAGTACAAAACGTAAGCGGAAGCATTAAATAAACCATTCAAAGAGAACTGTCCACTATCATAGGAATGTATCCAGAATAAGAGTTACGGCCTTAAGGCCTTACATTCATCCAATGCACAAAACTCCATAAGCATACATCGGCACGCAGGCCGGCCATACATGAAAAAGCAAAAAAAAGGAGGCTGGCCTTCAAGGGCCAACTCAGCAAAAGGGGCCACCGCCCACTATTTCCCGCTAGGCTCACCTGCACCTGCATAAGACATTCCACCAAGCGGTGGGAAACAAAGTAACGGTCAGCACAGCTGACCAAATTATAACGACCCCACCCCTTTCCCGGGGTGGCGGAGATTCTACCCTGCAAGCAAGCCATACTAGCACAAGTACTAATATAAAGAAAGTGCAACTACACAAGGTGAGGTTTCAAGCACAATCAATCTTCTAGGTTGAGCATCAAAAGAAAGGAACCTAGGTATGCACATGATGTTGGTTGGGTTCACCCGAAGGTTCCCACAACCGCCTAAACAACCGCATGAGGCTAACAACATCAATTCATCACAAACGTGGGTACACACAACCGCACGCTCCATGCTCACAAGGCATGCACCAAAGGTACTTCTTCCCGAGCACCAAAACCATCATGAGTCCGGAAACTCTAGATAGAAAAGAGCTTTTGGTCGGTCTAGGCAAGACGCCCTTCCCAACCTCTCCCAAGGTCGTTCGGGTTTACAAGAGATAAATCCCCCTACCGCCACGCCTGGAAACGGGTTCAGTTCAGCCAATTCCCGTGCTCTTGTCATCGATTGAACACACGATGCGGGTATGACATCACCTCGGCCCGTAAGGGTTTAGCACTCGCTAGTGCTACAAAAAACATAAGTTACAACACCCAAGCCTTAAAAGTTTACTTTGTAACGACTCAAGACCCGACTCCACCTTTCGGCCGGAGGGCATGAGGGATCGTTAGGGCTTTATACGTAACCAAAAAGGAGGTACAAGACCACTCCTCAATAATTCTAGTGGTGAAGGTTTGCATTCAACCACTCGCAAAGCATGGGGCTTCCGTTAGGATCTTCACGAGATGCCTACGCTTAAATCCCGCAATACTATCGCATATATCACAGAGTCATTCTCCGGCACGCATTCTAGGCTTAACCTAAATGCAACGTCGCAAATCAAGCATCACCGATTCGGGCTCACGGCCACGAATAGGCTTCACACACAATGCCTAAATCCGCACGACTACCGGATTTTCTACATGCAATATGCCGGGGACGGACACAATCGACCCGGAGTTCCGAAGAACTTGAGGAAATCCTACACTTCACCCATTTGGTGAAAGGGATTCCTCATGCAAGCATAGAGAAATGAAGGAGAGGACAAAAGACAAGTCCAAACAACGGGAGAAGAAATCGTTACACTAGGAGCGTTCTTTTTCGCCATAGATCCGAGATTCTACACGGAGAGAAACGACCGCACCGGGCTGCACTCTCCAAATCTGGAAACGGCTCGTGAATCGGAGCTCCGGAGCACCGTCAATGGCGGAATCTCCCTTCTTCTTCCTTGGCTCCTCCTTCTTTCTCTAGGGTTTGGAGAGAGAATGGCTTAGAGAATATGAGGTTTAACCCCCTCTCATCAGCCCTAATAGTCTCCCGCAACTAAACCTAGCCGTTGGATCAATTTCCAAAAGATTTGGACGGTCCGATCTTCTTCTCCGCTCAAAATCGCGGAACAGAATAAACAGGGCGCACGATCGCTGGCG
Source organism: Dactylorhiza incarnata (assembly GCA_033032865.1). NCBI lineage: Eukaryota > Viridiplantae > Streptophyta > Magnoliopsida > Asparagales > Orchidaceae > Dactylorhiza > Dactylorhiza incarnata. The sequence goes on from JAWHQI010000078.1 coordinate 401,090, forward strand.
CACGATCACTGGTCGTGCGCGAAGAGGGAAAAGGTCGTGCGCACTGTCCGAGACAGAACTCGATTCTCTTCTGAATTAACGCACGATCGCTGGCGCACGATCGCCGGTCGTGCGCGAAGAGGGAAATGGTCGTGCGCACTATCCGAGACAGAACTCGTTTCTCTCCTGAATTAATGCACGATCGCTGGCGCACGATCGCCGGTCGTGCGCGATGAGGCCACTGATCGTGCGCTAAGAGCAGAAAGGGAAGATTTAGCCTGCTTCAAGTGCAGCACTACCACTCTGCCTACTTCGCTGAACTACGATTTTTGGGGTGTTACAACTCCACCCTCCTTAAAAGAATTTTGTCCCGAAATTTATAAAACAGAAATAGCAAGAAATTCAGCTATAATTTACCTGAGAGAAATAGCTCGGGGTACTCCGCAAGCATCGTTTGCTCTCTCTCCCAAGAGAGCTCCTCTCAGTCGTAATTATCCCACCGGACTTTTACCATCCGAATGGACTTGTTCCGCAGCTGCTTTACTTCGGTATCTTCGATGCGTAAGGGCTTGACCTTCGTCGACAACCCACTATCAACCAGAACTTTGCCGACCGCAACGATATGAGTAGGCACTTGCAATGCCTTCCTCAACACTGAAATGTGAAACACGTCGTGCAGACCGCTCAGCTCTGTAGATAGTGCAAGCCGATAAGCCGCATCACCAACACGCTCCACGATCTCAAACGGTCCTAAGTACCTTGGACTGAGCTTTTTCAAGCGTCGGATCCTTGATACCCCTTTGCACGGTTGGATCTTCAAGTAAACCCGGTCACCGACGGCAAACTCTAGGTTCCTAAGCTTGGCATTGAAATACTTTGCTTGCCTATCCTGGGCAACCAATAGCCTTTCACGTAGAGATCGGATCGTCGAAGTTGCTTCCTCAACGTCCTTTCGCTTTAATAGCTTAGTATCGCCCATTTCCGCCCAAGACAACGGCGTACGACACTTCTTACCATAGAGGGCCTCGAAGGGAGCCATCTGTATACTGGCTTGGTAGCTATTATTGTAGGCGAACTCAATCATATAGAGATGATCTTCCCACTTCTTTCCAAAATCTAGAGCGCACATTCGGAGCATATCCTCCATAGTCCTGTTGGTCCTCTCGGTCTGCCCATCCGTTTGCGGGTGGAAGGCCGTGCTAAACTTCAATTTAGTGCCCAACAGTTCATGGATAAGCCTCTAATCTTTCGATGTGAAACGCCCGTCACGATCGTTGATGATGCTACGAGGGACGCCGTGCAGCCGCACAATACTATCAACATAGAGCTTCGCTAGCTTTTCTACAGAATCATCCTTCCGGTTCGGAATAAAGTGCGATACTTTCGTCAATCGGTCCACGATCACCCAGATGGCGTCGTTTCCCTGCTGTGATCTCGGCAATCCGTGCACGAAATCCATCGAGATGTCATCAAACTTCCACTCCGGAATCGGCAAGGACTTCAAAAATCCACCGGGACGCTGACATTCCGCCTTCACCAACGTGCAAGTATTACACTTGGCCACGTAGAGGGCAATGTCTCTCTTCATACCCGGCCACCAGAAAAGTTTCTTCATGTCCATGTACATTTTCGTGCTCCCCGGGTGGATAGAGTACTTGGTATGATGAGCCTCGTACATCAACTCCGCCCGTAGAGTGCCAATGTTTGGGACGCAATATCTGCCCTCTTTCCACATAAGGCCATCTTCGAAGGAGAAATTAGCGTTTAACCCATCAACGGTTTCCGCTTTAGCGTTTCATGCTCTCATCCAGCTCCAATGCCTGTCGAACTCGGTCGACAAGGTCGTATTGAACCTCCGTCCAGTTCAAGCATGCTGAAGTGGATGCTCTCCTATCAACGCAAATGATCTCCATTTCTTCCAGCTCACGGATTAGACGCTCATCGTGCATCAAAATCCAATTTGCTTGAGCGGGAGCCCGACGACTCAACGCGTCCGCAACTACATTTCCCTTTCCAGGAGTATATTTGATGTCGAAGGTGTAGTCCCCAAGGAACTCCAACCACCTCCTTTGACGCATATTCAACTCCCTTTGATCCAGCAAGTACTTGAGGCTCTTGTGGTCGGTAAAGATGTCGATCTTCACGCCATACAAATAATGCCTCCAAAGCTTAAGAGCAAATACCACGGCCGCTAGCTCCAAATCATGGACCGGGTAATTCCTCTCGTGAACCTTCAACTGCCGGGAGCCGTAGGCAATTACCTTACCGAACTGCACTAGGACACAACCCAAACCACTCCCTGAGGCGTCGCTATAAATTTCGTAGCCTTCCGTACCACATGGCGAGCATAGAATGGGCGCCGTGGTCAGACGGCTCTTCAGCTCTTCAAAAGCTCGTGCGCACTCGGGCGACCAAACGAACTTATGATCTTTCCTAGTCAGTTTAGTGAGAGGAAGTGCAATCCTCGAGAAGTTTTCCACAGAGCGCCTATAATAGCCGGCAAGTCCTAAGAAACTTCGGACTTCCGCTACGTTTTTCAACAAAGGCCAGGCTCGGATCGCTTCTATCTTCGACGGATCAACAGCAATTCCATCTCCACTAACGACGTGACCAAGGAATGCTACTGACGGTAGCCAAAACTCGCACATGGAGAACTTGGCATAAAGCTGACTCCTCCTCAAGGTGCTCAGAACTGCGTGCAGATGCCCTACATGCTCCTCTTTCGACTGAGAGTATACCAAAATGCCGTCGATGAAGACGATCACAAATTGATCCAAATACTCTCGAAATGTCATGTTCATTAAGTCCATGAATACCGACGGTGCATTATACAGACCGAACGGCATCACCGTGAACTCATAGTGCCCAAAGCAGGTACTGAACGCTGCCTTTTGAATATCACATTCCCTAATACTAAGCTGATAGTAGCCGGACCTTAAGTCGAGCATAGAGTATACCGTCGACCCAACCTGTTGGTCAAGTAAGTCGTCGATTCTCAGAATCGGATAACGGTTCCTCTCAGTCAGCTTGGTCCGCTACTACTAGGACAACACAAAACTGGTCTTAGGCCCCGAATCCTTCAACAAGGTGAAGAACATCTTCGCGCCTTTTCACAGCTTCTACTATTCGTGCTCACTCGAGATCTATTAGGCAGCATTACCTCCAATCTATCCTTGACTAAGGTAAATGACAATTCGATTCATAACACGAAGTCCTTAGACAAATAGGAGAGCGATGCTCCCACACCAACAGAGCTCTCGTCGAATAGTCGATAATTAGGACAAGGCCTAATTGCACACAAATACAAGACATAAAATTTTGTTGTCAACAGATACAGTGGACATATTTCTATCTCTATCCGCACACGGGGTAGAAATCATATTAGGAGATGATCATCCATACCTGTGGCAACATCGCAATGCTGAATGACCTCTTGCTGGCCATAAGAGTAGACTCTCGGCTGGGTTAGAGAATATTGGGGAATCGAAGACTCCACCGCTTTGCCTTTCTCCATAGGAGCTGAACCCATCGCACGAGCATAGTCCACTTCTCCGCTTTTTGCTTTTGGGGGACCACTTCGACACACCGCGGCTTTGTGTCCCACCTTTCCACAAGTGAAACAATTTAAGGAACACCGTGCAGTCTTAGCTTCCACAGAGTTAAACTTTCTCTTGTTTCTTCTGAACTCAGACTTGGACTGAGAGACCGACGCATGAAACTCATTGAAGTCTTTCGCGCACGGCATACTCTTCATATCCATTTCCAGAGATTTAGCTGTTTTCACTAAGACGTTGAAGCCGACTAACTTTGGACCCACAAGCTTTAGTCTTAGGTCATCTCGCAGACCATTGTAGAACTTGTTGACCTTGGTTTCCTCATCTTCCCACATAGACCTCTCATAACGATTCCGACTGATGAACTCAATCAGGTACTCATCCACTGATTGTTCTCCCTGCTCTAGGTGTGAACACTGATTTTTTAGTTCAGGAATCTCGGTTAGGGGTATAAACTTTAGAAGGAATGACTCATGGAAGCTTTCCCAAGAGATTTCAGAAAGTTGTCTCCCACCAAACTTGTGCAACAACTCTTCTTCCCACCAAAGTCTTGCTTCTCTTATAAGTAGGAAGGTGGTTAAGGTTACCAACATATCTTTGCTTATAAGCATAGACATTAAAGTCCTCTTTATCTCTGACAACCACTCAGCAACTCTCCCAGGGGATTCCGTCCCCTCGAAGGATGGAGGGTTGAGGCTCAGAAAGTACTTTAATTGCTGGTCACGCGCTCGCCCCACTACTACCTGCGCAACTCGACGTTCCACCCTCAGTTCTACCGCAGGTTCCACTGCAGCAACAGTTACAGGGGCCACATCCAGAGTCGGAGTAGTAGGTTGTGCAAGCCGCCCAGACTGAGCGTTGATCATCGCGAAGACCGCTTCAGCGACTAACTTGAGCATCTCAGCCGAAGGAGTGGTCGTTGGCACCTCGGACGACCCACTACTTTCAGCGGTGTTACGGGGTCGAGACCGCCCCGCAGCACTCCTAGTCACCTATAATCATGTAAGACACAATTTAGTGACTGAAAACATAGCAAACAACAATCATGGAACGCTCAGGTTCTGCAAACAAGTATGTTTTTCCATTCCTAAGTGGACATTCTTATTAGTTTTTGTCGTTTTAGGTGAATGCACATCCCGTGCACACCACCCCTTAAAAGGAATTCATCCCGAATTCGTTAAACTACGGATCGACGCCTTAAGTCCGATACCAAATTGTAACACCCTGCCAGTATGAAGAGTATAACAGCAGGTCCGGCCGGGACCCTACGCCATACAAACCACACTAGCTAGGAGTTAAAAGGTGATAACCAGAAAAGTAACAACTAAACGAGAGTACAAAACGTAAGCGGAAGCATTAAATAAACCATTCAAAGAGAACTGTCCACTATCATAGGAATGTATCCAGAATAAGAGTTACGGCCTTAAGGCCTTACATTCATCCAATGCACAAAACTCCATAAGCATACATCGGCACGCAGGCCGGCCATACATGAAAAAGCAAAAAAAAGGAGGCTGGCCTTCAAGGGCCAACTCAGCAAAAGGGGCCACCGCCCACTATTTCCCGCTAGGCTCACCTGCACCTGCATAAGACATTCCACCAAGCGGTGGCAAACAAAGTAACGGTCAGCACAACTGACCAAATTATAACGACCCCACCCCTTTCCCGGGGTGGCGGAGATTCTACCCTGCAAGCAAGCCATACTAGCACACGTACTAATATAAAGAAAGTGCAACTACACAAGGTGAGGTTTCAAGCACAATCAATCTTCTAGGTTGAGCATCAAAAGAAAGGAACCTAGGTATGCACATGATGTTGGTTGGGTTCACCCGAAGGTTCCCACAACCGCCTAAACAACCGCATGAGGCTAACAACATCAATTCATCACAAACGTGGGTACACACAACCGCACACTCCATGCTCACAAGGCATGCACCAAAGGTACTTCTTCCCGAGCACCAAAACCATCATGAGTCCGGAAACTCTAGATAGAAAAGAGCTTTTGGTCGGTCTAGGCAAGACGCCCTTCCCAACCTCTCCCAAGGTCGTTCGGGTTTACAAGAGATAAATCCCCCTACCGCCACGCCTGGAAATGGGTTCAGTTCAGCCAATTCCCGTGCTCTTGTCATCGATTGAACACATGATGCGGGTATGACATCACCTCGGCCCGTAAGGGTTTAGCACTCGCTAGTGCTACACAAAACATAAGTTACAACACCCAAGCCTTAAAAGTTTACTTTGTAACGACTCAAGACCCGACTCCGCCTTTCGGCCGGAGGGCATGAGGGATCGTTAGGGCTTTATACGTAACCAAAAAGGAGGTACAAGACCACTCCTCAACAATTCTAGTGGTGAAGGTTTGCATTCAACCACTCGCAAAGCATGGGGCTTCCGTTAGGATCTTCACGAGATGCCTACGCTTAAATCCCGCAATACTATCGCATATATCACAGAGTCATTCTCCGGCACGCATTCTAGGCTTAACCTAAATGCAACATCGCAAATCAAGCATCACCGATTCGGGCTCACGGCCACGAATAGGCTTCACACACAATGCCTAAATCCGCATGACTACCGGATTTTCTACATGCAATATGCCGGGGATGGACACAATCGACCCGGAGTTCCGAAGAACTTGAGGAAATCCTATACTTCACCCATTTGGTGAAAGGGATTCCTCATGCAAGCATAGAGAAATGAAGGAGAGGACAAAAGACAAGTCCAAACAACGGGAGAAGAAATCGTTACACTAGGAGCATTCTTTTTCGCCATAGATCCGAGATTCTACACGGAGAGAAACGGCCGCACCGGGCTGCACTCTCCAAATCTGGAAACGGCTCGCGAATCGGAGCTCCGAAGCTCCGTCAATGGCGGAATCTCCCTTCTTCTTCCTTGGCTCCTCCTTCTTTCTCTAGGGTTTGGAGAGAGAATGGCTTAGAGAATATGAGGTTTAACCCCCTCTCATCAGCCCTAATAGTCTCCCGCAACTAAACCTAGCCGTTGGATCAATTTCCAAAAGATTTGGACGGTCCGATCTTCTTCTCCGCTCAAAATCGCGGAACAGAATAAACAGGGTGCACGATCGCTGGCGCACGATCACTGGTCGTGCGCGAAGAGGGAAAAGGTCGTGCGCACTGTCCGAGACAGAACTCGATTCTCTTCTGAATTAACGCACGATCGCTGGCGTACGATCGCCGGTCGTGCGCGAAGAGGGAAATGGTCGTGCGCACTGTCTGAGACAGAACTCGATTCTCTCCTGAATTAACGCACGATCGCTGGCGCACGATCGCCGGTCGTGCGCGATGAGGCCACTGATCGTGCGCTAAGAGCAGAAAGGGAAGATTTAGCCTGCTTCAAGTGCAGCACTACCACTCCACCTACTTCGCTGAACCACGATTTTTGGGGTGTTACATAGGGTTTCCTATCGACGATGCGTCGATTTAGAAATCGACGTGACTTTTATTTTGTCTTGAAAATTCTAAGTTTTTCTTGAGAGATTATTTCTTCCTAATCCTAAGGTTTTCTAAGTCAGCCTTGGACTAATTTTATAGACAATTGGATTGATTGTACCAACATTGTTTGGCAATGTGGCCAGTTTTATTACAGATATAACACCTGATTGTCTTTAGATTATGGGAATTTGAGTTTAGAGAGGGATAGAGATGCTGATTAGGATAAAAGTTTTGATTAGGATAGAAATTTTGATTAGGATAAAAGTTTTGATTAGGATAGAGATTTTGATCAAGATGAATGGGTCCTGAATGGGGTTTAAGATAGAAAATTTTTGAAGTATAGATATGTCCTGTATTTAAGTTATTCTGAGGTTTTATGCGTCGATATCTATTCAACGTATGTTGAGAGTTGCGTCGATATGTATTCGGCGCTTTCTCTAGATTGCGTTGATCTGGAATCGATGTATGGAAGTAGTTGCGTCGATTGTAAGTCGACGTAATTTTATTCATGCGTCGATTTGAGGTCGAAGCATCTGAGAGATTGCGTCGAGTAGAATTCGACGTACTATCATTCATACGTCGATATGAAGTCGACGCAATTGTGTCTTCACAGATTTTATTCTTCCCTTTTTCTGGTTGTAGGTTTATTCTTTATGAATTGTTTCTTTTGGCCTAGTAGCCTTCTTAGGAGGAGTTTGAGAGTCTTCATCTGAATAGTATGATGTTTCATCAAAATGGTCTATCTCCTTGAAGGTGAAGTCTTCTTTTTATTCTGTGAGCCTTCTTCTAAGTTTGTTGATTTTATGGGTTTAGTAAATTTAACAGGGCTCATCCAAGCAGGTTTGGTAGATGGTATTGAACTGGTTGAAGGATCAGCCCCTAGCCCCAGATTCTTATGTCTGATTGTTTGTTTTTCAGTAATTTCTTTAAGTGTTTGGCTTCTGACTTTTATAGATTCTTCAAAAGCTTTTGCTTGGGAAACCTTATTCTTAAGGAGTTGATTTTCTATTTTAGCACTTTGTATTTCCTTTTCTGTTTTTATAGATTTCACACCTTAGTTCATAATTTTTTGAACATGTATCCTCTATTTTTCTCATATTGATTTGTTCTTTTAGATCCTTAATTTCTTGTTTAGCTTTTAGTTGATCTAATCAGAGTCCTTTAAAATCATTTTTGAAATCATCACATAGAAAATCTATTTCATCAAAAATGCTTACCTCATCCTTATCGTCAGATTCCTCTATGAGAATAAGGCTATCTTCTTTTTCATCTTCAAAAAAGATGCTTCCTGTTTCACTCCATGATTCAACAACACATTCTTTTTCTGAGCTTCCAAGAGCCATTAAGCATAGGTCTTCTTGCTTAGACTCTTCATTGTCACTTTTAGATGAGGTGCTGTCTTCAGAGTCTATTTCACTCCAAGCTTCTGCAATGAAACCTCTTTCTTTCTTCTTCTCCTTCCTCTTGAGATCTTTCTTTTTCAGATCTTTCTTTTTCTCAGCATTTTCTGGACATTCTGGAGCAATATGTCCAGTTTTCCTGTAGGAGTAACAAATAATTTATTTAGTAGGAGTCTTATCATACCTTGGTTTTAACTCTCTCCTTCTAGACCCATCTTTCCTGACCCATTTCTTGAATCTTCTGACCAGGAGGCAGAATAATTCTTCTTCAGTAACAGGGGTTTCCTCTTCTGTTGCTTTTAATGCAATGTTTCTATCTTTTGAGGAGGTTGGAGTGTTTTCCCTTTTTTCCTTCTCTTCTCTGGTTTTCAGTAGTTGCTCATAGGATTTGAGTTTTCCTAAGAGGGCATCTGTTGAGATTTCCTTTTGTCCTCTAGTATCTCTTATTGCCCATATTCTTGAGTCCCATGAACTTGGGAGACTCATTAATAATTTATCATTGATCTCTGTGAGAGAGATCTCTCTATCCAAGCTCCTTAATTGATTGATGATCAGACTGAATCTGTCATACATCTCAGATATGCTTTCTTCATGCTTCTTTTGAAAGTTCTCATATTGGGAGATCAATAGAGCCTTTCTATCTTTCCTTTCATCAGCACTTCCTTCTACTATCTTTGTAAGAGCCTCCCAGATTTCTTTGGCTGATTCACAGTCAACAACCTTTTGAAAGATTTCATCTGAGAGGGTTGAGACAAGAATGTTCACAGCTTTTGCATCACTTGTTCCTGCCTTCTTCTCATCAACTGTCCACTCAGCCCTTGGGACAAGTGTTTGAGTCACTTTACCACTTGAGTCCTTTCTATAGGGCTTGGGAGGACCTGTCAAAATAACATTAAACAATTCTTCATCAATAGAATTCATATAGATCCTAATTCTTGTTTTCCAAAGTCCAAACTTTTCAAGGTTGCAAATTGGTGGTCTGGTGGAAGCATAATCTTTGATTTATGCCATAATTTTTTTTAGAAATATATATATATATATATGAGGTAGGATCTTTTTGATCAAGGAGTTACCCATTTTTGATCAACCTAGCTCTGATACCAATTGAAAGTGCACAGTTAGCCTCACTAGAATTCTCTAGAGGGGGGGGGGGGGTGAATTGAGATTTAAAAATATTTTGTGCAAAGTTAATATATATATATATATATGTGTGTGTGTAATGTTCACAGATTTAAGCTTCCCACACACCAACAAAAATTAAGCAAATAAATAAAGAAATAGCAAAAAGAAAATCACAGCACAACACAAAGAAATATAGTGGTTCCCCAAGCTTTGGGTAGTCCACTCTTCTACCCCCTTGGTAGGAATTCACTATCTTGCACTGAGTCTTTTGATAAGGAGACTCTTAGAACAAGCCTGAGTCTTTTGATAAGGAGACTCTTAGAACCACTACAACTGAATTTTTTGAAGAGAGATTCTAAAAACTCTTTTACACAATTTGAAAATGAAATAAGAATAAGAAGAAGGAGTAGAAGAAAAACAATTGAAGCAAGAAAGAATCTTCTTCCTTGCAAGAAGATTAGAAGCACAAGTATAGTGAATGAAATCTCTCTTCTATAGTGAGAAGGAGATTGTAGGCCTTTTTCTCTTTCAGTGAGAACTTTCAGAAATGGCAGTAGTATGGCTTTAGAAGGAGAAGAAGAAGGCTTTTTCTTTGCTGCATCACTCTTTCACTTTTCTCAGCTTTCTCACTTTTCACTTGGGAGCTTCTCCTCTTTTTCAAATGGATGGAGTGGATCACTTCTCCTTTTTCTTTGCTGACCTCCTTCTGTATTTATAGCTCTGTTTATTCAAAAATATTGCTATAGGAGGATAATCAATTAGCAGTTAGAGAAATAGTAAGAAAGAAAAGTTTCCATAATCATTATTTCTGTAGAAGGAAAGAGATCATTCTGTTTTCAAATAATGTCCATAATAATCTTAATCAAATTAGCCAAGAATCATTTAGAAGGAAAGATTGATTCAGAACGGCTAGAAAAGAATAATATAATTCCATAAAATTCAGATCTACAGAAAGAAGGAAAGAGATCTGGCATGTTTTTGAATCTGTCACAGAAATCGACGTGCGTCGATTACTATTCGACGTAAGCGTCAATTTCAGCCTGGCTAGACGTCGAGAAGAAAATATGGAAAGAGCGTCGACAGAGGTGCGTCGACTTTGCTGGGTGCGTCGACTAGAAATCAGAGTTACGTCGACTTTGGTTACATTGAATTCTGTTTAGAATTACTTCGACTCAGTATGAGAGATACGTCAACTACACTTTGACGTTGCGTCGATTACTATTCGAAACATATTTACTTAAACTAATTTTTCACTCTGAGAATACATATTCTACTCATTTCTAGGGGTTAAGATAAATCATTTCCCCAACACTACCCCTTGCCCCGGATTAACGCACTGGTTGACTCGGCCGTCGGTTTCTCTGTGATGTCTTTTTTAGATGTTTTTTCAGGTTATCATCAGATCTGCATGCAACCCCCCCCCCCCTCCCCCGACGTCAAGGATGTCTCTTTCATCTTGGGGGATGTGTGCTATTGTTACAAAATGATGCCCTTTGTGTTGAAAAATGCGGGGCGACATATCAGCGGATGATGGACAGGGACTTCCGAGAATAGAGGGGGAGGAACCTGGAGGTCTATGTTGATGAACTCATGATAAAGAGCCGAGACCTCGAGTCCCACCTTTGGGACCTCGAAGAGATGTTTGGGACTCTGCGGAAGTTCAAAATGAAACTCAATCCTCAGAAGTGTGTCTTCGGGGCTAGCCGGGGGAAGTTTCTAGGCCAGTTGCTCAACCCAGCGGGAGTGGAACCTAATCCAGACAAAGTCAAGGCCATCATAGAGTTGGGATCACCGAGGAATGCAAAGGAGATTCAGCGCCTCACGGGGAAGTTGGTTGGGCTTAGTAGGTTCCTCACCAGGGCAGGAGAGAAGTGTGCACCCTTCTTCAAGGTGCTGCGGGGGAACCAAAAGTTTGAATGGACCCCTGAGTATGGAAAGGCTTTTCAAGCACTGAAGGAACAATTGAACCAAGCCCCATTGCTGCAAGGGCCGAGACAGGGAGAGGACTTGTCCCTCTACCTGGGGGTAGGACCCGAGGTAGTGAGTTCAGTGCTTGTCCGGGAAGAAGGCATAAGGCAACTCCCAATCTACTATGCTAGACTAGTACTGAGGAAGGCAGAGCTCCGATACCCCATCTTAAAGAAGTTGGCCTTCACCTTGGTGGTGTCGTCCCGGAAGCTCCGACCTTATTTCCAAGCACATCCGATCAAGGTGGTGACCAACCACCCCATTCACAACATCATGGAGGGGGTGGATCACTCCGGAAGGTTGGCCAAGTGGTCAGTAGAGTTGAGTGAGTTTGATATCTCGTATGTTCCCAAGGAACAAGGATCGAGCAGGCGATCAACATCCACTTCCCCCTTTCTAATAATCAGGCCGAGTACGAGGCCGTGATAACAGCGCTCCGCCTAGCCCGGGAGTTGGGAGTGCGAGATATGGAGGTCTCAACGGACTCCATGGTGGTAGCTTGCCAACTCAGGGGGAGTTCGAGGTGAGTGAGTCGACTCTTCAGCGATACTTGAAAAGGGTCAAGGGACTCATAGGGCAATTCCGCACCTTCTCGATCCATCATGTGCCAAGGGAGGAGAGTACTGTGGCATAACTCCTGGCCAAGTTCGGTCCCAGGCCAGGGGCATGGTGTTGGACCTCTTCCGACCATCCATCGAGGAGGGGGGCTGATGGAGGTGGACCAGTACGCATTGTGGATGGACCCCTTCATCACCTTCCTGACATCGGGGAAGTTCCACGAAGGGGATGTAGATAAGCGGCAGTTCAGGTATAAGTCTGCGTACTACACTTTGCATCCAGGAGGATTATACTGAAAGACACTCTCGATGCTCCTAGCCCAATGTGTAGCGGAGGAGGAGGTCCCGAAGGTCCTGGAGGAAATCCACTCAGGAGATTGTGGCAGCCATTCCGGGAGCCGAACCTTGGATGAGAGAGTGCTGAGGCAAGGTTACTTTTGGCCTTCCCTCAGCAGGGACGCAGTGGAGTTCGCAAGGAAGTGCTCAAAGTGTCAGCTGTTCGCCCATCTCAAACTCCTTCTACCCCAAAGACTCAGAACCATCACAGCCCCCTGGCCCTTTGCAATATGGGGGTTGGACCTGGTCGGTCCCTTCCCCCCAACCAGTGGTCAAAGAAAGTTCTTACTAGTGATGATTGACTACTTCTCCAAGTGGCTGGAGGTGAAGGCGCTGGCCAAGGTAACATCCCAAGTAGTGAGAAATTTTATATGGGCTGAAATAATTTGCAGGCACGGGCTACCGCTAGCCATAGTGACGGACAATGGGTCGCAGTTTGCCAGCGATGAGTTCGTCAGCTTCTGCACCCAACTCAACATAGATCTTCAGTTTGCGTTGGTCCACCACCCGAGGAGCAATGGGCAAGTGGAGGGGGAAAATAAGATAATTGTGAACTTGTTAAAGAAGAAGGTCGAGAATCTCAGAGGGAACTGGGTAGAGAAGTTACCCTCGGTCCTCTGGGCCCTGAGAACCACTCCGTACACGACCATAGGGGAGACTCCATTCAAGCTCTCTGATGAGCGAATCTAGTTCACCGCTATAGGTGGTAGTGAGACGGCGACACGATACGGCAGTGAACCCGTCGTTGTCAAGTGAGGAAGTAAATCCCCAAGTATCGAATCTCGAAGGAACACAGTAAGGTAGAGTTTACTATCGAGGATGGACTTGAGATTGAAGTCCTTTAGGTTGAATGGAGTGCGGAAAAGGGGGTTTTGGCTTATGGAAAATAAAAGAAAATAACTACAACTACTCCTATGCAATGCCGCTATGCAAAACTTCGCTTGGTGAGATGGACACTAGGTAGGCCTTGAACGCACTACTTCACAAGGGCGGATGGACGAGAAGGCAAGTAGATGGAGTGGTTCGCACTGGCGGAAAGGTTTGAGGGCCGTTAGCACCTCTTAGCTTGGCGATTGGAAGAGTAGGCTTGCGGAATGTTCTAGTAGGCTAGCGGAATGAAGTGGAGGATGGAGTGGACTTGGTGGCGCACCTCAAATACACAATAACCAAATGGCTTCATAGAAATATGAAATAAACATTGTTATTAAAGAGTACTGTGCATATCATCCAAAAATACAAGGATCTAGCCTATAATATCATTACAAGTTTGAAAGAGAGTAAGAGTTCGACTGAATCCGAAGGCTCGTTGAGATTCACGATTGGAATCGCTGGGTTGTCAATCCGCATCCAAGCTCGGTCTGCAACTACATCCGGGGTAGAGGAGAGTTGTCACTGCCTCCCAATGGACCCGTCTTCTTCATTTCATGATTCGCTCGCTTCAATACATGACTCCCAAGCATGATCCAGAGATCTAGGCGGAGATCCTTCCTTTTGAAGCTTGCGGATGATGGATGTTGAAACCGATTTCTCGATTTCCTGTGGAGCTTGGGGCCCTCACCGAAATGAGGGGCGGATAGTCCGTACTGATCCCTCGAGGAGGGTGGATGGAAGATTAAGAATTCGACTAGGACCTTAGTCACAGCAAGGAGGTCCCTCCACTAACCCGGAAGATCGTTGAGCGCTTCCCCTCCCAAGCCAAAGCTGTGACTTGGGCACCTTGGAGAGCTCTGGAAATGCTAACCAAAGAAAGCCTAAGGAGAGGGAAGCTGCAGTCCTCTCTCCAAAGGTGCCCTTGAGGTCCTATTTATAGATTTTCTGATCTGGCCTGCAAATAGCAGGATTCCGCCTCTAGATTTTACTATCTGCACCCCAAATGGGTCTGCTAACAGCCAAGCTCCGCTGTTTGGAGAGGCTAAGGGCAGACCACCAAGGGTAAAATGGTAAGTTGACCCTAATGATTTATGGGTACGGGGTTGCGAGAGCCCTACTTTTGGAGTTCTCGCCGGCCTTCTCGCGGATCTCGCCCGCGGAAGGAGCTCTCGCGAATACTGCCCGCGGCATTTCCTTCGGAGGGTCGTTTTGAGAGAACCCTGCTGAAGGAGCTCTCGCGAGGACGAGGGTCTGCTGACGAGGTTCCCGCGAGGACCGCGTTGGCCCACTCTGGTGATCTGTCGGGGTCTCATTGGCTGGGAGTCAATCTCGGCGAGGCCCAGATCTCGTCACTCCCGTCTCGCTCGATTTCCTTGCCTGGCGAATATCGGGGTTGTACACAATCCCCGCTCTTCGCGAAGACTAATGTCCTCGCGAAGAATCGTCCAACCCCTGATATTCGACCGCCCCGGATGACCTGTCAGGAATCTTTGGTGGGACCCACCATGCAGGTTATAAATATCGTCCCGGACCCCCCATGGGTGCGCGTCGCTTCTTTTCCTTCCTTTCTTGTTCTAGCTGCCGGGAGATGCCGATTTCCGAAGAAGCAGAGGCTCGCCTGAGGGCGATGAGAGCCGGCGGGCTACCTACCATGACCAAGGTACCCGCCTGGATGAACCGGCCGCCTCCCGCCCACTCGCCAAAAGTCAAGAAGGCGAAGGCGGTTCGCCTCTCTGGAGATGACTCCGTGACGCTGGACTCCTCCCCGGACGATCGCCGCCCCGAGAAGGTAAGAGTTATTCGAATTCACGTCAATAAGTTGTTCTTCACTAATTTTCACACGCAGGATACTTTGCCGAACGAGAACATTGGAGAACCCGCTGAGGGGTCTCGCAAGAGTCCACAGGCGGACCTGAACCTTGCGCGGAAGGATATCACCGGTATGATCTTAATCTCGCATACCGTAGTACTTTAACCCGTATGTGACCTTCGTTACTATTTTCTTACAGTCTCGCCCTTGAAGTCCCCGGCCCGCCCGTCGTCGCGGCCGCCGTCTCCGCCTCCTCCAGATAAAATCATAGATAAGCCCGGGTTCCAACTCCTGACGAGCAAGGAGACGGGTGGCTCCGCACCGCCAAAGATTCCCCCGACCAACAGTACAGCTTATCCTGCCGGCCTGGGCAAATCCCTCTACCCCCACTACGGCAATGTGTTCCAGGGACGTCCTTCGACTTCTCGCCGCCCTCTCGGTAAGCGTTATGGCCTCGCCGAAACCCCGCGTGATCTCACGCTCGTCATCTAATCATTCTAAAATCTTGCAGATAATGCCAAGAATCCACCTACCGATTCCGAGCTGGGTGATGACGAGATGTCTCCCCTTCCTGACCAGGTGGAGGAATTCTTAGGGGATCCGCGCGACCCGGAAACGATGAAGCAGCGAGCCGCGGAACTCTTGAGGAAGCATGGGCGAATGCTGATGGATCTCAATATGCAGGCGATAGGGAAGCCGCGGAGGATAGGCACGCGGTCCTGATGGAGGAGTGCGCGAGGCTCCGGCAAGCGAGACACCGCGATCAGGATGAGGTCGCCACGACGCCGGAGGTGCACATAGCGAGGATGAGGGACTACGCCTACCTCACGGATCGGGAGGGTCGCTTGGCGGAGGAATATTATAATTCTAGGGCACCGCCGAGGTCAGGGTCACGGGGTGGTGGCCGGTGGAAATGGCTCCCCCACGATTCTCGTTAGACGTTGTATTATGAGTAATAATCGTTATCTTTGAACGGTCTCGCCACGTTCTGTGACTCGCATATTCGCCACTCCTGCTGGCTGTTATTTCTTCCGACAATCAGTATCATCTTTTATGGTTTCTCGCTTGTTATCAATAAATTTGTTTATTTTGTTGCATCGTGCTCGCAAGGACCCTCTGTCCTCGCTAAACGTATTCTGCAGGGATGTCGTTTGTGCTAACCTCGCGGGTTTTCCTCGCCAGCGTACGTGATGTGATGTTTTTGTTGATACTCGTGCTCGCCGACGTTTGGACTTCCTCCCGCCCTTTTGCTTTGGCTATAAATAGGTGGTATTGACTGGGCCAACCACCGCATTTATTCTCGACCTTCTTCCCCTTTTGCTGCAGAGCTCTCGCTCTTTCTCGTTCTCGTGCTTCTCACTTTTCTCATAGGTTTTCTTGATGGGTGGCGACGCGGAGTCGGAGGGTCGGCGAAGGGTCGCAAAGGCCTTCGCCGAGCATAGCTTCTTCACTTGCAATCTGACCGACGAAGAGTACTTTAGCGCGATCGCCGATTTCGTTCTCCCCCCGTTCGAGGCACGCCGCCCTAGCGAGGACGACGTGATCAACGACCCGTTGGTCGACGAGTTGGCCATCCCTATCGCCCACTTTTCGGTTGGTTTGCGCCTTCCTTTGTGCCGGAAGTTCGCTAGGTAACAATCGTTCTCGCTTACTTTCTGTTTATTTTGCCGCTCGAGTCTCGCTCGCCACGCGGATTGATCCTGTTCTCGCTGCCTGTTAGGTGCTCAAGCAATATGGCGTGGTTCCCAGCCAGCTCACACCCAATGCCGTGGCGGTGGTTATCGCCTTCGCCTGCTACCTCCGCGAGGAGCGAATAGAGTTCAGCCTTCCTGTCTTCCGGAAGCTGTTCTCCTTCCGCGCCTACAAAGATGGGACAGCCTATTTCGTGGGCACAGGCCCGAAAGTGGTTGAGACCGTCAACAAGGCCCACTTCTGGGCCCAAAAGTTTGTCGTCGTCAAGGGGAATTTCGGCAACATTCCCTTCTCGCCGATTCAACATAGCAAGACCACTTACCGACCCACCGCCCTCGGCGGTCATGACGCCCTCCTCCATCAGTTCTTCGGCAAGAAGAACTTCGAAGTCGTCTACCTCCGCCGCAACCTAGACAAGCTGCCTCCGGTCCTCGCCGGAGAAGGTAAAGATCTCTGCCTAATATATATGTCTCAATTCGCATGCCTATCATTCTTATCCATATGACTTTTTGTTTTTAGGCGAGCGGGACGTTCCCCTCCATCCCCCTTACGCGAGCAACCGGAAGACCGACGCCACAATGGCCCTCGCTAATATGGGGGCGGAAGCTTGCCGAGGCAATGTCACCCCCGCCGAGCCCTCCTCTCGCAAGAGATCGGGAGCTTCCGGCAGTCATGCGGCCCCTCCGAAATCTCCGCCCAAAAAGAAAAGCAAGAAAAGTGCAGCCTCGCTCGCTCCGTCAAAAGGTAAGGATCCTCGCGAGACTTCCTTCGACGAGTTTGACCTCACCATCCTCTCGGCGGCCGAGGACGAAGAGCCTTGCCAGGATGGGGTCAGGGCCTCGGTCCTCCCTATCCCGGTGAATCATTATAACTTCGGGCTCGGCCAGAGGCATCGGGACGAGACTGGCGAGCCCCTCGTCACCTGGAAGCCGGAGACCAACAGGGTGGACATCTATTCTATCCTCCCCTCCTGGGTGGAGAAGGAGACCGTCAGTGGTCACGCCTTCGACTTCTCGTTCGCACTTTATGGTCGGGAAGATGCGGGGTCTTATAAGGATGAGACCGCGAGGACCCTCGCTTACGAGAGCGCGAGGTCCCAGCTGCGTTCTGCCGAGCTCGCCCATATGACGGGGAGGCGTTGCTTACAGCTCGAGCTTCAGAATGTGGAGCTCGCGAGGTCCTACCAGGGAGTTCTTGCCGAGAACGCACAGCTGAAGGAGAAGCTGCTTGCCGCGGAGGGCAGGGTGGTGAGTCATCTAGACCTACTTCCTCCTTTCCCTTGGTCTTTTCTCCTTTCTAACGGAACTTATTCGCAGGATGTCGAGGCTGCCGGGAGGGCCAACGCTCGCATCAAGAATTTGGAGGGCGAGGTGGCAGGGCTGAAGGCCCTAAATAGCGACCTCACTCGCGCCGCTGTTCCCCCCTCGCCACACCGTTTAAAAGAAGACCGGCGAGCGCGAGATGAAGAGATCTGCGTGGGATCTATAGAGTCGGCTCGCTACATTTTTTCGGTGGTGAAGGCGATCGGCCTTTTGGCGGATAATGCGGCCGACATGACTCTAGAAGACATCGTCCCGGAGCTCTTCCTCCCTCTGCCGCCAGTGAAGGACAGTGACGACGAAGAAGGATCTGCGGGCGGTTCCTGAATCTCGCCGCTATTCCCCCTTTTGTGTTGTAATTTTTGATCGGCGAGATCGCCGGAGATTGTAACAACTAATGAAATGTAGAATGCAGATTGTTTTTTTCACTACGCTTTCCCTTTCTCGTTTTGTTATTTTCACTTGTCGAATGTCTCGCCCTTGCTTATCTCGTTATCTGCTTTCGCGGAGGTTATTCTCGCGGTGGTTCTTCTCGCGCCGTATGTTATTGGGTAGGTGCACGTAGGACGCTTTGGCTGCTCGGGCCTTTCGCCGTTTTCCCTAGGCTTATCACGCCTTTTGATATGCGTATTTTCTTAGGTTTCGCGGGGCATTTTTCCTTTTGGCGAGAGCTCGGCTCTTACCCGGTGCCGACAAACTTTCTGCCTAGGACCGAGTGTTTGGGACCGTATAGGGTTGATCCTCGCCACTCGCGTGGTGTAAAAATTCTCCTTGCCGAGCGAGCAGACCCGCCGAGCGAGAAGGAGTTTGCCAGCATAAAGACCTGTTATCTTTCCGGCCTCTCCAGAGATCAACCTGAACCCCCCGTCTAGTGAGAGCCCGGGAGCGGATCGATCTGGGGTATTCCAGTACCAACATATCCAACCTTGCCAGCCTCTCCAGAGATCAACCTGAACCCCCCGTCTAGTGAGAGCCCGGGAGCGGAATCGATCTGGGGCATTCCAGCACCAACATATCCAACCTTGCCAGCCTCTCCAGAGATCAACCTGAACCCCCCGTCTAGTGAGAGCCCGGGAGCGGAATCGATCTGGGGCATTCCAGCACCAACATATCTAACCTTGCCAGCCTCTCCAGAGATCAACCTGAACCCCCCGTCTAGTGGGAGCCCCGGAGCGGAATCGATCTGGGGCATTCCAGCACCAACATATCCAACCTTGCCAGCCTCTCCAGAGATCAACCTGAACCCCCCATCTAGTGAGAGGCCGGGAGCGGAATCGATCTGGGGCATTCCAGCACCAACATATCCAACCTTGCCAGCCTCTCCAGAGATCAACCTGAACCCCCCGTCTAGTGAGAGCCCGGGAGCGGAATCGATCTGGGCATTCCAGCACCAACATATCTAACCTTGCCAGCCTCTCCAGAGATCAACCTAAACCCCCCGTCTAGTGAGAGCCCGGGAGCGGAATCGATCTGGGGCATTCCAGCACCAACATATCCAACCTTGCCAGCCTCTCCAGAGATCAACCTGAACCCCCCGTCTAGTGAGAGCCCGGGAGCGGAATCGATCTGGGGCATTCCAGCACCAACATATCCAACCTTGCCAGCCTCTCCAGAGATCAACCTGAACCCCCCGTCTAGTGAGAGCCCGGGAGCGGAATCGATCTGGGGCATTCCAGCACCAACATATCCAACCTAGCCAGCCTCTCCAGAGATCAACCTGAACCCCCCGTCTAGTGAGAGCCCGGGAGCGGAATCGATCTGGGGTATTCCAGTACCAACATATCTAACCTTGCCAACATCTCCAGAGAACAACCTGAACCCCCCGTCTAGTGAGAGCCTGGGAACGGAATCGATCTGGGGCATTCCAGCACCAACATATCCAACCTTGCCAGCCTCTCCAGAGATCAACCTGAACCCCCCGTCTAGTGAGAGCCCGGGAGCGGAATCGATCTAGGGCATTCCAGCACCAACATATCTAACCTTGCCAGCCTCTCCAGAGATCAACCTAAACCCCCCGTCTAGTGGGAGCCCGGGAGCGGAATCGATCTGGGGCATTCCAGCACCAACATATCCAACCTTGCCAGCCTCTCCAGAGATCAACCTGAACCCCCCGTCTAGTGAGAGCCCGGGAGCGGAATCGATCTGGGGCATTCCAGCACCAACATATCCAACCTTGCCAGCCTCTCTAGAGATCAACCTGAACCCCCCGTCTAGTGAGAGCCCGGGAGCGGAATCGATCTGGGCATTCCAGCACCAACATATCCAACCTTGCCAGCCTCTCCAGAGATCAACCTGAACCCCCGTCTAGTGAGAGCCCAGGAGCGGAATCGATCTGGGGCATTCCAGCACCAACATATCCAACCTTGCCAGCCTCTCCAGAGATCAACCTGAACCCCCCGTCTAGTGAGAGCCCGGGAGCGGAATCGATCTGGGGCATTCCAGCACCAACATATCCAACCTTGCCAGCCTCTCCAGAGATCAACCTGAACCCCCCGTCTAGTGAGAGCCCGGGAGCGGAATCGATCTGGGGCATTCCAGCACCAACATTTGTTACCTCGACACAACAGCAATTAAAAGCATAACAAATGAAAGTAAGACATTGATTTAAACAACATAATAAAGCTTTCAAGGGTAGAATCGTTTCAAATCATCCCCACTCCGAGCTCGGTCGAGAGGTTCCCCTTCCACATCCTGGAGGTGATACCCCCCCCCCCCCCCCGACTTGAGCACCTCACTTACGATATATGGGCCCTCCCAGTTGGGGTTAAGCTTACCCACCGCGTCCCCTATGCCAGCCGCATCGACCTTCTTCAGGACTAGGTCCCCTTTCTGGAAGTGCTTGATCCGGATGTGTTTGTCAAAATATCGAGCCATCCGCCGTTTGACCTCTTCCTGTCTGATGGTGGCCAAGTCCCGGAGTTCTTCCACCAGGTCCAAAGATAGCCTCTGCTCTGCATTGTTACCTTCTAGCCACTCTTCGTTCCCCTCGCTCGCAGCGATCACCCGGGGGGTCTTTACCTCGAACTCTATGGGGAGAACGGCCTCGGACCCGTGAGAGAGCTTGAATGGAGTCTCCCCGGTGGCGGTATTCGGAGTAGTCCTCATTGCCCAGAGGACGGAGGGTAGCTGTTCCACCCAGTTTCCTCGAAGGTTCTCCACTTTCTTTTTTAGTAGGTTGACGATTATTTTGTTCGCCGCCTCCACCTGCCCATTGCTCCTCGGGTGATGGACCGATGCGAACCTGAGATCAATGCCGAGCTGAGTGCAAAAGCCGACAAACTCTTCACTCGCAAACT
Source organism: Dactylorhiza incarnata (assembly GCA_033032865.1). Lineage (NCBI taxonomy): Eukaryota > Viridiplantae > Streptophyta > Magnoliopsida > Asparagales > Orchidaceae > Dactylorhiza > Dactylorhiza incarnata. The sequence continues at coordinate 422,445 of JAWHQI010000078.1, forward strand.
GTGGCCCATTGTCCGTCACTATAGCTAGAGGGAGTCCATGCCTGCAAATTATTTCTCCCCACACAAAATTCCTTACAACCTGAGAGGTTACCTTAGCAAGTGCTTTCACCTCTACCCACTTGGAGAAATAGTCGATCATGACCAGCAAGAACTTCCTCTGGCCGCTGGCTTGGGGAAAGGGGCCGACCAGGTCCAACCCCCATATGGCGAAGGGCCAGGGGGCCGTGATGGTCCGGAGCCTTTGAGCGGGGAGGAGTTGGAGCGGAGCGTAGAGCTGGCATTTCGGACACTTTCTTGCAAACTCTGTCGCATCCTTGCTGAGAGTGGGCCAAAAGTAGCCTTGCCTCAACACCCTCCCTTCCAGGGTCCGACTCCCGGAGTGACTGCCGCACTCCCCGGAGTGGATTTCTTCCAGCACTCTCGGGACCTCCTCCTCGGAGACACAACGGGCCAGGAGTCCCAAGAGGGTCTTTCTATATAGCCCCCCTGCATGCAAAGAGTAATAGGCGGACTTATACCTGAAGCGTCTCTTGTCCACATCCTCTCCAGGGAACTGCCCGGAGGATAGGAAGGTGATGAACGGATCCATCCACGAGGCTCGTTGATCCACTTCCATCAATTCTCCTTCCTCGATGGAGGGCCGGAAGAGTTCCGAAGTCGTCCCCCCCCCCCCTCCCCCCCCCCCCCGCTCGGGGACCAAACTTGGCTAGGAGGTCCGCCTGGGTGCTCTCCTCCCTCGGCACGTGTTTGATTGAGAAGGTGCGGAACTGCCCGATGACCCCCTTAACCTTTTCCAGGTATAGTAAGAGGGTTGGGTCCTTTGCTTCAAACTCTCCTTTGATCTGGCATACTACCACCATGGAGTCCGTGGAGACCTCCACGTCCTGCACACCCAGTTCTCGGGCTAGCCGAAGGCCCGCTATCACTGCTTCGTACTCAGCCTGGTTGTTGGTGATTGGGAAATGGATGTTTAAGGCTTGCTCAATCCGAGTCCCCTGAGGACTCACCAGGACTATTCCCCCTCCATAGGAGTATTTTCCCGACGCTCCGTCCACCAACATCTTCCATGCTTCTGGGGGAGGTGGCTCGTGCTCCCCCACTTCGGCCGCATAGTCGGCCATGAAGTCTGCCACCGCTTGAGCCCTGATGGATGTCCTGGGTACGAACGCGATATTGAATTCGCTTAACTCTACGGACCACTTTGCCAACCTTCCTGAGTGCTCCACCCCTTCCATGATTTTGCGGAGCGGGTGGTCCGTCACTACTTTAATTGAATGGTCTTGAAAGTAAGGCCGGAGCCTCCAGGCTGACACCACTAATGCGAAGGCCAACTTTTCCAAAATCGGGTACCGGAGCTCTGCCTTCTTCAGCACTCGACTGACGTAGTAGATAGGGAACTGTTTCTTCCCTTCCTCCCGGACTAACACGGAGCTTACTGCTTCGGACCCTACCCCCAGGTACAGGGAGAGGTCTTCTCCTGGCCTCGGTCCCTGGAGCAGAGGGGTTTGGGTGAGCTGTTCTTTCAGAGCCTGGAAGGCCTTCTCGCACTCCGGGGTCCATTCAAACTTCTTGTTTCCCCGCAGTACTTTGAAAAAAGGTGCACACTTTTCCCCCGCCTTGGAGAGGAATCTGCTGAGCCCAGCCAATTTCCCTGTGAGGCTCTGAACCTCCTTCGGATTTCTTGGCGACCCCAACTCCATCACCGCTTTAACTTTGTCAGGGTTGGGTTCCACTCCTGCGGGGGTGAGCAAATGGCCCAGGAACTTCCCTCGGCTCGCCCCGAAGACACATTTCAGGGGATTGAGTTTCATCTTGTACCGCCGCAGGGTCCCGAATGTCTCTTCGAGGTCTCGAAGGTGAGTCCCAAGATCTCGGCTCTTCACCATGAGGTCGTCAACATAGACTTCTAAATTTTTTCCTTTCTGCTCGCGGAAGACCCTATCCATCATCCTTTGGTACGTAGCCCCTGCGTTCTTGAGTCCGAAGGGAATCATCTTATAGCAATAACATCCATCCCCCGTGATGAAGGAAACATCCTTGATGTCCAGGGGATGCATGCGGATTTGATGGTAACCTGAAAAAGCATCTAAGAAAGAAATTACAGAAAAACCAACGGCTGAGTCAACCAGCGCGTCGATTCTGGGCAGGGGGTAGCAATCTTTCGGGCATGATTTATTAAGAAGCGAAAAGTCGATACACATACGCCACTTACCTCCTCCCTTCTTTACCATAACGACGTTGGAGACCCAGCCTGGATACTGGATCTCCGACACAAACCCGGCCTGCAAGAGTTTGCCCACCTCCTTGCGGATGGGCCCTTCTAGCTTGTCCGCGACGGCCCTCCTCTTCTGACGGATGGGGCGGGCGCCGGGGTCGAGGTTGAGGCGATGGCACGCCACATCCGCGTCGATCCCGGGCATTTCCGCGGCGCTCCAAGCGAAGACGTCCACGTTCTTTTGTACGCAAGCCAGAATCTCCACCTGATCTTCTGGGCCGAGTTCTCCGCTGACCCGGACTTTTTCTACCACCCCCAGCCGGGTGGTGACCTCGAGCTCTACTACCTCGTCCACAGCCTCCAACCGGGACTGCTCTCCCCAAGCCCTTTCCTCTTCGGCGCAAGTGGGAGCCTGGGTTTCTTCCTCGACTTCCTTCTCCACCACCATCAGCTCTTCCGCCCTTCCCTCCTGGGCCTTCTCTTCTTCTTCCTTTCCTTCCGCTCGGGGTACCTCAGCTACCCCTTCCTGGGCATGGACTTCATCTCCCTCCCTCTTCTTCTCGGCTACCTCCATGCTTCCGGCTTCGGCCGCCTCCTCCATCATCCTATCCCACTCCTCAGCTTCTCCCATCCAGGAGATGGTGTTGACAGCCATTACGTAGCACTGTCTCGCCACCTTGGGATCCCCCCTGATCCGCACCTGGACCCCTCCGTCGTTCAACTTGAGGCACTGATGAAAAGTGGAAGGGACACAGCGGAATGGGCTGATGAGTGGCCGTCCGAAGATGGCGCTGTAACTGCTCGGGGCGTCCACTATGACAAAACGACAGTTCCGGGACTGCCCACCCAGGGTCACATGAAGCCTTACTCCTCCTTCTACTTCCTTCCTCTCCCCCGAAAATCCGAACAGAGGGCCATCTTAGGCCAACACTCTTCTGGGTTCCACCTCCATCTTGTCGAACGCCTTCTTGAAGATGACATTGACCGAACTCCCGTTGTCCACTAGGATTCGGGAGACGGTGAAGTTCTCAATCGCCGTCTGGATGACTAGCGTGTCGCAGAACGGGTCCTCGTAGCTCGGCATGTCCTTCTGGGTGAAAATAATTTTTTTGGCCGGGGGTGGAGCGGTGGATGTTGATGCTACGCTCCGGCGGTAGATGGTATGGAGACTAGCCTTGCGGGTTGCCTCCACCCCTACCCCCCCCCCCCCCCCCCCCCCACCCCGTGGATCACTCCGATCCCTCCTCTATTCCCCAGATCTACTCTATCCTCACACCTTTCCTCCTCCTCCTCTCGAGGTTCCACGTACCTCCACGATCCTTAATGGCTGCTGTTGTGGTGGCGCGGGCGCTCTGCCCCTCTTCACCTCTAGGAACTCCGGACAGTTGTCCGTGGAGTGGCCTTCCATATCATGGAAAATGCAATATGGCACCGCCACTTCCCTTGCCTAGGCCTCTGCCACCCTATTCCTTCTTCTCCTAGCGGTCGCCGTTTCCGCTTCTCCTCCCCTTCCCCTTCCTCTTCCTCTTCCTCGTCCAATCACCATGGCCTGCTGGGGATGGGGAGGCATTTGCATCGGACCTTGGCTCCACCCTAACTGGGGGGGGCCTCCATTGACCTCCGACATGGTTACCCCTTCCTGGGCCGTAACCTCTTCCCTGCCCTTGCACTCCTCCCCCTTGCGGCCTCCATTCCCCCTCCGGGGCCTGGGGTTCTTCCCTTCTCCTGACCTCCTGCTGCCTCACCTCCGGCTCACTGAGCTTTGATAGCCTCCTGGTGAGCTCCGAATTGGCTTCCTCACTTGCGACTTCCTCCGACACCCTCTCCATCAGCTCTTCAAAGGAGACGGGGGCTTTTCTTTTCAACGCCATCTTAAGGAAACTCTCTCTCAACCCGACCGTGAAGGCGAGTTGGAGTGCAAACCCAGGCATCTCCTGAGTGAGTTGTACTTCCTCCTGGAACCGATCGGCATACTGAGCCAGCGACTCCCTGGGTCCCTGTTTTACTGTGAAGAGGGAATCATCATCCTTCTTCCTCTTCTTTGAGGTCGAGAACCTCAGCAAGAAACTCCGGCGCAAATCTTCGAACGAGTAGATTGACCCTGCAGGGAGATGATGGAACCAGTCCCTGGCCTTTTCCTTGAGGGTGACGGCAAAGAGCCAACACTTGAAGGCATCTGACATCGGCCTGATGGAGACCGAGTCTTCGAAACTCTGCAGGTGCTGGACAGGGTCATCTCTACCGTTGTAGTATACCCGGTCCCATTCTCCAAATCCCCCAGGGACGGGTGCGGAAAGCATCAGCTCACAAAAGGGGCTCCCCCCACCTGTCGCTCTTCCCGCCTCCACTCGTCCCCCAAGCTCGCTCGCCAAACTCGAGCTCGCCGGTACTGCGCTCGCGAGGGCGGTGCTCGCCTGAACCACCCCGGCAGTCGCCGCTTCCTCTTGGCGTGCACTCGCCAGTGACGCGCTCGCCGGGATAGAGCTCGCCAGCGCTGAGCTCGCTGGCACGGAGCTCGCCGGACTGGCGAACAGCACCCGCCCTTCCTGGCTCTGGCCTAAGCCGACGGCCACTTCTTTTCCATCCCTTCCTCCTGGTGCCCTCTCGCCAACTGCTGTTGGGGGAGTGGTCGCCTGAGGTGCCGGGGTCGCGAACTAACTTCGCAGAGCTGTGACCGTGAACCCCAAGGTGTCGAGCACCTCCTTTCTGAAATCCGCGAGCATCCTAGCCATCGCTTCCTGAGGGGTCTCGCCATACTCCTCGCCATGCTCCTCATCTCCCGCCATAACCCTTCTCTGGAACTTTCTTGAACCAGCCACACTCCACGCTCACCGCACCAAAATGTTGAAACCGATTTCTCGATTTCCTGTGGAGCTCGGGCCCTCACCAAAATGAGGGGCGGATAGTCCTTACTGATCCCTCGAGGAGGGTGGATGGAAGATTAAGAATTCGACTAGGACCTTAGTAACAGCAAGGAGGTCCCTCCACTAACCCGGAAGATCGTTGAGCGCTTCCTCTCCCAAGCCAAAGCTGTGACTTGGGCACCTTGGAGAGCTTTGGAAATGCTAACCAAAGAAAGCCTAAGGAGAGGGAAGCTGCAGTCCTCTCTCCAAAGGTGCCCTTGAGGTCCTATTTATAGATTTTCTGATTTGGCCTGCAAATAGCAGGATTCCTCCTCTAGATTTTACTATCTGCACCCCAAATGGGTCTGCTAACAGCCAAGCTCCGCTGTTTGGAGAGGCTAAGGGCAGACCACCAAGGGTAAAATGGTAAGTTGACCCTAATGATTTATGGGAACGGGGTTGCGAGAGCCCTACTTTTGGAGTTCTCGCCGGCCTTCTCGCGGATCTCGCCCGCGGAAGGAGCTCTCGCGAATACTGCCCGCGGCATTTCCTTTGGAGGGTCGTTTTGCGAGAACCCTGCTGAAGGAGCTCTCGCGAGGACGAGGGTCTGCTGACGAGGTTCCCGCGAGGACCGCGTTAGCCCACTCTGGTGATCTGCCGGAGTCTCATTGGCTGGGAGTCGATCTCGGCGAGGCCCAGATCTCGTCACTCCCGTCTCGCTCGATTTCCTTGCCTGGCGAATATCGGGGTTGTACAATGGAGATGGCCGAGGTGATCTCCGCGATCTAGATAGGTGTGAAGATTAGCCACCGGAGCACATCCTGGTGGTGGAAGATGATGCAGGGGGCGAACTTGTGTGGAAAATGGTGGGTTCCTCCTTTCTTTTACCGCCCTCCTCTCACAGCAGCATCGGTCGTGCGTTGGTCATGCGTTATTACAGAAAGAGCAGCACCTTGAGAAAGAAGCAATAGCGACCGTGCGTTTTACTCGCGCACGGGCGAAGCCGCCCGTGCGTAAAAACGCACGACCAAATTCAGATTGGCTAAAAACCAGGGAAAATAGGCGATCGTGCGTTTCCTTCGTGCACGGGCAGCCACCCGTGCGTAAAAACGCACGACCAAAGTCAGATTACCATTTTCTACGCAAAAGGAGGCGCACGACCGCAGCCGTCCGTGCATCAAGGAAAATGCACGACCGTGCGATACAAATAAACATGATTTCTAGGGTAAAATAGGGCGATCTAACCACCTGCAAGAACATCAATAAAGCTGGGAATACTCCTCCAGCAACAATCCAACACAGAGAAAGGGTCGGGGAGCACCATGTGCTTACCCCCAACAACAAAGAGCGCAAATGCACACCAAAATGGGCCTAAAAGGAGCACGGAGCACGTTAGTGCGCGTAAATGAGCATAAGAGAAATATAAGCTAAATGTTGGATCTGTTGGTGCCCTTAGAGGGGGGGGGGTGAATAAGGGTTTTAAAAACATTAAACATTAATAGAAAAACCTTTGATATTTTGTTCGAAGTAATGTTAAATCAAAAGTAAAGAGATATTGAAATTAGAAATGAAATCAGTTTTATTAAACAAGAAAAGACATGATTATCATTTATAAAATTGATTACAAAATCTGATTTCAATGACGCTAGAAATCAAAGAGAATAATATGAAAAACTCTTTTTGTTTTCTATACCGACTCGTACCCCCACGAACCGGTTGGCTTTAGCCGATCTCTCCCAAGATTCGGCCTCAAGCTGCTCTAGCCTTCCTATCCCCAGAAAGGCCTCGAACACACCCTAGATCTCTACTCCCTAGACCTAGTCGCCGTGCGGCGAATTCCTTCCTAAGTCCTACCTATACCTAGTCGCCGTGTGGCGAATTCCCCCTAGTCCCCGCAAGGCCCTAGTCGCCGTGTGGCGAGTTCCTCTACCGAACACAAAACATAAGGATTTTAATTTGAAAAATAAAACAGGACACAAACTAGAAACTCCCTCAAAAGTAGAACTTGATGTCGATGTAGATGCGATCGTATTGGTCTTCAAGTTCTTTGCGTTCACGAACTTTGACGGAGTTCTTCGGGCTGCTTGAAGAAGGCTCTCACGAGAGCTCCGAATATATGGCTTCAATTCCTTTCGTATCAGCAAGCGGAAACGGAGGCGGTACACGTCTTTTTATAGATTCAGCCACTACCGCCTGCGGTAGTACTACCACCCCGCGGTATCTACATAAGGAAATGAAGCACACAGATCGTGGTAGTTTAGGCAACATTCTAAGCGCCAAAGGCTAGCACGTCGCGGTACCACTAATGCTCCGCGTTAGCGAGATCTCCTTCCTTCAGCCACAATCTTCTTCCAAAACTGCTCCTCAATCAACTGCTGACGGGATGTTACCAAAAGATACCGCCGGGCGTTAGACCTAACGCGGTGCGGTAGTACATGCAAAACATAGAGACCCGTCAACATTCCTTTTTCTCCACTATTTCCTTTCTGTCAATAGTGTCCATATATTCTAACGCTAGCGTTAGTGCTAGCGCTCTGTGGTAGATCATTTTGTCAGGCGTATCTTCGTCGAGCTGGCCTCAAATTTCATCGAGCGCAGCATTCATTTCGTCGAATGAAACTAGCACGAGGGGTAGTTGTAACGCACCGCGGTAGAGCACTTCGTCGGGCGCATCTTCGTCGAACGCCGCCTTCATTTCATCGACCTCCATTTCGTCGATCGCTAGCGCCAGCGGTAGTTCTAGCACGCCGCGGTAAAGCATGCATTTCGTTGAACACAGGTTTCATTTCATCGACCTCCATTTCGTTTCATTTCGTTGAACACAGGTTCTCAGCGGTTTCTTCTCAGCGGTTCTTTAATGATAGCGCCAGCGGTAGAGTTAACGCGGCGAGGCAGCAACAACAACACAGCACAATGGTGATATGAAAGCACAGAATCCTGCATACTATAAACACAAAACAAGTATGATCAAATACAATAAGATTTGTTATTGTCAAACCAAGAGATGCGAAAAGCATGTTCCAACAAACTCCCCCTTTTGATAATAACAAATCCCCTTAGAAAGAAATAATGCAATTGATAGGAGTTTGTGTTTATAATAGAGATAAGCATGAAATTCTAGACATGTGCATATGCTCCCCCTAAATGAATTCTCCCCCTAAGTGAATGCTCCCCCTACAACAAAACTTCCCCATAACATGTTAATTTCTTTCAAATTTATTCTCCCCCTTTTGGTATTATCAAAAGAGGGTGGAGGGGAAGGCCAACAAAAAGTGTGCACTTACTGTGTAGAGAGGGAATGTGCATGATAAAGAGCTAAACACTAAGGCAAAATACAATAGATAGGAGTGAAAAGAGAATGTGAAGAAATTGTCATAAAAGAACCACTTGTTGGGAAAACGTATTCATGATCGAGCATACAAGTAGTAAGGAGGTGGAAAGCATGATGAAATAATTTTTAAGTGAACATCTTTATAGAAATTGAGAAGCATAGTAGATGATTAAGAATTTTGGATATAACAAAATAGATGTTGTAGCATTTTAAGTACACAAAATAATTTCAGTTAAAACATAGCCATACACTAGTTTTGAAACGTATGCAATACAGAGTTTGTTGAAATTTTGAAGTGAAGTGGAGGTGACCGGGCGGTCTGTTTTTTGGGTGACCGCCGAGACCGCGCGGTCTATGTTTGTATTCTGCCGGTCTGGCTCTGGCGGTCTGTTCTTGCAGACTGCTGGTTCTGCCGGTCTGTTCTTGATTGCTGCGGTCTATTCCCGAGTTGGTCTGCTGGTTGGCTTGTCTTCTTTGTTGGAAGACTGCGCGGTTTGTTCTTATATGACCGCCTGTCCGGGCGGCCTGTGCTGGCGATCTGGCGACTTATTTGAAGTCAGCCAGATGGTTCCTGGTTTGCTCCTGGTGGTCTAAGGGAGGATTACACTTGTGTCCGCGTGGCTTGTGCGCGGTCTAGTGTTTGCGCGACCTGTGCGCGATCTGCATACTGACCTGCGGTCTTGGTCGGATGGTCATCCAAGTAGTGTGATCGCGCGGTCTGCTTTGTGAGACCACTTGAGATCTGACGGGTGGTGATTGTACCTCTCCTATATGGTGACGACATCGGTCTACCCGCCTATAAATAGGGGTGCAGGGCAAGTCATTCATAACGAGAACTGTAAGAACAGAGCCTGGGTTAATTCGTGTGGTCTCAACTTTTGAGGTTAGGCGGTCTCGGAAGCGAGTTGACTGTTTGTTGTGTTCGCAGGTTTGCGGTCAGCAGGTTGCGGTCTCCTTCCTTGGTAATTTCCCGGTGGCTTGAATAAACAGTTCAGCAGCGGTCTGTCTGCGAATTGGTTTGTGTTCTTGTGCTGTTCGCAGCGAGCTCGGCGATCAGGCGACCTTCAGCGGTCAGGCGATCTGAGTTGTGGTCTGGCGACAGCTTCAGTTCTTCGTTCCAATAAAGCTTCAGTTCATGCGGTCTGAGGTAGCGGTCTTGCAGTGCAGGCGGTCTGTCTGGTTTCTGTTCGCGTGATCTCAGGGCAAGCAGGGCGATCTCTGGAGTTCGAGCGGTCTGTGTGGTCTCAGCTTGTCTAGCCACCAGATTTGTTTTTTGGTGTTTTGTTCTTCTCTCCTTCGTGATTCTTATGAATCATGTTTCGCCATGTATGTCTCGCACTGTAAATGAAATTTGTGATTCAATAAAGTCTCTTGTGTTGCTGTGTGGCATTGTGGTTGTTTGGCTTTAACTCAGTTGATGCAACTCCTGCTTACTCCTAAATGGTTCAAGTCAAAAAAAATTTACATGGTATCAGAACTAGGTTACTGGAGTGGATAAGTAGTGTTCAACTTGAGTTGCCATCGTCTTTGTGAAGAAGAGACCACATAGATTGCCATGGAAGGTGGATACACAAGAGGGCTTGGTATTGAACTCCTCACATCGACTAACTATAAGAAATGGAGGTCATGTATGGAGAGCTATTTACTTGGCGAGGATCTATGAGAGATAGTTGGAGGAGAAGACACACAAGAGGTGTTTCTAGCAGGAGATAATATGGCAGAGGTGAGGCTTTGGAGGAGGAGTAATGCTAAGGCAGAGTTCACACTCAAGAGGGCTATCTCACCAGAGCTGTTTGATCACATCATTGGATGTAAATCTGTTGCTGAGATTTGGACGTCTTTGGACGGGTTGTTTAATAAGAAGAATGTAGCTCGGCTACAGTTTCTTGAAAATGAGTTGGCGAAAGCCTCTCAAGGTGATCTTTCTATTTCTACCTTCTTTCTCAAGATGAAGAACCTCACAGCAGAGATTTCTGCATTGGACCCTGATGAGCCCATCTCGGAGGCAAAACTGAAGAGGCATATTATCCGCGGGTTGCGGAAGGAGTATCTTTCCTTTGTGACTTCAGTTCAGGGTTGGGCAAATTAACCATCTCTGTTGGAGCTGGAGAACTTACTTGCTTAACAAGAAAGTTTGGCAAGACAGATGACGGGGACTTCTATCTCTTGGAAAGATAGTGATGTGTTGTTCTATGGGAAGAAGAAGAAGAAGTGGGAAAAGAAGAAGCCGGGTCATGATGGACCCTCTACTTCAGGTCAGCAGGATAGGGGTTATGCTCCTAAGTCTGATGGGAAGAAGAAGGGAGAGGGACCAAGGTGCTTCAGGTGCAATAAGACCGGCCACTTCAAGAAGGATTGCCGGGTTAATCTTCAGCCGGGACATGCAGCGGAGAAGGAGAAGCCAAAGTCTGATAAAACTGGATGGGGAGGAGCCTTTGCGAATAATATGACGGTGATGCTCGTTAAGGCCTTGGCTGCCATCAACTTCGAAGAGGATTGGATTGTTGATTCAGGGTGTGGACATCATCTCACCGGGGATGAATCAAAGTTCTCTTCTTTGGCACCTTACTCAGGTAACGATGCTATCACAACGGTTGATATTCTGTTCATGCAGTAGAACAAGGAGTTGTCTCTCTGAGCAGTGATAAGGGTCCACTCACCTTGAGGAGTGTTTATCACGTGCCTGGTATGAAGAAGAATCTCTTCTCTATGACCAATGCGGTCGATGCCAGTTATCACGTTCTGTTTAGCCCAACAGAAGTGAAGTTTCTTAAAACTCAACCAGAGATAAAGGGAGATGTTATCCATATTGGAAAGCGGGTAAAGGACTTGTTCGTGTTATCGACAAGTACCTATGTTGATAAGTGATGAGTCCTGATCATATACACTTTTATGGACTCATCTGGGCCGTTTAGTTAGTCATTTCACTGCACTTTAGCCCTGTTTTAGTTCATATTTGTTAATCCATGCTAGGTGCACCTTTTGGCCCATTTTGGTGTGATTTCATGTTTATTTTCATTAGTGGTTTTCATGCACTGTTAGGTGCCACTTTTAGTGGCTGGATTTGTGGTTGTACGCTAGAACAGGAGTCGTGCAGGTGTTTCCGGTGCAATTCTGCACAGGAACACTGCGCACGATCACTGGCTCTAATGCGCACGACCACTGGTCGTGCGCCACTGATCGTGTGCACTTAACGCCTTTTTCACGAGTTCTGTTTGGTGCAGTGCGCACGACCACCAATGCCAGTGCGCACGACCACCGGTCGTGCGCCACTGCTCGTGCGCATTGACCATTAAATTTCTGAGTTCTGTTTCATCTATTGCGCACGACCACTGACGCTAGTGCGCACGACCACCGGTCGTGCGCCACTGGTCGTGCGAACATTTTATTTCATAATTTCTGTCTTTGCAGGTTCCGTCCAGGCAGAGCGCACGATCACAGGATTCTAGTGCGCACGACCACTGGTCGTGCGCCACTGACCGTGCGCACTGTTTAATTCCAGCGCCTATAAATTCCCTGCTCGCGATTTTAGGTCAGGATCCCGATTTCTTCCGCCGTTTTCCGCCCGATTCCGCCCAGTTTCGCCCCTCCACCGTCGCCCACCATATAGAGGTGCTCCGGGCTTGCTCTTCACGCCTATCTTGAGCCGGAGTTTCCTCTCGGCCTCCTCCTTCATCCAAGAGCTCCAAAGGAAGACCTAGCCGCTATCTCCATCGAGCAAGAGGAAGTTGGCAACCTCCACCGGATCGTGACACGAAGAAGACGGGTCCATTGGAGAGTCGTGACAGCTCTCTCTACCCCGGACGTAGTTGCGGACCGAGCTTGGACGCGGATTGACAACCCGGCGATTCCAACCGTGAATCTTCAACGAGCCTTCGGATTCGGTCGATTTCTTGCCTTGTTCTCCTTTTATTGATGTATTTGCAACTAGATCTAACATTATGATGAAGTGTATTTTGATTAAATAGCATCTTTACTTAATTGTGTCTATGTGATTGAGTATTTTTGTTTATATTATTGAGGTGCGCCTTGTGGTGTGGTTTGTTGGTTGCGTTGTGCCGCCCTAGCAATTGTTAGTGGTGTGCTTGTCGAAGAGGTGCTTGCGACCCTCATTTCGCTAGCCTACTCGCCCATTCGCCTACCGAAGCGTGGCATCGCGGCCCGTAATCCATTCGCCTATCGAAGCAGCGCGCTCAAGGCCTGCATAGTTCGATTCCATTAGCCTTCTCGTCCATCCGCCCTTGCGACGCAGCGCGCTCAAGGCCTGCCTAGTTTCCATCCCGCCAAGCGAAGCTTTGCATAGCGGCATTGCATAGGAGTAGTTGTTAGCTTCTATTTTGTTTTCCAAAAGCCAACCCAACTCCCCCGCAATCCATCCGATTTAAGGACTTCGATCTCAAGTCCTGCCTCAATAGTAAACTCCACCTTATTGTGTTCCTCAAGAGACCGACACTCGGGGATTTATTCCCAACATTTATTACTTGAACGATCGGTACACTGCCGTTTCGTGTCGCAGTCAAGCTACCGCCTATAGCGGTGTGTGAGATTTGCGCCATCAAGTTTTTGGCGCCGTTGCCGGGGAACACAGTCGTGTGAGTTTTCTGGAGAGGGAGAACCTGAGAGAGAAGCCCTTCCATTTGTAAATTGCATTTCTTTGTCTTATTTCTTTTTATTCCTTTTTCCTGTTTTAATTAGGTTGCTTTAGTAATTATTGTTAGGTGTAGTATTTTGCACAATAGCATCTTTATTTTGAATCGTTTTATCTTCGCACTATGTGGGCACATCTCAATTTCCGTTGCCGTTGGTGTGGAGCTACCTCCCACTCTAGTGATGAATGCCCTACGGAGAATAGTAGGCATAATTCTTATAGCCCAGCATATGGAGCACCGACTTCGTCTGGTACTCCATATGGTGCGTGTAAGTCTTATGGCTACTCTGCTGAGCCATTACCGTCATACTTCTTTTCGGCTCCAGCTCCCGCTGTGCCAAAGAAGCCTGCTAGGCAGTGCCAGTTTTGTCGGAGCACAGATCACGCCCTGAAGGATTGTGCTGCTTTTCATCGCCAATTGGATGAGGATGACGAGCCGGATATTCGGATCGTCCCAACTCCTAACTCTGGCAGCACACCTTCAACATCCGGTTATGTGTCTTTATCACCTTCACATCTTGAAGGGTATGACATGGACACGATCACTGGATGTGTGGCTGATCTGGGCACCGACATTGCTGAGCCTATTCTCCCGGTGCATCCACCACCCCTAGTGGATTCGATTCTTTGTGAGGAATCGGTGCTCGACTTTTATCCGAGCACTACTCCTCCCCCTGTTGTGCATACTACACTCGTCTCTGATGACATTGTTGATGATGTGTCGCAGGAGGAGGCGGTTGATCTGAGTGTTGTGCCTACTCCTATGGAGGAGGACAACCTTCTAGGTGAAGAGGAGTTTTCCTCAGCACCGGTGGAGGAAGTCCAAATCCTAAGCTTGGCCACCGTTGATCCCGCCGAATCTTGTAGCATTGATGATAATGCAAACATTATTTTACTTCCCCAGCCTAATGGGAGTGAGACCGGGACCACTCCCCCGATTTTTGATTATTCATGTTCTTCATCTTGTTTATTTCTTGATCCCCTCTCTTCATCCGAGCCTGTGCAGGTTGAGTCTTCACAGGTATCCCAGGAGGACTTGGAGCTTTTTGCTCAAGTCAATGATGAGAGTATCCTCTCATGTGAGGAGGTTTATTCCCCCTCCGTTGAGGAAGCTCCACTCATTGCCTTCTCCTCCTGCGGACCTGCCACAGACGATACCTTGCTGGGCAAGGATATTTTTGGTAAGATGAGTGAGGACCAGGCCTCCTCCTCTTCTTACTTTCTTTTCCCTCTACCTGTGATGGGCAGGTTTTATTTATATGTAGGTAGAGGGGTGACTGCTCTATCTCCGTATCGGTACCAGCTACCGACACGCATATTAGAACAGTTACCTGTCCACTTTTCTTTTCATAGGCCCATTAGCTAGAACTGTACAAATTCCAAATAAGTCGTGCTGGGATGACAATAACCCCAGTAGTTATCTTCCTTTTCTGCATTTCTATTTTTATCTAATCATGTTTAGTTAGTAGTATTTTCTTTTCAGTTTTCTATTTTCTTCTGTTTTTGCGGAGCTGACCCCTGCAGGTATCTTTTCTGGATGACGGACGCTGCAGCTTAGTCCAGGTTTTCACGCCAATCTTCTGGTGTGCTCATTTCTGAGCACTGGGTACCCTCTTTCCCTAGCATTATTCTGAATTTCATAGCTGCATTTTGCGCATATTGTTTAGTTTAAGTCTGGGGGGAGTGTACCGAGTGTTCACTACACGTGTACACGTTTTTGCATATCAGAAGTGTATTTTTATTATTGCATACACCACAGCACCCGCTTGAGCGCGTACTCATCTGTTTGTTCGCTCTGCTGTGAATTTAATTCTTCCGCTTATTTGGGAAAATCTAGGTGATGGTTTAGAATTATGTAGCAGAGTAAAATGTTGACTCTAGTAGTGCTCCTAGTCGAGTGCTCGGTTGCATAGAAATTTGCGTAGATTAGACTTCTCTTTATACTTATGGTTTTATATTTTTCTATTAGTGTAAATGTTGTTTACTCTACTCAAATGATGAATCCGGTGTGAATCAAACGGTAGCATAGGGATGTGTGTAAACGATCGCTAGATTCGTATTGCTTGAGTCGGGAGAAAGGAGAATCTTTCTCGGTGGCTAGAACTTGCCCCAAGCGATTCTTGAAGCATGGGTATACGGTTAGTCAATTGTGTGAATGTGATATAGGCCATCATTTTGGCCCGGTTGAGCTTTTGTGCCTATCCCTATCGCTTTATCCTCGCTAGCCCAGTTGTGCCTACCCGTTCTTTGATTCAGCCCCACTTTCATTTCACCAAAGCCTAAATGCCGATCCTAGTCGTACACCCAAATATGAGCTGTAGCTGTTTATTATTTTCATGAGTTGGTGGTGTTGATTGTGGTAGTATTTTGTGAAGATGTGGATGCGTCCTATTGGTTATTTGCTGAAAATGATAAGAAAAAGAAAAAAATTGAGAAAAAGAAAAGAAGTAAAAAGAAAGGAAAGAGAAGTAAAGTTTCATTGAAAATCTTTTTATATCGATTTATATTTGGGAGTAGGCGGTGCACGCACCCATGCTGTTAAGTCCAAGTCTGGGGGTGTTGTGTACCCGCGTGTTTGTGTGGCGAATGAGGATAGTTTCCTGCATTAGCTCATTTGGGTTTAGTGCTTGAGCCGTCGTTTTTATCTTTGTTTATCCTCACCTAAACCCAAGCCCCATTTAAAACCTAAAGTCCTATTGATTCACGTATTTGAGTCAAACCAGTGCCGTGGAGAGAATGTGACCGGGCAAGCTTATGGTCACCGACACTGATGGATTTCAGTGGAGTTTGTCCCGTACCCCGATCTTGAGCAATGCTCGTCTCAGCGCTTAGTTTACTTTCTCTGTATGCATGACCGACTGATTCACCGTTGTTCACCATTTTGAGTAGTTGTAATATGCTTTTACTCTTTTAGAAATTTATAAACTGTTTGTATAATCAGTAGTCTTTTCTACTAATTTTCTTATGCACGTGAGCATGCGACTTCGCATGATACTCTATATTGTAGTTTTAAGCCATCTACTTTTCTTTCCCCGTTCGCTTAGAATTTGTTTGCTCGGGACGCGCAAACAGTTAAGTCTGGGGGTGTGATGAGTCCTGATCATATACACTTTTATGGACTCATCTGGGCCGTTTAGTTAGTCATTTCACTGCACTTTAGCCCTGTTTTAGTTCATATTTGTTAATCCATGCTAGGTGCACCTTTTGGCCCATTTTGGTGTGATTTCATGTTTATTTTCATTAGTGGTTTTCATGCACTGTTAGGTGCCACTTTTAGTGGCTGGATTTGTGGTTGTACGCTAGAACAGGAGTCGTGCAGGTGTTTCCGGTGCAATTCTGCACAGGAACACTGCGCACGATCACTGGCTCTAATGCGCACGACCACTGGTCGTGCGCCACTGATCGTGTGCACTTAACGCCTTTTTCACGAGTTCTGTTTGGTGCAGTGCGCACGACCACCAATGCCAGTGCGCACGACCACCGGTCGTGCGCCACTGCTCGTGCGCATTGACCATTAAATTTCTGAGTTCTGTTTCATCTATTGCGCACGACCACTGACGCTAGTGCGCACGACCACCGGTCGTGCGCCACTGGTCGTGCGAACATTTTATTTCATAATTTCTGTCTTTGCAGGTTCCGTCCAGGCAGAGCGCACGATCACAGGATTCTAGTGCGCACGACCACTGGTCGTGCGCCACTGACCGTGCGCACTGTTTAATTCCAGCGCCTATAAATTCCCTGCTCGCGATTTTAGGTCAGGATCCCGATTTCTTCCGCCGTTTTCCGCCCGATTCCGCCCAGTTTCGCCCCTCCACCGTCGCCCACCATATAGAGGTGCTCCGGGCTTGCTCTTCACGCCTATCTTGAGCCGGAGTTTCCTCTCGGCCTCCTCCTTCATCCAAGAGCTCCAAAGGAAGACCTAGCCGCTATCTCCATCGAGCAAGAGGAAGTTGGCAACCTCCACCGGATCGTGACACGAAGAAGACGGGTCCATTGGAGAGTCGTGACAGCTCTCTCTACCCCGGACGTAGTTGCGGACCGAGCTTGGACGCGGATTGACAACCCGGCGATTCCAACCGTGAATCTTCAACGAGCCTTCGGATTCGGTCGATTTCTTGCCTTGTTCTCCTTTTATTGATGTATTTGCAACTAGATCTAACATTATGATGAAGTGTATTTTGATTAAATAGCATCTTTACTTAATTGTGTCTATGTGATTGAGTATTTTTGTTTATATTATTGAGGTGCGCCTTGTGGTGTGGTTTGTTGGTTGCGTTGTGCCGCCCTAGCAATTGTTAGTGGTGTGCTTGTCGAAGAGGTGCTTGCGACCCTCATTTCGCTAGCCTACTCGCCCATTCGCCTACCGAAGCGTGGCATCGCGGCCCGTAATCCATTCGCCTATCGAAGCAGCGCGCTCAAGGCCTGCATAGTTCGATTCCATTAGCCTTCTCGTCCATCCGCCCTTGCGACGCAGCGCGCTCAAGGCCTGCCTAGTTTCCATCCCGCCAAGCGAAGCTTTGCATAGCGGCATTGCATAGGAGTAGTTGTTAGCTTCTATTTTGTTTTCCAAAAGCCAACCCAACTCCCCCGCAATCCATCCGATTTAAGGACTTCGATCTCAAGTCCTGCCTCAATAGTAAACTCCACCTTATTGTGTTCCTCAAGAGACCGACACTCGGGGATTTATTCCCAACATTTATTACTTGAACGATCGGTACACTGCCGTTTCGTGTCGCAGTCAAGCTACCGCCTATAGCGGTGTGTGAGATTTGCGCCATCAATAAGATGAAGACCAACGATAGCGCGGCTATCTGGCATGAAAGGTTGGGGCATATTGGCATGGACAAATTGAAGGCTATGGCGGTAAGGGGCCTTGTCAAGGGCTTGCCTAGCTTGTCCTCTTATGGAGACGGTCATGTTTGTGCGGGATGTCAGTTTGGTAAGTCTCATCGACTTCCATTTGATAAATCGCAAATAAGATGCAAAGCACCGTTGGAGTGCATTCACGGTGATTTGATGGGACCGACTGCCACCCCAAGCCTTGGAGGCAATAGATATATGTTGGTGTTGATTGACGATTACACGAGATATGTCTGGGTGTATTTTCTGAAAGAGAAGTTGGAAGCCTTTGCGAAGTTTGTTGAGTTCAAGGAGCTGTTGGAAGGTCGGTTAGTCCTGCGGTTGAAAATATTGAGAACTGACAATGTTGGGGAGTTCACCTCTTGTGAGTTCTCAAGTTTTTGCAGGAAACACGGCATCCGGAGAGAGCTCACTTGTGCCCATACTCCACAGCAAAATGGCATTGCGGAGAGGAATATCCGTCATCTGACGAAAACCTGCAAATGCTGGCTTCATGCCAAGAGTATCCCAAAGTCCTTTTGGGCGAAGGGAATGTCTTGTGCGGCTTACGTCATCAACAGAATGCCTCTAAGTCCTATCAACATGAAGACCCCTCACGAACTGATGTTTAAGGAGAAACCGAGTGTTGCACACCTTCGGGTGTTCGGGTCAACCTGCTATGTGCATATTCCTGATGCTCTTCGGACAAAGCTAGATGCGAAAGCAAGGAAGGTAGTCTTTGTTGGGTATGATGAGTGGAAGAAAGGATGGAGATGCATGGATCCTGAGACACAGAGATCAGTGGTATCTCGGGATGTGGTGTTCGATGAAGTGACTTCCTACAAGGGGAGTTCAGGAGTTGAATTACCGGAGAGCATGGTTGATGAAGCAGGGAAAGCTGCGGGAAGTCTTCAAGTGGAGTTGCCTGTTTCACCAGGAGATCCAGATGTGTCAAGCTCTGAGATGGAGGCTTCAGGTTCTGTAAGTAGGGGGAGCGATGCTCCAAGTTCATCTGGAAGAGGAGCTTGCACAGAAGAAGCAGCTGAGGAGGTGGTTAGTCAGGAGCAACTTCTTAGGAGGTCGAAGAGGACAATCAAGCCACCAGATCGATATACAGGAGGAAACATGGTGAGCTTCGTCTCATGATTCTTCGCTGGTCCCTTGGATGAGAGGGAGCCGTCGAGCTTTAAGAAAGCCAAAGGCGTGAAGCAGTGGGATATTGCTATGCAAGAGGAGATGGATGCTCTCAAGAAGAATGAGACTTGGTCTCTAGTGCCCAGGCCCAAGGGCATTACCCCTGTGACATGCAAATGGGTTTATAAACTCAAGAACAAAGCTGACGGCACGATCGAGTGATACAAGGCTCGCCTTGTAGCTCACGGGTTCTCACACACTACTAGAAAATTGACTTTTAGCAACGCTCGTATTGCCCACGGCCATTTGCCATGGCAAACAGTCAAATTCTCGTGGCTAAAAGTCTAAAATCGTGGCTAAAAGTCATAGAAAAAGGGTATTTGCCACAGAAAGAGCATGGCAAATACCTTTTTGCCACGCTCGTATTGGCCACGCCCTTTTGCCACGGCAGTCCATGGCAAAAAGTCATTTGCCACGATTTTGGACTTTTAGCCACGGTAATTTGCCATGGCTAAAAGTCAATTTTCTAGTAGTGACAGCAGTATGGTGAAGATTATGATGAGACGTTTAGTCCTGTGGCAAAGATGACTTCGGTCCGATTTGTTATTGCTTTGGCGGCATCTTGTGGATGGGAGATTTGGTAGCTCGATGTAAAGAATGTTTTCTTATACGGAGAGATTGACAAGGATATCTTCATGATCCAGCCGCCGGGTTTCATCTCGGAGGATCGTCCGGACTTTGTCTGCAAACTGAAAAAGGCCTTATATGGGTTTAAGCAAGCGCCTCGGGCGTGGTATGGGAAGATCGCGGAGTATCTTATATTCTGTGCGTTCTTTGCTTCAGACTCTGATTCTATCTTGTTCGTCAAGAAGGAGGGGGCACTTCGGGTTATTGTGCTGCTGTATGTGGATGACATGATTGTCACCGGGAAATCAAAGGAGGCGGTAACAAGGCTGAGAGCTGAGCTTGCTATCAGGTTCGAGATGAAGGATCTGGGGGAGCTTCACCATTTCCTTGGACTCGAGGTCCAGAGGCGGGAGAGCGGAGTGCTCGTTTCTCAGTCCGGATATGCGGAGCAGATCGTTCAGCGATTTGTCTTAGAGGAAGGGAAGAGCAGCTCTATACCTCTGGAACAACATCATAAACTTCGGAAGGATGAGGGAAGAGTTCTATCTGATCCATTGGTGTTCCGAGCTCTAGTTGGGAGCTTGATTTACTTGACCATCAAGAGGCCTGATATTGCTTATGCAGTTGGCAAAGTGAGTCGATACATGATGGAGCCACGGAAGCCTCATCTTCTGGCGGCAAAAGGAATTCTGAAATATGTGAAGTCGACCTCTGATTTGGGTCTCCTATTTAGGAGGGGGTCAAGCTTGGAGTTGCATGGATACATGGATGCTAACTATGGGGGAGACGTGGATGATCGGAGATCAAAGTCTGGTTATGTCTTTATGATGGGACCCACAACTATCTCTTGGTGCAGCAAAAAGCAGGACTCGGTGTCCGTATCTACCACAGAAGCGGAGTACAAGGCTTCGGCCTTGACAACTCAGGAAGCCGTTTGGCTCAGGAGGTTGGTGGAGGACGTTCATGGGGAGGTTTGAGGTCCCACTATGCTACGCGGGGACAATGAGAGTGCTCTCAAGCTGGTTAATAATCCAGTCTGTCACGCGAGGACCAAGCATATTGAGATTGAGCACCATTTCATTCGTGAAAAGGTGTTGAGAGGATCTCTTATGGTCGAGCATGTTCGGAGTGCGGACAATGTCGCAGACATCTTCACAAAGCCGCTGGCGAAGGGACCATTTACACGGTTGCGAAGTTTACTCGTGCTAGTCTCCACTTCCCACTTCAAGGGGGAGTGTTGAAATTTTGAAGTGAAGTGGAGGTGACCGGGCGGTCTGTTTTTTGGGTGACCGCCGAGACCGCGCGGTTTGTGTTTGTATTCTACCGGTCTGTCTCTGCTGGTTTGTTCTAGCGGACTGCTGGTTCTGCCGGTCTGTTCTTGATTGCTGCGGTCTGTTCCCGAGTTGGTCTGCTGGTTGGCTTGTTTTCTTTGTTGGAAGACCGGGTAGTTTGTTCTTATATGACCGCCTGTCTGGGCGGCATGTGCTGGCGATCTGGCAACTTGTTTGATGTCCGCCAGATGGTTCCTGGTTTGCTCCTGGTGGTCTAAGGGAGGAGTACACTTGTGTCCGCGCGGCTTATGCGCAGTCTCGTGTTCGCGCGACCTGTGCGCGATCTGCATACTGACCTGCGGTCTTGGCCGGATGGTCGTCCAAGTAGTGTGATCGCGCGGTCTGCCTTGTGAGACAGCTGGCGATCTGACGGGTGGTGATTGTACCTCTCCTGTGTGGTGACGACATCCATCTACCCGCCTATAAATAGGGGTGCAGGGCCCGTCATTCATAACAAGAACTGTAAGAACAGAGCCTGGGTTAATTCATGCAGTCTCTGTTGGATCTTACGGCGCCCTTAGAGGGGGGGGGGGTGAATAAGGGAATAAAAATTCTTTTTATAATTTTTGAGAAAATTACTAAGTTGTTTTGATTAATAGGAAATAATGATGACAAATTAGGAATAATTAATTTAGATGAAAACTTAGAAACACTAAATAATAAGGATTACGCCAAATGATAGAAATCAAAGTAAACACAAAAGTGACATGATTATATTATGTGAAAAAGTGTTTACATAAAATTTGATTTCTTATAACGCAAGAAATCGGAGGCGTACAAAAATGATTTTCTTTTTCTTTTCTATACCGACTCGTATCCCCACGAACCGGTTGGCTTTAGCCAATCCTTCCCCGGATATGGCCTCAAGCCGCTCTAGCCAATCCTTCCCCGGATATGGCCTTGAGCACCCCCTAGATCTAATCCCCAAGACCTAGTCGCCAACTCACGCGGCGAATTCCCCCTAAGCCGCGCAAGGACCTAGTCGCCAAAAACAAGGCGATTTCACTACAACGGATACCAAAAGTGTGGAAGGAAAATAATAAATAACAAGCAAAAACTCCCTCTTGAGATTTCTGGAGATGAGGATGAAGGATCGCTGAAGCACAAGCGAGGTCGAAGCGACCGTTCTTCGGATGCAGCGTGATGGCTTCCTTCTTCAGAATTTCTTCTTTAGCTTTGAGTGGGAGATGACCTTTTGGCAGAGTAGCAGCACGAGAGTATGGGCACAAGGAGTCTCACTGGAAGGTCTCTCCAAAACGAGAGAGAACACTTCAATTTATAGACCTTGGAGCTAGCGCCTGCGGTAGTGGATAGCGCCGGCGGTATCGCTCGTGTAGAGCGGTTGCGCAACCGTCGGTGGCGTGGTGTTCTGCACGAATTCGAGATAGAGCCTGCGGTAGTGATAGCGCCTGACGGTAGCGCTAAGGAAATTGCTGAAACGAGTCTAATGGATGAGCTAGCGCCTGGCGTTAGCGTTCGCGCTATCGGTAGCGCTGGCGGTAGCGCTAGCGCTGGCGGTAGCGCTCCTCCTTTCAAAAGGTTGTTCCAAGCTGCTTTCTACCAGTGGAGTATTGCACCTATAGCTCCTGCACACTATAAACACACTACAAGCAATATTAAATACAATATGGGATTTGTTATTCTCAAACAAAAGGATGTGACATACATGTCCAACAGTCTCAACTTTTGAGGTCGGGCGGTCTCGGAAGCGAGTTGACTGTTTGTTGTGTTCGCAGGTTTGCGGTCAGCAGGTTGCGGTCTCCTTCCTTGGTAATTTCCCGGTGGCTTGAATAAATAGTTCGACAGCGGTCTGTGTGCGAACTGGTTTGTGTTCTTGTGCTGTTCGCAGCGAGCTCAACGATCAGGCGACCTTCAGCAGTCAGGCGATCTGAGTTGCGGTCTGGCGACAGCTTCAGTTCTTTTTTCCAATAAAGCTTCAGTTCGTGCGGTCTGAGGTAGCGGTCTTGCAGTGCAGATGGTCTGTCTGGTTTCTGTTCGCGCGATCTCAGGGCAAGCCGGGCGATCTCTGGAGTTCGAGCAATCTGTGCGGACTCAGCTTATCTAGCAGCCAGATTTGTTTTTTGGTGTTTTGTTCTTCTCCTTCGTGATTCTTATGAATCATATCACGCCATGTATCTCTCGCACTGTAAATGACGTTTGTGATTCAATAAAGTCTCTTGTGTTGCTGTGTGGCATTGTGGTTGTTTGGCTTTAACTAAGTTGATGCACCCCCCAGTGCCTCGCAAGGCCCCACTGGAACCCTTCCAGGTTAAGGACAAGACATGACATAGTGGTTAGGTTTCTAATGCACATAATCCTACGCCCTCGCTATAGTGAGACACATAGTGTGGTTGAATGATCATGGGCATACTAAGCACTTAATCTTATTGAACCAATTTTTTAAACTATGGCTTTTATGCGAGATTAATTTCTTATTAGATTTGATTTTAAAGCAACATAGATTTTAACTTTCAGTTGTTTTTCTTTAAAATTGAATTATTATGGCATCATTAGATCACTAGCATGAAGGATTGTATTGATTAGTTGATAATGCTAGAAGGAAGAGTTTTATCACAATTTGATGGCGTAAGATCTATTTCATTAATGTTGCATGTATACAAACCTAGTCATTCAAATTTTGGACATAGAATGAAGTGATGATACTAGTTAATTTATTCTTTTAGATATAAAGATGATTCTATGATTTTCATATAAATAAGATACATGCAAAACATGATTGATTCATATAATGATCATGATCACAAATAATTTGATGAAATCAATAGGATCTTTTGTAGATTTTTAATATTTGAATTAAAAAGATCTATTGAATTGGCAAGATTATTATACATGATCATGAATTTTAACACATAGGAATTATATACTCATAATTAATTGTTCATGATGATATAAATGAGATATTATTAAAGAACATTCATATTCATCCTTTTGGAATTATTAGAGAGAAATATTATAAGGTGAAAACTTAAGATAAAAATAAAGAGAAAAATATTTTTGGTTATTTAGAAAGGTTTTGTAAATTTTCTCTTTGATTTTTGAAATCTTAAATAAATCACATATATATAGTTTTATTAGGAATTATATATTTTTTATTTTTGCAATTTTTCAATTTCAATTTGACATGATTATGATTAAACATACTAGGGGTAATCAAAAATGATGCAAATATATTAAATACCTTGTGCATTTTATAAATTTAGTCTAATACCCCTAAAATACACCTTTTAAATCCATTTTGACACTTATTTCATTTAGTCTTAATAATATCATATAACAAATTTAGGTTTTCAAATTTTATAAGACTTTTAGGAAATGGATTTAGAAGGATAAAAATAAAAAGGATAAGTAGATCATAAAAAAATGATATGACTTTTTATTCAACTTTATTCAATTTGATTTATTTATGAATTTTGGTTTAATATGTGGAAGTCATATCACATGTTATATAAAGTGATCATATCATGATGGCTCAAAAAAAAACAAAAAAAAACAAAAAGGAAGTTCAGCATATCATGAAGTAGATAATTGATATTAAATTTTTTGTTGATTTCTACTTCATGCAAATGACTTGATACTAATGAATGAGAGATTTAGGTATCCAAAGAGGACCGGGTGTGATGGTTCCTTTGGGTACCCAAATACAACGTGTTAGCTTTTGGGGAGATAGTGATGAATGAGCCCTTTTAGTGGAGTTAGTGTTTCATCTCTAACTTTGGGCCTCCATTCAAATCTTGGTTAAATATTATTTTTATTTGTCAAATTTCCATGATGATTTTGCAAAACATTATTTATAGGAAATTTGTGAACATTTAATTTTATATTGGGAGAAACATGATTTTGTAAATAATGGTGATTTTGACTTTGATTTACAAATACTTTGTGTTTCTTACTCCCATTATTTGTCTTAGTTAAAATATTCATATTCCCATTCAACTTGTTTTTAGATATTTCTTGATATTGTGAATTTTTATTTATAAATTTCATAAGCAAGTTGATTTTTGTATTTAATTCGTCATTCTTAACTATAAGATTATGTCTAGCTTTATTATAAGCGATTGTGCTATTTTTAAGAATGGAAACAATTGAATCAATATGATTTTGATAGTTATTTCTACATTCATCAAATGTTTCATCCATCTCTTTAATTTCAAATTTATAGTCCTTACACTTAGCACAATCATTTTTCAAGGATGAATTTTCTAAACATAATATTTCATTTTGTTCTTTTATAAAAAGAACCTCCTTTTCAAGTTCCTTGTGTTTTTCTTTTAATTCATTATATTCTACACAAGGTGTAGTGTTTTCAACTAAGGAACCATGGATAGAACTAGATAAATTTGAATTTGATTGTTCATGAATTTTTGCCTTTAAATTTTTGTTTTCTAAGTGCAAATGTTTATTAGCATCTTTTAATTTCTTAATTTTGCGCTTAGTAGTTTGAAGCAATTATAATGAAGAGAAAGAAGTACAGAAAATGGGATTTGATTTTCTTACATTGCTTTCGGGAGAGGCATGATTTGAACACATAGTTTCTTTGACATCTTTTTGGCACTTCTCTTCCGAAGAAAGTACTTCTTCTCTTCCATTTGATGTGTGCTCCATTGATCCGTCATGAGAGGAGCATTCTTGAAGACTTGTGCAAGCTTGCATATTCTCCGGTTCTTGTGATTGTTCCATACCTATAGAAGGAGAATCATAAGTTCTTTCAATAAAATTCCAAATCTCATAAGCGGTAGGTAAAGTGTAAATAAGTTTGAAAATATTTTGGTCTAACGCACAAAATATACTATTCATAGATTTTGCATTTAAAACAATTTCGTTTCTAGTTAGTACACTAGATGGCTTTCCAATAGTAATATTCCAAACTTTTTCATCTAAGGCCTTAAGAAAATTTTTCATTAATGTTTTCCACCCTTTATAATTTTTGCCCATAAATAAAGGTGGTGATAATACTTTTTCATTTATATTAAAATTTTCCCCACTAGTAGAAGCGAGATCATGATCAAGAGACGCCATTATTCCCGGTTGTTACGCCGATTTGGAATAACCTACCTCTGATACTACTTGTTGGATCTGTAGGCGCCCTTAGAAGGGGGGGGGGGGGGGGGGGAGGGTGAAAAAGGGTTTTAAAAACTTTAAACTTTAATAGAAAAACTTTTGATATTTTGTTCAAAGTAATGTTAAATCAAAAGTAAAGAGATAATGAAATTAGAAATGAAAACAATTTTATTAAACAAGAAAAGACATGATTATCATTTATAAAATTGATTATGAAATCTGATTTCAATGACGCTAGAAATCAAAGCGAATAATATGAAAAACCCTTTTTGTTTTCTATACCGACTCGTATCCCCACGAACCGGTTGGCTTTAGCCGATCTCTCCCCAGATACGGCCTCAAGCCGCTCTAGCCTTCCTATCCCCAGAAAGGCCTCGAGCACCCCCTAGATATACTCCCTAGACCTAGTCACCGTGTGGCTAATTCGTCCCTAAGTCCTACCTAGACCTAGTCGTCGTGTAGCGAATTCCCCCTAGTCCCCGCAAGGCCCTAGTCGCCGTGTGGCGAGTTCCTCTACCGAATACAAAACATAAAGATTACAATTTGAAAAATAAAACAAGACACAAACTAGAAACTCCCTCAAAAGTAGAACTTGATGTCGATGTAGATGCGATCGTATTGGTCTTCAAGTTCTTTGTGTTCACGAACGTTGGCGGAGTTCTTCGGGCTGCTTGAAGAAGGCTCTCATGAGAGCTCTGAAATTATGGCTTCAATTCCTTTCGTATCAGCAAGCGGCAACGGAGGCGGCGCGCGTCTTTTTATAGATTCAGCCACTACCGCCTGCGGTAGTACTACCTCCCCGCGGTATCTACATAAGGCAATGAAGCACACGGATCGTGGTAGTTTAGGCAACATTCTGAGCACCAAACACTAGCGCGTCTTGGTACCGCTAACGCCCCGCGTTAGCGAGATCTCCTTCCCTCACCCACAATCTTCTTCCAAAACTGCTCCTCAATCAACTGCTGACGGGATGTTTCCAAAATCTACCGCCGGGCGTTAGATCTAACGCGCCGCGATAGTACATGCCAAACATAGCGACCTGTCAACATTCCTTTTTCTCCATTGTTTCCTTTCTATCAATAGTTTCCATATATGCTAACGCCAGCGTCAGTGCTAGTGCTTCGCGGTAGATCATTTTGTCGGGCGCATCTTCGTCGAGCTGGCCTCACATTTCGTCAAGCGCAGTATTGATTTCGTCGAACGAAACTAGCGCGAGCAGTAGTTGTAACGCAAAGCGGTAGAGCACTTCGTCGGGCGCATCTTCGTCGAACGCCGCCTTCATTTCGTCGACCTCCATTTCATTGATCGCTAGCGCCAGCGGTAGTTCTAGCGCGCCGCAGTAAAGCATGCATTTCGTCAAATGCAGGTTTCATTTTGTCGAGCTCCAATTCGTCGAACGCAACTTCCATTTCGTCGAACGCCAGCTTGCATCTCAGCGGTTCATTAATTCTAGCGCCAGCGGTAGAGTTAACGCGGCGCTGTAGCAACAACAACACCGCACCGTGGTGATATGAAAGCACAGAATCCTGCATACTATAAACACAAAACAAGTATGATCAAATACAATAGGATTTATTATTATCAAACCAAGAGATGCGGAAAGCATGTTCCAACACTAAAGAGTGAAAACTAGCTTGGATGAGTCCATAAAAGTGTATAGAAATGGGACTCATCACACCCCCAGACTTAACCATTTGCTCGTCCCGAGCAAATCATCCCCTATGCGGACGAGAAAAAGTATGATGCTGGATTAGAAATTGCAGGGGCGGAGTACCATGCGAAGTCGCATGCTCGCGCACATACAAACATAGTAGAAGAACATTCTAATTTATACAAACTAGTCTATAATTTTCTTAGGAGTGTATTTATATATTACATCTACTCAAAAATTGAATCACGGTGAATCATCCGATCATGCATAGGAAGAAAGTAGACTGAACGCTAAGGTAAGCATTGCTAAAGATCGGGGCTAGGGACAACCTCCAAAGAAATCCATCGATCTCGGTGACCATAAGCTTGCCCGTTTGCACTCTCTCCACGGTACTCGATGGACTCAAATGTGTGCATCAATAGGACTTTAGGTTTAAGATGGGGCTTGGGTTTAGGTGAGGTAAACAAAGATAAACAAGAGGGCTTAAACACCAAACCCAATTGAGCTCGCACAAAAAATTATCCTCCAGCACCACACAAAAACACGAGTACACCACACCCCCAGACTTGGACTTGATAACATGGGTATGTGCACCGCCTACTCCCAATCATAAACATAAAGCTCTTCATTTTTTTCTTTTCTTTTTACTTCTTTTCTTTTTACTTCTTTTCTTTTCTTACTTTCTTTTTAAAATAACTTCAGCAGATTGAGCAGTGAAGCGCATCCACAATTTCACAAAAAAAATAGCACAGCATCAACATCCCAAACATGAAAATATAATACAAACTTGAGCTCAAATTCTGGTGTGCGATTAGGGTTGGCTTTAAGGCTTTGGTGAGAGAAAAGTGGGGCTAAATTAAAGAGCGGGTAGGCACCACTGGGCTAGAGAGGATATGGCGATAGGAATGAGCACAAAGGCTCAACCGGCCCGAAACTGATGGCCTATATCACATTCATGCGATTGACTAACCGTATACCCATGCTTCAAGAATCGCTTAGGCCATGTTCTTAGCCACCGAGAAAGATTATCCTTCCTCCTGACTCGAGCAATACGAGGCTAATGAATGTCTACACATATCCCTATGCTACCGCTTGATTTGTACCGGATTCACCAATTTTTTAGTATAGTTAACAATATCTATGCTAATAGAAAGATATAAACTAAAAGCATAAAGAGAAATTGAATCTACACAAATTTCTATGCGAAACCAGAGCACTCGACTAGGAGCACTAAAGAAGTCAACATTTTACTCCGACTCAAAATCTTAAGCCAGCACAATGATTTTCCCAACACACAAAAGAAACGAGTTAGACTTATTACGCGCCTATGGTTAAGTGCGCGCTCAAGTGGGTGATGCGGTGTGCTATGAGAATGAAAGATGAGACAATAATTTTGTAACTTCTAGAATGTTGTGCTTGTGTTCACGTGCAATTGGGTAACGAAGACTACTCTCCCCTAGACTTAAATCTAATTATCACCGATTATAATGCTAGATTCAAAAGAAAGAATTGGGAGGAGAGGTTACCCCATGCTCAAAAATGAGCATACCGGAAGATTGGCGTTAATCTTGAATCAGAGCTAAGAAATCGTCCGCCAAATAGGTTGCCCTATCTGCAAACCAACATCTCCAAAACAAAACTGCCGGCACCGATATTAATTGAGAGAATAATATACGGCATAGACAAACAATACAATAATAATAAAAATCAAGTAAAAGATGTCCACAACCACACCCTGGGGACGATGCCCCAGTAGAATAACATCAAGTTCAGAGCAAAAAGAAACAATAAGAAAACAGAAAATATAGTAGAGATCCTGATAGAGATATTGAGCAAACACTATGGAGATGGCGGAGGAGACTGCGACGTAGGAGGCGGAGTATGCATCCGCCGAGATCGCGAGGTGAATGCCCGAGCTGGAGCAACAGGAGGCACGACTCCCAAATGTGCACCTATCCGCAAGGAGAGTTCATACTGCATGGCCATGGCATCCTCCATGCGCACAAACCTATCATAGAACTCCAGAAACTGCTGCTGGATGCTTTTCCGTGGGGCATGCCATTGAGCAGCAGGAGAAGCAAAGTGGGGCACATCAGGAGGATGCTTACTCGTCCCAGCTGAGGTGCTCGCCTCAGCAACATCAGCACGAACAGCGCGCTCTACACGTCCTGGCCCAACATCGCGGACTTGGTAGCCCCAGTTGTCCCCAAGCCGCACCTTCTGAATGAGCTTGAATGCAATCATCATGGGGATAGAAATGTGGTAACCCCTGGAGACGATTGTAATGGGCGGCAGCGAATCCCAGATGCCAATTCCTTTGGCAATTTGAGTGATGTACTGCGAGCCTCCGATCAATTTCAGAGGGAGGTAGGTGGCTTGATGAAGAAGATATTGAGCGAGTACTCGCCCGAGATGGAGAGGAACACCTTCGTGCATGCTGTAAAGGTAGAGGAGATCCTGCCAGCCCGCTACATTCTGACTCATGGCACGAGCATTGATGTTATGCCCGATCAAATGCTGGATATAGCGGAGTGCGGGGGAAATCATGTGAGTAGAATTTGCTGCACGAGCCTCGTACTGCTGATCCCGTCCCGTAATGAACTGCCAGAACTCGCAAGGGGATGCACCCACAGGGAACTCATCCAGACGGTGGATAATGTCTGTCTGCATGTGTTTGCCGTGAGTGTAAATTCCTGCGCAAACTGCCAGTTGGCCGACACCCATAGTGTGGGTACGACCCTTCATACGGAATGAGACCGACGTGGGCTCTCCGGTTTCTTCACTGACGTGATCAAGGATGCGGAAAGTGGAGAGAAACTTAAGCGTGAGCTCACGGTAGCCCAACTCTGTAATAGAGAATAGGTTACTCCATGATCCTACGTCGAGCAACCTTGCCACCGCCGCATCCAAGTGAACGCGTTGAAGATCCGGGACAGAAACAAAAATGATGGTCTAAAAATGTTTGCTGTCGCAACAAAGTGCATGTACCTTTCCAAAAACTCCGGCCTCCTGAACTGCAGCATTGTCTCTGCACCAGGATCATCAGACCTTGAAGATGAAGCTCCTCCACCACGACGAAGCATGCTCACTACCTTCTTGATACCCATGATGCTTCACTCGGGAGGTACAGAAGGAGGGCGAAGAGGAGTGGAAGAGAGAACAAAAGATAAGATGGAAAGGGAAGGAGAAATCGCGCATGGGAGGATGACTTCTGCGACTCGCACGACTAGAGGGTTTAGGGGCAGCGTGCGATTCCATCGGGGAAGAGGACATTTTATAAAAATAAAAATCGCACGGTCGTGCGATTTGATCACGCACGAATGGTCCGATCGTGCGATTGCAGAAATCAGCCCCAAATTTCCCAATTTTTATGATTTGATCGAAATGGGAAATGCAAAGTGTGCGCTCCATAAAGAATGAGACAAACAGAGAACTTCAGAAGTCACAGCTCGCAAATTATAAAAAGTAAAGAAGCTAAATTCGATGATAAAATTTTAAATCAACTATTCCTACGCCTAGATAACTACTGGGTTTTACGTCTTCCCAGCATGATTTATTAAGCACTTTAGGAATACTAGCTAATGGGGGTATGAAAAAGGAAATGCGCATGTAACTGGCCTAATATCCGTGTTGGTAACAAGTTCTGATACGGTGATAGAACAGTTACCCCTCTACCTAAATAATAATAATACCTGTGCATCATAGGTAGAGGAAGCAGAAAGTAAGAAGTGGAGGAGGAGTCCTCACTATTCTCACCAAAATATATGTCCTTGCTCAGCAAGTTATCGTCTTCTTCAGGATGGGTGCAGGAGGAGAAGGTAATGAGTGGATCTTCCACTATGGAGGGGGAATCAACCTCCTCCAATAAGTGGATGCTGCCTCATTGGCATGAGCAACAAGCTCTGAATTCTCCTGGAGTCCCTGTGAAGAATTAACCTGCGCAGGCTCAGACACTGAAGAAGGGGGGTTAGGAAATAAAAGAGAAGAATGACATAAATAATCAAATTTAGGGGGAGTGGTCCCGGTCTCACTCCCAGCAGGCTCCAAGAATAGATCACTGTCAGCATCATATGCGTCGCAGCGAGGAGAGTACAAAGGCTCGAGGTCCTCAATGTTGAGTTGGACCTCCTCATTTGATAAGTAAGTGTAAACCTCCTTATCAGCAAGGGTTTCCTCCTCATTGCACCATGGCGCGTCATCGTGTTCCAAGGAGTCACACTCCCCAATGGAGAGAATAACATCCTCATCCCACTTTGGCGTATCCTCAGGCATCGAATGAACTTCCTGCCTAACATCATCAACCAACTCACAAAAAATAAAAGCAGAAAGTTCTCTCAAAGAAAGAGGAGGAACAAAGGTGATAACATCATCAGAGAAAGTGTGCACAGGTTC
Source organism: Dactylorhiza incarnata (assembly GCA_033032865.1). Taxonomy (NCBI): domain Eukaryota; kingdom Viridiplantae; phylum Streptophyta; class Magnoliopsida; order Asparagales; family Orchidaceae; genus Dactylorhiza; species Dactylorhiza incarnata. The sequence goes on from JAWHQI010000078.1 coordinate 454,535, forward strand.
CTCCGGGGGTGAATCCAAAAGGAGTGACGAATGCACCAGGAGAGGAGTCTCCACCATATCGTCGTACCGATCAGTTGAAAGTCTGATGGGGATATCCGCAGCAATCCCCCATAGACAAGGTGGTACTGCGAAAATATCATCAGAATCAGATTGAGCACCCAGATGAGAGGTGGATGGAATGATAAAAACATCAGTTTCATTATCCTCCTCCATCTGGCGCTGAAATTCTGCGCATTCTTTCAACACATGCTCGGTGCTATGACAACACAGACACCATTGTCCATTACTCCTCGGTCCAGATGGGGCCGGAGAGGAATATAAAAATGATAAATGGGGTGAAGGAGAGTGACCATAAGACTTGGGTGTGGTGTATAGAGTACTGTAAGAGAACAGTGCTCCATATACTGGGCCTCGAGAATTATGCTCACTATCTCCAGTGGGGCATTTATCACTAGAATGATTATGATTCCCACACCATCTACAACGGATATTGAAAGCAGAATACATGGTGTAGCGGGGAAGAATTCACCAACAAATAAAATTCCTTTGCAAAAAATCACTATATGCACAAAAAATAAAAATGAATGCCTGCTTTCGAAAAGTAAATGAGAAAAGAGCTAAAGAAATTTAAAAGGATAAATTCAAAAAACTAAAACAACGATGAAAATGGTATAAACAAATGGAAAAGGGCTTCTATCTCTCGACTCCCTCACTAGAAACTCACACGACTGTGTTCCCCGGCAACGACGCCAAAAATTTGATGCGCGAATCTAGCACACCGCTATAGGCGGTAGCGAGACTGCGGCACGAAATGGAAGTGAACCGATCGTTGTAAAGTAATAATATGAGGAAGTAAATCCCCAAGTATCGAATCTAGAAGGAACACAGTAAGGTGGAGTTTACTATCGAGGAAGGACTTGAGATTGAAGTCCTTTAGGTTGAATGGAGTGCGAAAAAGTGGGGTTTTGGCTTATGGAAAATAAAAGAAAATAACTATAACTACTCCTATGCAAAGCTTTGCTTGGTGAGATGGACACTAGGTAGTGTTGGATCTTGTGGCGCCCTTAGAGGGGGGGGGGGGTGAATAAGGGCCTTTTAAAAAATACGATTTTTGACTTAAGAATTTTAAAACAAATTTTACTTTTCTAAAAATTACTTATAAAAATTTCAAACCAATGTAATTTTTAAATTAATTCAAACACAAATTTCTAAGTTAAAGATTAAGCAACCATATTTGCAATTAAAGAAAAAGTCATAGTTTTATAATCATGAAATTCACATACAAATAATATGATCTTAACAATGATTAAGATCAAGGCACAAATATGATAATAAATCTTTTACAATTTGTGTTTACCAATCCTTCTCCCAAGGATCGGAAGGCTATCACTTGTCTCTTCCTAGACCAAGCCCAAGCCTATCCTCTAGATCTTCCCAAGATGTAGAAGTAGCACACAAGGCCACGATTTCCCACCAAGCCACGCAAGGACTTGGACGCTCCACACAAGGAAGCGATTTTCCCCTAAGCCATGCAAGGACTTAGACGTCACGCACAAGGAGACGATTTCCCTACCAATACAAAATGAAATGTATATAAATGAAAATACAAGATAAAATAAGAACTACCTAGAAATTCAGATCTCTGAAAGGAAGGTTGAAGTCTCGAGATGATCGTTGATGTAGAAGCGCGTCCGATCTCGTCTTCAATTTCAAACCTTCTCAGCACAAATGGGAGTTCTTGAGGTTCTGGAGCTCTCTGGTTCGTATGAACTCAGAAAATGACTTAGAATCTTCAAAGCTCTGGAATGTACGAACAAAACGAGCCAATATATAGATTTTCACTATCGCCTGGGCGACATCACTATCGGAATTTTCGACAGCGCTAAACTGCCGCTCGTAGTGCTGTCGTGCGGGCAGTTACTGTAACTTCCGAGCTATCGCCTGGGCGACATCGCTGTCGGATTTCCGACAGCACAAAACTGCCGTTCGTCGTGTTGTCGTGCGGGAAGTTGTTGTAACTTCTTTGCTGTCGCCTGGGCGACATTAGCTGTCGGAATTCCGACAGCGCAAAACTGCTGTTCGTCGTGCTGTCTTCTATTTTCATTCGTCGGAATTCGTCGGAAGTTCTCGAGAACATTCGACGAATTGACTTAGCCGCACATTTTCCTTCACAAGTCTGCCTTTTTGACTTATGTCTGCGTTCGTCGATATTCGTCGGGAGTTCATGAGAACATTCGACGAATAGACTTAGCTGCAGAAATTTCTTCTTTAAACTAGAAATTTGGCTTCTGTCTGGATTCGTCGAGATTCATCGGAACTTCACGAGACATCTCGAGAACATTCGACGAATTGACTTAGCAAAAATTTCTTCTCTTCTAAAAAACTGCTCCACTCCTCAAACTTGAAAACCCTCAGTTATGAGTATATGAAGTATACCCCAATAGAGAGATTACACATGGGCCAACACTTTGTTCTACATAATGAGGGATTACATTGTCTAGAACTGTGTTTGGTGATCCATTGCAACCTGACTTTGGTGTGCACTTAGCATTAAGACCTGTCATAACATATCCAACACCCATGAATGAGGACTTGTCTCCTCATTGAACCTGTACAACCTTGACACTATAAACACACAAAAGACTAGATCAAATACAACACGGTATTTGTTATTCTCAAACCAAGAGATGCGGAACATAGGCTCTAACAGGTAGGCCTTGAACGCACTACTTCACAAGGGCATGGACGAGAAGGCAAGCAGATGGAGTGGTTCGCACTGGCGGAAAGGTTTGAGGGTCGTAAGCACCTCTTAGCTTGGCGAGTGGAAGAGTAGGCTTGCGGAATGTGCGAGTAGGCTAGCGGAATAAAGTGGAGGATGGAGTGGACTTGGTGGTGCACCTCAAATACACAATAACCAAATAGCTTCATAGAAATATGAAATAAACATTGTTATTAAAGAGTACTGTGCATATCATCCAAAAATACAAGAATCTAGTGTAAGACCCCAAATTAGAAAATTCAGAATTCTGGAATCCAGAGCTGTCGCCGGCGACAGTGGCCGTCGCCCGGGCGATAGCACTCTGTTGAGAAGGTTCTGTCGTGAGATGTCGGACAGCGTTGACTGGTCAATGTCAGTTCATATCGCTGTCGCCAGGGCGACAGCGGTTGTCGCCGGGCGACAGCTCAAAGTTGGACTTTGTGGCCGAAATCAAGGGCATTGATTGCACTTTGACTTTGGGGGCTGGTTTTGGCTTGGGAGGCTCGGTGGCAGCATAGAAGGCCGAAATCCTCTTCTTTTTCATTATTTTCCTTAAGGGTTCTTAAGAAAGAGAGAGAGAGAGAAGAGCTTGGAGAAGAAGGAGAAATAGTAAACCCTAGCTTGGAGCTTGGGTTTGGAGGAGCTACACTCATCCAATCCCTTCAACGTTGGTGGCTACGCGTAGAGGAGGGCAAGGCGCTCCTTTCCATCCATGCCAAAAGTCGAGCCATGGGCTCAAAGCGGCGTTTAAGGGTAACGAACTCTTCTAACCCCATTTGGACATGTTCTAGTCCTTTCCCATGCATCGTTGAGGCACCTACCCAAAAGGGTGAGGTCGTGGCCTCCGACGGGTCAATTTGTGCTATCCCCGTCAAAGCTTGCATTCATGTAGAGTCCATGCGTGAGATGGATGTAGGCGCGCTGTGTGAAGCTCATCCGAGACGGTTCGTCCGGATTGGTGATACTTTTTGGAATTGTGCGTGCCGGGGAAAAACCCCGTGTTGTTATACTTGCCTCATAGGGCTATAGGGTGCTACTGCATGCGCAGCAATGCCCGGGGGTGTGCCCCGGGGAGCACCCGAAGTTAAAAGGCAGAAATGGAGTTCTGTCCAGCTGTCGCTGGCGCGACAGTGACTGTCGCCTAGGCGACAGCTCCCCAGAATTGGGTTCTGGTGAATTTGGGTGTTCTGAGGAAGTGGGAGTGCTACTGCATGTGCAGAAATGCCTAGGGGTGTGCCCCGGGAAGCACCCACAGCTAGAAGCCAAATTAGGGTTTGTGCACTGTCGCTGACGACAGTGAATGTCGCCTAGGCGACAGCTTCCCAGACTGAGTTCTGGTGATGTTGTTGTGCCCACCTGTTGAGGGGACCTGAGGCCGGTGTACCCGACCTATAGGGGTGTCCTGGTGGATGACTTAGTGACCCGTGGAGCCGGCTAATTGAGAATACCTAGGCTGAAGGGACGCCATACCTGATTTTCGTGTTGTACAACGAGAGCTGTGAACAACGGGCATTTGGCGAACCAGAAACCGCACCATTGCAGCACCTGATTAGTAAGCCTTGTTCAGCATGTCGGGAGGCAATGGGACAGAGTCTTCGGACTACGTTATGTTCACAATTAAAGCACGGAGGACCCTGGTATTCGGGCCGCCGACTTTAGCTTCGAAGGGCAAAGCCATCAAGAGTGGATGGTGGTGGAAGGCGTAGTACACCCAAGAGTGCTTGAGTGCACGAGACGTGGAGGCCATTCCCACGTTTGTGTTGTTGCATATGTATGAAATGTTGTGGGCTTTGCTAGTCACACTTTTATATATATATGCTGTTGAGACTGTTTTGCAGGGACGTTTAGAACTGCCACCCCCTCGAGGGTGGGGTCGTTATAACTTGGTCAGCTTTAGCTGACCGTTGCCCTGTTTTGCCACCGTATTTGGTGGGCTTGTTGTACAGGAGCTGGACCGAGCGGGACCTCGGCGGGATGAAGCCCCTGCGCTGCTGCGGCCCTTGAAGGCCTTTTGTCCTTTCTTCTATTTTCATGTATGGTCGGCCTGCGCGCCGATGTTGGTAAACTGTAAGGCCGTCGTGCCTCTTTTGTGTGTTGTAAAACATTTTATTCCAAGTTAATAGAAGTGGACATACCCAAGTTCGGGTCTTGTGGTTTATAATTCTGTCTCTCTCTTTTAGTTCCGCATAGAATGCTCTGAGTTAGACTTCGTGGTATAGTGTCGTTGCATATTCAATTAAGTGACGTTTCCATTTGTTTTGTAGTATATGGCGTGGGGCCCCGGCCGGACCTTCTGCAATATGCTTCTGAACGGATGGGGGTGTTACAAATTGGTATCAGATTCTAGGGTTCCGTATCCTTCTAAGGAATTCGTGGGCGAATTCTTTTAAGGGGTGGTGAGCACGTGTGTGCGCTACCGTTGAGACGTAAAATAAACCCAAAATGTCCACTTAGGAATAAAATGTAACAACAAACCAACATTAATTGCATGATTTTGGAACCTGAGCGTTCCTTTTGTTGTTAGTTGCGACTGTGTTGTCGCCTAACTGTGTGTTGCACTTGTGTAGGGCACTCGAAGTGCAGCGGGACCGTCGCGTCCCCGTGATGTGCATGAGAGTAGTGGGTCTGCTGAGGCCCCTACAGCTCCGTCTGCTGAGTTGGTTCGGATAGTTACTGAAGTCGTTCTAGCTGCGTTGAATGGCTAGCCTGAAAGGCAAGGCCAACCGCCAGTGCAAGAGGTGGCCCCTGAGCCACTAAGAGTGGAGCAAATCCAGTGAGGCGTGCTCCTGAGCAACAACTGAAGCACTTTCTGGGATTTCGACCTCCTTCGTTTACCGGGGTTGAATCCCCAGCTGAGGTCGAAGACTGGTTGTCGCATGTGAAGCGAATTCTGACAGCGACACAGTCGGAGGAAGCGCAGAAGGTGACCTTTGCTTCTTTCTTGCTAGAAAAGGAAGCTAGGCGGTGGTGGGATGAGGTTGAGAGGCGCCAGTTCGCGGGAAGGCGACTGGTTGATGTGACGATGGAAGAGTTCTCGAGAATCTTCCTCGCAAGGTATGTGCCTCAGTCGCAGTAGATCGCGATGGAGAACCAGTTCTTGGCTCTAACATAGGGTGGTAGACTGGTTGATGACTACTTGCATGAGTTCACCCGCCTCGGGCGCTATGCTGGAACTTCTTTCGATGATGAGGATAGAAGGGTGAACAGGTTTTATGGAGGTTTGCGTACTGAGTTGCGGCATCTTCTGACAGGGCCGTTGACGCAGGGTTTCACGACACTCGTTGGTTCAGCCCGAGCCCTTGAGCAGGACATGCTCAGGGAAAAGGGCAAGGCGGTTGTGGTTGAGGGAGTGCCAGAGGGCAAAGCGCTGAGTGCGACAAAGTTGCGGAGGTTGAGTCGCTGGAAGAAGGCTCGAGTATCAGGGCCAGCTCCCTCTGCTTCGGGCGCGTCGTCTGGACGTGGCCCTCTTATTTATTTCACTTGTGGCAAGCCTAGCAATTTCTCTCGGAATTGCCGCAGTGGGCTTCCAAGGCCAGAGAAGAAGGCGGGGCCAGCTTATTCTGAGAAGGGGAAGGCAGCTGAGTCCACTGCTTCCCGTATGGCTTCCCCGCAGCCTAGAGTTTTTAGTCTCGATCAGCAGGAGGCTATAAAAGCCAAGGACGTCATGACAGGTACAATTTAAGATACAGTCTTTACTGTTTTATACACATGTTTTAATGTTCATGCTAACTTGTTGGCGGCGTAGGCTATGTAAATGTTTTAGGCGTCCCTGCGAGAGCGCTTTTCGATACTGAAGCTTCGCACTCCTTCTTATCGTCGGACTTCGTCCAACGTATTGGTGCGCCGTCGATTGCTTCTGCAGATGGACTGGAGGTCCTACTGCCGAATGGATATTCGATGCGTATGGAGAGGAGGTGCTGCGTAAATGTTCTAGTTGGTAGTCGGGAGTATGACCTGAAGGCATCGTTACTCCCCCTGGTTGAGTTCGATGTTATCTTCGGTATGGACTGGCTGTCGGAACAGCGTGCGTGTATCGATTGCACCACCAAGGAGGTGAGGTTTGGGCAAGGTGCCGATCGTGAGACGGTCTTTGCGGGCATGCGTGGATCGAGCAAGATGCTGATGTCTGCTCACCAGGTGTCCAAGGCAGTGCGACAGGGAGCGGAGTTATTCTTTGCTCTTGTGGAGGCTTCAACGCCGAGGCCCAGCCTAGTAGATGTTCCGGTAGTAGCAGAGTTCCCCGATGTGTTCCCGAGCGAGCTCCCCGGTGCTCCACCGCATCGGGAGATAGATTTCACAATTGAGTTGGTGCCAGGCGCTAAGCCTGTGGCCCGCTCGCCGTATCGTATGGCTCCGAAAGAGTTGGCAGAGTTGAAGCTGCAGTTGTAGGAGCTGCTTGAGCAGGGCTACGTGCGTCCGAGTTCCTCACCTTGGAGTGCACCAGTCCTCTTTGTCAAAAAGAAGGACGGTAGCCTGCGGCTTTGCATCGATTATCGGGAGCTGAACAAGCTGACGGAGAAGAACAAGTATCCTCTTCCGAGGATAGACGATTTGTTCGACCAGCTCGTTGGTTCGACAGTATACTCGAAGCTGGACTTGAAGTCCGGCTATTATCAGGTGCGGATCAGGGAGTGCGACATCCCGAAGACTGCCTTTAGTTCGAGGTACGGGCAGTATGAGTTCACCGTGATGCTGTTTGGGCTGTCTAATGCGCCTTCGGTGTTTATGGACTTGATGCACCGGACTTTCCGAGAGTACCTCGACCGGTTTGTGGTCATCTTCCTTGATGACATACTGGTCTACTCTCAGTCCGAGGAGGAGCACGGTGATCACCTGCGAGTAGTCTTGGAGGTTCTGAGGAGGAACCAGCTGTATGCCAAGTTATCGAAGTGCGAGTTCTGGCTTCCTTCCATGGCGTTCTTGGGCCATGTGGTTAGTGGTTCGGGTGTGGCGGTAGATCCGGTGAAGGTTGCGGCCATCAGGGAGTGGCCTGTCCTTTCTACTGTAGCGGAGGTCCGTAGCTTTCTCGGGCTGGCCGGTTATTACAGGCGCTTCGTGGAGAACTTCTCAAGGATTGTGCTGCCTCTTACGACGCTGACACGGAAGATGCAGGAGTTCATTTGGACGCCCGCGTGTGCGCAGGCTTTTGAGGAGTTGAAGCGGCGGCTTACGACGGCTCCGATCTTATGTTTGCCTTGCGGCACGGAGGGCTACGAGATCTACACCGACTCTTCTGGGAGCGGCCTTGGCTGCGTTCTGCAGCAGCATGGCAAGGTTATAGCGTATGGCTCTCGCCAGTTGAAGGTGCACGAGCGGAACTATCCGGTCCACGACTTGGAGTTGGCGGCCGTGATATTTGCCCTGAAGCTTTGGCGGCATTATGTGTATGGCTTGAAGATCGATATCTTCACGGACCATAAGAGCCTGAAGTACCTTCTGACGCAGAAAGGGCTGAATATGCGGCAGCAGAGGTGGACGGAGTTCCTGGGGGACTTCACCTTCGAGATCCACTACACTCCCGGGAAGGGGAATATTGTTGCGGATGCACTCAGTCGCAGGGCTCCAGCGCAGGCCAACTGGATTCAGATGCATGATGAGCACCTGATACGTGACCTGGAGGCCTTGGGTATTTCTTGCGTAGAGAAGAGGGGCGGTGCCGGTGCCTGTTTGAGTTGGACTGAGGTGCAGTACGACCTCGCAGATAGAGTCCGCCGGGCTTTTCAACTCGATCCGAATTTAAAGCGCTACGCAGAGGATGCTGGTGGTGGGTCGGATGCCCAGTTTCAGGTTCGTGACGGGTTGCTGTGGAGAGGTGACCGTTTGTGCGTCCCCAAGGTGGGTGAGCTGCGCAATGAGTTGATGTACGAGGCGCATCGTACCAGGTATTCAGTTTATCCGGGGAGAACGAAGATGTATAAGGACATGAAGGACCTTTTCTGGTGGTCGGGTATGAAGAGGGACATCGCTCACTACGTGGCCACGTGCCACACTTGTGCGCTAGTGAAGGCGGAATGTCAGAGGCCCGGTGGCTTTTTGCAGTCATTGCCTATTCCGGAGTGGAAGTTTGATGACATTTCCATGGATTTCGTGCATGGACTGCCGAGGTCGCAGAGCGGGAACGATGACATCTGGGTAGTCGTTGACCGGCTGACGAAGGTGGCGCACTTTATCCCCAACCGGAGGGATGACTCAGTGGAGAAATTGGCGAAGTTGTATGTTGATACTATAGTGCGACTGCACGGTGTGCCCCGTAGCATCGTCAGTGATCGTGATGGACGCTTTACTTCGAGCGACTGGAGGCTAGTCAACCGTCTTTTGAGTACGAAGCTGCAGTTTAGCACGGCCTTTCTGTTGAAATTGTTGAAGTGAAGTTGAAAGGAGTCCGGCCGGTCTGAAGGCTGGAGATCGCAGAGATCGCGCGGTCTGCGCTGGTTCTCTGGCGGTTTAGTTCTGGCGATCTGGTGTGATCGGCCAGCTTGCTTCTTGGGTTTGGTCGCTGGTTCTGGCGACCTGTTGCGGGTTGTTTCCGGTCTTGTTCTAGTCAATCTGTTCCTGGCTAACCGCTGTGACCGGGCGGCTTGGTTGTGCTGTTCTGGCGACTTGGTTCAAGTCGGCCAGTTGCTTCTCTGTGTTGGAGATCTCAGGAAGGGTGATCGCTGTGTTCGCACGGCTTGTGCGCGGCTTGCTGCTGTCTTCGGTCTTGGAATGAATTTTGTTCAAGTGCTGTGTTCGCGCGGTCTATCATTTGAGACCGTTCGCGATCTGATGGGTGGTGACTGTATCTCGGTTTGTGCGGTGACGACATCCGTCCACCCGCCTATAAATAGGGGTGCATGGCCCGTCATTCCAAACAAGAACTGTAAGAACAAGAGCCCGGATAGTTTCTTGCGGTCTCAAGTTTGAGTTCGCGCGGCTTGGTTGCGAGTTAACCGTTTGTTGTGTTCGCAGGTTTGCGGTCAGCAGGTTGCGGTCTCCTTCCTTGGTGATTTCCGGTAGCTTGAATAAACAGTTCGTCTGCGGTCTGTCAGCGAACTAGTTTATTGTTCTTGTGCTGTTCGCAGCAAACTCAGCGATCATGCGACCTTCAGCGTTTAGGCGATCAGAGTTGCGGTTTGGCGACAGCTTCTGTTCTTTGTTCAGTTCAATAAGCTTCAGTTCGTGCGGTCTGGGATTGCGGTCTGGCAGTGCAGTTTGTCTGCTTCTGTTCGCGCGGTCTCAAGGTGTTTCTGCGGTCTGACTGTGCAAGCGGTCTGGGAGTACAGCAGAACAAGCCGGGCGGCCTGAGCCTCTGTTGCAGTCCGAGCGGTCTCTTTCTGGCAGACCGCTGGTTTCTATTTTTTGGTGTGTTTGTTCTTCTCATCTCCGTGATTCTTATGAATCATGTCTCGCCATGTATGCCTCGCATTGTAAAGCAGTTCTATTTCAATAAAGATTTCTTGTGTTGCTGTTTTGGCATTGTGGTTGTTTGGCTATAACTCTTGTTGATACAACTCCTGCTTACTCCTAAACGGTCCAATCAAAAATTTTAACATGGTATCAGAGGTAGGTTTCTGGAGTGGATAAGCAGTGATCAACTAGAGTTGCCATCGTCTTTGTGAAGAAGAGACCACATAGGTTGCCATGGAAGGCGGATTCGCAAGAGGTCTTGGTATTGAACTCCTCACATCGACTAACTTTAAAAAGTGGAAGTCATGTATGGAGAGTTACTTGCTTGGCGAGGATCTATGGGAGGTAGTTGGCGGAGAAGACACACAAGAGGTGTTTCTAGCAGGAGATAATATGGCAGAGGTGAGACTTTGGAGGAGGTTGAATGCTAAGGCATAGTTCACTCTCAAAAGGGCTATCTCACCGGAGCTGTTTGATCATATTATCGGATGTAAGTCTGCTGCTGAGATTTGGACATCCTTGGATGGATTGTTCAATAAGAAGAATGTAGCGAGGCTACAATTTCTTGAAAATGAGTTGGCGAGAGCCTCTCAAGGCGATCTTTCTATTTCTACCTTCTTCCTTAAGATGAAGAACCTCACGGCAGAGATTTCTGCTTTGGACCCTGATGAGCCAATCTCTGAGGCAAAGCTGAAGAGGCGTATCATCCGCGGATTGCGGAAGGAGTATCTTGCTTTTGTAACTTCAGTTCAGGGTTGGGCAAATCAGCCATCGTTGTTGGAGCTGGAGAACCTTCTTGCTTCGCAAGAAAGTTTAGCAAGACAGATGGAGGGGGTCTCTATCTCCGGGGGAGAGAGTGATGTGATGTTCTCTGGGAAGAGGAAAAAGAAGTGGGAAAAGAAAAAGCCGGGTCATGATGGACCCTCTACTTCAGGTCAGCAAGATAGGGGCTATGCTTCTAAGTCTGATGGGAAGAAGAAAGGAGAGGGACCGAGGTGCTTTAGATGCAGCAAGACCGGGCACTTCAAGAAAGATTGCCGGGTGAATCTTCAGCCAGGACATGCAGTGGAGAAGGAGATGCCAAAGTCTGGTGAAGTTGGATGGGGAGGAGCCTTTGTGTCTAATATAACGGCGATGCCCGTTAAGGCCTTGGCTTCTATCAACTATGAAGAAGACTGGATTGTTGATTCAGGGTGTAAACATCATCTCACCGGGGATGGATCAAAGTTCTCTTCTTTGGCACCTTACTCAGGTAACAATGCTATCATAACGGCTGATAATTCTATTCATCCAGTAGAGCACGAAGGAGTCGTCTCTCTGAGTAGTGATAAGGGTCCACTCACGTTGAGGAGTGTTTATCACGTGCCTGGTATGAAGAAGAATCTCTTCTCTGTGACCAATGCGGTCGATGCCGGTTATCACGTTCTGTTTGGCCCAACAGAAGTGAAGTTTCTCAAAACTCAACCGGAAATAAAGGGAGAAGTTATTCATGTCGGCAAGCGGGTGAAGGACTTGTTCGTTTTATCGACAAGTACCTATGTTGATAAGATGAGGACAAATGACGGTGCTGCCATTTGGCATGAAAGGTTGGGGCATGTAGGCATGGACAAATTGAAGGCTATGGCGGTAAGGGGCCTTGTTAATGGCTTGCCTAGCTTGTCCTCCTATGGAGACGGCCATGTCTGTGAAGGATGTCAGTTTGGTAAGTCTCATCGACTTCCATTTGACAAATCGCAAACAAGGTGCAAAGCACCGTTGGAATGCATCCACGGTAATTTGATGGGACCAACTGCCACCCCAAGCATTGGAGGCAATAGATATATGTTGGTGTTGATTGACGATTACACCAGATATGTCTGGGTGTATTTCTTGAAAGAGAAGTCAGAAGCCTTTGCAAGGTTTGTGGAGTTCAAGGAGCTGGTGGAAGGTCGTTTAGGCCTGCGGGTGAAAAAATTGAGAACTGACAATGGTGGGGAGTTCACTTCTGGTGAGTTCTCAAGTTTTTGCAGGAAACACGGCGTTCGGAGAGAGCTCACTTGTGCCCATACTCCACAGCAGAATGGCGTTGCCGAAAGGAAGATCCGTCATCTGACGGAAACTTGCAAATGCTGGCTTCATGACAAGAGTATCCCAAAGTCCTTCTGGGCGGAGGGAATGTCTTGTGCAGCTTATGTCATCAACAGATTGCCTTTAAGTCCTATCAACATGAAGACCCCTCACGAACTAATGTTCAAGGAGAAGCCGAGTGTTTCTCACCTTCGGGTGTTCGGGTCAACCTGCTATGTGCATATTCCTGATGCTCTTCGAACAAAGCTAGATGGGAAAGCAAGGAAGCTAGTCTTTGTTGGGTATGATGAGCGGAAGAAGGGATGGAGATGCATGGATCCTGAGACACGGAGGTCAATTGTTTCTCGGGATGTGGTGTTCGATGAAGTGACTTCCTACAAGGGGAGTTCAGGAGTTGAACTACCAGAGAGCAGGATTGATGAAGGAGGAAAAGCTGCGGGAAGTCTTCAAGTGGAGCTGCCTGTTTCACCAGGAGCTCCAGTTGTGTCAAGCTCTGAGATGGGGGCTTCAGGTTCTGGTAGCAGGGGGAGCGATGCTCCAAGTTCATCTGGAAAAGGAGCTTGTACAGAAGAAGCGGCTGAGGAGGTGGTTAGTCAGGTGCAACCTCTTAGGAGGTCGAAGAGGACTATTCAACCACCAGATCGATACACAGGAGGAAACATGGTGAACTTCGTTTCATGTTTCTTTGCTGGTCCCTTAGATGAAAGGGAGCCGTCGAGCTTTGAAAAGGCCAGAGGTGTGAAAGAGTGGGACATTGCTATGCAAGAAGAGATGACAGCTCTCGAGAAGAATGAGACCTGGTCTCTTGTGCCCAAGCCCAAGGGCACTACTCCTGTCACTTGTAAGTGGGTCTTCAAGCTGAAGAAGAAAGTTGACGGTAGTATCGAGCGTTACAAGGCTCGCCTTGTAGCTCGCGGGTTCTCACAGCAGTACGGAGAAGATTATGATGAAACGTTTAGTCCAGTGGCAAAGATGACTTCGGTTCGATTTGTTATTGCCTTGGCGGCTTCGAGTGGTTGGGAGATTTGGCAACTCGACGTGAAGAATGCCTTCTTATACGGCGAGATTGACAAAGATATCTTCATGACTCAACCACAAGGTTTCATCTCGAAGGAGTATCCGGACTATGTTTGTAAATTGAAGAAGGCCCTGTACGGGTTGAAGCAAGCGCCTCGGGCGTGGTACGGGAAGATTGCAGAATATCTCTTATTCTGCGGATTCGTTGCTTCAGACTCTGATTCAAGCTTGTTCATCAAGAAGGAGGGAGTGCTTCGGGTGATTGTGCTGGTGTACGTGGATGAAATGATTGTCACCGGGAACTCGAAGGAAGCTGTTGCAAGACTCAGGGCTGAGCTTGCTATCAGATTCGAGATGAAGGATCTGGGGGAGCTTCACCATTTCCTTGGACTCGAGGTCCAGAGGCGGGAGAGCGGAGTGCTCATTTCTCAGGAAGGATATGCGGAGCGAATTGTGAAACGATTTGGCATGGAGGAAGGAAAGAGCAGCTCTATACCTTTGGAGCAACATCATAAGCTTCGAAAGGATGAGGGGAGAGTCTTATCTGATCCGTTGGTGTTACGAGCTCTGGTTGGGAGCTTGATCTACTTGACGATCACAAGGCCGGATATTGCTTATGCAGTTGGCAAGGTGAGTCGGTACATGGCGGAACCACGGAAACCTCATCTTCTGGCAGCAAAAGGCATATTGAAGTATGTGAAGTCGACCTCTGATTTGGGTCTCCTATATAGGAGAGGGTCAAGCTTGGAGTTGCATGGTTTCATGGATGCTGATTATGGGGGAGACGTGGATGATCAGAGATCAACCTCTGGTTATGTCTTTATGGCAGGTCCCACAGCTATCTCTTGGTGCAGCAAGAAGCAAGACTCGGTGTCTGTATCTACCATGGAAGCGGAGTACAAGGCTTCGGCCTTGGCAGCTCAGGAAGCTATTTGGCTCAGGAGGTTGGTAGAGGACGTTCATCAGGAGGTTCGAGGTCCCACTATGCTACGCGGGGACAATGAGAGTGCTCTCAAGCTGGTTAACAATCCAGTCTGTCACGCGAGGACCAAACATATAGAGATTGAGCACCATTTCATTCGTGAAAAGGTGTTGGGAGGATCTCTTATGGTCGAGCATGTTCGGAGTGCGGACAATGTCGCAGACATCTTCACAAAGCCGCTGGAGAAGGGACCGTTTACTCGGTTAAGGGAGTTGCTCGGGCTAGTTTCCACTTCCCACTTCAAGGGGGAGTGTTGAAATTGTTGAAGTGAAGTTGAAAGGAGTCCGACTGATCTGAAGGCTGGAGATCGCAGAGATCGCGCGGTCTGCGCTGGTGCTCTGGCGGTTTAGTTCTGGCGATCTGGTGTGATCGGCCAGCTTGCTTCTTGGGTTTGGTCGCTGGTTCTGGCGACCTGTTGCGGGTTGTTTACGGTCTTGTTCTAGTCGATCTATTCCTGGCTAACCGCTGTGACCGGGCGGCTTGGTTGTGCTGTTCTGGCGACTTGGTTCAAGTCGGCCAGTTGCTTCTCTGTGTTGGCGATCTCAGGAAGGGTGATCGCTGTGTTCGCATGGCTTGTGCGCGGCTTGCTGCTGTCTTCGGCCTTGGACTGAATTTTGTTCAAGTGCTGTGTTCGCGCGGTCTATCATTTGAGACCGTTCGCGATCTGATGGGTGGTGACTGTATCCCGGTTTGTGCGGTGACGACATCCGTCCACCCGCCTATAAATAGGGGTGCATGGCCCGTCATTCCAAACAAGAACTGTAAGAATAAGAGCCCGGATAGTTTCTTGCGGTCTCAAGTTTGAGTTCGCGCGGCTTGGTTGCGAGTTAACCGTTTGTTGTGTTCGCAGGTTTGCGGTCAGCAGGTTGCGGTCTCCTTCCTTGGTGATTTCCGGTAGCTTGAATAAACAGTTCGTCTGCGGTTTGTCAGCGAACTGGTTTTTTGTTCTTGTGCTGTTCGCAGCAAACTCAGCGATCAGGCGACCTTCAGCGGTTAGGCGATCAGAGTTGCGGTTTGGCGACAGCTTCTGTTCTTTGTTCAGTTCAATAAGCTTCAGTTCGTGCGGTCTGGGATTGCGGTCTGGCAGTACAGTTTGTCTGCTTCTGTTTGCGCGGTCTCAAGGTGTTTCTGCGGTCTGACTGTGCAAGCGGTCTGGGAGTACAGCAGAACAAGCCGGGCGGCCTGAGCCTCTGTTGCAGTCCGAGCGGTCTCTTTCTGGCAGACCGCTGGTTTCTGTTTTTTGGTGTGTTTGTTCTTCTCATCTCCGTGATTCTTATGAATCATGTCTCGCCATGTATGCCTCGCATTGTAAAGCAGTTCTATTTCAATAAAGATTTCTTGTGTTGCTGTTTTGGCATTGTGGTTGTTTGGCTATAAGTCTTGTTGATACAACTCCTGCTTACTCCTAAACGGTTCAATCAAAAATTTTAACACTTTCATCCTCAGACGGATGGCCAAACTGAGCGTACCAACAGGACGATGGAAGACATGCTCCGGATGTGCGTCCTGGATTTTGGCAAGGGGTGGGAAGATCACCTCTTTCTTGTTGAGTTCGCGTACAACAACAGCTATCAGGCGAGTATTCAGATGGCGCCTTTCGAGGCCCTCTATGGAAGGAAGTGCCGCACTCCCTTATCTTGGGCGGAAACGGGCGAGACGAAGCTCTTCAAGAGGAAAGACATCGAAGAGGCGACTTCGACGGTGCGTTTGATCCGGGAGAGGCTTTTGGTTGCGCAGGATAGGCAAGCGAAGTACTATAATGCGAAGCACCGCGACGTCTAGTTCGCCGTTGGCGATTGGGTCTACTTGAAGATCAGGCCATTCAAGGGCGTGCCCAGGATTCGGCGCTTGAAAAAGCTGAGTCCGAGATACCTTGGACCTTTTGAGGTCATCGAGCGCGTCGGCGAGGCGGCTTATAGGCTTGCGCTATAGGCGAAACTGAGCGGGCTACACGATGTATTCCACATCTCCGTATTGCAGAAGGCAGTGCAAGAGCCTACGCAGGTGGTCGCGGCGGATCAGGTGCCCGTGGATAGTGGGCTTAAGACGGAGGTCAGGCCCGTTAGCATCGAGGATGCTGAGGTGCGTCAGTTGCGGAACAGGGCGATCCGTATGGTAAAGGTCCGTTGGGACAACTGCGGTCGCGAGGAGCTCTCATGGGAGCGTGAGCAGGCCATGATGGAGGAGTTCCCCGAGCTGTTTCGGTGACGTTTATCTTTTTCCCCTTGTGTAAAGACTTTTTTTTATATATGTATATATGCGTGTTTTTATAAAATTTCGGGACGAAATTCTTATAAGGAGGGGAGGGTTGTAATACCCCAAATCAGAAAATTCAGAATTCTGGAATCCAGAGCTGTCGCCGGCGACAGTGGCCGTCGCCCGGGCGATAGCACTCTGTTGAGAAGGTTCTGTCGTGAACTGTCGGACGGCGTTGACTGGTCAATGTCGGTTCATATCGCTGTCGCCAGGGCGACAGCGGCTGTCGCCGGGCGACAGCGGCTGTCGCCGGGCGACAGCGGCTGTCGCCGTGCGACAGCGGCTGTCGCCGGGCGACAGCGGCTGTCGCCGGGCGACAGCGGCTGTCGCCGGGCGATAGCTCAAAGTTGGACTTTGTGGCCGAAATCAAGGGCATTGATTGCACTTTGACTTTGGGGGCTGGTTTTGGCTTGGGAGGCTCGGTGGCAGCATAGAAGGCCGAAATCCTCTTCTTTTTCATTATTTTCCTTAAGGGTTCTTGAGAGAGAGAGAGAGAAGAGCTTGGAGAAGAAGGAGATATAGTAGACCCTAGCTTGGAGCTTGGGTTTGGAGGAGCTACACTCATCCAATCCCTTCAACGTTGGTGGCTACGCGTAGAGGAGGGAAAGTCGCTCCTTTCCATCCGTGCCAAAAGTCGAGCCATGGGCTCAAAGCGGCGTTTAAGGGTAACAAACTCTTCTAACCCCATTTGGACAAGTTCTAGTCCTTTCCCATGCATCGTTGAGGCACCTACCCAAAAGGGTGAGGTCGTGGCCTCCGACGGGTCGATTTGTGTTATCCCCGTCAAAGCTTGCATTCATGTAGAGTCCACGCGTGAGATGGACGTAGGCGCGCTGTGTGAAGCCCATCCGAGACGGTTCGTCCGGATTGGTGATACTTTTTGGTATTGTGCGTGCCGGGGAAAAACCCCGTGTTGTTATACTTGCCTCGTTGGGCTAGAGGGGGCTACTGCATGCGCAGCAAGGCCTGGGGGTGTGCCCCGGGGAGCACCCGAAGTTAAAAGGCAGAAATGGAGTTCTGTCCAGCTGTCGCTGGCGCGACAGTGACTGTCGCCTGGGCGACAGCTCCCCAGAAATGGGTTCTGGTGAATTTGGGTGTTCTGAGGCAGTGGGAGTGCTACTGCATGTGCAGCAATGCCTAGGGGTGTGCCCCGGGAAGCACCCACAGCTAGAAGCCAAATTAGGGTTTGTGCACTGTCGCTGGCGACAGTGAATGTCGCCTGGGCGACAGCTTCCCAGACTGAGTTCTGGTGATGTTGTTGTGCCCACCTGTTGAGGGGACCTGAGGCCGGTGTACCCGACCTGTGGGGGTGTCCTGGTGGATGACTTAGCGGCCCGTGGAGCCGGCTAATTGAGAATACCTGGGCTGAAGGGACGCCATACCCGCTTTTCGTGTTGTACAACGAGAGCTGTGAACAGCGGGCATTTGGCGAACCTGAAACTGCACCATTGCAGCACCTGATTAGTAAGCCTCGTTCAGCATGTCGGGAGGCAATGGGACAGAGTCTTCGGACTACGTTATGTTCACAATTAAAGCACGGAGGACCCTGGTATTCGGGCCGCCGACTTTAGCCTCGAAGGGCAAAGCCATCAAGAGTGGATGGTGGTGGAAGGCGTAGTACACCCAAGAGTGCCTGAGTGCACGAGACGTGGAGGCCATTCCCACATTTATGTTGTTGCATATGTATGAAATGTTGTGGGCTTTGCTAGTCGCACTCTTATATATATATATATATGCTGTTGAGACTTTTTTGCAGGGATGTTTAGAACTGCCACCCCCTCGAAGGGGTGGGGTCGTTATAACTTGGTCAGCTTTAGCTGACCGTTGCCCTGTTTTGCCACCGTCTTTGGTGGGCTTGTTGTACAGGAGCTGGACCGAGCGGGACCTTGGTGGGCTGAAGCCCCTGCGCTGCTGCGGCCCTTGAAGGCCTTTTGTCCTTTCTTCTGTTTTCATGTATGGCCGGCCTGCGCGCCGATGTTGGTAAACTGTAAGGCCGTCGTGCCTCTTTTGTGTGTTGTAAAACATTTTATTCCAAGTTAATAGAAGTGGACATACCCAAGTTCGGGTCTTGTGGTTTATAATTATGTCTCTCTCTTTTACTTCCGCATAGAATGCTCTGAGTTAGGCTTCGTGGTATAGTGTCATTGCATATTCAATTGAGTGACGTTTCCATTTGTTTTGTAGTATATGGCGTGGGGCCCCGGCCGGACCTTCTGCAATATGCTTCTGAACGGATGGGGGTGTTACATCTAGCCTATAATATCATTACAAGTTTGAAAGAGAGTAAGAGTTCGACCGAATCTGAAGGCTCGTTGAGATTCACGGTTGGAATCGCTGGGTTGTCAATCCGCATCCGAGCTCGGTCTGCAACTACATCCGGGGTAGAGGAGAGCTGTCACTGCCTCCCAATGGACCCGTCTTCTTCGTGTCCTGATTCGCTCGGCTTCAATACATGACTCCCAAGCATGATCCAGAGATCTAGGCGGAGATCCTTCCTTTTGAAGCCTGTGGATGATGGAGAAGGCCGAAGTGATCTCCGGGCTATAGATAGGCGTGAAGATTAGCCCCCGGAGCACCTCCTGGTGGTGGAAGATGATGCAGGGGGCGAACTTGTGTGGAAAATGGTGGGTTCCTCCTTTCTTTTCCCGCCCTCCTCTCACTGCAGCAGATTTCCTGCTTTAAATACTAAAACGGTGGAATTTAAGTCACGCATGGTCGAACGCACGGCCGTGCGTTGGCCGTGCGTTATTAAAGAAAGAGCAGCGCCTTGTAGAACAAGCAACAACGCTCATGCATTTTACTCGCGCACGAGGGCGAAGCCGCACGTGCGTAAAAACGCACGACCAAATTCAGATCGGCTGAAAACGAGGAAAAATAGGCGATCGTGTGTTTCCTTCGCGCACGGGCAGCCATCGTGTGTTTCCTTCGTGAACGGGCAGCCGCCCGTGTGTAAAAATGCACGACCAAAGTCAGATCACCATTTTCTACCCAGAAGGAGGCGCACGACCGCAGCCGTCCGTGCGTCAAGGAAAACGCACGACCGTGCGATACAAATAAACATGATTTCTAGGTTAAAATAGGGCGATCCAACCACCTGCAAGAACGTCAATAAAGATGGGAATACTCCTCCAGCAACAATCCAACATAGAGAAAGGGTCGGGGAGCACCATGTGCTTACCCAATAACAAAGAGCGCAAATGCACACCAAAACGGGCCTAAAAAGAGCACGGAGCACGTAAGTGCGTGTAAATGAGCAGAAGAGAAATATAAGCAATAATAGCTCGAAAACGATGCACTAAAGAGTGAAAACTAGCATGGATGAGTCCATAAAAGTGTATAGAAATGGGACTCATCACTCTCTCACGGGTCTGAGGCCGTCCTTCCAATAAAGTTCAAGGTGAAATCCCCCAGGGTGGTCGCCGCGGCGGAAGGGGATGAAGAATAGCTGGTGGAGAATGGGGAAGAGCAAAGGCAATCTCTGGACCTGGAGGAAGAGCCCTGGAACTTAGCCACCGTCCGACAGGAGGAATTCAAGCGGCGGATGGCTTGGTACTTTGGCGAACATATCCGAGTAAAACAGTTCGAGAAGGAGATATGGTACTAAAGAAGGTTGACACAGCCGGGAGAGGGGTCGCTGTAGGAAAGTGTTGGGAACAGTGCCCAACAGTGTTCCTGATTTGAAGAAGTGCTCAGCTCAATGATAAGTGCAAGTTGTATTTAAAGTTGCATCTAGTTCATGCTTGCAGAAATTGACAGTATGACAAGTACTTTATGAGAAGACCCAGCGCCACCAACTCGACCAAAAGACCGGTCTATTTGGTGAAGGTGCAACTGTTCTTTATATCAACGGAAAGGTTCTACGGGTCAAGTGAAGGAACGCTGGACCCAACAATCCCCCCCAAGCGTCCAGCACGACCCGCAAGCTCAGAGGTGCTCCACATGGCTCAGAGGTGGCGCACCACATGGCTCAGAGGTGGCTTGACACATGGCTGCGACCGCCTGACCCCGGGTAGAGAAATTTCAGGAATTATCAGCGCCCCCCCCCCCCCCCCCCCCCCCCCGGTCTCGAACCCGCAACCTCCTCTGATACCAATTGAGAGGACCCAGCGCCACCAACTCGACCAAAAGACCGGACTATTTGGTGAAGGAGCAACTATTCTTTATATCAACGGAAAGGCGGTACGGGTCAAGTGAAGGAACGCTGGACCCAACACTTTAGTTATTTCATTAAGTACTATATCGTTGAGAAGAATAGGAGATGTCGTCGACAAAGTATGCTTGTCGTCATGATAATGAGCAAAGAAAAAGTTGAGACTTGGCGAGTTCGTCGAATGCAGAATGCAGTTCATCGAACGCAGAATGTTGTTCGTCAAACGAAGAATGAAGTTCGTCGAATACAAAGACAGGACAGAAGCAAACGCTGAGACGTGGTGAGTTCATCGAATGCAGAATGCTGTTCGTCGAACGCAGAGACGAGACAGTAGAATGAAGTTCGTCGAACGCAGACGCTTCTCTACAGATCGACAAATCCGCTGAGAAGAGGAAGCCATCTCAGCCCAACCACTGAGACAAATTCAAGAGGAAGGAATGTCATCGAGAAGATGCAGTATCGTCTACATCATCAAAGAAGCCTTGTCGTTGAGAAGAACACATATCGTCGTAAGGAAGGCGTGACGTCGATAAGACTAAACAAGGACAGTTGAAGGAAAGGAGGTGCTAAAGCATAGTCTATCGACATGATATCGCTCATGTCGTCGAAAGAACAAAGTGATTACGACGACAGTCTACAAGAAATAAGATCACAATGACATAGTCAGAGATAGCATATCGCCGCATATGCAGAAATGCCAAAATATCTCGTATCGTTGAGATATCAATATCAGAGGCTGAAGCTTGAAGACTTGAAGATCTTCCTAGGCCTAAGGCAACGATAAAGTCCTGTCGTCGAGATATTATCCATATCGTCGTAATGCTATCAGTATCGTCATAAAGCTGGAAATATCGTCGAGACGGAATTCAAATATTGCGGATGCGCTGTCAGCAATTAATGCCGCCGCCTTATTGTCCAATCAGCGCGTGCTCTTAAGGAATGGGGTGTCTGACATTAAAGGACATTATATGTGACCGTTAAGCGGCTCTTCCGTCCTATAAAAGGGATCAGTGATGCCCTAGAAAAAGAAATCTTGGAGAGAAAAACAAGAACGAAAAAGAATCCCTCCATTGCTTCTCAATACAATAGTACATTTAGCAGAGAAGAAGAACTAGTAGAGAACAAGATTCAAGTGTTCTCAGAAGAATCAGTCATCTCCATTGACTTATAAGAAGTCGATCATCTTCAGGCTAAGAAAAGATATTGAAGAAGAACTGTGCTTTCAAGATCTGAATCAGAAACATCTTCTTCAACCTCAAGAAGCCGATCTCCACAGGCTATGTTGCTGATCTTCATCAGGCAGAAGAAACAACTTTTATTACTGTAATTTCTTGTGAGGTTTGAGGGCCTAAGTTTCTAGCTTGAGGTTTGGAGAGCTGTGAGGCTTGAGGGCCAGGGCAGTGGACTTGCGGGTCCGACACCGTCTAGCTTGAGGGATGGAGCGCTGTGAGGCTTGAGGGCCCGGGCAATGCGGGTCTGAATTTATTGAGCTTGAGGGCTTGGGTGCAGTAAGGGCTTGCGGGCCTAGGATGTAGGCACAGAACTTGCGGGTTTGTGTTGTGTAGGGCTTGAGGGCCTGAGTGTCGAGCTTGCGGGATCGGGTGTAGTAGTGGCTTGCGGGCCTAGGCAATAGGACTTGCGGGTCCATGTTGTAATGCTTGCGGGCCTAAAGATTTGGCGGAGTTTGCCGAGACTAGCACACTGCTAGGTAGGCGTAGAAGGAAAGAGGACTACTTAAGACACCCTGTCTTGAGGAACCTCTATAAGTTCTTGTGTGTTTTTCTGTGTTGTGCTTTATAAGTTATAGATCTATTAATCAGAAATCAAGAACATCTAAAGGGGTTAAAGTAATTTGAAAAACCTTTTCACCCCCCCCCCCCCCCCCCCCCCCCCCCCTCTAGGTGATAAGTTGACACCCAATAAACAACAAGTGGTATCAGAGGGAGGTTCTTCAAAGAAAAGCTTAACAACATGAACAGATCTGCTCGTGGGTGTCCATATATCATGGCTATGGAATCAAGAATAGCTGTTTGCTCTAGAGAGAACTTTTTTCCTTTGGAAAGTAAGAGCTAAAATATACATGGAGGCAATGGATCCAAGAATGTTTTTTATTGTTCAAGAAGGACCCTCCAGGACAATGTTAAAAGATGAAACTCTTCTAGCCAGCTTGGACAAAGAAGCCAAAAGTATTCTAGTTGGTGTAGTAGATCTGGCAACACACCAGAAGCTGAGTCATTGCACAACAGTAAAGAACATGTGGGACTCCCTAGGAGTCCTCATGGAAGGGTAGAGGAAGATTTTGAAGAAGAATCCCCTCATGAAGAGGTATGCATCAGAGCATCACTAACTACTTCAGACAGTGAATCAGATGATGAAGAATGCTCTGGAGCAGGAGAAAGAATAAGAGCACCCTTGACTCTCACAGACTGTGATTCTGAAGATGAAGAGCTTCATGGGCTGATGGCTCTATCAGATAAAGAAAATCATAATGAATCACATCATGATCAGGTATGCACCACTCACACACCTCTACTACCTACTGCAATTAAGAAGAAAAAGAGTGCGTCAGATGATTGTTCATCTTATGAAGATGATGC
This sequence comes from Dactylorhiza incarnata, assembly GCA_033032865.1. Lineage (NCBI taxonomy): Eukaryota > Viridiplantae > Streptophyta > Magnoliopsida > Asparagales > Orchidaceae > Dactylorhiza > Dactylorhiza incarnata. The sequence goes on from JAWHQI010000078.1 coordinate 477,748, forward strand.
AGAAGACTGCTCATCATGCAACAATAAGAACCATGCAGATCTAATAGAACAGTTTGGTGATATCTTGGGAGCTCTGAGAAAGAGCGAGAAGCTTACTAAGAAGCAAGCTAGGGAGATAGAATCACTCAGACCTATTAAGGCTGAGATGAATAAGGAAATGGGTATGTCCCCCAATGAGAGCACCAACTCCTGTGAGCTCAACAAAATCATAGACAAGCTCTATGATGAAAGAAGCCAAAGGGAAGAACTTATCAAGAAACTTGAGAATGACCTTCTTAAGGAAAGAAGCTTGGTGGCTCAATTCTCTAAGCCCAAAACTATACTGCCCATCATTGACACCTTTCCTCCTATGGAAATAGGATGGGATTGGGTTATAATAAAGGGGCAATAGATGTTGGGAATGGAGAAAGGGGCAAAACTAAAGCAGAGCCTCATACTACCTTTCAGAAGGTAGTGTTTCCCTCTAACAGGTATGATCAGGACAGTGCCCATGGTCACTGGATGAATGGAAGCTCCATTAGCATGGAAATGCTCCTGACTGTGGGAAGAGAAAGGACATGGGGATGTGTGAATTGAAGGCTCCCCATGAGGAAATCCAAATGGCCCATCATGGACCATTTGTGTGTGGTGTCCCAGCCCCCACTTTCAAGGATAAAGGAGCAACATCTACCCAATCTCTTCTAGATAAAAAGCAGACTGGTAGCCCCAGTATAATCAATTCTCACTTGATCATATCTGATGCCATCAACACCATGTCGGCTACCAAGCTGACATCTATTGCTGACAAATAGATAAAGTCAAGAAGAAACAATTATACTAGAGCAGCTAGTCAGCTCTTGGCTGAGAAAGATAGGAAGAATGTTGCTGCCTTCTCTACTGAACATACTTCAAAAACTATTCAGAAAAGAAGGTACAACATCCATGAATGTTGGTGCTGTGGCAAAGTGGGACACTTTGCCATTGACTGTTTGCACAACCCTAGTGTGCATAGTGCAAAAGAGAGACCCCCTGGATGGGTTGAGGTGAGTAGAAGAATTCCCTATTATGCTAACAAGAACCTAGGACCCAAGTCACCTTGGGTTCCTAAGGGTAATTAAAATCTGTTTTGCAGGATAATCCATTTAGCCAATAAAACGCAAACAAGGCTAATGGACAATAAGTGCTCCAGGCTCAACTCTTGACTAAGAAAACTCACCACATGCCAAGGCTCACTGATCAAGGGGGAGCTAAGAGTAAAGATAAGTGGACATCCCAACAAGGGGGAGCTGTTATCTCAAGAAGACTTAAGAGCTAAGGTGAAGGTAACTATGTTGATCAATACATAACCTCATCTTTATCATGTTGTAAAAGTAGTCATCACTAAGTAAGTAAACGTTGTCATTCAAGGAGAACATATGTATGGCACTGCTAAAAACATTGCACTAGTCATACAAAAGAGTGAACCAAAACCATGTCGTCGAAATGATGATTGGTATCGTCGAAATGACTCCTCGACATCGAATCTGCATCAGGACGATATCCAATCATCAGCGGTCTCTTAAATAAAACCGTGCTTAACTAATCATTACAGCTAAACATGAGTTAATCAGACATTTAACAAATGATACTTCGACTTCCAACTCGGACACTATAAATAAGGTCAAATGTCTTAAGGTTAAAACACTCTCTACATTAGCCCTAAAAAGACGTCGTGTTCTCCACGTCTTCCAAGAGTGTACGAGTCGACAGTGCTGGAATCCTCCTGGATCAAGCAAAAGATGGCGCCAAAGAAGTAAGTATTCCTCTTTGAAGGAAGTGAAGTGGTGAGGAATAGTTTCGTGGAAGGACCTGAAGAGATTCAAAACGCTATCAAGCTAGTGGACGTCGCCGGTCTGGAATTTGCCCTCTCCAAACCAACAGTGATTCTCAAAAGAGAAGTGCTGGAATTCTACTCGAGTGCCAAGGGTGGCTCAAAAGGAACATCTGTGAAGAGAGTAATCAACGGGATAAAGGTCAAGGTGAATCCCATGAGATTGAACAGGGCTCTTCAGTTGCCGGTCTTTGCCAAGGGGGAGGAAGATGAAAAGGTCACCCAGGAAGACCTCAACATGGCTCTGGAATGGTGCAAACACTCTAGCAAGACCTATGGATCTCTGGAAAGGAAAAGCTTCAATTTACAAGGAAAACTTATGGCAGATATTGTAGGTAAAGCTCTCCTCTGCAAAGTAGGGTCGCATGATAGGATATCCAAGCCCATTATTGAGATAATGGCAAGGATAATCCTAAGTAAAAGGACCAACTGGGATCAGCAAATCTTCAAGAGGATACAAGAAAGCCTTCAAGCTCCAAATCTGGGAAGAATTCTATCATTATATCTTCTGCTATCCTACCCTGAAAGCTTTAACAAAAAGTATGGAGTAAAAATTCATCACATGAGAAGGATGGACATCAAGATCCTTGACAGATGGGAGAAAAATCAGACAAAGCCTCCCAAGAAGTTGAAGACAACAGAAGATATGAAGAGGAAGGGAGAAAGCTCGTCTAAAGGAAGTGAGTCAGGCGACAACTCACCTCCGTCGGACTCTTATGTACCTGTGGAGACAAGGAAAATAGCCCTACAGACCTCTGCTCTAAGTCTGGGATCCGGGACAATGGTAACAGCAGGAACAGAGCAAGAGGATGTTGAAACTGAGGGGGAGAAGAACAATGAGATCCCTGCTCAAGTGGAAGAAGTGATCAATAAGATCTTAGGGGCTGATGATGCTGGTCATTCTGAACCAGCAATGCAAGAGGTCAACCAAGCGAACCCTACTAATGAGACTAGCAAAGATCAGCAAAGTCCTGAAAAGGAAAATGAGCCAAACCATTCACCCATAAGAAAATCTCTATCTCCAATTATTGAAGGGGATGAAGGAGAGGAACAATAAGAAGCTAGTTCACATCCAGAGAATAGACCAGTGGAGCTCTCACTATTATCTCAGATAAAGATGCTCCTGGAAGAGCAAAGATTAAAAATTGAAAGCTATGTCACCTCTGCTATCAATGAGCTAAGAAGGGAACTGTCTGCTGAAACGGCAAGCCTAAGAAATGATGTGAAAATTGGCAAGAATACACTGCCCGTACCCAAAAGGGAATATCTAACCTAGGGGTTAATCAGACATTGATTGTTAGCAGCATAGAAAAGGCCTATATCGCATCCACCAAGAAGATGGCTAAACACAAAACTGATCTCCAAGAAAGTCTAGATCACCATAATAAAGATCTAGACAGTCATCTGCTTGAGACCAAGAATCACTTGGAAGCAGGTATCCAAATGCTCAAAAATAAGATATTGGCCTCTGAGGAGAATCTCCAAAGGGGTATATCTAATGAAGTCATAAAGGGGGAGAGATCAATGATAAAGGCCAGTGGTGATCATGCCGTCTGGACCCCAAACACCATCAGGGAAGCAATGAATCTCCCTCCTCTACATTATAACGAGCATGCTGAAGAGCAACATACAGATATTCCTGATACTGATAAGGGTAAAGAAAAGAAAGCACTGGAGGATGAAGAAATAAGAATGAGAAAGAGAAAGTATAGGGAGGAAATGGAGAAAATGGATGACTATGAAAGATGGAGTCCCATATCCAGGACCATCATTCTAAAAGCATGAGAGCAAGTGAAAGCTAATAAAGTTGAGGGGTACAAAGTGTACAGTCCTCAAGAATGGGCTAAGCATGAAGATCAAGAAGAAGTAAGGAGAGAATACAAAAGGGATAAGCAAGCAGGAAGAATTCCAGCTAACACTCTTGAACGTCTAAAGTATCATCCTAAACTGTCTGAGTACTTCATCAGACAAGCTGAAAAGGAACAGGAAGCCAGTGCCAAGAAAGCAAAGGGTGAAGCTTCTATGAGGGCACCAGAGATATAGATGGCTAAATCTTTAGGGGGCTAAATGTAGAAATGTCAAAACTTTTGAAAACATTTGGCATTATTTATAATTGAAGTAATATTTGTCAAATTCTGTGTTCACTCAACTATAGTTGCAATGTCATCATTATATGCTTGTTTGCTTAAAATATTAAACCTTTTATTTGAGTGGCTTTTATCATTGAGTGGGTTATGATTTCTTCAAATAGGGGGAGATTGTTGGAAACAGTGCCCAGCAGTGTTCCTGATTTGAAGAAGTGCTCAGCTCAATGATAAGTGCAAGTTGTATTTAATGTTGCATCTAGTTCATGCTTGCAAAAATTGACGATAAGACAAGTACTTTAGTTATTTCACTAAGTACTATATCATCGAGAAGAATAGGAGATGTCATCGACAAAGTATGCTTGTCGTCATGATGTAGAGCAAATCAAAAGCTGAGACTTGGCGAGTTCGTCGAACGCAGATTGCAGTTCGTCGAACGTAGAATGTTGTTCGTCGAACGAAGAATGAAGTTCGTCGAACGCCAAGATAGGACAGAAGCAAACGCTGAGACGTGGCGAGTTCGTCGAACGCAGAATGTTGTTCGTCGAACGCAGATACCGGACAAAAGAATGAAGTTCGTCGAACGCAGAAACTTCTCTACAGATCGACGAATCCGCTGAGAAGAGGAAGCCATCTCAGCCCAACCGCTGAGACAAATTAAAGAGGAAAGAATGTCGTTGAGAAGATGCAGTATCGTCGACATCATCAAAGAAGCCTTGTCGTTGAGAAGAACACATATCGTCGTAAAGAAGGCGTGACGTCGAGAAGACTGAACAAGGAGAGCTGAAGACAAGGAGGTGCTAAAGCATAGTCTGTCGACATGATATCGCTCATGTCATCGAAAGTACAAAGTGATTACGACGACAGTCTACAAGTAAGAAGATCACAACGACGTAGTCAGAGATAGTATGTCGCCGTATATGCAGAAATGCCAGAATATCTCGTATCGTCGAGATATCAATGTCAGATGCAGAAGCTTGAATACTTGAAGATCTTCCTAGGCCTAAGGCATCGACAAAGTCTTGTCATCGAGATATTATCCATATCGTCGTAATGCTATCCGTATCATCATAAAGCTGGAAATATCGTCGAGACGGAATTCAAATATTGCGGACGCGCTGTCAGCAATTAATGTCGCCGCCTGATTGTCCAATCAGCGCGTGCTCTTAAGGAATGGGGCGTCTGACATTAAAGGACATTATATGTGACCGTTAAGCGGCTATTCCATCCTATAAAAGGGATCAGTGATGCACTAGAAAAGTAATCTTGGAGAGAAAAACAACAATGAAAAAGAATCCCGTCGTTGCTTCTCAATACAACAGTACATTTAGTGGAGAAGAAGAAGAACTAGTAGAGAACAAGAATCAAGTGTTCTCAGAAGAATCTGTCATCTCTATTGACTGATAAGAAGTCGATCATCTTCAGGCTAAGAAAAGAGATTGAAGAAGAACTGTGCTTTCAAGATCTGAATCAGAAACATCTTCTTCAACCTCAAGAAGCCGATCTCCATCAGGCTAAGTTGTCGATCTTCATCAGGCAGAAGAAACAACTTTTATTTCTGTAATTTCTTATAAGGCTTGAGGGCCTAAGTGTCTAGCTTGAGGGCTAGAGAGCTGTGTGGCTTGAGGGCCAGGGCAGTGGACTTGCGGGTCCGACACCATCTAGCTTGAGGGCTGGAGAGCTGTGAGGCTTGAGGGCCAGGGCAGTGGACTTGCGGGTCCATATTTTTCGAGCTTGAGGGCTTGGATGCAGTAAGGGCTTGCGGGCCTAAGCTGTAGGCACAGGACTTACGGGTATGTGTTGTGTAGGGCTTGAGGGCCTGGGTGTCGAGCTTGCGGGCTCGGGTGTAGTAGGAGCTTGCGGGCCTAGGCTGTAGGACTTGCGGGTCCGTGTTGTAAGGCTTGTGGGCCTGAAGATTTGGCGAAGTTTGCCGAGCCTAGCACACTGCTAGGTAGGCGCAGAGGGAAAGAGGACTACTCAAGACACCCTGTCTTGAGGAACCTCTATAAGTTTTTGTGTGCTTTTCTGTGTTGTGCTTTATAAGTTATAGATATATTAATCAGAAATCAAGAACATCTAAAGGGGTTAAAGTAATTTGAAAAATCTATTCACCCCCCCCCCCCCCTCTAGGTGATAAGTTGACACCAAATAGACAACAGAAAGCTTAATCCCATCTGGGAAGGGTCGTATATTGTAGATAAGGTGCTCAGGTCAGGAGGGTACCACCTCCGAGATGTGGAAGGGGTACCCCCCGGCCTGGCCAGAAATGGGGATGACCTGAAGCGGTTCTACCCTTGAACTTTTTATATTTATTGATTATGTATTTGACCCCTCACATGTTGTTTTCACTATTTCTTCTAGGCATGGGTCCTCAAGGGGTTTATGCTGGATTGCCCTAGACGATCCCACTGCCGGGCTCTCACTAGCCGGTGGGTCAGGTCGACTCGCGAAGAGGTCGGCAAGGTGACGAGTATTTTATGCTGGATTGACCCGGATGATCCCGCTACCGGGCTCTCACTAGCCAATGGGACAGGTCGATCTCACGGAGAGGCTGACAAGGTGACAAGTATTTTATGATGGATTGCCCCGGACGATCCCGCTGCCGGGCTCTCACTAGTTGGTGGGTCAGGTTGATCTCATGAAGAGGATGGCAAGGTGGCAAGTATTTTATGCTAGATTGCCCCGGAAGATCCCGCTGCCGGGCTCTCACTAGTCGGTGGGTCAGGTCGATCTCGCGAAGAGGTTGGCAAGGTTACAAGTATTTTATAATGGATTGCCCCGGACGATCCCGCTACCGGGCTCTCACTAGCCGGTGGATCAAGTCGATCTCGTAGAGAGGCTGGCAAGGTGACAAGTATTTTATGCTAGATTGCCTCGGACGATCCCACTGCCCGACTCTCACTAGCCGGTGGGTCAGGTCAATATCGCGGAGAGGCTGGCAAGGTGGCAAGTATTTTATGCTGGATTGCCCCGGACGATCTCGCTGTCGGGCTCTCACTAGCCAGTGGGTCAGGTCGATCTCGCAGAGAGGCTGGCAAGGTGACAAGTATTTTATTCTGGATTGCCCAGGATGATCCCGCTGCCAGGCTATCACTAGCCGGTGGGTCAGGTCGATCTCGCGGAGAGGTTGGCAAGGCGACAAGTAATTCATGCTGGAATGCCCCGGACGATCCCGCTGTCGGGCTCCCACTAGCCTGTAACGATCCAGGCCCACCAACACGGGACCCAACTGGACCGCCAGCACCCTCCCAGCCCAGGCTCGCCAAGGCGGGTCCCAGCTGGCACCGGAAGGGTTCAGGCTAACCAGATGGGCTGCAGCCCATGCACCCCAACCCCTCTCTGTCCCACCATAGGGCACAATGGGTTGTTGGAGACTGCAGTGCCCCTTTGATGAGAATTGAGTCAGATAAGCGGCAGCGCGTGGACTTCCCAGGAGGTCCCATCCCAGAATTGCTCCACCCCGAGCACGCTTAACTAATTGATGAGACGTGAAAGTACTCCATAGTTAAGCATGCTCGGGGTGGAGCAATTCTGGGATGGGTGACCTCCTGGAAAGTCCACGCGCTGCCTCTTATCTGACTCAATTCTCATTAAAGGGGCACTGCGGTCTCCAACAACCCACTGTGCCCTACGGTGGGACAGAGAGGGGTTGGGGTGCATGGGCTGCAGCTCATCTGGTTAGGCTGAACCCTTCCGATGCCAGCTGGGACCCGTGTTGGCGGGCCTAGGCTTGGAGGGTGATGGCGGTCCAGTGATGCGCGTCGGCAAGTGCACCGGTCGCTGTCAAGTAATAATTGTGGAGAATAAATTCCCCGGATGTCGGTCTCTTGAGGAATGCAGGATGGGTGATCAAATCGTGCAGTGAATATTGTTACACAAGCGTTTCACAAACACAACAAGGGGTTTTTGGTTGGTTTTCCTAATTTTAACAACAATAAAAGAGATGCGGGTCGAGAACACCGCTTCGCAACGTGAGGTGGATGCAACGGCCGCGATGCCGTGCTTCGTGAGGCGAATGAAGTGGACTCAGGCGCGAGAGAGTGAGGGTCGCAAACACCTCTTCACAACCGTCATTAGCTCTTGCCAACACGGAGCAAACGCCTTGCGTGCGTGTGTGAGTGAGTGCGCTTGAACGTGGTGAATCACAACCAACCCATGAATAAGAACACAGAAACATTCATTCTCATCAAGTAAATATCACAATATTCATTTAGTAAAAGATTCAAAGGGGTACAATCAAGGAAAGAGGAAGGAGATAACCGGCGGTGAAGACTAGCGGCCGTTCACGGCCGGAATGGTAGGTTGTCGGGCTACCTCCGGACTCGGGCGGACGATGCTTCCGGCGTAGAGGGCTGTCACAATCTCCCTACGTGCTCCGTCGTCTTCGACTCAAGGTCTCTTCTTCTTCTCACCGGGCGGAAAGCGAAAATGATTGCTTGGAGGCTTGCGGATGATGGAGAACACTCACGGGCGATGGAGGATGTCTAGGAATGGACCGAGGAAGCTTCCCCTTGCGTAGGAGATGAAGTAGGGGCGATCCAAGGGGGCGGTCGGCGGCGTACGGAACAGAAATCCCGCTCTCGGAATGAATAATCCGCCCTAAAATCGCAACAGGCGCTTAAATAGGCGCTGGATTAAACACTGCGCACGATCATTGGCGCACGACCAGTGGTCGTGCGCACTGGAATCCTGCGATCGTGCGCACTGCCTGGACAGAACCTGCAAGAGATGAAATTATAAAATAAAATGCTCGCACGACCAGTGGCGCACGACCGTTGATCGTGCGCACTAGCGTCGGTGGTCGTGCGCAATAGGTGAGACAGAACTCATAAAATTACTATTAAGTGCGCACGGACAGTGGCGCACGACCGGTGGTCGTGCGCACTGGAGTTGATGGGCGTGCGCACTGCACCAGACAGAACTCGTAAAAAGGGGCTAAGTGCGCACGATCAGTGGCGCACGACCAGTGGTCGTGCGCACTAGAACAAGTGATCGTGCGCAGTGTTCCTGTGCAGAATTGCACCGGAAACACTTGCACGCCTCCTATTCCAGCACAAACACAGATCTAGCCACCGAAAGTGGCACTTAACAACATATGAGTACTATGAAAGGAAATAAACACGAAAACACACCAAAGTGGGCCAAAATGTGCACCTAGCATGGGTTATCAATTATAAACTATAATAAGGCTAAAGTGCGTGATATTGACTAAATAATGGCCCGGATGAGTCCATGAAGGTGTATATAATCAGGACTCATCACACCCCCAGACTTAACTGTTTGCGCGTCCCGAGCAAACGAATCCGGCGGAAGTTGAAAAAGATAATTAAAATAGCGAATTACGCAGGGGAGTACAGTGCGAAGTAACATACGCATGCGAGTAGGAATTCTAGTAGAAGAAGATTCTAGCTATGCTAACTAATTTACGTAAGTACTAAAGCGTAATCAAAGATTTAATTGTACTCAGTGGGTGAATTATGAAGAATTTGACGATCATGCCCGGTATGGAAGTGACGAGACGCTGAGGCGGGTGTTGCAAAAGATCGGGGCTTAGGAATAACTCCGCTGAAATCCATCAACGTCGTGAACCATACGCTTGCCCGGTCACACTCTCTCCACGGCGCTAGCAAACTCGCAAATCAAATCAGTAGGACTTATAGGATTAAAACGGGGCTTAGGTTACGGAATGATATGCAAAGATAAACATGACGGCTACGCAACCCAAATGAGCCAACGGCACACTGCACCTTACAAAACCAAACAACAATGCTCGTGTGACACACCCCCAGACCTATCATGAAAACCAGGTGTGCACACAGCCTACTTTACACATACCAACAGATTTTTCTCTTTAGCTTGGGAGGATTATTTTCAGGATACTCTTCTTTTTTTTTTCTTTTATATATTTTTCTTCTTTCAAGCAACCTCCAGTTGGTTCAAAATCAGCGGATAGACAATATTTTCTCTTCAAAACACAATGATACCACACACCACACAAGTTGGAAATTATGAGCACAGTTAAAACATTTTTTTGGTTGCGGGCGTAGGATAGGCTTCAGGCTTTGGTGGATGAGGAGGAGCTGAACATAAAAATGGTAGGCACAAATTTGGCTTGCAAAGGCGAATGAAAGGGGCATGGAATAACAAAGCTCAAACTAGCCAAATGGTGGCCTACATCATGCTTGACTCAACAAGTAGCTCTCACCCATGCTTCAAGAGTCGCTTGGGGCAAGTTCTTAGCCCACAAGAAAGATAAACCTTCCTCCCGACTCGAGCAACACACGTTTAGCGACCGCACACACACAACACCGGGTTATCATCAATTTCATTCGAATTCACCACTTGAGTACATTAAATCTAAATTTACGCAGAGATACTACACATAAATTAAATGCATAAAGAAAATCTAATTCTACTCAGGTTCTACTATAGCATGCGAAGCGACTAGAACACTACATGAGTCGACACCGCGCTCCAAATAATAATTCCTGTGTTAATAGCCTATTTCACATTCCAACCAAACTAGTTTAAACGGAACAACACAAAAGAAAGCACGCACTCAAGTGGGTGAAGTGGTGTGTGAAGATGAACGATACTAAATAACTGAAATTAAAATACTTCTAGTATGCAAATGAGATGAGCATGTGCAGTGGGTGACAAAGAAACGGCTCTCCCCCAGACTTAATCAAAACCATACAACATAATGATATGACGGTGAAAATCAAAATTGAAAGCTAGGGAAGAAGTTACCCAATGCTCAGCACGTGAGCATACCAGAAGAATGGCGTTTAAAATCAAGACAATCCGCAGCATCCACCATCGAACACAAAACCTGCAAGCAAAACTCAAAACAACAAAAGCAAAAACAAAAACTGAACTAGAAAAGGTTAGATAAAAGGAAATATAAAAAAAAACCGGAAATCTGGGTTGTCTCCCAGTAGCGCTTTCATTTAACGTCCTTAAGCTGGACCAAATACCTGTATTAGCATTGCTTATAAAGAGTGCAGGAATTAAGAAGACATACTCAAAAATAGTTCATTACAGCAATTAAAAACACGCATCAACTAAAAGCGCTCTTGTGGTGCGCATCTCCTGTAGCATGTAGGCGGGAGGTGAAGGCTTTAGGGCCAGCACTGGTATTACCCAGTGCTCCCCTAACCTCCGCCATCTTGCTACGAAGAGCGGCAGCACGAGCGTCACGCAGAAGTTTTTCTTTTTTCAGTTTGGTGACGGTTGGAGATTGCCACCGTTGTGAACTCTCAGATTTTTCCTCCTTAGAATCAGGTGGCGTCACTTCCGGTGTCACTGTGACCACCGGATCGGCCCAAGAGACGGAACGCTTAAACAGTTTATTACACGATTCATCACAAGAAGAAAAATAATCAGCATTCTTGACTAAATCCACATCATCATTTCCCGGACAGCCGTCATCCTCCTTCTCGGCGTCGAATTCTTTCCGAAAGTCAATCACTTCCTCCTCATCAGATTTGAGCTCCTCCATTTCCCCTTCACCTGTTTCTTGGAAATGCGTCTTCCCTGCACAACTCAGAAGTTCATCAGAAATAACAAGAGGGGGAGGAGTGGATGTGTCGGCTCTAGCTTCGAGATGAATGGGCTGCAGCGCCGTATTAGGTAAGATGACACACCCCGTGGCAAAGTCAAGGGTGGCGCCGCTCTCTTTCAAGAACGGCACCCCCAAGATAGGGATGGATTGATTTTCCCGGGGGCCCAACACCTGAAAGTCCGCGACCACAGTTGTCCCCTCAACTATTACTTCCACGTTTCTCACCTCTCCCTCGGATTGAATAATGGTGCCGTTAGCGAGAATCAGCGATTTCTTTTCCTCTGTGTTAATCTCCAATTGAAGTTTCGCAACATCTTGCAGCGCAATAACATTGCGAGAGGAACCGGAATCGCATAGAGCCTTTGTTTCAACCTGATTGATGGAACACGAGATTGTCAGCTCACTCGGATTGGCATCCACCACATCCCCCAGACTTTTCCCTTGATCAATGGGATTCTTTTCCGTATTACTGGGAAGGGACCCCTGCGAACGCTCAGTTAGCGCTTGGGCCAATTGGCCCAAATGCGTCTCCAAGTTTCGCATAGATGCAGTTTGGTTTGCCATATTCGAGTTAGCTACAAGCATGAATTTTTCCATCATTTCTTCTAAATTACTCTTCTTTTGAGTAGGGGGTGCTTGGTTGTAATCCGGGTGCGGCGGCCTCGGTTGGCTCCCGGAGGCGTAAGCATCATTTTGATGCTGCCCCGGTGACCATCGTTGGCCGGGCGTGTTGGGATTCCACGAGAAGTTCGGATGACTTCTCGCTCCCGGATTATAAGTGTTATTATACGGCGCCCCCTTGGACTGATTTCCAACATAATTCACAGATTCATTTAAAGATAAGTGCACGAAATCACCTACCACTTGGTTCCCCGAGCATTCGTAAGCATGGTGGCCTCCACCTCCACATCCTTCACAAGTAATGATGGCAGCAGATGGAGACGGAGAAGGAAGAGAATCAACCATGAAGAGTCCTCGGCTGCTTCTTGGAGCGTTTCTCCCTGCAGTCCAGAAGGTACTGTGGGAGGCAGTGTCACGCAAAATCCGCAGGGCATCTTCAGGGGTGTGGTTCATCAAGGTACCACCGGCCGCAGCATCGATCATTGCCCTATAATTGGGCTCGATCGCGAAGTAGAACAATTCAACCACATTCCATGGCTGGAGCTCGTGGCCAGGGCAACGGCGAAGGAGTTCATTGAGGCGCTCCCAAGCTTCCGCAAGAGTCTCTTGATCCAACTGCCGAAATGTGGCGATTTCACGCCGCAAGCTTACAATCTTATCCACCGGGTGGAATTTAGCCAGGAATTTGGATGCAAGGGCATCCCATGTTGCAGCAGTCCCGGGCGGGATGGAATGAAGCCATACTTTTGCTTTATCACGGAGGGAGAAGGGGAACAGTCTCAGTTTGACTGTGTCATCAACAATGCCCGCATAGCGGAAAGTTCCGCAAATATCAGAGAATTCTGCCAGATGCAGATGCGGGTCTTCGCTAGCCATCCCCGAAAACTGAGCATGGTTTCGGATAATGTTTAAGATCGCCGGCTTTATCTCAAACTGATTGTTCATGATATTGGGCCCAAAGCCCGGATACACGCTTCCAGCAGTGGGGGTGGTATAATCTCTCATAGTACGAGGCCGAGGTCTCTCCGCCTCCTGTTCATCAGTGGCCGGATTTTGCCCCTCATCGTGCACTCGCGCATCAGCATCATTCGGGTTCACATGATCACCCATGGCTGCTTGCAGAGCCGCAGCACGCCTTCGCGCGCGAGCGGTTCGTTCGATTTCTGGGTCAAAAGGTGCAAGTTCACCTGCAATCTGCCTCTGCATGCGCTGTCAACAACAAGAAGAAAATGAAAAGATCAAAAACAACTGCTCGTGTAACGAGAGTCACGACACAAGACGATACACGCCTGCGTTCCCCGGCAACGGCGCCAAAAACTTGATGCGCGTCGGCAAGTGCACCGGTCGCTGTCAAGTAATAATTGTGGAGAATAAATTCCCCGGATGTCGGTCTCTTGAGGAATGCAGGATGGGTGATCAAATCGTGCAGTGAATATTGTTACACAAGCGTTTCACAAACACAGCAAGGGGTTTTTGGTTGGTTTTCCTAATTTTAACAACAATAAAAGAGATGCGGGTCGAGAACACCGCTTCGCAACGTGAGGTGGATGCAACGGCCGCGATGCCGTGCTTCGTGAGGCGAATGAAGTGGACTCAGGCGCGAGAGAGTGAGGGTCGCAAACACCTCTTCACAACCGTCATTAGCTCTTGCCAACACGGAGCAAACGCCTTGCGTGCGTGTGTGAGTGAGTGCGCTTGAACGTGGTGAATCACAACCAACCCATGAATAAGAACACAGAAACATTCATTCTCATCAAGTAAATATCACAATATTCATTTAGTAAAAGATTCAAAGGGGTACAATCAAGGAAAGAGGAAGGAGATAACCGGCGGTGAAGACTAGCGGCCGTTCACGGCCGGAATGGTAGGTTGTCGGGCTACCTCCGGACTCGGGCGGACGATGCTTCCGGCGTAGAGGGCTGTCACAATCTCCCTACGTGCTCCGTCGTCTTCGACTCAAGGTCTCTTCTTCTTCTCACCGGGCGGAAAGCGAAAATGATTGCTTGGAGGCTTGCGGATGATGGAGAACACTCACGGGCGATGGAGGATGTCTAGGAATGGACCGAGGAAGCTTCCCCTTGCGTAGGAGATGAAGTAGGGGCGATCCAAGGGGGCGGTCGGCGGCGTACGGAACAGAAATCCCGCTCTCGGAATGAATAATCCGCCCTAAAATCGCAACAGGCGCTTAAATAGGCGCTGGATTAAACACTGCGCACGATCATTGGCGCACGACCAGTGGTCGTGCGCACTGGAATCCTGCGATCGTGCGCACTGCCTGGACAGAACCTGCAAGAGATGAAATTATAAAATAAAATGCTCGCACGACCAGTGGCGCACGACCGTTGATCGTGCGCACTAGCGTCGGTGGTCGTGCGCAATAGGTGAGACAGAACTCATAAAATTACTATTAAGTGCGCACGGACAGTGGCGCACGACCGGTGGTCGTGCGCACTGGAGTTGATGGGCGTGCGCACTGCACCAGACAGAACTCGTAAAAAGGGGCTAAGTGCGCACGATCAGTGGCGCACGACCAGTGGTCGTGCGCACTAGAACAAGTGATCGTGCGCAGTGTTCCTGTGCAGAATTGCACCGGAAACACTTGCACGCCTCCTATTCCAGCACAAACACAGATCTAGCCACCGAAAGTGGCACTTAACAACATATGAGTACTATGAAAGGAAATAAACACGAAAACACACCAAAGTGGGCCAAAATGTGCACCTAGCATGGGTTATCAATTATAAACTATAATAAGGCTAAAGTGCGTGATATTGACTAAATAATGGCCCGGATGAGTCCATGAAGGTGTATATAATCAGGACTCATCATCCAGCTGGGTCCCGTGTTGGCGGGCCTGGATCGTTACAAAAAGTCCTATCCTGGAGCTCAATTGGTGATGAGAAGTGAAAGTACTCCATAGTTAAGCGTGCTCGGGCTGGAGAAATTCTGGGATGGGTGACCTCCTGGGAAGTCCACGCGCTGCCGCTTAACTGACTCAATTCTTATCAAAGGGAGACAGCGGTCTCCAACAACCCACTGTGCCCTGTGGTGGGACAGAGAGGGGTTGGGGTGCATGGTCTGCAGACCATCTGGTTAGGCTGAACCCTTCTGGTGCCATCTGGGTCCCGTGTTGACGGGCCTGGGCTGGGAGGGTGCTGGCGGTCCAGCTGGTTCCGTGTTGGCGGGCCTGGATCGTTACATAGCCGGCGTGTCAGGTTGATCTTGCGGAAGAGGCTGGCAAGATGGTAAGTTTGTGTGCTGGATTGCCCCAGATGATTCCGCTGCCGGGCTCTGACTAGCCGGTAGGTCAGGTCAATCTCGCAGAGAGGCTGGAAAGTAAGTTGTCCGTATTGATGGGCTAGATTTGCAAATTTGCTCAAGACAAGACCTAGGCGGGGCGAGCCCCGGGGCTCACTCGCATGAAAGTAAAAAGCAACATCGGATGGAAGATGCCGAAGTCCAATGGTAACAGCTAGACGACTGAATACGGTGGTCGCAAGGCTCGTCGGATCTTGTCCTGGTTCGCGGAAACACTTGGAGAATTTCTATACGATGCCTCAAATCAGCGAGTCAGGGAGGGCCTTCGGCGTGGTAGTTAACAAGCAATACTGGTCGCACGCAGGGGTTGGGTGAGCGAAGTGGAGTAATGTTGACCCCGCTCGCAAGGGCACCAACGGGGTGAGCCAGAAGCGCAAGGCAAACCATGTTCTACCCAGGTGCAAAAGCAAACAGCTTCATCTAATGAGGTTTCTAAGCGATAGAAAGTATTCATACGCCTTATTAGTTGTGCGCGAGGTTGGGCAGCGAGACAAAATGAACGAGCAATAATATGGTAAACTTTGTAACCATTGCGAAGGAAAAAGCGTGCCAGCGTGAACATGGCTAAGTGTAGGGATACGAGCGTGGCTAAGTGTATTGGCACGAGCATGACTAAATGTTTTAACGCGAGCATGGCTAAGGCATTTGCGGGAGCATGGTAAAAAGCATTGATGCGAGCATTGCAAAAAAGTGTATTAGCGTCTCTGTCTGACGTCAGGTATCGCCGGCCCACCATGTGGGTGAGCTCCATGGCCTGGAACTAGCCTCGCATCGACTCGTAGATGAGTAGCCTGGATTTTAGGGCGTTGAAGAGGGCAGCGTCCTCACGGCCATATAGCACAAAGGAGAGGGAGAACGCCTCGCCCCCAACCTTATCGCTCTCAACCCAGGAGGGGAGGAGCGAAGAGCAGGAGATCTTGTTGTGATCAGGATCCCACGTGAGCACCGGCTTGCCGATGGCATCGGGGAGCTTCATGTCGAGGCCGAAATTCTTATGGCCTGACGGCTTGGGCTCTCTCGGAGCATCTCCGGCCCCACGGACCCCTTCGGCAGCCTTCTGTATTCTGGGAGGGGGAGCGGAGTCTCGGCCTCGCTCAGGTCCATGAACTCTTTCCCCTTGGTTGTGGAGGGGACCTCCTTGTTCCTTTTCTTTGCGGGGGGCTCTGTGTCGTGCTGGCTCATAGGCGGCGACCGCTTCTTATCGGAAGTCAAGCCGAGAGGTTCTCGGCACACATCGGCGGCCGTGGTGGCGAGAGAACTGGAGGAGAGGACTGCACTTCTCGCATGCGGGGGGGGGGGGGGGGGGGGGGGGGGGGGGGGGTACAGGGGAAGATCCTACTCTCCTGCAAAGGCAATAAGAGAGTTAGCGTTCAGCATACCGGGAAAGTTGAGAGGAGTTCTACGAGCGCGAGTCGAACCTTCTCCTTGTGGGACCGGTGGTAGCGAATCACCTTCTGCTGGAGGAAGGCGACCTCAAAATTCTTCCCCTCTAGGTACGGGAAGAGCCTCACATCATCCCCCCCCCCCCCCCCCCCCCGAGCGAGGCAGGGGGCGGTAAGTTGCCTCGTCTCGCTGGAAGGGGGAGATGGGGATATTGCCAAAGGGTCCTTTGACAAGGACAAACTTCTGGTGCCAGTAGTGGCTCTTGTTAACTGTCTCACAGACGGTAACATGCTGGCTCGCGAAATAGGTTGTCCCATCCTTGTAGGCGCGGAAGGAGAAGACCTTGCGGAAGATGAGCGGGATAAACTCTATCCTCTCCTCACGCAGGTAGCTGGCAAACGCGACCACCACAACAATCGCGTTCGACGTCAACTGGCTCATTTATGGATTAACATGAGAAGTTCACCAAAGAAGGATTAACATGCTCTTTGCGAGGCGAGCGAGAAAAGCAAGGGTAGAGTAGAGTACCTGGCGCACTTTCGGCCAGAAGGGCAGTCGAAGCCCATTCTCAAAATGGGCGATGGGGATGGCGAGCTTGTCAGAGGATGGCTCGTTTATGGAGACACTAGTCGCCGGGAGGCAAGCTACAAACATGGAGGGAATGAATTTGTCCACCATGGAGAGGAACTCCTTATTGGTTTGCGAGGCGCAGAAGAAGGTGTGGTCATGGTAGGTTCTGGCGCACCTGGCTTGCCCCTCAGATTCTCCCTCAGTGACCTTGGTGTTAACTGCAACGAGCCGGAAGAGGTGCAAGTGCGATCTGAGAATTGCGAGAAAGCTTAGAAGCGAGGGAGAGGTTTGAACAGTTAATGAGGTGGTTGAAAAGAAAAAAATCGGCGGCTATTTATAAGAATGAAAAGTGCGGGAAGAAGTCAAAGCGCTGAAGGGTGCGGATAGCTGGATCGTGCGATGACGTTTCATCTTCTTGGGCCTTATCTACTCCGGATGGGCTCGCATCCTGGAGGCATTTTCTGACTCGCCATAGGCGAGCCAAGCTGTAAAGAAAGAAGTGATGCTCGCAAAGGCAAGGCAACAGCTCGCGAGGCGTAAGGCGAGATAGGAATATAAAAAACGAAATCAGTAGTGAGCGAGCACAGTTGATATAAAATCATAAGCAATTGAAAGCGAAAAATCTCGTGAGTGAGCAAAAATATCCTTTTTACAGAATCATAAAATTGTTCAAAACCCCTAAGGGGAAATAATAAGAGCGAGCAATAACAAATAATATTTCAATAGTTGAGCCACTTCCAGCGACCGCGACCTCGCACCCTAGATCGCGGGGGCACTTTGGGGTAGTGGTATTCGCAAACCGACTGGACTTCACGCTGCATCAGGCGCATTTGGTCCTCGATCTGCGCGAGATGCACTCCGGGCGAGGTGACCTCGCCGCAAGCGACCCGAAGCATCTGGGCAAGGACCCGCGCGTTCGAATCCTCCATCGCAGCGAACCTTTCTTCATAAGCGGCCCTGTCCACCCAGCTCTGATCATATAACTCTTGCAGCATAAGGCCGTACATCTTGAATAGCTCGGTGATCCGCCTCTTCATCTGCTCTGGGTTGCTGGGGTCCCCTAAGAAATCAACGACCTGGCCCGACGAGGGCAGTGGCGAAATCTCCTCCTCACGATGCTCCGACTCGGCAGGCTGGGTTGGGGGAACACTTGAGAGGAAGAAATTAGCAATGAGGGTAAGAAGGAGGCATTCGACAAAGATCGCTTAACCTGGTGAGATAAGAACGGTACGGACTCGCGGGAAAGAGGATCTCGACTGGCCCTTGAAGGCTTCAGTAAAGGCCCGGGTGATTGATTTCCACAGGCTGGGGCGGTGCGTCGAGCCATCCGCGAACCCAGGTTCAGCAAGAAGCGACCCTCCCGGACTACGTTGTCCTAGAACGCCAAACCACGTGGTGATGATTGTCATTTAAGGTAGGGCCGACGAGCCCACCGGAGAGGTGGTCCGCCACTCCGGAGTCGTGAGAGGGCTCACTGCGTAAAAAGTATGTTTTTAGCAGGCAGAAATACAAAGGTGGTGAGGTGAACAACTTACCAGGACGCGAGGAGGAGACTCGCAGGCCAGAGGTCCCCACATCGGGAGGAGGGAGGTCGAACCTCCAAGGGGACGCGAGGCGAAACCCCAGGGGCGACTGCTTAAGGATATTTTCTTCAGGAGGAGTCTGCGAGTAAGGAAGTAGGGTTAGACGAGTAAAAGATGGATTGCTGAGCCTGATAGTAGTACCTGCGAGGCAAGCTCGTGGTGGGGGGAAGGGGACAGTGGTGATGACTCATCCTCCCCGGACGGGCGCCGGACGGTCCTTGCCTTTTTGGTCTGAGGCGGTGGCGGAGTATGTTGATGGCAAATCCATCGGGCGCGCTCGGTGGCTTTAGCTTTTTGGGTCGCCTATGAGGCTCTGAGGTGGGCCAGTATTTCCTCACTTTTGGACATCTTGGCGAGTATGGCGACCGACATCGAAAGGGAGAAGAGGGAGAAAAAGTTCATGTACCCTCCTGAGAGAATGGTATTTATAGCATCGAGCATGGGGCCCACCAAAAGATTCTCACCACATCATCATGGGCTAGCGAACACCAGGGGTTGGATGTTTCGTCGCGAGCCTAAGGAAGCCCCACGAAGAGCGGGGATTGTGTAGAACCCCGGTATTCGCCAAGAGGTGAGTAGAGGCTAAGAGGTCAACAGGAAAGAAAGAGTGCGAGCTCGGTGCTTGCAGGAATGCTCGCGAGCCGGGCTCTCGCTGGCTGCTCGCAGGTAGGCGAGCGGGCCGGGCCCTGGTCAGTCGCCCGCGGGGAGGCGAGCGAGTCAGGCCTCTCAGTTCGCGAGAGGGATCTCTTGTGGGTGGCTCGCCCAGTAATGGTCCAGGGATGTTTTTACCTGAAAACCCTTTGTGTTCTGCAGTTAGCCTCTTCGAACAGCGGAGTTTGGCTGTTGGAAGACCATTTTGGGTTGTATATAGTAAAAGAATAAGGCGGAATCCCATTATTAGTAGACCATAGGCAAAAAACTATAAATAGACCTTGAAGGGCACCTTTGGAGAGGATTCCAATCTCAGTATTCTGAGCTTCCTCCTCCCTAGGTTATCTTGGATTAGCTCCCAGGCTCTCCAAGTTGCCCAGTCCCAGTTTTGGCTTAGGAGGGGAAGTGCTCAAAGATCTTTCGGGTGTGTGGTGGGACCTCCTTGCTGCGACCAAAGGTCTGTGTCTAGTTCTGAGGCTCCGGTATGTTCCTTCCGAGGAACCAGTAAGTGCTAGCTGCCCCTCAACTTGTTGAGGGCTCGAGCTCCACAAGAGACAAGGTTCTGGTTTCAACACTCAGCGTGGTGGATTTGGATCCCCCGATTTGTCAAATTAACGCCGATCTTCTGTATGCACTTTTTCTGAGCATGGGTAACGCTTCCTCCATCATCCTCTTTTTAATTTCGTGTTTAATATATATTTATTTATCGTGCTCTCCATTTAAGTCTGGGGGTTGGGAGTGCGATGCGTGTACCTGTGCACTCACTCAAAGGACAGCATACTAAAAGATTTCATTCTTGTTCTTGGTTCATATTTGTCACACTCCACAACACCCACTTGAGCGCGCACTTAGTCGTAGGCACGTTGCAAGTTCAACTCATTTCTTTTGTGTGATTAGGAAAATCTTTGTGTTGGCTTAGGGATGTGAGTTGGAATAAAATGTCGACTCATGTAGTGCTCCTAGTCGAGTGCTTATTGTTGGACATGTGTGTCACATCCCTTTGTTTGAGAATAACAAATCCCATATTGTATTTGAACTTTCTTGTCGTGTAATTATAGTGTGCAGGAACTATAGGTGCAATACCCAACAGGTAGAAAGCATCTTGGAACCAACAAACTGAACTTAAGCACTGCTGCCAATGCTAGGGGTTACCGCAGGCGCTAGCGCTGCTGCCCGTGCTAGCGCTAGCTCAAGTTTGTGCATAACGCCACGCCGCTGACGGTTTTGTAACAGCCTCCACACAAACTCTACCGCAGGCGCTAGCGACAACGTCAATAAATTGATGGCTTCTCTCTTATTCCAGAGCTGTTACTCTGCCAAAAGTTCATCTCCCACTCAAAGCCAAAGAAGATTTCTGGGGAAGGAAGCCCTCAGGCTGCATCCGAAGAATGATCGCTTCAACCTCGCTGTTGAAACCAATAAATTGGTCTCTGTGGAGTTCGGGCCCTCAACAAGTTGGGGGGTGATGACACACTTACTTCTCCCAAGGGAGAGCTCTAGGATAAGAGGCTAAGGAACTAGGAATGAGACCAAGGACTTAGCGAGGAGGTCCCACCACACACCCGGAAGATCTTAGAGTGCTTCCCCTCCCAAGCCAATGCTAAGCTTGGGCACCCTTGGAGGCTCTCTCCACCCCACAAGGAACTTAGGGGGAGAGGAGGCCAAAAGAGAGATTTAGAGAGAAGTCCCTCCAAATGGTGCCCACTTGGTCCTATTTATAGGATTTTAAACTTGGTCTGCCAATAGCCACAATATGGCCTACGAGATTACCAAAACACCCTCGAATTTGGCATGCAAACAGCCAAATCCTGCCATTCCGAGGTGCTAAACGCAGACCGCCCCTCCTTACTGGAGCTGGGGTGAGAGGGGCAGACCGCCACTCCTCCTCTCACCCACCTTGCTGGGGCGGGGGCGAGACCGCGTGGTCGGCTGCCTCGGCTCGCACCCCTGCTGAGGCGGGGGCGAGACCGCAAGGCAGCCTGCCATGGTCTTGCCGCCCATTACTGCTGGAGGTGGGGGGGCGAGCCTACCAGGCTGGCTGCTTTGACTCACCCCCCTACTGGGGCGGGGGCGAGACCGCAAGGCCGCACGACTTTGTCTCACCCCCCACTACTGCTGGGGGTGGGGGTGAGCCCGCAAGGTCGTTTTCCTTGGCTCTCCCCCTGCTGGGGCGGGGGAGAGACCGCAAGGCCACCCTCCTTGGTCTTTCCCCCCACAACTGTTGGGGGCGGGCGCGAGCCTGCAAGGCCGGCTTCCTCGGCTCGCCCCCCTACTGGGGCGGGGGCGAGACCGCAAGGCCGCCCACCTTGGTCTCACCACCCACTACTGCTGGGGGCGGGGGGCGAGCCCACCAGGCCGACTGCCTCAGCTCGCCCCCTACTGGGGCGGGGGCTAGACTGCAAGGCCTCCCGTCTTGGTCTCTCCCCCCATTACTGCTGGGGGCGGGGGAGCCCGCAAGGCCGGCTGCTTCGGCTCGCCCCCTTGCTGGGGCGGGCGATAGACCGCAAGGCCTCCCGCCTTGGTCTCGCCCCCCACTACTGCTGGGGGCGGGGGGTGAGCTCGCCAGGCCGGTTGCCTCGGCTTGCCCCACTTCTGGGGCGAGGACGAGACCTTCAGGCCGACCGCCTTGGTCGCGCCCCACTACTATTGGGGGCGGGGGCGAGTCTGCAAGGCCGGCTGCCTCGGCTCGCCCCCCTGCTGGGACGGGGGCGAGACCGCAAGGCCGTCTGACTTGGTCTCGCCCCCCACTACTGCTGGGGGTGGGGGCGAGCCCGCAAGGTTGGCTGCCTCGGCTCGCCCCCTGCTGGGGAGGGGGCGAGACCAAAAGGCCGCCAGCCTTGTTCTCACCCCCACTACCGCTGGGGGCGGGGGGCGAGCCCGCCAGGCCGGCTGCCTTGGCTCGCCCCTGCTGGGGCGGGGGCGAGCCCGGGAGGTCGCCCACCTCCGGCTCGCCCCCCGCACAGGCTAGGAGAGCGGGAGGCCTCCGCCTCCACCGCTCGCCCCCTCTCTCCCTGCTTGGGATCACGCTAAAATAAAGTCCTAAAGACACATTGGGTCCCAGGGGACCACTAGGCGAATACAGGGTTGTACACAATCCCCGCTCTTTTCGAGTGTGGTACACACTCGGAAATAAAAGTCCAACCCCGCATATTCGGAGAGTGGCGCCGAATGAAATTGAAAAGACCCCACATCGTCTCATTGAAAATTTACTCAAAACTCCCAGAGAGGCCCATCCTGCCCTGCCAGCTAGTGAGAGCCCGACTAGCGGAGCCACCTCGAGGGAAAAATACTTACCCTCCCCGAGAGGCCTTCCTACCCTGCCGGCTAGTGAGAGCCCAGCTAGCGGAGCCACCTCAGGGGAAAAAATACTTACCCTCCCCGAGAGGCCTACTTACCCTGTCGGCTAGTGAGAGCTCCGCTAGCGGTGCCACCTCGGGGGAAAAAATAACTTAGAGAACTTTCAGCCACTGATCGGTTCCCGGCCCTGCCAGCTAGGTGGGAGTCTAGTCAGCGGGCCAGCATCGGGGCTAATTACTTCTGAAAATTCTGGCCACCGAGCGGTTCCCGGCCCTACCAGCTTGATGGGAGCCTGGTCAGTGGGCCAGCATCGGGGCTATGTACTTCTGAAACATCCGGCCACCGAGCAGTTCCCAGCGCTGCCAGCTTGATGGGAGCCTAGTCAGCGGGCTAGCACCAGGGCTAAGTTCTTCTGAAACATCCGGCCACCGAGCGGTTCCCGGCCCTGCCAGCTTGATGGGATCCTGGTCAGCGGGCCAGCATCGGGCCTAAGTACTTCTGAAACATCTGGCCACCGAGCGGTTCCCGGCCATTCTAGCTTGATGGGAGCCTGGTCAGCAGGCCAGCATCGGGGCTAAGTACTTCTGAAACATCCGACCACTGAGCGGTTCTCAGCCCTTCCAGTAAGATGGGAGCCTGGTCAGTGGGCCAGCATCAGGGCTAAGTACTTTGAGAACTTCTGGCCACCGAGCGGTTCCTGGCCCTTCCAGCTAGGTGGGAGCCTGGTCAGCAGGCCGACATTGGGGCTAAGTACCTTGATAACTTCCGGCCACTGTGCGGTTCCCTGCCCTGCTGGCTAGGTGGGAGCCTGCTCAGCGGGCTAGTATCGGGGCTAAGTATCTTGAGAAATTCTGTCCAACGAGCAGTTCCCAGTCCTACCAGCTAGGTGGGAGCCTGGTCAGCAGGCCAACATCGGGACTAAGTACTTCTGAGACATCCGGCCACTGAGAAGTTCCTGTCCCTGCCAGCTTGATGGGAGCCTGTCAGTGGGCCTGCATTGGGGCTAAGTACTTCTGAGACATTCAGCCACCGAGCGGTTCCCTCCTGCTTGATGGGAGCCTGGTCAGCGGGCCAGCATTGGGGCTAAGTACTTCTGAAACATCCGGCCACCGAGCGGTTCCCGGCCCTGCCAGCTTGATGGGAGCCTAGTCAGAGGGCCAACATCGGGGATAAGTACTTCTAAAACATCCGGCCACCGAGCAGTTCCCGGCCCTACAAGCTTGATGGGATCCTAGTCAACGGGCAAGCATCGGGGCTAAGTACTTCTGAGACATCCGTCCACCGAGCAGTTTCCAGCCATACTAGCTTGATGGGAGCCTGGTCAGTGGGCCTGCATCAGGGCTAAGTACTTCTGAGACATTCGGCCACCGAGCGGTTCCCGTCCCTGCCAGCTTGATGGGAGCCTGGTCAGCGGGCTAGCATCAGGGCTAAGTACTTCTGAAACATCCGACCACCGAGCGGTTCCCGGCCCTACCAGCTTTATGGGAGCCTGGTCAGCGGGCCAGCATCGGGGCTAAGTACTTCTAAAACATCCGGCATTCGAGCGGTTCCCGACCCTGTCAGCTTGATGGGAGCCTAGTCAGCGGGCCAGCATCGGGGCTAAGTACTTCTGAAACATTCGTCCACCGAGTGGTTCCCGGCCCTGCCAGCTTGATGGGAGCCTGGTCAGTGGGCCAGCATAGGGTCTAAGTACTTCTGAAACATCTGGCCACCGAGCGGTTCCCGGCCCTGCCAGCTAGGTGGGAGCCTGGTCAGCGTGCAAGCATCGGGGCTAAGTACTTCTAAAACATCTAGCTAACGAGCGGTTCCCGGCCCTGCCAGCTTGATGAGAGCCTGGTCAGCGGGCCAGCATCGGGGCTAAGTACTTCTGAAACATTTTCATTATATCAATTGTCATAATACATGCAAGAAAAACTTATGGAAATGAAACATCGCGATACATGGGCATAAGGGCAGAAAAAAAAACTAAGTATGGAGACCAAAACTTGGTCTCCTACTCCTAGGCCTGGTCTTCCTCGACTTCTTCTGGTTTCTGCTGTTGTTGCCTCGGACCCCTCTCGCCTCCCTTATTTCCAAGAACTCAGGGCAGGTAGACTTCGCGTGTCCTTACTCATCGTGGAAGTCACAGTAGGGTAACTCAACCATATCCCATCTTCTTCCTCTTCTTTCCGCTTTCCTGGCTCTCCTCCTTCTTCCTCCGCCAATTGCCATGGCTTGCTGAGGTGGTGGAGAGGGTGATTTCGATCCCTGCCTCCACCCTGGGGGGTCGGGCCTCTCTCCCGGGAAGTTGCCCTCTTCTCGGTCGACCTTCCTCTTGGGAGCCTCCTCCCTCCCCCCCTGCTGCCTTGCCTCCGGCTCACTCATCTTGGCCAACCTTCTTGCGAACTCCGGGTTGGCCTCCTCACTTTCTTTTTCTTCGGCCACCCTTTCCATCAACTCCTCAAAAGACAAAGGAGCTCTCCTATTGAGGTTGATGAGCAAAACTATGCTTGCAAATGATAACGACAAGTGTACCATGTCGAATGTAGTGTAGGCATATAAAAACCGAGGTCGTATAATAATCCGTGCATGTTGATTACTCTTACTCAAGAAGATCTCTATTGTTCTATCAAAAAGTACTTTGATTTGGTTGCAACAAGAAAGGTAACTGATGGCGCGACCCCGCCACCACTTTCTGATGACGACCCGGTTGCCGAAGCGCAACACTACAAGGACTTGAGGCATCGTGACGATGCTAACGGAAACCGTAGTTACAACCTCCGCCCGCGGCATACCAGACCCGCTTGAAGACTTCTATTTATTTTTAGATCGTTTATTTCATATTTGCGTATATAAAATTATTTCATATCTTGGAAATAATTTTATATTCATTTTGCTCTTGTTTATTTGTCATTTCCTAATTTTGAACAATGGTGTGCGTTTAGCCGTTTGGATGGTGGATTAGTTAGCCATCATGATTTGATGTATTTTGTAAACTCCTATTTAAAGGAGGCTTGATGAGAGTAAAGGAGACTTTTGAAGACAAAAAAAAAAAACCGAATCTCCCCTTGTGAGATTTCGGCCAAGAGGAAGAACCCCCTCCCCCCCCCCCCCCCCCCCCCCCCCCCCCCCCCCCCCCATGCCCCCCACCCCTTGGTGTGAAACCAGCCATTGCAATCCTCCATCCTCTTCGGTGCGACTCCGGCGAGACTTCCGCGGTGCGACTCCAAGGAAGAAAGGGTGCTACTCCATTCGGTGCGACGCCGGTGGAACCGTGGAGAGAGAGATTCTCCCACATCTATCTTGAGTGCATGCATGTTCTTGGTTGGGTAACCCCTCCCCTTTCTAGTGATTCTTCTACATTTATTTTGTGGAGGTTTTGTCAAATCGTTTTATCCGTGATATTAATCTACTCGCTTGCAAAAATCTGAAATATAAGTGTTGTTATTGAACCTCTTGTTGTCCGGATCGGGAAGATCCGTTGCGGGAGCGAAACTCGGCCTAGCCTTGGTTTGCTCTCCAAGATTGGCACACTTGGCGTTAACAAGGGAGTTAAACTCAACTAAAGCTTTATTGCCGCTTGAATGTTCACCCCCGCTCCAAGAAAATTTCCGCTGCAGTTTGAAACAAATCGATAATTGGAATAGATGCTTGTGTAGGTGCGGTGAGTTGTGTGATTGTTGGAGAGGTAGGTCTTGTCTAAGGATGTGGTATCGAGTCTGGTTGTGAAACTTCTTGTTTTATTTTGTTATTCAGATTTGGGAGCCCACCCGACCTCTTTACTTGCCGCTCTTGGTCGGAGTACTCTTGGAACGAGATCTTTGAGAGCAAGCACGACCTCTTTCCGTTCGCTTTTGGTCGGAGCCCTCTCCTTCTTATCTTATGTTGAATATTATTTTCGTTTTCCGTTAGCGTAGCGAGCACGTAGTCATGATAGCCCTACATCAATTTGGTATCAGAGCTAGGTTGTTTCAACTCCCACGTTGCAAACATCCTCGTTGCATTCCTAGTTGGTCGTTCGGATCATTAGAAAATAAAATAAAAAAATTTTGGTGGTCTGCGAATATCGGGCTAAAATTGTCATTGTTCAGCGAAATTCAGAAGAAAAAAAATTTTAACGATCTACGTATTATGCACATCAGGAATCTATAAAAAATATCCTATGTTCACTCTGGCTACAGCCCTAGGAAAAGTCATCTTTCCAAACTTTTTCCTGAACCTGAATGCGCACTAGGCTAGGAACGGAGTACACGACACCGTCTACGTCTAGGATGGCTGCAAATCAGCACAATGATCCCAACACGAGGCCATAGCAGGTCTACGTACCGAAATGATTGAGCTTAGGACGATGTTAGAACAAATTTTACGGAATCAAGGAGGGCCGTCACCACCACCCGGTGATGTTGAGGGGCCCAACCGGCACCAACCGGTCACTGATTCGGATTCTGATGGGGACCATCCCCGAGTTCCCCCTCGAGAACACCGTCCCGAGCGTGGTTTCGATATCACTAGAGCCATTAAGATTGATGCCCCCACCTACGATGGCATGGGAGACCCCCAGGTCTTCCTTAGATGGGTAGTCTATATGGAATGTTACTACCAGTGGCACAATCTCACGGATCTCCAAAAGGTCGAAGTCGCCCGCATGAAGTTGACAGATCGTGTGAAAACCTTTTGGCTGAATGAGGAAAGGAGGTTGGGAGCCGGATAGGGAGTCCCACATATCGTATGGGCGGTGATGAAAAATTTACTAACCGACCAATACGTTCCCGCTTACCACCGAACACAGATGTTCGATGAACTAGCCACCCAGCGGCAAGGTTCAAATTCAGTGGCCGAGTATATGGGAGAGTTGAAGGACCATATGGTGCGTTGCGAGCTTAGGGAACCCCCAGAGGTCACATTATCCCAGTTTTGTAAGGGGCTTCAACCCGATATCCAGCGGAAGCTCTTGCGCTATGGGCACACCGATCTGAACACGACTTTCAATGCCCCCTAGACATTGAAAAACACTTAGCCGCCAAGGCTCACTCCCGTTATTCCCACACGAGGAATAAGACCACCGTTGGAGCGTCTTCTTCCACCTATCCGAACAAGGGAAGGTCTAGAACCACCGAGTCTAAGTCCGTCGTGATCACCACTAGGAACACTAGGAACCCCACGAGTGAGCGTGTTCCCATTAGGAAAGTTAGCAAGGCCAATACCACATGTTATTCTTGCAGTGTTCAAGGCCACTATGCCTTTGAATGCCCAACTAAGACTAAGGTCGTTGCCCTCTTAGACATGTCCGTCGATTCTACTGACTATGTGTATGAGGCCGCCGAGGAGAGCGACCCCGAAGGGGTCCCAAGCGATTTGGAAGACGATCCCCCCTTCATGGTGATGCGTTGTATTCTGACCACTCTACGCCCGCTAGATGACTGGAGGAGGACGAGTATCTTCTCTCTGATCTTTAAAAGTGTTGAAAAGTTGTGCAAGCTCATTATAGATAGCGGTAGCTGTGTGAATGTTATCTCTGAGAACGCTGTTAAACATATGAATCTGACCACGGAACCACACCCCACACCCTACCAGGTAGCTTGGAATAGCAAGGTTACCGTCCCGGTTAGCAAGCGTTGCCTGGTCCCTCTTACCTTTAAATCTTACACGGATGTGGTCTGGTGTGACGTCCTACCCATGGACGCGTGCCACGTGTAATTAGGCCGCCCTTGGCTTTATGACCGTGACGTCACACATTTCGGTCGAGCCAATACTTATGAATTCAAATTCAACGGTAAGACCATCACATTGAGACCGACCGTTCCGAAGGAGCCGGTAGCTTTGTCTAAGGACACTACCGTCTCGGCCGAGAGGAAGGCTTTGATCCTAGTTGTTAGGAGAGAGTTTGTGAGAGATCCTTTTCTTGAAGGAGTTATGTACGCATTAGTTCTTATGGGTGCGAAGGAAGAGACGGAAGCGTTGAAAGAGTTGCCTATGGTGTTACGAGCACTTTTGGACGAGTATAAGGACGTGTACCCAGAAGAGTTGCCTTCTGTGTTACCTCCATTGAGGAACATACAGCATGCGATAGACCTCATTCCGGGTTCGTCCTTGCCGAACCAACCCCACTATAGGCTTCATCCCGCGACCCACAAAGAGCTACAGACTCAGATCGAGGATTTAATGAAAAAAGGATTCATCAGGACTAGCATGAGTCCTTGTGCGGTGCCAGCCCTTCTTGCCCCCAAGAAGGATGGTACGTGGCGGATGTGTGTTGATAGCCGCGCTATCAACAAGATCACCATCAAGTACCGATTTCCTATACCGCGCTTAGATGACCTTCTAGATGTCTTGTCTGGCGCCACCATATTTTCTAAGTTAGATTTACAAAGCGGCTATCACCAGATAAGGATCCGCGAGGGAGATGAGTGGAAGACGGCGTTTAATTCTAAGGACGGGTTATACGAGTGGCTTGTGATGCCCTTCGGGCTATCTAATGCCCCCAGCACATTCTCCCGGATGATGACGCATGTCTTTCAGCCATTCATGGGGAAGTTTGTGGTAGTCTACTTCGATGACATCTTGGTTTACAGCACTACTACCACCGAGCACGTCTCCTGCATGAGAGTGGTTCTTTCCACCCTACGGAAGGAAACTTTATTTCTTAATCTCAAGAAATGCACTTTCCATGTTACGGAAGTGGAGTTTTTAGGCTACATCATTGGAACGGAGGGCATTAGAGTTGACCCTAGCAAGGTTAAGGTGATTAAGGACTGGCCCGAGCCGACCACGATACGTGAGGTGAGGAGCTTCCATGGGTTGGCAACTTTCTACCGCTATTTCATCAAAGACTTTAGCAGCATCATGGCCCCCATTAGTGACTGCATGAAAAAAAGTGAGTTTACTCGGACGAAGTCTGCCACCTTCTCTTTCCAACGCATCAAGGAGCTTATGACTGAGGCACCCGTCTTACGTCTACCTAACTTCTCAAAAGTCTTTGAGCTTACTTGTGACGCTTCGGGCATGGGAATAGGAGGTGTCTTGAGTCAGGAAGGGCACCCTGTGAGTTTCTTTAGTGAAAAGTTGGCGGGCGCTAAATTGAATTATTCCAACTATGATAGGGAATTTTATGCGGTCATTAGATGCTTGCACCACTGGCGGCATTATCTCCTCTCTAAGGAGTTCGAGATCCTCTCCGATCACGAAGCATTACGATTTATCAATGGCCAACATAAAATCAGCCCGCGTCACGCCAAGTGGGTATCCTTCCTACAGGGTTACACTTTTAATCTCAAACACCTTAAGGGAGCGGACAATCGGGTTACGGACGCTCTTAGTCTCCTAGCCCTTTTAGTCACCACTATGGAGGTTAACGTTGTTGGGTTCGAGCGAATCAAAGATGAGTACGCTACATGCCCGGATTTTCAGGATTCTTACCTATCTGCCCAGGATAGTTCCCCCACCACTATTACTGCGTTCTCTATCAAGGATGGTTACCTATTTAGGCATAGGAAATTATGTATTCCGCAGTCATCTCTACGTCTCCATATCATCTGGGAACTGCATAGTGGCGGGTTGAGTGGCCATTTCGGTAGAGATTAGACTATCACCCTGGTTGAGGAAAAGTTTTATTGGCCAAATTGGAAGGCAATGGTAGGACGGGTAGTGAGTAGTTGCCGTACTTGCCAAGTTTCCAAGGGCACCAAAACCAACGTCGGGTTATATACTCCGTTGCCTATACCATCCGTACCTTGGGAGGACGTGAGCATGGACTTTGTCTTAGGCCTACCCACCACTTTTCGTCGTCACGATTCCATCTTCGTAGTTGTGGATAGGTTCTCCAAAATGGCGTAATTTATACCATGCACTAGAACCAACGACGCCTCTCATATTGCAAAGCTATATTTTAAGGAAGTCGTTAGTCACCGGGGAGTGCCGAAGACAATTGTCTCAGATAGGGATGTTAAGTATACGAGCTACTTTTGGAAGACACTTTGGATCCTAACGGGTACCAAACTATTGTTTTCCTCCTCCTATCATCCTCAAACCGATGGGCAAACTGAGGTGGTTAACCGGAGCATAGGGAACCTTCTTAGATTCCTCGTGAGTGATCATAAAGGCACATCGGATCTTCTTCTTCCCCACGCTCAGTTAGCCTACAATAATTCCAAAAATCGGTCCACCGGTCTGTCGCCAAATGAGATTGTCCACGGGTACAAGGCCCCTGTGCCTCTTGACTTGGTTCCCTTGCCCCCAACATACAAGGCAAGTCAATTTGCATAATCCTTCGCCCAACATATTCACGACCTTCATGCACGTATACGAGCTACCTTGACTGCTCAGTACGATTCTTATCAGGCACACGCCAATATACATCGGAGAGTGTCACACTTCAAGGTTGGCGATATGGTTTTAGTACGATTAGTTCCCGAGCGTTTGCCATCTGGCACCGTTAAAAAGTTAGCACCTAAGCGCGCCGGCCCTTTTCGGATCATCAAGAAAATAGGTGACAACACTTTTGTTTTGGATTTGCCTGCCGAATGGGGAATCTCCTCTATTTTTAACGTCTCGGATTTAACGATGTTCGTATCACCTCCACATGAGTTGATTTCCTTGACGTCTTCTCCTTCCACCAAATCTTCTAATGGGTTGGGGAGTGGTAGTACAGATGACCTCTCTCTGTCGGTCCCCACAGGTATTTCACCGGATGGTAAGTCGCATACTTTTATTCCTACTGCTGCTATGTTCCCCAGGTTTCCGAAGACTTTTCTCACTCCTGACATGATACTAGATATGGAGCCACTTACTACCTCGGAGGGTGCTACTTACCGATTCCTCATCCGTTGGCGTGATCGCCCTCCTTCAGACGATTCATGGGTCCTCGCGAAGGAGCTTCAACGACTGGATACCGATATTCTCCGCCGCTACCTCTTGGACCACGCATCGGAGATGCTTGATTTTTAGTGGGGGAGGATTGATGGCGCGACCACGCCACCACTTTCTGATGACGACCCGGTTACCGAAGCGCAACACTACAAGGACTTGAGGCGCCGTGACGATGCTAACGGAAACCGGAGTTACAACCTCCGCCCGCGACGTACCAAACCCGCTTGAAGACTTCTATTTATTTTTAGATCGTTTATTTCATATTTGTGGATATAAAATTATTTCATATCTTGGAAATAATTTTATATTCATTTTGCTCTTGTTTATTTGTCATTTCCTAATTTTGAACAATGGTGTGCGTTTAGCCGTTTGGATGGTGGATTAGTTAGCCATCATGATTTGATGTATTTTGTAAACTCCTATTTAAAGGAGGCTTGATGAGAGTAAAGGAGACTTTTGAAGACAAAAAAAACCCTAATCTCCCCTTGTGAGATTTCGTCCAAGAGGAAGAACCCCCCCTTGTCGCCGCCCCCCCCCCCCCCCCCCCCCCCCCCCCCTTGGTGTAAAACCAGCCATTGCAATCCTCCATCCTCTTCGGTGCAACTCCGGCGAGACTTCCGCGGTGTGACTCCAAGGAAGAAAGGGTGCTACTCCATTAGGTACGACTCCGGTGGAACCGTGGAGAGAGATTCTCCCACATCTATCTTGAGTGCATGCATGTTCTTGGTTGGGTAACCCCTCCCCTTTCTAGTGATTCTTCTACGTTTATTTTGTGGAGGTTTTGTCGAATCGTTTTATCCGTGATCTTAATCTACTCGCTTGCAAAAATCTGAAATATAAGTGTTGTTATTGAACCTTTTGTTGTCCGGATCGGGAAGATCCGTTGCGGGAGCGAAACTCGGCCTAGCCTTGGTTTGCTCTCCAAGATTGGCGCACTTGGAGTTAACAAGGGAGTTAATCTCAACTAAAGCTTTATCGCCGCTTGAATGTTCACCGCCGCTCCAAGAAAATTGTCGCTGCAGTTTGAAACGAATCGATTGATGGAATAGATGCTTGTGTAGGTGCGGTGAGTTGTGTGCTTGTTGGAGAGGTAGGTCTTGTCTAAGGACGTGGTATCGAGTCCAGTTGTGAAACTTCTTGTTTTATTTTGTTATTCGGATTTGGGAGCCCACCCGACCTCTTTACTTGCCGCTCTTGGTCGGAGTACTCTTGGAACGAGATCTTTGAGAGCAAGCACGACCTCTTTCCGTTCGCTTTTGGTCGGAGCCCTCTCCTTCTTATCTTATGTTGAATGTTATTTTTGTTTTCCGTTAGCGTAGCGAGCACGTAGTCACGATAGCCCTACATCAGTAACTCAACTTGAATATTAAAACTATTGAAAAGAGGGAGAGAATGGATGAACAAAACAACAACAAATTTTATTAATTCAAGAAAAGGAATTACAACTATTGAAAGGAAAATTATAATGATTGAAATTAAAGAATAATTGCAAGAAGTATAAGATTACAAGAACTACTGAATGCTAAAAATAAGAAAATAAAGCAAGAAAAGGAGTTTAAAACTCCCGAAAATCATCCTTTTACATCTGGTGAAGCTCCACTTATATAGTTGAAAATTTGAGTTTACACGCCCTTGGTCACGCCCGTGACAAAGGGCGTGTATGGGGCGGGATCAAAGCAGCAGTGGAGAGGGCGCCTTCTGGAGTAATTGTAGGCATTACAGATGTGTCACGCCTTAGGTCACACCCGTGACCTGGGGCGTGTAATCTTCAAAAGTGGCTGCTGGCGGGAAACTTCTGCGGGAATGAGCGCGGGATTTGTCACGCCCATGACTGGATGTCTCGCCTCCTGGTCACGCCCGTGACCTGGGGCGTGTAACTTTAATTGATGTGGCAGGCGTGCTGGCAGCTGGTGGTGGGTCTTGGTCGTGACTTGGATGTCACGCCCGTGGTCACGCCCGTGACCTGGGGTGTGCACTTGGCGAAACTTCACAGAATGCTCCCGGGATGGCAGAATCGGGTCTGGAACACGTCTAGACTGTCACGCCCCTTGGTCACGCCCGTGACCTTGGGCGTGTACTTGACAATTTTCTCAAAGTGTCCAAAAAACCTGAAAAACATAAACTAAGCTTAAATTAGTGGCAAAAATAAAAAGTAATGAATTAGATAAGATAATACATATAATTTATATAAATTCATATTAAAACTATATTAAAATTATACTAAAAGATGAGTACAAAAAATACTCATCAAACTTTGAGCAAAAGAGTGAGGAAAGAATTACAAGACTTCAATATTATTTCTAATTAACTACAATTTTATTAAACCAAGAATAAGTCAAAAGCAAATTTTAGGAATTCAAGAATTAAGTCATAAATTATGTTGATAATTTAAAAAGAGAAATTTGTTTAGCTAACTACTTCTCAAGATAACTATTTATCAAATGAAATTATAGAAATTTTCAAACAAAATTAGATTGAAATTATAGACACTCTAACTTAAAAGAAACTTAAGGAAAAGACACCTACCAAAATATTGCTCTCTTAATAATTTAGTTTAGGACTAGAAACGATGAAATTGGCTAGGGTTGGGTTTAAACGAAATGGCAAAAAAATGAAGAGATACTTAAATAAAGTTGATGAATTTTATCCTCTCACCTTATTTGAATACGAATTTGTATATGTTTAGGAAAATAATGAATTTTATCCTCTTATTTTCCATGCTGTATAATCTTTTAAAAATTCTCTTCAATTAAAAACCCAAAATGTATATGTTTAAAAGTAATAAATTTTATCCTCTTACTTTATGACATATAATCTTTTAAATGATTTTGGGTGCATATGTTTAGGGGATAATGAATTTTATCCTTTTATTCCCATGACATATGATCTTTTTTCTACATTTTTTTTTATTTTCCAACAAAGGGTGAGGGGGGGGGGGGGGGGACTTCTAGTTTATAAATTAAACTATTTTGAGAGCAACATTTTAGTCGAATGAAATTTCCTAAGATCTTAAAGTTAAAAGAGAATATAATAGAAATCTAGAGATGTTTAGCCAATTTACCACAAAGTGAAGCTATTTAAAATTAAACAGAGAAGTAGTGCTAAATTAATTCTCTAATCGAATTAAAAACATAAAGTGTTTCTTAAAACTAAATTACTTCAAATTTAGATTTAACAAATTCTGATAAAACAAAATATTAGCTAAATTAAAAATGTAAGAATACTTATAATCAAACCTCAAACTAAATTTCTAGAAAAATAAAAACAACAAGGCTAGGCGTATTTATTATTATTATTTTTATAAATATTATTTCTTGGACTTCCCGAAGGCTACCCGGTGAAGGGTTCGCAAGGTACTAGGAGTTGTGATGGGAGTTCAAGCACAAAGCGCCCTTTCCAAGAAATTAGATTTTTATAATTTTTATAAATTTAAAAAAAAAATACAATGAATTCTAAGCTACACCCCCATACTTAAAATTAAACATTGTCCCCAATGTTTAAAACTATGTATGAAGAACACTTGAAAGAAAAGAAACTTTAAGAAAAATACATAAAATTAAAGATAAGCAAGGGGTGCATCCCAAGAGCGCTTTGTTTTTCCCGTCTCTAAGATAGACGGTTAGTGTTAGGAAAACGGAAATGGAAAAGAGAAGAGGACTGACAACTCCCCTAATTCACGCTTAGGTGAATGTGCCGACGTCAGTCGGCCGGCTTCTCCATCGCTTAACATGTGATTCTCCATTTGTCGTTGGACTTGAATTTGCAAATCCAAATCACCTATACATACATGAGGTGATTTGGAAATATAAAGATGAGCGGCATATGGATCATCAATTCTTTGGAGTAGCAACAACTCATCTGCAACCAGAAAATTATTAGCTTTTAAAGAATCACAAGTAAACGATTCAGATAATTTTTCACAAGGAGGAGGCGCTTGTGAAAATATAAAATTAAGCTTTGGTGGTTCCTTTTTTAAGATAAAAATTTCATTAGGAAAATCTAGTGCATTACCAAGCAGAATAAAATTTTCGGACACAATTTTTTATGAATTTTTGGTTGGATAGAAGAAATTTGCGAATATTCATGACAAAGAAAATAAAATCCGGGTGGAGTAGGGGAAGAAACTTGTTCTTCTTCTATTTCATCCGGGGTGAACATAACTTTAAGAAATTCTTGGTATAATAAGTTTTCTTCATCTTTGGTAAAAGAAGTTATGGGTTTACATGAAACCACATATTCCTCCATAACTAAATTATCCAAAGATGGAGAAAAAACACTAGAAGAAATAAAATTCTCCTCTAAATTTTGGGGGGAAATATCAAATTGAATCGGTGGAGATTCCCAAAAATTAGAGAAAGGAAATTTCGGCGCAAAAGAAGAAGAACAAAAATTCTGATCTAATGATTTATCTTCATCGCCCCGAAAACTATTCGGGTGACCTTGCCACCAAGAATAATCTACTTCGGAGGTAGAAGAACAATTATTAAACGCCGAAAAATTATTCTCCTAAAAATTAGAAAAAAATATTTTCCTCTAAATTTTGGGGGGCAATATCAATTTGAATCGGCGGAATTTCCTCAAAATTAGAGAACGAAAAATTGTGGTGTATAAGATGAAAAATAAAAATTCGGATTTAAAGATTTATCTTCATTGCTCCAAGAGTTATCCGGGTGAGCTTGCCACCAAGAATAATCTACTTCGGAGCTAAAAGAATAATTATTAAATGCCGAAAAATGATTCTCATTAAAATTAAAAAAATTATTTTCATCAAAGTTTGAAAAATTATTTTCATTAAAAGATGAAAAATTATGATCATAATTATTATCAAAATTATTTGCATAATATTGAGGATAATTATTTTCATAATAATTATTTTGAGAATATGAATGTAAATAACATTCCTCACTTTGATGAGGCACACCACAATAATAACAACTAAACTGGCTCCTTCGTGCGGCTTGTAAGAGTTCAATTTGGTTTCGAAGCACGGTAATTTTAACGACCGCTTCTACTAATTTCATAATAAGAATAAAAAAAACGAAACAACTTTCACTTAAATGAATGTAATTTTAGAGTATTAAAAAAATATAATCATATAAATTTTTTCAAAAAGAGGGTTAAGTTAGTCTCGGACTTCCCAAGGTCAACCCGATGAAGGGCTCGCAAGGTACTAGAGGCTGTGATGGGAATTCAAGCCCATAGTGTCCTTTTTGAGAATTTAGATTACGCATTTTTTTAGATTTAAATAAAATACATATATAAGAGAAGGGGGAGAAGAAAGAGAACGATAAAATCAATAGATATTCTCTTTCGAAATATCAACTCAGATCCCCGGCAACGGCTCCAAAAACTTGATGAGCAAAACTATGCTTGCAAACGACAACGGCAAGTGTACCGTGTCGAATGTAGTATAGGCTTATAAATACCAAGGTCGTATAAAAATCTGGGCGTGTTGATTACTCT
The DNA here is from genome assembly GCA_033032865.1 of Dactylorhiza incarnata. NCBI lineage: Eukaryota > Viridiplantae > Streptophyta > Magnoliopsida > Asparagales > Orchidaceae > Dactylorhiza > Dactylorhiza incarnata. The sequence continues at coordinate 514,975 of JAWHQI010000078.1, forward strand.
TACTCAAGAAGATCTCTATTGTTCTATCAAAAAGTACTTTGATTTGATTGCAACAAGAAAGGTAACTCAACTTGAAGATTAAAACTATTGAAAAGAGGGGAGAATGGATGAACAAAACAACAACAAATTATATTAATTCAAGAAAAGGAATTACAACTATTGAAAGGAAAATTATAACGATTGAAATTAAAGAACAATTGCAAGAAGGATAAGATTACAAGAACTACTGAAGGCTAAAAATAAGAAAATAAAGCAAGAAAAGGAGTTTTAAACTCCCGAAAATCGTCCTTTTACATCTGGCGAAGCTCCCCTTATATAACTGCAAATTTGAGTTTACACGCCCTCGGTCATGCCCGTGACCAAGGGCGTGTAAGGGGCGGGATCGAAGCAGCAACGGAGAGGGCGCCTTCTGGAGTAATTGCAGGCATTACGGACGCGTCACACCCTAGGTCAAGCCCGTGACCTGGGGCGTGTAATCTTCAAAAGTGGCTGCTGGCGGGAAACTTCGGCGGGAATGAGCGCCGGATTTGTCATGCCCGTGACTGGATGTCACGCCCCTGGTCACGCCCGTGACCTGGGGCGTGTAACTTTAATTGACGTGGCAGGCGTGCTGGTAGCTGAAGGTGGGGTCCCCGTCGTGAATTGGATGTCACGCCCTTGGTCACGCCCGTGACCTGGGGTATGCACTTGGCAAAACTTCACGGAATGCTCCTGGGATGGCGGAATCGGGTGTGGAACACGTCTAGGCTGTCACGCCCCTTGGTCACGCCTGTGACCTTTGGTGTGTACTTTACATTTTTGCTCAAAGTGTCCAGAAAACCTGAAAAACATAAACTAAGCATAAATTAGTGGCAAAAATAAAAAGGAATGAATTAGATAAGATAATACATATAATTTATAAAAATTCAAATTAAAACTATATTAAAATTATACTAAAAGATGAGTACAAAAAGTACTCATTAGAGGTCCATCTTGAAGAATCCCCCCTGCAACCCCACGATGAAAGCGAGCTGGAGGGTGTAGCCCGGCACCTCTTGGGTGAGGAGAACCTGTTGGATCGGTAGGCGCCCTTAGAGGGGGGGTGAATAAGGGTTTTAAAAAACTTATATTATATTTTGAAATGCTTGCTTATGATAAGAAATCAAAATAGAGATTTTGTTTAAAGATCTAAATTGTTATATAATAAAGGAGAGGATAATAACCAATTTAGAGAAATGAAGAACTCATCAATTTTATTACACAGAGAGACATGATTATTATTAATAAAATTGATTACAAAATTTTGATTTCAATGGCGCTAGAAATCAAAGGGAAATATGAAAGACTCTTTTTGTTTTCTATACCGACTCGTATCCCTATGAACCGGTTGGCTTTAGCCGATCCTTCCCCGGATACGGCCTCAAGCCGCTCTAGCAAACCCTTCCCCGGATATGGCCTCGAGCACCCCCTAGACCTACACCCGAGACCTAGTCGCCAACACGAGGCGAATTTCTGCCCTAAGTCCTACCCAGACCTAGTCGCCAACACGAGGTGAGTTCACTAAACGATTACAGAAAAGATGTGAAATGAAAAGACAATAATATAAAAACTCCTTCTATGTGGATCTCTTGGAGAAGTAGACGAATATGCAGAGTATGATCGTAGTCGATGCGGTCTTTCGTCACGATGATGACGCGTGTTGAAATCATCTCAACGGATCTCCTTAAGCCTTCATGGATTTATGGGAGTATCTCTCTGAACCTTCCTCTCTCTGTTGTGGCACGAAGCTTTAGAATTTTGGATCTCAAGAGGATAAGGAAGACGGAGCCAAGGGGTCCTTTTTATAGTCTCAGCGCTAGCGCCTGCGCTAGTGGTACCACCGGCGATATCCCATTTTAGGACATATTCTACGCGGCAGAATCTTCAATCGGAGGAAACATTTCTCTCTTGCCTACTGTGCTCCTCGCTATTGCCTGCGCTATCGGATACCGCCTGGCTCTATCTCCTTCTATAAGTACTCCCGGCATTTGCGCTTAAGCAAACATTTCATCGATCGAAATTTCGTCGAACGCAGCTAAGAGTTCGTCGATCGAATATTCGTCGAACGTAGTTATGAGCATTTCGTCGAGGCCCGCTAACAGTTCGTTGAGCAAAATTTCGTCGAACTCAATTCTTTGACTGGAGTTCGTCGAGCGGGCTTCAACATTCGTCGACCTCAATTTCGTCGATCGGAGTTCGTCGAGCGGGCTTCAACATTCGTCGAACGGAAATTCATCGAATGCAAGATCGTCGAACGCAAGATCAATTTCGTCAAACCCAGTATCCGTTCTCAGCTGTTCCTTAGCGCTAGCGCCAGGTGCTAGGTGTTATCGCCGGCGCTAGTGGGAGTGTTGGATTTGATGGCTCAAACTTCGGGGCAACCTTCTTATGTAATCCTTGAGTCATGTGGACTTTGTTATCCTGCACACTTAAACACACAAGATCAAATACATAGGTTTTGTTATTCTCAAACCTAGGAGATGCGGAAGACCAGGTTCCAACAAACTCCCCCTTTTGATAATAAAAAAACCATTAATGATAAATCAGAGTATTAATATATATATAAGCATGATGAACTACTTGTGTGTGTGTGTGTGAGTGTTGACTTAGGATATTTATCGATTTTAGTATTTAGAATTGCTCCCCCTAAATACTTGCTCCCACTAAGTGAATGCTCCCCTAATATGTAAGTTATCATCTTAATTAAGCATGTTGGTTTTCTATTTTGATAGCAGATTATATTTATCATGTTAGTTCTCCCCCTTTTGTTATTAGCAAAAGTGGGTAAGGAAGCAAAACACAAAAGTTTTTGATAATAAGATAAAGACATGATTGAGCTTATATAGAGAAGGGAATAACAAGGAGTTTTAGAATAATTTTTATAGAGATAGATGAGAGTTTTTAGCAATATAACATTTTCAAGTATTATTATGTTGGTTCATCCCCCTTTTATATAAGAGTTTTAAGCATTAAAAAAAAGTGTAATGATTTCCAAGTAACTAAACTACCAAGACAATATGTCTACACCCTAGCCCCGTACTAAGTGACGGATGGGCATGAGGAGCTGCATACATGTCGTAGGTTGGGGTGTTAGTCCCATATGCAAACACTAGACAAAACTCACCCTAGCACTCTTTCCCCCAGTGCCTCGCAAGGCCCCATTGGAACCCTCCCCGGTTAAGGACAAGACATGACTAGAGATAAGGTTATTTAATGTCTACAATCCTACGCCCCCGCTATGGTGAGATATGAAGTCATGGATAATAATTATTGGAAACATTTAAGCATTTTAAATCTAATGACATATCCTATGGATTTATATTTTTATTTGAATTTATGAAACCACTCACATAGCTATTTTGAAATCTATTAATGAATCAGAGTTTTTAGCGTAATAATATTTTCATAGAAATAAATCAGAGTTTTATAGCAACAAAAAAATTCATGTTAAAAGCAACCAATATAAAGTTTACCAAGCAAGTGTACCACTTGTTGTAAGAAAGGAATTTGAAGATTCAAGTGATGATGCACACAAAATAAAAGACTTTAAATAAGCATGAAAGCACAAGGTAAAATAATTATATGGTTATGATGCGAAAGACTTATCGAAATACAAGAAACGTCCTCTTGTAATCAATGATGATCCATAGAAAGATATATGAGTTAAATTTCATAAAGAAGATGTCTTTTGTAAATCATTGTTCAATTAAAATCTTTAAGTTTAACAATAATGTAACCAAGCATGAAATAATGTTATCAAAAAGAGATTACTACAATGTTATTTTAATTCACAATTTCAAAACATACCAAACATTGTAGAAAGCATACTAGGTTATCTTGTGCATTTCATAAATAAAGAGTAGTATAGAATTATCATTAGGATCCAATACTCATGAGAAGAAGTGTTATGGAAGATAATGATGTGCACATAAGTGTATTTTGAATAGAGTAAACAAATGTTTTAATCAAAAATACAAGAAATATGTAAGGTAAAGAGCACAATAAAACAAAAATAATTTTACTTCCACACACTTCAATGCACACAAAAAATGTACAACAACTAAGGTGCTTTGCACACACAATGCTCATTAAGACTTATCAGGTTGCAAAGTAGTGCTTGGCGGATCACATATTTTATTTTATTTTAATATTAAAACTAGTGATCCGGTGTACTTAAGAATTAGTGGTTTTTTATTTTGAAAGAAAGTTATGGTTTGCACAAGATCTTTTACTATTCTTTCCAAGGTGCTCAAACTCACAACGCTTATTAAGACTTATCAGGAGGTTCAAGTAGTGCTTGGTGGAGTTATCTTTGTCACTTTATTTTATGATTTTTGTTTTGTACAAAGTTCTCCGAATACACTTGTTTTGCAAACCAATATAATTTATAAAAACATAACCACTTTTCTTAACTTTTAAAGTGCAAATAAAAGAGTGTAGGTAAGATACTTGTGCAATTTTAATTCATTGTACTAATACAAAACATACATAATCATTCTTAGATTAAACACATATGTAGACAATGCCAAAATAAGTGAGTGAATAAAGATCATTATCAAACATAAAACATTTACTCATACTTAGAGGCTTGCTAAGCGTAGTTCTACACAACTTTTACAATATAATTGATGCACATGTTAATAGATATATCAAAGCATGATGAAAACACTGTTCAAAGTAGTTTGAAAAGATAAATTGCAACATCATAGAAGTCTAAATAATAGATTAAATCATTCTTGATTTTCAATGAAGTCCATATAGTATTTTTGATATTTTGAAGAATAATTTTGATTTAAAGTTTGAACTCATAAGATTGATCTTGGACTTTCCGAGGTCTACCCTGTGAGAGGTTCGCCCGGTACTAGGTGATGTGATGGGATGATAGTCCAAATCACCCTTTCGCAAGATACATGTAGATAGAAAAGTTAAGTTCAAAATAATAATTTTTGATATTTGTTTTTTTTTATTTGATTTTTGCTTTTAGAAATAGAATTTAAACAAATGACAAAAAACCAAAAACGGCAAAACATATTTTTTGTAATTTGGCTTTTGTAATTTTGTATTTTAATTTTTCAAAACAAATGCAGGCATAATTGCAAAAATGAGTAGTACATATAAAATAATATATTTTTATTGATTTTTCAGAATTTTAAAATTTCAGAAAATCGGAGACTCGAGCTAGCGCCGACGTTAGGTCCTAGCTCCTGCGTTAGCACATAGAGAGTGCTTATTTTAATCATATGGCCTAGATTCTCTTTGATTTTACTTCCGATTTTTCTTAATTATGTTTTTGCAATGTAAGGCCTGTCTAATGAAGTGATGAGACGAGAAGAAATCGCAAAAAGTTGCGGAAGTTAAAATTAGTATATGAGTTTCATCTTCATTAGAGTTTCATATTTATTAAACCTTAATTATTGAGTTTTGCACAACATGCATGAGTGAAATGATCATAAATAAGTGAAATAATATTCATGCAATTTTTCAATTCTGATTTAAACATACTAAGCGTAATTGAAAATGACGAAAATATATTAGATACCTAAGCAAAACTTGTGCATTTTATAAAAATAGCCTGATACCCCCAAAATACACCTTTTAAATCCATTTTGACACTTATTTCATTTAGTCTTAATAATATCATATAACAAATTTAGTTTTTCAAATTTTATAAGACTTTTGGGAAATGGATTTAGAAGGATAGAAATAAAAAGGATAAGTAGTTCACTTGAAAAATCACATGACTTTTTATTCAATTTTATTCAATTTGATTTATTTACGAATTTTGGTTTAATATGAGAAAGTCATATCACAAGTCATATAAAGTGATCATATCATGATGGTTCAACAAAAATAAAAACAAAAAACAAAAAGGAAATTAAGCACATAATGAAGTAGAGAATTGATATTTTATTTTTAATTGATTTCTACTTCATGCAAATGATTGGATACTAATGAATGAGAGATTTAGGTATCCAAAGAGGACCGAGTATGACGGTTCCTTTGGGTACCCAAATACATCGTGTTTGCTTTTGAGGAGATGGAAGTGAATGAGCCCTTTTGAGTGGAGTTTGTGTTTCATCTTTAACTTTGTGTCTCCATTCAAATCTTGGTTTAACATTATTTTTAGTTTTCAAATTTCCATAATCATTTACTTGAACATTTGGATCAAAAAGGTTTTTGAATTTATAATTTGAAGGAAATTTGTTTGCATTTAATTTTAGGTTGGGAGAAACATGATTTTGTAAATTATGGTGATTTTGATTTACAAATCCTTTATGTTCCTTACTCCCATTTTTAAACTTAGGTAAGATGTTCATATTCATATTCAACTTGTTTTTAGATATGGTTTTGATATTGTGAATTTGTATTTACAACTTTCATAAGCAAGTTGATTTTTGATTTTAATTCATCATTTTTAATCTTTAAATTATGTCTAGCTTTATTATAAGGGATTGTGCAATTTTTAAGAGTTGAAACAATTGAATCTATATGATCTTGATAGTTATTTCTATATTCATCAAATGTTTTATCCATCTCTTTAATTTCAATTTTATAGTCTTTGCACTTAGCACAATCATTTATCAAAGATGAATTTTCTAAACATAATTTTTCATTTTATTCTTTTACTAAAATAAAATCTTTTTCAAGTTTCTTGTGCTTTTCTTTTAATTCATTATATTCTACACAAGTTGTGGTGTTTTCAACTAAGGAGCCATGTGTAGAACTAGATAAATTAGAATTTGATTCTTCATTAATTTTTGCCTTTAAATTTTTATTTTCTAAGCGCAAATGTTTATTAGCATTTTTTAATTTCTTAATTTTGCGCTTTGTAGTTTGAAGCAATTGTAATGAAGAGATAGAAGTACAAAAGATGGAATTTGATTTTCTTACATTGCTTTCGGGAGAGGCACGATTTGAACATATCATTTCTTTGACTTCTTTTTGGCACTCCTCTTCCGAAGGTAGTATTTCTTCTTCTCTTTCACTTGATGTGCACTTCATGGATCCATCATGAGAGGAGCATTCTTGAAAACTTGTGCAAGCTTGCATATTCTTCGGTTCTTGCGATTGTTCCATACCTGTAGAAGGAGAATCATACATTTCTTTAAGAAATTTCCATACTTTGTATGCACTAGAAAAATAATATATTAATTTGAAAATATCTTGAGATAAAGCACAAAAAATATAATGCATAGCTTTTGCATTTAGGTGACGCTCTTATTTATTTGATTCGTCCGCTGGTCTTGTTATTGCTATATCTCAAGCGTTGATATCTAATGTTTTAATAAACCATTCCATTAATAAATTCCACCCTTTATAATTTCTTCCTTCGAATAAAGGTGGTGCAATAGATTTTTCTTTTTCATAAGAATTTTCCCCACTAATAGAAGCGAGATCATGAGACACCATTATTCCCGGTTGTTAAGCCGATTTGGAATAACCTCCCTCTGATACCATTTGTTGGATCGGTAGGCGCCCTTAGAGGGGGGTGAATAAGGGTTTTAAAAAACTTATATTATATTTTGAAATGCTTGCTTATGATAAGAAATCAAAATAGTGATTTTGTTTAAAGATCTAAATTGTTATATAATAAAGGAGAGGATAATGACCAATTTAGAGAAATGAAGAACTCACAATTTTATTACACAAAGAGAGACATGATTATTATTAATAAAATTGATTACAAAATTTTGATTTCAATAACTCTAGAAATCAAAGCGAAATATGAAAGACTCTTTTTGTTTTCCATACCGACTCGTATCCCTACGAACCGGTTGGCTTTAGACGATCCTTCCCCGGATACGGCCTCAAGCCGCTCTAGCCAACCATTCCCCAGATATAGCCTCGAGCGCCCCTAGACCTACACCCGAGACCTAGTCGCCAACACGAGGCGAATTTCTGCCCTAAGTCCTACCCAGACCTAGTCGCCAACACGAGGCGAATTTCTGCCCTATGTCCTACCCAGACCTAGTTGCCAACACGAGGCGAGTTCACTAAACAATTACAAAAAAGATGTGAAATGAAAAGATAATAATATAAAAACTCCCTCTATATGGATCTCTTGGAGAAGTAGACGAAGATGCAGAGTATGATCATAGTCGATGCAGTCTTTCATCACGATGATGATGCGTGTTGAAATCTTCTCCACGGATCTCCTTAAGCCTTCATGGATTTGTGGGAGTATCTCTCTGAACCTTCCACTCTCTGTTGTGGCACGAAGCTCTAGAATTTTGGATCTCAAGAGGATAAGGAAGACGGAGCCAAGGGGTCCTTTTTATAGTCTCAGCGCTAGCGCCTACGCTAGTGGTACCACCGGCGATATCCCATTTTAGGACATATTCTACGCGGCAGAATCTTCAATCGGAGGAAACTTTTCTCTCTTGCCTATTGTGCTCCTCGCTATTGCCTGCGCTATCGGATATCGCCTGGCGCTATCTCCTTCTATAAGTACTCCCAGCATTTGCGCTTAAGCAAACATTTCGTCGATCGAAATTTCGTCGAACGCAGCTAAGAGTTCGTCGATCAAATATTCACCGAACGCAGTTATGAGCATTTCGTCGAGCGCCGCAAATAGTTCGTCGAGAGAAATTTTGTCGAACTCAATTCGTCAACCGGAGTTCGTCGAGCAGGCTTCAACATTCGTCGACCTCAATTTCATCGACCAGAGTTCGTCGAGCGAGCTTCAACATTCGTCGAACGAAAATTTGTCGAATGCAAGATCGTCGAACGCAAGATCAATTTCGTCGAACCCAGTATCCGTTCTCAGCTGTTCCTTAGCGCTAGCGCCAGGTGCTAGGTGCTATCGCCGGCGCTAGTGGGAGTGTTGAATTTGATGGCTCAAACTTGGGGGCAACCTTCTTATGTAATCCTTGAGTCATGTGGACTTTGTTATCCTGCACACTTAAACACACAAGATCAAATACATAGGTTTTGTTATTCTCAAACCTAAGAGATGTGGAAGACCATGTTCCAACAGAACCTCCTCCTGGAATCGGTCCACGTAGCGAGCCAGCGACTCTCTTGGCTCTTTCCTAATCTTGAAAGGGGCCTCGACATCCTTCTTCCTTTTCCTTGACGTAGAGACACGTAGCAGGAAACCTCGACACAAGTCCTCGAAAGCAAAGATAGATCCCACAGGGAGCTGGTGGAACCAATCCCTAGCTTTCTCCTTCAAAGAGGTCTCGAACATTCGACACTTGAAAGCGTCTGACATGGGCCTGATGGAAACCATGCCCTCAAACCACTGCAGGTGCAGGACAGGGTCATCCTTTCTGGAGAAGTAAGACATCTCCAGCCCTCCAAACCCCTCTGGAACCGGGGCCGAGAGGATCAGCTCACACAAAGGACTACCCCTGCTCGCACCCATTTGGGGCTAGGAGAATGGGGGTACGACACCTCCCCACTCGCCCCTTGGGGCTAGGCGAGTGGGGGCCTAGCACCTCCCCACTCCCCCCTTTGGGGCTAAGCATGTGGGGACCTGGCACCTCACCACTCCCCCCCTTGGGGCTGGGCGAGTCGGGGCCTGGAACCTCCCCTCTCGCCCCCTCCTAGGGGACTGGGCGAGTGGGGGCCGAATGCCTCCCCACTCCCCCCACTAGCACCTCTTTCCTGGGCTACTGGCCTGGAGGGATCTCGCCCACCTGCTGAGGTGGGACCTCCAGACCACTTCCTCTCCTGCCTTCGCCTATTTTGGCGAAAGATACCTACAAGGTGTGCAGGACCTCCTGCTTGAAATTTTCAAACATCTCCAATGTCACTCCAGCCAGCGGGGGATGCGAGTGTCCTGTGTCGGATCCTCCTCCACCTCCAGACATGGAGCTCAGCTTGAGATTTTTCTTGTGCTGGTCACTCTCCACGCTCATCGCACCATAATGTTAAAACACATAAATTGGTCTCTATGGAGTTCGGGCCCTCAACAAGTTGAGGGGTGACGTCACACTTACTTCTCCCAAGGGAGATCTCTAGGCTAAGTGGCTAAGGCACAAGGAATGAGACCAAGAACTTAGCGAGGAGGTCACACCACACACCCTGAAGATCTTAGAGCGCTTACCCTCCCAAGCCAATGCTAAGCTTGGGCACCCTTGGAGGCTCTCCCACCCAACAAAGGAACTTAGGGGGAGAGGAGGCCAAAAGAGAGATCTAGAGAGAAGTCCCTCCAAATGGTGCCCCCTTGGTCCTATTTATAGGATTTTAAACTTGGTCTGCCAATAGCCACAATCTGGCCTACGAGATTACCAAAACATCCTCGGATTTGGCCTGCAAACAGCCAAATCCTGCTATTCCGAGGCGCTAAACGCAAACCGCCCCTCCTTACTGGAGCTGGGGCGAGAGGGGTCAGGCCGCCCCTCCTCCTCTCACCCCCCCCCCCCTTGCTGGGGCGGGGGCGAGACTGTGAGGCCGGCTGCCTCGGCTCGCCCCCGTGCTGGGGCGGGGGCGAGACCGCAAGGTCGCCCGCCTTGGTCTCGCCCCCCACTACTGCTGGGGGCGGGGGGCAAGCTCGCTAGGCTGGCTACCTCGGCTCACCCACCAGCTGTGGTGGGGGCGAGACCGCAAGGCCGCCCGACTTGGTCTCGCCCCCCACTACTGCTGGGGGAGGGGGAGAGCCCGCAAGGCCGGCAGCCTCGGTTCGCCCCACTGCTGGGGCGGGGGCGAGACCGCAAGGCCGCCCGCCTTGGTCTCGGCCCCCACTACTACTGGCGGCGGGGGCAAGCCCGTAAGGCCGGCTGCCTCGGCTCGCCCCCCTGCTGGAGCTGGGGAGAGACCGCAAGGCCGCCCGCCTTGTTCTCGCCCCCCACTACTGCTGTGGGTGGGGGGAGCGAGCCCGCCAGGCCGGCTTCCTTGGCTTGCCCCCCTTGCTGGGGTGGGGGCGAGACCGCAAGGCCGCCCACCTTGGTTTCGCTCCCCACTATTGCTAGGGGTAGGGGCGAGCCCGCAAGGCCGGCTGCCTCGGCTCGCCCCCTGCTAGGGCGGGGGCGAGACCGCATGGCCACCCGCCTTGGTCTCGCCCCCCACTACTGTTGGGGGAGGGGGGAAAGCCCACCAGGCCGGCTACCTCGGCTCACCCCCTACTGGGGCGGGTGCGAGACCGCAAGGCCGCCCGCCTTGGTCTCGCCCCCCACTACTGCTGGTGGCGGGGGGCGAGCCCGCAAGGCCGGTTGCCTCGGCTCGCCCCCCTGCTAGGGCGGAGGCGAGACCGCAGGGCCGCCCGCCTTGGTCTAGCCCCCCACTACTGCTGGGGGCGGGGGCGAGCCCGCAAGGCCGGCTGCCTCGGCTCTCCCCCCAGCTAGGGCGGGGGCGAGACCGCATGTCCGCCCGCCTTGGTCTCGGCACCCACTATTGCTGGGGGCGGGGAGGGGGCGAGCCCGCCAGGCCGGCTTCCTCAGCTCGCCCCCCCTGCTGGGGTGGGGGCAAGACCGCAAGGCCGCCCGTCTTGGTCTCTCCCCCCACTACTGCTTGGGTCAGGGGCGAGCCCGCAAGGCCGGCTGCCTCGGCTCACCCCTGCTGGGGCGTGGGCGAAACCGCAAGGCCGCCCGCCTTGGTCTCGCCCCCCATTACTGCTGGGGGCGGGGGGCCAGCCCGCCAGGCCGGCTACCTCAGCTCGCCCCCATGCTGGGGCGTGGGCGAGAACGCATGGCCTCCCGCCTTGGTCTCGCCCCCACTACAGCTGGGGGCGGGGGCGAGCCCGCAAGGCCATCTGCCTCGGCTCGCCCCCCCTGCTTGGGCGAGGGAGATACCGCAAGGCCGCCCGCCTTGGTCTATCCCCCCACTACTGCTCGGGGCGGGGGTGAGCCCGCAAGGCCGGCTACCTCGGCTCGCCCCCTGTTAGGGCGGGGGAGAGACCTCAAGGCCGCCCGCCTTGGTCTCGCCCCCCACTACTGCTGGGGGCAGGGGGGCGAGCCCGCCAGGCCGGCTGCCTCGGCTCGCCCCCCTACTGTGGTGGGGGAGAGCCCGAGAGGTCGTCCACCTCCGGCTCCCCCCCCCCCCCCCCCCCCCCCCCGCACGGGCTGGGAGAGCGGGAGGCCTCCGCCTCCACCGCTCCCCCCTCTCTCCATGCTTGGGATCACGCTAAAATAATGTCCTAAAGACCCCTTGGGTCCCGGGGACCCACTCGGCGAATACAGGGTTGTACACTTGCTTGTGCTACATGGATCATTCATCCTCAACTCCAGAAATCTCATAGAGGGAGTTCTTGTTATTTACTTTATTTCATTATTGTAATTTTTGTAGTAGAATTCGCCTTGTGTTGGCGACTAGGTCCTTGCGCGGCTTAGGGGGTAATTCACCGCGTGAGTTGGTGACTAGGTCTAGTAGATTATATCTAGGGGTTGCTCGAGGCCATATCCGAGGAAGGATTGGCTAGAGCGGCTTGAGGCCATATCCGGGGAAGGATAGGCTAAAGCCAACCGGTTTGTGGGGATACAAGTCGGTATAGAAAAGGAAAAATTATTAACATTTGTACACCTCCGATTTTTAGCGATATTGATATCTAATTTATGTAAACACTTATTCATATAATACAATCATGTCTCTATTGGTGTTTACTTGATTTCTCTCATTTGGCATAAATTTTAATATTGGAAATTACTTTTTGCTAAAATGTTATTTTGCTCTCTTGTTAACTTTAGAACAATATAGTAAATTGCTTAATATTACAAAAGAATTTTATTCCCTTATTCACCCCCCTCTAAGGGCGCTTATCAATCCAACAAGTGGTATCAGCATTGGTTATTCCAAACGGTTTAAAAACCAGGAATAATGACGCCTTATGATCTCGCTTTTTCTGAGGGTCAGGGAATTAGTAGACCTCCACTATTCACTGGGTCAGATTATAATTATTGGAAAAATAGGATGAGATGTTTTCTTATGACCCTAGATATTGAGGTTTGGAATATGGTAGAAGAGGAATACTCTCCTCCTACAGTTGTAGTTGGAGAAGTAACATTAGAAAAAACCTAAGGATAAGTGGGATGATAGGGATAAACTTAAATGCAAAAATAACGCCAAGGCCATGTATGCTTTATTTTGTGTGTTAGATAGAAATAAATTTAATAGAATTTCCGCTTGTACAACTGCATATGATATTTGGAATCATTTGGAAATTACACATGAAGGTACATCACAGGTTAAAGATTCAATGCTTTTCCAACTAGAGTCTGAATATGAAAAGTTCTGTATGTATGAAAGTGAAGATGTTGATGTCATGTACACGCGCTTCACCAAGATTGTCAATGCCTCCAAAGTTCTTCGAAAGACCTTCTCCAAAGGTGGCTTAGTCCGAAAGATTCTTCGATCCCTTCCTCCAAAATTCAATCCAAAGGTGACGGCTATCTCGGAGTCGCACAATCTAAGAATGCTCCAAGTTGAGAGCCTCATTGGGAATCTCAAAAACCATGAGGTAGAACTCAAGATCCAACAAGATGAATACAACAAGGAGCCAAAGAAGAAGGCGTTGGCACTAAAATCAAAGGAGTGCCAATAGGATGAGGATGAAGATGAAGTAAGCCTTTTGGTAAAGAACTTCCGAAAGTTCATGAGAAATCCAGAAAGGAGAAACACCTTCAGGAAATATTTCCAAAATGAAGGAAGATGGAAAGGTTCTTCTTCAAAGAAGGAAAAGGAGAGCGATGATGAAGAAGAAAGACCTCCACCAGAATGCTATCATTGCAGGAAGACCAGGCATATTCGGAGCCAGTGCCAAAAATTTTTGAAGGAGAAAAAGGAGAAACAACACAAAGGGAAGGAAAAGAGGAAGGTGCTAAAAGCAAAAACATGGGATGACTCCTCCACCTCCGAAGAATCAAGCGGGTCTTCATCAAGCGAAGATGAGGAAGCAAACATGTGCCTCATGGGACATGGAGATGACGACGCCAGTGTTCTTAGCGACACTGAGGTAACTCCTCCCACTTATGATGAACTTTCAATAAATTTTTTGAAACTTGCAAAGCTTTTGATGAAAATATGAAAGATAGTATTTTATTAAATCGGGAAAATGAATCCTTAATTAAAGAAAATCAAAAGCTTTCCAAAAAATTAATTATTTTAGAAAAAGCAAGGTCTCTTGCCAAGAGTGTGATCACTCCATTAAGATGATAAATGATATTAAATATTCTCTTTCTAAAGCCCTCTCCCATGCAAAAATTCTTACAAAAGAGAAGGGGGAATTAGAAAGGAAATTAGAAGCCTCTATTGTGCAAGTAAAAAATAATAATAAAAGGTTTTGAAAATAGGTGTGTCATGCTTGTGAAAGAAAACTTATCACTTAAAGCACAAGTTCATTATCTCACTATGGCCATTAAAAATTTTGGAATAGGCCAAAAATCACTGGAAATGATTTTAGGAAACCAGTGCCACGGGTCTGGAAAATTTGGTCTCCGATATCGAGGTGAGGGCTACCACCTGGCGCTAGCCACTAATGCCGGCACTAGCACCTCATACAAGAAGCCTGAATTTTCTTTTTCAAAATGTTTTTCCTCTGCAAAAATGATTCCTTCAAGCAAGAAAATATTCCAAAAAAGGATCTCAACCCCCTTTATTATTAGTGCAAACTGTTAAAGGTTTGGTCACACGTCTAGTTCTTATAGGAAATTAAAACAAACTACTTTAAAGCAAATCTGGGCACCTAAGGCTTCCACTTATTCTATGGGTGGTACCACTTGGGTATCCGGATCTTTACACTCATCTTCTTTCTAGATGTGCAGGCAGGCTAAGGAAAATGAAGACATGTGGTACTTGGATTCTGGATGCTCCAAGCACATGACGGGCAATAAATCAAAGTTCCTTAGCCTAGAAAGGAAGAAGGGAGGGATCGTGACATTTGGCGATAACAAAAAAGGAAGGATCATGGGTATTGGTACAGTTGGTAACGAATCCTTACTATATCTAATGTTCTTTATTTGAAAGGGCTAAAACACAATCTTATTTCTATTAGTCAATTATGCGATAAAGGATTAGATGTTTAATTTAAATCTTCCACTAATCTATGCAAAATATCTAATCCTACTACAAAAGATATTTTACTAACTGCACCAAGAATACATAATATTTATATAGTTTCTTTTCATGATCTTTCTAAATCATCTATAAAATGTTTTATCACTAAAAATGATGAATTAGAACTTTGGCATAGAAGGCTAGGACATGCCAGCACAAAACTTATTGTAAAACTTGCCAAAAGAGATTTAATTAGAGGATTGCCAAAATTAAATGCGAATTTACCTTCACTATGCTCACCTTGTCAAAAAGGTAAAATTACAAAATCCTCTTTCAAAAGTAAAAATATTATTTCTACTTCAAGACCCTTGCAATTAATTCATATGGATCTTTTTGGTCCTGTTAGCACCGCAAGTCTTGTTGGTAGATTATATATATATATGTTTTAATATATGATTTTTCAAGATATTGTTGGACAATATTTCACTCATCCAAATCTGAAGCATTTAGCGAATTTTCAAAATTATGTACTCGTATTCAAAATGAAAGAGATTTGAAAATTAAATGCATTCGCTTGGATCATGGAGGACAATTTGAAAATGATAAATTCACATCTTTTTGTGATATGTTAGGCATAAAACATGAATTCTCCACACCACACACACCACAACAAAATGGTGATGTAGAAAGAAAGAATAGGACACTTCAAGAATTAGCATGCACTATGTTATGTGAATATAAATTGCCTAACTCCTTTTGGGCCGAAGCCGTAAATACATCATGTTATGTTATAAATAGAATCATGCTTCGCCCATCTCTTAATCTCACACCATATGAACTCTATTTTCAAAAAAAGCCTTACGTATCTTACTTCAAAGTAATTGGTTGTAAATTTTTCATTTTAAATACTAAAGATATTTTGGGAAAGTTTTATGAAAAATGTGATGAAGGAACTTTTCTTGGATATTCTACAAATAGTAAAGCTTATAGAATTTTTAATAAAAGAACTAGAAAAGTTGAAGAATCAATTAATGTGAAATTTGATGAACCTGTTCCTTGTATAAAAAGACATTCCGCAGGCAAAGAGGATGATCACTTACCACCTTTGGAGCATGGTGACGAGGAACCTTCCAAAGAAGAAGAAGAGGAGGCCAAGGAAGATGAATATGTACCTCCAAGTGCATTGAAATTCGCAAAGGATCATCCACGGGAATTAATAATTGGTGAACCATCCATCGGGGTAAGAACTCGCTCTTCTCTTCATGAATCTTATTCTAATATTTGTTTTGTTTCCGAAATTAAACCAAAAAATATTTCAACCGCTTTAAATGATGAATTTTGGTTTTTGGCTATGAATGAAGAGTTAGAATAATTTGAGTGACATAATGTTTGGAAATTAGTAGAAAGACCATCTAATCACCCAATTGTAGGTGTAAAATGGATTTATAAAAATAATTTAGATGGTGAGTCAAGAATCATTAGAAATAAGGCACGCTTAGTAGCACAAGGATATTCACAAATCGAGAGGATAGATTTTGATGAATCTTTTAGACCCGTTGCTAGATTAGAGTCTATAAGAATTTTTCTAGCATTTGAAAGCTTTAAAAGAATAAAACTATTTCAAATGGATGTGAAATGTGCTTTTCTAAATGGGTTTGTAAAGGAAGAAGTTTATGTTGAACAACCCCTCGGTTTTATTAGTGAAAAATTTCCAAATCAAGTTTATAAACTCGAAAAAGCGCTTTATGGTTTAAAACAAGCGCCCTGTGCATGGTATGAAAGACTTACATCATTTTTATTAAAGCACAGTTATATTATGGGACGTGCAGATAACACTCTCTTCATTAAGCACAACAATGATTATATGATTATTTTACAAATTTATGTTGATGATATTATTTTTGGATCTACTAATGAAGTATTGTGTAATGAAATTATTTTAGTGATGAAAAATGAATTTGAAATGAGTCTAGTAGGAGAACTTTCTTATTTCCATGGTTTTCAAAT
Source organism: Dactylorhiza incarnata (assembly GCA_033032865.1). NCBI lineage: Eukaryota > Viridiplantae > Streptophyta > Magnoliopsida > Asparagales > Orchidaceae > Dactylorhiza > Dactylorhiza incarnata. The sequence continues at coordinate 531,931 of JAWHQI010000078.1, forward strand.
ATCACAAAGAAATTATGGTATTTTTATATGTCAAACTAAATATGTCATTGATATGCTTAAACGCTTTGGATTTGAAAACCTTAAACAAGCTTCTACTCCTATGAGTGCATCACTAAAATTAGGAAATAATGAATCGGGAATTTCTATAGATCAAACTTTATATAGGGGTATGATAGGATCACTACTTTATCTAAGTGCAACTAGACCCGATATTATGTTTGTCGTATGCTTATGTGCTGATTTCAAGCCAATCCAAAAGAATCTCATTTAAAAGCGGTAAAACGTATTTTTAGATATCTAATTGGGTCATCTAGATTAGGATTATGGTACCCACACAATAATTCATTTACACTTCACGGCTACTCCGATTCAGACTACGTCGGATGTTCACTTGATAGAAAAAGCACTAGTGGTACTTATCATTTTCTAGGACCTTCATTAGTTGCATGGTCTAGTAGGAAACAAAATTCGGTTGCACTCTCCAACACAGAGGCCTAATACATTGCATTAGGGAGTTGTTGTTTACAAGCACTATGGATGAGCCAAACTCTAGAGTACTTTGGTTTTCATCTAAAACATATTGAATTAAAATGTTACAACAAAAGTGCCATTGATCTTACAAATAATTCGGTACATCATTCTAGATCCAAACATATAGATGCACGTCATCATTTCATAAGGGATCACATTAAAAAGGAAAATATTAGGATAAGTTTCATTGGTACGGACTCTCAACTTGCTGATATATTCACTAAACCTCTTCCCGATGCAAGGTTTCAAATGTTAAGGTCTGAATTAGGAGTCTTAGACATTTTAGGATAAGTTATTTGAAAAATGCTACAGTTTTATACAATTTGAGCAATCAAGACATCTCCATAAATTACAAAATTTCTGCATAAGACTACTATAAGGACTCGTAATCAAGATAAAAAAAATGAAAATTTAAAATTCTCAAAAAATCACTTATTGTTTTCAGCGCTAGCACTAACGCCGGCGCTAGCGTGGGTAATTGATTTTTCTGTTTTTCAAAATTTCTAAAAATCTATAAAAATATGTTAGTTTATATGTACTACTTAGTTTTTGTATTTCTGACTTTTGTTATTTTTTTATCTATATTATGAAAAATCAACTACAAAACTTCAAAATTCAAAATACAAAAATATGTTTTTGTGGTTTTCTATTTTTCTTTCATTAAAAATGTTCAAAACAATAAAAAAACTGTATGATCTTTATTGTTAATATCTAGCATGTATGAATTCTATTATTTAGAATTATCTACAATGTTAAAACTTGTTTCTTCATATTACTATGAACATTGTTTTGTTTATCATGTTCTTATATATCTATTTAAACTGCATTAATTGTATTTAAGATATGTGTAAATGTATTGTGATTGATAATGAGACTTTTACACTCACTTATGTTTGGTAATGTACATGTGTGTTTAAATCTATAAAAATGCTTGCTTGTTTATTGTAATTGTATAATGAATTAAAATTTGCATAAGTTTATTATCTACACTACATTTGAATTGCACTTAAAGATTAAGAAAAGTGGTTTAAAATTTTTTTATTATGTTGAGTTTGCAAAATAAGTGTATTCGGAGAATGTTGTCGCACAAAAGTGAACAAAAAAATAGACAAATATAACTCCACCAAGCACTACTTGAACCTCCTGATAAGTCTTCATTAGCATTGTGAGGTTGAGCACCTTGGAAAGAATAGTAAAGTGTCTTGTGCAAACCTTGGTTATTACACCACTTTGTTAAAAATTATGTGCATTAAAAGTGTGTGAAAGTAATATACTTGTGTTTTATTGTGCACTTTACTCTACATATGTCTTGTATTTTGTGATTTTAATCATTTGTTAACATTGCTCAAAATACACTTATGTGCACTTCATTATCTTTCATAACACTTCTTCTCATGAGTATTGGATTCTAATGCTTTATCTATACCACTCTTTATATAATAAATGCACTAGATAACCTAGCTTGATCTCTACAATGTTTAGTATCTCTTAAACTTGAAATTAAGTAACATTGTAGTATAATCTCTTTTTGATATGTTCATTTCATGCTTGGTATCTTTATGAAAAACTTTGAGATTTCAAAAAGGTTAAAACATCTTTCAATTTTGAACTTAAACTCATATTTTTAATATGATTTTCATGCTTACAAAAGATGTTTCTTATAATCTTCCGCTTGCTTACAACTCTTATATTTTTATTTGAAATATCTTATATATACTATGCTTAAACTCTTTATCATTATCTATATTACAAAAGCTCGATCATGCTTTATCATGCCTCCTTACTACCCTCACCCCAACTTCTTTTGATAATACCAAAAGGGGGAGATTAATTGAAGAAATCTAGAGGAGAAATCTAAAAGATTAAGGGGAGTCTAATTATTGTAATTTAGGGGGAATAAAACAAAAATTGCATTTATGTAGGGGAAGCATTAAGATAGGGGGAGTATGCACTATTCTTATGCTTATCATATACTATAGTTGCACTTTTATCTCGCTTATCATATACCATAAACACTTTTGTTGATTTCTTGCTAAGAGGATTTGTTATTATCAAAAGGGGGAGATTGTTGGACTGGGTGTCACATCCCTTTGTTTGAGAATAATAAATCCCATATTGTATTTGATCATTCTTGTCATGTGTTTATAGTGTGCAGGAACTATAGGTGCAATACTCCACAGGTAGAAAGCATCTTGGAACCAACAAACTGAACTTAAGCACTACCGCCAGCGCTAGGGGTTACCGCAGGCGCTAGTGCTACCGCCAGTGCTAGCGCTACCGCCTGGTGCTAGCTCAAGTTCATGCATAATGCCACGCCGTCGATGATTTTGTAACTGCCTCCACACAAATACCACAGGCGTTAGGAGCTACCACAGGCGCTAGTGTCAAAGTCAATAAATTGATGGCTTCTCTCTTGTTTTGGTTAGAGCTTCCAGAGAGATTACTTGTGCCAAAATTCTAGAGCTGTTACTCTGCCGAAAGTTCATCTCCCACTCAAAGCCAAAGAAGATTTCTGGAGAAGGAAGCCCCCACGCTGCATCTGAAGAACGATCGCTTCAACCTTGCTTATGCTACATCGATCCTTCATCCTCAACTTCAGAAATCTCCACTACAACATTTAAGACCTACGACGACGCTTTTTCTGTGGCGTTTATAAAAAACGCCGCCATATATTTTATCTTTCGCCACGTTTTGCCTGAAAAACATGGCTAAAACTTAATTTCTGCAATGACGGCGTTTTTATAAAGACACGCAGCGAAAAATAAATTTTTAGCGGCACTTTCTACTGAAAACGCCGCTAAAAATTTCTGATTTAGGGCTACTCAACGAGTCCTCCTCATTCTATTCTTTCGCTCAATTTCGAGGCGTAGTGAACTCGGCTCGATCTCCCACCGAAAGAAGGTGAACACCAGTCGATCTCCTGCCAGAAGAAGGTGAACCCCGCTCGATCTCCTGACGGAAGAAGGTGAACAACGCTCGATCTCTAGGCCGCGCGATCATTTCACCGCGTGAGGTGAAAGAGGAGAGCGAGGAAGAGGATTCTAGAACTTCATTATGTTCCCGAAGGAAGGTGCGGTTGCTAGGTTATCTTCTGATGCAGTTTAGCTTTCTTCTTTCCCATGAACCGTTGCCTGTAGATTATTTCATTTTTTTCCATCAGTACATCAGCTGTTCGATGAAATGTCACAATGGACATGGGTTACCATGTTTGCTCACTGTGTTGATTTTTAACTATGCTATGGATCATGTTCTGTACCATCAACTGTTTCTCATCATATTTCATATGATCTTTAGCTATTGAGGGCTATTGACATGAGATGTTAAATTTTTTTTGCACCTCTTTCTCATCATCTTTTAATAATGTTTTCTGTATATCCCTTTACCTATAGCATTTGTCGTGCCAGTTATATATAGTACTTGTTGAGGTAGAATAATGCAGAGGTATACAAGCCCCGAGTTGGGGAAATCTGTTTTGGGATGGGTTTCACCATTTGGAACGGGGCCAATGCCCCCCAATGTATTGCAAACCCTGTTAAGATGCAAAAATGAACCTCAGGTGGTGTGAGGGCATGGCTATATATGAGGAGCAAGTTTAAATGATGTTTTTACAAGGGATTTGGCGATAAATATATTAAATTCACTCCTAAAATGTCTTTATAATGTTGTCTCGTGTAGTTTATTGTTAAACTTATACAATTCTTGATTTTCTGCAGTTGAGGGAAGCAAAATCATATATTGAAAAGCTTGATGACCATAAAGCTCACCTGGAGGTGAACTTCTGTTCTTTTTGTATATTTATTTGTACATGAGACATATATGACGATGGTGTAGGCATTCATGTGTTGTCACTATTATCTTGAGTATGTCATAATATCTTATGTGTTATTAATGTGCATGTTTTCAGTGGCATTTTTTTATATTGTCAAGAAATAAGAAATATAATTTGACGTCTAGTCATTTCGATTGACTCTATTAATCAAGGGTGAAAGGACTTACGCTGGGAGCATAAAAATGAGTATTAGTAATGGGATTCATCATTACAAGTGATTGTTCCTTGTCTGAGAGCAGAGATTTATGTAGCATGCTGGGAGCAAAGATTTATGTAGCATGCTGGGAGCAGAGATTTGTAGTCATGGATGAAAGAAGAAATTCTAGTGATCGAGAAGAGCACAAATGGAGACAGGGAAAGTGAAGGCTCTCCTAGTGCACTGTAAAAATGGTAATAGTGAAGATTTGTTTACTGAGGAAGATTAGTATTCTGTATTGTCTTAACAATAATATTTGCATTGAAAAATAATTTCCTGACAAGACTAATACCTTCTCATTGTAGTTTTCATATGTCCACATGCTGTATTTTCATTGTTGAAGTTTTTGTGGAAAAATTTTCCTTTCCCAATTGAGGGTTTTGTTTTAGTCATTTTATATGCAAGTTTAAGTATGGAGGGAGACAGAAATATTAGTTCAATTATCAGATGCCTTAATTTTGGTTCAATTATATTGATAAATTTGACTATCAATATTAGGTAGTTACATCCTAACTGAAAATCCTTCTTCAGTTTTGGTTGTTCTTACATAGTCTGCTTCTTTAGTATTGATAAAATGATATGATAGTCACTTTCAATTTCAATTCCAGGCTTTCAGTCATTTAGTTTCCGAAATCAATGTACCTTAAGTAGTTCTGACAGCTTGCCAGCTCCATTTGGAACATTTGATCTTACTCATTGCTCCAGCGAGACAATAATATGGAACAAATTGCGCGAAGAAATGGAGCTGCGGAAGAGTGGGAGTTCAAATTTTACTCATTGTTTGGATGATAGAAATGTAGCATTTTGGTGTGTACGTAGCGATTTTGGGTTGTATATAGCGGTTGGCTCCTCATAACTATTATTGGTGTGCCTGTAACACCACTCTAATTTTCAGGCAACTCTTAATTTTATAATGTTAGATTGCAAATAGTTTATACAACTATATCTCAGCGGCTTCTATATATCTATTTAATTAGCCCGGTGCTATTTTGATGGATCTAGTCATCTACATCCATTTTTACAAAAATAGAAATAAAATATTTGGCAGCGGTTTTGTTTCCAAATGCCCCCACAGGGCCGAATTTTTTTTTAAAAAAAAATCTTTGAATTAGCGGCGTTTTTTAATTGACAAACGCCTCCAAAAACAAATAGATTCCGCGACGCTTTTAGAATAAACGCCGCAAACCTTTTCGCGGCGTTTTTCAAAACAAACGCAGCGGAGTTTTCTGCAGCGCTACCTTCTGCGGAGGTTTAGCGACAAAGCACCGCCAAATGCCTTAAAAATGCCGTCGTATGCCTAATTTGTTGTAGTGCTCATAGAGGGAGTTCTTGTTATTTACTTTATTTCATTATTGTAATTTTTGTAGTAGAATTCGCCTTGTGTTGGCGACAAGGTCCTTGCGCGGCTTAGGGGTAATTCATCGCATGTGTTGGCGACTAGATCTAGGGGTGCTCGAGGCCATATCCGGGGAAGGATTGGCTAGAGCGGCTTGAGGCCATATCCGGGGAAGGATAGGCTAAAGCCAACCGGTTTGTGGGGAGACAAGTCGGTTTAGAAAAGGAAAAATTATTAACATTTGTACGTCTCCGATTTCTAGCGATATTGAAATCAAATTTATGTAAACACTTATTCATATAATACAATCATGTCTCTATTTGTGTTTACTTGATTTCTCTCATTTGGCGTAAATTTTATTATTGGAAATTACTTTTTTGCTAAATTGTTATTTTGCTCTCTTGTTAGCTTTAGAACAATATAGTAAATTGCTTAATATTAAAAAAAGAATTTTATTCCCTTATTCACCCCCACTCTAAGGGCACTTATTGATCCAACACTTATGGCTTGCATAGAAATCCATGTAGAGTAGATTTCTATTTATACTTTTAGTTTTATATCTTTCTATTAGCGTAAATGTTGTTTACTCTACTCAAAATTGGTGAATCCGATGTGAATCAAACGGTAGCATAGGGATGATGGTAGACGATTGCTAGATACGTATTTCTCGAGTCTGGAGGAAGGATGGACTTTCTCGGTGGCTAAGAACTTGCCCCAAGCGACTCTTGAAGCATTGGCATAGGATGATTCTAATGCTCGAGCGTGATGTAGGCCATCATTCTGGCCCGGCTGAGCTTGTTTACCTTGCCTATTGCCTTACCCTCGCTAGCCCTTTTGTGTCTACCCCTTCCTTTTGATTCAGCTCCACATTCATCTCACCAAAGCCTAAAATCTAATCCTAGTCGCACACCCAAATTTGAGCTTTCGTCTTGTTTTATTTTTAGTTTGTGGATGTGTTGATTGGAAATTTGTTGAAAAAGAAAAGAAATAAAATAAAATAGAAAGAAGAATGAAAAAGAAAAAAAGATTTTTTTTGAAATAGTTAAATTGAAAAATGCTGAACAGTTTTTATGTTGGGAGTGAGCGGTGCACACACCATGTTGTGAATTCCAAGTCTAGGGGTGTGATGCACTCGCACGTCTTTTTGTCCATTGGTAGTTTTATTTGTGTGCTCATTTGGGTTTGGTGCTAGCCTTCTCGTTTATCATTTTTTATCAAACCGTAGCCCAAGCCCCGTTTCGTACCTAAGGCCCTACTGACTCGCGCTGTGAACCTATCTAGTTTCATGGAGAGAGTGCGAACGGGTGAGCTTATGGTCACCTACACTGATGGATTTGGGTGGAGGCTGTTCCGAACCCTGATCCTTGGCAATGTGCATCTTAATGATCAGTCTATTTTCTCCCTATGCATGACCGAACGATTCTCCGTGATTCACATTTTGAGTGGTAGTAATAGACATTTACTATTGTATAAATTTATAAACTATCTTGTATAATTAGAAATCTATTCTATTGTATTTTTGTGCACGTGATCGTGCGACTTTGAATGGTATTCCGTGTCACAATTTCTGTGCTAGCTAGCTATTTTCCCCATCTGCATCGAATGGTTTGCTCAGGACGCGCAAACGGTTAAGTCTGGGGGGGGGGGGGTGATGAGTCTCGATTATATAGGGGTTTTCGGACTCATCTGGGCTTATTTTCTCACTCGTGCACTACAATTTTAATTGTAAATCACTCATATTTATCTTTGTTAGGATTGTACACTTAGTGCACAATTATCGCCCATCATGGTGTGCAATTGTGCATTTTGTGCTGGGGGTATGCCTTCGGGGGCTCCCTATGCTTGTCTTGCTGTTATTTTGGATGCTAGTCTTATTTCTTGTGTGGTTGGTGTCGTGGTTTGAATGTGTACAAGTGGATCATGTCCATGAGCTGAGCATTGCAGTCTGGGTAAATTGCACGACTGTGCGATTATTGTTGACACACGATCGAGACGATCGTGCAATTTACTCAGAGCCATTTGTGATGATGTTCATCGTGGGTTTTCCTTAACGCACGATTGAATCCAATCATGCATGAAGAAAAATCACATGACCTACCTGGAAGCAGGAAAAATCGGCGACCTGTCCAACCCCGTGCATTTTTGGTCGTGCACGAGCATTCCGCTCATGCATGAACAAAAATGCATGACCTTCCTGTAGCTCTAGGCGTTGTTCCTCTCTTTCAATCGCATGATCCAAACGCACGGTCGTGCATTTTGGTCGTGCATTTCTTAAATTAATGCCCCTTATTTAAGTGCGCAGAAATTCTGACCTAAGGGGATGGATCATTGTAGATAGAGTGAGGAGCGGGAAAAGCTCTGTTTTTTCGCCCCTTGTGAGCTCCACCTTGGGAGAGGAGATCCGGCCATCATTCAATCGCAAATATTTGCCTAGGACTTCATCTCCGGCCACCACCATCATAGCTAGATCTCATGTTCAGTTGCAGAATACTTCTTGCTGCCATTTGGAAGTTCTCCGACGAGATTACTGCTAACAATGACTAGCGAAGGAGACAGGCTCATTAGAAGGAACTAACAACTCCTCTCCCTACCCCGGTCGTCAACCGTGGACCGAGCTCGGACAAGGACTGACAACCCTTGAGTCCGACCGCGAATCCCGGCAAGCCTTCGTATGCTCAGTTGTATTTCTTCCCACCTTCCTTTGTTGTAGTATAGTTTATGAACTTGTGGAATGCGGTTATGATGTGTAAAAATACACTGTGCTTAGTTTTATTAATCATGTACTTGTGCTTGACTTTGTGGTTTTTACTTCCGTGGTGCGCCTAATTTATTTCCTCCCTGCTGCCTGTTGTGTGTTTGTGCCATCCTAGCCATTGCTAGGAGCTTGCTTGGTGAAGAGGTGATTGCGACCCTCGTTGCTCTTTCATACACCATATTACCCATTTGGGTTATCCACCCGAGCGACGCATTGAAGGCGACCCGCATTTTATTTCCTATTTGTAGTGTAGAAACACAGTCACAAAACCCCCCATTTGGTTCATTTCACTCTTAAAATTATTCTTCTGAATAGTGAACTCACACTCACCACCTGCACTCCTCGATAGATCGATACTTGGAGACTTGCTCCCAGCTTTATTACTTGAACGACCAGTGCGCTTGTCGTTTGCGCATCAGGTTAGCACAGAAATAGGGGAAAAAGTCATGTGAATCCAAGTACCTGTCCGGCGAGTGCGGGATCATGCAGCATGTCCCGGAGGGAGGAACCTGTCATCCCAAAGCGTCGCGTCACCACCAGCAACCTCTACAGAATAGGGGAGGCGGAGCGAACCAGGGACCTCGCTCGCGAGTAACTAGCGGCGACATCATGCGTATGTTCTGAAGACCGCTCTGTGGTGCATTTAGCCTGAGCGAGTCAGGTAAAATATCGCCGAGTTGGTCCTGTGAGGCGAGTGGGGGCATAACCCTACTAATAGTAGGAAGCCTCGCACGCCTAGCTCGCAAGGAGGCTAGTGAGTGGCGCCTTCAGGGGCAACTCGCCCAGCAGGGGCTGCAGCTGAATTTACCCTGATACCGCTGGTGGGCTGCCAATAGCCCTCCAGAACAGCAAAGTTTGGTTGTTAGCAGCCAGTTTGGGGTGCGTATAACAAGACCAAAAGGCGGAATCCCTCTATTAGCAGACCAGTTCAAAAAGGTTATAAATAGACCCTTTGGGGCACCTTGAGAGAGGACTAGATATTTGCTTCTCCTCAAGGTCTCTTTGGTTAGTTCCCTCAGCTCTCCAAGGTGCCCAGCTACAGTCTTTGCTTAGGAGAGGAAGCGCTCAAAAGATCTTCCGGGTGTATGGTGGGACCTCCACACAGTCGCCAAGGGTCGTGTCTTTCGTTCTGATTCTTCGGTTAGGTTTCTCCATGGGATCAGTAAGTGCTAGCTTCCCCTTTGCAGGTGTCTGAACTCCTTGTTGGGCCAGATACTGGTTTCAACATTTGTAACCTTTATATTTTTATCGGTAGAGAAATTCGTTGTGTGCTTGGCGAATAGGGCCTTGCGAGGACTAGGGAGAATTCACCTCGTGGGTGTGGTGACTAGGTCTATGGTTAGATCTAGGGGCGGCTCGAGGCCTCATCTGGGGAGAGATAGGCTAGAGCCCACCGGTCCTTGGGAGAAGGGTCGGTATAGAAAATCAAAAAGGTTTTTATGCATTCGCCTCAATCTCAAGTGTTATTGGGATAAATTTTTGTAATGATTCTATAAGCAATAATACTATATGTTTTTCACTATTATCATTATGCAGTTTCTGATCTATGAAATCTAAATGAAAAGCCATTCTCTGTCACTAACACCTAGCGGTAACACTACCGCTGGCGGTAGTAATAATGTTCACATTTGTCGTGTCTAATACAACCCAGTCTCATAAAAATCCTACAACAGTGTCTTAACTAAAATATTTTAGTAAATACAGTCAACTCATTTGAATAAACTAAAGTAAGTTTAAAAGTTTTTTAAAACCCTTATTCACCCCCCCTCTAAGGGCGCCTATAGATCCAATGGAGAGCCCAGTGAGTGGTGGAGATATCTTTGACGGGGGCGGCTTCCGGAAGAAGAGTATTTTCTATGATGAAGTTAGCGAGCACTTGGGATTTGATATCTGATTGTGGTAGAAAGTGGATATCAAACTCTCCCAGCTCTACAGCCCACTTTACTAATCTCCCGGATACCTCTGGCTTTTGGAGGATGTACCGCAATGGTAACTGAGTTAATACCTTTATCGTATGTGCCGGGAAGTATGACTGAAGCTTTCTTACAGAAGAGATGAGGGCGAAGGCCATTTTATCGTCCATCGGGTATCTGGCTTCGACATCGGTGAGAACCTTGCTGCGTTAATAAAAAGGCCGTTGGACTCCTCCTTCGTCTTTTACCAGTACCGAGCTAACGGTCGTGGGGGATATTGCTAGGTAAAGGAACAAGACCTCACCAGGTATAGGTTTGGATAAGAGCTGGGGTGAGGCCAGGTACTGTTTTAGGTGCTCAAAAGATGTCTGACAGTTGTCCATCCTCTGAAATCCAGAGTGACGCGCCCCTCAAAGGACTTTGAAGAAGGGGAGATATTTATTTCCTGTCCGTGCCAGAAACTGCGAAAGAGCGGCAATTCTTCCATTTAAGCACTGTACTTCCTTGATGGAACGGGGTTTGCCTCGATCCCTCGACGGGTCACCATGAAGTCCTGGAACTTTCCTGCCGTCACACCAAATGCACATTTGCTGGGGTTGAGCCGCATTTGGAAATGGCGGAGAAGCTGAAAGCATCCATCCTGATCTTCTAAGTGGTCACGGCAGTGGACACTCTTTACCAGCATGTCGTCCACATAAACCTTCATTGTGCTTCTGATAAGGTCATTGAATACTTTGTTCATTAGCCTCCGGTAGGTTGCCCTAGCGTTCTTGAGATTGAAAAGCATGAATTTGTAGCAGTTTACTCTTTTGTCTGTTCGGAATGCGATGTGCTCCTCATCTTCCAGGTTCATCCTAATTTGGTGGTAGCATGAGTATGCACCCATGAAGCTAAGGAGCTCATGTCTGGCTGTTGCGTCGACCAGCTGATCAATTCTTGAAAGGGGGAAACTATTTTTTGGGCACGCTTGATTTAGATTACCATAGTCGACGCACATCCTCCACTTCCCTGAGGCCTTCTTTACCATGACCATATTGGCCAGCCATGTGGAGTATTTTGCTTCACGGATGAACCACGCTTCCAAGAGCTTCTTCACCTCTTCTTCGATTGCCTTGAGCCACTCCAGGGCGAAGTTCTACTTCTTCTGGATCACTGGCCTGCAAGCAGGGTTAATATTTAAAGAGTGGAAGATGACCTAAGGATCTACCCCAGGCTTATCTTCCGGACTCCATGCGAAGATATCTTCATTAGCGTGGAGGAAGAAGTCATATTCTTCCCGCTCTTCCGCAGATAGAAGGGACCCGACCTGAACTATCCTGGTCGGGTCATGATAGGAGAGTGGTACTTCTATGAGTTCTTTGACGGGCGATCCACATTGTAGAGTGGCTTCATCCCATAAGTCAAAGTTGTCAATATTGAGAGCGGATGCTTCCATCGATCGGGCCTTCTTTAGGAAACACGTTCATGCTACTTCTGGTTTCCTCTTACGAACCTTATCCCTGCGGCGGTCGGGAACTTCAGGGCTAGGTGCGGGATAGAGGGAATTTCTCCTAAGATGGATTGAAGTAGTCTTCCAAATATGGCGTTGTAGGAAGAGGTGGACTTGTTGGGTCCATCATTCCTTCACTTGACCCATAGCGCCCTTTCCTACTTCCTTAAAGAAAAATTAGCGCCCTTCCCATTAGTCCTGGATTTTGGGAAAGTTGGTTGCGCTTGATCCTACAAGTGTTATCAGAGGGAGGTTGCAGGTTTGATTCTGGGGGGGCGCTGATTAAATCGAGAAATTTCTCTACCTGTGTGGGTCCTGGCGGTTCATACGACCGCAACCTTGTAAAAAACCACCTCTGAGCCATGCGGTGCACCACCTCTGATCCATATGGAGAACCTCTGAGCTTGCGAGTCATGCTAGATGCTGGGGAGGGGGGTTATTGGGTCCAACGTTCCTTCACTTGACCCGTAGTGCCCTTTCCTACTTCCTTAAAAAAAGGTAGCATCATTCCCATTAGTCTGGGCTTTTGGGATAGTTGGTTGCATTTTATCCTACAGGACTCCACCACCATGAACTTGATGACGTTCGTTGATTGCCTTGGAAATTCTCCCAATGTAACTGGAAGGGTGATCAGACCCTGAAACGGAACAGGCCGGTTGTTGAAACCGTAGACGGGCCCGGCTGCAGGGCTGAGCTGATCCTTTGTGAGTTTCAAGTTTTGTAAAGTGGACAAGAATAGGACATTGACTGAGCTTCCGTTGTCAACTAATATCCTTTTAACATTGAAGCAAGGGTCCCTAATTCCTGTGGTGTGCAGGTCCTGATGTGGTAGTCGTAGAACTTGCAGATCCTCTTTCCCGAAAGTGATTGTGATATCCTATTTAAGCATCTTGTCGTCGTTGTCCCTGTGGGGCTTGGCAATTAAGAGAATCTGTGTGGCTAGGGCGGGAGGTCCAGAGATCGTCTCGATTTCTCCCACCATCGACCTACCCCTTGTAGCACCTTAGGTAGTGGGGCGGGGGGGGGGGGGGGGGGGGGGTGTTCCCTTGCCTCCCTAGATGGATGAGGTTGGTTTGGAATTTTCCCATGCAGAAATCATCCCAGAAGTCCCAGACGGACGAGACGCTCAGTCTCATCCTTGAGCATGGAACATTCTTCGGTGTTGTGCCCGGTTCCTCGGTGGAACTCGCAGTACTTCGATTGGTGGCTTCTCGGATTCAGGAAAGGCACTCTTGGCCTATGAAGTTCTAGGTTATCTTGGATGGCGTAGAGCATGTTGGTTCAGCTGGTGTTCAACGGGGTGTACAATATGGGCGGTCGCGGATCTGGATCTCTCCGGGGATTGCGACGACACTCGTCAAAGCAGCGTTCGTCCGTACGCCGCTCTTCTTGCCATCCGAAGCCTTTCACTAGCCCTCTTTTCCTTTTCTGGTTGCCTTCAAACTGTTGTCAGTGCTCCTCGATAGACTCATCTATAACTATCTGAGCTTCTACCCGATGAACGAGATCAAGATAACTTGGCACCATTTCCCTCATCAAGGCTGAGTAAAAACCACTTGGACGGAGTCCCCCCCCCCCCAAGGAAGATGCCCCGCAAGAGCTCGGGATCAACTACCGGGATTTGCTTGGCCTCTGTGGTGAAGCGGCGAAAGAAATCCCTAAGAATTTCTCCGCTGTTCTGGCGAATTCCTAAAAGATGAGAGGGGTCTCAGACAATTCTGCGATTGGCAATGAACTGGTCTGTGAAATGTCGCGCCATCTCTACGAAGTTGTTTATGGCTCCTTCTTGTAGAGAGTGGAACCAAGTGCGTGCTTGCCCTTTAAAGTTTGCTGGAAACACATGGCAGAGGAGTCTATCTGGAGTGTTGTAGAATCTCATGATAGTAGTGAAATGGTTGACATACTCTAGTGGGTCATCCGTCCCATCGAATGTCTCTATGCTGGGAAGCTTGAAGCCATGGGGAATTGGGTGAGCCAAAATGTGAGGCACAAACGGGGAGCCGTTGCGCAGGGGATGGCATGCAAAAGCTGTGTGCCGCCAACTTGACCGTACTCTTCTGCTATTACATTGCGGATTTCTTCTTGAGCGGCCCTTGCTATATATAGCTCGTGTAGGGCCAATTCTTTCTCGGTGTTGGTGATGGTGGTCGCCTTCTGGTCCTCAAGCGGGATGAGCGAAGCTTGCTGCATCCGAAAGTTCTTCTGGGACATTATCTGCCTGAGCCGCGACTTCAATCAGAGCATGGTTCGGGGCTGGGTGGAGCAGAGCATTTGTATCATAGGTGGAGCAGGAGGTCGAGGAACCTCGAGATTCCTTAGTAGGGTCAGCATCTCAGTTTGATGCTCCTCTATTTGACGTATGCATCCTTCTAGCGTTACTACATGAGCACTTCTTGGTTGGTCCATAATGGGCGCGTTCATGAGTGAATGCGAGGGAGGTGGGTCGACGCATCTCCTGGGGATTGATCCTTCAGTGGTCCTGACACTTCTTCTCACCATTGTTGAATATTACTGCAAAGTGAATTCTGGCTCTGGAACTTCTTCGTAGAGTTTTGGGAACATGAGTTCCCACAGACGGCGCCAAACTATTGTGGATCACTCGATGCTCTTTGTAGACCTGTCTAATTGAACCACATTAGTTTGAGAGCAAACCGAGCGCGCAAACAGTCAATGAATGAATCAATAAGTAACACGAAGACTTTTAACGTCAAAAACCCAGAAAGGGTGAAAAATCAGACGGCCGGAGCTGTGCCAGCCAAATTCAACTATCTGCTGGGGGATTACAATTAGAAACTAAGAAATCGAGCGCGATAGGTCGCTGCTTGTTATAATGGTGAAAGGAGAGAGAGAACTATGACGGTGACAGGACACCTCTCAGAAAGCTGAATGCTTTTTCTTGTGAGAACAAAAGTGAGATGACTGAGTCGACTTTCTTGACCCAAAGGATTCCCAATTGCTTAAGAAGATTGTTTTCTGAAGTGAAAGAAATCTTCAAGCACTCAAAGGATATCTTCGAAGCCTCGAAGGAGATCTTCAAAGGCCGAAGAAGATGTTCAAGCGCCGAAGGAGAACTTAGAGGAAATCTTCAACAGAGCTCTCTTGGGTGTAGAAGGCAGGGTATCTTGAAATAAAGGCTCTGCGCTCCTTTTATAGCCTTGGGCAGGAGTAGCCTAGTAATTTTGTCGTTGTAACCACCTTAACCACCTGACGGGCGAATCACGCTGGTCGATTTGGAGTACATGGATCACCATTTTTGTAAATGACCGTTTCGCCCATCGGCTAGTTCACGCAAGTTGGGCAGTTCGGGCAGCTTCGACGACAATGATGAAAGCGGAAAACAAAACCTGCAATCTGAGAAGTAAAGAAAGGTTAACTGCAGTGCGCGTAATGAACATGTGAGCGTTTGGAGCACGCAACAAACACGTGTGCGTTCTTAGCGCGCAACGAGCATGAGAGCAGTCTGAGCGCGCTACGAGCACATGAGCGATCTCAGCGCGCAACGAGCACAGGAGCGCTCTGAGCGCACAATGAGCACGAGAGCTCTTTGAGCATGCAACGAATAGGGGAGCATTTCGGGCGCGCAATGAGCATGAGAGCATTCTGAGCGCGCAACGAGCACGAGAGCGTTCTGGGCGAACGGAGATCGGACGAGTGAGACTGGAAGGCAGTTGCTATGGAAGTGAGGACGTGCCCTTCGAAAGTCACGCCATTCGAGAAAAAGGGAAACAAGACCCCTAGGGAAATGGGGGTACCAACCGCACCCTGCAAAAGGGGGTGTGGTTTGGTCGCACCCCCATGGGTGGTGCGATTTGGCCGCACCCCTATGAGTGAGTGCAGCTTGGCCGCACCCCACAATGGGGGTGCGGCTTGGCCGCACCCCTCTATGGTGGTGCGGTTTGGCCGCACCCCACCTTGGGGGGTGTGGGCTACCCACACCTCACTAGTGGGGTGCATTACTAATCGCACCCCAGTAGTGGGGTGCGACCTTGACCGGGCTCCGCCCCTATTGTGAAGCGCGACTGTACCCGGTGATGGCGGGCTTCGCCCGACCCCGACGTGTTGCTGTTAGGCATCCTTGACCTCATCCACGCGGGCTTTGCCTGCCTCCACACGGGCTTCGCCCATGCTCGATGCATCTGCAGGCTGTGCCTGCAACTAATACATATGAGTACTCGAAATAACCGTAAAAAATATACATCAATATTACAATATTTATTTTCTAGAAAAATATACTTATATACATTAAAATTTTATTTCTCTCTCCCTCTCTCCGATTTTAACAATGGGGGAGTCAGGAATTCAGCTTGAGGGAGGGAGAGTAATGTTGGTTTTTTTTTTTTACAACCATACATCGTATGTAGGCGCAGCCGAAATAAAGAGAAACAACCCAAAAGACTCGGATCGGGCAATGAACATTGAATCAAGAAGTAATGAAAACTACTAGGCATAAATTACCTTAGTGGAGTTGGATCGAATCCAACCTAGATGCTCCAAGAAGAAGATTCCTGTCGGCGGCAAAGAGAGTTCTCACGTAGAATTATGTCTACGTCTCTACAGAGATCCACACGAGCTGGGAGAAGAACGACTGCACCTTGCACTTCCACAAACTGCTAGGTTCGCTCCAGGAAGAACAATAACGACGACGATCGCCGGAGAGGAGGTCGGCGGAGGCGAACGAGGCGGCGGAACTCCTTCCGTCTAGGGTTCGGGCGGAACTCTTCCGTCGGCTCCTCTTCTTTTTCGAATAAGAGTAGTGCTGAACCCTTAAGTTTAAGTACTATTTATATCCGAAGTATAAACAGACCTAAAAGAATCGCTATCCGCAGTCCATACAGAAAAAGAACTCTTTCTGTAACAATTCGTTGGGATTTCACGAATCAGCATTCGTCGAGTTTACACGGGACAATCCGACGAATTCCGACAAATCACATCAGACGGCAACATTTGCCGAGTTAAGGATCTCTGTAACAATTCGTCGGGATTCCACGGAACAATCCGACGAATCCGACGAATTCCGACGAATCATATCAGACGGCAACATTTGCCGAGTTAAGGATCTCTGTAACAATTCGTCGGGATTCCACGGAACGATCCGACGAATTCCGACGAATCCGACGAATCATATCCGACGAATTCCGACAAATTCCGACAACAACATTTGCTTTACCTCCCCTATTCTATATGGTGATTGGTAACCTTTACCAACACAGTCACTCTTCCAACTTTTCCACATGCTCTTATGTGCGACCCTGCAGGCTCATATCGCGTTGGCAGTGATATTACATGTTTGACCACTTCTAGATCACAATGGTAACTCCAACAAGTAATTTGCTTCAAATTGCTATTTGCAGTCCAACATCAGGATTAGATCTTGTGATCGAATGGATAGGATTTGTTTAATTGTTTTAAACAGAATGAAATTAAAAAGAACATCTCATATTTCTTTATAGATAGTATTTATACATTTATTTATATATATATATATGTATATATATATATGTATATGTATATGTATATGTATAGATATATATGTATATGTATATATATATATATATGTATATATATATATATATGTATATATATATATGTATATATATATATGTATATGTATATATATATATGTATATGTATATATATATGTATATGTAAATATATATATGTATATGTAAATATATATATGTATATATATATAAATATATGTACATGCATATATATATATACATACGAGCATCTTCGCACGGGCTACGCCCGTGCTCGATGCTCTTCGCAGCGACAGTACACTTGCAGCGACGGTACCTTTGCCCAAAGTCACCCCTTCTCGGGCCATCGGTCAATTGACAGCGGACCGGGAGCCCATGGGAGCAGCGCGGCAGAACTCCCGGCTCAACGGTGTCCCAACGCGACGACAATCATGCAGCTCGCAAACACCCGTGCACGACAGTACCCCGGGCACAATAGTAATATGACTGCGGCCATCACTCTGCCTGCAATCACCTTCTCTCGGGCTCACAGAAATGGCACAACGGTTTCCCCTCCGCTCGCCACACCCGAGCATTGTAGTCGCACTGTCAATTGACCGAGCGCCCGAGGAGGGGTGACATTGGGCAAAGGTACCGTCGCTGCAAGTGTACTGTCGCTGCGAAGAGCATCGAGCATGGGCGTAGCCCGTGCGAAGATGCTCGTATAGTACTGTCAATTGACTGAACGTCAATTGACTGAACATCCTAGAGCGGGCGCGTTTGGGCGGAGGCACCGTCGCTGCCGGGGTACTGTCGAAGCAATGATGCTCGCATGTATATATGCGTGTGGAAATGAAATTTTAATCTCAGTCAATGAATATAGAGTCATCGATTGTAATTATGCGAGTCAATAATTACTATGTGTGTTATACAGAACAATGTAATTCCAAGCACATTTTGATACTATAAACTACGGAAATGTGGTGAGGACAAACTTCCACAATTTGCTTCCAGGCAGTTGTGAAGAAGGAATGTTGTAATTACGTAACATATGAGAGGACTGGCCCATTAATAAAGTTGAGGCATACTGTAGGGTTGCATCACAGTTGGCAGCCATTAGGAGTAGTCCAACCCATAATTAAGTATTGATTTCAAGAGTTCAGGCACAACAGTCAACTAAGCTTGACTTTCACGCACAACCGTCTAAATTTGACTTGCTCATCACCCCAACGTCCAACATAGAAATAGAAATGAAATGACGTGCAAAAGGAGAGATAATTTAGAACAAATTTTAATCAAATATTTCAAGTGGAGTCGTATTAACTGCAGTAGAGAGAGCATTTTCAATAGATTTCATCCCTGTCTCATAGTAATAGTAATGTAATGGGGCAGTGTTTGCATAGAAACACTTGTAGGGAAGCAAAAATCTGAAACCCAAACGAAGACAAAGTGAATGAGGGGCGGATATTCTACCATCAACCGCTTGACTTGAACACTGCTCCTCCCTGCGCTCTGTGGCCAGTCAAAGCTGAGCATTTGGTCGATAATGGCAGTCTAACAGTGATCATGGGTGTGGAACGCAACAAAGATCCACCGCTCGGGCAAATGTGTACCCATCCATCTCCCTCACTCTATATTTCTATCTGCAATGACAGCTGCAGGAAATGCAGGAAACTCACGACTCAGAGCTGCAGTTGATTTCAGAGCTACAGGAAGATTAACATTCCATATGGACATCTATGACATTTCAACAACAATGTCGAATAGGTAGAAAAACCATATTGCTACAAAAAACCATGAGAATAATATTCGAAAGTTTAAATTAGATTAAAGAGGAACAATTTATGCGCCTTCTACACATGGTAGCTGTGTAAGCTTAGAAAGTGCTTCTTTCTACAGTCATGTAGCATGCCTTACAAATGTCAATATATTTTTTACCTTGTTATCCAGCAAAGATGCAGTTCATAATCTTTTAAGGATCGTGATATTGAGAGAACCTATTTGGCAGCACATAAATCTATAACATTCTCATATTATATTATTAAAAAAAATTCTATTTCTTTACCACCAAACATTTTGCTATGTTGCAGATTTCAAAATCTCCATCAACAAATGTAAAGTTGTGTTGGGAATAAAACTTCTCACCACCAGTGCCATCCCAAAGAAAGCGTAAAGTTGCGGTGGGAACTTTCAGGACTGTGTTTTGGCACAAATTTCAGTTGTGGGGGGTATTTCCAGCGTTCATGAACGCTAGTTTTGTGAAGAAAGAATTCTTCTACTCCGAATGAACTTTTCTTGACGTATGTTCATTCTCAGCTACCCATTTTTGTGAAGAAAGAATTCTTTCATCGAGCCAGCCCTTCAACATCATTCTAAAACTAATGGTCGAGGTGTTGGAAGGGCAAAATGGGAAACTGCATATATGCCTAGCTAATTGGAAGCAATTTTGAGGACTATAGTATTTATTTATTTGTTTTAGCATTTTTACAGCATATATAAAATGGTACAGCCAAACTCAATTTCCCAACTACAATTTTAGCACACAAATTCAACAATTTTAGCATCGACAAATTCCATTTGTAATAAATATATTCAACTCGATATACTGTATTCAACAAATGACAAAAGAGAAATTTATAATTTTACTGCATACGAAATTGTTTGTGGCTACTGATGAGGTCCCCTATTTTATTAGAACATGAAAATATAGTTGGTGGTTCAAGCAAACAAAATGTGAAACAGGGAAATCAATATTAGTAGTAGAAAAGGGTTCATAATCTGACCTAACGCATTCATTTTACGCTTCGTCATTGGAGCCTGTGAAAGAGTAAACCCAGCTGAAAATGCAGTCTCCGGCAATGTGGGCTGCGCCGCCAACCGAGAATTTCAAACACAGAAGTAGTAGTAAATTTATAGGTGCAAATTGCGGTTGTACCTATGCTAACAATGATGGCCCGCTCGACAGCGTCGAAGACACAGTTGCATTCAATTTCAGATGAGAGCAGAGTTGGAGCAGAGTGCAACATGTAATCTGGAGGAACTCTGATCATCAACTATCTTCTCTTTTTCAGACATGTTGCTCAATTTTAATTCACCTATAAATTACCAAGTGACTTAGAGTAAAATAAAATCAGATAGGCGAAACATTTGAGTCATCGTAGAGCAGAGGAATGCAAGTTTGACTAATATAAAATATTAGATACAGTGACTTAAGTAATTGAAAATTGAGAAGATGAAATGTAAAAAAAGTAATTGTGAAACAAAATAAAAAGCAGATATCCTGAAACCAAAAAAATAAAGCACGTAGAAGCGAAAAATATTTTTGAAATTCCAAAACAAAAAATAGTACATAGCAGTGAATCCATGTTTGTGAAGAATTTCATATATTTTTTAGTTTGGTATGAGGAATCTTGTAGATGCCCCAAATTGACGGAAGATAAAATCCCATTGTTGAACACCTGATAGGTGTGGAGGCACCTTGGGTATGAGAATTCGGACACCGTGATACTTCTGTATGGGCTGAGTCATTGTATGCCATGAGACCGGTGGTAATTCTCCATCAACTCCTCTGTATACATCTTCAATTTCAGATAAACTGAGCAAAGCAGTGATAATAAATTCGAGAGGAGGATTTCTAAAGTGCGGTAGTAGACCTGAAACAGGAGAACATGAAACGTAATGAAAATATATAGTAACTATCAATATGTAAAATTGCTATTTGCAATAATTGTGTAGAGTAATTGCAGCACATACCAGCAATTCCATGCCTGTGGAGCTGTTCATATAGATTTGTGAGGTCAGACAGTCTGGGTATGAGAAATCTTTTATAGCAAATATATTCACGGTAGACAATCATTTGTTGTTCAACATCTGATACAACATTTACTCATATTCTTAATAGCTACAATGAAGCAAACGTATCGAAAAGAAAGTACATTACCTTACGAAGTTTGAGTGAAGCAGGGGTTGTCATTTTCAGTTTAATAAAAATGTCGAAGATGACGTTGCAGTGAATGTAATTGAAGTTGCTTAAGTTTGCTGAGACTGTGTAGTTCAAAAACATTTGAGCAGTTCAGAGTATTAGTAGTACATATGCAGAAGTAGAGAACAATCGAAAGGGGGAGTAGCGAGTGCACCTGAAGTACAACTTTGGAAAGTAACTCTTTAAAGACAACATTCTTTGTGTAAGTGCCACGATATCCGCTAAGGGCACCATTTTTTACCAAAATTTTTGTATTTGCTGAAGCTACTCCTCGTGATAAAGCGACATAAAGTTGGCCATGAGTGAAAACAGAATAAGGCAAGTAGATACCAACTTGCTTGATCGTCTGTCCTTGAGATTTTTTTATGGTTAATGCAAAGCTCAAACGGATTGGAAACTGTTTGCGAGTTAGCTCAAACGACATTTTTAAATCTTCAGCATTTTTGAGTGGTATGTGGGGAAGAAAGACCGGCGTGCCTTTATGTTGGCCCGTAAGTATTTCAGTTTCAATAACATTGGGTGAAAAATGGCGACAGAGGAGTCGCGAGCCATTGCAAAGGCCAATCCGAGGATTTAAATTTCTTCAAAGCATGACGGGCGCACCCTTTTTCAAGGTTAATTTGTGTGGTGGTAGATTGCCCAGTGAGATGCTGTTAAGAAACTCTTGTGGGTACATATTATTCGCATCATCATCAACAGAATCGAAAGAGTAGTATGTAACTTCATCGCCCGGGAACATTTCGAGACATTTTTCATTTAACTTAGTAACATCTTCATTTAATGGAGTCAACAATGCTTTGTCTTCCCAGTAATCAGAGATGTTCACGGAGTCTGTAATGTCAGAAAATATGTTGTTGATTAATAAATTTGTTGAATGTTCGCCCTCCCATGGAATAATCATTGAATCAGACAGACGAATCATATCATCCTGAATTATAGGCTCATCACCATTCCCAATGCACAGCAGAAACTCTGAAAATTTTCATCGGTTGAAGCTCGCATATTTTCAGTCAACGAAAGTAAATTTACAGTTGACCACAAAGGTGATTCAACTATACTGGCATTGATAATTTGGGACTTTGCTCCATTAATGACGACAGGTGGCACCTGTCGAAAGTCGCCTCCCATGATTACAACTTTACCGCCAAAAGGTAAATTTGTCTCTAAAACATCCCGTAACGATCGGTCAACAGCCTCAAAAACATGTTTGTGTGACATTGGTGCCTCATCCCATAAAATAGCAGAACATTGTTGTAGAAGTTGTTGTATATCAGAGTGCTTCCCAAATTTGAAGAAGGAACCAGCTTCTAAAGGAATTGGAATTTTGAATTTTAAGTGTGACGTACAACCGCCTGGAAGAAGAGTTGCAGCAATTCCTGATGATGCTGTTGCAAGCACAATATGACCATCCTGTCGTAAATGAGCAAGTATAGCTTTGTATAAAAAAGTCTTGCTAGTACCAGTAGGACCATCTATGAAGAAAACAACACTTTCTCGTTGTCGAACAGCCTCAATAATAGTATGGAAGGCATAACTTTGTGCGATATTTAAACATAAGGAGGAGTTTAGATCTGCTTGTGAGATAAGTATCGAGAGTTCATCTTCAATTAAGCTGGAGTTGCCAATATTTTCAAAGATTGTACACATCTGAGGAATATCAAAATGTGTGATACTTTTGGTATGTTGTTGAAGAATGTAATCTATCTCACGAAGAAGCTTATTCAGGACATATAAAGCACTTATAGTTGTCGAGCAAACATAATCTTCAGTCATTACAGTGTAGTTGTCATCCCACAATTGTCTAACTTCTGTGGGGTTACAGTATAGCAGAATGTTAGTAAATAAAGTTCGCAGTGCTGACGACATTTGAAATTCTCTGGCCTCGTGCATACAGTTGTGTAAGCTATTGTCACGTTGAAGTAAACCATACTGTTCGGCAGCTAATTTAAAAGTTGAATGGATAGTTGTACCAACGGTCATTAAATCTTCGAAAGATTTCGGAGCTCGAATATGATTCAAAAGCATGCGCAAATAAAATCTTTCGCCTTCAGAAGGATGGACAGAGTACATTCGAGCAATAAATCTTTGGCGTCGTAGCCGTTTTATCCAAGTTCTAGAAGTTAAATTCCATCTGTAGTGTTTAGGGAATTCACTGTACAAATAGTTGTGGGTCTCTTGTTGATTATTGTAAACACAGAAAAATTCTGTCAACATTGTTCTGGAATTACGTTCGTTCGCGAGGACGATGTTGACTGAATCAGTAGTGCGAAATTGAACTTGATGTTTATTAGGTAAGTGGATTTGTAAACGGATAACTAAAGGAAATGTTTGGTACATAGTGAACTTGAAAATCTTCCAAAAGGCTTCTTGTGGACATATCCAACGACCGCTTACATACTGGGATACTTCATTCTGATCTGACAGAGGCTGAACTTGAAATCCAATCATATCAGGGCCCTTGTGAATGTATTTATATAAATATTTTATACTTTTAATACCGCTACTATACAACCCCCATATCCATCGAGTGAGGCCCAGCGTGGAGGGCCGCCGAGACGTGTCTGTACAACCCTATATCCGCCGAGTAGGTTGTCAGGACCCAAGAGTGCATCAGGGCCACGTCTGTAGTATGATCCAAGACAGAGAGAAAGGAGGGAGAGCGGTAGAGGCAGAAACCTCCTGCTCACCCAACTGGAGTAAGAGGCAAGTGAGGGGGCGAGAGAAGGAGGGGCTGGTGCCCCCCCCCCCCCCCTCTCGCCCTCGCCCAGCTAGGGGCGAGAGGAGGAGGTGCGGGTGCCCCCCCTCTCGCCCGCGCCCAGCTAGGGGCGAGAGGAGGAGGGGCGGGTGCCCCCCCTCTCGCCCGCGCCCAGCTAGGGGCGAGAGGAGGAGGGGCGGGTGCCCCCCCCCCCCCCCTCTCGCCCGCGCCCAGATAGGGACGAGAGGAGGAGGGGCGGGTGCCCCCCCTCTCGCCCGCGCCCAGCCAGGGGCGAGATGAGGAGGTCGGGCGCCCCCCTCTCGCCCTCGCCCAGCCAGGGGCGAGAGGAGGAGGGCGGGTGCCCCCCCCCCCCCCCCCCTCTCGCCCTCGCCAGGCCAGGGGAGAGAGGAGGAGGGCGGGTGCCCCCCCCCCCCCCCCCCCCCCCTCTCACCCTCGCCCAGCCAGGGGCGAGAGGAGGAGGGCGGGTGCCCCCATCTCGCCCTCGCCAGGCCAGGGGCGAGTGGAGGAGGTGGGCCGACCTCCTCTCTCTTCCCCGACCCTGGTAAGGGGGAAGACCCTTGGTCTCGCCCCACCCCAGTGAGGAGGCCCGCCGAGCTCCGTGAGGTAACCCCTCTCGCCCAGTTCCAGAGGAGGGGGGGGGGGGGGTTGGTCTGCGTTTAGTATCCCAGAACAACGGGATTTGGCTATTTGCTGTAAGATCCCCCTCCCGGAACACAAAACACGGCCGAGGGGAGTCTTATGCCCAGAACAGCCGCCTTGCGGTAGCATTAGCACACGGGCTAACCTGTACCACAAGACGCCTATTCTACCGGCCAAACCAACTAAACAGCGCCAACCCGTCAATGAAAGAAAGTATTAAAAACCAAAGATTCACAATAAGTAATAATGTCCAAATCAGAGTATAAGAAAGACAGAAAGCTACACAAGCTCCTGCAAATCATCAGAGTAATCAGCTAAATGCCCCAAGGGCTACATCTCAAAACACTCACCCGCCTCTGTCACTAACGGCAGCTAAGGTACCATAAACCCCAGCCCTGCACACCTGACCCGGCTGGCCTCCGGTGCTGAACGCTGCTACACATCTGAATGTGCTCCTAAAAAGAGGGAGGTAGCAACCGTTATTCATAAAGACTAAGTGGCTTCCCATCCGCTCCCCCGGCGACTCCAAGGCACCGGGCGGAAGGAAAGGAAGAAAAGCTGCAATATAACAGTAATATATACAAAGCAGGTGACCGGGAAAGTAAACTAGTATATACACAAATTCTAAGCTACACAAGTGTAAAAGGGGCTAATCTAATCATGTATAAGCAAGAGTATAATAAAGGTGTGCAGCAGTAAATAAACAGTAAGTAAAGCAGGTAAAGCAAGGCAGTAAGAATAGTAGCGACAAGTAATCAATCTCGTACCCTAACTTATATGAATGCCCATACAAACTTATAAGTTAGGATTTCCAGGAATTATAACTCATCATATAAAAGAGCCTATACTAATTTATATGATGAGGATCTGCAAGTGCGTATGCTATGCTTATACTATGAATGATTATGCAATGAACTCACTCACATGACTCTGTGCACACAGACCTTTGTAGTTCCCTCTATTTGAGAGGAAGCCAACCTCTCGGGTACCAACCGCTGTGACACACGGTGGTAGCGGACCGGGCTGTCCACTCCTAGGCGGGTATGCACACTACCAGGCCTAGACCGCACGTACGCCTCGACGCTAAACAACCGCGGAGCTCTGCGTACTCTTTGCTGGAGTCCACCAGGCTTTGAGCTATGTGGAAGGTGTCTTCGAGGAATTGTCGTCCCGACACGCAGACAAGCTGGCCCCTCAGACCCCAACACACCCGCTAAGTCCACGTACCGCGGTCGGTGTGACGACCTGCCTAGTACCGAAGACCTGCCATAATTATCCAAGAACTAACGGGGCTATCCTCCCCTCGAGCCTCCAGCTCATCCAACCCAGTATACCACACACCTGTCACTCCCACATTGGGAGGAGATACATAAATCCAATCTTACCCCACTATGGCTACTCTTGTCTACTTTAAATGTTATTGCAATTTATGGTTAATCTTGGACTTCCCGAGGGTTACCCTGTAAGGGGCTCGCTACAGTACTAGGAACTACAATGGGATGACACCCCAAAGTTCCCTTTCTCAAGGCACTTATTATTATTGGTATCTACCCTTAAGATTACCAAGCACTCTCATCATCTAAACTCCTTTTTGGTGACCTCAACCTCTTCATCCAAATCAGGTACACCAACTACCTCCTCATTCCCACCTAATGGTCTACAAGTTATCTCCATTCTACCGTTCTACTATTCGCAGACCAAATGAGTTATATGAACCACATAAGGGGAGGTACTACAAATATTCATCCAATTGACTCTAGATTAGTACCAGAAGACTATCATGATAATATAAGACTAAGCTCGGCTTTTACTCAAGGGTTGATTCTCATCCAACCCTGGGATTTCACTACTTACCTTGCATGTTTATCAATCATATTACTTGTTATATCACATTTGAGTACGATGCCTACTCGTTTAGGGAATTCATAACCTCAACTCCGCACATGACTGCTTGTGCATTCATCCTAATCTCACACATGATTCTGAGGATCTTGCACGTGATCCCTTCGATATACTACAATCATTACCGACGTCTTCTTATTCAATTACGGATGATAAATCACCTTAAATCCGTACGAGAATACCCACTAAATTTATTGTAATCATAAACAATCATCATTAGTGACAAATACCTTCAATGATTATCACAGCATCGGTTCAACTATATTTCTTCTGATCCTAAGGATTAAGCATTTATAACAATACTTTAATTTGTTATCGCATCATCGAGGTGCACATCCGATCATCATCCGCGAAGTGTTAAATCTATGATCTGTCCGCTAACATTTTATTAATAAATCACAATTTCAGAATGATGTACCCAAACAGGACAGCCCTCGAGAATTGGATTTCGGGGAGCTACACTCCTCCGAAAATATCGTGTCGCCCCATTTTGGAAAGGTCTCTCCGATAGCTACAATTTTCATGTTCGCTCCAAGAACTGAGAAATCGGCCACTAGTAATCCCACCGTATGCAATCATGAACATCAACTCACCCAAGAAATACCATGTAATTACCTTGTGCTATCAAGCACCCTTGGACATCAACTTAGTCCCTTCTTATCATGCTTCGCAAAACATCTCAAGGCATCCCTGGTCTTAGAATAAACATTTCAAAGCACCACCGGCCTGCGCATAAACAATTCAAGGCACCACCGGCCTGCACATAACGTTCAACAACGTTCCAACAAAAGTAGGGCGATAGCGTGTTCATACATGGTAATTCTCTGTCATGATTCTACGGGACTACTAGTGCACATTTCCAATCATACACATTCCCTTAAGAATTTATCCCAACATCAATATCTCTAAAATCACTATCACCGTGCCTCATCATCTATAACATGATTCGTATATGACTTTAATTTATCCGAGCTTCCGACTTAGCATTTACACCACAGTTAAGACATTCAACGGAAGATTAATAACTTTAAAAACGGCGCACCCAAAAATTACAAAACTTCACAAGGATGATTATAATCTTGATAATAATCACTCCACCAATTTTCATGAGCGTCGAAGCAATATTTTGGGAGATATTCATAAATTACCGTAATCGAGTGTGATACGACACTGTTCAGTAAAACAGACATTCAGAAAGCTCTACTCAACCAAAAATTATGATTAACCACAATATGGAAAGCTAAGAAGAAGAGATACAACTTTTATGTTTACCTAAAAACCCAGAACTTAGTGTTTCATACCCAAAATCCTCATTGAAGTCAACATCCCAAATCTGGACAGAAAACAGAGCACAAAATCCTGATTTAATTCTCTGGACAGTCCACTCGACTAGACATCTAGAGAGCTACACGTCACCCTAGAAAACGTGTAACCTATCATTTGAAATCTCTCTTCAAGGGCTACAATTTTCATGTTGAACCCGAGACTCAATTTCAGTGGGATCATGCCCATAAATGGGCTTGAAGCCAACTGTAACCAGTTTTACCTTAACAAGGGTGCACCTAGCACTTATACAAAATCATTATGACCCTTCATGAAGTAACATAACTCCACCCTCCTCCAGAAAATTCAGGGTTCACAAGGCCCTAAATATTTCTCATCCAGAATCAAACCCTAATACAATTTCTTCCAAAAAAATACCAAATCAAAATTGTCTTTTGTCATAGGAGCAAACCTTAGCACCTTCCTCATCGATCTCACTCCATGGACCACGGCCATGGGCAAAATCAGATCCTATCTCCACCTTTTGGTGAGAAGAAATGATTCCAAGGAACTTCACGGCAAGCGGTGCAGTAAATCGGAAGTTCCATGTGGTGACCTAAGAGAAAACTCCATTAATCTCTCATGAGAAGCTCTTTTGAGCCCTCATCTCACGTAGCGTGATCTAGAAAACTAGCACCAAGGGAGAGGGGAGGATGTCACCTGAGTGTCCATGCATGCAACCCAATAGCCGCGTATGCGGCGTTTGCGCGTCGCTCCCGGCCGTGGTTGGATCTCGCTGATCCGGATCTCGTCGGACGTCGCCAAAGAGGAGTCGTCCCCTTGAGTGGGCTGTTTTGGAAGAAAATAGGGAGGGGCTTATTGGAGAAGAAGAGATCTTGTCGAAGAAGAAGGGATCTCGCCGGCCTTGGAGAAAACAACTCCGCTTGACATCTCGTCGGAGAGGTGAGCTGTCACTGTAAGAGTTCTGGTCAACCAGATCTAGGAGGAGGAGTCTACAATGCTCTGTTTGGTGGTGTTAGTCGTCGGTCGGAGCTAAAATGAAGGGAGAGCTTGGGTAGCTTGGAGGGGAGATCTCGCCGGAGGAGAAGAGGGTGATCTTAAGGGAGATGAGGTCGGGGCTGACGGAAGGAGGAAGCTCAGCCATATTGGAGAGGAGCTCGGTTTGGAGGGGTGATCTGGAGCAGACGGGGTGCTCCGGCCATAGGAGAGGCGGTCGGAGCTTGGGTCGGCCATGGAGGAGAGCAGCGGGCTGCCATGGGAGAGGAGGTGGAGCTCGGCCACGGCTGGAGGGCTGCTCGGAGAGGAGCTCGCCGGAGAAGGAGGGCACGACGGGGATCTCGCCGGAAATGGAGGAGGAGAGGAGGGGGTTTCCGCCGTAGGGCTGCTGCAGGGGAGGCATCGGGTAAGGATTTCTAACCTAAGTAGTATATATATATATATAATACTTATAATTATTATTATTATTATTATTATTATTTCATTATTTCATTTAAAGAGGGTTCAAATGCTCGCACATCGCCCTAGAGAACTCGGAATTCATCCCGGATGAGCTCGTTACAACCGTCTCGTCGACACGCATCCAACGAAACGATCCAAAATTTATTCCGAGTTCGTTTGGTCATTTTATGCTTGTCGGAGCGTTTGCGGCCAAATTTTACTTAAACGTGAAAACTGTCCAAAAGACGTCGGAATCGCAAATGGAAAAATTCGTTGAATTCATGCTATCGTTACGAGTCTAACAAGACTGATTGGGGTTAATTGTGAGGTCGTTTCGCAAATTTCACCATTTTGGATAAATACGCTATTCGCAGACCACATTAATAATTTCGCCGATTCTCATCAGAATCGAGCGCGGACAGTTTTGTTGAACTCGTATTGGCCTCCTGAGTCTAACAAAACTGACTGAGGTGAATTCCGAGTCCGTTTGCTCGATTTCACCTTTTAGATAATTTCGTTACCTAAAGTCGCGTCGACGCGACTAATTCTCCGGTACACATCGGAATTGAGTGCAGTCGACTTCGTTGGACTGGTATCAACTTTACGAGTCTAACAAAATCAACTAAGGCCGATTATGAGGTCATTTGCACAATAGTCATATTTGAGGCGTCGCGCAGCTCAAGGCGAATGTTTTGGTCGACTTCATATATATGCTATTTGAACACCATGACATTTGAGCTAACGTACGTACTATAATTCTTTCAAGGCGGTACGCCTCCTTCGAGTTTTATCGCTCAAGTTATGCTCTTCGGATGGCTCGGATCCCGATGCAGCAAGCATCGGGACAAAGAATAGAAATGGTACTCGCCGCATTCGTCGAGTGCACTTCACCGGCTCAGGTGCAAGCCTGGCCCTCAGTACACCCCGAGCTCGAGTCACCTCGCTCGACTCAAAAACGCGCACAAGGGGTCTAGCTCGAATCGGGATGTTACAAATCCAATAAACGAAGAAACAATTTCGTCCCCAAAATTTAAGTTGAGGTTAGGGGGGTCTTCCGAATGGGATCGAAACATACTCATCGTATGCAGTTACGGATGATTCACCCTTAACAATATCATGGTCATTTATACATTCCCAAGCGTTATGTCTTATACATAGGGTTTAGATTATGCGAGCGCTCTTGTCTTGTCCAGTCATACGAATTAATCGTGCCTCACACTATTTCAACCATAGCTAATAGAAACTACACATAGCCGTCCTAAATAAAAATAATTCAAACTGGAATGATATATCGCAGTCCCAAATTAAAATATAACGAAACTGAAGATGTAAATCGGCCTCAAACCGAAACACATTATATATAATTTATATATATAGCAGCTCTTAGGATTTTAATTGCATACAGCAGCCCAAATCTCCTAACATTTAATTCCAGACATTTCACGAACCAGGAGATTTACTTTAGCATAAAACTAGGGAAATTCCGTAAAACTCCCAACACATAATCTCTAGCATAGACCAAGCAGCTACTAACATATTTCCCAGAAAACTCTAGCATAAAGATAAAACCAGGAAAACCTGGATGAAACCTATAAGCAATGCAAATCATATAATCTAGAAGGAAATTCTATCACGACCAAGGGAATTCACCAAAACTCCCATCATCATCAAACAACTGCTATTCATGAAACCAAGAAAACACAAAGCAACAACTAACAATCGACTTTCCTGCCTACCATGAGTCTTCAGCACACTTCCTCGGTACTCTTACTTTGCTTACTATATCCATAAATCATATATGTCGTCCAGTGCATCGACACAACTACTCTGAATTCCTGAGAATCAGAGGTCAAGTTGAGGGTAATCATATTTTTCTCACAGGCAACACGTTGGGCGAGGTCGATAAGCCAACAAGGCTTCTACAAGGGTTTAGTGTACGTCTCGTGATTTCACATGGTCCAAAAATTACTACACGCATTTAAAACGCAATTGTATGAATTTGTCAACTTAACAAATCACGCAACAATACCTTAGCACCATGGGTGCTACAATTCTGTATTCTTTATCTCATAACGGACGCTTGCAAACACCCCTCTCCGATCAAAAATCGATACAGTTCCCACTTGACAAACTTTTAAGGCGTCCCCCAAAATTTGTCATGCGGTCGTCAGATCGACCTTTGATCCTTGAGAGACACTACAACGCTACATTACAGTTTAGTTCTCCGCATAGCCTTCGGTTACAGTGAAGACCTGCTCATCCTTAAGGTACTCACCTCCAACACTCTGGGAGTGAACTTACCACAAAACGAAACTTGGTGTTCAATCAATCCCCCTCTCCTAAGATGAACACATTCATCAAGGAGTGCCAAATTCCAAATACTAAAACAGGCAGGCAATTCTTTATACAACACACTACCTCTTAGTCAGGTGTTACTTTTATCTTGAGATTTACATCATTTCATTTAAGGGCTCCTAGACCGTGAACATAAACCTTATCCAATGGTTGGGTTTCGGTACAGAGTCTTTATAGGACTGCCTTGTCGTGGCAATACAATCACGCGTACACCTACCTGCACGTATAGAGACATATTCATATCTTACTAAATAAGTAAATGCACTTATCATCAATATTCCATTCACGTGTTCAATTCACGGCGTGTCTCAACACCCTTGACGCTCTCACCCATATTGAGGGGTTATCACAAATCCAATCCTCATCGTTCATGTACTATTTAAATAAACAGGATCTAAGGAAAAGCGAAGTCGGAACATAAATAGACCAATAAACGAAGGGACAAGCCCCCGCACGTTTTTGGGCTAAATTTCTTCCACCGCCCATATGGTACATTCTTCTCACGTATGGGCACAACCTTAGGGGTAAACCTTCCTCGACTTAGAGTTCTTACCCTATAGATCCCCGCAAAGACGCACTCAAATACCAACCGGGATGTAGAAAATCAAATTTTTACGGTGACGACCAAGCTGCATCTCATTGTAATGAGAGCATGCACCAATAACATCCAATCACCCTGTACACTTATATATGTTTGAACTTAACATGAACTAAGGTGCAAGGCTCGGGATGATCTTCCCTTCGACACAAGTTATGCAGACTACCAAAAGTAGGGCATACTTCACATATGGTAAACACAATCAAATCCACTACAACCGCCCTACCATCCCTGCCAACGATCATCCATGGCATGCATGTTTATTTATAAAAACTTTTATGATTTTAGATCATCAAACAATTCATATTAATCTTGTCGACTCCATCGCCGAACACTTATTAATTTCCAATGCCAAGTAATTACAACACTAAGGGAATATTTACCAAAAAAAATTTCCAAACTCAGGGGTAGTTTATCATCATACCAACAATGTATGCACAAAGGTTCAATAACTTCTCAGCTATAATGTTATTATAACATCGCCGCATATCCCCAAAATGTAGATTTACTACTCTCCTCATTACTTATCCACATAATCCTAGAATAATATAGAGAAGATTATCATCTTCAAAAAGCTTTCCTCTCTTATTCCGCTAATAAATAAAAAAAATTTCCTATCAACCCAAATACGGCCTTAGCAGTCTGCCTTGTTTAAGGTGAACTAACTTCTTAGGGATCAAAACTTCCAATGTCAAAAAAAATACAAAGATTTTAAATCCTCAAGGGACCCAAGACGGTACATAACTAGCCCAATAAACGAAGAGATAAGCCCCCGTATCTCTTCAACTGAGTTTCTTCTACCACCAATATAACACATTCGTCCCAAAATGAGCCTTCTCTGGATCCGAATTATTTTCATATCTCCTCCATATGAAACCTTCTACATAAATAGAAGTGAGAGGTATCGACATATAGTATAAAAAAAGGCATGTTTGGTGGTCTCTTACTAAGCTGACAATAGATTACAGGCACCAATCCCATTGAGATTGTCCTAATATTTTGGGTAAGGTGATAATATTACTCCATATCTGAGATAGAAATCTCAGGGTGTGAGTCTCTAGCATCTACACTCACGTTAAACTCTTCCCTTAGTCAGTCAAGGTCACTTATTGCTTGGTCACATCATCCCCGAGATTCGTATAAGGTTAGGGTATGTCCCGACATATCCTACTAAGTCGACCAAAACGGTATCCTAGTTAGGTTGGCATCAATCCTATGCCAAACCAACTCCAATTGTTGGAATGGGAATACCAATTACTGTCTCGGAGTGAGCCAGCATTTGTATGTAAGGGTACGAGTTTGGCTTAGGTTGGCACTTTCTATAGGAAAAGGCGGGCATACTTATTGTGAATTACACATGGGCACACCACCGCTTCCGCTGCATCAGTTTGTCCTCAAACTGATCTAGCTAGCAGGGGTGGCCTAGTGGTCTAATGGACTTCTTTATCTCAGGATCGTTGCAAGCTGATACCATTTGTAAGATCCCCCTCCCGGAACACAAAACACGGCCGAGGGGAGTCTTATGCCCAGAACAGCCGCCTTGCGGTAGCGTCAGCACACGGGCTAACCTGTACCACAAGACGCCTATTCTGCCGGTCAAACCAACTAAACAGCGCCAACCCGTTAATGAAAGAAAGTATTAAAAACCAAAGATTCACAATAAGTAATAATGTCCAAATCAGAGTATAAGAAAGACAGAAAGCTACACAAGCTCCTGCAAATCATCAGAGTAATCAGCTAAATTCCCCAAGGGCTACATCTCAAAACACTCACCCGCCTCTGTCACTAACGGCAGCTAAGGTACCATAAACCCCAGCCCTGCACACCTGACCCGGCTGGCCTCTGGTGCTGAACGCTGCTACACATCTGAATGTGCTCCTAAAAAGAGGGAGGTAGCAACCGTTAGTCATAAAGACTAAGTGGCTTCCCATCCGCTCCCCCGGCGACTCAAAGGCACCGGGCGGAAGGAAAGGAAGAAAAGATGCAATATAACAGTAATATATACAAAGCAGGTGACGGGGAAAGTAAACTAGTATATAGACAAATTTTAAGCTACACAAGTGAAAGGGGCTAATCTAATCATGTATAAGCAGGAGTATAATAAAGGTGTGCAGCAGTAAATAAACAGTAAGTAAAGCAAGTAAAGCAAGGCAGTAAGAACAGTAGCGACAAGTAATCAATCTCGTACCCTAACTTATATGAATGCCCATACAAACTTATAAGTTAGGATTTCCAGGAATTATAACTCATCATATAAAAGAGCCCATACTAATTTATATGATGAGGATCTGCAAGTGCGTATGCTATGCTTATGCTATGAATAATTATGCAATGAACTCACTCACACGACTCTGTGCACACAGACCTTTGTAGTTCCCTCTATTTGAGAGGAAGCCAACCTCTCGGGTACCAACCGCTGTGACACACGGTGGTAGCGGACCGGGTTGTCCACTCCTAGGTGGGTATGCACACTACCAGGCCTAGACCGCACGTAAGCCTCGACGCTAAACAACCGCGGAGCTATGCGTACTCTTTGCTGGAGTCCACCAGGCTTTGAGCTAAGTGGAAGGTGTCTTCGAGGAATTGTCGTCCCGACACGCAGACAAGCTGGCCCCTCAGACCCCAACACACCCGCTAAGTCCACGTACCGCGGTCGGTGTGACGACCTGCCTAGTACCGAAGACCTGCCACAATTATCCAAGAACTAACGGGGCTATCCTCCCCTCGAGCCTCCAGCTCGTCCAACCCAGTATACCACACACCTGTCACTCCCACACTGGGAGGAGATACATAAATCCAATCTTACCCCACTATGGCTACTCTTGTCTACTTTAAATGTGATTGCAATTTATGGTTAATCTTGGACTTCCCGAGGGTTACCCTGTAAGGGGCTCGCTACGGTACTAGGAACTACAATGGGATGACACCCCAAAGTTCCCTTTCTCAAGGCACTTAGTATTATTGGTATCTACCCTTAAGATTACCAAGCACTCTCATCATCTAAACTCCTTTTTGGTGACCTCAACCTCTTCATCCAAATCAGGTACACCAACTACCTCCTCATTCCCACCTAATGGTCTACAAGTTATCTCCATTCTACCGTTCTACTATTCGCAGACCAAATGAGTTATATGAACCACATAAGGGGAGGTACTACAAATATTCATCCAATTGACTCTAGATTAGTACCAGAAGACTATCATGATAATATAAGACTAAGCTCGGCTTTTACTCAAGGGTTGATTCTCATCCAACCCTGGGATTTCACGACTTACCTTGCATGTTTATCAATCATATTACTTGTTATATCACATTTGAGTACGATGCCTACTCATTTAGGGAACTCATAACCTCAACTCCGCACATGACTGCTTATGCATTCATCCTAATCTCACACATGATTCCGAGGATCTTGCACGTGATCCCTTCAATATACTACAATCATTACCGACGTCTTCTTATTCAATTACGGATGATAAATCACCTTAAATCCGTACGAGAATACCCAATAAATTTATTGTAATCATAAACAATCATCATTAGTGACAAATACCTTCAATGATTATCACAGCATCGGTTCAACTATATTTCTTGCGATCCTAAGGATTAAGCATTTATAACAATAATTTAATTTGTTATCGCATCATCGAGGTGCACATCCGATCATCATCCGCGAAGTTTTAAATCTATGATCTGTCCGCTAACATTTTATTAATAAATCACAATTTCAGAATGATGTACCCAAACAGGACAGCCCTTGAGAATTGGATTTCGGGGAGCTACACTCCTCCGAAAATATCGTGTCGCCCCATTTTGGAAAGGTCACTCCGATAGCTACAACTTTCATGTTCGCTCCAAGAACTGAGAAACCGGCCACTAGTAATCCCACCGTATGCAATCATGAACATCAACTCACCCAAGAAATACCATGTAATTACCTTGTGCTATCAAACACCCTTGGACATCAACTTAGTCCCTTCTTATCAT
Source organism: Dactylorhiza incarnata (assembly GCA_033032865.1). Taxonomy (NCBI): domain Eukaryota; kingdom Viridiplantae; phylum Streptophyta; class Magnoliopsida; order Asparagales; family Orchidaceae; genus Dactylorhiza; species Dactylorhiza incarnata. Next base: position 568,339 of record JAWHQI010000078.1, read on the forward strand.
GCTTCGCAAAAGATATCAAAGCATCCCTGGCCTTAGCATAAACATTTCAAAGCACCACCGGCCTGCGCATAAACAATTCAAGGCACCACCGGCCTGCACATAACGTTCAACAACGTTCCAACAAAAGTAGGGCGATAACGTGTTCATACATGGTAATTCTCTATCATGATTCTACGGGACTACTAGTGCGCATTTCCAATCATACACATTCCCTTAAGAATTTATCCCAACATCAATATCTCTAAAATCACTGTCACCGTGCCTCATCATCTATAACATGATTCGTATATGACTTTAATTTATCCGAGCTTCTGACTTAGCATTTACACCACAGTTAAGACATTCAACGGAAGATTAATAACTTTAAAAACGACGCACCCAAAAATTACAAAACTTCACAAGGATGATTATAATCTTGATAATAATCACTCCACCAATTTTCATGAGCGTCGAAGCAATATTTTGGGAGATATTCATAAATTACCGTAATCGAGTGTGATACGACACTGTTCAGTAAAACAGACATTCAGAAAGCTCTACTCAACCAAAAATTATGATTAACCCCAATATGGAAAGCTAAGAAGAAGAGCTACAACTTTTATGTTTACCTCAAAACCCAGAATGTAGTGTTTCATACCCAAAATCCTCATTGAAGTCAACAACCCAAATCTGGACAGAAAACAGAGCACAAAATCCTGATTTAATTCTCTGGACAGTCCACTCGACTGGACATCTTGAGAGCTACAGGTCACCCTAGAAAACGTGTAACCCATCGTTGGAAAGCTCTCTTCAAGGGCTACAACTTTCATGTTGAACCCGAGACTCAATTTCAGTGGGATCATGCCCATAAATGGGCTTGAATCCGACTGTAACTAGTTTTACCTTAACAAGGGTGCACCTAGCACTTATACAAAATCATTATGACCCTTCATGAAGTAACATAACTCCACCCTCCTCCAGAAAAATCAGGATTCACAAGGCCCTAAATATTTCTCATCCAAAATCAAACCCTAACACAATTTCTTCCAAAAAAATACCAAATCAAAATTTTCTTTTGTCATAGGAGCAAACCTTAGCACCTTCCTCATCGATCTCACTCCATGGACCACGGCCATGCGCAAAATCAGATCCTATCTCCACCTTTTGGTGAGAAGAAATGATTCCAAGGAACTTCGCGGCAAGCGGTGCCCTAAATCGGAAGTTCCATGTGGTGACCTAAGAGAAAACTCCATTTATCTCTCATGAGAAGCTCTTTTGAGCCCTCATCTCACCTAGCGTGATCTAGAAAACTAGCACCAAGGGAGAGGGGAGGAAGTCACCTGAGTGTCCATGCATGCAACCCAATAGCCGCGTATGCGGCATTTGCGCGTCGCTCCCGGTCGTGGTTGGATCTCGCCGATCCGGATCTCGTCGGACGTCGCCAAAGAGGAGTCGTCCCCTTGAGTGGGCTGTTTTGGAAGAAAACAGGGAGGGGCTTATTGGAGAAGAAGAGATCTTGTCGAAGAAGAAGGGATCTCGCCGGCCTTGGAGAAAACAACTCCGCTTGACATCTCGTCGGAGAGGTGAGCTGTCACTGTAAGAGTTCTGGTCAGCCAGATCTAGGAGGAGGAGTCTACAATGCTCTGTTTGGTGGTGTTAGTCGTCGGTCAGAGCTAAAATGAATTGAGAGCTCGGGTAGCTTGGAGGGGAGATCTCGCCGGAGGAGAAGAGGGCGATCTTAAGGGAGTTGAGGTCGGGGATGACGGAAGGAGGAAGCTCAGCCATGGTGGAGAGGAGCTCGGTTTGGAAGGGAGATCTGGAGCAGACGGGGTGCTCTGGCCATAGGAGAGGCGGTCGGAGCTTGGGTCGGCCATGGAGGAGAGCAACAGGCTGCCATGGGAGAGGAGGTGGAGCTCGGCCACGGCTGGAGGGCTGCTCGGAGAGGAGCTCGCCGGAGAAGGAGGGCACGACGGGGATCTCACCGGAAATGGAGGAGGAGAGGAGGGGGTTTCCGCCGTCGGGCTGCTGCAGGGGAGGCATCGGGTAAGGATTTCTAACCTAAGTAGTATATATATATAATACTTATTATTATTATTATTATTATTATTTCAATATTTCATTTAAAGAGGGTTCAAATGCTCGTACATCGCCCTAGAGAACTCGGAATTCATCCCGGATGAGCTCGTTACGACCGTCTCGTCGACACGCATCCATGCTATCGTTATGAGTTCGTTTGGTCATTTTATGCTTGATGGAGCGTTTGCGACCAAATTTGACTTAACGTGAAAACTGTCCAAATTACGTCGGAATCGCAAATGGAAAAATTCGTTGAATTCATGCTATCGTTACGAATCTAACAAGACTGATTGGGGTTAATTGTGAGGTCGTTTCGCATATTTCACCATTTTGGATAAATACGCTATTCGCAGACCACATTAATAATTTCGCCGATTCTCATCAGAATCGAGCGCGGACAGTTTTGTTGAACTCGTATTGGCCTCCTGAGTCTAACAAAACTGACTGAGGTGAATTCCGAGTCCGTTTGCTCGATTTCACCTTTTAGATAATTTCGTTACCTAAAGTCGCGTTGACGCGACTAATTCTCCGATACACATCGGAATTGAGTGCAGTCGAGTTCGTTGGACTGGTATCAACTTTACGAGTCTAACAAAATCAACTAAGGCCGATTATGAGGTCATTTGCACAATAGACATATTTGAGGCGTCGCGCAGCTCAAGGCGACTGTTTTGGTCGACTTCATATATATGCTATTTGAACACCATGACATTTGAGCTAACGTTCGTACTATAATTCCTTCAAGGCGGTACGCCTCCTTCGAGTTTTATCGCTCAAGTTATGCTCTTCGGATGGCTCGGATCCCGATACAGCAAGCATCAGTACAAAGAATAGAAATGGTACTCGCCGCATTCGTCGAGTGCAGTTCACCGGCTCAGGTGCAAGCCTGGCCCTCAGTACACCCTGAGCTCGAGTCACCTCGCTCGACTCAAAAACGCGCACAAGGGGTCTAGCTCGATTCGGGATGTTACATTTGCAGTCCAGTTTTGGCTATTCGCAGTCCAGATCCGAGGGTATTTTGGTAATCTGGCAGATCAGTTTTTGGCTATTTGCAGCCCAACTTGGAAAACCTATAAATAGACCCTAAGGGGCACCAAAGGAGGGGACTTCTAGATTTCCAAATTTCGGATCTTCTTCTTCCCTTCGAGCTCTCCTTTGGTGCTTCTGGTTCAGCATTGGCTAGGGAGGGGAAGATCTCTCAGGTCTTCCGGGTGTGAGGTGGGACCTCCTCGCTGTAGCCTAGGGTCCGTTTCCAAGTCCAAGTGCTCTTGCCTAGAGAGTTGGCTCGAGAGAAGTAGGTGTGAGACCACCCCTTTTTTGGGACCCCGAACTCCACAGAGACCGAGTAGTCGGTTTCAACATTTTTGGTGCGGTGAGCGTGGAGAGTGGTCAGCACAGAAGTGCTTAAACCAAATCTCATGGCAGGAGACCTCGGAGGAGGAGACGATGAGGGGTCTCACATCCCAAGTGAGGTGGTAGTAAGGGGAGAGTTCATGACGGCCATCAAGGGAATCATGGAGCTGCTCCAAGGCATCACCAGGGGAGGTGACTGCTCGACTCCCTCCCCCCAGACACCGCCTTTTGGGTCGCAAGGAGTGCTCGGCCAGGGGGGGTCAGGAGAGGTTGCCCTAGGGGGTCGGCCAGGCAAGGAACCAGTGACTGAGAGTGGCGAGCGGGACCTCGCCGGGCGAGTGCTTTTTCCTAGCCCAGTGAGTGGGGTCTCGCTCGGAGCAGGAGTCGCGCAAGTGGAGCTCGCGAAGCCGGCGAGTGGGGGGTCACCCTTTAGCGAGCTGATCATCTCGGCTCCCATCCCGGAAGGCTTCAAGGAGCACAACATGACTTTCTATACCGGGAAGTATGATCCCGTCCAGCACCTGCAGTGGTTCGAGGATACTGTCTCCATCAGGCCCATGACGGACGCGTTTAAGTGCCGTCTCTTCGCCACCACCCTGAAGGACAAAGCTAGGGACTGGTTCCACCAGCTCCCGGTTGGCTCCATTTACAGCTTCGAGGACTTGGGCCGAAGCTTCCAGCTACGCTTCTCCACATCCAAGAAGAGGAAGAAGAATGCTGAGTCCATTTTCCTGATCAAGCAGAGGCACGAGGAGACATTGGCCCAGTACATGGACAGATTCTAGGAGGAGATCCTGAACATCCAGGAGGTGCCAGGGTATGCCCTCCAGATGGCTTTCACCGTAGGGCTACGAGAGAGCCTTTTCAAAATGCGCCTAACTAGGAAGCCTCCCTTGTCCTTTGAGGAACTGATGGAAAAAGCTGCAAAGGAGGTAGCCACCGAGGCGGCAAACCCGAGGCTGGCAAAGAAGTTGGCAATGGTAGAGGCCGAGCCAAGAGAGCAAGGTGGCCCCAGGCAGCAGGAAGGAAGGAGGAGGGAAGAGCAGAGGGGTCAAGGGTACCAGGGACCCCAGGGGGGTCAGGAGCAAGGGAGGGGTCTCGCCCAAGGAGGAGGAAACTTCTATTGAGGCCAAGGGAGGCCCAACCCTCCTCTTTGGAGACAGGACCCTAGGCAGCTCCTACCCCCACCAGCTCAAGCTATGGCCATTTGAAGAGGAGGAGGAGTCAAGCAAGAGACATCCCAGCCCGTAGGAGAAGGGGGGAAGGGCGGTGCCATACTGCGACTACCACCAAGCAGAGGGGCATGCAACAACTACCTGCCCAGAGTTTTTGGAGGTGAGAGAGGCGAGAGGTCAGACACAACAGCAGCCGCCGGTGCGGATTGAAGAAGTTCCACCTGGAGTAGTAGTGGATGATGACATCTGCGAGGACCGAACTGACGTAGGAGCCAAAGGACGGGTCGCGGTGATCCACAGGGGGTAGGGATCGAGGCCACTCGTAAGGCAAGCCTCTACGCCGTATTTCGACGTAGCGTCGCTTCAACGTCACAGCACCCACCTCCCGAGGAGAAAATCACTTTCTCAAGCAGGGACATTCCAGATCACGAGGATCCATTCTGTGATGCGCTAGTCATTCAGACAGCCATCGAAGGTTACACTGTCTCTCGGATCCTCGTTGACAATGGGAGCTCTGTCAACGTCATTTTCAAGAAGGCATTTGATGAGTTGAAGGTGGAGGCAAGGAGGGTGTTGGCCTCAGATGGGCCCTTGTTTGGATTCTCCGGAGAAAGGAAAGAGGTAGAGGGTGGAGTTGGACTCCAAGTGACGATGGGGGAGGTTCAAGGAACTGTCGGTTCGTCATAGTTTACGCTCCTAGCAATTATAATGCCATCTTCGGAAGACCCCTCATCAGCGCCTTCCGATGCGTACCATCATCCTTCCACCAGTGCCTCAAGTTCAACACTGGAGGAATCCAAGTCAGGATTTGCGGAGACCCCAGGATGGCAAGGCACTGCTATGTCACAGCCGTCAACAGCATCTCTTGGCAAGCGGGGGCAGAGGAGATGGAGAAGATCATGGAGAGCATGAGCCAGATGGGAGTGGCAGGAGAAGCAGAGGAATGATCATCTCGCGCAAGCAGCCTGAGAGGCGATTGCCATGGGGGGGGTATTTTGTGTTTATTTTTTGTTTTTTCTTGTTTTCCTTTGTAGCAAGTTCTACCCCTCGCTGGTTGGGCCAGTAGGTTTTGACAAGGGAAATCCCTCCCATTAGATGGATGAAGTTATTTTGCTTATATGATTAGTAAGTTGCCATCGAGATGTCCTCCTCACTCCAGGCTCTCACTAGCTTGGTGGGTCGAATGATCCTCGGATGGGTAAGTTCAACACCGAGATGTCCTCCTCACTCCAGTCTCTTACTAGCTAGGTGGGTCGAATGATCCTCGGAAGGAAGGGCTTGCCATCGAGATGTCCTCCTCACTCCAGTCTCTCACTAGCTGGGTGGGTCGAATGATCCTCGGATGGGTAAGTTCAATGCCGAGATGTCCTCCTCACTCCAGTCTCTCACTAGCTGGGTGGGTCGAATGATCCTCGGATGGGTAAGTTCAACGCCGAGATGTCCTCCTCACTCCAGGCTCTCACTAGCTGGGTGGGTCGAATGATCCTCGGAAGGAAGAGCTTGCCATCGAGATGTCCTCCTCACTCCAGGCTCTCACTAGCTGGGTGGGTCGAATGATCCTCGGATGGGTAAGTTCATCGCCGAAATGTCCTCCTCACTCCAGGCTCTCACTAGCTGGGTGGGTCGAATGATCCTCGGAAGGAAGAGCTTGCCATCGAGATGTCCTCCTCACTCCAGGCTCTCACTAGCTGGGTGGGTCGAATGATCCTCGGATGGGTAAGTTCAACGCCGAGATGTCCTCCTCACTCCAGGCTGTCACTAGCTGGGTGGGTCGAATGATCCTCGGAAGGAAGAGCTTGCCATCAAGATGTCCTCCTCACTCCAGGCTCTCACTAGCTGGGTGAGTCGAATGATCCTCGGATGGGTAAGTTCAACGACGAGATGTCCTCCTCACTCCAGGCTCTCACTAGCTGGGTGGGTCGAATGATCCTCGGAAGGAAGGGCTTGCCATCGAGATGTCCTCCTCACTCCAGGCTCTCACTAGCTGGGTGGGTTGAATGATCCTCGGATGGGTAAGTTCAACGCTGAGATGTCCTCCTCACTCCAGGCTCTCACTAGCTGGGTGGGTCGAATGATCCTCGGATGGGTAAGTTCAAGGCCGAGATGTCCTCCTCACTCCAGGCTCTCACTAGCTGGGTGGGTCGAATGATCCTCGGAAGGAAGGGCTTGCCATCGAGATGTCCTCCTCACTCCAGGCTCTCACTATCTGGGTGGGTCGAATGATCCTCGGATGGGTAAGTTCAACATCGAGATGTCCTCCTCACTCCAGGCTCTCACTAGCTGGGTGGGTCGAATGATCCTCGGATGATTAAGTTGCCACCGAGATGTCCTCCTCACTCCAGGCTCTCACTAGCTGGGTGGGTCGAATGATCCTCGGATGGGTAAGTTCAACGTCGAGATGTCCTCCTCACTCCAGGCTCTCACTAGCTGGGTGGGTCGAATGATCCTCGGATGAGTAAGTTGCCGTCGAGATGTCCTCCTCACTCCAGGCTCTCACTAGCTGGGTGGGTCGAATGATCCTCGGAAGGAAGAGCTTGCCATCGAGATGTCCTCCTCACTCCAGGCTCTCACTAGCTGGGTGGGCCGAATGATCCTCGGATGAGTAAGTTGCCGCTGAGATGTCCTCCTCACTCCAGGCTCTCACTAGCTGGGTGGGTCGAATGATCCTCGGATGGGTAAGTTCAACGCCGCGATGTCCTTCTCACTCCAGGCTCTCACTAGCTGGATGGGTCAAATGTGCCTCGGGAGCGAGGTTCTGCCCCCCTCGATGGACATTTGGGCTTGGACTTTTCATTCCGAGGTTGTGCCAACCTCGCAAAGAGCAGGGATTGTGTACAACCCCCATATCCATCGAGTGAGGCCCAGCGTGGAGGGCCGCCGAGACGTGTCTGTACAACCCTATATCCGTCGAGTAGGTTGCCAGGACCCAAGAGTGCATCAGGGCCACATATGTAGTATGATCCAAGACAGAGAGAAAGGAGGGAGAGCGGTAGAGGCAGAAACCTCCTGCTACACCAGCTGGAGTAAGAGGCAAGTGAGGGGGAGAGAGGAGGAGGGGCGGGTGCCCCCCCCTCCCTCTCGCCCTCGCCCAGCTAGGGGCGAGAGGAGGAGGGGCGGGTGCCCCCCCTCTCGCCCTCGCCCAGCTAGGGGCGAGAGGAGGAGGGGCGGGTGCCCCCCCTCTCGCCCGCGCCCAGCTAGGGGCGAGAGGAGGAGGGGAGGGTGCCCCCCCTCTCGCCCGCGCCCAGCTAGGGGCGAGAGGAGGATGGGCGGGTGCCCCCCCTCTCGCCCGCGCCCAGCTAGGGGCGAGAGGAGGAGGGGCGGGTGCCCCCCCTCTCGCCCGCGCCCAGCTAGGGGCGAGAGGAGGAGGGGCGGGTGCCCCCCCCCCCCTCTCGCCCGCGCCCAGCTAGGGGCGAGAGGAGGAGGGAGGGTGTCCCCCTCTCGCCCTCGCCAAGCCAGGGGCGAGAGGAGGAGGGCGGGTGCCCCCCTCTCTCCCTCGCCAGGCCAGGGGCGAGAGGAGGAGGGCGGGTGCCCCTCCTCTCGCCCTCGCCCAGCCAGGGGCGGGAGGAGGAGGGCGGGTGCCCCCCCCCCCCCCCCCCCTCTCGCCCTCGCCAGGCTAGGGGCGAGTGGAGGAGGGGGGCCGACCCCCTCTCTCGCCCCTGACCCTGGTAAGGGGGAAGACCCTTGGTCTCGCCCCACCCCAGCGAGGAGGCTCGCCGAGCTCCGCGAGGTAACCCCTCTCGCCCAGTTCCAGAGGAGGGGGGGGGTGGTCTGCGTTTAGTATCCCAGAACAGCGGGATTTGGTTATTTGCAGTCCAGTTTTGGCTATTCGCAGTCCAGATCCGAGGGTATTTTGGTAATCTGGCAGATCAGTTTTTGGCTATTTGCATCCCAACTTGGAAAACCTATAAATAGACCCTAAGGGGCACCAAAGGAGGGGACTTCTAGATTTCCAAATTTTGGATCTTCTTCTTCCCTTAGAGCTCTCCTTTGGTGCTTCTGGTTCAGCATTGGCTAGGGAGGGGAAGATCTCTCAGGTCTTCCGGGTGTGAGGTGGGACCTCCTCGTTGTAGCCTAGGGTCCGTTTCCAAGTCCAAGTGCTCTTGCCTAGAGAGTTGGCTCGAGAGAAGTAGGTGTGAGACCACCCCTTTTTTGGGACCCCGAACTCCACGGAGACCGAGTAGTCGGTATCAACACTACAATCTCCTTCTCACTATAGAAGAGAGATTACATTCACTATACTTGTGTGATAAGTAAAAAAATATATGTATTTTTAGTATAATTATTAGTATAGTTTTAATTAATATTGTGAATTTTTTATGTAAATTAATGAATAAATTGCTTCTTTATTATTTCTGGTTTCTAACTTAGTTTTATTTTTGTTTTTGCATTTTTTTGCAAAATTTTCCCAGGTCACGCCTCGGTCATGCCCGTGACCAAGGGCGTGTAATTTTAAAGATCAAATATCAATGGGACGGCTGAATTCAGATCAAATCCCGACAAATCGCTCAAGTCACGCCCGTGTTCCAGCAGAGTCACGCCCGTGAGCCGCCAGCGCGTCACGTCTCGAAGCCGCACCCATGCTGCCAACATCAGCCACCCATAGTCACGCCCGTGACTCACAAAGTCACGCCCGTGACATACCAAGTCACGCCTGTGTGCAGCCATGTTTGACGGCCAGACCTTCCAGAAGGCGGCGAATACAGTCGAGCAAATGTCACGCCCTAAGTCACGACCGTGACATTCAAGTCACGCCCGTGACCTAGGGCGTGTAAAACTCAAATTTTCCCTATAAATAGAGGGGCTCGGCTGAAGTATTTTTCATCCAAATTTTGAGTAGTTCTTGTGGTATTGTGAGTTCTTTTGAGTGATTGTGAGCTTCTCTTATGCAATTCAGTTTAAGTTCGTTTGTAGTTTTTTTCGTCTTCCTAATCTAGTTGTAATGCTGATTTCAGAAATAAAATGATGTTTTTCTCATTTTGATCATCTTCTTTTTATTAATGTTAGCGTGTGTGCGTGTATGAGTTTAGCTTTATTGCTTTTATAATTTAGTTTTATTGCTTTTATAGTTAGGTTTATTGCTTTCATAATCTAGATTTACTGTTTTCATAGCTTAGATTTACAAGCTTTCGTAAAATATTTTTATCGTTTTCTTTTTCGCTTTATTTTATCGCTTTCATTTTAAACGCTTTCTTTTCAGTTTTTTTTAGAGTGTGTGCGTGTATGAGATTATATTTTTCTTTTTTGTAACTTAGTTTTATTTCAGTCTTCATATAACTGCTATATACCACCCCCATCTTGAATAAGAGGCTAATTAACTTTAGCATTTATTTAAGTCGGTTGGGACGGATATTATTTCTGCACCTTTATAAGTCTTTTCATTTCTATACCACCCCCTTCTTGAATAAGAGGCTAAGAACTTTTTAGCGCTTGTTTAAGGTGGTTGGGACGGATACTATTACTATTTTTATATAAGTCTTTTTATTTCCTTTTTATCAGCTTATATCCGCTTTAATTATTAAACATGTATTTTTCAACCGATAATGCCGTCTCCATTCCGATGAGTGGCTAATTTCCTTTAGCACACGACGTCAAAGAGCATTGGGACACAAAAATAGTTTTTCTATAAAATTAAAACATCTCTTTCTAAAATAATTAACGCTTATGGTTTGAAGTATCTAGTTGCCTACCTAAATCACCTAGAGGGGGGTGAATAGGTGATCTCTATGTCTTTTGCGGAATTAAAATTAAACGTAAAGCACAGCACACAAAATTAAACACAGCCACAGATAACACCAGGAATTTATAGTGGTTCCCCGTACTTGGGTACTCCACTGCCGGCCTCGCCAATCTAGCACCACAGCTAGACTTGACTACTCACTAAATCTCGGATCAAGAGCGATCCTACAGTCTCGGAGTCAAACTCCTACAAACTCAGAGAGAACCTCTCTTACAACTCGGAGAAAACTTCTCCTACAACTCGGAGAACAACCTCTCCTACAACTAGGAGATAACAACTCCTACAACTCGGAGAACAACCTCTCCTACAACTCGGAGATAACAACTCCTACAATAGATTGAAAAGGGGTTTGAACAATACTAAACCAGATCTGAATAATAGTGGCGTTTTCTTCCTTCTTCTTGAATGGCTTTTGAGAACGATGAGGAAGAACAACGATCCTTCAAATCTGTCTTTGGCAATCCGAAACGATCCAATAGAGATTGTAGAACCTGAGTATGGATCAATCGAACCCTTCTTGAAAGAAATCGACAACTCCAATGAGAAGAACGATCTCCAATCGTAGGCGACGGCGAGCGGCGCTTTTCACGTCCTTTTTGATCGGGAGAGAGATTAGGTCATTAACGATTAGGAAAAGGAACTTTTAAATAACCCAAGATCAACCCTATATATAGAGAGGATCAATTTAGGGTTAAATCGGTCTTAAACGTACTCAAAATAGCCGTTAGAAACGAAGAGGGGCGATCACGATCCGTCAGAACAGAGAAAACGAAATTAGAAATTTACAGACAGATGTCTCGAGACATAAGGGATCTCTCGAGACATGACGGATCTCTCGAGACATGAAGCGGAGAAAGCAGGAAAGAGATGTCTCGAGAACTCGATGATCTCTCGAGACATTACAAAAATTTCAGACTTAAGATCTCTCGAGACAACCACGATCTCTCGAGACATGTCTGATCTCTCGAGACATATCCTTAGGAAAAAAAAATTTTTCCCGAAAAATTTCTTTTCTTCTCTTGAACACATGCAGCAGCCGCACTCCAAAGTCTTCACTAGTCTTGAAAAAGAAGTGTACCCCAATAGTGAGATCACACATGAGTCATCACCATGTTTCATATAATGAGGGATTACATTTTATGAAACTGTGTTTGCAGACCCATTGTGACCTGACATTGGTTTACACTTAGCCATGATAATCTGCAAGACAATACTAGAAAAGCATATCAAATACAAAAGCAATTCAATCTTAGTTTAAGGGTGACTTCTCACAAATCAAAGAAATTGTGAATGCAATTTCCAACAATCTCCCCCTATTTGTAGAAGTCAGAACCCTGTACACTAAGTTGAATTACAGCAATTAAAGAATAAATATGCTACACTACATAAAGATATAGAAATGAAAAAATAAAGAACATCAAAACATCAAATATATATATATCTAAATTTGAATTGTTCAGAAGACTTGATGTTCACTATATCATAATGAAAACAAAATATGTCTTGTCATCATCATCATCATCATCTTTCAAGATCTCCTTTTCCTCTTTTCTTCTTGTCTGGAGAAAAAGGCATGAGGCTTGGGATGGTAAAACGGAGGAGGTTCCGGAGCATCAGCATTATTATAACCAAACGCTCTGAAATGAATCCTTCGCTTCCTTTGAGCTGTCTCATGTTTTTCCCATTCTTGAGAGCTGTAGCATTCAGATCTGTTCATCTTACCTTCATGAACTAACTTGTAGGTTTCAAGAATAATATCTTTTGAGACGGGGCTCCAGATTTCTGGATAACTTTTCTCAGCCTTAGCTTTGCACTGACCTGTAGAGCTAGAACTAGGAACTGATCGACTGGCAGAAGAACCTTCACCAAATTTTCTTTTTCCTTTGGTCCCAGCCCTATCTGATTGATCTTCAACAATAGGAGCCTTCCCAAGTAGTTCTTCTGGCCTGGGAGAAAACTGAGGAACAGGAATATCTGGATCAATTGCCAACTCAGGAAAAATTTGATTATGAAGCCACGTTGCTGTTTTGAATGAATAAGCATTAATATCGGCAACTTGCTTCAACATCCTAGAAGAGAACTGCTCAAACTGAGAATTCCATGAGCTTTGAAGAGCAGAAACGGAGCTTTCAATCAAATCTGTCATTTTAGCTACTATATTTTCCTCCCCCTTTCTGACTTCTACAGAGAGGGTTTGGAGAGTATCATCTTTGAACTTTCTGACTTCATCAACAATTCTGAACGTATTGGCTTCAGCCTTGTCAGACACTGATTCTTGAAGCTTTGTCAGTATAACAGTCTGAGTCAACACTGTGCCTACACCTTCAGTTGCATGATCAATTTGCTTGCTCCCTAGGCTCATCAAATCAGAGAGATTTTCATAATTGGATTTTATCTTAGCTAACTCTCTGCCTAGTTCACTTTCAACTGAGGCAATCTTCCTGTGAACAGTCGTCAAAGAATTTTCAAACTGTGCACTCTGCTTCTTGAGCAGTGCTTCAATCTTACCTAGAAGAGAATCTTCTGCACAACCTAGCTCATCTGGAGCATTCTTGGTTGTAACATACTCTGACTCCCCCTCAACATGTACTAGGGGAGGTGACAATTCATGAACTGACATGACATCATCATCATCTATGTTAAAAACAAAATCAGCACCAGACCCTGCCTGTTGGCCACCGGGACTGTGCTCTTCAGAAACTGGAGTGGATTCTGTTGGAGCAGATGAGGATTTACCTTTGGCTTTTGAACGGATTGGCAGCTTGGCACGACCTGAAGCTTTAGAGCGAGTTCGAGATGAAAGTGGCAATGAAGTCACCAAGGGTGCTTGATCTTCAGAGGAAGGAGCTGGAGTTTCTGCTTCTCTTGCAACTGGAGATCTAAGAGTCTCCCCCTCAGAAGGAGCACCAGCCATTTCCGGCTTCTTGATACGAATGTCCCATCTCTGCAAGGAGCTGACATCTATCTTCTTAAGGTGATGGATAACTGTACCTTTGGACATGTTGAAAATAGCAGGGTTAAACTGATTTAGAAACAGTGAGATAATCCGGGCAAAGTTAGGAGTGTTTATGCAAGCTTTGATATTTGAGAATAAGATCGAGGCCCAATCTCTCTTCTTTCCAGTAACAATGCCAATCATCAACAGAAACATCTCTTCAGACACATGTCCTTGAGATCCTGTCTTGCAGAAAAGTGCCTTTGAGATAATGTCCAGCAGGAGCTTCCCTACAGCATTCAACTTATTCCTCTTAACTGTAGAGAAATCTGAATCTAGACCACAGAACCTTGTTGTAGTCAACCAATCAGTGTCAACTAGCTCTTCTTCAGCTTCCACTTCAGACAACTGCAAATATTTAGCGAGAGTCTCTGGAGAGACTTTGATTTTGATACCCTTAACGAAGGAGATCAACATACTTCCTTCCTTGATTGGCTTCACATTGATGAAGAATTCTTCAACTTCATCAAACAAAATTCGGCAAGGATGCTCGAGAACGAAGGTGAGACCAGCGGCATCAAGCATACAAAACAGAGTATGGAACTCATCGGATAAACTTGCAAGACCTAGCCGAATCACCTCGTTGCCGACTCCGATTTTCGGATGAGGAGAGGGAGCCATTGCAGCAAGATGGAGGGAGGAATGTTGAACGAAGAAAGCTGAAGCACGAGGAGCCACCGAGAACCACCGCAACACTGAGACCAGTCGCAGACGATCGTCGCTCGAGAGGGAGACGAAAGGTCGAGGAGGTCTCGGGAGATGACCGCGTGAACATCAAGTTTTCTGATTTCGTATATATATATATTTAATTTTGATTTTACGAGAAATAGAAAACTAGAAATAGGAAATAGCGCGTACCTGTCGTTTGAGATTTTTTTTTTAAAAAAAACTTATGTCTCGAGACATCGGCTATGTCTCGAGAGCTCAGGTGATATTTTCTTCATTGATGTCTCGAGAGATTACCCGTGTCTCGAGACATCACCTTATCTCGAAATTTTCTTCTTGTCTCGAGAAATCCTGCCAGGTCCCGAGACATGACTTGTCATAAGAAAACTTCCTGTCGCCAAGGTTTGATTGACTTGACCATTACTCCATGTTGAGCATTCCAAGTTCCGTCTTGAAGAAAGAGAACTTAGTCTCATCCAGTGGCTTCGTGAAGATGTCTGCAACTTGCTTATCCGTGGGGACATAACTCAGATTTATGTCACCCTTCTCCACATGCTCCCGGATAAAGTGATATCGTAGCTCGATGTGCTTTGTCCGACTGTGAGAGACTGGATTATTTGCGATAGCAATTGCACTGGAAGAGTCGCAAAACATAGGAATGTCTTTGAGCTTCATGTTGTAGTCTTGTAGTTGATTTCTTATCCAGAGAAGTTGTGCGCAACAACTGCCAGCAGAAATGTATTCCGACTCGGCGGTTGAAATTGCAACACAATTCTGCTTCTTGCTACTCCAGGAAATAAGTCTCCTTCCGAGGAATTGACACGTCCCAGAGGTGCTTTTCCTGTCGTCTTTGCTACCTGCAAAGTCTGCATCTGAAAAACCAATTAGTTCACTATCATTACTTCTTGGGTACCATAAGCCAAGATTTGGTGTGCCTTTAAGATATCTCAAAATTCGCTTTGCAGCAGTGTAGTGAGATTCCTTAGAGTTCACCTGATATCTAGCACATACACATGTAGAGAACATTATATCAGGTCTACTGGCAATAAGGTAGAGCAATGAGCCAATTATGCTTCTGTACTTGGTTTCATCAAAAGGTTTCCCTTTCTCATCCTTGTCCAGAGACGTAGCTGAGCTCATTGGAGTCCTCATAGAGGTTGCACTCTCCATTCCAAATTTCTTAATCAACTCCTTAGTGAACTTTGTCTGAGAAATGAAGATTCCATCTTCAGACTGTTTCACTTGAAGTCCTAAGAAATATTTCAGCTCACCCATACTGCTCATTTCAAATTTCCCTTGCATAAGTTTAGAAAACTTTTTGCAGAGATTATCATCGGTAGAACCAAATATGATGTCATCGACATAGATTTGCACTAGCAAAATCTTGCCTTTTACTTCCCTGAGAAATAATGTCTTATCTATCTTTCCTCTTGTGAACTTGTTCTCAAGAAGAAAGTTAGACAGCGTCTCATACCAAGCTCGAGGAGCTTGTTTCAAACCATATAAAGCTTTCTGTAATAAATAAACATGATTGGGATGATCAGGATTAACAAAACCTGGGGGTTGTTCAATGTATACTTCCTCTTTAATGTCTCCGTTTAGGAACGCGGATTTGACATCCATTTGATATACGGTGAAACCCTTGAAAGCAGCATAAGCAAGGAAGAGTCTGATCGCTTCGAGCCTTGCTACTGGAGCGTACGTCTGATCGAAGTCGATGCCTTCCTCTTGTCTGTACCCTTTAGCTACAAGTCTGGCTTTGTTCTTTATGATTGTTCCTTCTTCATCCAGCTTGTTTCTAAACACCCACTTTGTTCCAATGACATTTTTGTCTTTTGGTTTTGGAACAAGTGTCCATACTTTACATCGTTTGAACTGATTTAATTCTTCTTCCATAGCAATTATCCAGGATGGATCTTCATTTGCCTCTTGGAATTTCTTTGGTTCGACCTGCGAAAGAAAACTTAAATGCATATTTTCGTTAAAGGTACCTCATCTTGTTCTTATTCCTTCATGAGGATCTCCTATGATTTGATCAACTAGATGATCCCTCATGTGTCGTAGCCCGAGGTTCCTTGCATGATTTGAACCAATAGGAGTTTCTTCTACTGTTGGAGTATCTTCCTCCACTTGGAGTGGCTCTTCATCAGGATGATCTTCTTCATAGATTGTTATTGGGGGAAACTTGATGAAGTGTTGAGAATTTTCTTCAACTGGCTGATCCAAGCTTAAGTCCTGCAGCTTTGAACCTGTGTCTACAGAAGAAATGCTAGAGGAGCTGCTTTGAAGCATGCTCGTCTCATCAAATACAACATTAATAGATTCTTCTACCACCAGGGTTTTCTTATTAAAAACTCTATATGCCCTACTATGGCTACTATATCCTACAAAAATACCTTCAAAGCTCTTTTCACTAAACTTAGTTTTGTAATGCTTTCCATTGTTTAGCACAAAGCATTTACTACCAAAGATTCGAAAATAAGAAACGGTCGGTTTCTTGCCTTTTAGAAGTTCATAAGGAGTCTTTTCATGGTTTTTGTTTATGAGTGCTCTGTTTTGCACATGGCATGCAGTATTGACAGCTTCAGCCCAGAAATATTCAGGTAGTGAAGAGTCACTCAACATGGTTCTGCAAGCCTCAATAAGTGTTCTATTCTTTCTCTCAGCTACTCCATTTTGTTGTGGAGTTCGAGGAGAGGAAAACTCATGAAAGATACCGAGGCTTTCACAGAATTCTGTCATGGCTCCAGATTCAAATTCTGTACCATGGTCACTTCTGATTTTGACCACCGAACAGTTAAATTCATTCTGGACTTGCCTGACAAAACTAGTGAAAGTGTCAAAGGTATCTGACTTGTGTTTCAGAAAGAATACCCAGGCAAAACGAGAGTAGTCATCTACAATAACCAATGTGTAGGATTTTCCTCCTAAACTTCTAATTTGCAAAGGACCAAACAAATCCATATGAAGTAGGTATAAACACCTGGTTGAATCTTTGCCAATAATGCTCTTAAAGGTAGCTCTTGTTTGCTTGCCTTTTACACATGCATGACAAGGTCTATCTTTAATGCACTTAACATCTGGTGCATCTCGCACTAAGTTTTGAGAAAACAATTTATTAATAGTTGTAAGATTTATATGTGCTAATCTCTTGTGCCATTGGTCAACAAGAGATGCACTATCTTTTGCCAAAAGACATACTGGTGTAGAAGATGATATGAAAAGAAAATTTAAACAAAATATGTTTCTACAGCGAATGCCTGATAAAATCGTTTCATGATTTTCAGCCGACTTTATCAAACATTTATCTTTATGAAAATCAACAATGTATCCTTTATCACAAAGTTGACTTATGCTTATCAGATTATGTTGTAATCCTTCCACATAAGCTACATCGGAAAAAGATACATTTCCATTAGAAATCATACCATAGCCTTTAGTTATTCCTCTGTCTGAACCGCCAAAAATAACTTTTGGACCGTTCGCAACTGGAATGTAGTTTTGCAAAAGGCTTCTTGTCCCGGTCATATGCCGAGAGCATCCACTGTCCAAGTACCAGATTGGATTTTTATTGGCCTTTGGACATACTTGCAAAAAATAAATCATTTCGCCTTAGGAGCCCAAACAGATTTGGGTCCTTGGTCCCGTGTCAGTTGAGCACCACGATAAATGTTAACATTGCGAGTGGTCTGCCTTGCAACGTTCACTTGTGGTCTCCTAGTATACGTTGTATTAAACCAACAATCAACGGCAAAGTGACCAATTTTACCGCAGCACCAACAGTCGAATCTGTTGTACCTTCTCTTTACACTTTCCTGCTTAACTTTTTGAACGTTAGCTCTTGCAGGAGCAGCCCTTTTAGATGAGGATGCCTCATGGGGGCAACACACACAAGGTGGTACTGTCCTCTTCGGCTTTGGTGCAACAGCATTCACTTTTGGTGCTTTCTTAGCACTCGGACCATGAACAAATGGACCGTACCCTTTCCGATTAATCTCTTGATAGGGTGCTTGAAAAGCACTATCACCAAAGTTTCGGGGAGGAGTCCATTCCTTATGATCATTCACAGGTGAAAAAGGAATTGGTCGTGTGAAATGACCATAGGAACTCTCCATATCATAAGCATTCGTAGGGAATATGACTTTCTTGAATGCCACAGGCTCTTGATGAGCTTTCCTTTTTTCTTTGGCGGTAGCTTTCTTAGCAACCAGACTATTCTTCTTAGCAATTGTATTTTTTGAAGAATTGCTAGTACTAGCTTCATGTCCTATACCGCTTCCTTTTGCCTTAGTGGTAAAAGTACCAATAATTGGCAGAACAGTTTTAGGTTGAGAGAATGCTTCAACCAACTTCTTCTCAGCCGCAAGCTGTTCCTCCAAGACTTTTATTGAATTATCTCTCAAGGCAAGAGTCTCTTCCGAGCTTTTGATCTTGTCTTTCAAGGCTTGGACTTCCTCTTTGAGAGAAGAAAGTTCTTCAACTTCTTTTCTCAAGTTAGATTCCACCTCCTTGAGAGCCATGATCTCCTTACCCTGAGTTTTGACAACCTTTCGGCACTTGTCAAAGCTTTGGAGCATTTTGGTATATTGAGACATGAGCTCAGATTCATCGTCTGAGAGGTTATCCTTTTGTTCAGCCGAAGCATAATCAGAATCAGATAGGATAGTGTGATCATTTACCTTTCCGGTGTACGGGGGTGCTTCTTCATCATCAGACATAGCCATCAGACCGAAGTAAGCTTCTTCTTCATCACTCGACTCATCGGAGTCACTGTCGCTCAGAGTTTTGGCTTTCTTAGCGACGAAGCTTCTATCTGATTTCTTCTTTCCATGAGTGGATTTCTTGTCTTCTTTTCTTCCACCTTCTTTCTTCTTATAGGGACACTCAGCAATCATGTGCCCTGGCTTATTACAACAATAGCAAATAATGTCAGAAGAAATGTGTTTGTTCTGTTTGGATTTATACCTGTCATTATTGCTTGAGCCCTTCCTGTGATATTCGCCATCACGACGAGAATATTTATGATCCGAGGAAGACGGCTTGTTGTTCATGTGCCTCCGCTTGTTCAGCAGTTTCTTAAACTGACGGGAGATTAAAGAGAACTCCCCATCAGACAGTTCGGAACAGGAGGAGCTGGCTTCCGATTCTTCTTCAATATCAGATTCCTTTTCTCTGATCGGTATCACTGCTTTGCTCTTCTTTGAATTCTCTGCCTTCAAAGCTAAGGTTCTTTCTTTGCTTGAAGCTCGATTTACATCCTCTTCAGACTTTCGGATGTTCATTTGTAATTCATGAGACAACAGCTTCCCGAACAGATTTTGAGGTTCTAGACTTGGCAGTTTTCCAAACTCTCTTATGGCAACAATTTTGCTATCCCAGTCTTTCGTTAGGGAACGCAAGAATTTGTCATTTAGTTCACCGTTTGTGAACTCCCTGTCGTAGTTCCTCAAACCATTGACTCTCTTGAAGAATCTTTCGTATGCATCAGCAATGCACTCCTTCTTATTCTGCTTGAACGCCTCGTACTCTTGATTAAGTAGAGACCTTCTATCTTCTCTTACCTCGTCAGTACCTTCCATTAGAACAATTAAGGATGTCCACATCTCTTTGGCTGATTTGCAGTGAATTAAGTTTTGCAACATGGAATCGTCCACTGCACTTGCAATTATGTTTTTAGCCTTCTTGTCAAGAGCAACAAGAGCTATCTCATCCTTAGTCAAATCCATCATTTTCTTAGGTATCTGAAATGTAGGATTTGTTGACGAAGCAGTCATTGGCACATGGGGACCTTCTTCCACAACTTGGAAGATTCTGGGATCTGCAGCTTCCATATAAAAACGGACTCTTTCCTTCCACATAGGAAAGTTGGCCTTGGTGCAGATGGGCAATTTCAGAGAGGATTCCTTGACTCTATCCATGGCTTGCTAGCAACTAGAAGGATGGATCCTGTTCAAGGTGTTAACCTAGCAACGAACAGCGACCCTCTGATACCAATTGAAGTATCTAGTTGCCTACCTAAATCACCTAGAGGGGGGTGAATAGGTGATCTCTACGTCTTTTGCGGAATTAAAATTAAACGTAAAGCACAGCACACAAAATTAAACACAGCCACAGATAACACCAGGAATTTATATTGGTTCCCCGTACTTGGGTACTCCACTGCCGGCCTCGCCAATCTAGCACCACAGCTAGACTTGACTACTCACTAAATCTCGGATCAAGAGCGATCCTACAGTCTCGGAGTCAAACTCCTACAAACTCAGAGAGAACCTCTCTTACAACTCGGAGAAAACTTCTCCTACAACTCGGAGAACAATCTCTCCTACAACTCAGAGATAACAACTCCTACAACTCGGAGAACAACCTCTCCTACAACTCAGAGATAACAACTCCTACAATAGATTGAAAAGGGGTTTGAACAATACTAAACCAGATCTGAATAATAGTGGCGTTTTCTTCCTTCTTCTTGAATGGCTTTTGAGAACGATGAGGAAGAACAACGATCCTTCAAATCTATCTTTGGCAATCCGAAACGATCCAATAGAGATTGTAGAACCTGAGTATGGATCAATCGAACCCTTCTTGAAAGAAATCGACAACTCCAATGAGAAGAACGATCTCCAATCGTAGGCGACGGCGAGCGGCGCTTTTCACGTCCTTTTTGATCGGGAGAGAGATTAGGTCATTAACGATTAGGAAAAGGAACTTTTAAATAACCCAAGATCAACCCTATATATAGAGAGGATCAATTTAGGGTTAAATCGGTCTTAAACGTACTCAAAATAGCCGTTAGAAACGAAGAGGGGCGATCACGATCCGTCAGAACAGAGAAAACGAAATTAGAAATTTACAGACAGATGTCTCGAGACATAAGGGATCTCTCGAGACATGACGGATCTCTCGAGACATGAAGCGGAGAAAGCAGGAAAGAGATGTCTCGAGAACTCGATGATCTCTCGAGACATTACAAAAATTTCAGACTTAAGATCTCTCGAGACAACCACGATCTCTCGAGACATGTCTGATCTCTCGAGACATATCCTTAGGAAAAAAAAAATTTTCCCAAAAAATTTCTTTTCTTCTCTTGAACACATGCAACAGCCGCACTCCAAAGTCTTCACTAGTCTTGAAAAAGAAGTGTACCCCAATAGTGAGATCACACATGAGTCATCACCATGTTTCATATAATGAGGGATTACATTTTATGAAACTGTGTTTGCAGACCCATTGTGACCTGACATTGGTTTACACTTAGCCATGATAATCTGCAAGACAATACTAGAAAAGCATATCAAATACAAAAGCAATTCAATCTTAGTTTAAGGGTGACTTCTCACAAATCAAAGAAATTGTGAATGCAATTTCCAACAAGGTTTACCCGAGAATCACGTTGAGTGGAGCCACATAATCGATGTGTTGTTTTCATTTCCGTTTTCGTACCTAGTTAGCCGAGAGGCTCGTGCGTACGGATTGATCGCTCACGGGTAAAGAGAACTGCGCTCTACCCTCGAGAGAGGACGAAGTAATTCTCCCGAATTGGAAATAAAAACCCAATAGCGGGGTTCACAACATAAAGCGAGTATCAAGAAGATTCGATTGTAGAATGAGAGTTCGATCGAATATTCATAATCTCAGGTGGGCGTACCCTCGAGAGAGGAGCGTTCATAATTATGGAACCTCCACGGCCAAGTCATTTTAATATTTTGAAAAGTCATCACTTTTAATTCTACGAAAAAATCTATTTTCGTCTCAAGGTAATTCGACGTCGCGCGCTATCTTTCTCATCGCTTAGAACTCTAGTTAATCGCTTATTATCATCTTTCGCATTTTATCACTTAGAACTCTAGTTAAACCAACTAAAAATATTATTCCGATAAAATAATAGTTTGTTCCTCGAAGTAGCATAATCAACACGACCCGCGGAAATATACGATCCCGATATTTTCAAAAAAATATATCCTGTATTACTTGCGATAAGGTATACTTGCCTTTATCAAATGATTAATTTGGACTAAGAATTCAAACACAGCATTCCAAACTCATTTAGTGCAAAACTCTCCTTTTCTACTTTTCAATTCAATAGAATTCGGCGTTGTAGCCGAGGCGTAATTGTCAATATTCCGAAAGAAGAAAAAGACCGTTACTTCTATACTTCAATAGGATAACGGTTAATTTCTCAAAGTAGGATTACTTGCGAGACTCTTTGAAAACATCCGTCAATTCTAAACTCTTATTTATAAAACAAAAGAAGAAGTCCAATCTAAATCATCAAGTTTTTGGCGCCGTTGCCGGGGAACTTTGTGTTGTTATTTGAAAGTAGGAACTGCTATTAATTTTATTCCTTATCTATATATTTTTACTAAAAAACAAAAAAATACAAAAAAGTAATATAAAAAATATATATATAAAACTTATATTTAAAAAATTAATAATAATAAGAAAACAAAAAAATTCCCAAAAAAAAAATTATTTTTAGTATATGACCCGAGGAAGCTCGTCCGACGATTCGACTATTCCTTTTGACCCCGAAATCGAGCGCACTCTTCGTGAGCGTATCCGATCTCGTGATCAAAACTTACTCGAAACCCCCGAAGAGTCAATCGGAGATACTGCAAATATGGGCGATCCAATTCCAAATGCTGCCCCGGCCCGGACCATGGCATATTATGCCCGACCGAATTTGGACGATACAGGATCAAGTATTACTCGCCCAACAGTTAATAATAATAATTTCGAAATAAAATCCAGCATAATTCAAATGGTACAACAGTCGATTCAGTTCGACGGTTTGCCAGATGAGGACCCAAATCAGCACCTTTCAAACTTTTTAGAAATATGCGACACCTTTAAAATTAATGGCGTCACTGATGACACCATTCGTTTATGCTTATTTCCATTTTCGCTACAGTTAAAAGCCAAATCGTGATTGACTTCTCTTCCGAGAGGGTCCATAACCACGTGGGCCCAATTGACGGAATTTTTCTTAACTAAGTATTTTCCTCCGTCAAAAACTGCAAAACTACGCACGGATATCACATCCTTTGCGCAATTCGATTCCGAGTCTCTTTATGAGACTTGGGAGCGTTTTAAAGAATATTTGCGTAGGTGTCCTCATCACGCGCTACCAACTTGGCTACAGGTCCAGACGTTTTATAATGGTTTAAATTTTTCTACGCGACAGATGATTGATGCGGCCTCCGGGGGAACGTTAAACAACAAAACCCCAGAGACCGCTCAAGCTCTGATCGACGAAATGGCCATGAACGCGTACCAATGGAACGTGCCAATGTCGCGTCCTAATAAACCGGATGGTCTTTTTGAAGTGGACGCCACTACTTTCTTAGCCTCACAAGTTGAGCGGCTAAGTAAGCAGGTGGCGGAGATGACTGTTTCCTCCTCCACTCCCGCATGGAATAATAATAATAATAATAATAAAGTAATCGAAGAATCGGTGGATTACCTCAGTAATCCGGTTAGGCCCCCCTTCAACCCTAATAACAACCCGTATGGTAATAATTATAATTCGGGTTGGAGGACCCACCCTAATTTCTCCGGGAGCAATCCTAACAATGCTCAGAGGCCCCCAAACATGAATCCCCAAGGATTTCCGCAAGGATTTCAGCAGGGATTCCAGCCTCCTCCTCCAAAACCTTCGCCGCTCAAAGATGTTTTGTCTAAATACATCGCGTCCAACGATTCAAATATCCGGAATCTTACCGGATCGATTAAAAACATGGAAAACCAGGTTGGACAACTTGCAAAGATGGTCTCCGAGCGGCCATACGGAGCTCTACCAGGGAATACGGAGCCGAACCCCAGGGAAAATGCCAACGCTATAACCCTTCGAAGCGGCAAGGAGGTTGTCTCCCCATTGTGGGTTGAGCCTAAGGTATGCATTTCGCCTCCGACCCCTCCACCCTCTTCTTCGATTCTAATTGCTCCGGATTCTCCGGTTGCGCCGAATGTTTCGAGTCCTCGAATTCCTTACCCGTCTAAAATTAATAAAGAGAAGGAGGACGAAAATTATCAAAAAATTTTGCGTATTTTAAAAAAAATTCAAATAAACGTCCCCTTCTGCGAGGCACTCTCCCAAATGCCGAAATATGCGAAATATCTTAAGGAGTTGCTTTCTAATAAAAAGTGACTCGAGGATGTTTCGCGTGTTTCCCTTAACGCGGAATGTTCGGCTGTTCTCCTTAACAAATTGCCGCCAAAACTAAACGACCCGGGACGGTTCTCCATCCCGTGTCTCTTTGGCAATATGTTAATAAAGTACGCTCTTGTGGACTTAGGCGCCAGCATCAATTTGATGCCTTTTTCTCTTTTCAAAACACTCGATTTAGGCGTCCCAAGTCCAACAAAAATGAGCATCCAACTCGCGGATCGCTCGGTAAAGTACCCAATAGGGGTAGCGGAGGATGTTCTGGTCAAGGTCGACAAGTTTATCTTCCCGGTAGACTTTGTCATCCTGGACATAGAGGAGGACGTCGAGGTACCCATCATCCTCGGTCGCCCCTTCCTCGCAACCTCCCGTGCGTTAATCGATGTCAGTAACGGTCGCCTCCTCCTTCGAGTTGGAGACGACAAAATTACTTTACATATCAACCCCTCCATGCGGAACTCACTATCGAATGATGATTCATGTTTCAATTTGGAATCCGCGTTTATGGACGATTGTTCTTCTCTTTCAGAATTGTTATCTTTAATGATAGACGATTCAGATCTGGCGAATCAACCTCCTTTAGATGAATTACCGCCAAATTCGCCTTTCGAGCCTTTTGATTCGAAAGATTTGAAAATCTCCACTTCCTATGAAGAACCTCTGGTCTTGGAGCTTAAGCAACTCCCCGACCATTTAAAATATGCTTTTCTAGCCGCTAACTTAAAACTTACGGTTATAATATCGTCTACTTTAACCGATTCGGAAACATCCGAATTGGTTGAAGTTTTATCTAAACATCGCCGTGCAATTGCATGGCAAATTTCCTATATCAGGGGAATTAACCCTTCATTCTGCTCCCACAAAATTTTCTCGAAGAAAACCCCCGCAAAACAATTCAGCCTCAACGACGACTTAACCCGAACATGCGGGAAGTCGTTAAGACTGAAATTATTAAACTCCTCCACGCGGGGATTATTTATCCTATTTCCGACAGTACGTGGGTAAGCCCCGTACAAGTCGTCCCAAAAAAGGGCGGTATAACGGTCGTGGCAAACACGAATAATGAATTAATCCCAACTCGTACTGTTACGGGTTGGAGGGTGTGCATCGACTACAGAAAACTAAATGATGCCACCAGAAAAGACCACTTTCGGTTACCGTTTATTGATCAAATCTTAGAGCGTCTCTCCGGTCATCCTTTTTATTGCTTCCTTGATGGTCTCTCGGGATTTTTCCAAATCCCTATTTCACCCGAGGACCAAGAAAAAACGACTTTTACTTGCCCTTTCGGCACCTTCGCATATTGAAGGATGCCGTTTGGCCTCTATAACGCGCCAGCAATATTCCAAAGATGTATGCTGGCAATATTTGGCGAACTAGTAGAAGACATAATGGAAGTCTTCATGGATGACTTCTCCGTCTTTGGAGACTCTTTTAAAAATTGTCTAAAAAATTTAGATAGAGTCCTCCAACGGTGCGAGGAGACGAACTTAGTCTTGAACTGGGAGAAATGCAACTTTATGGTCCGAGAGGGTTTAGTCCTCGGCCATAAAATTTCTTCCAAGGGGATGGAGGTCGATAGGGCCAAAGTTGCTATAATTGAACAACTTCCTGTTCCTTCGAACGTCAAATCAATTAGAAGTTTTCTTGGCCACGCAGGTTTTTATCGGCGGTTTATTCAAGATTTTTCAAAAATAACCAAACCGCTAACTCACCTCCTGGAAAAGGATTCCCCATTCATTTTTGACACGGCCTGCGTAGAGGCATTTGATTTTATAAAAAAGCAACTTATCAATTCTCCAATTCTGGTGGCGCCAGATTGGTCCCTTCCGTTCGAGATTATGTGCGACGCGAGCGATATCGCGGTAGGAGATGTCTTAGGCCAACGCGTAAATAAATATTTTCATCCAATATATTACGCTTCTCGCACACTCAATGCCGCACAGGCTAACTATACAACGACGGAAAAGGAACTTCTTGCCGTCATCTTTGCTTTTAATAAATTCAGGCCTTATGTAACACTTTCACACGTGATCATTTTCACTGATCACTCCGCCCTAAAATATCTTTTGGCCAAAGTTGATGCCAAGCCTCGCTTACTTCGATGGATCCTCCTTTTACAGGAATTTGACTTAGAGATCCGGGATAAGAAGGGGGCTTAAAATTTAGCAGCCGACCACCTCTCACGTTTAGAATACCCCGTCGCAGAAGTGCTCGTCGAACCAGAAATAGACTATCGATTTCCTGAGGAGCGCCTTTTAATCGTAAATAATACAAAAACTTCTTCTACCCCTTGGTTCGCAGATTACGCGAACTATTTAGTCGCACGGGTCCTTCCAAAAGATTTTTCGACTCAGCAGAAGAAGAAATTCTTCTCTGACTTGAAAAACTACTTTTGGGAGGACCCCTTTCTCTTTCGCGTCTGCGCAGACCAAGTGATACGAAGATGTGTTTCAAGCAAGGAGGGTGCGCAAATATTGCGACACTGCCATGAGGGGCCTGCTGGAGGGCATTATTAAGCCAACCGGACCGCGCGGAAAGCGTTAGAGTCGGGCTTTTATTGGCCCACTCTCTTTAAGGATGCTCACACTTTTGTGAGTATATGTGATAGCTGTCAGCGGTCGGGTAACATCTCTCGTCGTGACGAGATGCCCCAAAACTTTTATTTAGAATGCGAAATCTTCGATTTGTGGGGCATAGACTTTGTAGGCCCCCTACCTCCTTCTTTTAATAATCGTTATATTTTAGTGGCGGTCGACTACGTATCTAGGTGGGCGGAAGCGCAAGCTCTGCCCACCAATGATGCGCGAGTCGTCGTCCATTTTCTAAAAAAATTATTTTCTCGCTTCGGCACGCCCCGTGCAATAGTTAGTGATAGGGGCACGCACTTCTGCAACGCCCAATTTTCAAAAATTTTATCTAAGTACGGCGTCACGCATAAGCTCGCCACCGCCTATCACCCCCAAATGAGCGGCCAAGTAGAGGTAGTAAATCGCGAGATAAAACACATTCTTGAAAAAACCGTCTCTTTAAATAGGAAGGATTGGTCCTCAAAACTCGACGACGCGTTGTGGGCGTACCGTACGGCATACAAGACCGCTATCGGTTGTACGCCCTATCGATTAGTCTACGGCAAAGCGTGCCATTTACCGGTAGAGTTAGAACACCGCGCTTTTTGGGCCTTAAAATTTTTAAATCTCGATTCGAACTTAGCTTCCGAGAATAGGAAATTCCAACTAAATGAACTCGATGAATGGCGTGCGAACGCTTATGAGAGTAATAAATTTTATAAGGAGCGTTCTAAGTTCTACCACGATCGAAAAATTAAATTTCCAAAAACTTTCGCGTCGGGCGATCTTGTCCTTCATTATAATTCACGTCTTCGTCTTTTTCCGGGTAAGCTCAAATCCCGCTGGTCTGGCCCCTTTGAAGTCAAAGAGGTTTGGCCGTATGGGACCGTTCTTATCTCTCACCCGGAAAAAGGTGATTTTAAAGTCAATGGCCACAGTTTAAAACTATATCTTGTGGGCGATCCGGTGGACAGACATACGGAATCCTTAACCCTCCCCAATTTATAATCTCGCCACGCCAAATGCGTCAAGCTACGCGACGTTAAACAAAGCGCCCGTGGGAGGCACCCCATATTTATCTAATATTTTTATTATGCTTTTTATCTCTTATTGCAGGGTTTCTTACGACCCCGCCAGCTTTAATTCAGGGAAGCCTTTTTGCTTCCTCTTTCCTTTTGTATATATTGCAATGTTATTTTATCTTCTTCATACTTACATTACAACATTGGGTACAATGTTGGGTTTTAAGTATGGGGGTGTATTTACGGTTTTCATTTAAAAAAAGGGCTTCTTTTTACACTGTCATAATACAAAAAAAAACAAAAAAAAATATTACAAAAAATATATGTATTTGTTTAATTTGTCATAATACAAAAAAAATTCCAAAAACCAAAAAAAAAAATTCCAAAATAATATACCCTACTTTACTTTTATTCTTAAAGCATTTAGTTTCGAGAGTATATGTTTGTGGATTTTCATAATCGCTAGTTTTACTATTTGTTTGTTTATCTAAGATCGATTGATTTAAACGTTCGGGGTTAAGTTTTAAAGAATATCTTGTGTTTTTAATTTAAATAGAGGCTTTGTTATCAAGCACTACTTCTACTAGCTAAAATAGAGACATGTGTATTATGTTGGCAAAATAACTTTAGACTGCAATTATCCCTACTTTATGTCTTCAGGAATCTAGGAATATTCAACTTACTAAGGTTGCTCTCAAAACTTTTTTTTATTATTCTAGAATTTCTCTTGAAAACCCCTTGTATACACCAATTTAGCATGGCAAAAACAAAAGAAGAAAACAAAAAGATCTTATGTCAATGGGAATACAAAAATTCTGTAAACATAGGCACCCAATATTTGTTAAAAGAGATCCTATGTCAATGGGAACTGAAAATTCCGTAAACATAGGCATTGGGTTAATTAAAAAGATCAATTTTCCCTCGTACACCAACGATGGGAGTCAAAGGAAACAATTTAAGAGGGGTGAAAAAAATAAAATTCTTCACCCCTAATTCAAGTACTCTTCAATTTGTCATGACTTTTTACCCGCTTTTCCTTAACCACATTATTGTTTCTAGTTTTAATTCAAAAAATCATTTGAGAGCATAATTAGTAACTTATATTTTTCCTTCATGTTTCTTTAAACAAAGGTTATTATAATTTCTATCTAATCTCGTTTACTAATGATTGCAATTTTGTTTGCTATTTGGTTAATTAAGAAGTCTTTTGGCTAGGACATTTCTTTCTACTTAAATCATTTGCATAATTTAGGACTTAACTCTTATTACTCAGAATTTTTATTTTTCAGTCTCTTATGATTAAAATAAAATGATAGCCAAAAATTAGAACTTATGTTAATCCCGTATAGATCTCTCTTACTTTTGCTCTGGAATAGCAAAAGCTTAAGTATGGGGGTATTTGATAAGTAATAAAATATATGTATTTTTAGTATAATTATTAGTATAGTTTTAATTAATATTGTGAATTTTCTATGTAAATTAATGAATAAATTGCTTCTTTATTATTTCTGGTTTCTAACTTAGTTTTATTTTTGTTTTTGCATTTTTTTGCAAAATTTTCCCAGGTCACGCCCTCGGTCACGCCCGTGACCAAGGGCGTGTAGTTTTAAAGATCAAATATCAACGGGACGGCTCAATTCAGATTAAATCCCGACAAATCGCTCAAGTCACGCCCGTGTTCCAGCAGAGTCACGCCCGTGAGCCGCCAGCGCGTCACGTCTCGAAGCCGCGCCCATGCTGCCGACATCAGCCACCCATAGTCACGCCCGTGACTCACAAAGTCACGCCCGTGACATACCAAGTCACGCCCGTGTGCAGCCATGTTTGACGACCAGACCTTCCAGAAGGCGGCGAATACAGCCGAGCAAATGTCACGCCCTAAGTCACGGCCGTGACATTCAAGTCACGCCCGTGACCTAGGGCATGTAAAACTCAAATTTTCCCTATAAATAGAGGGGCTCGGCTGAAGTATTTTTCATCCAAATTTTGAGTAGTTCTTGTGGTATTGTGAGTTCTTTTGAGTGATTGTGAGCTTCTCTTATGCAATTCAGTTTAAGTTCGTTTGTAGTTTTTTTCGTCTTCCTAATCTAGTTGTAATGCTGATTTCAGAAATAAAATGATGTTTTTCTCATTTGGATCATCTTCTTTTTATTAATGTTAGTGTGTGTGCGTGTATGAGTATAGCTTTATTGCTTTTATAATTTAGTTTTATTGCTTTTATAGTTAGGTTTATTGCTTTCATAATCTAGGTTTACTGTTTTCATAGCCTAGATTTACAAGCTTTCATAAAATAGTTTTATCATTTTCTTTTTCGCTTTATTTTATCGCTTTCATTTTAAACGCTTTCTTTTCAGTTTTTTTTAGAGTGTGTGCGTGTATAAGATTATATTTTTCTTTTTGTAACTTAGTTTTATTTCAGTCTTCATATAACTGCTATATACCACCCCCATCTTGAATAAGAGGCTAATTAACTTTAGCATTTATTTAAGTCGGTTGGACGGATATTATTTCTGCACCTTTATAAGTCTTTTCATTTCTATACCACCCCCTTCTTGAATAAGAGGCTAAGAACTTTTTAGCGCTTGTTTAAGGTGGTTGGGACGGATACTATTACTGTTTATATATAAGTCTTTTTATTTCCTTTTTATCCGCTTATATCCGCTTTAATTATTAAACATGTATTTTTCAACCGATAATGTCGTCTCCATTCCGATGAGTGGCTAATTTCCTTTAGCACACGACGTCAAAGAGCATTGGGACACAAAAATAGTTTTTCAATAAAATTAAAACATCTCTTTCTAAAATAATTAACGATTAAGGTTTACCCGAGAATCACGTTGAGTGGAGCCACATAATCGATGTGTGGTTTTCATTTCCGTTTTCGTACCTAGTTAGCCGAGAGGCTCGTGCGTACGGATTGATCGCTCACGGATAAAGAGAACTGCGCTCTACCCTCGAGAGAGGACGAAGTAATTCTCCCGAATTGGAAATAAAAACCCAATAGTGGGGTTCACAACATAAAGCGAGTATCAAGAAGATTCGATTGTAGAACGAGAGTTCGGTCGAATATTCATAATCTCAGGTGGGCGTACCCTCAAGAGAGGAGCGTTCATAATTATGGAACCTCCACGGCCAAGTCATTTTAATATTTTGAAAAGTCATCACTTATAATTCTACGAAAAAATCTATTTTCGTCTCAAGGTAATTCGACGTCGCGCGCTATCTTTCTCATCGCTTAGAACTCTAGTTAATCGCTTATTATCATCTTTCGCATTTTATCACTTAGAACTCTAGTTAAACCAACTAAAAATATTATTTCGATAAAATAATAGTTTGTTCCTCGAAGTAGCATAATCAACACGACCCGCGGAAATATACGATCCCGATATTTTCAAAAAAATATATCCTGTATTACTTGCGATAAGGTATACTTGCCTTTATCAAATGATTAATTTGGACTAAGAATTCAAACACAGCTTTTCAAACTCATTTAGTGCAAAACTCTCCTTTTCTACTTTTCAATTCAATAGAATTCGGCGTTGTAGCCAAGGCGTAATTGTCAATATTCCGAAAGAAGAAAAAGACCGTTACTTCTATCCTTCAATAGGATAACGGTTAATTTCTCAAAGTAGGATTACTTGCGAGACTCTTCGAAAACATCCGTCAATTCTAAACTCTTATTTATAAAACAAAAGAAGAAGTCCAACCTAAATCATCATTGTGCTTCTAATCTTCTTGCTAGGAAGAAGATTCCTTCTTGCATAAATTGTTTCTAATTCTTGTTCTTCTTCTTCTTCTTATTCTTATTTCAATTTCATTAGTGTAAAAGAGTTTTAAGAATCTCTCTTCAAAAAATTCAGTTGTAGTGGTTCTAAGAGTCTCCTTATCAAAAGACTCAGGCTGGTTCTAAGAGTCTCCTTATCAAAAGACTCTGTACAAGATAGTGAATTCCTACCAAGGGGGTAGAAGAGTGGACAACCCAAAGTTTGGGGAACCACTATATTTCTTTGTGTTGTGCTGTGATTTTCTTTTTGCTATTTCTTTCTTTATTTGCTTAATTCTTGTTGGTGTGTGGGAAGCTTAAATCTGTCAATATTACACACACATATATATATATATATATATTTGTTAACTTTGCACAAAATATTTTTAAATCTCTATTCACCCCCTCTAGAGAATTCTAGTGAGGTTATCTGTGCACTTTCAATTGGTATTAGAGGGAGGTTGATCAAAAAGGGGTAACTCCTTGATCAAAAAGATCCTATCTCATATATATATAATTTTCTTTATGGCACAAATCAAAGATTATGCTTCCACCAGACCTCCAATTTGCAACCTTGAAAAGTTTGCACTTTGGAAAACAAGAATTAGGATCTATATGAATTCCATTGATGAAGAATTGTTTAATGTTATTTTGACAGGTCCTCCCAAGCCATCCAGGTAGGATTCAAGTGGAAAGGTCACACAAACACTTGCTCCAAGGGCTGAATGGACAGATGATGAGAAGAAGGCAAGAGCATGTGATGCAAAAGCTGTAAACATTCTTGTCTTAACCCTCTCAGATGAAATCTTTCAAAAGGTGTTGATTGTGAATCAGCCAAAGAAATCTGGGAGGCTCTTACAAAGATAGTAGAAGGAAGTGCTGATGAAAGGAAAGATAGGAAGGCTCTATTGATCTCTCAATATGAGAACTTTCAAAAGAAGAATGAAGAAAGCATATCTGAGATGTATGACAAATTTAGTCTGATCATCAATCAATTAAGGAACTTGGATAGAGAGATCTCTCTCACAGAGATCAATGACAAATTATTAATGAGTCTCCCAAGTTCATGGGACTCAAGAATATGGGCAATAAGAGATACAAGAGGACAAAAGGAAATCTCACCAGATGCCCTCTTAGGAAAACTCAAAGCCTATGAGCAATTACTGAAAACACGAGAAGAGAAGGAAAGAAGGGAAAACACTCCAACCTCTTCAAAAGATAGAAACATTGCATTAAAATCAACAGAAGAAGAAACCCCTGTTACTGTAGAAGAATTATTCAGTCTCCTGGCCAGAAGATTCAAGAAATGGGTCAGCACAGATGGGTCTAGAAGAAGAGAGTCAAAACCAAGGTATGATAAGACTCCTACTAAAGAAATTGTTTGTTATTCCTGCAGGAAAACTGTACATATGCTCCAGAATGTCCAGAAAATGTTGAGAATTAAAAGAAATATCTAAAAAAGAAAGATCTCAAGAGAAAGGAGAAGAAGAAAGAAAGAGGCTTCATTGAAGAAACTTGGAGTGAAATAGATTCTGAAGACAGCACCTCATCTAAAAGTGACAACGAAATGTCTAAGCAAGAAGACCTATGCTTAATGGCTCTTGGAAGCTTAGAAAAAGAATGTGTTGTTGAATCATGGAGTGAAACAGGATCAGAAGGAAGCATCTCTTCTGAAGATGAAAAAGAAAATTCAACAACAAAAGCAAATAGCATTATTCTCATAGAGGAATCTGAGGATAAGGATGAGGTAAGCATTTTTGATGAAATAGATTTTCTATGTGATGATTTCAAAAATGATTTTAAAGGATTCTATTTAGATCAACTAAAAGCTAAACAAGAAATTAAGGATCTAAAAGAACAAATTAATATGAGAAAAATAGAGGATACATGTTCAAAAAATTATGAACTAAGGTGTGAAATCTATAAAACAAAAAAGGAAATAAAAAGTGCTAAAATAGAAAATCAACTCCTTAAGAATAAGGTATCCCAGGCAAAAGCTTTTGAAGATTCTATAAAAGTCAGAAGCCAAACACTTACAGAAATCACTGAAAAATAAACAATCAGACATAAGAATCTGGGGCTAGGGGCTGATCCTTCAACCAGTTCAATACCATCTACCAAACCTGCTTGGATGAGCCCTGTTAAATTTACTAAACCCATCAAATCAACAAACTTAGAAGAAGACTCACAAAATAAAGAAGAAGACTTCACCTTCAAGGAGATAAACCATTTTAATGAAACATCATACTATTCAGATGAAGACTCTCAAACTCCTTCTGAGAAGGCAACTAGGCAAAAAGAAACATTTCATAAAGAAATAAATCTCTAACCAGAAAAAGGGAAAAATAAAATCTGTGAAGACACAATTGCGTCGACTTCATATCGACGTATGAATGATAGTACGTCGAATTCTACTCGACGCAATCTCTCAGAGGCTTCGACCTCAAATCGATGCATGAATAAAATTACGTCGACTTATAATCGACACAGCTACTTCCATGCATCGATTCCAGATCAACACAATCTAGAGAAAGCACCGAATATATATCGACGCAACTCTCAACATACGTCGAATAGATATCGACGCATAAAACCTCAGAGCAACTTAAATACAGGACATATCTATCCTTCGAAAATTTTCTATCTTAACCCCCATTTAGGACCCATTCATCCTGATCAAAATTTCTATCCTAATCAAAACTTTTATCCTAATCAACAACTCTATCCTAATCAACACCTCTATCCCTCTCTAAACTCAAATTCCCATAATCTAAAGACAATCAGGTGTTATATCTGTAATAAAACTGGCCACATTGCCAAATAATGTTGGCACAATCAATCTAATTGTCTATAAAATTAGTCCAAGGCTGACTTAGAAAACCTTAGGATTAGGAAGAAATAATCTCTCATGAAAAACTTAGAATTTTCAAGACAAAATAAAAGTCACGTCAATTTCTTAATCGACGCATCGTCGATAGGAAACCCTAACATCTCAATTCAGACTGTACCGACGCATACATCGACTTCCACTCGACGCATTGTCAACTTCATGAAAAAGAGCGGCAATACTAAAATATTTTCTGTCACATCTACTGTAGTACCGAATAAACCTCGACTTGTGTATCGTTTCGACGTTTCACCTGACTTAAATAAACTCTTCAGTTAGAAATCTGCACGCTCTCTGCATCTCTCATCCTTCTCACTTCTCACTCCAGCCATCTCTTCCTCTCTCTTTCACTGACCAAAATGTCTCCCAAGATCAACTATGGTTTCGATATTGATCTTGATTCCTTCCAAGCCGCCGCCGAAAACTACAAGAGCATCATAGCTCTTTTCACTGAAGCCGGTCTAAACAAACTCATTTCAATAAGATGCAGACTCCTGGAAATAGAACTCACTGAGTTGATGAATCATGTTCAGATATCTGAACAAGGAGAGATTACAGGAACAATCCATGAAACACCTGTCTCAATCTCTGCAGAACATCTTAGGGACACCTTTGATCTTCCATCAGGTACATACCAACACTATCCTTGTTCAAATCAAAAAGGGAAAGCAAATTATTTTCTAAGAGTAGCTAAATGAATCTCCATCATCATTCCCTTATCAGGTAGTGAACCTGTGGAACTCACCCCTGAGGAAATCAAAAACTTATTAATCACCATGAAATTCTCCAGAGATAGACCAATCAATTTGAAGAAAATAGACTTCTCTGATGAATACAGGCTCTTGGCAGACATAGTAGGAAAAATACTACGATGCAAAATCTCTGCCCATGATGCAGTGCCCAATCAGCAACTGAACATTATGGGGGCCCTTGTACTGAAAAAGAAGATAGACTGGGCCAGCTGCTTACTGAAGATGATAGGCTACAAATAGTCTCATAAAGAGAATGCCTATATGAGGATCATGAGTCAGGTACTCCTTCACTCCTTCCCTGACTAATGCAGGTCAAAAGGAATTCTCATTCCTCCTAGAAAAAGGATGTCCATAGCCCTCTTTTCAAAATGGACCAGGCAAATCCCCAAGCCTGGTTCCATTCCTGAAAGGACTCCCTCTCCTCCTAATTCTCTTGTGCATCCATCTTCACCTCCTCCTCCACATACAGACATCTCTTCCCTACCAACATCATCCACACCAATAGTTTCCACTACCCTCACACCTCCTACCTTAACTACTACATCTTCACATTCACCAATTCAATCACCACCTCTTCCTCCTCCTACTATCACATCCTCTCTACCTACATCATCTCCCATACCTCATATATCAACAATCACTTCTCCACCATCCCCTCCACCAACACACCCTGAACCATCTCCATCCACTGAAACTCTCATCACTCAGTGTATCTAGTCAGCAGCCCAAAGATTTCAAGAAATGCTGGATGGACACTGCCTTCAAATTCACTCCTCTATCAGGCACATGCAAACCCAGTTGGATGGGGTAAATGCCTCTGTGCAAGTACTCAAAACCTCTGTGTCTTCATCTATGGTTACTAAATCATTCTTAACCTCCTTGGCTAAGAAGGTCAAGAAGGGGGAGAAGTTAGATGAAGAGCAGCTCTCCAGTCACAAATCTCACTCACACAACTCCTCTCCAACATCAAAATCTGATAGTCTTTCTCTGCTTAAGACCATTGGGAATGAAATAGTACTTGAGTTACATACTACAGAACAGATAACAGATGTACTTTCTATAGCAAGTGAAGATGAACAACAAATAGTTCTCTTTCAAGGGGAGGCAAGTTGAGTAGAGAAAGAAGTTGAAAAGGAAGCTGAAGTTGAAAAGGAAGCTGAGGCTGAAGGAGTGGCTGAAATTGAGAAAGAAAAAGAAGCTGAAGCTCAGGGGGAGCCAGATGCTGTCATAGCTGAAGCTGGAGCTGGGACAGAGGCTGAAGAAGCAGAAAAAGAAAGTGTAAAGGAAGTTCCATCGCAGGGGGGGGGGGGGGGGCAGACTGCTTTGACTCAGGGGGAGCTGAATGAACATCTTGCTACTGAGAAGGAGCAACTCACCTTTATAAAAAGACCTAATCTCCCTTTAGTATTCTCTAGGAAGAGAAAAACTCCTCCTACTCCTCCTGAATGATATGTTGAACAATTTTGATATACTCTATTTTTAATGCTTAAGTACTGATTGATCTGTACAAAAAACCTGTTATATGATTTCTTTTTCCATTATCTTCTAATTACCTAATATATCACTTTTCTATAAATATGCTTTGATGTGATGATTAAAAGCTGATAAAATTTCTCTCTGAATAGGGTTAAGACAAATAGGGGGAAATTGTTGGGGAAATGATTTATCTTAACCCCTAGAAATGTGTAGAAAATGATTTCTCTGAGTGAAAATTTAGTTTAAGTAAAATATGCATCGAATAGTAATCGACGCAACGTCAAAGTGTAGTCGACGCATCTCTCATACTGAGTCGAAGTAACTCTAAGCAGAATTTGACGTAACCAAAGTCGACGTAACTCTGATTTCTAGTCGACGCACCCAGTAATGTCGACGCACCTCAGTCGACGCTCCTTCCATATTTTCTTCTCGACATCTAGCCAGGCTGAAATCGACGCTTACGTCGAATAGTAATCGACGCACGTTGATTTGTGTGACATATTTAAAAACACGCCAGATCTCTTTCTTTCTTTCTGTAGATCTGAATTTTATGGAATTATATTATTCTCTTCTAGCCGTTCTGAATCAGTCTTTCTTTCTAACTGATTCTTGGCTAATTTGATTAAGATTATTATGGACATTATTTGAAAATAGAATGATCTCTTTCCTTCTACAGATATAATGATTATGGAAACTTTTCTCTCTTACTATTTCTCTGACTTCTAATTGATTATTCTCCTATAGCAATATTTTTGAATAAACAGAGCTATAAAATACAGAAGGAGGTCGGCAAAGAATAAAAAAAAAAGTGATCCACTCCATTTCTGAAAAAGAGGAAAAGCTCCCAAGAGAGAAGAAAGAGAAAAATGAGAAAAGTGAAAGAGTGCTGCAACAAGAAAAATCCGTCTTCTTCTTCTTCTTCCTCCTCCTGAAGTCATATTGCTGCAAATTTCTAAAAGCTCTCACTGAAAGAGAGAAAGGCCTACAATCTCCTTCTCACTATAGAAGAGAGATTACATTCACTATACTTGTGCTTCTAATCTTCATGCTAGGAAGAAGATTCCTTCTTGCATAAATTGTTTCTTATTCTTGTTCTTGTTCTTATTCTTATTCTTATTTCAATTTCATTAGTGTAAAAGAGTTTTAAGAATCTCTCTTCAAAAAATTCAGTTATAGTGGTTCTAAGAGTCTCCTTATCAAAAGACTCAGGCCAGTTCTAAGAGTCTCCTTATCAAAAGACTCAGTACAAGATAGAGAATTCCTACCAAGGGGGTAGAAGAGTGCACTACCAGAAGTTTGGGGAACCACTATATTTCTTTGTGTTGTGCTGTGATTTTCTTTTTGCTATTTCTTTCTTTATTTGCTTAATTCTTGTTGGTGTGTGGGAAGCTTAAATCTGTGAATATTACACATATATATATATTTGTTAACTTTGCACAAAAATTTTTTAAATCTCTATTCACCCCCCTCTAGAGAATTCTAGTGAGGTTATCTGTGCACTTTCAGAGACCCAACTAGGGTACTCTGCCCTAGAAGATCAAGGGAATGTGTCCTCTACCCCAGAAGATCAAGGCAATATGCATGAGAACTTGGAAGACCTCACTCTCTCAGACAACAGAGAATTAATCATAGCAAGTCAGATTGTGCTCATATCTCCAAGTGAGACACTGGCAGAAGTTAACAAGGGGAAGGCTAAGGTTACAGTCCACATTAGTGAAGAATCATCTGAAGACGTCTCTGAAGAAGCTCAACAAGGAAAAGAGGGTGAAGAAGAACAAGCTGCCGAGCCATCCTCGGCTCAGTCAGGTTCTCTCTTTCACATGATATCATCCCTTCTAACTGCTCAGCGGAAGCAACTAGAAACTTTTGTTGTAAAGACAATGGATGATCTAAGAATGGAGTTGAAGGAGGAAATAAAGGGATTTAAGAGGGACATTCTTCATCTCAACACCCAATGTGCCCACTTCTACACCCTGGCAGCTCCAACAATAGAAAAGATGGGTGAGGAAGTCAACAAAGTGGGACATCAAACCCACACGATCCTGACTAATCAAGTAACATTCTCAGACAATGTGGACTATGCTTTTGAACAGATAGAAATAGGTGCCACCAATAACATGAATGAAATTCTGAATAGGGTCAATGAGAATGCTCATACATTAGATACCCATCTGCTTGAAGTAAGAAACAATTTGGATGTGACTGAACAACATCTGCATGAACAGCTGACTCTAGTCAGAGAAGGACTTGAGGAACGGGTAATTGATAAGCCCTAAAGGGGGAGAATGAGATAATAAATGTCGGTTCACATCAAGCAATGTGGATAACAAATCAAATAAAGCAGACAACGCAAAAACCCCCATCAGTATATGATGCCGCCAACCCTTCTGCAAGCACTGACTCAGCAGAGTACGACATAGAATTTGGAGATTCAGCATCTTCCAAGAAGAGAAAGAGAATTCAGAGTAACAGGTATAGGCAGAAGAGACTGAGGGAAGTTAAGCTGGATCCACAATCAGGATGGTGGAGTCCAGTATCAAGAGAAATCATAACAGAATCATGGGTACAGCTTGGATACCCTCAGAAGAACCATCAAAGGGTATATCAGTCAGTTGAATGGGACAAGCATCTGAAACAGCTGGAATGGAGGAAGAATCATAAACAAGCATTCCCACAGGGTTCTCCTCCCTCTCCTAAGAAGATTTCAATGCCCATCAACTATTATCAGAGGCAAAGGCAGAAAGCCAAAGGGGCAAGCAGCAGCAGACACTGAGAAGCACTAAATTAAAATCTTAATTAGAATGGGGCAAATGAATGCTAATGTTTATTCATGAACATCTAATCTATTTATATGCTTGGTATCTATTGTTAAGAACATTTAATCTATTTTTGTGATTGCTGCTTTATGTGTGATGTTATTATCTGAAATGATAAATCTTTTCATGTGTGGCATTTATCATTGAGGTAAGTTAGGGCTTCTTCAAATAGGGGGAGATTGTTTGGAACAGTGCCCAGCAGTGTTACTGATTTGAAGAAGTGCTCAACTCAATGATAAGTGCAAGTTATATTTAATGTCACATCTAGTTCATGCCTGCAGAGATGAGACAATATGTCCAGTACTTCAATAACCTACCTAAGTATAATATCATCGAAAAAGGATGGGCATATCATCGACAAGTATAGGCACATCATTGAAATGATGGGCAAAGCAAAGAAGGATGACTGTGTCTGTGTCGTCTAAAAGCATCTTGCATATCGTCGACAGCAGCAGGCCTATCGTCAATAACATGCAGAGCAAGGCAGAATGGTGATATCGTTGTGAAATCTACACGATGATATCAGAAAGTCGAAGATGAAGAAGAAGACTCAAAGATGTGGTCGTCAAGAAGCCTTGTCGTTGATAAGGCTAAGTCAGAATGAATGTCGTTGAAAAGGCAAAGAGAAGATCAGTGTCGAAGATATTGTTGAAAAGAAGTCGTGTCGTCGGAAAGGCTAAGTGTGACTGATGGCGTTGGACATAGTCGTAAAGAAGGCATGACGTCGAGAATACTGAAGGAGGTCAGTTGAAGACAAGTAGTTACTAAAGTATAGTCTGTCGACATGATATCGTTTATGTCGTCGACAAGATAAAGTTGTTACAGCGATATCAAACAGACAAGAAGATCGCAACGACATTGGTTAGATGACTTCGTGTCGTCATAAGCTCGAGTACAGAAGAGATGTCCAGTATCGTCGAAGATATCACTATCTAATGAAGAATTGAAGAAGAGACTAGTTCTAGGCTTCGACAAAGTCCTGTCGTCGAGATATCATCCATGTCATTGTAACATTGGAAATATCGTTGAGACAGATTCAAATGTTGTCAAACGCGCTGTCACCAATTAATGCTGCCGCCTGATTGTCAAATCAGCATATGCTCTTGAGGGATGGGCGTCTGACAGTAAAGGACATCATATGTGACCGTTAAGCGGCTCATCCGTCCTATAAAAGGGAACAGATGAAATCCTGAACTTGAAACAAACGTGATTCTACTTCTTTAGATCTGAAATAATAGGTCTTCTTCTTCCTTGAAACAGATGAAATCCTGAACTTGAAAGAGAAAGAAGAAATCATTTGTCTTAAAAACATTGATCTGAACACTACTAGAAAATTGATTTTTTGCTACACATGTTTTTGCCAGGGTTCAAAAATCGTGGCTAATACACAAGTATTAGCCACGATTGCAAAATCATGGCTAATACTGAGATTTTAGCCACGAAAAGTAAAAAATGTGGCTAATACTAAGTATTAGCCACGAAAAATAAAAAAGTGTGGCTAATACTAAGTATTAGCCACGGCAAATCATATTATATTGATTTTTTTTTTCATTTTCCCGTCATTCTGGCTGATAGCGGATGCAAATGCCAGGTTTTCTTCCCGTCCTCGTTCTGGATCTCGCCTGAACTCCATTCCTCCCGCGTGTTCGCTCGCCTCGATCTCTTCTACAAACCCCGCCCGTCTCCCCCCTCGTTCTCTTCAACAAATCCTCCGGCCTTAGAGGAGCTTCTCCTCAAGAGAGGAGCCGTCGCAGCCCACGAAGGGGAGCAGCCTCTGCTCGACGCCCTCCCTGAAGCCTCTTCTCCATTTCCAATGAGCATCGGAGCCATGTTTTCTTATCCGACACCACACACGACATGAAACATCCTTTTCCGGGCAGAAATCAGCCAGAAGTTTGGCATTCCTTCGAGCTTCTCACTACATGGCCACTTCGTTCAAGCTTCTAAGGCATCATCAACACCTATATGTTCGAGCTTCTAGGGCATCAACATCGCCACTCAGTTCGAGCTTCTAGGCCATCGGTAACGCTTCTAATAT
Source organism: Dactylorhiza incarnata (assembly GCA_033032865.1). NCBI lineage: Eukaryota > Viridiplantae > Streptophyta > Magnoliopsida > Asparagales > Orchidaceae > Dactylorhiza > Dactylorhiza incarnata. Next base: position 609,806 of record JAWHQI010000078.1, read on the forward strand.
CTGCTTCCTTAAAATCACGATTTTAGGGCTAGGGGGACCGCGTGAGCTGCTCCAAAATCCATTTTCCCATGATTTTCTTCTTCTTTCTTGATCTCCAACATCACAGATAGAAAAGATTTGTGATGTTCTTCTGCTCGAATCTCCCTCATTTGGAGTGTGAAATCAGTAATCTCAAGAGAAAGGAAGAGCTGGACCCTAAAATCCGGTGTTATTCTTCAACGATCAAAAATCCCGTGTTATTCGTCCCCGAATGAAAAAGTTGGCCGGACTGCGATATCAGTAAGAATATTGTTCTCTCATGTAGTTCCCATGCATTTTGTGTCATTATGCCTCTTGTAAATATGTCATTTTTCCACTTGCCAATATCATTCTGCCCCTTGCAAATAATTGTCCGTCTCCTTCCTCTTTGCTCTTAGTTGGCACTGGATATTTTCTCTGCCTCTCTAGATATTTTGCTCCCCAAACTTAGCGTATACATGCATTATTTTATTTTATAGTTTCTACCAAAAAAATCATCGAAATAGACACTTAGTATACATAATTTCAAGCAGGAGAAATCAATTTTGGAATAGACACACTTAGTATTATTTGATTATTCCCATTTAGCTCGGCTCATTTGGATTTGCAATAAACCCATACGTGTTGATTGATAATTGGAAATTTTTTGTCCAACCTTTGCCTATAGCAACCAAATTTAATTTGAATTCTCAGTAAAGTTAATGCCATGTATTATGTTATAGTTTATCATTACAATAAAAAGTTGTATATTTTTTAATTTAAAATTAATAATGTCATTGTTGATCCTCGATTTGTTTGTAGAGTGCTAATTTTGTGTTGCTCGGCCCTCTCAATCATTCAAGCTGAGGAAGCAGATAAAGAGAAGTGAATGATTAAAAAACTGGTTTCCAAATCACGCTCGACGTTTGAATTTTGAAAATTAGTTAATCGTTATTTGGAAAGAGATTTTCAAGTGTTTTACAATTTGAATCGAAGCGACACTTATATTCTCCTGCAAACTTAATCACAAACAGTAGTTTATGAGTAAACGATAATTAAAATTAGAGAGAGCGCCGTAGACAAGATTTGATCATGAAACATGCATGTTTATACATTCTGTCTTCAAAATTTGTGTCAAAGGAAATGAGGAAAAAAGATTCAAAATCTCAAATCAAAGTTTAAGATTGTGATCAGCAACAAATTGTTGAGCTTCCATTTCATTTCCTTCAAATTCCTGTAATCACTTATCAACATTAAAAACTAGAAATGAAAAAGACTTATTTTTTGATTCTATTGACCATTCATAACTTTTCCTATTTTAAAACTAACATAGTTTAGCACGCATAGGGTGTGTTTGGCGCGGATTCAAGGAATCCACACCACCGCATTTCTCGCTACTGCGGTGACAGCGGAGATCTCAGGTCTCCTTCTGCAATCCATTTTCGTATTGCAAACAACGGGCCACAACAACCACCATCATGTTGCGGCACTGCCCAAACAACAGGCAGGGGACAGTGGTGGTGGAATAAAGATGTAAGAATTTTCATAAACTTTGATATGATATTGGGAATTTCATTTAGTGAGAATAAAGATGTAAGTATTTGATCCATTCTTAAACTTAATTTGGAGTTAATTATGTTAATTTAAAAGTTCTTTATTATCTAGGCACATTCTTTTTCTCATCATTTAAATGTTGCTTGTTCTTTACCTTTTATGTCTCAGGATTATGATAAATTTTGGGATAACTTCGGCAAAAATTTTGAAGTTGGGATGCATTGAAGATCATGAAACTCACAAGCGCGTATGTTCTAGGAAAATATCCATGTTGTCAATAATGAGGCCAAGAACCAAGATGGTCCGGTTGCATATGTTATGACACAAACAGAATCCCAAGTCACTGTTGTGAAAGATACATTCAGATAGTGAACATTGGGTAATACATTTTGCACTCCATTTGTAGAATGATTAGATAGGATAATCACAGACGTTCAGATTGTAAAATGATTAGATTCCAAAGGACAGACATTTTCCACAAACATTTGCACTGGGTAATACATTTTGCACAGACATTCAAATTGTAAAATGATTAGATGGGATAATTACTGTATCTTATGCACTCCATTTGTAGAATCTAAAGGGCAGCTTGCGTGCATTTTCACCAAAGCATTGAGTGAAAAACTACTTTTATAATATAAATAAATTGTACCGGGGTAAATAAGTTGCTCTATGAATATAATTACCACTTTGCTGTTCATTTTCTTGAAGTATTTATTACCCTAAAGAAATTTTTTAGGGTAAATCACTAAATATAATTACCTCTTTTCTGTTCATTTTCTTGAAGTATCTATTTTTTGCAATTTTTTATTGTGATGTTCTCTACATATTTTCCTCCTTCAGGAAGCTGTTCTTATCATGAATCTCCTAAAACTTGACCATGCATCTTCAATTTCAACAGCCTGCTTTAAGTAAGTTGAGGAATTATACCCCAATGCACCCACAACTTGTATTACGAAATTAATATATGTTATGAGAGGGGAGTTGAATATTTATTAGATTGCTGCTTTTGGAAATTAATTAGACTGGAGAATATTGATATAGATATAGATTATAAGCATGCATTTAACAACTTCTATGAGCCAAATTTAGTGCATGGTCGTGTTGGAAAGTTAGAAACCGTATCGAGGGTAATCTTCATTGCTTATCTCCCCTCCCAATCGCGCCCCGAGGAGATAGTGGGCTGTTTGGGTTTTGACTGCCCTGTGGATTAATTTCAGAGGCTGGAATTAAATTCCAGCAGTATTTCACGAGAGAGTTGGCTGGTAGGGCTGTTGGAGGTGCTGGATTTGCTTCCTGGAGGAGGAGGTGATGGTTGAGAGGAATTTGAGCTGAGTGGGAGGTAGGCAAGCCGGCGGGGAGTGGTTGTAGGGCTTAGATGGTTGGCAGATGTGGATGGAAGGCAGTGGACTTTCTGGACAGCCATAGTTATGGGAAAAGTCAGAGTTTAGAACTTGATTCCAGGGATGCTGGCCTGATACAGTGGAAGGAAATGAGATCTGATAGTTTGGTGGTGTTCTTGAGTGAATGGGAGGGTCTGGATGATGGAACATTAGTGGAGGAGGGATTGGTTGGGTCCAGGAGAGAGTGGGGCATGAAATTCTGGAGTGGGGACTGGGGATAACTGCCAGGGAGAGGAGATGGGGTTGTAGGTGGGTGATTCAGCCGGGAGAAAACTGAGGGCTGGTTATTGCAACTGCAGCTTGTCCTATAAATTTGAGTTTCCTACTCTTTTGTATCATGATTAAAAATTATCTTTCTGGCATTATACCAAAATATTAAACTTAACTTTGCTGCACTTGTACAATGAAAGTCAAACATCATTTTTGTGCAAAATTATAGTTGAAATCAGTCATCCTCGACAGTCTTCGTGATAGTTATGCATATACATCGACAACTAAATAAATAACAGATTTAAGTACAGGATTAGGTGATTTATTGAAGCGAGTCAAAGTGATTAGGTGCATATACAATACAAGATTAATGTTTGTTTGTTCTTATGGTAATGTGTGATCATATTTCTAGTTGCGAGGAAATGGATGTCTTTATTTTATTATCACAGGGAGTTTCATTTAATTTTATTATAAATATTTTTGGGTGAAACTGTTTGTCATATATCATTGTAGTTTTGATAGGTAGTTTTAGTTTTGGGATTTGTTTATTGATTACTTGTTTGTTCTTGTTTAGAATACATATTTTGAGTATTAAATAAATGTTTTTTTGACAATATATTATATTGCTAATCATTTGTGCCAGTGTTAGTTTAGTGAGTTCTTTTTTTGAATGTATGTATGCATGGTTGAGTGATTAATACGGGCCAGTAATGATATATCATTGTTGTGTAGGTGCAACCATTCGAATAGTATAGATATTTATGAAACTATTTTCTCTATTCTTGTATTATGCATCAGGAAAAAGTTTTAGCCAATATAATATGGGTCGAAGCAGTATTGTGAGTTTGTATATGAAGTTTTATCATTGGATATGGGTCATATAATTTCAAGTAGTCCTTATTTGTGTGCAGTGATGTTATCTTCTTTATAATACAATAATTTACGTGAAGGAGAAGGTTGTTTAAAGTTTGTTAACAACTGTTATTGATGAGGTCAGAACTGGTTCATACAGGCAACTCTTCCATCCAAAGCAGCTTATTTTTGGGAAGGAAGATGCTGCAAACAACTTTGCTCGTGGCATTACACAGGTTTTTGAAATTTCCAATTTGTTTCTTCCAGAAATCAATAGATCCATCATGGTTGATGCGCTGACAATCATTTTGATAGTTCATTATTGATGTGCAGTTGGAAAGGAGTTGTTGATTTGTGCCTTGACAGAGTTAGGAAATTAGCAGACAATTGCACTGGTTTGCAAGGATTTCTAGTATTCGACGTTGTTGGCGGTGACACTGTATTTGGATTGAGTTCTTTGTTGTTGGAGAAATTATGATTCTAATATTGCTTTTGTGCGAATGGTGGTGCTGTAGTAATTAGATAGCTTTGTTTTGGCATTCTACATGTGTGTTGTATGCATAATTCTACGATATTAAATTGTAAAATGAATGGTTAAATGAATTTTTTTTCCAACTCATTAGTTAGATAGTATTAATTTCTTGCTGTCATGATGCCTTTCGATTCATGAACCTATCTAGAATTTGCGCTTATATGGCCAGGCTTTCAAACCCTGACAAATATTTTTTTTTAAATACATAATTTATTATTTGCCACGGTTTGAAACTGTGGCAAATAGTTTATTTAAAAAATTCGAATTTACTATTAGCCAGGGTTTCAAACCGTGGCTAATAGTCAGATTATTTGCCACGGCAGAAAGCCGTGGCAAATAGTTCATTTAACGTTATGTAGAAGTTTTTGCCAGGGTCTGAAACCGTGGCAAAAAGTCAAGGCATTAGCCACGAAAATATCATTTGCGTGGCTAATATCATTTGCCACGACCAATCCGTGGCTAAAAATCTTTCTCCACGCGACCTTTAGCCACGAATTTTTCCCATGGCTAGACCGTGGCAAAAGCTCTTTAGCCACGGTTTTGGACTTTTTGCCACGGTTTTGGACTTTTTGCCACGGCAATTTGCCCTGGCCAAAAGTCTGTTTTCTAGTAGTGGAAAACGTATCGATCCAACAAGATCTAGAGGAAACTTGAATCAATCTATGGACTGGGATCTTGGTGAATCATGACTTGCAGAAGAATCGAGCACAGTACTTGTCGGCGGCTAGAGATCGCCTTTTGTGAGAACCAGAACAAGAAAGATGCCGATGGAAATTACTAAGTATGTCTTTCAAATTGCACGATTAGGGTTTAGAGAAAACATCCTTTAAGTATTTATAGACTTCCTTCAAACAGCTATAAACTTTACTTAAGGAGAAAGGTCCACGTGTACTGTAAATGACCGCAAAACCCTAAAAGGAAAAACGCGTCAAAATAGAACAAAATGCGCTCTGTCTGGGTTTGTCGAGTGGACTCATCTAATACACAATTATTCGACGAATTGAAAATTTACTTGACGAAATAGACTTGGAATAAAAGGCTGAGACGGGAAAAAGATAAACTAAGTTCACTAGAGGATTTCACGAGATCAATCGAGAAATCGACGGGACCACTCGATGAGTTCGTCGAGTGATCTCGTGTGAACTAACTTTCACTCGACGAAAATTACTCAAAAGAATTTTCTGATACTCCTCGAGTTCAATCGATGAATAGTCAGTCTTTCACGAGTTGTCTCGACGAATTGACTTGGATTCTTCGAGACCACTCGATGAAAAATACTTGGACTAATTTTCTTCCACTTCTGATTTCAGCACCTGCTTCACCTTGACTTCTCCCAAGTGTTTGAATATGAAGTACAACCCAATAGAGAGATTTCACAGAAGTCAACACCTTATTCTACATAATTAAGAATCAGGCACAGTACTTGTTGGCGGCTAGAGATCATCTTTTGCGAGAAGGAGAACGAGAAAGATGTCAATGGGAATTACTAAGTATGTCTTTCAAATTGCACGATTAGGGTTTAGAGAAAACATCCTTTAAGTATTTATAGACTTCCTTCAAACGGCTATAAACTTTACTTATGGAGAAAGGTCCACATGTATTATACATGGACGCAAAACCCTAAAAGGAAAAATGCATCTAAATAGAAGAAAATGCGCTCTATCTGAGTTCGTCGAGTGGACTCGTCGAATACACAATTACTCGACGAATTCAAAATTTAATCGATGAAATAGACTTGGAATAAAAGGCTGAGATGGGAAAAAGATAAACTAAGTTCACTAGTGGATTTCACGAGATCACTCCAGAAATCGATGGGACCACTCGACGAGTTCGTCGAGTGATCTCGTGTGAACTAACTTTCACTCGACGAAAATTACTCAAAAGAATTTTCTGATACTGCTCGAGTTCAATCGATGAATAGCCGGTCTTTCACGAGTTGTCTCGACAAATTGACTTGGATTCCTCGAGGCCACTCGATGAAAAAGACTTGGGCTATTTTCTTCCACTTTTGATTTCAGCACCCGCTTCACCTTGACTTCTACCAAGTGATTGAATATGAAGTACAACCCAATAGAGAGATTTCACATGAGTCAACACCTTGGTCTACACAATGAGGGATTACATTGCATAGGCATGTGCTTATGAATCATTGAAACCTGACATTGGTTTGTACTTAGCAATTATAGTCCTGCAAACACACAACTAAGAAACTACATCAAATACATAATCAATTCATCTTAGTTCAAGGGACACTTCTTCAAATCAAGGTTATTGTGGCTACAATACCCAACATATATATATATATATATGTATATATATGTATATATATATGTATATATATATAAATATATATATGTATGTATATATATATGTATGTATATATATATGTATGTATATATATATATGTACATATATGTATATAAATATGTATATATATGTAAATATATATGTATATATATGTATATGTATATATATATGTATATAAAAACTTGATGCATAAAAATGCGTCGCAGTTATAAAAATACTTGACGTGCAAAATTATAACTACTAACGATAACGGCAAGTGTACCTTATCGAGTGAAGTATAGGATCTCGCAAGATCAAGGTCGTATTAGACTCGGGTCATGTTAAGTACTTCTACTTCGAGTGAATGTTTATTATTTTACCGATAGAAGAATAAGGTTGGGTTTATGTAATTTAATTTTACTAATTAACAAAAACTAGCGCACGGCTTTCGAATCACCTTAGACTAAGCAAAAGAAATGTGTAGTAGAAATCGTTCTCGTGTTAGAGTGGCCTTGACCGCGGAGGTTCCAAAAGCATGAGTGCTCCTCTCTTGAGGGTTGGCTCAAATAAGCTTAAGTTGCACACGACCGAACTCTCGTTCTATAATCAAGTGGCTTAAGACTTGCTTTAAGAGAAGGATCTCACTGGGATGTTAATCCCGTCCGGAAGAGTTACGTATGTCCTCTCTCGAGGGGTACGTTCGACTCTCTTTACCAATGACCGATCCGTCTTAAGGGCCTCTCGGCCGTCAAAAGAAGAAAACCGTTACTAGAATGAGTTGGCCACGGTAAATCGTAAGCGTTTTAACACTAAGAACAGAATTCTAAAACACAAAAAGAGATTGCATCATCCTTGGATCATCTAAGCCGAGCACAAAAGTGATTAGTTGCTCATGATCACGGAGGAATCATAAGAAGAGGAGGAAGAAAACATAGCGAAAAGAGCGGGGAAATTAGAGACTAAAAATTACGATTTTATTAGTGTCGATTGTAAAAAGAAGAATACATAAAATTGAGATTACAAGAGAAACTACAAGCTTTGAATTGAAATAGCTATCATCATAAGAAATAAAGGAGGAGCATAAGAACTACTAGAAACATGAAAATAGTACAAGAAAATGAAATTCTAATCCTAATAATTCCTCCTTGAAGATCTGGAGAAGCTCCTTTTAAATAGGCAGAGATTTGATGTTACACGCCCTTGGTCACGCCCGTGACCAAGGGCGTGTAAGGAGCGTGATCGATGCTGGTGCGGAGAGGGCGCGTTCTGGCTTCAATGCAGGCGTTTCGGACGCGTCACGCCCTAGGTCACGCCCGTGACCTGGGGCGTGTAATCTTGAAATAGTGTTGCTGGAGGGAAACTCTGGCGGGAAGAAGTTCGGGGCGAGTCACGCCCGTGACTGGAGGTCACACCCTCGGTCACGCCCATGACCGAGGGCGTGTAACTTTAAATGATGCGGCGGCTTGATCTGGATGCTGGTGGTGTGGTCCCGGCCGTGACTTGGATGTCACGCCCTTTGTCACGCCCGTGACCTGGGGCGTGTACTTGGCGAATCTTCACAGAATGGGCCCGAAGTGGCGGCAGCAGGTCTGGAACACATCTTAGGCTGACACGCCCTTGGTCACGCCGTGACCTTGGGCGTGCACTTGACATTTTTACTCAAAGTGCCCAGAAAATCTGCAAAACATAAAATAAGCTTAAATTAGTTGAAGAAATTAAAAAGGAACAGATTAAATAAGAAAATACATATAATTTATATAAATTCAATTTAAAACTATATTAAAATAATACTAAAAGATGAGTACAAAAAGTACTCATCAATATGTATATATATGTATATATATGTATGTATATATATGTATGTATATATATGTATATATGTATATATATGTATATTTATATGTATATATATGTATATATATATGTATATATCTTTTCTTTATATTATAAGGGAAGAGGAAAGTAGGATGGTGTAACATTTTTTGGACCAATATACCCTCGACAAAATTCTTCATGCTATATTAAAATCTGGATTTTGTTGACATTTAACCCCACAATTTTCCTACTATATTATAAACCATAATTTAATAATAATATTATTAAAATGTCGCCTCCCAGCATTTAACCCATGCACCGACCTCTGTGGGAGAGAGATATATGAACCCCCAATATTTAACCCCCCAATTTTTTGGACTAAAATGTGTTTTTTGGGGGCATTTAACCCCCAACACTGCTGGCTGCAGGGTAATGCACTGCTGGCTGCACGGCATGGCAAAACCATGGGCCACAGTTCTTCTCCCGCATCGGCACCCCCACCTGCTTTCATCCTTTAGGCAAAAAGCCGTAGGTCTTCGCCTGCACGGCACGGCAAAACCCCCTCAGGTCCTCCCCGCAGGTCTTCTCCCGCATCGGCAACCCCCTTATTTCATCCTTTCGGCAAAAAACTGCAGGTCTTCGCCTGCACGGCACAGCAAAACCCCCTCATGTCTTCTAACTCCTCGACTGACACCCGCCGAAAGAAGCGGCTACCTCTCATCAAGCCCCCGCTGCCTGTCAGAGCCTCCTCCAAGACCTCTAAAACACCCTCGCAGTTGTCCTCGGCAGAGCCTAGCAGTTCCAAGACTTCTAAAAAACCCTCGGCAAACCTCCTCCGCAACTCCTCCGCAGCTCCTCCGCTTCGGGCGTGCTCCTTTGCAGGTATTCCAAACCTCTTAATTTCTCTACTCTCTTGCAATTCCATACTGATTTCGTTGTCTTGCAGAGGATTTACTCGCCTCCTTCCAACGTTGTGCATCATCTCCCATTCTCCAAGCAACTGCATTGCAGAGGTATGCACAACTCCTATATAGACTTTGATTTCTTTTCCATCTCCCTCTCTTTACTTCTTCGGATTCTTCATGTGTTTTACTTGGGATTCTTCATGTGTTCTACTTTGGAATCATTGTGTGTTTCATTCTTCGGATTCCCATTACTCCTGATTTTGTTAACGTGGATATCTAATTTTGTTTTAGTTTTCCACCAAAACTTATTCTGGGCCACATTAACAAAAAAAATGCATATAATCTGAATATAGATTTGGTATTAGTATTGTGTGGTTTGGTGCTTCTCTTAGATGATTTGTTCTCCATCTCTCTCTCCCTCCCTCTCTCTCTCATTTTGACTTTGAAATCTTCAAATTCTTCTTAATTTTGTAAAGAAACATTGAGGAAGACTATGTTTTATAGCTTTATCATATAACTTTCATACAGGGCTTTTATTATGTTGTACACCTGCCTATCTAACAAATTACTTCGTATTTATTATTGAGCATAAAAATGAGCATATCCAACAAAGATGATATTCTGAATTAATGAGGTATGAAAATTAATGGGGTATGTACTGTGAAATAAGTGTTGTGTGGGAACCCTAAAGGCATCCCATATTTCTAGGATTTTCTAAGGTTTAAGGAGAATGTGTTTTGTTGGGTTAGTCTTTATTATTTTCTTAAGTTTTTACTTGAAATAGGTGATGTGTGGGGTTGATGTTCATTATTGTATTCAGATTGATGCTTTCATTTCTATTCACCTTAATAAATAAGGGGATCCTAAAGGCGGCGCTTTGATTTGTATTCACATTTAGGCTTCAGAGTTCTCATCCTCTACCACAAAAGATTTAAATGTATACAGATAAATAATCAACTTTAATGAATGAATTCACATCCTCAAACTCTTCAATGCACTTCTATGTATTCATATTTCCAACCTTTATGATTTCTGCATAAATCTGATTTATGTATTCAGATTTATGTATTTAGAATGTCTAAAATGTCAATAAGCTCCTCAATATATGTCTATATATTCAGATTTATGCAACCAGACATGTTTATGAATTCCAACATCTATGTATTCATTATTGTATTCATTATTTGTAAATATGTCATACGATTAGTAACATATAGTTTATGGTACTTGACATGCATTCCTAATATAGTTAGGTATAAAGCTTACTAAAGCACACTATAGTAATTGTTTGCCCTTAATATACTAGGAATGCATGTCAAGTACTTAATCGATCTGGTATTACTGCAATGTGATATATTGTGAAACAATTAGTGATTATCATGTATAGGTTTACTTTATATATTATTGTAAATAAATAATATATAACACTAATGTACTTGGAGATATACGATATTACATACCATAAACCCTAAACCTGAAAAACCTGCTTCTCAGCACTTTATTTCAATGCAGAGCACTTTATTTCAGCTTTAATGTACTCATTGTGCACTTAGAAGCTGGTATGATGCCAGAATACTCATTGTGCACTTTAGAATGAGAAGAGCACTAATTATCAAAATAAAGTGCGATCCTAAGTATTTCATGTTGCGAAGAGCACTAATTATCAATACAGAACTGCCAATCATTCTATACATATTGCGAAGAGCACTAATTATTTCATTTTCTGAATCTCATCTTTCATCTATCCTTACCAATTCAGAGCACTTCGAAGCAGGTATTTGGTATTCATGTGTCAAAATCTATAGAATGAGAAGATCCTTTTATAAACATAGCGTCAACCAGAAGTAATTTACAGCTCATTTCAATGCTTATATTTCCATTTCAATGCAGATTTGTTAAAAAAATTAAAGAAGGCTTTCTTGGAAGCATGCTTATTCTTGGTGGGCGGGTCGAGAATTAAAGAAGGAAATAAAGAGATTATCCAGAACAGAATACCTTTTCAGTTCTTACCAGAAAGGGAAAGAAATTCAAATCTGAAGGGGGACAATAAAAGGGCAGATTAGAAAGAGAAAAGTAGAGCATTCATTACAATCGGCTAATAGTTTTCTATTAGGGTTTCCTCTTCTTCTTCCTCCTCAGGAACCCTAACAGAGAATACACAGTGAAGAAAGAACAGCTACTCTCCATCTCATAGAACAGAAGAAATGAAGGCTGCTCTTCATCACAATCATATTGTAGCCAGATCTCAATCAATACAAAAGAGAAAGGATCTGATAACCATAGCTCCCGCAAGACATCACCATCATAAGCCAGAGTTAATCATAAGCAGATCCAATGAAAGAACCAAGAAGCTGTTCTTCATACAGGCTTCATAAGAATTCTAAAAACAGAATTCTTATTTCATCTTCATTTTATCCTACATTTGGTTGCCTCAATCTGCATGTGTATTATTAAAAGCATTTACCATGGAGAAAAAATGTGAGAAACTAATATAAACATCCACACACGCATAAAAAATAACATAGAATTTTATTAACATCGTTCAAATTTAATCAAGTTTGTGGATATTAAAATGAAACTAATTTGCATTTCATTCGGATAAAATAGAAAAGTATCAATATGAAGAAAGAGCTAAATAATTACCTAGAGTTGGGGAATCAATAACAGAAGGCATCATCAATCTCAAACTTATAAGTCAATAACTCATTTAATGCACCCAACTTCAGTCACAAATCAAAATCACACGCTGCTTATCAAAACTATATAAAAGTGGCATACCTGAATTTTTATATCTTTGCCAATTATGTCAAGTGTGTAGTCCAAATCCTATAAACAGTGAGCCAAACACACAAAAAATACTAAGAGGTTACTACAACTGATAGTTCTATATGAGATGAGAACACTTCTAAAATAAGACTGAAGGCTGGATAAAGTTTGAAGAGCACAATGAAACATGCTCCAGACATTGAACCTCCAAAATCAATAACATCTTACTTTGAATGAAAAAAAATCACAACTTAAACGTGATATTAAAAGCAGAGTTTTAGTACATAAAAAAATTAGACAAATACAAAAATGATGCCATAATAAAACAAACCCGCAACTGAAGTGGATTCTATTAATAGAACAAATACTAAGAGGTTACTACAACTGATAGTTCTATATGAGATGAGAACACTTCTAAAATAAGACTGAAGGCTGGATAAAGTTTGAAGAGCACAATGAAACATGCTCCAGACATTGAACCTCCAAAATCAATAACATCTTACTTTGAATGAAAAAAAATCACAACTTAAACGTGATATTAAAAGCAGAGTTTTAGTACATAAAAAAATTAGACAAATACAAAAATGATGCCATAATAAAACAAACCCGCAACTGAAGTGGATTCTATTAATAGAACAAATACAAACAGTGAAATAGGAAGAGGGAAATGTGTGCCAACATTTGAACAAATCAAAGATGAGAATTAAAATATTTAGCAGTTCAACGACTAACTAACACCATAGACTTCCCTGCCAAACAAAAAAATCATTAAGAAACAATCTCAAGCCCATGCGTACTAATCTAAAGGAAAAAATGTATTCATATGGTATTAAAGAAAATTCTGAAGTGGTCAATGGAGTACAAACGTTGTCATTCTCCCTGGGCCAATGGAAGTTTTTAGTGATAAAAAAAAGAATTAGAATGATATTTTGAATATATTTAGATATTGTGCAATGTTTCATTGAGCATTCAATAACAACAATGATTGAAATAGAACCGCAATAGAAATAACTGTGCAATATTCTATATAATGATTCAAATAAATCAAGTATAGATTCATTCTAAGAAACAATGTTATACAATGATTCAAATAAACCAAAGTTTAGAAGAAGTCACATGTGCCTCCACATTGAACTGAAAAAATCATTAAAATTTCCTTATTAGTTGCCTTACTAATCTCTAGAAGTGTTTATAGAATAGAACCTCCTTGAAAAGACAAAGTGGACATTTAGGGCGAAGGCATTGTTTCGGGCTCGTGAAGAAATGCCAAGGGATTTCTGGTTATCGGGAGGGGGAATCTGAACAGTAATTTATTAAAATAGTTGAATCTGAACATAATTAAATTTATACAAACTGCAAAAGGTTTTTGCACAACAATGTAATTTGAAGAAATGTTGAGTCAATAAATCGAAGTTGATTGTGTTAAAAGAAACACATTGTATCAAAATTGCAAGAGAAAACCTGAGGAGGATCGAACATAAGAGGCAACACTAAATCTACACATAATCATCATAATAACAACACTACTAAGTGTAAAGTTGCATCATAATCAAGGTAGCATAATATACAGAAAATTTACTCAACAACCCAAACAAAAATGAGTGTCAAGTTGCAATAAAAAATTTGAAGTACAAAACAATTCATCAATTTCATTTGCAGTCCTAATTTTTGAAACGTTAAATTAGCAACTACCAAAAAAAATTTTGTACAGCATATGCATTTTCTTACGCAGCCAAATATACCGTGTACAATAATAATAGCTACAAAGATGCATAAAACCGTAGACATAACAATGGAATCATAATTGACGATGATCATTTATACTAATGAACTCCATCCCCTACCAGTGACTCTAAAGACCTCACAGAATGCTGATTGTTGAGGAGTTAGTTGAGCTCAAGGTTTTCATACAAAAGCTTACAGCTACTGGGAACCTGTAGGTGGGTTGGAAACATCAGAGTATGGGCCCATCTTACAGATTTAAAAAATAAATGCAATAAGAGAACTAATACCTTAATTTTTTAGGTATGAAATATGTGGAAGTAATCCCTTGTAATATGAAAATAAGAGAAACAGGTTATCTCCAGATCTTCCAACACAACCTGTCAAATTCATCACCAGCAAGGAAGCAGAAGATGGGAAAATGAAAGAATCGGGAGGGGACGAGGTGGACAACCAGGAAGACGGAGATGCAACCTGTCAAATGCTTGCATCTGCTGAAGATGAACTATCAGAATTGTCTCGTTAAGGAAAATCGTGAGCGATGGACGGGAAAAGGAGGAACTTGTGAATGCCCTAATGAAATCTAGCTAAAGTTGATCAGCGACATTCCACCTCTGTCGAGGAAGGCAGAGAGTGGTTTTCGGTTGCAATGATTATGATGGCTTGGAGAGGATAGGGGAGAACGAACGGTAAGCGAGCTAGCACATCTGTCGTAGAACCTAAGCCCCCTATTGTAGACCACTCCCAAAATCGTGAAATCAATCGGCTTATCATTCTCTTTCTGGGGTCGATCTCTAAGAACGCCTATAGGTGATGATGCTCCTCTGCGATGGTTTGGAGGAATGGGAGGGAAGCATGATCTAGCACCTCTATCGCGGTCTGAATGATGGTGATAGGATGAGCGTCGAGTGTGGGATTCACAGAGAGGGGAGTCGATGGCTGCGGTGGATTTTCACTCGCTGGGGCGGGCGTAGAGGAGGAGCCCCTCGGGGAGGAGAGGGTTGCTGGGGAGAGCGCAGAGGATCCGCGCGAGATCTCGGGGAGAGGAGGGTTGCGAATAGTTAGGTTAGGCGTTGATTTGAAATGCCGATATTTAATAGAAATCGTGATTATATGAATGGAGGGCCATGATTAGTCCAATGGCTTTTAAATTCATGGCTTGAAAAAGCAATGCCATATATCTTCTTAGAATAGTATATATATATATGTATATCTATACTATGTAATAAAGAAGTTTGCGCTGCTACAGTGTATGTCCGTAAAAAACTAATGTGGAAAAAGAGAGGAGAGAAGAGAGAGAGAGAGGGTGGCTGGCAGATGAAAGAGAGGGAGGGGAGAGAGGAGAGAGGGAGTGGAGAGAGAGAGGCGGTGGTAATAATAATTATATATACCAGACTTTAAGTATATATCTCCTCCCCCCCAAAAAAGAGAGGCGGTGGTAATAATAATAATATATACCAGACTTTAAGTATATTGTACAACCCCCATATCCATCGAGTGAGGCCCAGCGCGGAGGGCCGCCGAGACGTGTCTGTACAACCCTATATCCGCCGAGTAGGTTGCCAGGACCCAAGAGTGCATCAGGGCCACGTCTGTAGTATGATCCAAGATAGGGAGAAAGGAGGGAGAGCGGTAGAGGCAGAAACCTCCTGCTCACCGAGCTGAAGTAAGAGGCAAGTGAGGGGGCGAGAGGAGGAGGGGCGGGTGCCCCCCTCTCGCCCACGCCCATCTAGGGGCGAGAGGAGGAGGGGCGGTGCCCCCCTCTCACCCTCGCCCAGCTAGGGGCGAGAGGAGGATGGGCGAGTGCCCCCCCTCTCGCCCGCGCCCAGCTAGGGGCGAGAGGAAGAGGGGCGGGTGCCCCCCCTCTCGCCCGCGCCCAGCTAGGGCGAGAGGAGGAGGGGCGGGTGCCCCCCCTCTCACCCGCGCCCAGCGAGGGGCGAGAGGAGGAGGGGCGGGTGCCCCCCCTCTCACCCGCGCCCAGCCAGGGGCGAGAGGAGGAGGGGGGTCGACCCCCTCTCTTGCCCCTAACCCTGGTAAGGGGGAAGACCCTTGGTCTCGCCCCACCCCAGCGAGGAGGCTCGCTGAGCTCCGCGAGGTAACCCCTCTCGCCCAGTTCCAGAGGAGGGGGGGGGGGGGGGGGGGGGGGGGGGGGGGTTGGTCTGCGTTTACTATCCCAGAACAGCGGGATTTGGCTATTTGCAGTCCAGTTTTGGCTATTCGCAGTCCAGATCCGAGGGTATTTTGGCAATCTGGCAGATCAGTTTTTGGCTATTTAAAGCCCAACTTTGAAAACCTATAAATAAACCCTAAGGGGCACCAAAGGAGGGGACTTATAGATTTCCAAATTTCGGATCTTCTTCTTCCCTTAGAGCTCTCCTTTGGTGCTTCTGGTTCAGCATTGGCTAGGGAGGGGAAGATCTCTCAGGTCTTCCGGGTGTGAGGTGGGACCACCTCGCTGTAGCCTAGGGTCCGTTTCCAAGTCCAAGTGCTCTTGCCTAGAGAGTTGGCTCGAGAGAAGTAGGTGTGAGACCACCCCTTTTTTGGGACCCCGAACTCCACGGAGACCGAGTAGTCGGTTTCAACATGTATATCTCCTCCCCCCAAAAAAACCAGCCGCACATATCTTCTCCCACAGAAAAGGCCACCGCTGCTCTGCTCTTCGCCCCTCTTCTACGTCCGCCTCCCTCCTCGCTGTTTTTCTTCCCAGAAATCCAAGCATATACTCCGCCTCGCTCCTCTTCTATGCCTCCGGCCATCGCTCCACCCGGTAAGTTCTCCGACTCTATTTTCCTTTTCTATTTTGTTTTCAATTTCCTCTCTGATTTCGGTTTTGCTTTCCTATTGCCTTTTCTTTATGATTCCGTTTTCGAGTGCGCTTTTACTTTTTGTTTCGATTTTGTTTTCTATTTCCTGTGCGATTTCCACTCTGACTTCTATGGCATCAGTATTTCAATTCGTTTCTATAGCTACTGCTGCAGGTTCATCCGTCATCGGTAGCCCAAACGACGAAGTCCCCGCTCTGGTGCACTTTGCTTCTTCATCCTGATCTGGATTTCTCTACTACATCCTACGTAAGTTCTTATTGTTTGCTGCTCCTCACTTTGATTTAATTATCGTGCTTACAAACTCCTGATCAATTTTCCGTGTTTCTACTAACTGAGAAAAACATATATTTTTTGTTTACAATTTCCATTTTACAATTATCTTCTTAAATGCTTGAGCGTTTACTTCCTCCACACTCCACCGGATCAACTGTGATCAGTAGTATTAAATATTGAAGATTAACACTTGAACATATAAATTGATTAGGAATGACCTCTGACCATATAAACGTAACAAATATTTAAGAAATACTCAGATTTTTTGCTCTTCACCTTCTCCTGTGAAAATGTCGATTTCACTTCAGTTTTCGTGATAATTTGATTTAATTACGGCGCTTATGAAATCCTGATCAAAAACTTTGCTTAACTGACAACATATCAACTTCCTGTGTCTGTGCTCTGTCTACATACTATTTGGGGCTTCTGACTGCATCAGGTTTTTCATCGCCTTACTGTGTTTCATGAGTACTATTTCCATTTCATCTACTATGTTCTGCTCATGCTTTTACAAGAAGCAAACAATGCAAGATGTTAAAAGGTTTTACTGAAATGCAAATCAGGCTGACTAATGAAATCATGGTATGTGCATCTATGAAGTCATTTTTGAAGCATCTTTTTATATGTTATACTGCTAAAGGATAATGCCCTCCATATTTTTTCAATGTTATCCTGATGAATAAAATAAATGAGCAAGTTTCATGGCAATCAGCTTTCATTATTCTTGGACTTATATTGACATATCATTGAACTGAATGGATTACTATTACTATCATCGAATTTAATGGATTTATATCGCACTATATTGATTAATATGATTATCATATATTGATTACTATTACTATCATTACATGTTGCAAAGGGTGGATAAACAATACTTTCAAAAGCTGCACCTCCACTTCTTCATGTTGCAAAGGGTGGATAAAAAATATTGAAAGTCTTTGGAATATTCAGTATCACGTTCCAATTTAAACTACATGATGTGTTTCTGTTCTATCTACAATTCCGACTTCAATTTTCTACTTTATTTTCCCGTCAGATTGGTTTGTGATTATTGAAGCAGTATGCATGTTTTGGTTTCTGATTTATGCAGTCCATTCTCTCCTGTTGGTTTCTACCAGTCCGCGTTTCCAAAAACTAATTACTTAAACACACTCCGTAACTTAATACTTTGGTTTATGCTTCTCTTTAGACGAGCGTGTGTGCAATGGAAAATGAGACTGTCATAGAAGATATGTGTGTGACCGTTGGAGCGCATGTTCATGCTCGAAAAAGAGCAAGAAGCACATCTACAGTAGATGAACAACGCGTGGCGCAACGTATATACAATCAATCTTACACATCAAGGAGAAATTCATGTATGACCGAAGCGCAGCGTGCTGCTCAGCGAGCTTCCAATCGAGAACGTGCACGGGAAAGAAGAGTGCGTATGACAGAAGAACAACGTCAAGCACAACGAGCATATAATCGATCCTATCAACTGGCTAGGCGAGCTCATATGACAGAAGTAGAACGATCACATCAAAGGGAGATTTGGCGTACTGCTGCTCAACGACGACGCCACCAATTACCACTGCAATTAGAACAATTACAATATCAAAACTCCGCAGTGCAGTCTACTGCTTCATGCCCACCCCATCCACATGCTCTCGCAATGACATCCAACAATAACTGTGCACACTCAAATATCTGGAAAGAAGTTCAATGCACTACGCCTCCACCACATGCTGCTGTGCCCGCACCAACATCCATCACTGAAGTTCAACACTCAAACATGACATGGGGTCAGTACCTAACTCTCTCAATTTACATTGTCTTATGCTTAGGAATACTACTGAATAATACAACAACATAATATATTTACATATAAACAGTAACATATACAGATAACGGTATTGTGCATACATCAACATTGACAACAATACCATCATCAATACGCTATCAACAGCGAGCACCTGAGATTGGACAATCATCCACACCCTATCCAATTACTCCACCGATCTCTTCCTCTACCCACCCACCATTTTCCTCTCACACATGTACTCATCTTGCGACAAGCACTCCTACTACAATCCAATTACAAGCAAACTCTACACCAATAACACTTTCAGTCGTGCAACAAGATACAATGCACCGACCACAGCAAAGCATATTTCATTCTACGCCTGCACAAGGTCTGCTCTTGCTTAACAAAGTTCATTCAAAAATTTTCAGCATTTCGTACTATGACTACATTTACTCTCACCTGTGTAGAAATAGCACCAAACCTTATCCACCAAGATGAAAGCACAGAAGATGAAATCTCTGATGATGGTCTTCAGATGCAAATTCGTCTCCCTATAAACCATAACATTGCTCGCATATCGAATACAATTCGCCAAATTGTTTATCTACAACTCGATCCTCCTCATTTCTGTTACCATTGTCACGCTAAATTATTCGATGGAGAAACATCAACAATGTGCTGCACCAATGGAAGAATTGAGATTGCAACTATACCTGCTCCAGATGAGCTTTACAATTTATTCGTCAGTGATTCTGCTGAAAGCCGACATTTTAAAAGATATATCCGTTCATATAACCATGTGTTCTCTTTTACTTCTATGGGCGTTAAACTAGATGAGGCATTAGCAACAGATCAACACACCATTTACACATTTCGAGCTCATGGCGCTATATACCATCGTATTGGATCTCTTTTACCTACTCCAAACACAAGACCAAGGTACCTACAACTATATATATATGATATGGAACATGAGATTGATTATCGCTTACAAGAAAATAAAGAGCTTGATCATATGTTGCTCGAAAAGATAACATCAATTTTGGACAACTGTAATCCATTTGTATTGATGTTTCGGCAATTAGCTCAGCGAGAAGATCTTAACAGATGTAGATTAGTAATCAGGGAAAGACCTGCTGCTCAACATCAATACATATTACCAACTGCGTCACAAGTTGCTGCTATAATTGTTGGCGCTGAAGACTATTTAGAATCAAATGAACGAAATATAATTCTTGAAACAACTGAAGGTGCTTTGCTGACTATTCAAGAATATACTGGCTACTATGATCCACTTCAATATCCATTGCTTCATCCATATGGCACATACGGCTGGTTAGCTGAATATACAGGACTTAATCACCGACGCGTTAGCTGCTGCGACTATTACTCATACATACTCCAGGTTTGTAAAAGAACATTTCGAGAATGTGCACATTTCCACCTACACCCATATTTGACCTCATGTTCACCTTATTGCAGGATCGTCAACCACATTTATCATTACCGTTACACGGTTGTCGTCTACTGCAGCAATATGTTGTTGACAACTACATTAAAATTGAAACTCAAAAATTACGTTGGATCAAAAACGATCAAAAAAACATCCGAGCTGAACTTTACAGCGGCTTACAAGATTGCCTTAATGCTGGAGAAAACAGCGGCGGTTTGTTCATTTTTCAGTCCATATCATCAAATTTCAACTACAAAACTACTTACTAATACAACATTACTCAATATATATTTCTCTTGCATCAAACATTGGTCATCGTGTTATCTTGCCTTCATCATTTATTGGAAGCCCTCGCGACATGTACCAACGTTATCAGGATGCAATGACTGTTGTCCAACATTATGGCCGACCAGATTTATTTTTAACAATGACATGCAACTCTTCTTGGAAAGAAATCACAGAAGCACTATATCCAGGACAAACCCCGCAAGATCGTCGTGATATAGTTACTAGAATTTTTCATGCTAAATATGAAAAATTAAAACAAGATATTTTCCATAAACATGTTCTAGGTAAAGTTATTAGCCATGTCCACGTAATTGAGTTCCAAAAAAGAGGCTTGCCACATGTTCACATGTTAATTATTTTCGATTAACAGGATAAGATGAGTACTCCAGATGAATACGACATGATTGTTAAATATGAACTTCCTCATGTTGAACGTGAACCCGAATTATATAATGCAGTTGTTCATCATATGATTCATGGCCCATGCGCACATATTAACCCTCATGCCCCCTGCATGAAACAAGGTAGCTGCAGAAAGGGTTACCCAAAAAACTTTGCAGAGTATACTTTGCAAGGAGCAGACTCCTACCCACTATATCGCCGCCGTAATGATGGAAGATCCTTCACTCTACCACGTGCTCAAGATTTTGTTGTTGACAATCGATGGGTTGTTCCCTATAACCCATGGCTTCTGCTAAAATATGACTGTCATATTAACGTTGAAATTTGTAGCTGTTGAAACCGACTACTCGGTCTCCGTGGAGTTCAGGGTCCCAAAAAAAGGGGTGGTCTCACACCTACTTCTCTCGAGCCAACTCTCTAGGCAAGAGCACTTGGACTTGGAAACGGACCCTAGGCTACAGCGAGGAGGTCCCACCTCACACCCGGAAGACCTGAGAGATCTTCCCCTCCCTAGCCAATGCTGAACCAGAAGCACCAAAGGAGAGCTCTAAGGGACGAAGAAGATCCGAAATTTGGAAATCTAGAAGTCCCCTCCTTTGGTGCCCCTTAGGGTATATTTATAGGTTTTCCAAGTTGGGCTGCAAATAGCCAAAAACTGATCTGCCAGATTACCAAAATACCCTCGGATCTGGACTGCGAATAGCCAAAACTGGACTGCAAATAGCCAAATCCCGTTGTTCTGGGATACTAAACGCAGACCAACCACGCCCCCCCCCCCCCCCCCTCCTTTGGAACTGGGCGAGAGGGGTTACCTCGCGGAGCTCGGCGAGCCTCCTCGCTGGGGTGGGGCGAGACCAAGGGTCTTCCCCCTTACTAGGGTCGGGGGCGAGAGAGGGGGTCGGCCCCCCTCCTCCTCTCGCCCCTGGCTGGGCGCGGGCGAGAGGGGGGGCACACGCCCCTCCTCCTCTCGCCCCTAGCTGGGCGCGGGCGAGAGGGGGGGGGGGGGGGGGCACCTGCCCCTCCTCCTCTCGCCTCTAGTTGGGTACGGGCGAGCGGGGGGGGGGGGGGGGGGGGGGGCACCCGACCCTCCTCCTCTCGCCCCTAGCTGGGCACGGGCGATAGGGGGGGGGGGGGGGGGGGGCGCACCCACCCCTCCTCCTCTCGCCCTTAGCTGGGCGAGGGCGAGAGGGGGGGAACCCGCCCCTCCTCCTCTCGCCCCTAGCTGGGCGCGGGCGAGAGGGGGGGCATCCGCACCTCCTCCTCTCGCCCCTAGCTGGGCGAGGGCGAGAGGGGGGGGGGGGGGGGGGGCACCCGCCCCTCCTCCTCTCGCCCCTAGATGGGCGCGGGCGAGAGGGGGGCACCCGCCCCTCCTCCTCTCGCCCCCTCACTTGCCTCATACTCCAGCTGGGTGAGCAGGAGGTTTCTGCCTCTACCGCTCTCCCTACTTTCTCCCTGTCTTGGATCATACTACAGACGTGGCCCGGATGCACTCTTGGGTCCTGGTAACCTACTCGGCGGATATAGGGTTGTACAGACACGTCTCGGCGGCCCTCCACGTTGGGCCTCACTCGATGGATATGGGGGTTGTACACAATCCCCGCTCTTTGCGAGGTTGGCACAACCTCGAAAAGAAAATTCCAAGCCCAAATATCCATCGAGGGGGGGCAGAACCTCGCCCCCGAGGCACGTTTGACTCATCCAGCTAGTGACAGCCTGGAGTGAGGAGGACATCTCATCGTTGAACTTACCCATCCGAGGATCATTCGACCCACCCAGCTAGAGAGAGCCTGGAGTGAGGAGGACATCTCGATGGCAAGCTCTTCCTTCCGAGGATCATTCGACCCACCCAGCTAGTGAGAGCCTGGAGTGAGGAGGACATCTCAGTGTTGAACTTACCCATCCGAGGATCATTCGACCCACCCATCTAGTGAGAGCCTGGAGTGAGGAGGACATCTCGATGGCAAGCTCTTCCTTCCGAGGATCATTCGACCCATCCAGCTAGTGAGAGCCTGGAGTGAGGAGGACATCTCAGCGTTGAACTTACCCATCCGAGGATCATTCGACCCACCCAGCTAGTGAGAGCCTGGAGTTCGGAGGACATCTCGATGGCAAGCTGATAAAGTAGATTTTATATAAGTTTTTAATAGAAAATTTTGTAATTATTTAATTTGAATTTTCCTTTTTATGTCAATTTTAGGTTATAAGTAGTTCTTTTTGTAATTTTGATTCTAACTTAGCCTAATTTTAATATTTGCAGATTTCTGGGACAAATCGGGAAAAATCACATGTCACGCCCTCGGTCCCGCCCGTGACCAAGGGCGTGTAACCTGAAGATCAGTCCAGAGTCGCAGCCGTGCTGTTGAGCTAGTCCACACCCAGTCACGCCCCAGGTCACGCCCGTGACCCAAAGTCACGCCCGTGACCGGGGGCGTGTAATTTCAGCATCTGCCACGTGGAGCCGCCGTCGAGACGAGAAGCTGCCGTTGAGAAGTCAACTTGAGTCACGCCCGTGACCCAAAGTCACGCCCGTGACCTTCCCGCGTGATCCAAGCACGCCGCCGCGGCGTCTGGCTAGCCCATGCCGCATTAAATGAAGCCTTCCTGAGTCACGCCCGTGACCCAATTGTCACGCCCGTGACATGTGCGATTTTCTCCCGCCGTCACGCCAAGCCCACGCCGCGACCGGATCCGATGCTGCAGAGATTACACGCCCTAGGTCACGCCCGTGACCGAGGGCGTGTAACATGAAATTTTTGCCTATAAATTCAGAGGCTCTCCTTGAGTTCAAAGTTCAGAATTTTGGAGTGGGGAAGGTGCTGCTGGAGCCAATCTTGAGTAGTTTTCCTTTTTCATGTTTATGTTCATGTCTCTTTATTTTCATGCTCTCTTCCTTTTCTAATGCAATGTATTAGCTTTCCTTTAGTGCAATAGTCTAGTTTAAGCTTGTAATCTTGTTTTTCCTAGCTTGCAATTTCCTTTCTTAAGTCTTGTAATAGTTTTTCATTTAAATAAAAAATAGTTTGTTCTCTTTATTTTGTCTCCTCCTTAGCTAAAATTTCTTAATATGCATTTTTATTTTTCTTCCTCTTCCCCCTCCACCATGATTAACTAATCCTCATTAGTACTCGATCAAAATGATCCGAGGATGAGTTAGACAAGTTATGATTTTCTAAAGTTTTCTTTTTCCGTTTTTATAAACACTTGAATTATCCTTGATTTTTAATTAGTGAGGCCATACTTTCGATATATGGTTTTCGCTTAAGTTTTCATATTTAGTTAGCCGAGAGGCTCAAAGTATGAATCGATCACTCAAGGGTAAAGAGAGTTGCACGCACCCCTCGAGAGAGGATGACGTAAATCTCCCGGATTGGAGTCAAATCCAATAGTGGGGTTCACCTCGTAAAGCAAGTTTTAGGTAATCGATTATAGGATGAGAGTCCGGTTGATTTTTCCTAATCTTAGTTGGGCATTAACCTCGAGAGAGGCATGTTCGAGCTTCGGGAACCTCCACGGTCAAGTAGTTCAATTTAAACGAAATTAGATTTAATTTCTTTTTACTTGTCTTTTCTCACTCCAAGGTGACTTTTGATTGAGTACTAGCCTCTTTTATCATCATCTAAACCCTTAATTTAGCTTGCAATTTCTCTTTTTTTTAGCTAAGAACCAAAACCCCAAAATATCATTAGATAAGATAATAGTGACTTTCCTCAAAGTAGAAGTAATCAACGCGCCCCGTGGAATACGACCTTGGTATTTCTTAATATCCTATACTATAGACGATAAGGTACACTTGCCTTTATCGGATATAGTTTTGGAAAAAATCTCAACCCTTCACTAAAATTTCAAAACCGTAAAAATCTATATCACAAGCTCTTCCTTCCGAGGATCATTCGACCCACCCAGCTAGTGTGAGCCTGGAGTGAGGAGGACATTTTGGCATTGAACTTACCCATCCGAGGATCATTCGACCCACACAGCTAGTGAGAGCATGGAGTGAGGAGGACATCTCGATGGCAAGCTCTTCCTTCCGAGGATCATTCGACCCACCCAGCTAGTGAGAGCCTGGAGTGAGGAGGTCATCTCGGTGGCAAGCTCTTCCTTCTGAGGATCATTCGACCCACCCAGCTAGTGAGAGCCTGGAGTGAGGAGGACATCTCAGCGTTGAACTTACCCATCCGAGGATCATTCGACCCACCCAGCTAGTGAGAGCCTGGAGTGAGGAGGACATCTCGATGGCAAGCTCTTCCTTCAGAGGATCATTCGACCCACCCAGCTAGTGAGAGCCTGGAGTGAGGAGGACATCTCGGCATTGAACTTACCCATCCGAGGATCATTCGACCCACCCAGCTAGTGAGAGCCTGGAGTGAGGAGGACATCTCGGTGGCAAGCTCTTCCTTCCGAGGATCATTCGACCCACCCAGCTAGTGAGAGCCTGGAGTGAGGAGGACATCTTGGCGTTTAACTTACCCATCCGAGAATCATTCGACCCACCCAGCTAGTGAGAGCCTGGAGTGAGGAGGACATCTCGATGGCAAGCTCTTCCTTCCGAGGATCATTCGACCCACCCAGCTAGTGAGAGCCTGGAGTGAGGAGAACATCTCGATGGCATCTTACTAATCATATAAGCAAAATAACTTCATCCATCTAATGGGGGGATTTCCCTTGTCAAAACCTCCTGGCCTAACCAGCGAGGGGTAGAACTTGCTACAAAGGAAAACAACAAAAAACAAAAAATAAACACAACATACCCCCCCATGGCACTCGCCTCTCAGGCTGCTTGCGCGAGATGATCATTCCTCAGCTTCTCCTGCCACTCCCATCTGGCTCATGCTCTCCATGATCTTCTCCATCTCCTCCGCCCCCACTTGCTAAGAGATGCTGTTGACGGCTCGGAGCCGAGATGATCAGTTCGCTAAAGGGTGACCCCCCACTCGCCGGCTTCGCGAGCTCCACTTGCGCGACTCCGGCTCCGAGCGAGACCCCACTCACCGAGCTAGGAAAAAGCACTCGCCCGGCGAGGTACCGCTCGCCACTCTCAGTCACTGGTTCCTTGCCTGGCCGACCCCCTGGGGCAACCTCTCCTGACCCCCCCTGGCCGAGCACTCCTTGCGACCCAGAAGGCGGTGTCTAGGGGGAGGGAGCCGAGCAGTCACCTGCCCTGGTGATGCCTTGGAGCAGCTCCATGATTCCCTTGATGGCCGTCATGAACTCTCCCCTTCCTACCACCTCACTTGGGATGTGAGACCCCTCATCGTCTCCTCCTCCGAGGTCTCCTGCCATGAGATTTGGTTCAACTTCTGTGCTAACCACTCTCCACACTCACCGCACCAAAAATGTTGAAACCGACTACTCGGTCTCCGTGGTGTTCGGGGTCCCAAAAAAAGGGGTGGTCTCACACCTACTTCTCTCGAGCCAACTCTCTAGGCAAGAGCACTTGGACTTGGAAATAGACCCTAGGCTACAGCGAGGAGGTCCCACCTCACACCTGGAAGACCTGAGAGATCTTCCCCTCCCTAGCCAATGCTGAACTAGAAGCACCAAAGGAGAGCTCTAAGGGAAGAAGAAGATCCGAAATTTGGAAATCTAGAAGTCCCCTCCTTTGGTGCCCCTTAGGGTCTATTTATAGGTTTTCCAAGTTGGGCTGCAAATAGCCAAAAATTGATCTGCCAGATTACCAAAATACCCTCGGATCTGGACTGCGAATAGCCAAAACTGGACTGCAAATAGCCAAATCCCGCTGTTCTGGGATACTAAACGCAGACCAACCCCCCCCCCCCCCCCCCCCCCTCCTCTGGAACTGGGCGAGATGGCTTACCTCGCGGAGCTCGGCGAGCCTCCTCGCTGGGGTGGGGCGAGACCAAGAGTCTTCCCCCTTACCAGGGTCGGGGGCGAGAGAGGGGGTCGGCCCCCCTCCTCCTCTCGCCCCTGGCTGGTCGCGGGCGAGAGGGGGCACCCGCCCCTCCTCCTCTCGCCCCTGGCTGGGCGCGGGCGAGAGGGGGGCACCCGCCCCTCCTTCTCTCGCCCCTGGCTGGGCGCGGGCGAGAGGGGGGCACCCGCCCCTCCTCCTCTCGCCCCTTGCTGGGCGCGGGCGAGAGGGGGGGCACCCGCCCCTCCTCCTCTCGCCCCTAGCTGGGCGCGGGCGAGAGGGGGGTACCCGCCCCTCCTCCTCTCGCCCCTAGCTGGGGGAGGGCGAGA
Organism: Dactylorhiza incarnata; assembly: GCA_033032865.1. NCBI lineage: Eukaryota > Viridiplantae > Streptophyta > Magnoliopsida > Asparagales > Orchidaceae > Dactylorhiza > Dactylorhiza incarnata. The sequence goes on from JAWHQI010000078.1 coordinate 637,070, forward strand.
GGGGGGCACCCGCCCCTCCTCCTCTCGCCCCTAACTGGGCGCAGGCGAGAGGGGGCACCCGCCCCTCCTCCTCTCGCCCCTAGTTGGGCGCGCGAGAGGGGGGGCACCTGCCCCTCCTCCTCTCGCCCCCTCACTTGCCTCTTACTCCAGCTGGGTGAGCAGGAGGTTTCTGCCTCTACCGCTCTCCCTCCTTTCTCCCTGTCTTGGATCATACTACAGACGTGGCCCGGATGCACTCTTGGGTCCTGGCAACCTACTCGGCGGATATAGGGTTGTACAGACACATCTCGGCGGCTCTCCATGTTGGGCCTCACTCGATGGATATGGGGGTTGTACATGTAGGCCTTTCTCTCTTTCAGTGAGAGCTTTCAGAAATTTGCAGCAGTATGACTTCAGGAGGAGGAAGAAGAAGAAGAAGAAGGCTTTTTCTTGCTGCAGCACTCTTTCACTTTTCTCAATTTTCTCTTTCTTCTCTCATGGGAGCTTTTCCTCTTTTTCATAAATGGAGTGGATCACTTCTTTTTTTTATTCTTTGCCGACCTCCTTCTGTATTTATAGCTCTGTTTATTCAAAAATATTGCTATAGGAGAATAATCAATTAGCAGTCAGAGAAATAGTAAGAGAGAAAAGTTTCCATAATCATTATATCTGTAGAAGGAAAGAGATCATTCTATTTTCAAATAATGTCCATAATAATCTTAATCAAATTAGCCAAGAATCATTTTGAAAGAAAGACTGATTCAGAACAGCTAGAAGAGAATAATATAACTCCATAAAATTCAGATCTACAGAAAGAAGGAAAGAGATCTGGCGTGTTTTTGAATCTGTCACACAAATCGACTTGCGTCGATTACTATTCGACGTAAGCTTCGATTTCAGCCTAGCTAGACGTCGAGAAGAAAATATGGTAGGAGCGTCGACTGAGGTGCGTCGACTAGAAATCAGAGTTACGTCGACTTTGGTTATGTCGAATTCTGTTTAGAGTTACTTCAATTCCGTATGAGAGATGCGTCGACTACACTTCGACGTTGCGTCGATTACTTAAACTAATTTTTCACTCTGAGAAATCATTTTCTACACATTTCTAGGGGTTAAGATAAATCATTTCCCCAACAGTCTCCCCCTCAACTTGTGCATCACCTTGGGCTGAGTCTCCTGCAGGGAGATCCCCATCAATCATCTCTGCGTCTTGGACTGAGCTCCCAAGTTGGGACTCCCCCTTAGCAGGAACACTCCCCAAGTTGGGGTTTCTATCTTCTACAATAACCTCCGTGGGAGCAGGTTCTGGTACTATTCCTGGAAATTCCCTTAGGGTGGAAGTCTCCCCCTCAGACGTACCAGGGATTTGTGGAGGTGGGGGTATGTCATCGAAGTTGCTGGATGAATCATCTTTGGAGGGAACAACTTTGGTGGCTGGCTTCTTCTGCTTATTTGAGGTGTGTGGGGCTTCAGAAGTTGGTTTGGTGATAGATCTATCCCACCTGTCGATCATTTTGGCATCCAGCCTTTTGGAGTAGTGCAGTTGTACTCCAATCGTTCTTTGCAGAACTTCACTAAGAGTATTCAGTAGGAATAGAGATAGTATTCTTCCGCAGGAATGGGACTTCAGGGTGTTCTTCATTCTCTGGAAGAGGAACTCACTCCAGTTGGTCTTCTTAGAATGGATTATCCTGGCCATGACAACGAACATGTCTTTAGAGATTCGGTCATGAGACCCAGGTTTGCATAACATAACTTTGCCAACAATGTCGGCCAGCAGCTTCCCCTTTTGATTAAATTCCGCTCTCTTAATAGACCCGTAGGTCTTCCCTGTGTGGCCGCACCAGGTATAGCTTGCAGACACATCCTCTGAGGTCTGCTCTTCTTCTTCCTCTCCCCCTTGGATTCTTGGTAGATGTAGTGCTTTTCCTAGGCTTTTCGCAGATATTTTAACCTTCTTACCTCCCACCTTAGACTTGATCTATGATTCGGTGTGGTTGATTCTTGCTTCGTCAAAGAACTCTTCTAGTTCACGGTGGAAAAGAACTGAGGGTTCGCATAGAAGATATTCTAGTCCTGATGACTCCAGCAACCCTATTACTGACCTTATCTGATCAGAGAAGGCATTGAAACCCCCTCGCTGAAGTTCATATCCTGACACTAGTTCCTCTTTCTTGGGATCTATTGAGACACGGAGCGAGCCAAAGCAGTTCATCGGAGACGAAGCGGTGGTTTGTCGAAGAAATAGTTTTAGGCAAATGAAAGCGTGATTTTTATTCTTGAGCATTCACTCTATTTATAGTGCAAGTAGGTGAAGAGGCACGTACCTCCTACACAGTTGATGAAAGATGATCAGACGGCTCCGATGGACCGATCCTAGTGCCGTGATAAAAGGCTCGTATTTATTTAGGCGATACTGCTTATTGTCGTCGAAGAGATCCTTGGATGCGCATCTGTCCAGCTCGATCCATTGTCGTCGTAACATTTATTGCGGCGTCGTAACAACTTTTTGTATCGACGATTATAGATTCCAAGACTTATTTGCTAACGTCAGCTTTTTAGGCCCCTTTTAGTAGGATGACCTGCACCAAGTTTGTTAGTAAACAGACTTTGTTGTTCTGCCAATGGGTCAGAACAGCCACCTTGTCCAAGGCCCAGATTTATATGGGCACTTGGACAACCTGCAAATTGAGATTACAAACCCTTAGGAACCCAAGTAGTTTTGGGTCCTAGGACATTGTTAGCTTTAAAGAGCATACTGGATTTAACTACTCCAGGATATGCATAGTGATAATGAACAAGGCGATTTGCAGGTTTAGCATTCGTTACCCTTGGAGAAGTTTGATTGTACCAACAATCAATTGCAAAGTGCTCGGTCTTTCCACAACACCAACATTCAAACCTATTGTATCTTCCCTTCTGACTGACTGTGTGAGCAAGAGTTCTTTGTGTGTGAACAAATGAATGAAGCAAAGAAGGTGAACTATGCTGATGGTAGATGTGATGTTTGCTGTCACCATTCACAGTTTTCCTTCTAGAGTCAGTCTTCTTTAAGGATTTCTCCTCTTCTCCGAGCTCAGCAAGTTCCTGCCTCCTCATAATTTTCTGAGATATCTTTGAGATTTTAGGCATGATCTTGGGTTTGGAGGAGCTTGCCACAGGCTTCACTACAAAGGGGAGTTTATCCTCCACCCTTCTGGTATTGTCATTCTTAGATTTTAGGGCATTGGGCTGAATTTTGTCCTTCTTCAGAAGAACCACTTCTCTGGTTAGAGGGTAGCACAGCTCCTTGCTCTCAATCAATGCCTTCAGAGTTTTCCCAAATTTGCTTATCAAGTCAAGGTTGGAGCTTGCCTTGAAGTCCTTTTTGAGTTGGCAAAACTCTGCATTCTCTAGAGTTAGTTTTTCTGCTTTCTCTGAGAGATCAAGATTTCTTGCTTGAAGAGAGGAGATCTTCGCATCCTGCTCCTTGCACAACATCTTGAGCATATTGACGTCTTCTAGAAGATCATTGTATGACTTGGACCAGTCATCATTTCTAGATGAGCTTGTCTCCGATTCTGAGTCTGAGGTAGATAGAGGAGCCTTTATGCATACCTGTTCTGGACAGACATCATCCTGACTTTCTTCCTCTGACTCAGATAAGGCAGTCAGTCCAAAATCAGCATTTTCTTCTGAGTCTGAACAGCTTGAGTCACTGTCGCTCAATGCTCTGACTTTCTTCTCAGCTACCCTGCTTCTATCTTTTTTTGAACCTTCCATAAGGACAGTTAGAGAGTTCTACATCTCTTTTGTTGTTGTGTAGTGAGCCAGTTCCTGAAGTGTTGAGATGTCAACTGCACCAGCTATAATATCTTTGACCTCCTTGTCCAAGATGACTAGGATGATCTCATCTGCAGTCATTTTCTTGAGCACTGGCTTGGGGACATATGACCCTTCTTGAACGATTTGAAACATTCTAGGATCCACTGCCTCCATGAATATTCTAGCTCTTACTTTCCAAAGGGTAAAGTTCTCCCTAGAGCAGACAGTTATCCTTGATTCCATAGCTGTGGAATGTAGACACCCACTGGTAGATCTGTTCAAGCTGTTAAGCTTTTCTTTGAACAACCCCGCTTTGATACTACTTGTTAGTTATTGGGTGTCAACTTATCACCTAGAGGGAGGGGGTGAATAGGTTTTTCAAATTATTATATCCCCTTTAGGTGTTCTTGTTTCCTGGTTAATAGATCTATAGATTAGTAAATCACAACACAAAAAACACACAAGAACCTATAGAGATTCCTCAAGATAGGGTGTCTTGAGTAGTCCTCTTTCCCTCTGCGCCAACCTAGCAGTGTGCTAGACTCGGCAAACTCCGCCAAAACTTCAGTCCCTCAAGCCTTACACCACGGAGCCGCAAGTCCTATAGCCTAAGCCCGCAAGCCCTTACTGCACCCGAGCCCTCAAGATCGACACTCAGGCCCCCAAGCCCTACCTAGCTCAGACCCGCAAGTCTAGCCTCTGCCCTGTCCCACAATCCTTCACAGGTCTCAAGCCCTCAAGCTTGAAAATCAGGCCCTCAAGCCCTACCTAGCTCAGACCCGCAAGTCTAGCCTCTGCCCTGGCCCGCAAGCCTTCACGGGTCTCAAGCCCTCAAGCTTGACAATATTGGACCTGCAAGTCCACTTCCCTGGCCCTCAAGCCTCACAGCTCTCCAGCCCTCAAGCTAGAAACTTAGATCTGAAAAAAGATCTTACAGGTTCTTGGCCCGCAAGCCTTACAAGAAATTACAGTAAAGAAAACTGCTTCTTCTGCCTGATGGATATTGGCTTCTGGACTTGAAGAAGATGCTTCTGATTTTCAATCTGAAAGGCACAAATATTCTTCAAGCTTTCTTCCTTTGCCAGATGTTGACTGGCTACCTTTCTTGAGAGAAACTTATCAGTCGATGTGGCTTGACTGCAACTTGAAGAACATAGAATGATCGTTTCGTTCTTTTCTTTCTTCTTCTTCACTGCCGCTTGTACTATTGTGTTGCTGGGAGGGATTCTTTTTCGTTCATTTTTCTCTATCCTTTTCTAGGGCATCACTGTTCCCTTTTATAGGATGGATGAGCCGCTTAACGGTCACATATGATGTCCTTTACTGTCAAACGACCATCCCTCAAGAGTAAGAACTGATTGGACAATCAGGCGGCGAAATTAATTAATGATTGCGCATCTGGCAACATTTGAATCTGTCTCGATGATATTTCCAATGTTACAATGAGATGGATGGTATCTCGATGACAGGACTTTGTCGATGCCTAGAACTAGTCTCTTCTTCAATTCTTCATCAGATAGTGATATCTTCTACGATACTGGACATCTCTTCTGTACTCGAGCTTATGACAACACGAAGTCATCTAACCGATGTCGTCGCGATCTTCTTGTCTGCTTGATATCGCTGTAACAACCTTGTCGATGTCATAAACGATATCATGTCGACAGACTATACTTTAGCAACTGCTTGTCTTCAACTGACCTCCTTCAGTCTTCTCGACGTCACGCCTTCTTTACGACGATGTCCAACGCCATCAGTCACGCTTAGCCTTTCCGACGACACGAATTCTTTTCAATGATATCTTCGACACTGATCTTCTCTTTGCCTTTTCATCAACATTCATTCTGACTTAGCCTTATCGACGACTTGGCTTCTTGACGACCACATCTTTGAGTCTTCTTCTTCATCTTCGACTTTCTGATATCGTTGTGTAGATGTCACAACGATATCACCATTCTTCCTTGCTCTGCATGTTGTTGAAGATAGGCCTGCTGTTGTCGACGATACGCATGATCCTTTTCGACAACACAGACACGGTCATCCTTCTTTGCTTTGCCCATCATTTCAACGATGTGTCTATACTTGCCGATGATATGTCCAGCCTTTTTCGACGATATTATACTTAGGCAGGTTATTGAAGTACTAGACATATTATCTCATCTCTGCAAGCATGAACTAGATGTGACATTAAATATAACTTGCACTTATCATTGAGTTGAGCACTTCTTCAAATCAGGAACACTGCTGGGCATTGTTCCCAACGGGAACCACTATAAATCCTTGTGTTTGTGTGTGCTCTTTGTTTTCTATGCTCTTTTATTGATAGATTTTATTTCCGCTTAAAAAGCCATAGAACCCACCTATTCACCCCCTCTAAATGATTTAGGTAGCAATTAGATACTTTCAATATATATATATATATACACACACATATATATATATACAGATTTATATATATATATACATATACATATATATATAGTCATATATATATAGACATATATATATACATATATATATATATATGCATGTATATATATGTATATGTATATGCATGTATATAAATATATGTATATTTATATGCATATATATACACACACACAAACACGAGCATCTTCATACGAGCTACGCCTTTGCTCGATGCTTTCAGGAGGCTTTCGGCCGCAGCAATGCGGGTTTCACTGCGCCCATCTTCACTTCTCTGGATTGCACGGGATTCGCCTGTGAATGTCACGAATGCATCGCCGCTCGTACCCCAGCGCAGTGAGGCCCACATTGATGCAGTCGAAGGCCGCCCGAGAGCATTGAGCACGGGCGTAGCACGTGTGAAGATGCTCTATTGGGTATTGTAGCCATAATACCTTGATTTGAAGAAGTATCCCTTAAACTAAGGTGAATTGATATTGTTTTTGATGTAGCATTTTAGTTATGTATGTGTTTGCAGGATATCAATTGTTAAGTACAAACCAGTGTCAGGTTTCAATGAGTCACAAAACACAGGCCTATGCAATGTAATTCCTCATTGTGTAGACCATGGCGTTGACTCATATGAAATCTCTCTATTAGGATGTATTTCATATTCAAACACTATGGAAGAGTCAAGGAAAAGCTGTTGCTGTTGGTCTTAAACATTGGAAGAAAATAAATTTTCTAAGTATTTTCGTAGGGTAATGAATTTACTTTGTCGAGTAATACTAATCTTCTCGTGGAATTTTAACTGAAGTTTCTTCCCTTCTCAACTTCTTTTATCTGAATTAAATCGTCGTGTGCGAATTCGTCGTGTGAGAATTCGTCATGTGCGATTTCATTGAATAATTCCCATCACTCGACGAATTGTATCAGCGCATTTTTTATTTCAAATTTGCAGGCGGCTTTCCGTCAGGGCTTCCGCCATGTACAGTACACATGGTGCTTATACCGTAAGTTTCGTTTCTAGCAGTTAGAGAAGGATCGATATAAATATTAAAGGGTTTTTTCGTTCAACCCTAATCGTGCAAATAAAATTCAAGACATCGAAAGTTCCGTCGATGTTCCTCTTGCTAAATGCAAAAGATAATCTTCTGCAACCGACAAGCATCGTGCTTAATTCTTCTGCAAGTCCCTATTCAACAAGGTCCCTGTGCTTGGATTGCTTCTATATTCTTATAGATCTTGTTGGGTGGATAAGTGTTCAGATCAAAGCTTTCAAGAGAAAGAGTTTTCGTCTCCCATACTCAAGTTCAGGATTTCATTTCTCAAGGAAGAAGAAGACTTATTGTTTCAGATCTGAAGGAGTTGAATCCTTGAAGATTATTATAGATTGGATTTGTCAATCCAAAGTTTTTGTAATACCTTTTACTTATTCTTGTATGAAGTTTTGTCTTCCGAGTTCTTGTAGATCTAGATGAAAGGATCGAGTTTGTATGCGAGTTTATTCTCCGAGTTTGCAGGGTACGTGGTCTCCAATCTTGTAGGAGCTGTGAACTCTGAGTTGTAATCTGAGATTAGTGAATTCTTTTACTTTTAATCTGAGATTAGTGAAGTAGCCTGGTCTAGCGGGGCGTGCTAGATAGGTGATCCGGGAAAGTGGAGTTCCCACATCGGGGAACCACTATAAAAATCCTTGTGTATGTGTGATCTTTGATTTCTGTGCGCTTTTGTTTAAAATTTTAATTCTGCTTAGAAGCCATAGAACTCACCTATTCACCCCCCCTCTAGGTGATTTAGGTAGCCACTAGATACTTTCAATTGGTATCAGAGCGAGGTTGTTCGTTAAGAGGTTAACACCTTGAACAAGCTCCTCCATCTAGTTGTTCAAAGACACCATGTCTGGAATGGACAAGAACAAGGATTCTTCCATGAAGTTGCCGGTATGCACAAAAGAGAACTTACCTATGTGGAAGGAAAGAGTTAGGTTCTACATGGAAGCCGCCGACCCAAGAATTTTTCAGATCGTTGAAGAAGGCCCTTATATTCCCATGAAACCATTTTCAATAAATTCAAATATTCAAATTGTAAAGAAGATGCTAGATCTTACTAAGGATAAGATCGCTATTGTAGCCTTGTACAAGAAGGCCAAGAACATCATTGCTAAAGTGCAATAGATGATTCCATGCTACAAAATCTGTTTTACTGCAAGTCCGCCAAAGAGATGTGGGATTCTCTTATAGTCTTAATGGAGGGCATTGAAGAAGTTAGAGATGATCGTAGATCTCTACTGAATCAAGAATATGAAGCCTTCAAGCAAGACCCAAGAGATAGCATATTTGATACTTATGAGAAGTTCTTTAAAATCGTTAACAGTCTAAGAAATTATGACCGAGAATTTACTGTTGGATAACTAAACGATAGGTTTTTGAGATCCCTGACGAAAGAATGGGATACCAAGGCTATCACCATAAGAGAGTTTGGCAAGTTGGCTACAATGGAGCCTCAAATCTTATTTGGGAAGCTCCTTGAAAGTGAAGGTTTAGTTCTTATTTATCTTATTAAAAGATCTTGCTTAATTTTTTACTTTCAAAGTAAGTGATATATATATATGTACATAAGTGAGTTTGTTGATTTCTGTATGAGCAATAAAATTAAACAGTTAGAGTGCATATAGATAACAGTACAAATAAAACAGAAGTAAACAAGCAAACAAGAAGCACAGTCCAGATGACACAAGATGTATATTAGTTCCCCTCAACTGGGTACATCTACACTTCTACCCACTGGTAGGATTCCACTATGAGGTTGTTGATAAGGTGCCCTCACACCAGGTGAGCTGTTGATAAGGCGCTCTAACCAAACTGCAGGTTTTTGCTAAGGTGCCCTGTCACCGAGAGTTAACTTTTGAAGGAGTTATAACACTGTACAAGATGGGGTAAAGTAAGGAAAGATAAAAGCAGAAATTAAATTGTTCTACTCTGTATAAGAAGACTCTTGAAGATCCTGGTTTGAAGTTAAATGGATCTTGATGAAGATGTTTGAAGAGCTCCCCCTATCTTATGAGAGTTGATGACAGTTCTGGAGCCCTCTTCTCTTGATTGTACAAACAATTCTTTCTTCCTAGGCAGAGATGATCCTGAGCAAATGGTTGTGATTGGTGTCTCAGGATATATGTGATCTGCAAGAAGATGTTAGCAAAAGAAAAAACAACAAGATGAATTTTCTCTTTTCTGTCGTGTGTCTCTCTTCTAAGTACTGCTCTGTTTCTTTTATAATCTGAGAGCCTTTGCTCTTAATTTGAATTCTTCTCTTGGGAAGAAGGAAAGAGCTGAGGTCTCCATCAATGCTTTGACTCCTTGAGAAGATAACCTGCCGTTTCTTTTTATTAAAGATGGTCTACAACGGCTAATAGTATTGATTGATCTGCAACGGCTAAGAGGAATAGTCAAAAGATAAAAAATATAAAATAATTTAGAGAGAAATTCATCGATCCCGCTTGATATTTGTCGGGCTGTGCTCGCCATCTTATGTACTAAGCAATTGTCTTTATCTTGGAATTCGTAGACCACTGAAATGGCTAGATTGAGTTTGTCGAGTGCCGTTCAGAGAATGCCTGGCCGCTCCAATTGTTCTGACTGGATTCGTCGAGCGCCGTTCGCTATTTGTCGAACGCTGTTCTGATGAATATTTGTCGAGCGCTGTCTGGCTATTTGTCGAGCGCCGTTCGACATTCGTCGAACGCAGAGAACTTATATTAATTGCTTAAGTATATTCTCTGATTCGATCGCATCATATTTAATTTATGTTAATTTAGATTGATCTAAATTATTAGATGACTTATTAACAAAAGGATGGATCCTAACTCAAATCAAAAGCTATGGTTCCAACAATCTCCCCCTATTTGAGTTGGGATCCTTAATCAAATCAAAACTAGTGACCTGGTAATCTTAAAATGGCTTTTAGAATTTTCAGTTGCAGCAGCTCATTTCTTGAAGTTTAAAATTTTAAATTGCAGAGATTAATTTTTTGATATCAATTGAAAGGGGTTTTGATTTTCTCATTTTCTCTCTTACTTGGTTTCTCTGGATTTCTCATTTTCTCTCTCACTTGAGCTTTAATAATTTTTGTTCTTAAATTATTTGAGCAACTCTGCTTTCCTAAAATTAAAGATTTAGAGTCAGCAATCTTTAATGGATTTCTAAGGAATTTTTGTCTGATACCTTCTTTCTTAAGATTCCTCCCTATCAGAAGAGACTCACACTCAGTGCTTCTGATTATTTCTAATCAATGCAACTACAGTAGAATGCTCAACATAATTTGGAGAAGGTCTATAAGAATATTGAAGTTATCTGACATTAATATTTTTATGCCTGTTTATTAGGAATAGAGTTTAATGGTGAGAAACTTATTAATAGTTTAATTTAGGAAGTTTCTTAAAATATATTAGCCTTTTTATTTCATTAAAATATAAGTTTGAAGATTTTTGTTGATCATGATTAATTAATTTCTCTTTAGAAAGTTGTTCAAACTTTTTGGCCTGCATTTTGAGATTTCTCCCATTGGTTGTGCTTGCCATAGAAAATTTGTTTTTAAGAAGAATAGTCTGTTCTTCTGATGATTTCAAATTTTCTTGAAGTTTATTATTCTCAGGAGTTAGAAAATTTATATTTGTTAACTCTTTTAAAGGTTTATTTTCATATCTTATTAATTCTGTAAATGTTAATTTATGATTAGTTTTATCTTGAGTAGAGGTAAAATTATAAGTTTGAGTTACCTCAGTTACCTCAAGTTTTTCCGATTCGAATTCTGCATCTGGAATTTGATATGAGCCTCCATATATGGCCATCATGCAGAACGCTGTAGCTCTAAATTCTTCTTCATGTTCTTCTTCACTTAGATTTGTTGATGGTTCTGCATCAAAAATATAGTTAGTTGAAGAAATGGAAGAAGGTTCACGTTTTATTTCGGCAGTTTTCTTTGAAGAAGATATATCAGCTCCAACATAAACAGGCCCTTTCATTGCTCTCGAAGGAGACTTGAGACCCATGGAGCTAGGTAATGCAGGTGTAACTGCCTTTGATGATATGAGGGGAGGTCCTGTCAAAATAAATTTGTAAGTTTCTTCATCTGTGGCATTTGTATATATCTTAATTCTATCTTGCCATAAAGTAGATCTATCTAGATTACAAGCAAGTGGATCTGAAGATAAAAGATCTTGTGTCATTTTTGAAAAACAAAACAACAAAAAGTATAAGAACTAGGTGATCTTTGTGATTTCAGGTGTTAACCTGTGTGACAAATCAACCTGCTTTGATACCAATTGAAAGTGAAGGTTTAGTTCTTATTTATCTTATTAAAAGATCTTGCTTAATTTTTACTTTCAAAGTAAGTGATATATATATGTATATAAGTGAGTTTGCTGATTTCTGTATGAGCAATAAAATCGAACAGTTAGAGTGCATATAGATAATAGTACAAATAAAACAGAAGTAAACAAGCAAACAAGAAGCACAGTCCAGATGACACAAGATGTATAGTAGTTCCCCTCAACTGGCTACATCTACTCTTCTACCCACTGGTAGGATTCCACTATGAGGTTGTTGATAAGGTGCCCTCACACCAGGTGAGCTGTTGATAAGGTGCTCTAACCAAACTGCAGGTTTTTGCTAAGGTGCCCTGTCACCGAGAGTTAACTTTTGAAGGGAGTTATAACCCTGTACAGGATGGGGTAAAGTAAGGAAAGATAAAAGCAGAAATTAAATTGTTCTTCTCTGTATAAGAAGACTCTTGAAGATCCTGGTTTGAAGTTGAATGGATCTTGATGAAGATGTTTGAAGAGCTCCCCCTATCTTATAAGAGTTGATGACAGTTCTGGAGCCCTCTTCTCTTGATTGTACAAACATTTCTTTCTTCCTAGGCAGAGATGATCCTGAGCAAATGGTTGTGATTGGTGTCTCAAGATATATGTGATCTGCAAGAAGATGTTAGCAAAAGAAAAAACAACAAGATGAATTTTCTCTTTTCTGTCGTGTGTCTCTCTTGTGAGTACTGCTCTGTTTCTTTTATAATCTAAGAGCCTTTGCTCTTAATTTAAATTCTTCTCTTGGGAAGAAGGAAAGAGCTGAGGTCTCCATCAATGCTTTGACTCCTCGAGAAGATAACCTACTGTTTCTTTTTATTAAAGATGGTCTGCAGCGGCTAATAGTATTGATTGATCTGCAACGGCTAAGAGGAATAGTCAAAAGATAAAAAAATATAAAATAATTTAGAGAGAAATTCGTCGATCCCGCTTGATATTTGTCGGGCTGTGCTCACCATCTTATGTACTGAGCAATTGTCTTTATCTTGGAATTCGTAGACCGCTGAAATGGCTAGATTGAGTTTGTCGAGTGCCGTTCAGAGAATGCCTGGCCGCTCCAATTGTTCTGACTGGATTCGTCGAGCGTCGTTCGCTATTTGTCGAACGCTGTTCTGATGAATATTTATCGAGCGCTGTCTGGCTATTTGTCGAGCGCCGTTCGACATTCGTCGAACGCAGAGAACTTATATTATTTGCTTAAGTATATTCTCCAATTCGATCGCATCATATTTAATTTATGTTAATTTAGATTGATCTAAATTATTAGATGGCTTATTAACAAAAGGATGGATCCTAACTCAAGTCAAAAGTTATGGTTCCAACACTCCTCTCCCATGAACTGAAGCTCAGCATCAGGAAAGCTAAGGAAGATGGAAACAGGACTTCTGGAAAGGAGAGGTCCGTGGATCTGAAGGCCGAAGTGTCAAAGAAAGGTAAAATCATGGTACCAGTAAAGACACGGGTGTCAGAAGAAGATGATGATTTTGTGGCTTGCTCTTCAAGCTCAGACATATCCAATGGAGAGTTCTCTTTGCTTTCCTAGCAATTCTGTTGGAACAACACTATTACTAATTTGGGCTAAGATCATTATCTGTGGTTAGGACTCAAGTTGACCCCAATGTATAGTCCTAGGGTCAAGGTCTAAGCCTGTCTAAGTTAGCTAAAACTTAAGAAATTTCCAAGTTTTCTGTGTTCGACGAACGCCTTCCTGAGTTCGACGAACATCGTATATCACTTTGATGAACATGGATCTCCAGCTCGACAAACTCAGTCTTCCAAGCCATTTCAACAGATTCTATATTTCAGTTCGACGAACTCCTTATTGAGATCGATGAACTCAGCTTTCTGTTCGACTAATTTCCTATCTCAGTTCGACGAATTTCCTCTTGAGCTTGACGAATCCTGAAGATCAGTTATTTCTTTCTCTGAACTCAGATCGATTATTCAGCAACGGATCTATTCAAATATTTGGATTTATTCATATTCGGATAAGTCAAGACTTCAACTTTCTTTTTATATATCCGTCCTATTCTCTTCTTCTGAGAATCAAGTCGTTGACATATATTGGAAAAGGAAACTTTCACAGAAAAAGAATTAAAGGATTTTGCAGAATCAGAAAGTTGTTATTGCAGAACCAAGAATGATTTATTCCAGTTTTTTTTATTCCTTAACCGAAGATTTGAATTTTCAAATCAGATTATTTTATCTAAGGAAAAAGGATGAATCGGTGTATAAGAGATACAAGAAGAAGTATACACAGATATATATAAAAGAGGATACATGAGATAAAATATACTTGTGAAATTCACAGACAGAAAGGAGATATGCAAAAATGTTCATCTATAGCAGCAACTTCATTCTCTGAGAATAACTAAAATCTTCTCTCAGAAGCATCTGCTGGTTCTTAGTCTTCTACACCCAGGAGGAAGCTTCACCAACTATTAACGAACTCTATCAGACAGGTGGAGCTTTATAACAACAACAATCCTCTAGTCATCTCTAAGATCTTGTTGAGAGAGAAGAACTTCATAACACTTTTTTTGGTTCATTCTTTTTACCCCACCTTGTACAGGGTTTTAACCCCCTTCAAAAGTTAACCTTTGGTGGCAGGGCACTTGATGAAAAACCTGTGGTTTGGTTTGAGCACCTGATCAAAAGCCTAGTGGTGTTTGGGCACCTAATCAAAAATACCATTGGTGAAGGGCACCTGATCATAAACCTTAGTGGATTCCTACCAAGCTTGGTAGAAGAGTGGATTACCCAGGTTGATTGGGGAACCACTATAGATCCTTGTGTCTTTGATGTGTTTGTGTTATTTTCTGTACTGTGCTGTGTTTGTCGTTTTGTTTTTCTACTCACTCAATTACATATATATATATATCATTATTTTAATTCCGCTATAAAATAAGTTAAAACTTTTAATACTCTATTCACCCCCCACCCTTCTAGAGTAAATCTAAGATCTAATACCTCACTTTCATTTGGTATCAGAGGTTGGTTGATTGGTTACACAGGCTAACACCTGAATCCAAAGATCAATTAGATCTTAACTTCTTCTAGAGTTTTCTTTTTCTAAAATAAAAAAAAAACTCATGGCACAGAACAAAAATTACTCAAGCACAAGACCTCCTATATGCAATCTTAACAAATTTGCATTATGGAAAGCAAGGATTAAACTATATATGAACTCTATTGATGAAGATATTTTTAACACAATTTTGACAGGACCTCCTACTCCATCAACAGCAACAAGTAATGAAACAACAACCAATACTCATACTGTTTCACCTCCTGAGTGGACATATGCTTAGAAGAAACAGAGGAATGTTGATGCCAAAGCTATGAACATCTTGGCACAGACCATGCCTGATGACATATTCTAGAAGGTTGTGGACTGCACCTTAGCCAGGGACATCTGCAACTCTCTCAACAACATGGTTGATGGATCTGCAGATGAGAGAAAGGATAGGAGATCCCACCTCATCTCCCAATATGAGAACTTCAAGAAGGGAGATACTGAAATGATTGTAGATATGTATAGCAGACTCAGTCTCATCATCAATGAGGTGAAGTCTTGGAAAAGTGATCACAATCACTGAAACAAATGATAAGATCCTAATGTGCTTCCCCAACACATGGGACTCAAGGATCTGGCCAATCAAGGAAGCTAGAAGCCTAAATAAGATCTCCACTGAGACCTTATTAGGCAAACTGAAATCCTATGAGCAGCTTATCAAATCAAGAGAAGCTGAACAATCTACCTCCTCACCAGCCACCAAAAAGGAAAGAAGCATTACTTTTCAGGCAACAGAAGAGGAAGACAAAGCTCCAAGAGAAGTGGAGTTCATGAGAGGACTTCAGACCCAAGGAGAAACCAAGGTATGACTAAACACATTCTAAAAAAATTATTTGTTATGGTTACAGGAAGCCTGGACACATCCAACCTGAGTGTCCAGAAAATCAAAAGAAGGACAGAAGAAAAGAAAAGGAAGAAAAGAAACACTCCAGAAAGCCATCCTACCACAAACATAAACACAAGGGAAAAGGCTTTGTGGCTGAGACATGGAGTGAGACTGAATCAGAGTCATCATCCAGCTCCTCTAAAGATGAAGATGATTCAAATGAAAAGGATTTATGCATGATGGCTATCTATGACTCAAGCAGTGATTCAGAACATGCATCATTATCCAACTAAAGTGATGATGAAGATGATGCAGATGAAAGAAGTTTTTGCATGATGACTATCAATTGCTCAGCAAATATTTCTGATAAATCAGAATCTGACACTGATGGTGATCAGGTAATTTATACTTTTGATTTCACCTCAGATGATTTTAAAAATGAATTTAAGACTCTTTGTTTAGATTTGATTAAATCTAAGAAGGAGATAATTTCCCTCAGAAGTAAGTTGGTTGAAATGAACCAACTGACTGTAGATAATGCCAATCTTAAGGAAGAACTGTCTGCCTCCAAAGAACATATTGTTCTCATTAACAACAAATTATCTGAGGCCAAAAAGTTTGAAGAATCCCTCAATGGGAGAAGCATCAAACTGATGGACATCACAAGCACTATAAACGTTAGACTCAATAGCAAATTAGGCTTGGGTACATCATCAAGTCAGCGATACCTTCTTAAGAAAGACATTCTATCTACTCCAGTGAAATTCATTTCTACCAAAGGCAAAGAGATAGTAGAAGTAGGTAAGAACATCTCAAGCAAGGTTGTTAAGAACAAAGGAATTCAAAATCATTCGTCGAATGGCATTCAACAAAATCACATGAATTCGTCGAACAGAGATTGACGAACGCTGAATACAGATTTTTAGTATAGCTATCCTTCGATAGGCGCTCAAGGAAATAACTTCAATTCATCGAATGGCGATCGACGAACTCAGCCAAGTTCGTCGAACAAAAAATGTACTGCATTTCTAAAGAATTCTGATTCTCAACATATTAAGAATCCCTTTACTGAGTGGACTATTCCTCCTAGGAGATATCATCCACAAGGCTATAAGGATCAGCCTGAGATTTCTTACATTTCAAAATTTTGTGGTAAGACAAAAGGACCCAAGATAATCTGAGTCAAGAACAACTAGTCTGTTTTCTATTTTGCAGGTACAAAGCAATCCAAACATAGAGGAACATTGGTATTTGGATAGTGGCTGCTCTAAGCACATGACAGGAAGCAAGGCCAATCTAAGTAATTACAAGGCAAAGCTTGGACCCAAAGTAATTTTTGGAGACTCCAACTCTGGACAGACTAAAGGATATGGAAAAGTCAGAGTTGGAGCAGTTACCTTTAAAGAGGTAGCATATGTCAAGGGTCTCAAGCATAACCTCATCAGCATAAGCCAGCTATGTGATGAAGGTTATCAGGTAACTTTTGATCATTCATTATGTCTTATTACCAATAATAAGAACATCAATGTGTTATCTGGTGTTATACAAGGAAATATATATTTAGTCAATTTTGATTCTGCCAACTCAGACATTTGTTTATTTAATACAATAAGTAAAACAAATGAGTTATGGCATAAAAGGCTAGGACATATTAACCTTAGAACTATCTCTATGCTCTCCAAGGACAATTTGGTAAGAGGACTGCCTTCTGGTTCATACAAGAAGGAAGGACTCTGCAGGGCTTGCCAACTAGGAAAGTAGACCAAGAGTAGTTTCAAATCTTTATCCAAGAGTGATTCACCTAGGATTCTGTACTTGCTGCATTTGGATCTCTTTGGACCCATTGCAATACAGAGTTTAGGAGGGAAACATTACACTTTCGTTATTGTAAATGACTTCTCTAGATTCACTTGGGTGTTCTTTCTCAGGAACAAGTCTGACACATTCTGTGTTCTGACAGACTTTCTCAGGTCCATCAAGATTAGGTACTCTACTCTAGTTGCATTGATCAGAAGTGATCATGGCACTGAGTTTGAATATCTTGTAATGAGAGAATTCTGTGGAAAAGAAGGAATCAGGCAATGTTTCTCTACTCCTAGAACTCCTAAACAAAATGGGGTAGCTGAAAGGAAAAAATAGAACATTACTTGAATCACCAACAACATTGCTTGCTGATGCTCACTTGCCACTCTCTTTTTTGGGCAGAGGCAGTGAACACAGCAAATTATGTGTTAAACAAGAGTCTGATACACAAACTTAAGGGTAAAACACCCTATGAATTGCTTAAGAATAAAAAGTCTAAGGTTAACTATTTTAAGATTTTTGGTTGTAAATGCTATGTGCATAACAATGATAAGAAATATCTAAGGAAATTTGAAGCAAAGGCTGCTGAAGGTATATTCCTTGGATACTCTCTTTCTAGTAAAGCATATAGAATTTATAACAAATCAACTCTTAAGATAGAAGAGTCCATGCATGTTTCTTTTGATGAAACTAACATGTTGAATCAGGAGAGGAGTACCACCACTACCAAAGATATTTTGCAGGCACCAGCTCTATGTGAAGAACATAATGGATTGGATCTACAGAATAAAGACTCTCTACTCCCATCAACTCAAATTGTTCAAGACAATGAAGAAGAAGATAATCCTGAAGTTCTTGCTGATAATGCTAATCAAATGACAGCTGATCAAATCCCTCAAGAGGATACTCTTGCTGAACCCCTTCCAACTGTTGATCACATCACAGTTAGAGATCATCCAATATCCCAAGTTATTAGAGACATCTCAACAGGTGTTCAAACAAGGCATCAACTCAACCAAAATCAGATGCATACTTATTTCCTATCACAAATTGAACCTCAATCCATAAAAGATGCAAAACAAGATCGAAACTGGATTCTTGCAATGCAAGAGGAACTCAATCAATTTGAAAGGAACAAAGTCCGGGATTTGGTTCCAAGACCAAAGGGCCATCCAGTTATTGGCACCAAATGGGTCTTGAGGAACAAGCTAGATGATCAAGGCTTGATAATCAGAAATAATGCTAGATTGGTAGCTCAAGGATACTCTCAGGAAGAAGGGATTGATTATGATCAAACCTTTGTTCCTATTGCAAGACTTGAAGCTTTCAGGATATTTCTTGCATTTGCTACTTTCAAGAAGTTTAAAGTCTATCAGATGGATGTGAAGAGTGCATTTCTAAATGGAGATATCAAAGAAGAAGTATATGTGGAACAACCACCAGGTTTTATCTCTCCAAATCACTCTTCCTATGTTTTTAAGCTTAATAAAGATCTCTATGGTCTCAATCAAGCTCCCAGAGCATGGTATGAGACCCTAACTAATTTTCTTTTGGAGAACAAATTCTGTAGAAGCAATGTAGATAAAATTTTATTTTTCAGAATACATAAAAATCAAACTTTACTAGTTCAAATTTATGTAGATGATATTATATAATGGCATATTCATATCACAATCCAAGTATGCTACGGAATTAGTGAAAAGATTTGGTATGTCTGATGCCTCTTTTATGAAAACACCCATGCCCTCCAATGCTGTTGTAGACTGATGAATTAGGGAAACCTGTATATCAAAAAGTGTATAGAGCAATTTTTGGCTCTTTACTTTACTTAATAGCGAGTAGACCCGACATAATGTTTGCTTCATGCATTTGTGCTAGGTTCCAAGTTAACCCCAAAGAATCTCACCTTATTTTATTAAAAGAATTTTGAGATATATAAAGGGTTGTCCAAATCTAGGACATTGGTATCCAACTGCATCAGAATTTGAATTAACTGGATTCTCAGATTCTGATTATGCTGGATGCAGAGTAGACAGGAAAAGCACATCAGGAACTTCCTAGTTCCATGGTGATAAGCTTGTGTCTTAGTTTTGTAAGAAACAGACATCTGTGTCTACATCAACAGCTGAAGCAGAATATATTGCTGCTGGCAGTTGCTGCTCACAGATTCTGTGGATACAAAATCAACTCTTAGATTATGGTATCAACTTAAATAAATCAATTATATTTTGTGACAATACAAGTGCAATATCTATAACACAAAATCCAGTACTCCATAGTATGACTAAACACATAGAAATTAGGCACCACTTTATGAGAGATAATGTGGATAAAAACAAAATTTGCCTATAATTTATTCCTGCTGACTTACAAAGGGCTGATATTTTCATGAAACCTTTGGATGAAAAGAAGCACATCTTCTTTATAAATCAGCTAGGAATGATAGATGGAGATTCAATAAATTAATTTTTTTTAATTATCCCCTCATTTCGTCGAACGAAGATCGACAAAAATTAGTCGTTCATCGAACGGTGATCGACAAAACCTATTAGATCTAGAGATCGACGAAGCCAGCTCGTTAGTCAAACAAAGATCGACGAAATTTTATCTTTCGTCGAACGCAGTCTGACGAAGCCCCAGACTCTTCGACTTTTGTTTTTATTAGGTTTAGCCGAACCCCGTTCAATGAAAGTTTGCGCCTTCTCCAAACCCTTTCTTTATAATCAAAATTTTGATTCCATTTCATTTTTGCGCCTACAGAAGTTGCTCTTGCCTCCCTCCAGTTCCTTTGCACTTGATCATTTTTCTCTTGCAAGTTCTCATGGCAATTTCTCAGTCAGTGCTTTCCTCAATAAAGTTCGATGCCGGATTCGACATAGACATGGAATCCTTTGCTCAATCAGATCATATTTTCAAGGATATTCTTAACCTCTTCGAAGAACAATAGTTGAAAAAGTTAATGATAACAAGGATTAAGCTTCCAGTTACTGAGATTAAAGAATGGGTACACACTTTTCAGACACAGAATGCAACATCTGTCTCAGGAACTATTTCAGGCAATCAGATTCCGTTTTCCCCTGAAATTTTAACAGAGATTTTTGGCTTGATAAATGGTGAAGATGATCTGGACATCACCTCTGCTGAATTTAATATTCAATTGGATAAGATGGGTCACTCCAGTGGAAACCCTAACCATCTTCTCAAGAAGAATTTGTCTGTTGAATACAAATTCTTAGTTGATGTTGTTGGCATGGTTTTGCTGGGAAAAACCTCTGCACATGATTACATTACAAGGCACCAATTTCTGTTGATGGTGGCCTTAGTGGAAAAGAAATAGGTTAACTGGGGAATGATTCTTTTTGAATCTATCATGAAAAAGCAAAGCAAGATGAGTGTTTGCTATGGCAGGATTTTAGGAATTGTACTTCAAGAAAAATACCCAGAGCTGCTAGTGTCACCAACAGTTTTTATAAATGCAAGCAAGAGGTTAACTTCAGCACTCTTTGGCAAATGGGATAGAGTTATTCCAAAAAGGACTCCAAGGGTAGAAACATCCAAGAAGGCTTCTGAGAGCACAAGGACTGACTCAGTCATTCCCTCAACCCGACAGGAAGTTCCTCCCATTGTATCTTCAACTCCTATCCCTTCTCAACCTCTTCAGACCACCACTACTAAAGAAGTTCTTCCTTCCAACACTCCCATAGACACATCTTCCTCAATGCTTTCTTCTCCTCCTCTACAGGCTAATCTGTCTGCAGAGTTTCTATCCTCATCTATTCCAGATGATGATTCTCTTCCCCCATTCATCCCACCTCCTTCATTTGAACTTTTGTCTCCTCAACAAAATACTCCACTTCAATCACCCATCCATGAGGATATCATCAAACCATTCTCTCAAACACTTCCATTCCACCCATCTCAAATGCTACAAACATCTTCCTACCCTCATCTATTTGTACCAACTAGGCTCACACCTCTACTCCCTCTTCTTCCATTCCAGCATCCACATACTCTCAACATACATCTGAATATGTGTATGTTGATTTCTCCTCCATTTCTTAGCAAATCTTCAATCATATCTCTCCAAAACTGGAAGCTCTTCTGAATGAGAAGCTAGCTCCAGTTCTTAATGCCATCTCATAATTAACTTCGAAACTTGCCTCCATTCCTACCTCCTCATCACTTGTCCCTTCTTCTAGGGGCCTAGATTCAGGTCTCCTTGAACCTAGGCAGGGGGAGAAGTTCAATGAAGAAGCTCCAGTTGTTAATACAAACTCAGATATGGTTATTAATACAGTTGATACAACTTTAGTTGCATTTTCAGAAATAGCTATTCCAGTTATTGATTCAGTAAATGATATCTCTATTAATCCTTCAATGGACATTCTCTCTTTATTATCAAAATTCAGTTTGGTTTTCAGTTGTCTGCCTAAGCCTCAAGCTATTTCAAAGGCTATAGTTCCTTATTCAGCTCCTATAAATTCAGTTTTGCTAGAACAAATCATCAAAAGTATTTCAGTTGCAGTTGCAGAGGAAGTTGGCTTCATGAATTCACCTCCAACATTTATTTATGATGATTCCACTCTATCAGAGCATAATGAGCAAGAGGTTGATAATGCTCTTAAAGAACTTGATGACTTGTATGATTACCCCGCACAGCCTTCAGATGATGATGATGATGATGATGATGATGATGATGATTCAGATATAAAATCTTCAAACAAATGGAAATAAAGAAGCAAAGTTAAGGCTTCTCCCAAACCTCCTTCTTCTACCCATGACATTCCCTACTACATATTGAAAAACATCACTCTCACCAAAGACTCTCCAGCCTGGATGAGATTCTCAAAGAATGAGAATAATAGGAGAAAGAAAATGTAGAAAACATGATTTTATTCTGACAAGCCAGTCAAATTTAATCCTCCTCCTCCTCCTCCAACAGCTGGATCTGCAGGCAAGTCCTCCTTATCTCAGAAACCTTCCCTTCAGTACTCAAGAAGAATAGTGGAGAGACATGAAAGTTCCAGTGGCTCTTACAGATCAGGATCAGCTAGAGCTACACCCTCATGATCAGCTAGAGCTCCATCTTCAGCATACAAACTATGCATGGGAAAAGAAATTCTCAAGATCAACAATCTTCCTATCAGTCTAGTGAACATGATCAAAGACCTTCCTCTCCCATTAATCCAGACTTAGAAAAGAATGCACACATGGCCAGATATAGAGAAATAATTGCTACTGCTCAAATTAACAAAGCCAAAGCTGAAGGAAAGGATTATTCACAATTTACAACTATGTCAGAATAAAGAAGACAAGAGTTTGAAAGATATAGTTCAAGGCATCTCTTTAGTGCTGAAGACTATCTGAAGTTGCACCCAGCTGTAGTTGTTCCTCATACTTCATCTCAAACCCTGCTGGGAGCAAATGACTTATATATGAGCAAGAGGGAATCTGAAAATCCCAACAAAGAAATTATTTTCAAACCTTCTTCAAAGAAAGAGAAAGACTCCTAATTTTTGGTTTTACCAATTTCTGCTTACATTGTAAAACATTCTAAACTCAGAGTATTATATTTTTATCTGCTGAAATGAATTTTTAATTATGTCAGATTTATATGCTCTGTGTTTATTGTTGTTTGATTTTTTTTATTGTCAAATAGTATCCTAACCAAAATAGGGGGAGATTGTTGGAACAACCCTATTACTAATTTGGGCTAGGATCACTATCTGTGGTTAGGACTCAAGTTGACCAAATTATAGTCCTAGGGTCAAGGTCTAAGCCTGTCTAAGTTAGCTGAAACTTAGGATATTTCCAAGTTTTCTGTGTTCGGCGAACGCCTTCATGAGTTCGATGAACGTCGTATATCAGTTCGACGAACTTGGATCTCCAGCTCGACGAACTCAGTCTTCCAAGCCAGTTCAACGGATTCTATATTTCAGTTCGACGAACTCCTTATTGAGATCGACGAACTCAACTTTCTGTTCGACGAATTTCCTATCTCAGTTCGACGAATTTCATCTTGAGCTTGACGAATCCTGAAGATCAGTTATTTCTCTCTGAACTCAGA
Organism: Dactylorhiza incarnata; assembly: GCA_033032865.1. Taxonomy (NCBI): domain Eukaryota; kingdom Viridiplantae; phylum Streptophyta; class Magnoliopsida; order Asparagales; family Orchidaceae; genus Dactylorhiza; species Dactylorhiza incarnata. Next base: position 660,393 of record JAWHQI010000078.1, read on the forward strand.
TCGACTATTCAGCAACGGATCTATTCAAATATTTGGATTTATTCATATTCGGATAAGTCAAGACTTCAACTTTCTTTTTATATATCTGTCCTATTCTCTTCTTCCGAGAATCTAGTCGTTGATATATATTGGAAAAGGAAACTTTCACAGAAAAGGAATTAAAGTATTTTGCAGAATAAAAAAGTTGCTATTGCAGTCCCAAGAATGATTTATTCCAGTTTATTTTATTCCTTAACAGAAGATTTGAATTTTCAAATCAGATTATTTTATCTAAGGAAAAAGGATGAATGAGTATATAAGAGATACAAGAAGAAGTATACACAGATATATATAAAAGAGGATACATGAGATAGAATATACTTGTGAAATACATAGACAGAAAGGAGATATACAAAAATCTTCATCTACAGTAGCAACTTCATTCTCTGAGAATAACTGAAATCTTCTCTCAGAAGCATCTGCTGGTTCTTAGTCTTCTACACCCAAGAGGAAGCTTCACCAATTGTCAACAAACTCTATCAGACAAGTGGAGCTTTACAACAACAACAATCCTCTAGACTTCTCTCAGATCTAATTGAGAGAGAAGAACTTCATAACCCTTTTTATGGTTCATTCTTCTTACCCCACCTTGTATAGGGTTTTAACCCCTTCAAAGTTAACCTTTCATTGCAGGGCACCTGATCAAAAACCTGTGGTTTGGTTTGAGTACCAGATCAAAAGCTCAGTGGTGTTTGGGCACCTGATCAAAAATCTCATTGGTGAAGGGCACCTGATCAAAAACCTTAGTGCATTCCTACCAAGGGTGGTAGAAGAGTGGATTACCCAGGTTAATTGGGGAACCACTATAGATCCTTGTGTCTTTGCTGTGTTTGTGTTATTTTCTGTACTGTGCTATGTTTGTTGTTTTGTTTTCTACTCACTCGATTACACATATATATATATATCATTATTTTAATTCCGCTATAAAATAAGTTAAAACTTTGAATACTCTATTCACCCCCCCCCCCCCCCCCTCTAGAGTAAATCTAAGATCTAATACCTCACATTCAAATTCAAAAGACTGCTGAACAAGAGAAAGTAGAGGAGAGGTCAACACTCTACATCAGATCACAGAAGATAAAGGCGTGATGGTGAACATCACAAGAAAGAATACAACTGACATGTATAAATCTAAACCAAACAAACACGCTTCAGCTGATATTATTTGTTATTGCTGTAACAAGCCAGGGCACGTGATTGCGGAGTGCCCATACAAAAAGAAAGAAGATCAAGAAAGGAAGAGAGGAAATCCTTCAAAAGTAAGAAGAAGGAGGAAAAGAGCTTCTTAGCGAAGAAGTCAAAAAATCTAAGCGACAGCGACTCAGAAGAGTCAAGCTCAGATGAAGAGGCCTACTTTGGCCTAATGGACCAGACTGATGAGGAAAACTACGACACCCCAAATAAGGGGAAGGTAAACTCTCATACTCCTCTTTCTGAATCTGAGACGGATTCCATAGTGGATGAAGGCTACTCCTCAGAGGAAGATTCTGCTATACCGGTTTAGTACAAAGCCTTATTGAAAGGATTTGACAAGTGCATAAAGGTAGCCAAATCTCAGGCAAAGGATATTGCGTCTCTTAAGACCGTGGAATCGGATCTGAAATAATAAATTAAAAAATTACTTCCCTTCAGAGATGAAGTCCAGATCTTGAAGGACGAACTCTAAAGCACTACTGAACTACTAAAGCAAAAGGAGAAATCTATAACTGAGCTGGAGGAAAAACTAGTGGTAGAAGAAAGCTAGTGGAAAGCTTCTCTAAGCCAAAGACTATCCTCCCTCTCATCGATGGCTTTTCTGCTCCTACGAAGGGTAGTGGTATCGTTTATCAAACCGAGAAAAGTAAGGCGGCTAAGAAAAGAGCCATTAAGGGAAAGGATAAGGCTGATAAGAGTCAACCTTATTTCAAGAAGGTATTGTTTCCCACTAACACATATAACTTTGAAACAATGTATGGTCACTTTAGGACACCAACTCATGTTGAGTCAACTAAGGATAACCAAGGATGGAGCCATCCTCAAAACCTCTGAATGACAGCTTTCAAAGCACCTCACGAAGAGATAGTCCTCAAGGACTATGGTTCATTCGTGCATGGACCGTCCTCTAAGAGAGCACCAAAAGTCAAGAATGTTGTGACAAAACCACATGAGAAGGAGCTCTGTATTTGTTGCAATCACGAGTCTTCTACCTCTAAGTCGGTAGCCCCTGCTAGACCCCCTGTTCAAAAAGTCAAGCAGGAGAGTAAGAGAAGGTACAACAGATTTGACTGTTAGTGTTGTGGCAAAGTTGGTCACTTCGCCATAGATTGCTGGTTTAATCCAAAGAATGCTAGAATTCCACTAGTTACCAATGCAAGGCCGACCACTCACAAGGTTAACAATCCAAGTGGAAGTCATCTAACAAGAAGCCAAGGACCCAAATCATTTTAGGTTCCTAAGGGCAATTGATTGTTGATTGCAGGTATGTCCAAAGGCCAACATCATGCCTATATGGTATTTGGACAGTGGATGTTCACGGCACATGACAGGAACAAGAAGCCTTCTACAAAAGTTCACCCCAATCAAGGATGGTCCAAAGGTTATCTTTGGTGGACCCGATCGGGGAATCACAAAATGCTATCGTATGATTACCAACGGTATAGTCTCTTTCACAGATGTAGCTTATGTTAAGGGATTACAACATAATCTTATTAGTATATGCCAACTTTGTGACAAAGGCTATATGGTTGAGTTCTACAAGGACAAGTGCTGATAAAGTCCTCTGATACGTCAGAAACTATTTTAACAGGCACTCGGAGTAGAAATATCTTTTGTTTAAATTTTCTTTGTTTAGATTCATCTACACAAGTTTTTTTTTTTTGCAAAAGATAGTGCATCTCTTTGTAATCAATGGCACAAGAGATTAGCACATATTAATTTCAAAACTATCAATATGTTATTTTCTCAGAACTTAGTGCGTAACGCTCCTAATATTAAGTGTTTTAAAGAGAGACCTAGTCATGCATGCAAAATGGGCAAGCAGACTCAGGCTAACTTTAAGAGCATAATTGGCAAAGATTCTACTAGATGCTTACATCTGCTATATTTGGATCTATTTTGTCCCATACTAGTTAGACGTTTAGGAGGTAAAGCTTATACTTTGGTTATCGTTTCTGACTACTCACATTTTGCTTGGGTGTTCTTTCTAAAACACAAGTCAGATACGTTTGATTCTTTCAGTAATTTTGTCAGGCAAATACAGAATGAATTAAACTGCTCAGTTGTCAAAACCAAAAGTGACCACAGAACAGAATTCAAATTGTACAACCTCGGGTTCGCCGCGAGGGAGAAGGCTGAATCAAGCCAGAATTCCCCGAGTCAAACTTCAAACTGGTAGAGTCTAGCACGAGGACCAGCTAGGTGCGATCCCACCTAGGCGAGAGCAAACTGCGGGTGGGGGTGCTCACAGACCGCTCGCGTATGCTGCCTCCCGCGCAGCGCTCCAAGAACCAATCAGGGCGAAATCCGCGCGAGCGCGAGTGGGCCAGGGATGCGAGTAGCATTATATAACCCCGGTATTCGCCAGTAGATGGACATAGACGAAATCTGTCCTGCGTTCGACAAACTCGTGTCACGCTCTCAGTTCGGCAAACTGGCTTCTCTGTTCGACGAACTCGCGTTACACTCTTAGTCCGACGAATGGGTTTCCTAGCTTGACGAACTCAATTGTCTAGCCGGTTCAGCCGACATACATAAGGCCGTGGAGAACTCGCAGGAAGGCACGCGAGACCTGGCCTCGATAATTGTCGCCAGAAGAGGTGCGAGTGAGGTCCTCGCAGAATGCTCGCCTGAGAGGGATTATGCGAGACGACTCCCAGGAGCTCTCGCGAGTAGTCTTCTCGCAGGTCATTTACCCATGACCTAAGGAGGCAAAATTACCTCTCTGCCCATGGGGTTCTGCCATTAGTCTTTTTGAACAGCGGAGTTTGGCTGTTAGCAGGCCAAATTGGGGTGCGTTTAGTAAAACCAAAAGGCAGAGTTCCGCTATTGACAGACCATGAGTAAAAAACTATAAATAGACCTCAAAGGGCACCTTGGGAGAGGATTCGAATCTCAGTTCTCTGAGATTCTTCTTCCCTCGGTTACTTTGGTTTAGCTCTCTAGCTCTCCATGGTGCCCAAGTCTCAGCTTTGGCTTAGGAGGGGAAGCGCTCAATGATCTTCTGGGTTTGTGGTGGGACCTCCTTGCTGCGACTAAGGCCTTGGTCTGTTTCCGAGTCCCCAGTCTGCTCATTCCGAGGGACTAGTAAGGGCTAGCTGCCCCTCAACTTGTTCAGGGCCCGAGCTTCATAAGAGACTGAGAAATCGGTTTCAACATTTTGGTGCGATGAGCGTGGAGCGTGGATGGTCCAAGAAGATTCCAAGAAAGGGACATGGCAGGAGATGAAGAGCAGGGCGAGGATTTCTGCGGGTTGCCCCCGGCGATGATGCGAAGGATGTTCTCAGACTTCAGGAGAGAAGTCCTCGACACCCTTGGGTTCGCGGTCGCAGCGCTGCGTAGCGAGTTCGCGACCCCAGCAGTTCAAGCGTCCCATCCTCCGACAGTGGTTGCAGAGGATGCCCTGGGAGGAAGGGCAGGAAAGGAGGTGGCTAGAGGGTCAGTGCAGGACCTTGAGCGGTGAGTGCTGTTCGCCAGTCCGGCGAGCTCGGTGCTAGCGAGCATAGTGAAGGCGAGTACATCGCAGGCGAGTACAGCGCAGGCGAGTGGGGTGCAGCCAAGTGTGCCACAGGCGATTGCGGCGCAGGTGAGTACGATGCAGGTAAGTGCGATCCAGGAAGGCGTGGCGCCCGTAGGAGTGGCTCCGGCGAAGGTGGCTCATGTGAGCAGTGCCCAGCGAGCTCAAGCCAGGTGAGGGAGCTCGGGGGGCGAGTGGAGAAGGAAAGGACAACAGGTATTGGAAGCCCCTTCTGCGAGTTGGTGCCTTCCGCACCCATCCCGAAAGGGTTCGGGGAGTGGGACAGGGTCTACTACCATGGCCGGGATGACCCAGTCCAGCACCTGCACTCGTTCGAAGACTCGGTCTCTATCAGGCCCATGTCAGATGCCTTCAAGTGTCGGCTCTTCGCCATCACCCTAATGGAGAAGGCCCGGGAGTGGTTCCACCAACTGCTTGTCGGATCAATCTACGCATTTAACGATTTGCGTAGAAGTTTCTTGTTGCGGTTTTCAACTTCAAAGAAGAGGAAGAAGGATGTCAAGTCCCTCTTCAAGGTGATGCAGGATCCCAAGGAGTCGTTGGCTCATTATGCAGATCAGTTTCAGGAAGAAGTTTTGCTCACCCAGGAGATGCCCGGGTTTGCCCTTCAGCTCTCCTTCACGTTGGTGCTGAAGGAGAGTGTAAGACCCCCCTCCCGGAACACAAGACACGGCCGAGGGGATTCTTATGCCCAGGACAGCCGCCTTGCAGAGCGCCAGCACACGAGCTAGCCTCCCCCACAAGACGCCTATCCTGCCGGCCAAACCAACTAAACATCGCCAACCCATCAATAAAAGAAAGCATTAAAAGCCATAGATTCACAATAAGTAATAATGTCCAAACAGTAAGTACAAGAAAGACAGAAAGCTACACAAGCTCCTGCAAATCATCAGAGTATCAAGCTAAATGCCCCAAGGGCTACTTCTCAAAACATTCACTCGCCTCTATCACTGACGGTAGCCAAGGTATCATGGTCTCCGACCCTGTCATCCTGACCTGACTATCCTCCAGCACTGTGCACTGCTTCTCTAAGGAACGCTCCTAAAAGAGGGACGTAGCAACCGTTAGTCATAAAGACTAAGTGGCTTCACATCCGCTCCCCCGGCGACTCCAAGGCAACGGGCGGAAGGAAAGGAACAAAAGCTGCAATATAAGAAATAATATAGAAGCAGGTGACATGGATGGTTGTTCATATATGTCGTTGTATAAGTACCCGAGTACTTGCAATGGCACTAACTAAGCTGTTCATAAGTATATAAGTAGCAATGGTTGTAAATGCAAGTACTAGTAACAGGTATAATAAGCACAGCTAACAAATAATAACGCAATGACAGAATGTAAGCAAGTAGTGAAATAGTACAGGAGTAAGTAGTTCATATCGTACCTTAACTTATATGAATGCCCATACAAACTTATAAGTTAAGGTTTCCAATTTGGGACCCATCATATAATAGAGCCCATACTAATTTATATGATGGACCCGATGTGGTGCAATGCTATGATTATGAAGGATGAATGCAATGCAATGATTATGATATGATGAACTCACCCATGCATTTTGCCATGTCGACATAGACCTGTAGTTCCCACTTTTCGAGGGTAGCTAACCACTCAGGCACCTCACGTCGTGGCCAGACGGAGACGGTGGACCGGGCTCCTTCACAACTAGGTGGGTATAAACACTACCAGACCTAGGCCTATGTACGCATCAACGCTAAGAACACACAGCGGAGACCCTGCATACTGCTTAACGCTAAGAACACACAGCGGAGCCATCAAGGACACAGAAGGGGACTTGGGTAGGTGAGCACCAAGAGTCCAACCCAACCAGTCTAAGGTCTAACTGCCGGCTTCTGTCGGTGTCACGACTAGCAAGCCCGTAGACCCGCCATAAGTAATCCCCCAACCACAAGTATCCTGCAACCAGTGTCATCACACCTCCAAGTGTAAACCATCCACATTCATGTAATTCCATGCATAACCCATGCTATCAAGTACCCAAAGACTCGCCGAAGGAGTCTTCTCCTTTTCACATCATACAAGTCAACTGATGCAAACTAGCATCCAAGGCCCCCAACAACTGGGCCCTTAACATTTCACCATAAGATATAACAATATCTTATAATCCACTCCAAGCCATCAATGCTACTCATACCGGGTTGTCACGACTCTAAGCAGTAGCGTGGGCAACACATGGAAATTACCTTACTAGATCATGTAGGAATACTTGTGCGTGTTGTGCCATATTCATATTTTTTAATATGTAAGCTCGAACATATCACCAATATTCAATCATCTTACGTACAAATCACGACGTGTTTCAACACGACTAAATCTATCAACCTTATGGAGAGGTTATCACCATTCTACACCATCCAATAGATTATCAAGCGATATGAACATTAATTCATACATATCCTTTTTACAATTCCACATACATCTACAATTGAAGGTTCATTCAAGGGGTCATCTTAACAGAAATAAATCTGAAATCATTATCACAAGCCAATGCTAGCATATACATGATTCATACAAAATTCCAGCCCAAATAGGCTTCACGTTCAGCATTTATATCCCCTTCAAGTTATGAAATAACACGGCAATAACTTTAATACTACGTAATCATAAATTATGAATTTCAACATGAATGTACATATTGTTATCACCTATGTCTCCACCAATTTTCATGAGCATCCAACCAATATAATAAGAAAAATCCACAAAATACTGAGATCGGAAGTGTTATGACACAGTTTACTAAAACTAGATTTTTGGGTGCTACAGTTGTCCGAAAATTATGATCCACCCCAATTTGGAAAGCTAACATCAAGAGCTACAACATTCATGTTGAGTCCTAAACCCAGATCCAAGTGGGTCCTACCAAAACCTTCTCTGCAGTCAACTGCAGAAATCTGGGTAGCAAAACAGCATGCATTGACCACCTCCCAGCTTTCTGGACAGTCCACTCAACTGGGCATTTAAAGAGCTACAGGTCACTTCAGAAATCGGGTAACCTATCATCGGAAAGCACTTTCCGAGGGCTACAACTTTCATGTTGAGCCCGAAGTCTAATTCCAGTGGGACCAAGCCTAAAAATTGTCTTGAACCCAACTGCGCACAGTTTCACCCCCTATTTACCAAGTGAAATGTTGTAAATTAAAACTGTCCTTAGCCAGGAGCTATTATCAACTTTATTACATATTATACAATAAAAGAAAAACCTATTTAATAGAGTATTATTCATCATCTCCACCAAACATGACTTAGGTCATTTCACCTTCTCTCCTCCAGCATTCACCTTTAAAAATCCCTAAATATCATTCCCCTCACCCTCCCTCAACGACCGTGGGTTTGCACCAAATCAAATCCCATCTCTTCCTCTTGAAGCGAAGAATGATTCCAAGAACCTCGCGGCCAACGGTGCCCTAAATTTGAGGTTCTGACTTGGTCTTCCTAAGGAAAATCCATTAAAGCTCACACGAGAAGCTCTCTTTAGCCTTCATCTCTCCTATTGTGATCTAAGAGGCTAGCACCAAGGGAGAGGGGAGGAAGTCACCTTATTTTACGGCCATGGTTGGAGCTCCTCTTGATGGAAGCATGGTGGTGGTCGTCCAAGCTCCAAATTTCCTCCAAGCTTTGCTCCTTCAAAGATTCCCCCAATTAATTCCCTGAAGTGAGAGAAAGAAGAAGAAGGAGAGGAAGAAGATGAATAGTTCTCTAATTATGAGATCAGCCCTTTATGTGTTCTGCACTTTTGGCTTAATGGAGAATGAAAAGAGAGAGAGAGAGAACATTAATGAGCATTTAATGCAATCTCCAAGTTCCAAGACTTGTGCCAGCCATTTATTGACTTTTAATTCCACTTCTAGCCTAAAATATAAGCATTCAGGCTTTATCGGGCGACGGGAAGAAAAATGCCCAGATTTGTCGAACAGGAACAGTAAATTCGTCGAATGCTTCAATTTTCATCGATCATCGATCGACTGTAAATTCGTCAGCCGCTGAAATAATATATTTCGTCGAGCGCTGGGTGTTTCGTCGAACTACGCTGCTACACTTTGTCGATCACAGCTTAAATATAATTCGTCGATCGCAGCTATGCAATATTTTAGTCGAGCGCAGCTATATTTAATTTCGTCGAACGCAGGGAGCCTATAATTCGCCGAACGCAGAATCCTATACTTCGCCTAACGCCGCTCCCCTTCGACTTACGTCGAACGGAACTGCCCTTCGACGTTCGTTGAACGAAGCTGTCCTTCGACGTTCGTCGAACGAAATCCTAAAAATAATATTGATATTATAGAGCCATATTGTTATTCCATTCCCAAATTTCCTACAGCAATATTGTTATTCCTTTCCCCAAATTAATCCAGATCAGAGCACATACTGGAAAGCCCAAAACTGGGATGTTACAAATCTAATAAACGAAGAAACAATTTCGTCCCCGAAATTTAAGTTGAGGCTAGGGGGTTTAAGTTTAGATCACAAAAGTTATTGGTATACACTATACCATATACTCCAGAGATTTCCTAGCATAAGAATCCAGAATTTCATAAATCAGGAAATTTATTTTAGCATGAAATTAGGAAAATTCTCTAAAACTCCCAACACATAATCTCTAGCAAAAAACCAGACAGCCACCAACATATTTCCCCAAATATTTCCTGGAGTATAAACCCAAACAACCACTATAAGAAGGGGAAAGCAACCAAATTTCCTGAATAGATTTTCCTGGAGTACACCCAAACAACCAAAAAAAATATAAAGAGAATACTATAAATAATCTCCTAGGAAATGTAGAATCTAATTCTCCAAACTGCCAAGAATTAGAAACAAAATTTCCGGTGAAATTAAGATCCAATTTCCCCCGATCCATCAAGAATTATTAAGCATAATTTCCAGGAGGTTTAGCCCGCCAAAACATCAAAACTTAGCCAACAAAAGTAAAAGTGCAGGATTGGAAATTAGCCAAGCAGACCACTTATACTTAACTAAATAAATGAGTCCAGGATTTAGCCAATAACATATAGTCCAAGGAAAACTCCAACATCTTATTCAAATACACATCACCACGATTCATTCATCAAAAAAAAATATAACAGGGCATTTAATCAAGGCTTATTTCAAACCAAATCCTATGAAATTTCTATGATATCACAACATAATCATCACCTCGAATATTTCAACCAATTTTTAAGCCTCATTTATATTTTCCAAGGTTATTTACTACACAATAAATTTATAAGAAGAGGCTAGCCATATTACCGTAAATATATATCCAAAATTCATAATTTCGATCGGGGGTGATCTCAATACCATTAGGCACATGTCCGCCAAATTACACGAGCATCCGGTAAGTAATTTTAGAGAAATCCATACAACATTAGAAACTTTATGTTGTTACCGAAACTGGATCGTAAGATCTTAGAGCATGTGTATCCATATTTCATACAACATACTATAGATGTGTACCACAAAATTAAGTTCAAGTCTTTCGATTTCGTATGTATCCGAAGACTAAATTAAGAGAGCTCCAATTATATAATAATCTATATATTAGGGATACAGCTTACAGAAACCGAAATTCCCGTAGCTACAGGCCACCAAAAATTACGTGTCACACCATTCCAAAAATTTTGCGTTAAACGAAGATGGCCTCAAAGTCAAATGAGTGGTCAACCATAAAATTCACGATGTCATATCCTTGGGTCCAACCTCAAATACCCAAACAGTTGTACCTGTAAGATCGTCGATCTCTCTTATGTATTAAAAAAATGTAGAAGCAAGCCTCAATCTCATCTTCTCGTACAACCCTCATCATCTATTTCATTATCAATTTCTTCTATCAATGTCATCTCGCATGGGTTATAATCACATCATTCCCTTCTAATAACACATGACCTCGAGTCAATTGTTACTTTTGTCTACTCCCAGTTCTACTTAGATTTGCACCGGATTCAAAAATTGGTGCTACTTTTATCTCGTGATTTAATTCATTTCATTTAAGGGCTCCTAAACCGTGAACATAAACCTTATCCAATGGTTGGGTTTCAGTACAGAGCCTTTAGAGGACTGCCTTGTCGAGGCAATACAATTACACATGCACCTACCTGTACGTATAGAGACATATTCATATCTTCTTAAATAAGTTAATTCAACTTATCCTCAATATTCAATTCACGTGTTCAATTCACGGCGTGTCTCAACACCCTTGACGCTCTCACCTGTATTGAGAGGTTATCACGAATCAAATCATCATCGTTCATGTACTATTTAAAGAAACGGGATCTAAGGGAAAAACGAAGTCGGTTCGTAAATAGACCAATAAACGAAGGGACAAGCCCCCATACATTTTCGGACTAAATTTCTTCCACCGCCCATATGGTACATTCATCTCATATATGAGCACAACCTTAGGGGCATATCTTCCTCTACTTAGAGTTCTTACCCTATAGATCCCCGAATCGACGCACTTATATATCAGTCGTGATGTAAAAATTCAAATTTTACAGCGACGACCAAGCTGCATCTCATTGTAATGAGAGCATGTGCAAATAACATCCAATTTCCCGGTACATTTATATATGTTTGAACTTAACATGAACCAAGGTGCAAGGCTCGAGATGATTTTCCTTCGACACGAGGTATGCAGACTACCAAAAGTAGGTCATACTGCTAAATTTTTTGATTTGAATCATTTAGGAGTAAGCAGGAGTTGCATCAACTGAGTTATAGCCAAACAACCACAATACCGCACAGCAACACAAGAGACTTTATTGAATCACAAACTTCATTTATAGTGCGAGGTATACATGGTGAGACATGATTCATAAGAATCACGAAGGAGAGAAGAACAAAACACCAAAAAAAAATCTGGCGGTTTGACAAGCAGAGACCGCACAGACTGCTCGAACTCCAGAGATCGCCCGGCTAGACCTGAGATTGCGCGAACAGAAAATAGACATGCCGCTTGCACTACAAGACCGCCACCTCAGACCGCACGAACTGGAGCTTATTGAATTGAACGAAGAACAGCTGTCGCCAGACCGCAACTCAGATCGCCTAACCGCTGAAGGTCGCCTGATCGCTGAGCTCGATGCGAACAGCACAAGAACACCATAAACCAGTTCGCAGACAGACCGCTGTCGAACTGTTTATATTGACCACAAACCTGCGAACACAACAAACAGTCAACTCGCTTCCGAGACCGCCCGACCTCAAAGTTGAGACCGCACGAATTAACCCAGGCTCTAGTTCTTACAGTTCTCTTAATGAATGATGGGCCATGCACCCCTATTTATAGGCGGGTAGCCGGATGTTGTCACCACACAGGAGAGATACAATCACCACCCGTCAGATCGCCAGCGGTCTCACAAGGGCAGACCGCGCGATCACACAACTTGGACAACCTTCCGTCCAAGACCGCAGATCAGCAGGCAGATCGCGCACAAGTCGCACGAACACGAGACCGCGCATAAACCTCGCGTGCACAAGAACGCTCCTTCCTTAGATCACCAGGAGCAAACCAAGAACCATCTGGATGACTTCAGACAAGTCGCCAGATCGCCAGCACAAGCCGCCCGGTCAGGCGGTTACATAAGAACAGACCGCCCGGTCTTCTACAAAGAAGATAGACAGACAAAGTAGAACAAACCGGAGAGAGACCGCAACAACCAGGAACAAATCGGCAAACCAGCACACCGCCAGAACATACCGGCAGAGCCAGACCGGAGAACACCAACACAGACCGCGCAATCTCTGCGGTCACCCAAAATCAGACCGCCCGGTCACCTCCACTTCACTTCAACAATTTAAACACTCCCCTCGAAGTGGGAAGTGGAAACTAGCCCGAGTAAACTCCGCAACCAGGTAAACGGTCCTTTTGCCAGCGGCTTTGTGAAGATGTCTGCAACATTGTCTGCACTCCGAACATGCTCGACCAAAAGAGATCCTCCCAATACCTTTTCACGAATGAAATGGTGTTCAATCTCAATATGCTTGGTCCTCGCGTGACAGACTGGATTATTAACCAGCTTGAGAGCACTCTCATTGTCCCCGCGTAGCATAGTGGGACCTCGAACCTCCTCATGAATGTCCTCTACCAACCTCCTGAGCCAAACGGCTTCCTGAGCTGCCAAGGCCGAAGCCTTGTATTCCGCTTCTGTGGTAGATACAGACACTGAGTCCTGCTTTTTGCTGCACCAAGAAATAGTTGTGGGGCCCGTCATAAAGACAAAACCAGACGTTGATCTCCGATCATCCCCGTCTCCCACGTAATCAGCATCCATGTATCCAAGCAACTCCAAGCTTGAACCTCTCCTATATAAGAGACCCAAATCAGAGGTCGACTTCACATACTTCAGAATTCCTTTTACCGCTAGAAGATGAGGCTTCCGTGGCTCCACCATGTACCGACTGACTTTGCCAACTACATAAGCAATATCAGGCCTCGTGATGGTCAAGTAGATCAGATAGAACTCTCCCCTCATCCTTCCGAAGTTTATGATGCTGTTCTAGAGGTATAGAGATGCTCTTCCCTTCCTCCATGCCAAATCGTTGAACGATCCGCTCCGCATATCTGGCCTGAGAAACGAGCACTCCGCTCTCCCACCTCTGAACCTCGAGTCCATGGAAATGGTGAATCTCACCCAGATCCATCATCTTAAATTTGATAGAAAGCTCGGCTCTTAGCCTTGCTACTGCCTCCTTTGAGTTCCCAGTGACAATCATGTCATCCACATACAGCAGAACAATAACCCGAAGTGCCCCCTCCTTCTTGACAAACAAGCTAGAATCAGAGTCTGAAGAAAAGAACCCGCAGAATAGAAGATATTCCGCGATCTTTCCATACCACGCCCGAGGCGCTTGCTTCAATCCATACAGGGCTTTCTTCAGTTTGCAGACGTAGTCCGGACACTCCTCCGAAATGAAGCCCGATGGTTGGATCATAAAGATATCCTTGTCGATCTCGTCGTATAAGAAGGCATTCTTAACGTCGAGCTGCCAAATCTCCCATCCACTTGAAGCCGCCAAAGCAATAACAAAATGGACCGAAGTCATCTTTGTCACTGGACTAAACATCTCATAATAATCTTCACCATACTGCTGTGAGAACCCGCGAGATACAAGGCGAGCCTTGTATCGCTCGATCGTACCGTCAACCTTCTTCTTGAGTTTATAGACCCACTTGCATGTCACAGGGGTAATGCCCTTGGGCCTGGGCACTAGAGACCAAGTCTCATTCTTCTTGAGAGCATCCATCTCCTCTTGCATAACAATGTCCCACTGCTTCACACCTTTGGCCTTCTCAAAGCTCGATGGCTCCCTCTCATCCAAGGGACCAGCAAAGAAACATGAGACGAAGCTCACCATGTGTCCTCCTGTGTATCAATCTGGTGGCTTAATAGTCCTCTTCGACCTCCTAAGAGGTTGCACCTAACTAGCCACCTCCTCAGCTGCTTCTTCTGTGCTAGATCCTCTTTCGGATGAACTTGGAGCATCGCTCCCACTGCTTCCAGAACCTTAAGCCTCCATCTCTGAGCTTGACACAACAAGAGCTCCTGGTGAAACAGGCAACTCCACTTGAAGATTTTCTGCAGCCTTCCCTTCTTCATCAACCCTGCTCTCCGGTAGTTCAACTCCTGAACTCCCCTTGTAGGAAGTCACCTCATCGAACACCACATCCCGAGATACAAAAGATCTTCGAGTCTCAGGATCCATGCATCTCCATTCCTTCTTCCGCTCATCATATCCAACAAAGACTAGCTTCCTTGCTTTCGCATCTAGCTTTGTCCGAAGAGCATCAGGAATATGCACATAACAGGTTGCCCCGAACACCCGAAGGTGTGCAACACTTGGTTTCTCCTTGAACATCAGTTCGTGAGGGGTCTTCATGTTGATAGGACTTAGAGGCATCCTGTTGATGACGTAAGCCGCACAAGACATTCCCTCCGCCCAGAAGGACTTTGGGATACTCTTGGCATGAAGCCAGCATTTGCAAGTTTCCGTCAGACGGATCTTCCGTTCTGCAATGCCATTTTGCTGTGGAGTATGGGCACATGTGAGCTCTCTCTGAATGCCGTGTTTCCTGCAAAAACTTGAGAACTCACCAGAGGTGAACTCCCCACCATTGTCAGTTCTCAATTTTTTCACCCGCAGGCCTAACCGACCTTCAACCAGCTCCTTAAACTCCACGAACCTCGCAAAAGCTTCCGACTTCTCTTTCAAAAAATACACCCAGATATATTTGGTGTAATCGTCAATCAACACCAACATATATCTATTGCCTCCAAGGCTTGGGGTGGCAGTCGGTCCCATCAAATCACCATGAATGCACTCCAACGGCGCTTTGTATCTTGTTTGTGATTTATCAAATGGAAGTCGATGAGACTTACCAAACTAACATCCCGCACAAACATGACCTTCTCCATTGGAGGACAAGCTAGGCAAGCCCTTGACCAGACCCCTTACCGCTATAGCCTTCAATTTGTCCATGCCAACATGCCCCAACCTTTCATGCCAGATAGCCGCGCTATCATTGGTCTTCATCTTATCAACATAGGTACTTGTCGATAACACGAACAAGTCCTTCACCCTCTTTCCAACATGGATAACATCTCCCTTTATCTCCGGTTGAGTTTTAAGAAACTTCACTTCTGTTGGGCCAAACAGAACGTGATAACCGACATCGACCGCATTGGTCACAGAAAAGAGATTATTCTTCATACCCGGCATGTGATAAACACTCCTCAAGGTGAGTGGACCCTTATCACTGCTCAAAGAGACAACTTATTCTAGTTCTACTGCATGAACAGAATTATCAGCCGTTATGATAGCATCGTTACCTGAGTAAGGCGCCAAAGAAGAGAACTTTGATTCATCCCCGGTGAGGTGATGTCCACACCCTGAATCAACAATCCAATCCTCTTTGAAGTTGATGGTAGCCAAGGCTTTAATGGTCATATCCATCATATTACCCGCAAAGGCTCCTCCCCATCCAACTTCATCAGACTTTGGCTTCTCCTTCTCCGCTGCATGTCCCGGCTGAAGATTAACCCGGCAATCTTCCTTGAAGTGCCCGGTCTTATTGCACCTGAAGCACCTTAGTCCCTCTCCCTTCTTCTTCCCATCAGACTTAGGAGCATAACCCCTATCCTACTGACCTGAAGTAGAGGGTCCATCATGACCCGGCTTCTTCTTCTCCCACTTCTTATTCTTCTTCCCAGAGAACAACACATCACTATCTCCCCCAGAGAAAGAAGTCCCCGCCATCTGTCTTGCCAAACTTTCTTGCGAAGCAAGTAAGTTCTCTAGCTCCAACAGAGATGGTTGATTTTCCCAACCCTGAACTGACGTCACAAAGGCAAGATACTCCTTCCGCAACCCGCGGATAATATTCCTCTTCAGTTTTGCCTCCGAGATGGGCTCATCAGGGTCCAATGCAGAAATCTCTGCTGTGAGGTTCTTCATCTTGAGAAAGAAGGTAGAGATTGAAAGATCACCTTGAGAGGCCTTTGCCAACTCATTTTCAAGAAACTGTAGTCGAGCTACATTCTTCTTATTAAACAACCCGTCCAAAGACGTCCAAATCTCAGCAGCAGATTTACATCCAATGATGTGATCAAACAGCTCTGGTGAGATAGCCCTCTTGAGTGTGAACTCTCTGCCTTAGCACTAGTCCTCCTCCAAAGTCTCACCTCTGCCATATTATCTCCTGCTAGAAACACCTCTTGTGTGTCTTCTCCTCCAACTATCTCCCATAGATCCTTGCCATGTAAGTAACTCTCCATACATGACCTCCATTTCTTGTAGTTAGTCGATGTGAGGAGTTCAATTCCAAGCCCTCTTGCGTATCCACCTTCCATGGCAATCTATGTGGTCTCTTATTCCCAAAGATGATGGCAACTCAAGTTGATCACTGCTTATCCACTCCAACAACCTGCCTCTGATACCATGTTAAAATTTTTGATTTGAATCGTTTAGGAGTAAGCAGGAGTTGCATCAACTAAGTTATAGCCAAACAACCACAATTCCACACAGCAACACAAGAGACTTTATTGAATCACAAACTTTATTTACAGTGCGAGGTATACATGGTGAGACATGATTCATAAGAATCACGAAGGAGAGAAGAACAAAACACGAAAAACAAATCTGGCGGTTTGACAAGCAAAGACCGCACAGACCGCTCGAACTCCAGAGATCGCCCGGCTAGACCTGAGATCGCGCGAATAGAAAACAGACAGCCCGCCTGCACTACAAGACCGCCACCTCAGACCGCACGAACTGGAGCTCATTGAATTGAACGAAGAATAGCTGTCGCCAGACCGCAACTCAGATCGCCTAACTGCTGAAGGTCGCCTGATCGCTGAGCTCGATGCGAACAGCACAAGAACACCATAAACCAGTTTGCAGACAGACCGCCGCCGAACTGTTTATTCAAGCCCTTGGGAATCACCAAGGAAGGAGACCGCAACCTGCTGACCGCAAACCTGCGAACACAACAAACAGTCAACTCGCTTCCGAGACCGCCCGACCTCAAAGTTGAGACCGCATGAATTAACCCAGGCTCTAGTTCTTACAGTTCTCGTTATGAATGACGGGCCATGCACCCCTATTTATAGGCGGGTAAACGGATATCATCACTGCACAGGAGAAATACAATCACCACCCGTCAGATCGCCATCGGTCTCACAAGGGCAGACCGCGCGATCACACAACTTGGACAACCTTCCGTACAAGACAGCAGATCAGCAGGCAGATCGCGCACAAGTCGCGCGAACACGAGACCGCGCACAAACTGCGCGGGCACATGAATGCTCCTTCCTTAGATCACCAGGAGCAAACCAAGAACCATCTGGCCGACTTCAGACAAGTCGCTAGATCGCCAGCACAAGCCTCCCGGTCAGGCGGTTACATAAGAACAGACCGCCCAGTCTTCTACAAAGAAGATAGACAGACCAAGTAGAACAACCCAGAGAGAGACCGCAACAACCAAGAACAAACCGGTAAACCAGCAGACCGCCAGAACAGACCGCCAGAGCCAGACCGGCAGAACACCAACACAGACCGCGAGGTCTCTGCGGTCACCCAATATCAGACCGCCCGGTCACCTCCACTTCACTTCAACAATTTCAACACATACTTCACAATATGATAAACTAAATCAAATCCAGTCCAAGCGCCCTACCATCCCTGCCAACGATCATCCATGACATGCATGTTTATTTTATAAAACCTTTTAGAAATTTTAGAATATCAATCAAGTCGTATTAATCTTGTTGACTCCACTGCCTAACTCTTATTAATTTCTCAATGTCAAGTAATTACAACACTAAGGGAATGTTCACCAAGAATTTCCAAACTCAGTGGTAGTGTATCATCATACCCGCAATGCATGCACAAAATTTCATTAACTTCCCAGCTATAACGTTATTACAACATAGCTGCATATCCCCAAAGTGTAGATTTACTACTCTCCTCGCTACTTATCCACATAATCTTAGAACAATATAAAGAAAATGATCATCTTCAAAAATGCTTTTTCTCTCTTATTCTGCTAGTAAAATTCCTATCAACCCAAACATGGCCTTAGCAGTCTGCTTTGCTTAAGGTGAATTAACTCTCAAGGGTCAAAACTTCTAATGTCAAAAATTACAAAGATTCTAACTCCTCAAGGGATCGAAGATGGTACATAACTAGCCCAATAAACGAAGAGATAAGCCCCCATATCTCTTCGACTGAGTTTCTTCTACCACCAATATAACACATTCGTCCCAAAATGAGCCTTCTCTGGATCCGAATTCTTATCGTAACTTCTCCATGTGAAACCTTCTACATAAATAGAAGTGAGAGGTATCCACATACAGTATAAATTACATGCTTGGTGGCCTCTTACTAAGCTGATGATAGATTTCAGGCACCAATCTCATTGATATTGCCCTAATATTTTCGGTAAGGTGAT
Source organism: Dactylorhiza incarnata (assembly GCA_033032865.1). Lineage (NCBI taxonomy): Eukaryota > Viridiplantae > Streptophyta > Magnoliopsida > Asparagales > Orchidaceae > Dactylorhiza > Dactylorhiza incarnata. Next base: position 679,127 of record JAWHQI010000078.1, read on the forward strand.
AATATTACTCCATATCTAGGATACAAATCTCAGGGTGTGAGTCTCTATCATCTACACTCACGTTAAGCTCTTCCCTTAGTCAATCAAGGTCACTTATTGCTTGGTCCAATCATCCCCAAGATCAGTATGAGGTTAGGGTATGTCACGACATATCCTGCTAAGTCGACCAAAAATGGTATCCTAGTTATGGCATCAATCTTATGCCAAACCAACACTAATGGTTGGAATGGGAATACCAATTACTGTCTCGGAGTGAGCCATCATTTGTATATAAGGGTACGAGTTTGGCTTAGGTTGGCACTTTCTATAGGAAAAAGCGGACATACTTAATGTGAATCACACATGGGCACACCACCGCTTCCACTGCATCAGTTTGTCCTAAAACTGAGTTAGCTAGCAGGGGTGGCCTAGCAGTTTAATGGACTTCTTTATCTTAGGATCGTTGCAAGCTGATACCATTTGTAAGACCCCCCTCCCAGAACACAAGACACAGCCGAGGGGAGTCTTATGCCCAGGATAGCCGCCTTGCGGAGCGCCAGCACACGAGCTAGCCTCCCCCACAAGACGCCTATCCTGCCGGCCAAACCAACTAAGCAGCGCCAACCCATCAATAAAAGAAAGCATTAAAAGCCATAGATTCACAATAAGTAATAATGTCCAAACAGTAAGTACAAGAAAGACAGAAAGCTACACAAGCTCCTGCAAATCATCAGAGTATCAAGCTAAATGCCCCAAGGGCTACATCTCAAAACACTCACTCGCCTCTGTCACTGACGGTAGACAAGGTATCATGGTCTCCGGCCCTGTCATCCTGACCTGACTATCCTCCTCCAGCACCGTGCACTACTGCTCTAAGGAACGCTACTAAAAGAGGGACGTAGCAACCGTTAGTCATAAAGAATAAGTGGCTTCACATCCGCTCCCCCGGCGACTCAAAGGCACCGGGCGGAAGGAAAGGAAGAAAAGCTGCAATATAAGCAATAATATAGAAGCAGGTGACAGGGATGGTTGTTCATATATGTTGGTTGTATAAGTACCCGAGTACTTGCAATGGAATAACTAAGCTGTTCATAAGTATATAAGTAGCAATGGTTGTAAATGCAAGTACTAGTAACAGGTATAAGAAGCACAGCTAACAAGTAATAAGGCAATGACAGAATGTAAGCAAGTAGTGCAATAGTACAAGAGTAAGCAGTTCATATCGTACCTTAACTTATATGAATGCCCATACAAACTTATAAGTTAAGGTTTCCAATTTGGGACCCATCATATAAAAGAGCCCATACTATTTTATATGATGGACCCGATGCGGTGCAATTCTTATGATATGATGAACTCACCCACGCATTTTGCTATGTCGACATAGACATGTAGTTCTCGGTTTTCGAGGGTAGCTAACCACTCAGGCACCTCGCGTCGTGGCCAGACGGAGACTGTGGACCGGGCTCCTCCACAACTAGATGGGTATGAACACTACCAGACCTAGGCGTATGTACGCCTCAACGATAAGAACACGCAGCGGAGACCCTGCGTACTGCTCAATGCTAAGAACACACAGCAGAGCAATCAAGGACACAAAAGGGGACTTGGGTAGGTGAGCACCAAGAGTCCAACCCAACCGGTCTAGAGTCTAACTGTCGGCTTCTGTCGGTGTCACGACTAGCAAGCCCGTAGAACCACCATAAGTAATCCCCCAACCACAAGTATCCTCCAACCAGTGGCATCACACCTCCAAGTGTAAACCATGCACATTCATGTAATTCCACGCATAACCCGTGCAATCAAGTACCCAAAGACTCGCCGAAGGAGTCTTCTCCTTTTCACATCATACAAGTCAACTGATGCTAACTAGCATCCAAGGCCCCCAACAACCAGGCCCTTAAAATTTCACCACAATATATAACATTATTTTATAATCCACTCCAAGCGATCAATGCTACTCATACCGGGTTGTCACGACTCTAAGCAGTAGCGTGTGCATCACATGGAAATTAACTTACTAGATCCTATAGGACTACTTGTGCGTGCTGTGCCATATTCATATTTTACCAAATATGTAAGCCCGAACATATCACCAATATTCAATCGTCTTACGTACAAATCACGACGTGTTTCAACACGATTAAATCTATCAACCGTATGGAGAGGTTATCACCATTCTACACCATCCAATAGATTATCAAGCGATATGAACATTAATTCATACATGTCCTTTTTACAATTCCACATACATCTACAATTGAAGCTTCATTCAAGGGGTCATCTAAACAAAAATAAATCTGAAATCATTATCACAAGCCAATGCTAGCATATACATGATTCATACAAAATTCCGGCCCAAACAAGCTTCACGTTCGGCATTTATATCCCCTTCAAGTTATGAAATAACACGGCAATAACTTTAATACTACTTAATCATAAATTATGAATTTCAATAGGGATGTACATATTGTTATCACCTATGTCTCCACCAATTTTCATGAACATCCAACCAATATAATAAGAGAAATCCACAAAATACTGAGATCGGAAGTGTTATGACACAGTTTACTAAAACTGGATTTCTGGGTGCTACAGTTGTCCGAAAATTATGATCCACCCCAATTTGGAAAGATAACATCAAGGGCTACAACATTCATGTTGAGTCCTAAACCCAGATCCAAGTGGGTCATACCAAAAATCTGCTCTGAAGTCAACTGCAGAAATCTGGGTAGCAAAACAGCATGCATTGACCACCTCCCAGCTTTCTGGACAGTCCACTCGACTGGGCTTTTAGAGAGCTACATGTCACTTCAGAGAACGGGTAACCTATCGTCGGAAAGCGCTTTCCGAGGGCTACAACTTTCATGTTGAGCCCGAAGTCTAATTCCAGTGGGATCAAGCCTAAAAATTGTCTTGAACCCATCTGCGCATTGTTTCACCCCCTATTTACCAAGTGAAATGTTGTAGATTAAAACTGTCCTTAGCCAGGAGTTATTACCAACTTTATTACATATTATACAATAAAAGAAAAACCTATTTAACAGAGTATTATTCATCATCTTCCCCAAACATGAGTTAGGTCATTTCACCTTCTCTCCTCCAGCATTGACCTTTAAAAATCCCTAAATATCATTCCCCTCACCCTCCCTCAACGACCATGGGTTTGCACCAAATCAAATCCCATCTCTTCCTCTTGAAGAGAAAAAAAGATTCCAAGAACCTCGCGGCGAACGGTGCCCTAAATTTGAGGTTCCAACTTGGTCTTCCTAAGGAAACTCCATTAAATCTCACACGAGAAGCTCTCTTGAGCCTTCATCTCTCCTATTGTGATCTAAGAGGCTAGCACCAAGGGAGAGGGGAGGAAGTCACCTTATTTTACGGCCATGGTTGGAGCTCCTCTTGATGGAAGCATGGTGGTGGTCGGCCAAGCTCCAAATTTCCTCTAAGCTTTGTTCCTTCAAAGATTCCCCCGACTAATTCCCTGAAGTGAGAGAAAGAAGAAGAAGGAGAGGAAGAAGATGAATAGTTCTCTAATTAGGAGATCAGCCCTTTATGTGTTCTGCACTTTTGGATTAATGGAGAATGAAGAGAGAGAGAGAGAGAGAACATTAATGAGCATTTAATGCAATCTCCAAGTTCCAAGACTTGTGCCAGCCATCTATTGACTTTTAATTCCACTTCTAACCTAAAATATAAGCATTCAGGCTTTATCGGGCGATGGGAAGAAAAACGCCCAGATTCGTCGAACGGGAACAGTAAATTCGTCGAATGCTTCAATTTTTGTCGATCGTCGATCGGCTGTAAATTCGTCAACCGCTAAAATAATATTTTTCGTCGAGCGTTGGGTGTTTCGTCGAATGGCGCTGCTACACTTCGTCGATCGCAGCTTAAATATAATTCGTCGATCGCAGCTATGCAATATTTTAGTCGAGCGCGGCTATATTTAATTTCGTCGAACGCAGAATCCTATACATCATCTAATGTCGCTCACCTTCGACTTTCGTCGAATGGAACTGCCCTTCGACGTTCGTCGAACGAAGCTGTCCTTCGACGTTCGTTGAACGAAATCCTAAAAATAATATTGATATTACAGGGCCATATTGTTATTCCATTCCCAAATTTCCTACAGCAATATTGTTATTTCTTTCCTCAAATTAATCCAGATCAGAGCACGTACTGGAAAGCCCAAAACTGGGATGTTACAGAGAGTTTCTTCAACATGGATCTGAAGAGAAAGGCCCCCGTCTCCTACGAGGAGTTGATGGAAAGGTTTGCGGAGGAGGTCGAGAGTGAGGAGGCCAATCCGGAGCTCACCAGGAGGCTAGCAAAGCTCAATGAGCCGGAGATCTAGCAGCAGGAGGTACAGAGAAGGGAAGAGCCCCGGGCCCTGATGAGTCCCATTTATATACACATTTATGGACTCATCTGGGCCATATTTCTAGTCGATGCACTACACTTTAGGCATGTTTTCGATCATATTTATCATTCCTTGCTAGGTGCACTCTTAGGCCCATTTCGGTGTGCATTTGCACTCCTTGTTATTGGGGGTAAGCACATGGTGCTCCCCAATCCTTTTTATATGTTTATTTGGTGCTGGAGGTGTTTTCCCAGTTGTTTTGTCTTGAGTGTAGGTGGTCGGATCATCCAGTTTTCCCCCAGAATTCATGATTGTGTACAACGCACGGTAGTGCGTTCTTTGACGCACGGACGGTTGCGGTCGTGCGTTCTCATCTGGGCAGAAAACAGGCGATCTGAGTTTAGTCGTGCGTTTTTACGCACGGGCAAATTCACTCGTGCGTGAGTAAAACGCACGGTTGCCTGTTTCTTCTTATTGTTTTAGCATTTCAGAAATTACCCGTGCGTTTTATGCACGGGCGAGTTCACCCGTGCGTGAGTAAATCGCACGGGAGGCGTAGCTTCGTCTTCAATTCTGTTTTTATCATTAAATAACGCACGGGCAGCACACGATCATTCGTTCGCCCGTGCGTGACCAAAACTCTGCCTGTTTAGTATTTAAAGCAGGAAAAGCTGCAGTCAACGGAGGCCCCCGATTCCCCTCGCGGGAAAAGCCAGGAATCCCGCCATTTTGTCCCTTCCACCGGAGGAGACGAGAGGAGACCATTTCCGGCGATCTCCTTCACCATTCTTCCATCCGGGAGCATTTACAAGTATTCTCCGCCACTAGTTCAAGCATTCTTCGTCGTGGAGGCCATAGAAATGTTGTAGATCATTGGAGCTGTGGCAGCCTCCTTCGAGTCCGCACACCATCTGAGGGCTGATCCCGGAGAGAGCCCGGCAACCTCTCATTTCGGCCGAGAACCCAAGATGCGGTGACATCCTCTTTTTGGACCTTTCTAAACTTTGATGCTTGTGCTATCTCTTTGTGTTGTTGTAATGAACGCTCGTTAGATTAATGTTATAGATCCTTGCTTGTTGTTCATGTGCAATGATGCTGTGGTGGTGAGAATAACTTTCCTTATTGTTGTGATAGTCTAAGTTGTTTGTGTGTGAAGCCATCTAGCAATAGCTAGTGGTGATGTTGGCAAAGAGGTGAATACGACCCTCACAAAATCCCGCTCTGTGGCCACTCCACCCGCTTACCGAAGCGTGGCATCGCGGCCGCTGCACTCACCCACACCTTGCGAAGCGGTGCTTTTCGACTCGCATTTCTCTCATTTCCGCAATAGCTTAGGACACCAATCATAACGCCCCTGTTTTATTTTGTTCACTCGTGTAACAATCGACTCACCACACATTTCGTTCACCAGAACCTGCATTCCTCAAGAGATCAACATTCGGGGAAGCTATGCCCAAATTTATTACTTGACAGCGACCGGTGCACTTGCCGAATGCGCATCAAGGTTTTGGCGCCATTGCCGGGGAGTGCAGGCGTGTAACGTTTTGCATTGTGAATCATTGTTATAGGAGATGTTGTTTAGTACTTTTGTTTGTGTTCTCTTTTCTTGCTAGCCTTTGTGCTACTATTAGGATACACCTAGTTTTGTTTTTATCTATTTTCTTAACATGGCCAACGACTGTTTTGAAATATTTGCGGAGCTAATCACTTTTGTGTCTCAGGCTAACTTATTTTCGGGGATCCCCAGTGAGGATGCATTGTCCCATTTGCAGAACTTTCTTAAAGTTTGTGGCACTTTTCAGCACGCTGAAAATGATTCGGAGAAAGTCAGGATTCAGTTATTAGCGTTCTCTTTGGTAGGAAAAGCTTGGGTTAGGTATCGGGAGATTCAAGCAAATGAAATCCAATCTTGGAGCAAAGTGGAAGAGGAATTCCTCGGTAGATTCTGTTCACGCTGTTACCTTCTGGAAATGCACAATAGATTGTTATTGTTTACGCAGGACGAGGAAGAGACGCTGCTTGATGCGTGGGAGAGATTCATTTCCCTTCAGAGGTTCTGTTTCATGCAAAGCCTCACAGAACTAGCACGCCATTAGATACTCTATTGTGGGGTATCAGCTGGGTATAGACCTTACTTCGATGTGGCAATAGGTGGATCGTTGTTCAGCAGGTCAAGCTCCGACGCGCGGCAAATTGTCTAAAAGGTTTCGTGAACCAGCACGATGTGGCGTATCCCCGCGAGATGTATTGAGGCCATGAACATCACCGCTACAGCATCGTCGCCGGACGACAGCGTCCCACCTGAGCTTTCTGTTGATAAGTTTCTTGTTTTCACTGAATGTATCCTGGGATGTATGGAGGCCCAGAACTACGCTCCACAGAGGGTCCAGTCCATGGTTGTGAACATCATATCAATAGTCTCGGCAATTATGGTCCCCCCAACTGAGACATTGAACGGCATGCAGCTTAGGACTGGAAAGTCGACCGCATAACCCATCGGAAGGGATAAATCTCAAGAAGGACCGAAAAACCCATCAAGCGAAGAAAGGCCAAATGCTGATTCTGACCCCCCTCAATTGCTTAGTAGCCCAGTCTCTGCCCAACCATCTACTACTCCCCCATTCCCGCACAGACTGAAGAATACGAGAAAGGAAAAAGAATTCCAGAAGTTTCAAGAACTTATGAAAGGGCTGCATGTTAATATTCCTCTCTTGGACGTCCTCATCCAGATCCCGAGCTATTCAAAGTTTCTAAAGGACTTGCTTGTTCTGAACAAATGCCTCGAGACTGCCAAGTCCATGTTGACCCTGACTGAGGATGTCACTTTTGCTGTTGCACATTGGCCGGTTAAAGACAAGGACCCAGGGAATTTCACCATTCCTTGAACCATTGGGCACAAAGGTTGCTATAGGGCATTATGCGACTCTGGCGCATCAATTAATTTGATGCCCCTTTCAATTTTTCAGGAACTCGGATCTGGTAACTTGAGGCCCACGAACATCAATCTTCAGTTGGCGGATCGGTCTATTAAGAAACCCATTGGTGTTGTCGAAGACTTGGCGGTATCTGTCAATGATTTGGTGTTTCCTGCTGACTTTGTAATCATGGATATTGCTGTTCTCCTAAAAACAAATATTTCAAAGTCGTCGGCAGGGTCTTGAGAGACAAAGCTGGAGGAGTATTGAAATATGCGGCATTAGTGCATTCTACGTCAGGCTCTCGCGAATGATATGCCATATCCGGGTTATCACTGGCGACATTCCAAGAAGCATCCTCAGCATCTTGAACCCAAGGAGGTGGAGACAAAGGATTGGGCTCATCGTCTAAGAGTTCGAGCGCTTCAGCGCCTGCATGATGGTCCTTGCCGATGGCTTTATACATGTCAAAGGTGGTCAAAACGTTGCCTAGATGGAGATTTAACCTTCCTTTCTGCATGATGGTCCTGCGAACGCATAAGGGCGCATTCGGCTGGAACATCACAGACTTAAAAGGAATCAGCCACACTGTGTGTATGCATAAAATATTGCTGCAAGAGAGTTTCAATCCGAATGCACAACCTCAGTGGCGACTCAATCCAAGGATGCAGGAAGTTGTCAAGAAAGAGCTGATCAAACTGCTTGATGCTGGAATTATATATCTGATCTGTGACAGCAAGTGGGTAAGTCCAGTGCAGTTAGTCCCAAAAAAGGGTGGTATCACTATTGTCGAAAATGAGCATTGTAACCTAGTGCCAACTCGGGTTGTCACAGGATGGAGAGTGTGCATCGATTATAGGAAACTCAACGATGTGACACACAAGGATCATTTTCCTATCCCATTCATTGATCAGACGATTGAGAGGTTGGCGGGACAGGATTATTACTGTTTTTTGGATGGCTACTCGGGATACAATTAGATTCTCAGTGACCCAAAAGACCAATAGAAGACTACGTTCACCTGCCCATCCGGCACCTTTGCATTCAAGCGAATGCCATTTGGGTTGTGCAACGCTCCTGCCAGTTTTCAGCGATGTATGCTCTCTATTTTTCATGACATGGTAGGGGAGTTCCTAGATGTCTTTATGGATGACTTTACTCTATTCGGTGCTGATTTTGACTCCTGTATGTGGAATCTCTCGGCAGTTTTCACGCGATGTGAGAGCACCAACCTAGTGCTGAACTGGGAGAAATGTCACTTTATGGTTCGGGAGGGAGTTGTTCTGGGACACAAAATTTCAAACAAAGGAATAGAAGTCGATCAAGCCAAAGTGGACATTATCAAGAAGCTCCCTCCTCCAACATCTGTGAGAGGGATTCACAGTTTTCTGGGACATGCAGTTTTTTACCGACGTTTTATCAAAAATTTCTCGTCTATAGCTAAGCCGCTATCAAATCTCTTAGGAAAGGACGAGAGGTTTGACTTCAATAATGAATGTCTGCATGCGTTCAACGTGCTGAAGAATTGTCTAACGACTTCCCCAGTGTTTACATCACCGGACTGGTCGCTTCCATTTGAGCTTATGTGTGACGCCAGTGACATCGGTGTTGGTGCCGTCTTGGGGCAAAAAGTAAACAAGATCTTTTACACAATTCACTATGCAAGTCGCACGCTGAATGGGGCTCAACAGAACTATACAACCACCGAAAAGGAGCTATTGGCAGTCATTTTCGCTCTTGAGAAATTTCACTCATACCTCATTCTGTCCAAGGTAATTGTGCACACGAATCACGCTGCTCTCAAATATCTTAAGCAAAAGAAGGATGCCAAACCAAGGATCCTCCGTTGGATCCTGATACTTCAGGAGTATGACCATGAAATTCGTGACAAGAAGGGGTTGAGAATGTGATTGCGGATCACCTATCTAGGCTAGAGTATGGAGGTCCTTCTCATCCCAGTGCTCCGCCAATCTCTGACTCTTTTCCGGATGAGATGCTATTCACAGTGGGAATGTCCCTGAGCAACTCCCCGTGGTTTGCTGATGTGGCCAATTTCTTGGCGTGTGGTAAACTTCCCCCCAATCTTTCATTTCAGCAAAGAAAGAAATTCCTTTCAGACGCGAAGTATTATTTCTAGGAAGACCCGCTGTTATTCTGCACATGCGCCGAAGGGATTGTCCACCGGTGTATTCCCGAACTGGAGCATAAGTCTATATTACTCCATTGTCATGATCGTGAAGCGGGTGGTCACATGGGGTCTGCGCGGACAGCACATAAGGTTCTTCAATATTGCTTTTATTGGCCCACTCTCTTCCGTGACTCCTTTATGCACGTGAAGGAATGTAATGAATGTCAAAGAACTGGGAACATCTCGAGGAAAGATGAAATGCCACTCAATAACATGTTAGTTTGCGAACCATTTGATGTTTGGGGGATTGACTTCATGGGCCCATTCCCAATGTCCCATGGAATGCTTTACATAATAGTTGCAGTAGATTATGTCTCGAAATCGGTGGAGGCAGAAGCAGTTGCTGCGAATGACGCCCGCACGGTCTTAAAGTTCATCCACAAGAATATCTTCTCCAGATTTGGAGCACCCTGGACAATCATAAGCGATGGGAGCATCAATTTTTGTAACAAACAGTTCCTTCAACTATTGAAGAAATTTGGTGTGCATCATAAAGTCTCGTTAGCCTATCACCCGCAAACGTGTGGACAAGTGGAAGTTTCTAATAGATAGCTTAAGAGGATATTAGAAAAATCAATCCACTCTAATAGAAAAGAATGGGCAATGAGGGTGGATGATGCATTGTGGGCCTACCGAACTTCTTTCAAGACCCCTATCGGGATGTCTCCATTTTAGCTAGTTTACGGAAAGTCATGCCACTTACCAGTAGAATTAGAACATAAAGCTCTATGGGCAACCAAATTATTGAACATGGACACCCATGCCATGGCAGACCGACATATCGCCCAGTTAAACGAACTTGACGAATTTCGGCAGTTTGCTTATGAAAACGCACGCATATATAAAGAAAGAACGAAGTGGTGGCATGATAAACGTATTGCGACAAAAGAATTCAAAATTGGAGATCATGTTCTTCTTTACAATTCCCGCCTCCATTTATTCCCGGGAAAGCTAAAGTCACGTTGGAGTGGGCCCTTCGTGGTAACCAACGTTGCACCCTTCAGAGCAATTGAAATTTCCAGCGAAAAAGAAAGAAAATTCAAGGTGAACGGTCATCGCCTAAAGATCTATGAGGGAAGCACTGCCTTGTCTGATTGTCAAGTTGTATATTTAGTTGACTAAATGTTGCTACTCTGTATCTAGGTTGTGTGGTTAATTTATTTGGACAATTTTTGTTTTGATGTTGTGTTGATATAATTGTAATTCGCGTCGTAAGGCTTGATCTTGTCGGCCAGGGGCCTTGTTCGCAAGCGTTGACTCTTATTTCAGATTCTTTGCATTTCTATCTATTTTGTGCTTCGTTACTCGGCCGTGTTATGTTGTGTTTTTATTCAGTCTGAAACAATCTTTATAACTGCTGCTATCAAACTTTAATGCAGGTATTTGGTCCACCTTTAAGGACGTTAAACAAAGGGCTTCTTGGGAGACAACCCATGGGAACCAACCGGTTCTGTTTGCCTTTTAATTTCTTGTATGTTCTATTATTTCCTTGTTGCTAACATTGTAGGCTGAAGCACTCGCGTGATGGATGAGGAAGGAGAAAATTTAAAGATGGAATTACCGCACTTCTGGCATGCTCATTCGTGAGCGTAGGTCCACTCTACCCCTCTTCTCCTTATGTTTCAAATTTTTTTTATTTGGTTTCGATCAAGTCTGGGGGAGAGAGCGGGCTGTGCACGTGCACACACTTTGTAACAGTCCTGGCCCAAGCCCATCCGGGTCACTGGCAACCCCAGGAACTGCCGGCACCGACGGCCCAGGCCCATTCTGGGACGTCCTGACCAAGCCCATCCGGGTCACTGGCCCTGCCCTAGGACACTGTACCGCCGGTTCAGCCTGACCACAACTGGTCATCAACAAGCCTGCAGGCCGTACACCCCAACCCCTCTCTGGCCCACCACAGGGCACAGCGGGTTGTTGGAGGGGGGCACGAACCCACGCCCTCCCTTTGATGAGAATTGAGCCAGTTAAGCGGCAGCGCGTGGACTTCCCAGGAGGTCACCCATCCCATGACTACTCCAGCCCGAGCAGGCTTAACTATGGAGTACTTTCAATTCTCATCACCAACTGAGCAGAATGACCCGGAACTGCCGGCACCGACGGCACAGGCCCATTCTGGGACGGCCTGACCAAGCCCATCCGGGTCACTGGCCCCGCCCTAGGACACTGTACCGACGGTTCAGCCTGACCACAACTAGTCAACAACAAGCCTGCAGGCCGTACACCCCAACCCCTCTCTGGCCCACAGGCAGGTTGTTGGTGGCCACAGCCTCCCTTTGGTGAGAAGTGATCTAGTTAAGCGCCTCTACAGGGCCTTCCCAGGAGGTCACCCATCCCAACACTACTCCAGCCCGAGCACGCTTAACTATATAGATCTTTCACTTCTCATCACCAATTGAGCTGCACATCGGGTTGTTGGAGACCGCAGCCCCCCTTTGATGAGAATTGAGCCAGTTATGCGACAGCGCGTGGACTTCCTAGGAGGTCACCCATCCCAGAATTGCTCCAGCCCGAGCACGCTTAACTATGGAGTACTTTCACTTCTCATCACCAATTGAGCTGCAGCTCAGTTGGTGATGAGTCCTGCTTGGAGAGGACCTTGTCAAGGGAGTAAGAGGTCAGGGGTTCAAACCCTGATGGTTTTTGTAACAATCTAGGCCCGCCAACACGGAACCCAGCTGGACCGCTGACACCCTCCCGGCCCAGGCCCGCCAACACGGGACCCAGCTGGCACCGGAAGGGTTCAGCCTAACCAGGTGGTCTGCAGACCATGCACCCCAACCCCTCTCTGTCCCACCACAGGGCACATCGGGTTGTTGGAGACCGCAGTCCCCCTTGATAAGAAGTTTTCAAACCACTCCTCATCACCAATTGAGTTGTAGTCTCCAACAACCCGATGTGCCCTGTGGTGGGACAGAGAGGGGTTGGGGTGCATGGTCTGTAGACCACCTGGTTAGGCTGAACCCTTCCGGTGCCAGCTGGGTCCCGTGTTGGCGGGCGTGGGCCGGGAGGGTGCCAGCGGTCCAGCTGGGTCCCGTGTTGGCGGGCCTGGATTGTTACACACTTTGCATGGCATGTTAGAATGTGTTGAGTTAGGAATTTTCAATTTTATTGTGCACATTGCATACACTTGCACCTAGTTCACGCGCACTTGATCACGCACGCTTATTGGGTATTGCTGCGAGGTTCCCCGCTCGTAAGAATTGGATTGTTATTGTACGAGTGAGGAGTAGAGAAAAATGTCGACTCGAGTAGTGCTCTAGTCGAGTGCTCCCGTCACGCATAGAAATTCAATTAGAGTAGAATAAAATTCAATGTTATAATTTAATTATTTCTATTATAGTAGCTGCAATTTATTTTACTTTAGTGGTGAATCCGGTGAATCCAACGGTAGCATAGTGTCAAGTGTAGCTGGACTAGTAGTAGTTTATTACTAGGGTCAGAAGGAAGGACAACCTTTCTCGGTGGCTAGAACTTGCACTAGGCGACTCTTGAAACGATTGCGTTGAAGTACTCGTTATAAAGTGTGATTTAGGCCATTTCTTGATCCGTTTGTGCTTTTGAAATCCTTACCAATGTAATCACCGTTGCAAGCCTACTTGAGCCTACCTGGCCTCCTTGTTTAACTCCACTAAAATCTCACCAAAGCCATACAGCCAAACCTATTTTCGCACCAACAAATGAGCTGAAAGGAATTTAGTTATCTATCACCTTTGGTGTTATCTCTATGGTGTATGGTAGCCTTGAAAAAACTGAAGGAGAAGTTATTATTAAGCCTACAAAAGATATTCTGTCGAGTAGAGAAAAGGAAAGAAAAAATATTGTTCAAAAAGAACCTTCAATTACTATCTCTCGAAAAAAACAAAGTATGATTGTCTTAGCAAGCACCTAGTGTTCAGTTGAAGTCTGGGGGTGTTGTGCAGTTCTTGAAAATATTGTATTGGTGATTTTTATTCTCTTAAGTGCTGATGCGCAAATCTCGCACACCGCTATAGGTGGTGGCTAGACTGCGGCACGAAATGGCAGTGTACCGATCATTCAAGTAATATAAAATGGGAATGAATCCCCAAGTATCGATCTCAAAGGAACACAGTAAGGTGGAGCTATCTATCGAGGAAGGACTTGAGATCGAAGTCCTTTACGGATGGATGCGGAAAGGGGGGTTTTGGATTGTGGAAATAAATGAAAAATCTATCACTACTCCTATGCAATGCTGCTATGCAATGCAACGCTTGGCGGGATGGAGATTAGGCAGGCCTTGAGCGCGCTGCGTCGCAAGGGCGGATGGATGAGTAGGCAAGCGGAATCAAACTATGCAGGCCTTGAGCGCGCTGCTTCGTTAGGCGAGTTGATTACACGGGCCGCTATGCCACGCTTCACTAGGCGGATGGACGAGAAGGCTAGCGGATGAAATGGTTCGCACCGGTAGAGTTGGAATGGATTACACGGGCCGCTATGCCACGCTTCGCTAGGCGGATGGACGAGAAGGCTAGCGGATGAAATGGTTCGCACCAGCGGAGTCGGAATGGATTACACGGGCCGCTATGCCACGCTTCGCTAGGCGGATGGAAGAGTAGGCATACGGATGAGGGTCGCAAGCACCTCGTCGACAAGCACGCCACTAGCAGTTGCTAGTGCGGCACACGAACGTGACGGCGGGATGGAAGATGAAATGGGGAGCTCCTCAAATCACATAAACCAAAAAGATAACCACAAAACAATGGAAAAATACACTAATAACATTTAGGGTTTATGGACATCATTCGTATAGAAACATACAACCACACATATCAAATATAATCAGCAAAAATAACAAGGAGGAGGTAAGATTACAACCGAAGCACGAATACTCGTTGGAGATTCACGGCCGGAATCTAGGGTTGTCAATCCTCGTCCGGGCTCGGTCTTCAACTGCCGTCCGGGGTAGAAGAGGGCTGTCACTACCTCCAAATTGACCCGTCTTCTTCGTCAATAGCCTTCAACCACGATCTTGCCGGAGAACTCCAAGGATATAGTGCACAATCCGTTGAAATGGAGCTTGGAAGCTTCTGAATGATGGATGAGGCCGAGAGGATACTCCGACTCAAGATTGGCGTGAAGAATAAGCCCGAAGCACATCCTGAAGGTGGGCGGCGATGGAGTGGCGAAACGGGCGCACTGGAGCGGGAAAACGACCTGGAAAAAATGATCGATCCTGACCTAAAATCGCGCATGTCTATTTATAGGCGGAGCAGAAATTAACAGCGCGCATGGTACGGCGCACGACCAGTGGTCGTGCACGAAGAAATGCCTCTGATCGTGCGCGAAGAACCTGTAGTATAGTCCTGAACTGCAAAAATAGCGCACGGTCAGTGGCGCACGACCAATGGTCGTGCGCGAAGAAGGCCAGTGATCGTGCGAACCGCTCTGTCTGATAAGGGGAATTATCGCATGACCAGTGGTCGTGCGCACGGTCGTGCGCAAAGAAAAACGCACGACCAGTGGCTTTTTCGACCGAAAATTCCCCAGAACCAATCCCGAGTGTCGCACAACCCCTGAGCCTGCATGAAAACAACCAGGATCACTGAAATACCAAGAATCACACCAAATTGGGCTAAAATGTGCACTACAAGTGAGAATTGTGAATAAATGAAATATAAGCATTAATACACAAAAAGTGAAGTGCAAGTGCGTGAAAACTAGCCCAGATGAGTCCATAAAAGTGTATATAATTTGGACTCATCACACCCCCAGACTTACCTGTTTGAGCGTCCCGAGCAAACAACTCTCGGCGGACGGGAAAAACAAGGGTTAGAAAGGTGATTGTGGCTAGGAGTAATATGCGAAATCAAATAATCACGTACATAAAATTTCCGTAGAAGAAATTTCTACTATTCAAAGTAATTTACAAATATCTAAAATAGTAAATAAGAGATTAGTTTACTCAAAAGCTGAACCAAGTGAGATCTGCCAGTCACGTGTAGGGAGGATGTAGAGACGCGCTCAGACGAGTATTTCGACAAATACGGGATACAGAACTAACTCCACCGAAATCCATCGGTGGCGGGAGCCATAAGCTCGCACTTTCGCACTCTCTCCACAATATTAGGTAAAATTGCACACTAGTCAATATGGCTTTCGGGTAAATATGTGGCTTAGGTTGCGGTAGGATATACAATGATAAACTCGGAGGCTAACGCACCTAACACATTTGAGCAATACAATTTGTAAAACCCCGGCAACACATAAAGCTGATGTGTTCATCGCCAACACCCAACATAAAGTAATTCCTATCAAACAATTCAGAACTTCTGAATTAGAATGTAAAGAACTCGGAATTTTTTTCTTTTGGAGCGCTAATCTTTTCAATTTTTAGCTCACTAATACCCTCTTTTTTTTACTTTTTTCTTCAACTTAGCCAATAACACCACGCCACAATAATTAGTTATACTATAAAGCTCAAAACACGTGCGTATACAGGTTTGGTGATCTTGGCATAAGCGAGAGCGGTGGAGCTAAATAGAAAAGGTGGGATAGGCTCAAAATTGGTTAGCAAGCGTAAATTTCTGGTTTTGGCTCAAAGCTCAAACGGTCCAAAGAATGGCCTACATCATGCTAATGCATTAGAACTACCCGGTGCCTATGTTTCGAGATTCGCTAGGGGCAAGTTCTTAGCCACCGAGAAAGATAACTCTTTCTCCCAACTCGAGAAATACGAATCTAGCGTTCGCTACCAACTCACCTACACTACCGGTAGATCGACACAGGTTCATGCTTTGAGTAAAATAAAACTCTAATTACTAGATGAGATAAGAATAAAGATACCAAGCATGAAAATAGAAATAGCTTCTACGCAAAATTCTATGCAAAACATGAGTATTCGATTAGAACACTACTGGAGTCGACATCGTACTCCAAACCACAATTCCTAGATTAGACAATTGACTTCCCGGCTCCATTCCGAAAGGAAATTTGGAATGGTAGCACTCACAAGTAAGTGCGTGCATAGTGGGTGCGGTGTGTGCGTGCCACATAAAAACTGATAAACTAAATAAACTGAAAGCTAAAATAACAACACTACCGGAATGCGTGCGTGCGTGCACGTGCATGGTTCTCACTCTCCCCCAGACTACATGAAAGCATAATCTAAATTATGATTCTTTAAGCATTAAACTAAGGAGAAAAGGGAGAGTGTACCCCATGCTCAGAAGTGAGCATACCGGAAGAATTGGCGTTAAATTCTGAAAATTTCTCTCCAATAGTCCGCCACCAAAGAAATTGCCGCACACCTGCAGGCAAAGAGGCTCCAAGCAAAAATATATAAAACTAAACTATTAACGGGTTAGCAACAAAAACTTGGGTTGTCTCCCAGCAGCGCTTTTGTTTACCGTCTTTAAGCTGGACTTAATACCTGTATTAAGCAGTTAATAATATTGTCTAAACATAAAAGTGAAAACTAAAATATCCTAATTATTACAAGCATGCCAAAAAGATCAACTGTACGTTGATTTAAAGTGGTAACTGAAAATAAAAGAGATGGGCCCGAAGACCCAACAGCAGCAGTCAAGAGGATCAGGAGCTTTCCATCTCCATATTTCATCTTTCTTCATCCTCTTCCTCTCCTCCAATCTGCGGTCATGGATGAAGTAGCGTTTACCACCCTGCACCCAGTCTTTCAAGGAAAACGCAGGCAATGATGATGAGGTGGAATAGGCGATGGATTTCATCATTGCCGTTTGCTTTTCCTTCCAAGACTGCCACACAGAATTGCCCAAAAATGGATCTAGATATTCATGCACCTGCAGAGGGGTAAATGAAATATCAGACAATAAAGTAGGTGAGGAAGCAGGAAGGATGAATTTATCAATATTAGCATTAAAAGAGGGATGATTAGGAAATAAAATAGATGAAGAAGTAAAAGGTTCAAATAAAGGAGGAGTGGCCCCGGTGTCACTCCTGGCAGGTTCCCAAGCCTGATCAATGTCGGTGTCATAAGAATCAAAACGAGGTGCATCTGAGAACTCGAAGAAATCAGTGGTGCGGCAGATCTCCTTCACCAATGAAGAGGTGCACAACTCCTCATCAGAAAGGTCGTCCTCGTTATCCCACTTCGGTTCAGCTTGGAGGTCCAAAACATCACTTTGCAAATAATCTTCGACAGGATCATAAGAAAAAGGTGTAGAAAAAGCATGCAAAGAAACTGGAGGAACATCAGAATAAGAAAGTAAAATATCAGGTTCCTCCGCAAAAATATCTGCAAGCACCTCCCCACTAGAGAGAACACTCTCCTCATCCCACTCTGGTTCATCATGGAGTTCCCAAATCTCACCTTGTTGGCCATCAAATGAATCATCGTCATCACTAGTAGTAAAGCCATATACAGGGAGCGAAGAGTCCATGCAAGAAATAAGCTCGGGGGTTGAGGGCTCGATTCCCTCCACGGGTAAAGACTGAGCGATAGGGACTTTGTCATCAGGATGTGAAGGACTGCAATCGGGAATTGGAATAGGTAAAAGACTGGGGTAGTCCTTCAAAACATGATTTTCACTTTTATAAATTAAACAAACAAAGCCCTTACGATACGTAGCATTTAATTCCCTCATTTGATCGATATAAGCGCTCATCTTGTCATAAATGCTAGGTTCAGTCCAGGAATACATTTTTTTGAAGGATGCAAATATAACAAAAATTGAAATTCTTTGCAAGAAAATCTACACAAACTAATAAGACTCCTTGGATTAAACTTGCTTAAAACATTAAAATAGGAGAGAAGAAATAATAACAAACAATATAAATTTTAAAAAGCAAACAAAAATAATAAGGCGACTATAAACACTGGAAGAACTACTATCTCTCGGCTCTCCCTCTCAAGAAAACTCACACGTCTGTGTTCCCCGGCAACGGCGCCAAAAACTTGATGCGCAAATCTCGCACACCGCTATAGGTGGTGGCTAGACTGCAGCACGAAACGGCAGTGTACCGATCGTTCAAGTAATATAAAATGGGAATGAATCCCCAAGTATCGATCTCAAAAGAACACAGTAAGGTGGAGCTATCTATCGAGGAAGGACTTGAGATCGAAGTCCTTTACGGATGGATGCGGAAAGGGGGGGTTTGGGATTGTGGAAATAAATGAAAAATCTATCACTACTCTTATGTAATGCTTCGCTTGGAGGGATGGAGATTAGGCAGGCCTTGAGCGCGCTGCGTCGCAAGGGCGGATGGACGAGTAGGCAAGCGGAATCAAACTATGCAGGCCTTGAGCGCGCTGCTTCGTTAGGCGAGTGGATTACACGGGCCGCTATGCCACGCTTCACTAGGCGGATGGACGAGAAGGCTAGCGGATGAAATGGTTCGCACCGGCGGAGTTGGAATGGATTACACGGGCCGCTATGCCACGCTTCGCTAGGCGGATGGATGAGAAGGCTAGCGGATGAAATGGTTCGCACCGGCGGAGTCGGAATGGATTACACGGGCCGATATGCCACGCTTCGCTAGGCGGATGGAAGAGTAGGCATACGGATGAGGGTCGCAAGCACCTCGTCGACAAGCACGCCACTAGCAATTGCTAGTGCGGCACACGAACGTGACGGCGGGATGGAAGATGGAATGGGGCGCTCCTCAAATCACATAAACCAAAAAGATAACCACAAAACTATGGAAAAATACACTAATAACATTTAGGGTTTATGGACATCATTCGTATAGAAACATACAACCACACATATCAAATAGAATCAGCAAAAATAACAAGGAGGAGGTAAGATTACAACCGAAGCACGAATACTCGTTGGAGATTTACGGCCGGAATCTAGGGTTGTCAATCCTCGTCCGGGCTCGGTCTTCAACTGCCGTCCGGGGTAGAAGAGGGCTGTCACTACCTCCCAATTGACCCGTCTTCTTCGTCAATAGCCTTCAACCACGATCTTGCCGGAGAACTCCAAGGATATAGTGCACAATCCGTTGAAATGGAGCTTGGAAGCTTCTGAATGATGGATGAGGCCGAGAGGATACTCCGACTCAAGATTGGCGTGAAGAATAAGCCCGAAGCACATCCTGAAGGTGGGCGGCGATGGAGTGGCGAAACGGGCGCACTGGAGCGAGAAAACGACCTGGAAAAAATGATCGATCCTGACCTAAAATTGCGCATGTCTATTTATAGGCGGAGCAGAAATTAACAGCGCGCACGGTACGGCGCACGACCAGTGGTCGTGCGCGAAGAAATGCCTCTGATCGTGCGCGAAGAACCTGTAGTATAGTCCTGAACTGCAAAAATAGCGCACGGTCAGTGGCGCACGACCAATGGTCGTGCGCGAAGAAGGCCAGTGATCGTGCGAGCCGCTCTGTCTGATAAGGGGAATTATCGCATGACCAGTGGTCGTGCGCAAAGGAAAACGCACGACCAGTGGCTTTTTCGACCGAAAATTCCCCAGAACCAATCCCGAGTGTCGCACAACCTCTGAGCCTGCATGAAAACAACCAGGATCACTGAAATACCAAGAATCACACCAAATTGGGCTAAAATGTGCACTACAAGTGAGAATTGTGAATAAATGAAATATAAGCATTAATACACAAAAAGTGAAGTGCAAGTGCGTGAAAACTAGCCCAGATGAGTCCATAAAAGTGTATATAATTTGGACTCATCACACCCCCAGACTTACCTGTTTGCACGTCCCGAGCAAACAACTCTCGGTGGACGGGAAAAATAAGGGTTAGAAAGGTGATTGTGGCTAGGAGTAATATGCGAAATCAAATAATCACGTACATAAAATTTTCTTAGAAGAAATTTCTACTATGCAAAGTAATTTACAAATATCTAAAATAGTAAATAAGAGATTAGTTTACTCAAAAGCTGAACCAAGTGAGATCTGCCAGTCACGTGTAGGGAGGATGTAGAGACGCGCTCAGACGAGTATTTCGACAAATACGGGATACAGAACTAACTCCACCGAAATCCATCGGTGCCGGGAGCCATAAGCTCGCACTTTCGCACTCTCTCCACAACATTAGGTAAAACTGCACACTAGTCAATAGGGCTTTCGGGTAAATATGTGGCTTAGGTTGCGGTAGGATATACAATGATAAACTCGGAGGCTAACGCACCTAACACATTTGAGCAATACAATTTGTAAAACCGCGGCAACACATAAAGCTGATGTGTTCATCGCCAACACCCAACATAAAGTAATTCCTATCAAACTATTCAGAACTTCTGAATTAGAATGTAAGGAACTCGGAATTTTTTTCTTTTGGAGCGCTAATCTTTTCAATTTTTAGCTCACTAATACCCTCTTTTTTTTACTTTTTTCTTCAACTTAGCCAATAACACCACGCCACAATAATTAGTTATACTATAAAGCTCAAAACACGTGCGTATACAGGTTTGGTGATCTTGGCATAAGCGAGAGCGGTGTAGCTAAATAGAAAAGGTGGGATAGGCTCAAAATTGGTTAGCAAGCGTAAATTTCTGGTTTTGGCTCAAAGCTCAAACGGTCCAAAGAATGGCCTACATCATGCTAATGCATTAGAACTACCCGGTGCCTATGTTTCGAGATTCGCTAGGGGCAAGTTCTTAGCCACCGAGAAAGATAACTCTTTCTCCCGACTCGAGAAATACGAATCTAGCGTTCGCTACCAACTCACCTACACTACCGGTAGATCGACACAGGTTCATGCTTTGAGTAAAATAAAACTCTAATTACTAGATGAGATAAGAATAAAGATACAAAGCATGAAAATAGAAATAGCTTCTACGCAAAATTCTATGCAAAACATGAGTATTCGATTAGAACACTACTGGAGTCGACATCGTACTCCAAACCACAATTCCTAGATTAGACAATTGACTTCCCGGCTCCATTCCGAAAGGAAATTTGGCACGGTAGCACTCGCAAGTAAGTGCGTGCATAGTGGGTGCGGTGTGTGCGTGCCACATAAAAACTGATAAACTAAATAAACTGAAAGCTAAAATAACAACACTACCGGAATGCGTGCGTGCGTGCACGTGCATGGTTCTCACTCTCCCCCAGACTACATGAAAGCATAATCTAAATTATGATTCTTTAAGCATTAAACTAAGGAGAAAAGGGAGAGTGTACCCCATGCTCAGAAGTGAGCATACCGGAAGAATTGGCGTTAAATTCTGAAAATTTCTCTCCAATAGTCCGCCACCAAAGAAATTGCCGCACACCTGCAGGCAAAGAGGCTCTAAGCAAAAATATATAAAACTAAACTATTAACGGGTTAGCAACAAAAACTTGGGTTGTCTCCCAGCAGCGCTTTTGTTTACCGTCTTTAAGCTGGACTTAATACCTGTATTAAGCAGTTAATAATATTGTCTAAACATAAAAGAGAAAACTAAAATATCCTAATTATTACAAGCATGCCAAAAAGATCAACTGTACGTTGATTTAAAGTGGTAACTGAAAATAAAAGAGATGGGCCCGAAGACCCAACAACAGCAGTCAAGAGGATCAGGAGCTTTCCATCTCCATATTTCATCTTTCTTCATCCTCTTCCTCTCCTCCAATCTGCGGTCATGGATGAAGTAGCGTTTACCACCCTGCACCCAGTCTTTCAAGGAAAATGCAGGCAATGATGATGAGGTGGAATAGGCGATGGATTTCATCATTGCCGTTTGCTTTTCCTTCCAAGACTGCCACACAGAATTGCCAAAAAATGGATCTAGATATTCATGCACCTGCAGAGGGGTAAATGAAATATCAAACAATAAAGTAGGCGAGGAAGCAGGAAGGATGAATTTATCAATATTAGCATTAAAAGAGGGATGATTAGGAAATAAAATAGATGAAAAAGTAAAAGGTTCAAATAAAGGAGGAGTGGCCCCGGTGTCACTCCTGGCTGGTTCCCAAGCCTGATCAATGTCGGTGTCATAAGAATCAAAACGAGGTGCATCTGAGAACTCGAAGGAATCAGTGGTGCGGCAGATCTCCTTCACCAATGAAGAGGTGCACAACTCCTCATCAGAAAGGTCGTCCTCGTTATCCCACTTCGGTTCAGCTTGGAGGTCCAAAACATCACTCTGCAAATAATCTTCGACAGGATCATAAGAAAAAGGTGTAGAAAAAGCATGCAAAGAAACTGGAGGAACATCAGAATCAGAAAGTAAAATATCAGGTTCCTCCGCAAAAATATCTGCAAGCACCTCCCCACTAGAGAGAACACTCTCCTCATCCCACACTGGTTCATCATGGAGTTCCCAAATCTCACCTTGTTGGCCATCAAATGAATCATCGTCATCACTAGTAGTAAAGCCATATACAGGGAGCGAAGAGTCCATGCAAGAAATAAGCTCGGGGGTTGAGGGCTCGATTCCCTCCACGGGTAAAGACTGAGCGATAGGGACTTTGTCATCAGGATGTGAAGGACTGCAGTCGGGAATTGGAATAGGTAAAAGACTGGGGTAGTCCTTCAAAACATGATTTTCACTTTTATAAATTAAACAAACAAAGCCCTTACGATACGTAGCATTTAATTCCCTCATTTGATCGATATAAGCGCTCATCTTGTCATAAATGCTAGGTTCAGTCCAGGAATACATTTTTTTGAAGGATGCAAATATAACAAAAATTGAAATTCTTTGCAAGAAAATCTACACAAACTAATAAGACTCCTTGGATTAAACTTGCTTAAAACTTTAAAATAGGAGAGAAGAAATAATAACAAACAATATAAATTTTAAAAAGCAAACAAAAATAATAAGGCGACTATAAACACTGGAAGAACTACTATCTCTCGGCTCTCCCTCTCAAGAAAACTCACACGTCTGTGTTCCCCGGCAACGGCGCCAAAAACTTGATGCGCAAATCTCGCACACCGCTATAGGTGGTGGCTAGACTGCGGTACGAAATGGCAGTGTACCGATCGTTCAAGTAATATAAAATGGGAATGAATCCCCAAGTATCGATCTCAAAGGAACACAGTAAGGTGGAGCTATCTATCGAGGAAGGACTTGAGATCGAAGTCCTTTACGGATGGATGCGGAAAGGGGGGGTTTTGGATTATGGAAATAAATGAAAAATCTATCACTACTCCTATGTAATGCTTCGCTTGGAGGGATGGAGATTAGGCAGGCCTTGAGTGCGCTGCGTCGCAAGGGCGGATGGACGAGTAGGCAAGCAGAATCAAACTATGCAGGCCTTGAGCGCGCTGCTTCGTTAGGCGAGTGGATTACACGGGCCGCTATGCCACGCTTCACTAGGCGGATGGACGAGAAGGCTAGCGGATGAAATGGTTCGCACCGGCGGAGTTGGAATGGATTACACGGGCCGCTATGCCACGCTTCGCTAGGCGGATGGACGAGAAGGCTAGCGGATGAAATGGTTCGCACCGGCGGAGTCGGAATGGATTACACGGGCCGCTATGCCACGCTTCGCTAGGCGGATGGAAGAGTAGGCATACGGATGAGGGTCGCAAGCACCTCGCCGACAAGCACGCCACTAGCAATTGCTAGTGCGGCACACGAACATGACGGCGGGATGGAAGATGGAATGGGGCGCTCCTCAAATCACATAAACCACAAAGATAACCACAAAACTATGGAAAAATACACTAATAACATTTAGTGTTTATGGACATCATTTGTATAGAAACATACAACCACACATATCAAATAGAATCAGCAAAAATAACAAGGAGGAGGTAAGATTACAACCGAAGCACGAAGACTCGTTGGAGATTCACGGCCGGAATCTAGGGTTGTCAATCCTCGTCCGGGCTCGGTCTTCAACTGCCATCCGGGGTAGAAGAGGGCTGTCACTACCTCCCAATTGACCTGTCTTCTTCGTCAATAGCCTTCAGCCACGATCTTGCCGGAGAACTCCAAGGAGATAGTGCATAATCTGTTGAAATGGAGCTTGGAAGCTTCTGAATGATGGATGAGGCCGAGAGGATACTCCGACTAAAGATTGGCGTGAAGAATAAGCCCGAAGCACATCCTGAAGGTGGGCGGCGATGGAGTGGCGAAACGGGCGCACTGGAGCGGGAAAACGACCTGGAAAAAATGATCGATCCTGACCTAAAATCGCGCATGTCTATTTATAGGCGGAGCAGAAATTAACAGCGCGCACGGTACGGCGCACGACCAGTGGTCGTGCGCGAAGAAATGCCTCTGATCGTGCGCGAAGAACCTGTAGTATAGTCCTGAACTGCAAAAATAGCGCACGGTCAGTGGCGCAAGACCAATGGTCGTGCACGAAGAAGGGCAGTGATCGTGCAAACCGCTCTGTCTGATAAGGGGAATTATCGCATGACCAGTGGTCGTGCGCCCGGTCGTGCGCAAAGGAAAACGCACGACCAGTGGCTTTTTCGACCGAAAATTCCCCAGAACCAATCCCGAGTGTCGCACAACCCCTGAGCCTGCATGAAAACAACCAGGATCATTGAAATACCAAGAATCACACCAAATTGGGCTAAAATGTGCACTACAAGTGAGAATTGTGAATAAATGAAATATAAGCATTAATACACAAAAAGTGAAGTGCAAGTGCGTGAAAACTAGCCCAGATGAGTCCATAAAGGTGTATATAATTTGGACTCATCAAGTGCGATTCCCATCGTCCTTCCACTTATCTTGCCTAATCTCAACCTAAGCCAAATCTTAACCTATTATTCCTATTGATTTTAGATACGAGTCATCTCATGCAGTAGAGAGAGTGCAAACGTGCAAGCCTATGGACACCGACTTTGATGGATTTCTTAGGAGATTATCCCAAGCTTTGATTCGAGTAATGATGACGCAAATCTCGCACACCGCTATAGGCGGTAGCTAGACTGCGGCACGAAACGGCAGTGTACCGATCGTTCAAGTAATATTAAACGAGGAGTAATCCCCGAGTATCGAATCTCTCAAGTAACACAGTAAGGTGGAGTTAACGTCGAGGATGGACTTGAGATTGAAGTCCTTTACGTCGGATGGATGCGGAAACGGGGGATTTGGATTGTGGAAAATAAAGTGAAAAATCTATCACTACTCCTATGCAATGCCGCTATGCAAAGCTTTGCTTGGCGGAATGGAATCTACGTAGGCCTTGAGCGCGCTACTTCGTAAGGGAGGATGGACGAGTAGGAAAATGGAATGAGGGTCGTAAGCACCTCTTCGACACGCATGCCACTAGCAATTTCTAGTGCGGCAACGAACGCGACGGCGGGATGGATGATGGAATGGGGCGCACCTCAAGCAACATAAACATAAAATGAAATCACATAGACATGAAATCAAGAAATATAAACAATTTTATGCACTCTACTTCATCATAATAGTGAGATCTACACATATACACAACAATAAGAGAAGTACAAGGCAAGAAATCGACCGAATCCGAAGTCTTGTTGAAGATTCACGGTTGAAATTGCTGGGTTGTCAACCCGCGTCCAAGCTCGGTCAGCAACTGCGTCCGGGGTAGAGAGAGTTGTCACTACTCTCCAATGGACCCGTCTTCTTCGTCTCACGATCCGGAGGAGGTTGCAAGCTTCCTCTTGCTTGAAGGTGATGGCATATAGATCTCTCTTGAAGCCCTAGGATGAAGGAGGAGGTCAAAGGGACGAAACACTGGTGGAAAAGGCGGAATCGCGCTGCTGTACGGCGCATACGGATCTCTCCCGGTTTAGGTCGAAACTGCAGCTTTTATAGAAAATCGTCAGAAAATTGGTCGCGCACGGTCGAACGCACGACCGTGCGTCGACCGTGCGATACTTAAGCTCAGCAGGCGTGCAGGGGAAGAAGGCCAGCGCCCGTGCATTTTGCTCACGCACGACCAACACCGCCCATGCATCCAAGAAGCACGGGTAAACTCCGATGCTCCGTTTTCCTGCACTGACACAAAAGCACGACCGCACAGACCGTGCGTCAAGGAAAACCCACGACCGTGCGATATGCACAGAAATTACATTGGGGAAAACGGGGCGATCAGGTCACCTGCATACATGACACACAAGCTGGGAATCCACGTACAGCAGCACAGGGATACAGAGAATACCATGGGGAGCACGAAGTGCTTACCCCCAACAACAATGTGCGCAATTGCACACAAAAACAGGTACAACTATATACTTCTAACAAAAGCATAACTAAAGGAAATATGAACGAAACTGAAGCACAAAAGCAGAAAAAACTAGCCTAAATGAGTCCGAAAATATGTATATAAATGGGACTCATCACACCCCCAGACTTACCTGTTTGCGCGTCCCGAGCAAACAAATCCGGCGGAGTAGGAAAAGCATAGCTAGGCAAAAAATTGCAAACATGGAATAGAATGCGAAGTTGCATAGTTGTGTGCATAGAAGTTCATTAGAAGAAGTTTCTACATATGATAGCTAATTTATAAAAGTGTAAATGCGTACAAAGAAATTTATTTTTACTCAAAAATGGAATGTTGGTGAATCGCGAGGTCACGCGCAGTACGAAAGTAAGCAAGTCGCGAAGGTGAATGTTACCCAAGACCGGAACTCAGAATTATCTCCGTTGAAATCCATCAACGTCGAGAACCATAAGCTCGCACGATCACACTCTCTCCACGGCGCTAGTGAACTCACAAGACGAATCGATAGGACTTTAGGTTTACATGAGGCTTGGGTTACGGTTTGGAATGCAAAGATAAACGTGAAGGCTAATCGCAACCCAATTGAGCACACAAAAATGCTAAATCATAGCAGCCTCAATAATACACGTGTAACACACCCCCACACATGACTTTGAAATCGGGTGTGCACACGGCCTACAACAATCAATACCATTTAGATGTTTCAATTAAAACGCTGGGGGTATACATCTATTTTTTTCTTTGCTTTTCTTTTTCTTTTCTTTTCATCCCCAGATCTAATAGCACAATTTTCAGCACATAGACATTTTTAAAACTTCCACATCAACACTGAAGTTTCGCATCACCGCACCGCATTGGAAAATTACAATTCATAAATGCTTTTAGCTTAATTTTTGGTTGCGATAACAGGATTAGCTTTTAGGCCTTGGTGAAGTATGGTGGAGCTGAATCAAAAGATCGGGTAGGCACAAAATGGGCTAGCAATGGTTAGTGTATAGGAATGGTAAAACAAGGCTCAAGCCTGCCAAATAGATGGCCTACGTCACGCTCAACTTGCAAATCATTCGCACCCATGCTTCGAGAGTCGCTTGGGGCAAGTTCTTAGCCCCCGAGAAAGGTAATCCTTCCTCCCGACTCGAGCAACACGAACCTCGCATTCGCGTACACACAATACCACGCTACCACTAGATTCAACCACATTCACCATTTTGAGTAAAACAAACTAAAATCTACGCAAATCTACTAATTATAAATTAGAAGCATAAATAGAAACTAATTCTACTCAAATCCCTATGCGAACACGAGTACTCAACTAGAGCATTGCAGGAGTCAACATTCCACTCCATCTTGCAATTATTTTGGCTAATACAACAATTTCAACATCACAACCAAGAATTGAATATACAGGAGCATACAAACAAGCGAGTGCGCGCTAAAGTGGGTGTAGTGGTGTGCGGTGAAGATGAACAAATTCTATAAATGAAATAAAATACTCCTAACATGCACTGAGATGTGCCCGTGCAGTGGGTATCACATAGCCGCTCTCCCCCAGACTTAAGCTAAGCAATAGACACAAATGATGTAAACATGAAAATTAAATAAAAGACTAGGGGGAAGAAAAGTTACCCATGCTCAGAAATGAGCATACCAGAAGATTGGCGATAATACTGCAATGGAAATCCAAGTCCGTCACCAAAAGATCACCACCCTACAAAAAGGAAGCACCAAGCAATAGCAAAAATAATATATTAAGGCATTAGCGGATTAGAAAAATAAAAATAACAACCAAAACAGGGTTGTCTCCCAGTAGCGCTTTTGTTTACCGTCCTTAAGCGAGACTAAATACCTGTATTAAGCAGTTTAAAAGATTGTCTATGTTGAAACCGATTTCTCGGTCTCTCGTAGAGCTCGGGGCCCTCACCGAAATGAGGGGCGGCTAGCCCTTACTGATCCCTCGAGGAGGGTGGACGGAAGATTAAGAATTTGACTAAGACCTCAGTCTCAGCGAGGAGGTCCCTCCACTAACCCGGAAGATCGTTGAGCGCTTCCCCTCCCAAGCCAAAGCTGAGACTTGGGCACCTTGGAGAGCTCTATAAATGCTAACCAAAGAAAGCCTAAGGAGAGGGAAGCTGAAGTGAGATCCCTTCCAAAGGTGCCCTTGAGGTCCTATTTATAGATTTTCTGATCCGGCCTGCAAATAACAGGATTCCGCCTCTTGATTTTACTATCCGCACCCCAAATGGGTCTGCTAACAGCCAAACTCCGCTGTTCGGAGAGGCTAAAGGCAGACCACCAAGGGTGACGTGGTAATTTGGCCGATTCCTAGCGAACACTTGACCCGCTCGCCTCCTTGCGAGCACTTGGCCAGTTCTTGACTCGCTCGCTTCCTTAGCGAGCACTTGGCGAGTTCTTGACTCGCCGGCTCCTAGCGAGCACTTGGCGAGTTCTTGACTCGCTTGCTTCCCTAGCGAGCACTTGGCGAGTTCTTGACTCGCCGGCTCCTGGCGAGCACTTGGCGAGCTCTTGACTCGCCGACCCCTCTGGCTCGCTCGCCTTTAGTTGCCTGTCCTCTCGGCGAATATCGGGGTTGTACACAATCCCCGCTCTTCGCGAGGCTTTTTAGGCTTGCAAAGAATCATCCAACCCTTGATATTCATCGGCCCCTCGGTGACGTGGAGAGAATCTTTCGGTGGGTCCCACGTCTACCACTATAAATACCACTCTCCTTGGTCGTCATTTGAACTCTTTATTTTTCTCTGCCTTTTCTTATTCGGTCTCTCGCCCCCAACGCAATGTCGAAAAAGGACGAGATGGTGGCTCGCCTAAAGGCTTCGCAGGCGGCCCAGAAGGGGAAGACCGCTGTCATCGCCTCCTGGAATTCCCCGCGATGCTCTCCGCCTCCTCCTTCCCTAAGGACGGCAAAGGCCGTCCGGCGCCCGGCTGGTGGGGGTGGGCCTTCCTCTTCGCCGCATTCTCCGGATGACGAGCGCGCCTCTCAGGTATTATCGCCCAGTTGCTTATTTGGTGTTCTTCCTTTTCGTCTTTATTTATCCTATTCGCAGAATGATCATCCGGACGAGAGAGAATCGGGAAGGCCAAACGCGGAGATCCGTCTCTCCTCCACGGGTGGGGGTGACGTTCTTCTTGTGGATACGAGGGCTGTTGATAGACAGGACTCGCCTTCGCAACGAGGTGAGCGAACTACCTTGTTTTCCCTTGCGTTCCTTGACTCGCTAAGTCGCACTTACTTTTCATGCAGTGTCTTCCCTCGCGGCGCCAGAGGATCAAGTTCCTCCTCCAGCGAACTCGCCCTTCATGCCGAATCAGAATATTTCCACTCCGGGATTCGGCGTCCTGGGTCAGAGGAGCCCAGGAGGGATGTTGATTGCCGAGCCTGGACTTGGCTTCAGACCCAGGCTCGCCCCTGGTCTGGGTAAGGCCCTCACCCCTGCCTTTATTGAGGCATTCCGGGGTCAGCCGGGCACCTCCCGCCAGCGGCCCAGTACTCCAATTCCTCCCCTAGGTTAGACTGCTGTCACTGAGTGTTGCTATTCACCTTGTCGCTGATTCCTACTTCGCAGGTAACCCGTCGCTGAGACTTGGGCACCTTGGAGAGCTCTGTAAATGCTAACCAAAGAAAGCCTAAGGAGAGGGAAGCTGAAGTGAGATCCCTTCCAAAGGTGCCCTTGAGGTCCTATTTTTAGATTTTCTGATCCGGCCTGCAAATAACAGGATTCCGCCTCTTGATTTTACTATCTGCACCCCAAATGGGTCTGCTAACAGCCAAACTCCGCTGTTCGGAGAGGCTAAAGGCAGACCACCAAGGGTGACGTGGTAATTTGGCTGATTCCTAGCGAACACTTGACCCGCTCGCCTCCTTGCGAGCACTTGGCCAGTTCTTGACTCGCTCGCTTCCTTAGCGAGCACTTGGCGAGTTCTTGACTCGCCGGCTCCTAGCGAGCACTTGGCGAGTTCTTGACTCGCTCGCTTCCTTAGCGAGCACTTGGCGAGTTCTTGACTCGCCGGCTCCTGGCGAGCTCTTGACTCGCCGGCCCCTCTGGCTCGCTCGCCTTTAGTTGCCTGTCCTCTCGGCGAATATTGGGGTTGTACACAATCCCCGCTCTTCGCGAGGCTTTTTAGGCTTGCGAAGAATCATCCAACCCTTGATATTCGTCGGCCCCTCGGTGACATGGAGAGAATCTTTCGGTGGGTCCCACGTCTATCACTATAAATACCACTCTCCTTGGTCGTCATTTGAACTCTTTATTTTTCTCTGGGTTTTCTTATTCGGTCTCTCGCCCCCAACGCAATGTCGAAAAAGGACGAGATGCTGGCTCGCCTAAAGGCTTCGCAGGCGGCCCAGAAGGGGAAGACCGCTGTCATCGCCTCCTGGAATTCCCTGCGACGCTCTCCGCCTCCTCCTTCCCTAAGGACGGCAAAGGCCGTCCGGCGCCCGGCTGGTGGGGGTGGGCCTTCCTCTTCGCCGCATTCTCCGGATGACGAGCGCGCCTCTCAGGTATTATCGCTCAGTTGCTTATTTGGTGTTCTTCCTTTTCGTCTTTATTTATCCTATTCGCAGAATGATCATCCGGACGAGAGCGAATCGGGAAGGCCAAACGCGGAGATCCGTCTCTCCTCCACGGGTGGGGGTGACGTTCTTCTTGCGGATACGAGGGCTGTTGATAGACAGGACTCGCCTTCACAACGAGGTGAGCGAACTACCTCGTTTTCCCTTGCGTTCCTTAACTCGCTAAGTCGCACTTACTTTTCATGCAGTGTCTTCCCTCGCGGTGCCAGAGGATCAAGTTCCTCCTCCAGCGAACTCGCCCTTCATGCCGAATCAGAATATTTCCACTCCGGGATTCGGCGTCCTAGGTCAGAGGAGCCCAGGAGGGACGTTGATTGCCGAGCCTGGACTTGGCTTCAGACCCGCGCTCGCCCCTGGTCTGGGTAAGGCCCTCACCCCTGCCTTTATTGAGGCATTCCGGGGTCAGCCGGGCACCTCCCGCCAGTGGCCCAGTACTCCAATTCCTCCCCTAGGTTAGACTACTGTCACTGAGTGTTGCTATTCACCTTGTCGCTGATTCCTACTTCACAGGTAACCCGTCGACCCCTCTCTCCGAGTCAGAGTCTGGAGCGCTGGAGATGTCTCCACCTCCTTCGCCGAGCCAGGTCGCTGACTTTGTGGGGGATCCCAGCGATCCGGAGCGAATGAAGAGGCGGGTCACGGAGATATTTCAGAAGCATACCACCCTGCTAAGGGATCTACACGAGCAGAATCGGTTAGACCGGCTCGCCAATGAAGAAAGGTTCGCCGCGATGGAGGACGCGAACGCGCGCGTTCTTGCTGAGATACGACCGACCGATCAGGGCGACGCGACCTCCCCCGGGGTGTATATTGCTCGCATCGATGACTATATGCGGCTGATGGGCCAGGCGAACAGGTCACTCCGCGAGTATCATTACCCATGAGTCCCCCCCCCCCCCCCCCCCCCCCCCCCCCGCTCTGGTGTCCGGGGTCGCGGTCGCTGGAAGTGGTTGCGATATTGAGGCTCTTCGTATTGACTTTCTATTGTCTTTCTTCCCCCCTCCTCTTTATTAGGAGGGGTCGCGAACAATCTTTATGAATCTATAGTAACAATACTTTGACTCGCTTGCGAGCCTGTTATTATTATCATGTTTTTTGCTTTTTATCTCGTTCTTTTTCCCGCTTGGTTTGCCCTCATGAGAATTACATCTCTGTTACTCGCACTGGCGCACCTCCCGCGCTTCTTTCCCTTATGATTCATTGTCTTTAGTGTTAGATCGCCAGTGGGGAAAAGCTTTTATCAGGTTGCCGACTCGCAAGGAGTGAATTGGATCCCTGGAGGCTGGAGAGTACCGCGCGGATCCGCTATCCGCAGATAACGACGCTTCGGCTTCTTCCTGCCCTCCTTATTCCTATAAATAGTCGACCGTTTTTCTTTTCAACCACCACCTTTACTGTTTCCTCCTAGCGTTCTTTCTCTTTCTGTTTCTCTCGCAAATTTTTAGCTCGTTTTCGCGACCTTCGTGACTCGGCGGATCACATACTCGGGGAAGCGCTCAACGATCTTCCGGGTTAGTGGAGGGACGTCCTCGCTGAGACTGAGGTCTTAGTCAAATTCTTAATCTTCCGTCCACCCTCCTCGAGGGATCAGTAAGGGCTAGCCGCCCCTCATTTCGGTGAGGGCCCCGAGCTCTACGAGAGACCGAGAAATCGGTTTCAAAAGTCTAAGCATAAAAGCAAAAGTTAAAAAATCCTAATTATTATTACATGCTCAGTGTTTGCCCAGAAAGCCCGCGACCTCCTCTCATTGTTCATTTTTCCCGGTCTCAGCGGTCTCAAATTAGGTGATCGCCCAGATCGTCAGATGCCTCCTCAACCGAGATTTTCTAAGTACCCAATGGTCAAGATAGTGCGAGATCGCCGGTTCAAGCGGTCTGGCCGTTTTTCTTTTTTTTTTTGTTATTTATACCCCATTTCCCTGCCCCGGCTCTCCTGTACCCCGGGCAGCCCGTAGTTTTCAGTTCTGCCCGTTTGGGCAGCCCCCTCGTCTATAAATAGAGGGGTAGGGGTACCAGAAAAGCACTTTTGGCTCCGAGGCTCCAGCTTACAACCTGTGTAAGCGGTCTCATTTCTTCGTGATCGCCATTTCGTGATCGTTTTCTCTTTGTTCCAGCATCTTCTGTCTTAGTAACCTGCACTTCGCAGTTTTCTCCCATCCCCTTTAGTGTGAATTTTGGAGGTACCATTTTTGGCACCAACAGAATGAACACGCGACCTTCAGATTTCGAAGTGTCAGGTGAAATCCATAGACTTCCAAGATGGCTGATCGCCGTAGAGGTCGTCCCTTGCGATCTCCCAGCGTTCCCCCTTCCGATCACAATCCGTTAGAAGCGCTTGAGCGCCGCTTCGAGCTTCGTGTTGAACAAGCTCTCCGTGAGGCCGCCCGAGCTAGGCAGGACGCCACCTCTGTTCAGCAGGAGATCGCGCGGTCTCAGCAAGAGGCCGCTCGAGATCGGCAAGAAGTCGTCCAGGCTCAGCAGGAGTCTGCGAAGCAGATTGAGGCTATGAACCAGGTTCTAGCCGCGATCTCCCAGAAGATCCTTCCCCAATCCTCTCAGGTCGCCACTCCAGACCGCATGGAAGGCGGTCACCCGAGCGATCACCCCGTCTTCCAGCCCGCAGCTCCTCACCGATCTCAGCATGAGGAGTTCGCCGCCCGTCGTAACTCTTTTCGAGCCGCAGCTCAGGGGCCTCCGGCCCAAATCCTGAATTTTGAAGAAGGATTTGCTTACCCTCAAGATCCTCCTGCCTCTTTTCTTCCTCTTCCAGGACCTTCTATTTTCGGGGAGCCTTCCCCCTTTATCGATGAGATTCGTCGGGATCCGATTCCTCATGGATTCAGAGAACCTCGCCTTCCGGTGTATACAGGAGAAACCGACCCAATGTGCCATCTTCAAGCCTTCGAGTCTGCTGTGGCTCTCAGGAACATTTCAGATGGAGTGAGGTGCAAGCTGATGGTCACCTCCTTCGATGGGTCAGCCATGGAATGGTTCTATAAGCTGCCTTGTCAATCTATCCCAAGCTTTGCTGCCCTGAGGCAAGAGCTCCTCCTGAGGTTCGCCACCGCAAAGAAGAGGAAGAGTCGTCCTGCGACCCTCTTCAAGATCAGGCAAGGGGACAACGAAACTGCAGCGCATTTTGTTGACCGTTTTCAGAAAGAGATCTTGGGAGTTAGGGATATGGACCCCGAGCTCTAGATGGTGGCTTTGATCAGTGGTCTGCAGGAGGGTCCTCTGAAATTCAAAGTCACAACCAAGGAGCCTAGCTCCTATCAGGAGCTGATCAGCATTGCCAATCGCTACATAGAAGGGGAGATCAACAACCCCACCTATGTGAGCAATTTGACAAACAGGGCCACTCAGAAAGGCTCTGCGGGATTTTATCCGGCTCCGTCTTCCTCTAAGCCCCGACAAGAGCTCCCACCTCCGGCTCCGAGAGGTAAGAATTACCGCAACAGCCGCTTCAACCGAGGTAATCAATCCTTCCCACTTCAAAATTCATTTCTTCAAACTCCCGCTACTCCTGCTCCGCAAGTCACTCCCATCCACCAGATCCAGCGTGCTCAACCTCCTCTTCTACCCATTCCTTCACTTTACAATGAATCCCAAGAGTCCTTCACGGACTTTGGCGTTTCTATGAATGAAGTGCTTCAAGTACTTCAGAAGCAGCCCTTTTTTAAGAGGCCAGCTCCGCTAAATTCTGACCCGAAAACCAGAAACCCAACTCTCTATTGTGAATATCACAGAGATAGGGGTCATTTGACAGAGGATTGTAGGGCTCTCCGCCTATTCTTAGAGAATCTTCTGAAGGAGGGTAAGCTTCGAGATCTCATCCAGAAGAATGATTCTTCCAAAGCCTCAACCTCCAAGACTAAGGAAGTAGCGGAAGTCCATTGGGAATGCGAAGAAGTGGACGATATTGGCCATCTCGGCAATATCGTCTTTCCCAATGAATGTGTGGATGCTGATGACGAAGGCGCCTTGGGCAATCTCTTCTGCATCCACGGAGGTGCAGGTCCGGAATCTTCAAGGAAGGCGAGTTTGAAAAGGGTTTATCAATCAGACGTTGCTGCCACCTCTTCAGCCCCGGTCCGAGGAACGGTCACTTTCGGTGACGAAGACCTTCCTCAGACCGCGAATCCTTTTGACGACGCGGTCGTCATCAAAGCTGTAATTGAAAATTATACAGTAGAGAAGATTCTGATTGACACGGGAAGTTCAGTCAATATGCTCTTCAAACTCGCCTTCGAGGCGTTGAAGACAGGTAAAACCCTCCTTTCAACTGAAGGCCCCCTTTATGGTTTTTCAGGAGAGAAGAAAGAAGTAGAAGGGCTCGTCACTCTTTCTGTGATTCTGGGGGGATAGTGAAGCTGGTCAAATTTATAGTCGTTGATGCTCCCAGTAGCTACAACGCCATCTTTGGAAGACCCTTCTTGAATGCCTATCAAGCCATCGTCTCCACCTACCATCAAGCGGTGAAGTTCGCCTTGAACGGCAAACAACACCGAATAAGGAGCGACCCAAGGAAAGCCAGGGAATGCTATGTAAAGACGGTCAACATGATCGTATCCTCTCCTCCCCAAGAAATCATGATGGCTGAATCAATCGAAGCTCCCGAACAAGTCCAAGTTGCAGAGGAAATTGAGGAGGATGCAAGAGATGGAGTTCGCTTGGAACCTGCCCAAGCAACTCAAGAAGTCCGGATCAGCGAGGAAGATGAGAGCAAGAGCCTCTCCATCAACGCTGAGTTATCCGAAGCTGACAAGGCTCAGCTCATCTCTTGTCTTCTGCAAAATCTAGATATCTTCGCTTGGTCGGCAGATGATATGCCCGGAGTGGATCCGGATGTTGCTTGCCACCATCTCAATCTTGACCCAAACTTCATTCCGATCCAGCAGAAGAAGAGGTCTGTTGCAACTACTCTAGCACAGCCTATCCGTGAAGAGGTAGAGAAGCTCCTGAAGGCAAAGTTCATCCAACCAATTCAATATCCGGAATGGGTGTCAAACGTTGTAATGGTAAAGAAGTCGGGTGGAAAGTGGAGGATGTGTGTCGACTTTACTAAACTCAATAAAGCTTGCCCCAAGGATTGCTACCCCTTGCCTCGGATAGATTCTTTAGTAGATTCTGCGGTAGGTTATTCTTTTATGAGTTTTTTAGATGCTTTTTCAGGTTACCATCAAATCAGAATGCATAAACCAGATATACCCCATACTTCATTTATCACAAATGATGGTTTCTTCTGTTA
This sequence comes from Dactylorhiza incarnata, assembly GCA_033032865.1. Lineage (NCBI taxonomy): Eukaryota > Viridiplantae > Streptophyta > Magnoliopsida > Asparagales > Orchidaceae > Dactylorhiza > Dactylorhiza incarnata. Next base: position 715,446 of record JAWHQI010000078.1, read on the forward strand.
TCTCGTAATGCCTTTCGGGCTAAAGAATGCTGGAGCAACCTATCAGAAAATGATGGACACAGTGTTCAGAAGTCAAAAAGGAAGAAACCTCGAGGTATATGTTGATGACCTCTTGATAAAAAGTAAACTGTTCTCTTCTCATCTTAGAGACCTCTCGGAAACTTTTGCAACCCTTCGAACTTTTAATATGAGGTTGAATCCGTTGAAGTGTGTTTTCGGGGCAAGTAAAGGAAAATTCCTGGGTCACCTCCTTACTCCAGAAAGGTTGGAACCCAATCCTGACAAAGTGAAAGCTATTCTAGAAATGCCACCTCCCAAGTCCCCAAAAGAAATTCAGCAGCTGGGAGGGAGAATGGCAGGCTTAAGTCGCTTTATCTCCTGTTCAGGAGATAAGAGTGCACCTTTCTTTAAAACCCTCCGGGGAGGGAGTAGGTTCGAGTGGACAAAGGAATGTGATGATGCTTTCATTCAGCTTAAGAAGCAATTGACATCAACCCCTTTGCTCCAAAGCCTGCGAGAGGGAGAAAATCTTTTCCTATATATGGGAGTCGGAACTGATGCCATAAGCTCTGTTTTGGTCCGAGAGGAGAAAAAGAAGCAATTCCCAGTCTATTACGTAAGTCGAATCCTGAAGAATGCAGAGACTCGTTATCCTATCCTCGAAAAGTTAGCTTTAATGCTTATAACTTCAGCAAGAAGATTAAGACCATATTTCCAAGCTCACTCGATTCTAGTCGTTACTGATCTTCCATTAAAGAGTGTCTTGGAGAAGCCAGAGCATTCAGGCAGGTTGGCAAAGTGGGAAATAGAGCTCGGTGAGTTTGACATATCCTATGTTCCAAGGATGGCAATCAAAGCTCAAGTCTTAGCGGACTTCATGGTGGATGCCAAAGAAGTTGAGTCGCAGAAGGGGGTCGGAGTGCCCCTTGCCTGGAAAATCTTCGTGGACGGAGCTTCAGGAAAAAATTCTTCCGGAGCAGGAGTTATCTTAATCAACCCAAATGGAGTAAGACTGGACCAAGCGCTGAAGTTCTATTTCCAAGTAACAAACAATCAGGCGGAATATGAGGCTTTGCTAGCCGGTCTTAAGTTTGCTAGGGAGCTGGGGATTGATGATGTCGAAGTTTTCACAGATTCTTTGGTGATGGCTTCTCAAGTAAATGGGACTTTTGAAAACAGAGATAGTATTTTAAAGCAGTATCTGACTCTGGTAAAAATTGAGGTGGGGAAGTTCAAAAGCTTTGCTATCAATCATATTCCAAGAGGTGAGAACGTGGAAGCAGATGAGTTGGCAAAATTTGGACTTCTCTCAGGAGGAACAACTTCGGAGTTGTTTTGCCCGGCAATTGAAGAAGGAGAGGTCATGGAGATTGATCAACATCCGTCTTGGATGGATCCGTTTGTTCTATATCTCTCAACTGGAGAGCTCCATTCATCAATAAAGGATAGGAAAAGGTTTAAACGGAAAACGGCTAACTATTATCTTGTTACAGGAGTACTTTATAGAAGAACTTTCCTTTCACCATTAGCACGGTGTGTTTCGGAGGAGGAGATTCCAGCGGTCCTTCAGGAGGTCCATTCTGGAGAATGTGGAAGTCACTCTGGAGCCAGAACTTTGGAAAAAAGAATTCTAAGGCAAGGCTATTTTTGGCCTCAAATGAGGAAGGATGCGGAAAAATTTGCCAAGAAATGCGTGAAGTGCCAGAAGTTTGCCCCTCTCCAAAATCAGCCAGCTCAACAACTCAAGTCGATAGCAACTCCATGGCCGTTTGTAGTTTGGGGAATGGATTTGATTGGGCCTTTTCCTATGGCAAGTGGGCAACGTCGATATATTATAGTCATGATTGATTACTTCAGCAAATGGATAGAAGCAAAGGCATTGGCCAAAATTATGACTCAAGCCGTGAAAAATTAGATTTGGGGAGAGATAATATGTCGGCACGGAATCCCAATGGCAATCATCACGGATAACGGTTCCCAGTTCAACAATTTGATTCTTATTAATTTCTGTAAGCAAATTGGCGTTGAGCTACGTTTCGCCTCCGTACATCATCCAAGAAGCCATGGGCAGGTAGAGGCCGCCAACAAACTCATCATAAATCTCTTGAAAAAGAAGGTAGAAAATGTCAGGGGCAACTAGGCAGAACAACTACCTTCCGTCTTGTGGGCCTTGAGGACAACTCCAAGTTCTGCTACTGGAGAAACTCCATTCAAATTATCACACGGTTCCGAAGCCCTTATTCCGATGGAATTTGAAGTAAAAAGTCCAAGAGTGTTATTGGCGCAACAGAGTCAAATTGACTGGATGGAAGGAAATGATGAGGAGTTAAAATGCAGTCTTGATTTAATTGAGGAATTGAGAGATACGGCAATCATCAGGCAAGAAGAGGTGAAGAGAAGAATGGCGAGGCTATTCAACAAAAATGTAAGAACCAAAGAGTTCGCTGTTGGGGATCTAGTCCTGAAAAAAAATGGATTCAGCAGCAAGAGCTGGTTCAGTTGGAAAGCTTAACCCAAATTGGGCGGGGCCGTTTGTGGTGAAGAGCGCGCTTAAAAATGGCGCTTACCATCTCCAAACTTATGAAGGGAAAGAATTGTCTCATTCATGGAGCGGAGATGATCTCAAACTCTTCTTTTCTTAAATGTTCGTATCCAATTCACTCATTCTTTTTCTCACTTTTTCCCTCTCAAATGTCATGCAGGTATTATCAAAGCATTCGCAATATGAGTGATGGGTGACAAGTTTTAAGAATGTTATTTTTTAAAAGCCAAAAAACCTGTCAAGTGAGACATCGACGGATCCTACTATCTTCCCCCTCAACTTGTTAGCTCGACGTGTAATTCTGCCGGGACCACAGATGTCGGGGAGATTTTGAATCTGTGTAGCAGTAGCTCGCCAAGCTTGAGCAGTGGAAGTTTAGGATACCGGGTCCTTGCTGACATCTGGCACACCTCAGCATTTCAAAGGGGTCTAGGTGGCTGGCCCAGCTCTGTCATGCATTAAGAAGGACATTGTTACGATCTTAATGATCTTTCAGGGAAAGCAATGTCGGTATAGCCTCCGCGGCATGACCACACCTGCCCTACCGATCATTTTGATCCGTAACTCTCGAATACTCGTTGAAGCGTGGTTAAGTAAGGGGCGGTCAGAAACATCCGTGACCGTCGCCTGAACCTTAGATTGGCATGTTTGCAGTAAACTCGGTAATCCTTTGTTTAAAAAGAGAGGCAATGTCGGTATAGCCTCCGCGGCATGACCACACATTCCTTTTGGATCATTCTTTGAGATCCCATTTTCGTATCTTCTTACTTCAAAAAGAAAAATCTTATTCATCCCTTTGTACCTGGATCGGGCGGTCAGCAATTTGTGAGACCGCATGTTTTTCTTTCCAACTTTCTCCAAAGAGTGATTTGAGTCATTTACGATCTCCGGACATGACTTTTTCAGGATAATTGAGGTCGCTATTCAAAAAGCTCTTATGCCGACTTGACAGAGCTCGACCCGGTCTCAGTAAGATCGAGATTCTAGTATTCCCCGTTATTCGAAGTTACATGGAATAATCATGATGCTGTTTCCCATCAAGTGAGTTGGGTTTTTTCTTCAAAAGGGCGGTCTGAATATAATGTGATCGCTAAATTGGAGATTCATGAAGAATCATTGTTTTTCTTTTCAAGTAATAGTTTTGGTTATCAAAGGGGTCGTCAGACGGATTTCCAGTCATTTGGGCGTCGAACACCCAAAAGTTTAATGAGTTCAAATCATCTTCAAATTGTAGTTTCCTTGTGGCGATTTGTATAATATGAGACCGCATGACTATTGCAAATAAGTTGGTTATTTTCTGATCACAGTTAAGTTGCTGAATGTCTTTCAATGATCTGATTATCTCGAGATCGCAGAGTGATTTTGTTGATACAGTGTTTTTCCTTCAAGGTCTTTTTGTTTTTTCCAAGAGATCGCCACCTGAAATCCTTTAATGGTGATATAAAATTGTAACAAGCCTAAGGCATTGAGATCGAATGCCGAGTTTAAACTCAGAAGAACAAATATATGCATCAAAAATAAACTCATCCACAGACAACATAACAGAATCTAATTTTTATATATATTCTGAATTTCCAATTACAACGAGACCGCTCGGTCTCCAAAAGGAAAGTTTGTACAATTCACTCTCTCTTTGATCTCTTAGAAGACCGCTCGCTTGAAGAGGAAGAATCAGTTTCTGCGGAAGATTCTTCTAAGCTTTTCCCTGGAATTCTGGATCCAGAGCTTGAGCTCGAACTGGAATCCAGACCCAGGGTATAGCGGCTTCCGCTTTCTTCGTCTTCGATCACAACATCTTCGTCTTGACCAGCGGTCTCATCAGCAATATCCGCGGTCTCTTCAGCAGTTGCAGATTGCTCTTCAATCCTCTGTGCCGCGTTAGGGAAGAGATCGGCAAACGTAACATCCTTATATTCTTCGGTGAATCCACCTCGGCCTCGAACCTCGTTCAGCACCTGGTCGGCGGTCTCTTTAATGTGATGCATCATAGCCCTCTGAAAAGCTGGATTTTCAGGGTCATAAGCTGCTTTTTCAGATTGCTACAAAAAAGAGATATATGTTAGACCGCGCGATCATAGGTAACGCATTCGTAAGATATAAATAAAAATTCTCACTTTTCTTTCTTCTTGCAAGGCAGTTATTTCATCCAGAGCGCTGCGAAGAGACCGCCCCATATGGTGATTTAAGATTGTACTTCTAGCGGTCACTTGGGCACAGAGGTCGGGGAGCGCATTGGTCTCTATATTCAGTATTTCATTTGTATTCTTTCTCCCATACAGAGCCGAAGTGACCGCATATGCGTGACGGCTCACCTTTCCGCTCCATAGGGGCAGACCAGTGGACACCTTCACAGACTTTCCTTTGGCCGCCCATTTGAGGAGGGGTTTTCCTTTGATATCCTTCATTCTTCTTTTGAAACCGATCAAAGGGAAATCTCGCTCGACGGTCTCAGAGGTAGTGCCGAACACGTCGGCCTCACGCTTCAGCCTCCTCTCCCTCTGAGTAAGAACCTCTGCAGCTGGGGAGATAGGATCTTGAACAGGGACCGCAAAGGTCGCTAAAACCGGGAAAAAGTTAGGAAAGCATACAAAAGGTATGAAAGGAAATTATTCGAGACCGCAAGAAAAGCTTACTTTCAGCCGGAATAATCTCGGCGATCTCGAGCCAGATCGCTAGATAATGAACAAGATCGATCCTCTTTCCCGCCAAGAAAGCCAAGATTTTCAGCTCCTCTTCTGAGACCACTTTTATCTTCTTAAAGATACTGTCAGGTCGCGGAGAAGGCGAGTTTTTGAGACCGCCAAGGTCACCTTCAAAGACAAGAAACCTCTCTGTCCAGAAAGAGATTTTATTTGGAAGATTCATGATTTTTATTCCGTCTGCTGAAAAGTACATCAACCCTTTGAACTCTTCCTTCTTTCTGCCTTCCTTCAAGATCTTCGCGGTGAAGGTTGCGCGGAACAGATTCATTGTAAACTTCACTCTTTCCGATCTCAAGTAATTGATGAAGACATTAACTAGACCGATGGAGTTCGGGGCCAACTGGGCAAGCACGAAGCCGTAATATTCCAGGATCTCTAGCCATTCCCATGGGAGGGGAATCCTCAACCCATTATCAAAGTGATCGATGGGAATAATAAACTTTTTCTCCTCCGCAAAGTTCAACCTTTCTTGTTCAGTTGGCGGTCTCACAACTACCTGAGTTTGGATCATGTATTTCTTTATAAATTCAATATATTCATCCTTTGATAGGCGACCTTATTTGTGATCGGCATTTTGGAAGATGGTGGCAGAAGAAGCACGAGCGGAAGACCGCCCAGCCAAGAAAGCGTAAAATAAAGGTCATGAAGACGGCTATTTATAGAAGACGAAGGGTCATTTCGTAATCATTACATCTTGAAGACCGCCCAGCCAAAACATGTTCAGACCGCTCGACCTATGCAAAGTTATATGAAGGCATACTATGGTTGGCGATCTCAATCAATAAAAAACACAGCAGCAATACAAGCAACCCAGGCATAAAGAGATCAAAACTTAACAAATCAAGACCGCACAAAACATTAAAATCAAAACAGCCACAAATATATGGAAAAATAACAGTAAAATTTTACAAAACATATTGTTTAAATCCAGAGACCGCTCGGTCTCAAGTTAAATGTTCATCTCCTAGGAGGCCTGTTTCTCCCTACATGAGCTGCGACATCTTGCATATCGTTCACTGCGGCCATAACCGACACCAGGCTGTGATTAACCAGCATTGCAGACCGGTGGATTTTCGACATTTCCTTGTCCACCTGCTCCATGGGGATCAGTACGATTTCAGGTTGCGGTCTCTCCGCTGGATGATCGCTGGAGGTACCCCGGTCGCATCAACAACTTTCCGTGACCGCTCCTCAGCCTCTCATTCTCCGCGGACAGCGCCGTAGCCTTCCCCCTATAGTATTCAGCCTCTTTTTCAGCCTTCTTAGGAGCTCGCGCGATCTCGGCAACCCTCAGATCGCATTCTTCACGAATCCTCTTCTCATTGGAACGCAATCTTTCTTCGAGATCACGGATCTGATCGTTCTAAGTCCGCTCCCTCATCAGCATAGAACGAACATCCTCAAACATGGGGTTAAGGATGTTGGTTAGCTGAGGGGAGATCTCGATGTGCTGAGGAAGTTCTCTCTCCTCGATCTCAGCATTTTTGTTATCTGCGGTCATAGGAGATGGGTTATTTCAATCATGAGCATATGATCAGATAAGCTTTTTAAATAAACAGAAAGAGTACTTGGAAAGAAGTCGAGACCGCAGTCACGTAAAGCTCTTCTGATATCTTTAGTGACCGCGAGATCTGTGGTCAGAGAAAGACGATCTGATCCCCTTAAGTGCTCCAGATCCATTCTTTCCAAACCTCTTTTCTGCGTTTTTTCTCCCTCTTTTCTTCTCCTTTTTAATTCTTCGTTACTTAAGAGGATATCGTCGGTCTCAATAAAAATGATCTCGTGTTTTCTTTCAGGAGAAGCAAAACGAACTGTAGGTAATGGAAGGAACTCAGCTGACTATAGAATCATTTTATTCTTACCAGCTCGCGAAATCGAGACCGCCGCCGCACGATCTGCTGCAGCCTTGTTCGAACGGTCTCCCTGAAGAGAATCATCCATGAGACCGCTAGAAAGTGCAGCTTTCTCCTTAGCAATCTGCAGCTTCTCCGCGATCTCCTCACTATTTTTGTCCGAAGTCTGCAAGACCTCAACCTTTTTCCTCTCTTCAGCGATCAGGGTCGCCTTTTCCTCAGCGATCCTGACCGCTTCTTTCTTCCTCTCCTCGGCGATCAGAGCCGCTCTATCCTCAGCAACTCTGACCTCCTCTTTCTTCTTCTCTTCCTCGACGGCCTTAGCTGCCTCTCTCCTCTTCTCCTCTTCCTCTCTTTCCTTTTTCTCTTTCTTCTCCTTGTCTTTCTTCTTCTCCTCGTCCTCTCTCTTTTTCTTCTCCTTCTTCTCCCTCTTTTCTTTCTTATCTTTTTCTTCTTTCTCCTTTTCTTTCTCCTCTTTTTCCCTCTGTTCCTCTACCTCTTTTTCTTTCCTCCTCTTCACCATCTCTTCCATTTCCATCTTTTTCCTTTCTTCCTCCTTTGCCTTGATCGCTGCGTTGGCGATCTCCTTCTCCTTGTCCGCGATCTCCTCATCAACGGCGACATTTCTGAGAGCTGAAGCCTCTAAGGGATCCAACACCTGCAATGATGAAAAAGATGAATTATTAGAAGAAACTTCATCAAGGTAGGCGATTAATCCAGAATCATCCTCTCTTGGTAAGGTTGAGACCGCGGGAAGGAAGGGGAGATCGCCCCTAGCATTCACCTTCTGAAACTTGGCGGAGTCCTCCAGGTCAATGGATTCAGAAAATCTGGTCGCCTCCATGGCGGTCACATCTTTTCCTTCCTCATTTCTTCTGCTCCTCTTATAGGTCAAACTGGATGGACTTGTATTTTTTCTCTTCTTGCCCTTTGCAGCGATCTCCTGGTCAGCAATCTTCTGCCTCAAGGATTCGGCCTCAGCTCCCTTCTGACGCAGTCCAGCCAGAATGACCTCGGTGGAGACGGTCTCAGGGAGCTTGGAAGATGTTTGACCCAGTGCCTCCAGGGATTTCTGACAATTAAAAGAAATGGAAAAGTCAGACAATTTCCATACAGGGTCTGAAGAAGTATTAGACGGATTAGAAGCAACAGAGACCGGCACAATCGAGCCCTCAGGAAGCTCAGTTTTCTTTAACGGAGATCGGGCGGTCTCCTTTGAAGTGCTCACTTTTGTTAAGATCTTCGGTGCCTTCTTTCCTTTCTTTGAGCTGACGCTTTCCTTTTTTCCAGGAGAGTTCGCTTTCGATGGGAGAGCTTTTAAGAGATCGAGCATAGTCATCTTTGCAAGGTCATACCTGCCCAATTATCAAAGACCGCTCAAATAGTGGAGTTCCTCAATATCTTGCAAAATGAAGTTTTCAGCCGGTATTTATAGACCAAGCCGCATTAATGATGGTCGCGGTCTCAGCGGTCAAAGCTTACATTTTCGAAGTTCCAGGTGCAACTTAAAAATGTGCGGGGATTATGTTTGCCCAGAAAGCCCGCGACCTCCTCTCATTGTTCATTTTTCCCTGTCTCAGCGGTCTCAAATTAGGTGATCGCCCAGATCGTCAGATGCCTCCTCAACCGAGATTTTCTAAGTACCCAGCGGTCAAGATAGTGCGAGATCGCCGGTTCAAGCGGTCCGGCCGTTTTTCTTTTTTTTTGTTATTTATACCCCATTTCCCTGCCCCGGCTCTCCTGTACCCCGGGCAGCCCGTAGTTTTCAGTTCTGCCCGTTTGGGCAGCCCCCTCGTCTATAAATAGAGGGGTAGGGGTACCAGAAAAGCACTTTTGGCTCCGAGGCTCCAGCTTACAACCTGTGTAAGCGGTCTCATTTCTTCGTGATCGCCATTTCGTGATCGTTTTCTCTTTGTTCCAGCATCTTCTGTCTTAGTAACCTGCACTTCGCAGTTTTCTCCCATCCCCTTTAGTGTGAATTTTGGAGGTACCATTTTTGGCACCAACACTCAGCAAAATAATCAACTATAAGTTGATTTAAAGTAGTAACTGCAAATAAAAGAAATGGGTCCGAAGACCCAACAACAGCAGTCAAGAGGATCAGGAGCTTTCCATCTCCAAATTTCATCTTTCTTCATCCTCTTCCTCTCGTCCAATCTGCGGTCATGGATGAAGTAGCGTTTTCCACCCTGCACCCAGTCTTTCAAGGAAAATGCAGACAATGATGATGAGGTGGAATAGGCGATTGAATTCATCATTGCCATTTGCTCTTCCTTCAAAGACTGCCACCCAGAATTACCCAAAAATGGGTCCACGATCTCATGCACCTGCAGGGGGATATATGAAACATCAGAAATTAAAGCAGGAGGGGAAGAAGGAAGGATGAATTTATCAATATTAGCATAAAAAGAAAGAGGATTAGGAAATAAACTAGATGAAGAACTAAAAGAATCAAACAAAGGAGAAGTGGCCCCGGTGTCACTCCTGGCAGGTTCCACAAAAGACTCATTGTCGACCGCATTAAGAGCACTGCAGGAAGAATATGAGCAGCTAGGAACTTCAATGATGAGTTGGACCTTCTCCTCCGGTGATGAGGTAGAAACCTCATCACTAAGGAAAATGTCCTCCTCAGTGCAACTCAGCATAGCTTCAGGCTCCATAGGCTTATCCTGCACATCTAAAAACTCGGCAATAAGAGCAGAAGACACATGCATACTGATACAAGAAAATATCTGAGTAGAAATAGGACTCAAGATAGAGTCCGATAGGAGTGAAGAAATATCCTCAGATACAGAATCCATAGGAAAGGATGGCACCAAAGAGGAAGAAAACTCCAAAATGTCGTCGTAGTGATCAACAGTGACGCTGATCGACGCATTCGTTGAGCTCCCGAAATGACCCGGGGGCCTAACGTATGTGTCATCAGCGATGGAAGGAGCGACGGCATAGCAAGGCAGTGGAATGGTGATAACTGTTGGCTCATCATCCTCTCCCAATTGCAATTTCCATTGCTCACAGTCCTTCAGCACGTGATCAAGACTCTGACAACACAAGCAGCGCTTCCCGGTAGGTTTTGACTGTAGAAAAGCCAAACCACCCGGTGAAGGCGATGCTCGCGATGGGGACGCATACTTATAATACGTAGGTCCATAGTATGAACTACACGGATTATAATTATGGCTTCTTAAATGGCACTCATCACTAGAGTGACTAGACGCTCTACACCACCTACATTGTTGATAAGCAGGCATATTGGTGCAAAGAAGGATTCACTAATAATATAAGCTGAAAAATAACTCAGTATGCACGAAGGAAAAAATTAAATCAACAGGAACCTGATTTTTGAAGTACTAAAAAAAATAAGAGAATTTACAAACACTAAATTAAAACAAATGCAATAAACAAATGGAAAAGACTTTATCTCTTGTCGCTCTCTCTCAAGCAACTCACACGACTGTGTTCCCCGACAACGGCGCCAAAAACTTGATGGCGCAAATCTCGCACACCACTATAGGCGGTAACTAGACTGCGGCACGAAACGGCAGTGTACCGATCGTTCAAGTAATATAAAACGAGGAGTAATCCCCGAGTATCGAATCTCTCAAGGAACACAGTAAGGTGGAGTTAACGTCGAGGAAGGACTTGAGATTGAAGTCCTTTACGTCGGATGGATGCGGAAACGGGGGATTTGGATTGTGGAAAATAAAGTGAAAAATCTATCACAACTCCTGTGCAATGCCGCTATGCAAAACTTCGCTTGGCGGAATGGAATTTACGTAGGCCTTGAGCGCGCTACTTCGTAAGGGTGGATGGACGAGTAGGCAAATGGAATGAGGGTCATAAGCACCTCTTCGACATGCACGCCACTAGCAATTGCTAGTGCGGCAACGAACGCGACGACGGGATGGATGATGGAATAGGGCGCACCTCAAGCAACATAAACATAAAATGAAATCACATAGACATGAAATCAAGAAATATAAACAAGTTTATACACTATACTTCATCATAATAGTGAGATCTACACATATACACAACAATAAGAGAAGTACAAGGCAAGAAATCGACCGAATCTGAAGTCTTGTTGAAGATTCACGCTTGAAATCGCTGGGTTGTCTACCCGCGTCCAAGCTCGGTCAGTAACTGCGTCCGGGGTAGAGAGAGAGCTGTCACTACTCTCCAATGGACCCGTCTTCTTCGCCTCACGATCCGGAGGAGGTTGCAAGCTTCCTCTTGCTTGAAGGTGATGGCATATAGATCTCTCTTGAAGCCCTAGGATGAAGGAGGAGGCGAAAGGGACGAAACCCTGGTGGAAAAGGCGGAATCGCGCTGCTGTACGGCGCGTACGGATCTCTCCCGGTTTAGGTCGAAACTGCAGCTTTTATAGAAAATTGTCAGAAAATTGGTCGCGCACGGTCGAACGCACGACCGTGCGTCGACCGTGCTATACTTAAGCTCAGCAGGCGTGCAGGGGAAGAAGGCCAGCGCCCGTGCATTTTGCTCACGCACGACCAACACCGCCCATGCGTCCAAGACGCACGGGTAAACTCCGATGCTCCGTTTTCCTGCACAGACACAAACGCACGACTGCACAGACCGTGCGTCAAGGAAAATCCACGACCGTGCGATATGCACAGAAATTACATTGGGGAAAACGGGGCGATCAGGACACCTGCATACATGACACACAAGCTGGGAATCCACGTCCAGCAGCACAGGGATACAGAGAATACCATGGGGAGCACGAAGTGCTTACCCCCAACAATAAAGTGCGCAATTGCACAGAAAAATTGGTACAACTATATACTTCTAACAAAAGCATAACTAAAGGAAATATGAACGAAACTGAAGCACAAAAGCAGAAAAAACTAGCCTAAATGAGTCCAAAAATATGTATATAAATGGGACTCATCAAGTAATACTCTACATATTAGTCACACTATTTTCCCTTGTGCGCGACCGAAAGATTCACCGGGATTCACCATCCAAGTAAAGTGGATTTCAAATTACTGTTCTAGAAATAGTTAGATATAATCTTGAGTTTAATTCTATTCTAATGTATTTTTACGCACGTGAGCATGCGACTTCGCATGAGTCTCCACCTCTCAATCACACACTAACATCCAATTTTTTCGACAGGGGAGCTGAGTAGTTTGCCCGGGACGTGCAAATGGTTAAGTCTGGGGGTGTGATGAGTCCCATTTATATACACATTTATGGACTCATCTGGGCCGTATTTCTAGTCGATGCACTACACTTTAGGCAAGTTTTCGATCATATTTGTTATTCCTTGCTAGGTGCACTCTTAGTCCCGTTTCGGTGTGCATTTGCGCTCCTTGTTATTGGGGGTAAGGACATGATGCTCCCCAATCCTTTTTCTATGTTTATTTGGTGCTGGAGGTGTTTTCCCAGCTGTTTTGTCTTGAGTGCAGGCGGTCGGATAATCCAGTTTTCCCCCAGAATTCATGATTATGTACAATGCACGGTCGTGCGTTTCTTTGACGCACGGACGATTGCGGTCGTGCATTCTCATCTGGGCAGAAAACAGGCGATCTAAGTTTAGTCGTGCATTTTTAAGCACGGGCGAATTCACCCGTGCATGAGTAAAACGCACAGTTGTCTGTTTCTTCTAGTTGTTTTAGCGTTTCTGAATTTACCCATTTGTTTTACGCACGGGCGGGTTTTCCCGTGCGTGAGTAAATCGCACGGGCGGCGCAGCTTTGTCTTGAATTCTATTTTTATCATTAAATAATGCACAGGCAGCGCATGATCGTGCGTTCGCCTGTGCGTGGCCAAAACTCTGCCTGTTTAGTATTTAAAGCAGGAAAAGCTGCGGTCAAGGGAGGCCCCCGATTCCCCTCGCGGGAAAAGCCAGGAATCCCGCCATTTTCGTCCCTTCCACCGGAGGAGATAAGAGGAGACCATTTCCGGATATCTCCTTCACCATTCTTCCATCCGGGAGCATTTGCAAGTATTCTCCGCCACTAGTTCAATCCTTCTTCGTCGTGGAGGCCATAGAAATGTTGTTGATCGTTGGAGCGGTGACATCCTACTTCGAGTCCGCACACCATCTGAGGGCCGAGCCCGGGGAGAGCCCGACAACCTCTCATTCCGGCTGAGAACCCAAGACGCGGTGACATCCTCTTTTTTGGTCCTTTCTAAACTTTGATGCTTGTGCTTTCTCTTTGTGTTGTTGTAATGAACGCTCGTTAGATTAATGTTATAGATCCTTGCTTGTTGTTCATGTGCAATGATGCTATGGTGGTGAGAATAGCTTTCCTTGTTATTGTGATAGTCTAAGTTGTTTGTGTGTGAAGCCATCTAGCAATATCTAGTGGTGATGTTGGCGAAGAGGTGAATACGACCCTCATAAAATCCCGCTCTGTGGCCACTCCACCCGCTTACCGAAGCGCGGCATCGCGGCCGCTGCACTCATCCACACCTTGCGAAGCGGTGCTTTTCGACCCAACTTTCTCTCATTTCCGCAATAGCTTAGGACCCCAATCACAACGCCCCTGTTTTATTTTGTTCGCTCGTGTAACAATCGACTCACCACACGTTTCGTTCACCAGAACCTGCATTCCTCAAGAGATCGACATTCAGGGAAGCTATTCCCAAATTTATTACTTGACAGCGACCGGTGCACTTACCGAACGCGCATCAGGCCCCGGAGGGGGGATGAAGGAAGCATGGCGGGGGGATGCAAGGTCAAGGAAGAGGCTACGCCCTAGGAGAGGGTAACTTCTATGGGGGCAAGGAAGACCCCAACAGTTGGGATGGAGGAAGGGTCCGAGGTAGATGCCTCCCCCGCCTCAGCAGGCTATGGCAATCCGACGAGGAAGGGGAGGAAGAGGAAGGAGAGAAGGAGTGGAAGCAGGAGCGGGAAGGAGAAGAGGAAATAGGTCGGCGGAGGCCGAGAGGGGAGAGGTGGAGTTGCCTTACTGTGACCTCCATGATGAGGAAGGTCACGCAACGACCACCTGCCTCGAATTCTTAGAGACAAAGAGGGAAAGAATGTCGGCGCCGCGGCAGCAGCAGCAGCAGGTAAGGATCGAGGAGGTCCTTCCTCGGGAGGACGAGTAGAGGTGCGAGGACCGGGCCGATGTGGGGACCCGAGGAGGGATCAGGGTGATCCACGGGGGAGTAGGGATAGAGGCAACCCGCAAGGCGAGCCTCCATACCATCTACCGTCGGAGCGTGGCTTCGACATCCATGGCTCCACCCCCAGCAGAAAAAATCACTTTCTCTCAAAGGGACATGTCGGGTCATGAGGATCCTTTCTGCGATGCGTTGGTCATACAGACCGCCATCGAGATCTTCACGGTGTCCCGGATTCTCGTAGATAATGGAAACTCCGTCAACGTCATCTTCAAAAAAACGTTCGATGAGATGAAGGTGGAAGCCAAGACGGTGTTGGCCTCAGATGGCCCGTAGTTTGGGTTCTCCGGAGAGAGGAAGGAGGTCGAGGGGGGAGTGGGGCTCCATGTGGTCCTGGGCAGGCAATCTCGAAATTGCCGCTTCGTCATAGTGGATGCCCCCAGCAGCTATAGTGCCATTTTCGGGCGACCGCTAATCAGTGCTTTCCGCTGCGTCCCCTCCACCTTCCACCAATGCCTCAAGTTCAGCTCAAGGGGAGTCCAGATTCAAGTAAGAGGGGATCCGAAGGTGGTATGGGAGCGCTACGTGACAGCGGTCAACACCATCCCCTCGATGACCGAGGCTGAAAAATGGGATCATGAAGTGGGAGAGCCGGCGGGTCTCGGAGAGGCATAGGAGGAGGAAGGGAAGGAAGGGTCGGCGGAGCCGATGGAGGAGGAGAAGGAAGAGGTAGAGAGTCGGGCCCAGGAGGAAGGGGCGGTAGAAGTGATGAAGGTCCAAGAGGGAGAAGAAGAGGAGAAGGAAGGAGGATGGGGAGAACAGTCTCGGCTGGAGGCTGTGGAGGAAGTCGTGGAGCTCGAGGTCACCATCAGAGCTGGGGTGGTGGAAAAGGTCTGCATCAGCGGGGATCTCGACCTCGAGGAGCAGAAGCAGATCCTAGCTTGCGTCCAGGAAAACGTGGATGTCTTCGCTTGGAGTGCCGCAGAGATGCCCATGATCGATGCAGATGTGGCTTGCCACCGCCTCAACCTCGACCCAGGCACCCGCCCCATCCGTCAAAAGAAAAGAGCCACATCAGACAAGTTGGAAGGACACATCCGAGAGGAGGTGGGTAAGCTCTTACAGGTGGGTTTTGTATCGGAGATCCAGTATCCAGGCTGGCTATCCAACGTGGTGATGGTAAAAAAAGGGAGGAGGTAAGTGGAGGATGTGTATCGATTTTTAATTGCTTCATAAATAGTGCACCAAGGATTGCTATCCCTTGCCAAGAATCGACACGCTGGTTGATTCAGCCGTCGGTTTTCCTGTACTGTCTTTTCTAGATGCTTTTTCAGGTTACCATCAGATCTGAATGCTCCCCCCCCCCCCCCCCCCCCCCCAACATCAAAGATGTCTCCTTCATCACAGGAGATGGGTGCTACTATTATAAGATGATGCCCTTTGGGCTCAAGAATGCAGGGGCTACGTATCAACGAATGATGGACAGGATTTTCCGAGAGCAGAAGGGGAGAAACCTGGAGGTTTATGTTGATGACCTCATGATAAAGAGCCGGGACCTCAAGTCTCACCTCCGAGATCTAGAAGAGACCTTCGAGACCTTGCGAAAGTACAAGATGAAACTCAATCCACTGAAGTGTGTCTTCGGGGCTAGCAGGGGAAAGTTCCTGGGTTACTTGCTTACTGATGCGTGTCGGCAAGTGCACCGGTCGTTGTCAAGTAATAAATGTGGAGAGTGGCCTCCCCGAATGTCGGTCTCTTGAGGAATGCAGGTTGGGTGAACGAGATGCGTAGCGTGACTCTTGTTACACGAACGAAACACACATGAAAAAGGGGGTTTTTGGTTGGTTTGTCCTAATCTTAGCAACAGTAAAAGAGATGCGGGTCGAAAGCACCGCTTCGCAAGGTGAGATGGATGCAACGGCCGCGATGCCGTGCTTCGTGAGGCGGATGGAGTGTGTTCTAGCGCGAAAGGGTGAGGGTCGTAAACACCTCTTCACAACCGTCGTTAGCTCTTGCTAACATGGAACAAACACCTTGCGTGCGTGTGCGAGTGAGTGAGTGAGAACGGAGTGAATCACAAGCAAACCATGAAGAACAACAAGGAAACATTCATTTCAACAAACATCATCATAATATTCGAGTTTACACGGTTCAACGAGTACAATGGAGGAAAGAGGAAAGAAATAACCGATGGTGAAGACTAGCGGCCGTTCACGGCCGGAATGGTAGGTTGTCGGGCTACCTCCGGACTCGGGCGGACTATGCTTCCGGCGTAGAGAGCTGTCACGATCTCCCTACGTAGCTCCGTCGTCTTCGACTTCAGGTTCCTTCTTCTTCTCACCGGGCGGAATGAGAGAATGGTTGCTTGGAGGCTTGCGGACGATGGAGAACACTCACGGACAATGGAGAAAGTCTTGGAATGGGTGGAGGAGGCTTCCCCTTGCGTAGAAGATGAAGTGGAGGCATCCCACGGTGGAAGTCGGCGGCGTACGGAACAGGAATCCCGCTCCCGGCGGCTGATAATGCCCTAAAAATCGCAACAGGCGTTTAAATAGGCGCTGGAATAAATACTGCGCACGGTCATTGGCGCACGACCAGTGGTCGTGCGCACTGGAATTCTGCGATCGTGCGCACTGCCTGGGTGGAACCTGCAAGATACGAAATTATAAAATAAAATGTTCGCACGACCATTGGCGCACGACCGGTGGTCGTGCGCACTAGCGTTGATGTTCGTGCGCAATACATCAAACAGAACTCAGAATTTTAATGATAAGTGCGCACGAGCAGTGGCGCACAACCGGTGGTCATGCGCACTGGCGTTGGTGGTCGTGCGCACTGCACCAAACAGAACTCGTGAAAAAGGGTTAAGTGCACACGATCAGTGGCGCACGACCAGTGGTCGTGCGCAATAGAACCGGCGATCGTGCACAGTGTTCCTGTGCAGAATTGCACCGGGAACACTTGCACGACTCCTATTCCCGCACAACCACAGATCTAGCCACTGAAAGTGGCACTTAACAGCACATGAATACTACTAATGACAATAAGCACGAAAATCACACCAAAGTGGGCCTAAATGTGCACCTAGCGTGGATTATCAAATATAAACTATAACAAGGCTAAAGTGCGGAGAATTGACTAAATAACGGCCCGGATGAGTCCATAAATGTGTATATGATCAGGACTCATCACACCCCCAGACTTAACTGTTTGCGCGTCCCGAGCAAACGAATCCGGCGGAGTGTGAAAACGATAGTTAACATAGAGAATTACACAAGGGAGTACGGTGCGAAGTAACATACGCATGCGAGTAGAGATTCTAGCAGAAGGAGATTCTAACTGTGCTAACTAATTTACATGAGTATTAAAGTGTAAGTAAAGATTTAGTTATACTCAGCTGGAGAATTATGAAGAATTTGACGATCATGCCCGGTGTGAAAGTGACAAGAAACTGAGGCGGGTGTTGCAAAAGATCGGGGCTTAGGAATAACTCTGCTGAAATCCATCAACGTCGCGAACCATACGCTTGCCCGGTCACACTCTCTCCACGGCGCTAGCAAACTCGCAAATCAAATCAATAGGACTTATAGGATTAAAACGGGGCTTAGGTTACGGTATGATATTTCAAAGTTAAACACGGCGGCTACGCAACCCAAGTGAGCTAACGGAACGCTGCACCACGCAAGACCAACAAACAATACTTGTGTGACACACCCCCAGACTCATCATGAAAACCAGGTGTGCACACGGCCTACTTCACAAATACCAACAGATTTTCTATTTAGCTCGGAAGGATTTTTTTCAAAATACTCTTTTTTTCTTTTAACATATTTTACTTCTTTTATGTATCCTCCGGTTGGTTCAAAATCAGTAGATAGACTTTATTTTCTCTTTCATGACACAATGACTCCACACATCACACAAGTTGAGACTTATAAGCGCAGTCAAAAACAATTTGGTTGCGGGTGTAGGATAGGCTTCAGGCTTTGGTGGATGAAGAGGAGCTGAACAAAGGATTGGTAGGCACAAAATGGGCTTGCAACGGTGAACGAAATGGACATGGAATAACAAAGCTCAAACTAGCCAAAGGGTGGCCTACATCATGTTTAACTCGACAAGTCGCTCTCACCCATGCTTCGAGAGTCGCTTGGGGCAAGTTCTTAGCCCACGAGAAAGGTAAACCTTCCTCCCGACTCGAGCAACACACGACTAGCACTCGTACACACACAACACCGGGTTATCGTCAATTTCATACAAATTCACCACTTGAGTATATTAAATCTAAATTTACGCAGAAATACTAAACATAAATTAGATGCATAAAGAAAATCTAGTTCTACTCAAATTCTACCATAACATGCAAAGTGACTAGAACACTACATGAGTCAACATCGCACTCCAAATAATAATTCCTACGTTAACAACCTATTTCATACTCCAACCAAGATAGTTTACAACGGAACAACAACAAAAAGATAAGCGCGCACTCAAGTGGGTGAAATGGTGTGTGAAACATGGAAAACAACGATAATGATAAGATAAATAAGAATAAACCTTCTAGTATGCGGTGCAACTCGTGCACAGTGGGTGACAACATACGCTCCCCCAGACTTAAGCTAAACAATATATCTAGAAATTTGAAGCTAAAAGAGGGGAGGAAGTGTTACCCAATGCTCAGAATTGAGCATACCAGACGATCGGCGTTTATGAACAGGAATAGTCCGCAGCATCCGCACCATCGAACACAAAACCTGCAAGCACAAAACTCAAAACAACAAAAGCAAATGCAAAAGCTGAACTAAAAGAAGTTAGATAAGGAGAAATACGAAATCAGGAAATCTGGGTTGTCTCCCAGTAGCGCTTTCATTTAACGTCCTTAAGCTGGACCAAATACCTGTATTAGCAGTGTTTAAAGAGTGCAGGAATTGAAAGAGAAATATTCAGAAGCAGTTCACCACATCAGAAGAAACACAAATCAACTAAAAGCGCTCTTATGATGCGCGTCTCCTGTAGCACGTAGGCGAGAGGTGAAGGCTTTAGGGCCAGCACTGCTGTTACCCAATGCTCCCCTAACCTCCGCCATCTTGCCACGGAGAGCGGCAGCACGAGCATCGCGCAGAAGTTTTTCCTTTTTAAGTTTGGCAACAGTCGGAGACTGCCACCGTTGAAAGTTTTCAGAATTTTCTGCCTTAGTGGCGGGTGGCGTCACTTCCGGCATCGTGGTGACTACCGGATCGGCCCAGGAGATGGAACGCTTAGATTGTTTATTACAAGATTCAACACAGGGAGATAAATAATCCGCATCCCGAACTACATTCACGTCAACGTTTCCCGAATTGCAGTCCTCCTCCGTCTCGGAACCGAACTCTCGCCGAAGATCAACTTCTTCTTCTTCACTAGACAGGTACTCCTCCGTTTTCCCATCACTTGATTCTTTTACTTCTTCAGGCCCTGCACAGCTCAACAATTCATCAAAATTAAACGGAGGGGGCGGAGTGAATGTTTCAGCTGTGGCTTCGGGGCAAATGGGCTGCAGCACCAAATTGGTTAGGGAAATGCACCCCGTAGAAAAATCAAGGGTGGCGCCGCTCTCTTTCAAGAACGGCACACCCAAGATAGGAATAGAATGATTGTCCTGCGGGCCCAAAACCTGAAAATCAGCAACAACAGTTGTCCCCTCAACTGTTACCTCCACATTCTTCACTTCCCCCTCGGATTGAATAACAGTCCCATTGGCAAGCACAAGGGATTTCCTTTCCTCCGTGTTCATTTCCAGTTGTAATTTAGCTACATCTTGCAACGCAATGACGTTGCGAGATGAACCAGAATCACACAAAGCTTTCGTTTCAAAATTGTTGATGGCACAAGAAATTACCAGCTCACTCGGTTCAACCTCTACCACATCCCCAAGACTCTTCCCTTGATCAATTGGGTTCTTCTCCGTGTTGCTGGGAAGGGTCCCCTGCGATCGCTCGGTTAGCACTTGGGCCAATTGGCCCAACTGCGTTTCCAGGTTTCGCATGGATGCAGTTTGACTTACCATATTCGAATTAGCTACTTGCATGAATTTCTCCATCATCTCTTCTAGATTACTCTTTTTTTGAGTAGGGGGTGCTTGATTATAGTCCGGGTGTGGTGGCCTCGGTTGGCTCCCGGATGCGTAAGCATCGTTTTGATGCTGCCCCGGTGCCCATCATTGGCCAGGTGTGTTTGGATTCCACGAGAAGTTCGGGTGACTTCTCGCTCCCGGATTATAAGCATTATTGAAAGGCGCCCCCTAGGCTGATTTCCTACATAATTAACAGATTCGTTCAAGTTCAAGTGTGCGAAGTCACCTGCCACGTTGTTCCCCGAACACTCATACGCGTGGTGGCCTCCGCCTCCACATCCCTCGCAGGTAATGACAGCAGCAGTCGCGAATGGAGAGGGGAGAGAGTCGACCATGAAAAGACCTCGGCCGCTTCTTGGAGCATTTCTCCCTGCAGTCCAGAATGTACTGTGGGAGGCAGTGTCGCGCAGAATTCGAAGGGCTTCCTCAGGGGTGTGGTTCATCAAGGTGCCACCCGCCGCAGCATCGATCATTGCCCTGTAGTTGGGCTCGATCGCGAAGTAGAACAATTCAACCACATTCCATGGTTGGAGCTCGTGGCCAGGGCAACGGCGAAGGAGATCGTTGAGGCGCTCCAAGCTTTAGCAAGGGTCTCTTGGTCAAGTTGGCGAAATGTGGCGATCTCCCGCCGCAAGCTTACAATCTTATCCACAGGATGGAATTTAGCAAGGAACTTGGATGCGAGGGCATCCCAAGTTGCAGCAGTCCCGGGCGGAATGGAGTGGAGCCACACCTTTGCTTTGTCGCGGAGTGAAAAGGGAAACAGTCTAAGCTTGACCGTGTCGTCAGCAATCCCCGCATAGCGGAAGGTTCCGCAAATATCAGAAAACTCCGCCAGATGCAGATGCGGATCTTCGCTGGCCAACCCCGAGAACTGAGCGTTGTTCCGGATGATGTTTAAGATCGCTGGCTTGATCTCAAACTGATTATTCATAATATTGGGCCCAAACCCCGGATACACACTCCCAGCAGTTGGAGTGGTGTAGTCCCTCATCGTGCGGGGCCGAGGCCTGACTGCCTCCTGCTCGTCTCCAGGCTGATGTTGCCCCACGCCGGGCATTCTCGGATCAACATCATTTGGGTCTACCTGATCACCCATGGCCGCTTGTACGGCAGCCGCGCGCCTTCGTGCGCGAGCGGTCCGTTCAATCTCAGGATCGAAGGGTACTAGCTCCCCTGCGGCTTGTCTCTGCATGCACTGTCACAAACAAAAAAGAAAAGCAAAGAAAATCAAAAACAACTGCTCGTATAACGAAAGTCACAACACAAGACGAAACACGCCTGCATTCCCCGGCAACGGCGCCAAAAACTTGATGCGTGTCGGCAAGTGCACCGGTCGCTGTCAAGTAATAAATGTGGAGAGTGGCCTCCCCGAATGTCGGTCTCTTGAGGAATGCAGGTTGGGTGAACGAGATGCGTAGCGTGACTCTTGTTACACGAACGAAACACACATGAAAAAGGGGGTTTTTGGTTGGTTTGTCCTAATCTTAGCAACAGTAAAAGAGATGTGGGTCGAAAGCACCGCTTCGCAAGGTGAGATGGATGCAACGGCCGCGATGCCGTGCTTCGTGAGGCGGATGGAGTGTGTTCTAGCGCGAAAGGGTGAGGGTCGTAAACACCTCTTCACAACCGTCGTTAGCTCTTGCTAACATGGAACAAACACCTTGCGTGCGTGTGCGAGTGAGTGAGTGAGAACAGAGTGAATCACAAGCAAACCATGAAGAACAACAAAGAAACATTCATTTCAACAAACATCATCATAATATTCGAGTTTACACGGTTCAACGAGTACAATGGAGGAAAGAGGAAAGAAATAACCGATGGTGAAGACTAGCGGCCGTTCACGGCCGGAATGGTAGGTTGTCGGGCTACCTCCGGACTCGGGCGGACTATGCTTCCGGCGTAGAGAGCTGTCACGATCTCCCTACGTAGCTCCATCGTCTTCGACTTCAGGTTCCTTCTTCTTCTCACCGGGCGGAATGAGAGAATGGTTGCTTGGAGGCTTGCGGAAGATGGAGAACACTCACGGACAATGGAGGAAGTCTTGGAATGGGTGGAGGAGGCTTCCCCTTGCGTAGAAGATGAAGTGGAGGCGTCCCACGGTGGAAGTCGGCGGCGTACGGAACAGGAATCCCGCTCCCGGCGGCTGATAATGCCCTAAAAATCGCAACAGGCGTTTAAATAGGCGCTGGAATAAATACTGCGCACGGTCATTGGCGCACGACCAGTGGTCGTGCGCACTGGAATTCTGCGATCGTGCGCACTGCCTGGGTGGAACCTGCAAGATACGAAATTATAAAATAAAATGTTCGCACGACCAGTGGCGCACGACCGGTGGTCGTGCGCACTAGCATTGATGGTCGTGCGCAATACAGCAAACAGAACTCAGAATTTTAATGATAAGTGCGCACGAGCAGTGGCGCACGACCGGTGGTCGTGCGCACTGGCGTTGGTGGTCGTGCGCACTGCACCAAACAGAACTCGTGAAAAAGGGTTAAGTGCACCCGATCAGTGGCGCACGACCAGTGGTCGTGCGCAATAGAACCGGCGATCGTGCGCAGTGTTCCTGTGCAGAATTGCACCGGGAACACTTGCACGACTCCTATTCCCGCACAACCACAGATCTAGCCACTGAAAGTGGCACTTAGCAGCACATGAATACTACTAATGACAATAAGCACGAAAATCACACCAAAGTGGGCCTAAATGTGCACCTAGCGTGGATTATCAAATATAAACTATAACAAGGCTAAAGTGCGGAGAATTGACTAAATAACGGCCCGGATGAGTCCATAAATGTGTATATGATCAGGACTCATCACTTACCCCAGTAGGGGTGGAGCCTAACCAAGATAAGGTTAAGGCCATCTTGCAGTTGGGGGCGCCAAGGAACGCGAAGGAGGTTCAGCGCCTCACGGGAAAGTTGGCCGGACTCAGCAGGTTCCTCTCCAAGGTGGGTGAGAAGTGCGCACCTTTCTTCAAGGTGTTATGAGGAAACAAGAAGTGTGAGTGGACCTCAGAATGCGTGGAAGCCTTTCAAGCTTTGAAGGGGCAGCTCACCTGGGCTCCCCTACTCCAGGGACCAAGGCAAGGGGAGGATTTATCCCTTTTCCTTGGGGTAGGCTCTGAAGCAGTAAGTTCAGTGTTGGTCCAGGAAGAAGGGAGGAGACAGTTCCCCATCTACCATGTCAGCTGAGTGCTGAGGAAGGCGGAGATCCGATACCTCATTTTGGAGAAGTTGGCTTTCGCTTTGGTGGTATCGGCTCGGAAGCTCAGGCCATACTTTCAAGAACACTCCATTAAAGTGGTGACCGACCACCCACTTCGCAAGGTCATGTAAGGCGTAGAGCACTCGGGAAGGCTAGCCAAATGGTCCGTAGAGCTAAGTGAGTTCGACAACACATTTGTTCCTAGGATGTCAATCAAGGCATAAGCGATGGCGGACTTCATGGCAGATTACGCGACTGAAGTGGAGGAACATGAATCACCCACCCCCCGGTGGCCTGGAGGATGTTGGTGGATGGCGCGTCAGGGAAGCACTCCTACGGAGGAGGAATTATCCTAATAAGCCCCCAAGGGACAAAGATCGAGCAGGCCTTAAGCATCCATTTCCCACTTACCAACAACTAGGTCGAGTACAAGGCAGTGATAGCAGGCCTGCGGCTGGCCAGGGAGTTAGGAGTACAGGACGTGGAGGTCTCAACGGACTCTATGGTGGTGGCATGCCAAATCAGGGGAGAATATCTAGCAAGGGAGCCGACCCTCCAACGCTACCTGGAGAAGGTCAAGGGGGTCATCGGCCAATTCCGCACTTTTTCCATCACACATGTGCCGAGGGAGGAGAGCACCCCGGTGGACCTACTAGCCAAGTTTGGCCCTCAAGCTGGAGGAATAGTATCAGAATTCTTCCGACCCTCCATCGAAGAAGGGGAGCTGATGGAGGTGGGTCAGCGAGCATCATGGATGGATCCATTCGTCACTTTCCTAGCATCGGGAAAGTTCCCAGAAGGGGACGTGGATAAACGACACTTCAGGTACAAGTCAGCCTATTACTCCTTGCATGCAGGAGGACTATATAGAAAAACACTCTCGGGGCTCCTGGCTCGTTGCGTGTCTGAGGAGGAGGTCCCGAGAGTCCTCGAAGAAATCCACTCGGGGGAGTGTGGCAGTCACTCTGGGAGCCGGACTCTGGAGGGGAGAGTTCTGAGGCAAGGCTACTTCTGGCGTACCCTCAGCAAGGATGCATCGGAATTCGCGAGGAAGTGTTCAAAGTGACAGCTCTATGCTCCACTCCAACTCCTCCCAGCCCAAAGGCTCCGGACCATCACAGCTCCGTGGCCCTTCGCTATATGGGGCTTGGACCTGGTAGGTCCTTTCCCACAAGCTAGTGGCCAAAGGAGGTTTCTATTGGTGATGATCGAACATTTCTCCAAGTGGGTAGAAGTAAAAGCACAAGCCAAGGTAACCTCCCAGGTGGTGAGAAATTTTCTATGGGGCGAGATAATTTGCAGGAACGGGTTGCCGTTGGCCATCGTGACGGACAACGGACCCCAATTTACCAGCGAAGAGTTTGTTAGTTTTTGCACCCAGCTCGACATAGACCTCAGGTTCGCGTCGGTCCACCACCCAAGGAGCAACGGTCAGGTGGAGGTGGCAAATAAGATAATTGTCAACCTGCTGAAGAAGAAAGTGGAGAATCTCAGAGGCAATTGGGTGGAACAGCTACCCTCGGTCCTATGGGCCTTGAGGACTACTCCAAACACGGCCACATGAGAGTCCCCCTTCAAGCTATCTCATGGGTCCGAGGCCATCCTCCCGATAGAATTCGAAGTCAAAACCCCCCTGGTGATCACCGCAGGCGAGGGAGATGAAGAATGGCTAGCGGGGAATGATGCATAGCAAAGATTGTCTCTAGACCTTGTAGAAGAGCTCTGAGACATCGCTACTGTTCGACAGGAAGAAGTCAAGAGGCGGATGGCACGGTACTTCGATCAGCATATCAGGATAAAGCAATTCGAGAAGGGAGATCTGGTCCTGAAGAAGGTAGATGCGGCAGGGAGAGGAGCCGCTGTCGGTAAGTTGGAGCCCAATTGGGAAGGGCCTTACATTGTAAGCGGAGTGCTGAAGTCTGGGGGGGGGGGGGGGGGGTACAACCTCCAGGATGTGGAAGGGGTATCTCTCAACCGAACCAGGAGTGGAGATGATTTAAAGAGGTTTTATCCTTAGCAAATTTTAGTAACTGACTTTCATATGTTTCCTCCTCAATACATGTACTTTGAAGTTGTTCTTGAACAGGTTACAAGTCCTTTGGTGCTGTAATGCCCCAGATCGATTCCGCTACCGGGCTCTCATAGACGGTGGGTCAGGTTGATCTCTAGAGAGGCTGGCAAGTAACAAGTCCTTTGGTGTTGGAATGCCCAGATCGATTCCGCTGTCGGGCTCTCATATACGGTGGGTCAGGTTGATCTCTAGAGAGGTTGTCAAGTAACAAGTCCTTTGGTGCTGGAATGCCCCAGATCGATTCCGCTGCCGGGCTCTCATACACGGTGGGTTAGGTTGATCTCTGGAGAGGCCGGCAAGTAACAAGTCCTTTGGTGCTGGAATGCCCCAGATCGATTCCGCTGCCATGCTTTCATAAACGGTGGGTCAGGTTAATCTCTGGAGAGGCTGGCAAGTAATAAGTCCTTTGGTGCTGGAATGCCCCAGATTGATTCCGCTGCCGGGCTCTCATAGACGGTGGGTCAGGTTGATCTCTGGAGAGGCTGGCAAGTAACAAGTCCTTTGGTGCTGGAATGCCCCAGATCGATTCTGCTGCCGGGCTCTCATAGATGGTGGGTCAGGTTGATCTCTAGAGAGGCTGGTAAGTAACAATTCCTTTGGTGCTAGAATGCCCCAGATTGATTCCACTGCCAGGCTCTCATAGACGGTGGGTCAGGTGGATCTCTGGAGAGGTTGGCAAGTTATTCATGCTAAGGGTCTCAGTTCACAAAATCCCTCACAAGCAAGGCTATCTCGGCTCGCAAAGATCTCCCATAAGCGAGGCGAGCCCAGAGGCTCTCTCGCGTAAAAGTAAAAACCTGCGACAAATGAAATACATCTAAGTCCAAAGGTAAAAACGGGGTTGTGGAGTACAGTGGTTGCTAACCTCATAATCATCGCCGAAAAGAAATATGCGAGCACGAGCCTGATTGAACGCTGAAATACAGAGACAAAGGCGGGCATGACGAAATGCGTCCGCGTGAGCATGAACACAAGTGC
The DNA here is from genome assembly GCA_033032865.1 of Dactylorhiza incarnata. Classification (NCBI taxonomy): domain Eukaryota; kingdom Viridiplantae; phylum Streptophyta; class Magnoliopsida; order Asparagales; family Orchidaceae; genus Dactylorhiza; species Dactylorhiza incarnata. Next base: position 742,008 of record JAWHQI010000078.1, read on the forward strand.
GAGTGCGAGTAATAAATAAAAAGGGAAAGACGTTCGACAGATATACAAAATACTTCTTTCATTGGTCAAAAAGTGTTATCGTCAGCGGCGAGCTCGCCGACCAAAACAGAATTTTTATACTTGGAAGACCGCCCGCTGCAGAATCCTTCGCTCGCTCTCGCGGTCTTCCGACCGTAGCTCGCCCCATACACAAAAATGGGTGAGGGAGAACATCACGAGCACCGCGCCAATGACGAAAGGAGCGAGAGAAACGAATAAAGGAAAAAATACACACAGAAACAACAAGCGAATAACAGGTAGAAAATATACATCCTTTCTATTTTTGTCCAAAAGTTTTACAAAGTTCCATGGCGTTCTCGCCAACCAAAAACAAAAGTCAAAAGACAACTAGAACATCAAAAAATCACGACTCGTCCGTGGATTGCTCGCCCTCGCTCCTCTCAGAAGGTGTGGTAGGAAGGAACATCTCCGGGTCCAAGTCTTCTAAGGTGAGCTCCGCCGCCTCCACAGTAAGCAAGCCAGACCGGTTGAGGGTGCGGAAGGCGAATGTCGACGCATGAAGCGCTCCCTCTCGCATCTCCGCCTTATGCCCCAGCCGCTTGGCCTTCAGCGACTCGGGGCTGGGCGGGAGGATGGCCTGGGCCAGATCGAGGTTCAGGTCTTTCAACCATTCTACTTGCTGCGCCAGGTCGGTGTTGCGAGTGAGGAGCTCGCTGGCAGTCTCGGCATCCTGCAAGAAAAAGATTTAGGCACGAGTATGGAAGGATAAGAAAGGTTAGGCGGATGAACAAAAACTCACCATCCCACCCTGGAGGCTGGCAACAAGGCCATCCGAGATGTTTAGTTTTTCTTTAAGGTCGGCCACCTCCTCTATCGCGGCCTTCAAATCTTCTCGAAGAGCCTCAGAGCTCTTCTCCTCCCTCAGACGTGCTACCTCTTTCGCAGTAATCCTCAGCTCGCGCATGAGCTCTTCCGAATTTCTCTCCAGCTGGAAGTTGCACCGACCCAGCATGTGAGCGAGCTCTAGAGAGCGGAGTTCGGACCGCGGGCTCTCATGAGCGAGTATCCGAGAGGACATCTTATTGAACTCTGTCGCGTCCTCCCGCCCGTAAAGGCCGAAGGACAGGGCGAAAGCGTCGCCACCAACCGTATTCTCCTCCACCCAGGAGGGGAGGAGAGTTGATATTTAGGCCCGGTTGGTCTTCTCATCCCAAACCAACAGAGGCGCCCCGGCCTCGTCAAGATGTTTGGCTCCCAAGCCGTAGTTTCGGTGGCGTGACGGGTCAGGAACTTTGAGGTGCCAGCCACCACCGTAGAGGGCTCGCTAGACACCTTCTCCTGGGGCCGAGTCGCCGGGCGACTTCCCTCGGACAGGACCTTGAGAACCTCCTTCCCCTTAGTCGGAAGAAGCATCTTCGGTTTCTTGGCGGGGGGGGGGGGGGGGGGGGGGGGGGGGGGGGGGGGGAGGTAGAGACTTCGACCCACGGCTCGCAGGAGCCGACAGCTTAAGAGAGGCCGGGGTCGAAGCAGGGATAGGCTCTCGGCAGAGCTTGGCAGCGGAGGTGGCAAGCTGAAGAGCATAAGGGGTATGCCCTACCTTCGCGTGAAGGGGGTTGAGCGGGAGGTCTCGCTCTCCTGCGAGTAAGAGGTAGCACACGTCAGGAAGAGAAGAAACAATACAAGAGTTAGCAGAGCGAGCACGAGCCAAACCTGCTCCAGGAGGCACGGGAAGAATCGAGTCGACGTTTCTCCTGAGGTAGACCACCTCGAAGTTGGTCGATATGCGCTTGAAGAGATCATCCTCGGGGCTGCCAAGCGTTGGGGGGCAGTAGATGGCTTTGGATCGCTGGATGGGTGAGAAGGGCATGTTGCCGAAGGGGCCCTTCACAATGACGAACTTTTGGGGCCAATAATGGCTCTTGTTGACCGTCTCCTGGACATATGCGTGGCTGCTCGCGAAGAAAGCATTCCCATCCTTGTTCGCCCTAAAGGAGAACAACTTGCGGAAGACGGGTAGGCTGAAATCTATCCGCTCCTCTCGCTAGTAGCACGTGAAGGCTACTATCATGGCCACGACGTTGGGGGTCAGCTGACCCGGGATCACGCCAAAATATTTGAGTATCTGAAAAGTTCGCGACGAATGATCAAACGAAAACTCCACGCGAGTGTGCAATGAAAAGGCGAAAGGGAGGAGCGAGTACCAGGATAATCTCCAGCCAGAAGGGTAACCGCAAGCCCGCCTCAAAATGAGCTACCAGAATGGCAAGCTCATCCGCGAAGGTGAAATTTATCCCGTCCTCGTCCGTAGGCAGCCGGGCTATGAATCTGGGCGAAATATAATTCGCCACAACCAGGTGATGCTCGCTCTCCGTGAGCGAGCAGTTCAAAAAAATATGATCGCGAAATGTCCCCGCACACTTAGCCCGTCCTTCGGCTTCTGCGTTATCACCACCCATGGGTTTCCTGCAGGAAAAGAGAAGCGAGCACAGAGAGAGAAGGTGGCAAGAGCGAGGAGGAAATGACCGAGAAGGGAGAAGACGATTGGAGCGGTGGTTAGCCATAAATGCCTGCCCTATTTATAGAAGAACCAAGGCGGCGGGGAGTTACCGAAGCGCCGGAGGGTGCAGATAGCAAAAGCGCGTCATGATGTACCTCGAAACGAGAGCCTCCCTCTCTCACACTCGCTCGCGACAACCCGAAAGATATTGACAGACGATAGAAGCAACGCTGCGATTAAAGGGACGCGAGCCCTTGCAGGGTAGGCGAGCCCTCGTTGATCACATGCTAGAACGATAAGAGGCAGAGGACCGAGTTTGAAGCGCGTATTGTCCGCTAAGCATACATGAGCGCGGCTAGAGCAAACTAAAATATGAAGAAAAGGAAAAGGCAAAACAATATACAACACAAACCCAAATAAGAATAGCTCGCTAGTGCGGGCGAGAAGTATTCGGATAGCCACTACGGCATAAATCGTCCAGTTACCATGAAGCAAGAGAAATTATTGGGAAAATGATTTCTCTTAACCCCTGAAAATGAGTTGAACATGAATTCTAAGAAAGAAAAATCAAGGTTAAGTAAATATGCGTCGAATAGTATTCGACGCAACGTCGAAGTGGTGTTGACGTTCCGTTCAGAATGAGTCAAAGTAACTTTAAGAAGAATTCGATGTATCCTATGTCGACGTAGCTCTGACTTCTAGTCGACGCATCTAGTGAAGTCGACGAACCTTAGTCGACTCACCTTCCTTATTCTCCTCTCGACGCTCAGCCAGGATGAATTCGATGCTTACGTCGAATAGTAATCGACGCACGTCGATTTCTTTGTTTAATTCAGAAATCTCCATATCTCTTTCCTTCTTTTATAGATCTGATTTATATGGAATCAATTTATTCTTTATAGCCGTTCTGAATCATTCTTTTCCTCTAATGGATTCTTGGCTAATTTGATTAAATCCATTATGGACATTATTTGAAATCAGAATGAATTCTTTCCTTCTATTGATATAATTATTATGGAAATATTTCTATCTTTCTATTTCTCTGTCTGCTAATCAATTATCCTCCTATAGTATTATTTGAATGGACAGAGCTATAAAATACCAAGGAGGTCGACAGAGAATACCAATAAATGATCCACCATTTTTACATTTGAAAAAGAGGAAGAGCTCCCAAGTAAAAAGAAAGAGAATTGAGAAATAGTCCAGCAACAACCATCAAGCTTCCATCATCTCCTGCTTATGAAGCCATTCTGCTGCAAACTCTGATAGCTCTCATAAAAGAGATAAAAGGCCTACAATCTCCTTCTCACTATAGAAGAGAGATTTCATTCACTACTTCTTGTGCTTCCAATCTTCTTGCTAGGAAGAAGATTCTTTCTTGTCTTAAATACTTCTTCTTCTTTTTCTTATTTCACTTTCACATATTTTAAAAGAGTTTTTAGAATCTCTCTTCAAAAAATTCAGTTGTACTGGTTCTAAGAGTCTCCTTGTCAAAAGACTCAGTTGGTTCTAAGAGTCTCCTTCTCAAATACTCAGGGTGGTTCTAAGAGTCTCCTTAACAAAAGACTCAGTGCAAGATAGTGAATTCCTACCAAGGGGGTAGAAGAGTGGACTACCCAGAGTTTGGGGAACCACTATATTTCTTTGTGTTGTGCTGTGATTTTTCTTCTTGCATTTATTTTCTTTAATTGTTTAATTCTTGTTGGTGTGTGGGAAGCACCAATCTGTGATCACTACACATATATATATATATATATATAATTATTAACTTTGCACAAAAATATTTTAAATCTCTATTCACCCCCCCCCCCCCCTCTAGAGAATTCTAGTGAGGTTAACTGTGCACTTTTAATTGGTATCAAAGCGAGGTTGATCTAAAAAGGATAACTCCTTGATCAAAAAGATCCTATCTCTCTTATATTTATATATATATTTCTAAAATTTATTTTTCACATGGCACAAATCAAAGATTATGCTTCCACCAGACCACCAATTTGCATCCTTGAAAAGTTTGCAGTTTGAAAAACAAGAATTAGGATTTATATGTATTCTATTGATGAAGAATTATTTAATGTTATCTTGACAGGTCCTCCAAAGCCTTATAGAAAAGACTCAAGTGGTGAAGTGACTCAAACACTTGTCCTAAAGGCTGAGTGGACAGTTGAAGAGAAGAAAGCAGGAACATGTGATGCAAAAGCTGTAAATATTTTGGTCTTAACCCTCTCTGATTAAATCTTTCAAAGGGTTGTTGATTGTGAATCAGCCAAAGAAATTTGGGAGGCTCTCATAAAGATGGTAGAAGGAAGTGCTAATGAAAGGAAAGATATGAATGCTCTATTGATCTCTCAATATGAGAACTTCCAAAAGAAGAATGAAGAAAGCATCTCTGAGATGTATGACAGATTTAGTCTGATCATCAATCAACTAAGGGACTTGGATAGAGAAATCTCTCTCACAGAGATCAATGACAAATTGCTGATGAGTCTCCCAAGTTCATGGGACTCAAGGATATGGGCAATAAGAGATACAAGAGGACAAAGGGAAATTTCAACAGATGCTCTCTTAGGAAAACTCTGATCCTATGAGCAACTGCTGAAAACCAGAGAAGAGAAGAAGAGAAGAGAAAACACCCCAACTTCTTCAAAAGACAGGAGCATTGCATTAAAAGCAACAGAAGAAGGAAGCTCTGTCACTGAAGAAGAACTATTCAGTTTTCTGGCCAGAAAATTCAAGAAATGGGTCAGAACAGATGGATCAAGAAGGAGAGAGTCAAAAGCAAGGTATGACAAAACTCCCACTAAAGAAATTATTTGTTATTCTTGCAGGAAACCTGGACATATTGCCCCAGAATGTCCAGAAAATGCTGAGACAAAGAAAGATCTCAAGAAAAAGGGGAAGAAGAAAGAAAGAGGCTTTATTGCAGAAGCCTGGAGTGAAACAGACTCTGAGGACAGCTCCTCTTCTAAGAGTGACAATGAAGAGACTAAGCAAGAAGACCTATGCTTAATTGCATTTGAAGGCTCAAAGAAAGATGATGGTACCAACTCATGGAGTGAGACAGGATCAGAAGAAAGCATATCTTCTGAAGATGGAAGAGAAAATAGCCTTATTCTCATAGAGGAATCTGAGGATAAGGATGAGGTAAGCATTTTTGATGAAATAGATTTTCCAAGTGATAATTTCAGAAATGATTTTATGGGAATGTGTCTAGATCAACTAAAAGCTAAACAAGAAATTAAGGATCTAAAAGAACAAATTAATATGGCTAAAAACCAAAGAAATAGAGAAGATAAATGCTCTAAAAATTATGAATTAGGAGCTAACATCATAGAAAAGGAAGTAGAAAGGGCTAGAATAGAAAACCAGCTCCTTAAGGATAAGGTGTCCCAGGCAAAAGCTTTTGAAGAATCAATAAAGATGAGATGCCAAACTCTCAAGGAAATCACTGAACAACAAACAAGGAGACATAAAAATCTTGGTCTAGGGGATGATCCCTCAACCAGCCAAATTCCATCCAACAAACCTGCTTGGATGATCCCTGTAAAATTCACCAAACCCATCAAATCAATCCAAGAAAAAGACTCACTAAATAAGGAAGAAGACTCCCTCAAGGAAATAAAACAATTTGATGAAACATCATATTATTCAGTTGATGACTCTCAAACTTCATCTGAAGAAGCAACTAAGCCAAAAGAAACAATACATAAAAGAGCAAAATCAGAAAAAGGGAAAAAGAAAATTTATGAAGATATAGTTGCGTCGACTTCATATCGACATATGAATGATAGTGCGTCGAACTCTACTCGACGCAATCTCTCAGATGCCTCGACCTCAACTCGATGCTTGAACAAAAGTACGTCGACATCAAATCGACGCAACTTTGTTCATGCATCGATACCAGATCAACGCAATCTGGAGAAAGCACCGAATATAAATCAACGCAACTATCAACATATGTCGAATAGATATCGACGCATAAAAACTCAGAGCAACTTAAATGCCTATCCTCCAAAAACCTTCCATCTTAACCCCTATTCATGACATATTCATCCTAATCATGATTTCTATCCTAATCAACACCTCTATCCTAACCAAACTTTCTATCCTAACAAAAATTCCCATCTAAATCAAACTTTCTATCCTAATCAACACTTCTATCCCTCTCTAAACTCAAATTCTCACAATACTAAGATAATCAAGTGCTACATATGTAACAAAACTGGCCACCTTGCCAAACAATGTTGGCACAATCAATCAAACTATCTGTGAAAATTAGTCCAAGACTAACTTAGAAACCTTTAGGATTAGGAAGAGATAAAAAGAAATAAACACCTAGATTTTTTTTTTTGAAAATTAAAAGTCACGTCGACTTCTAATCGACGCACCGTCGATGACTCAACTTAATAAGTAAAATCGACGCATCCGTCGACTACAATCGACGCATATGTCGATACGAAATCTTAGCATCTTAACGCGGGCTGTATCGACGCTTACGTCGAATTCCACTCGACGTAACGTCGATTTCATGAAAACGAGCGGCAATACTAAAATATTTTCGGTCACATCCACTGAAGTACCGAATAAGCCTCGAATAGTGTCACATTTCGACGTTTCACCTGACTTAAAAAGACTCTTCAGTTAGAAACCTTCACTACTCTGCATCCTTCATCATTCTTGCTCCTCAGTCCAGACGATTTCTTCCTCCCTCTCTCACTGACCTAAAATGGCTCCCAAGACCAACTCTGGTTTCGACATTGACCTTGCATCTTTCCAAGCCTCCGCAGAAAACTACAAAAGCATCATTGCTCTGTTCACTGAAGCTGGACTAGACAAGCTCATCTCCACAAGATGCAAGATCCTGGAAACAGAGCTCACAGAGCTGATGACTCATGTTCAGATATCTGAACAAGGAGAAATCCAAGGAACAATCCATGAGACACATGTCTCAATATCTGCAGAACACATTAGGACAACCTTTGATCTTCCATCAGGTACACCCTAATATTATCTTTGTTCAAAGCAAATAGGGAAAGAAAATCAGCTTCTAAAGAATAACTGAATAAGTCTTCATCAATCCCTTATTAGGTGATGAATCTATAGACCTCACACCTGATGAAATCAAGCATCTGCTAACCACCATGAAGTTTTCAAAGGATAAACCAATCCATCTAAAGAAAATAGACTTTTCTGAGGAGTACAGACTGCTAGCAGATATAGTAGGAAAAATCCTGCTATGCAAGACCTCAGCTCATGATGCAGTGCCCAAGAAGCAACTGAATATCATGGGGGCCCTGGTACTGAAGAAGAAGGTGGACTGGGCCACATGCCTGCTCAAGATGATAAGCTCTAAATACTCACACAAAGAAAATGCATATATGAGAATTATGAGTCAAGTACTCTTTCACTCCTTCCCTGACCTATGTAGGTCAAAAGGAGTCCCTATTCCTCCAGGGAAAAGGATGTCAATAGCTCTATTCTCCAAATGGACCAGGCAAATCCCTAAGCCTGGTTCCATTCATGAAAAGACTCCATCTCCTCCTAACTCTCATGTTCATCCATCTCCTCCTCCAACTCCTCAAAGAGACAATCCTTCTCTACCACCATCATCTACTCCATTAGTCTCTACCACTCTCACAACTCCTACTCTACCTACCTCTTCTCAAACGCCTGCTCAAACAGCAGTTTCTCCATCTCTTCCTCCTCATACTTTCTCATCCTCTCCACCTCCTTTATCACCAATACCTCATGTATCAACTAACTTCTCTCCAGCTTCATCACCACCTCCACCACTCTCTCCTCATCACCAACCACAACATGAACCATCTGCATCCACTGAAGCTCTCCCTACTCAGTGTATTGCATCAGCAGCTCAAACATTCCAAGCAATGCTTGATGAGCACTGTTCCCAGATTCATTCCTCCATCCTACACATGCACACCCAAATAGATGGGGTCAATGCCTCTGTGCAAAGTCTAAAGACCTCTCTCTCTTACTCTAAAGTAACCAGGTCTTTTTTAACCTCCTTGGCCAAGAAGGTCAAGAAGGGGGAGAAGCTAGATGAAGAGAAGCCCTCCACTCCTAAATCTCTTTCCCACAAGTCACATCCTACCTCAAAAACTGATAGTCTTGCACTGCTCAAGACAATTGGAAATGAGATAGTACCTGAGCTACATTCTGAAGAATAAATAATAGAGGTACTCAATATAGCAAGATATGCTGCAAATTAAGTGGTACTGTTACAAGGGGAGGTCAGCAGAGCAGAAAGTGAAGTTGAAAAGAAAGATATGGCAGATGGTGTGAAAAATAAAGAAGCTGAAACTCAGGGGGAGCTAGATACTGTGATAGGTGAAATAGGAGCTCAGGGGCCAGGTACTGCTATGACTGCAGCTGGAACTAAAAAAGAAACTGAAGAGGCCGAAGTAGAAGCAACCAAGGGAGTTCCATCCCAGGGGGGCAAACTGATGTAACTTAGGGGGAGCTGAGTGAACTACCTGCTGCTGAGAAGGAGCAACCCCCCTCTCTTAGAACAGTTGTATTCACTAGAAAAAGGAAGACTCCTCCCACCCCTCCTGAAATGCCTTAAAAACAATGACTGATATATCTATGGTTGAATACTGATTGATCTGAACATGAAGTTTGTTTATAAGATCTCCTTTTCTAATTTTTCTTCTACTTGCTTAAATGCTTTGCTGTGATTGATCAATATGCTGATACAATTTCTCTCTAAATAGGGTTAAGACAAATAGGGGGAGATTGTTGGGAAAATGATTTCTCTTAACCCCTGAAAATGAGTTGAACATGAATTCTAAGAAAGAAAAATCAAGGTTAAGTAAATATGCGTCGAATAGTATTCGACGCAACGTCGAAGTGGTGTCGACGTTCCGTTCAGAATGAGTCAAAGTAACTTTAAGAAGAATTCGATGTATCCTATGTCGACGTAGCTCTGACTTCTAGACGACGCATCTAGTGAAGTCGACGTACCTTAGTCGACGCACCTTCCTTATTCTCCTCTCGACGCTCAGCCACGACGAATTCGACGCTTACGTCGAATAGTAATCGACGCACGTCGATTTTTATGTTTAATTCAAAAATCGCCAGATCTCTTTCCTTCTTTTATAGATCTGATTTATATGGAATCAATTTATTCTTTATAGCCGTTTTGAATCATTCTTTTCCTCTAATGGATTCTTGGCTAATTTGATTAAATCCATTATGGACATTATTTGAAATCAGAATGAATTCTTTCCTTCTATTGATATAATTATTATGGAAATATTTCTATCTTTCTATTTCTCTATCTGCTAATCAATTATCCTCCTATAGTATTATTTGAATGGACAGAGCTATAAAATACCAAGGAGGTCGACAGAGAATACCAATAAGTGATCCACCATTTTTACATTTGAAAAAGAGGAAGAGCTCCCAAGTAAAAAGAAAGAGAATTGAGAAATAGTCCTGCAGCAACCACAAGCTTCCATCATCTCCTGCTTCTGAAGCCATTCTGCTGCAAACTCTGATAGCTCTCATAAAAGAGAGAAAAGGCCTATAATCTCCTTCTCACTATAGAAGAGAGATTTCATTCATTACTTCTTGTGCTTCCAATCTTCTTGCTAGGAAGAAGATTCTTTCTTATCTTAAATACTTCTACTTCTTTTTCTTATTTCACTTTCACATATTGTAAAAGAGTTTTTAGAATCTCTCTTCAAAAAATTCAGTTGTACTGGTTCTAAGAGTCTCCTTGTCAAAAGACTCAGTTGGTTCTAGGAGTCTCCTTATCAAAAGACTCAGGGTGGTTCTAAGAGTCTCCGTAACAAAAGACTCAGTGCAAGATAGTGAATTCCTACCAAGGGGGTAGAAGAGTGGACTACCCAGAGTTTGGGGAACCACTATATTTCTTTGTGTTGTGCTGTGATTTTTCTTCTTGCATTTATTTTCTTTAATTGTTTAATTCTTGTTGGTGTGTGGGAAGCACTAATCTGTGATCACTACACACATATATATATATATATAATTATTAACTTTGCTCAAAAATATTTTAAATCTCTATTCACCCCCCCCCCCCTCCCTCTAGAGAATTCTAGTGAGGTTAACTGTGCACTTTCAGAAATTATTTGGAAAAAGAACGCGAGTGCGGAGGAAAAAAAGGGTGGGGGGGGTCAATACTGGATCCATTTCCATCGGCCTCTTCCTCGCACCCCCGAACTAGGCGGTCTCCTGGGGTAATGATACGCTTCAGCGGCACGAAGATCTTGCTGAATCAAGCGAGCATGGTCTCTCGCTCGCGCAAGGTGTACCCCCGGTAAGTAACCTCCTCGTAAGAATCTTGTAGAAATTTGGCTTGGAGCCAAGCTCATTCATCCCCCAGCGAGGCAATCAGCTCCTCAGCCGCCTCCCTGTCTTTCTTCACCTGACTGAACAGGTTTTGCAACATCCGCCCTTGTTTCTGAAAGAGCACTGAGGTTGATGAGTCCTAATTATATACAAATATATGGACTCATTTGGGCCGTTTATCTAGTCGTTCCACTTCACTTTAGCCCTGTTTCAGCTTATATTTGATACTCCATGCTAAGTGCACCTCTAGGCCCGTTTTTGGTGTTATTTCATGTTCTTCATTTTTAGTAGTTTTCATGCTTTGTTAAGTGCCACTTTCACTGGCTGGATTCGTGGTTGTGCTGGAATAGGAGTCGTGCAGGTGTTCCCGGTGCAATTCTGTACAGGAACACTGCGCACGATCGCTGGTTTTATTGCGCACGACCACTGGTCGTGCGCCGCTGATCGTGTGCACTTAACCCTATTTTTTGAGTTCTGTCTCGGACAGTGCGCACGACCACCAACGATATTGCGCACGACCACCGGTCGTGCGCCGCTGTTCGTGCGCACTTAACATCAATTTTATGAGTTCTGTTTCGACCAGTGCGCACGACCACCTACGATAGTGCGCACGACCACCGGTCGTGCGCCACTGGTCGTGCGAACATGGTATTTTATAAATTTCTTACATTGCAGGCTCCACCCAGGCAGGCGCACGATCACAGACCTCCAGCGCGCATGACCATTGGTCGTGCGCCACTGATCGTGCGCACTGTTTATTCCAGCGCCTATAAATTGACCTGCTCGCGAATTAGGTCGGGATCCATCATCCGACTCCGCCCAACTCTGCCGTTTTCCGCCCTTTTTGCAGGGTTTCACCTCCTTCTTCACCGCCCAACATAGGGAGGAGCTCCGGGCAAACTTTCAACGCCAAATCCTCGCCGGAGCTTCCTCTCGGCCATCTCCTTCATCCAAGAGCTTCAAGAATGGAATCAACCTAGCCTTCTTCTTCAAGATCGGAGCATCTTGTGTGATCATTCCACGGGTTCGTGACACGAAGAAGACGGGTCCATTGGAGAGTAGTGACAGCTCTGTCTACCCCGGACGCAGTTGAGGACCGAGCTTGGACGCGGATTGACAACCCGACGATTCCTTCCGTGAACCCTCAACAAGACTTCGGAGTCGGTCGATTTCGCACACTCACCTCCCCTTGTAGTGATAGCTTAGTTGGATTTCTTATATGTTTGATGAAGTGTGTTTTGATTATTAGCATTTATACTTGATTATGTCTATGTGATTTGGGTATTCTTGCTTATCATTTTGAGGTGTGCCTTGTGGTGTGGATTGTTGGTTGTGTTGTGCCGCCCTAACAATTGTTAGTGGTGTGCTTTGCGAAGAGGTGCTTGCGACCCTCATTCAGCCGTTCTCTCCATTCCATTCGTATGCCTACTCTTCCATCCGCCTAGCGAAGCGTGGCATAGCGGCCCGTGTAATCCATTCCGACTCCGCCGGTGCGAACCATTCCATCCGCTTGCCTACTCTTCCATCCGCCTAGCGAAGTGTGGCATAGCGGCCCGTGTAACCCATTCGCCCTACGAAGCAGTGCGCTCAAGGCCTGCATAGTTCGACTCCGCTTGCCTACTCGTCCATCCGCCCTTGCGACGCAGCGTGCTCAAGGCCTGCCTAGTCTCCATCCCGCCAAGCGAAGCATTGCATAGCGGCATTGCATAGGAGTAGTTATAGTTATTTTCTTTTATTTTCCAAAAGCCAAACCTACTCTCCCGCATTCCATCCGACCTTTAGGACTTCGATCTCAAGTCCTTCCTCGAACGTTAACTCCACCTTACTGTGTTCCTTGAGAGATTCGATACTCGGGGATTACTCCTCGTTTTATATTACTTGAACGATCGGTGCACTTGCCGAAATATCGCATCTAGTTTTTGGCGCCGTTGCCGGGGAACACGGTCGTGTGAGTTTCTTGAGAGGTAGACGAGAGATTGTAGTTCTTTTTCGCTTGTATATCCATTTTTCTACTTTGTTTTTGTCTTAAAAAAAATTTTAGCCTCTCAATTTTCTGTTCTCTGTTATTTTTTTTCTAGTTTTAACTTTTCTAAAGCAGGTTTTCCAGATTTATTTTGTATGTGTAGTATTATTTTGCAAAGAATCATTATTTTCTGTTTATCCACATATTTTTGTGATGTATTCTGAAGCCGAGTGTCGTCTTTCTGACACTTTGCATCGATACATCGACGCCCTGGCTGCTTTAAACGATGAGCATTGTATTAGGTGCTTGCTATGTCAAGGTTTAGGTCATATGGTGAAGGATTGCCCTCGTCTGTGCGATCCTTCCCCCTCTGAGGACGTGTACGCAGCATCCCCCCGTTTACGGGAGACTACTGCGGACAGGCCCACCAGAGTGTTGCTTGGCCCCTACACTGACATCGCACATCATGCTCGATCTTTGCCCTTGGAGATTACTGAGGAATCTCTCGCCGCATCCAGCTCTTTCATGGGTCCCTCAATCCCCTTTTATGAGCTTCCCTTGAGTGACGATGTGCACTCATTCGATGGTCAACAGGGACAGGATTGGGAACTCATGGATGCACTAGAATGGTGTGCAGATTCTGGTTCTTCCTGCGGGGAGGCGTATGTGGATATTTTCGCGGAGGAGACTGCTCATTTATTTTCTGATCATGAGAGCAGTCTGGTTCCTCCGCATTCATTGCAAAATTCATCTACTTCTATCTTTAGTGAGTCGGCTTATGATGTCGTGCGGGTGGTTTATTAGGCGCCTGAGGTTGCGCCAAGGTGGGACGAGGATTTCATTCTTTCTGATGGGGAGTGTGATACCTTTGAACACGATGACACACCGTGGTGGGATGAGGAGGATTCTCTTTCCGAGGAGGAGGTATTTACTTACTCTTGGATGGGGACATCCAGGTCACCACCGAGGACCCCGAGCTCCTAGGTTCCCCTCGTTACGACTCATATGCTACCGACAGTGATCTATGCTTGGATCCTGCCAGGCTTGAAACCGGGATCACTCCTCCTTTGTTTGATTCTTTTAGTTCTTCATCTAGTTTATTTCCTAATCCTCTTTCTTTTAGTGATTATGCTGATAAGTTCATCCTTCCTGCTTCCCCTCTTGCATTAATGCCTATTATTTCATTTATCCCTCTGCAGACGCTTGAATTTATAGACCCATTCTTGGGTAATTTTGAGAGGCAGTCTTGGCAGGGAAAGCAGTTGGCAATGATGAATTCAATCGTCTAATCACTTCATCATCATTGCCTGCTTTTTCCTTGAAAGACTGGGTGCAGGGTGGAAAGCGCTACTTCATCCATGACCGCCGATGGGAGGAGAGGAAGAGGATGAAGAAAGATGAAATATGGAGATGGAAAGCTCCTGATCGTCTGAACTGCTGCTGTTGGGTCTTCGGACCCATTTCTTTTATCTCTAGTTACCACTTTAAATCAACGTATAGTTGATCTTTTTGGCATGCTTGTAATAATTAGGATATTTAGCCTTTTCTTTTATGCTTAGACTTTCATTAAAACTGCTTAATACAGGTATTAAGTCCAGCTTAAGGACGGTAAACAAAAGCGCTGCTGGGAGACAACCCAAGTTTTTGTTGCTAACCCTTTAATAGTTTAGTGTTAAATATTTTTTTGCTTGGAGCCTTTTTGCCTGCAGGTGTGCGGCAATTTCTTTTGGTGGCGGACTTGGACTTCCATCGCAGTATTAACGCCAATCTTCTGGTATGCTCATATCTGAGCATAGGTACCCTCTTCCGTAGCATCTCATTATTCTCATTGTCATAATTCATGTGATTGTCCAATTCAAGTCTGGGGGGAGTGTACCGAGTGTTCACTACACGTGTACACGTTTTTGCATACCAGAAGTATATTTTTATTTATGTCATATTATAGCATACACCACTGCACCCATTATGCACGCACTTACTTGCGAGTGCTACCGTGCCAAATTTCCTTTTGGAATGGAGCCGGGAAGTCAATTGTGTTATCTAGGAATTGTGGTTTGGAGTACGATGTCGACTACAATAGTGTTCTAATCGAATACTCATGTTTTGCATAGAATTTTGCATAGAAGCTATTTCTATTTTCATGCTTTGTATATTTATTCTTATCTAATCTAGTAATTAGAGTTTTATTTTACTCAAAGCATGAACCTGTGCCGATCTACCGGTAGTGTAGGTGAGTCGGTAGCGAACGCTAGATTCGTATTTCTCGAGTCGGGAGAAAGAGTTATCTTTCTCGGTGGCTAAGAACTTTCCCCTAACGACTCTCGAAACATAGGCACCGGGTAGTTCTAATGCATTAGCATGATGTAGACCATTCTTTGGACCGTTTGAGCTTTGAGCCAAAACCAGAGATTTATCCTTGCTAACCAATTTTGAGCCTATCCCACCTTTTCTCTTTAGCTCCACCGCTCTCGCTTAAGCCAAGATCTTCAAACCTGTATACGCACGTGTTTTGAGCTTTATAGTATAACTAATTATTGTGATGTGCTGTTTTTGGCTAAGTTGAAAAAAAAGTAAAATAAAAAAGTATTAGTGAGCTAAAAATTGAAAAGATCAGCGCTCCAAAAGAAAAAAAAAATTCCGAATACTTTATATTCTAACTCAGAAATTCTGAATTGTTTGAGAGGAATTACTTTATATTGGGTGTTGGCAATGAAAACATCAGCTTTATTTGTTGCTGGGGTTTACAAAGTGTATTGCTCAAATGTGTTAGGTGCGTTAGCCTCCGAATTTATCATTGTATATCATACCGCAACCTAAGCCACATATTTACCTGAAAGCCCTATTGACTAGTGTGTAGTCTTACCTAATGCTGTGGAGAGAGTGCGAAAGTGCGAGCTTATGGCTCCCGACACCGATGGATTTCGGTGGAGTTAGTTCTGTATCCCGTATTTTGCGAAATACTCGTCTGAGCGCGTCTCTACATTCTCCCTACACGTGACTGGCAGATCACACTTGGTTCAGCTTTTGAGTAAACTAATCTCTTATTTACTATTTTAGATATTTCTAGATTAGTTTGCATAATAGAAATTTCTTCTACGAGAATTTTATGCACATGATTATTTGATTTCGCATATTACTCCTAGCCATAATCACCTCTCTAACCCTTGGTTTTCAGGTCCGCCGAGAGTTGTTTGCTCGGGATGCGCAAATAGGTAAGTCTGGGGGTGTGATGAGTCCCAATTTTATACACATATATGGACTCATCTAGGCCGTTTATCTAGTCATTCCACTGCCCTTTAGCCCTGTTTCAGCTCCTATTTGATACTCCATGCTAAGTGCACCTCTAGGCCCGTTTTTGGTGTTATTTCATGTTCTTCATTTTTAGTAGTTTTCATGCTTTGTTAAGTGCCACTTTCAGTGGCTGGATTCGTGGTTGTGCTGGAACAGGAGTCGTGCAGGTGTTCCCGGTGCAATTCTGTATAGGAACACTGCGCACGATCGCTGGTTTTATTGCGCACGACCACTGGTCGTGCGCCGCTGATCGTGTGCACTTAACCTTATTTTTTGAGTTCTGTCTCGGACAGTGCGCACGACCACCAACGATATTGCGCACGACCACCGGTCGTGCGCCGCTGTTCGTGCGCACTTAACATCAATTTTATGAGTTCTGTTTCGACCACTGCGAACGACCACCTACGATAGTGCGCACGACCACCGGTCGTGCACCACTGGTCGTGCGAACATGGTATTTTATAAATTTCTTACATTGCAGGCTCCACCCAGGCAGGCGCACGATCACAGACCTCCAGCGCGCACGACCATTGGTCGTGCGCCACTGATCATGCGCACTGTTTATTCCAGCGCCTATAAATAAACTTGCTCGTGAATTAGGTCGGGATCCATCATCCGACTCCGCCAGCTCCACCGTTTTCCGCCCTTTTTGCAGGGTTTCGCCTCCTTCATCACCGCCCACCTTAGGGAGGAGCTCCGGGCAAACTTTCAACGCCAAATCCTCGTCGGAGCTTCCTCTCGGCCATCTCCTTCATCCAAGAGCTTCAAGAAGGGAATCAACCTAGCCTTCTTCTTCAAGATCAGAGCAGCTTGTGTGATCATTCCACCGGTTCGTGACACGAAGAAGACGGGTCCATTGGAGAGTAGTGACAGCTCTCTCTACCCCAGACGCAGTTGAGGACTGAGCTTGGACGCGGATTGACAACCCGACGATTCCTTCTGTGAATCCTCAACAAGACTTCGGAGTCGGTCAATTTCGCACACTCACCTCCCCTTGTAGTGATAGCTTAGTTGGATTTCTTATATGTTTGATGAAGTGTGTTTTGATTATTAGCATTTATACTTGATTATGTCTATGTGATTTGGGTATTCTTGCTTATCATTTTGAGGTGTGCCTTGTGGTGTGGATTGTTAGTTGTGTTGTGCCGCCCTAACAATTGTTAGTGGTGTGCTTTGCGAAGAGGTGCTTGCGACCCTCATTCCGCCGTTCTCTCCATTCCATTCGTATGCCTACTCTTCCATCCGCCTAGCGAAGCGTGGCATAGCGGCCCGTGTAATCCATTCCGACTCCGCCGATGCGAACCATTCCATCTGCTTGCCTACTCTTCCATCCACCTAGCGAAGCGTGGCATAGCGGCCCGTGTAATCCATTCGCCCTACGAAGCAGTGCGCTCAAGGCCTGCACAGTTCGACTCCGCTTGCCTACTCGTCCATCCGCCCTTGCGACGCAGCATGCTCAAGGCCTGCCTAGTCTCCATCCCGCCAAGCGAAGCATTGTATAGCGGCATTGCATAGGAGTAGTTGTAGTTATTTTCTTTTATTTTCCAAAAGCCAAACCAACTCTCCCGCATTCCATCCGACCTTTAGGACTTCGATCTCAAGTCCTTCCTCGAACGTTAACTCCACCTTACTGTGTTCCTTGAGAGATTTGATACTCGGGGATTACTCCTCGTTTTATATTACTTGAACGATCGGTGCACTTGCCGAAATATCGCATCAGAGGTCCGCCTCTTCATCATCACCGGATCCAGCGGGACGCCGAGGAAGGCGTCGATCTCTTCCGGCAGAGGGAGGGGCGACAACTCCTCTTCCCCCAAGTCAAAGTCGCTAGAACTCTCGGGAGGACCTGCGAGAGGGGGAAGCCGTCAGAAAGGAGAAAAAGATCGATAGCTGACTGGTTCGGGCTAATCGTGCGGGCCGGAAGTCGCCTTACCCTGATGAGCGCGAGAAGAGCTAGGCCACCCCCGGAAGGAAGTCCCAAGAGGTAGGGTCACCGACATACCTAAGCCTGAGAGGCGAAGTTCGGGGCCCTCATCCTGGATGGCATCCGAAAGTGAATTCTCAGGATTCGATCGGTCCAGAAGAGTGTACCCCGGGATAGGAATATTTGACTTTGGAGGAAGTTGCGAGAGCGAAGGGATGGCTCATCCTTCGGGAGTCGCCATAGGAGACTCTGCGAGAAATAGGGTCACAGGGGCAACACGACGAGTTCATCAAAAATTGTGCGAGAAGGCTTACAGTGCTGAGGCGAAGACGAGCGAAGAACAGGTACACCCAAGTCCGAGATCTCTGTGCCGCCCGCCCGAGGCATAGCAGGGCGAGCGTCTGCCCAGATTTCGTCCGTCAGGTTCCCCGATAGAAGCGAGGCCTGAAAGGAAAAAGGTGTATATCTGCTGGAAAAGGAGGTGGGTCCGCTTGCCAACCCGAGTACCTGATTTGCGAGCAGAAGGTCAGGGGACGGATCTAGATCCAGCGATCCATCTTTCCCGCTCTGGTGCCGGTCTGGTTTTGCTTTTAGCATTCTCGGGGAAGATGGCTTTGGGGCCCAAGGAGCGGGCTTAGCTAGGGCAGCATGCTCAAAAGCTCGCGATGCGTCAATGCGAGCCCAAGTCTCTTCAGAAATAGGCATCCTCAAACAGCTACAGTACGGAGCAGCGAGAATTGGTGGAGGAAGAAGCGGGGAGCCCATCAACTATGATCGACGATATTTATAGCAGGGAGGCTGGGTCCCACCAAAAGATTCCTGCCAGGTCAGCAGCAGTCCAGCGAACTCCAAGGGTTGGATGATTCTTCGCTAGTTTATCTTGAGACTCGAGAAGAGCGGGGATTGTGTACAACCTCGGGTTCGCCTCGAGGGAGAAGGCTGAATCAAGCAGGAATTCGCCGAGTCAAACTTTGAACTGGTAGCACTCTAGCACGAGGACCAGCCAGGTGCGATCCCACCTAGGCGAGAGCGAACTGCGTGAGGGGCGCTCACAGACCGCTCGCATACGCTGCCTCCCGCGCAGCGCTCCAAGAACCACTCGGGGCGAAAGCCCCGCGAGCGCGAGTGGGACAGGGATGCGAGTAGCACCGTATAACCCCGGTATTCTCCAGGAGATGGACATAGACGAAATCCGTCCTGCATTCGACGAACACGCATCACGCTCTCAGTTTGGCGAACTGGCTTCTCAGTTCGACGAACTCGTGTTACGTTCTTAGTACGACGAATTGGTTTCCTAGCTCAACGAACTCAATCGTCTAGCCGGTTCAGCAGACTTACACAAGGCCAGGGAGAACTCGCAGGAAGACACGCGAGACCTGGCCTCGATAATTGTCGCCAGAAGAGGTGCGAGCGAGGTCCTCGCAGAACCCTCTCCTGAGAGGGATTATGCGAGACGACACCCAGGTGCTCTCGCGAGTAGTCTTCTCGCAGGTCATTTACCCATGACCTAAGGAGGCAAAATTACCTCTCTGTCGCTGGGGGTCTGTCGTTAGTCTTTTCGAGCAGCGGAGTTTGGCTGTTAGCAGGCCAAATTGGGGTGCGTTTAGTAAAAGCAAAAGGCGGAGTTACGTTATTGACAGACCATAAGCAAAAAACTATAAATAGATGTTGGGTATTGTATCCACAATCACCTGGATTTGAAGGTGTCCCCTAATAAACTAAATTGAATTGAGTATGTATTTGATGATTTCTCTTTAGATGTATTGTGACAGGTCATAATGCTAAGTGCACACCAAAGTCAGGTTGCAATGGATCACCAAACACAGTTCTAGACAATGTAATCCCTCATTGTGTAGAACAAAGTGTTGGTTCATGTGTAATCTCTCTTTTGGGGTGCACTTCATCTTCTCACAACTGAAGGCTTTCAAGGTTGAGGAGTGGAGCAGGTCTTCAGAAGAAAAAGGAATTTTTGCTAAGTTAATTCGTCGAGTTGTCACGTGAAGTCCCGGTGACTCCCGACGAATCCTGACAGTAGCAAATCTTCCATTTTGAAGAAATTGAATTTGGTTTCGTCCAGAGGCTTCGTAAAAATATCTGCAATTTGTTTGTCAGTATTAACATATAACAAATTTATGTCCTTACTCTCAACATGTTCCCGGATGAAGTGGTAGCGAAGCTCAATATGCTTCATTCTGCTGTGAGAGACTGGATTATTTGCTATGGCAATAGCACTAGAGGAGTCATAGAACATGGGGATTTCTGTGAACTTTAAGTTATAGTCCTCAAGCTGATTTTTCATCCACAGAAGTTGTGCGCAGCAACTGCCAGCAGAGATATACTCCGATTCAGCAGTCGATATTGCAACGCAATTTTGCTTCTTGCTACTCCATGACACAAGCCTTTTTCCCAAGAATTGGCAAGTTCCTGAGGTACTCTTTCTATCATCTTTGCTACCTGCAAAATCAGCATCTGAAAAACCAATTAGTTCAAAATCATTGCTTCTCGGGTACCATAAGCCGAGATTTGGTGTACCCTTAAGGTATCTCAAAATCCTCTTTACAGCGGCATAATGAGATTCCTTACAGTTCACCTGATACCTGGCACAAACACATGTTGAAAACATTATATCAGGCCTAGTAGCAGTGAGATAGAGCAAGGACCCAATTATGCTTCTGTACTTGGTTTCATCAGAAGGTTTCCCTTTCTCATCCTTGTCTAGAGACATGCTTGAGCCCATTGGAGTCCTCATTGAGGTTGCACTCTCCATTCCAAATTTCTTAAGAAGCTCTTTGGTGAACTTTGTCTGAGAGATGAAGATTCCATCTTCAGATTGGTGCACCTGGAGTCCTAAGAAATATTTCAGCTCTCCCATACTGCTCATTTCAAACTTACCTTGCATCAAGTTAGAAAACTTTTTGCAAAGTTTGTCATCAGTATAGCCAAAAATAATATCGTCGACATAGATTTGCACAAGCAAAATTTCGCCTTTAACTTCCCTAAGAAACAATGTCTTGTCTATTGTTCCTCTTGTAAATTTGTTCTCAAGAAGAAACTTAGACAATGTCTCATACAAAGCTCGGGGTGCCTGTTTGAGACCATACAAGGCCTTATGTAAATAAAATACATAATCGGGAAAGTTAGGATCTACAAAACCTGGAGGCTGAGCTACATATACTTCCTCTTTAAGGTCTCCATTCAGAAAGGCTGACTTTACATCCATCTGGAAAACCTTGAAACCCTTATATGCAGCATAAGCCAGAAACAATCTGATGGCTTCAAGTCTTGCTACTGGTGCAAAGGTCTGATCAAAGTCAATCCCTTCTTCTTGCCTGTATCCTTGTGCAACCAATCTTGCTTTATTCTTTGTGATGATGCCATTTTCATCAAGCTTGTTCCGGTAGATCCATTTTGTTCCAATCACATTCTGTCCTTTGGGTCTTGGTACCAACTTCCAAACTTTACATCTCTTGAATTGGTTGAGCTCCTCTTGCATAGCAAGGATCCAGGAGGGATCGGTGTTTGCTTCTTCAAACTTCTTCGGCTCAATCTGTGAAATAAAACTTAAATGTAAAACTTCGTTAGTTGTACCTCTTCTCGTTAGAACTTTGCTTGAAGGATCTCCGATAATCTGATCGGCTGGATGATCTCTTAAATGTCTGATCATTCCAGCATTTAGATGACCATGAGGTTCCTGTACTTCAGGTACATCTTCATCTTCCTGAGGATCATCTTCCTCACATGCAGAAGACAGCTTTCTTGCCCCAAATTTTGGAAGAATTCTCAGTCTGCTTCAAAATGGTAGCAATCCAGATTTTTTTAATCTTGGAAGAGGTATCCCCATCCACCACACTAAGAAAATCAACTCATCCATTTTCTCCAAATGGGAGAGGGTCATTCCAAAGGGTGGTGTCAAGATTGTTGTTAGTGCTGATGAGGACCCTCTGCATAGTGAGAATAGGACTCTTGTAGAAGGTCAACCCTCAATGGGTAGTGGACCCAGTCTAGCTCCTGCTCAATGCAGAGGTGATCATGTTGAGGGGGAGCTTTCAACCCCAAGAGACATTGGTGAAAGTAGTGCTGCTTCAAAGGAAATTCCTCCCAGTGAAATTGATCCAGTTCACCCTGATCCAGTGTATGTTGATCCAGTCAGTCCTGTTGTCCCTGATACTGTTCCAGACCTAGAAGGTCAAGGGAAATCTGTTGCTGAAGATGAATCTGCTATGTTAGAAGACTCCAGAAGATCCCCTGCAGAGTTTGCTTATAATTCAGAACATAGTGAAGATTTGGCAGATCATGAATCTGTTCCTTCTGAGAAATCAGATTCTATGGAGATGGGCAGTCATGGTGCTCAGTTGAAGCTAGCAAAGAAGGTGTCTTTGACTGAGGGGGAGAAAGAACAGGAAGGCATATTTTTGGTGAATCTGCAGTCCCTCCTGTGATGCTCTTGCCTCCTCCAAAGAGTACTTTGAGACAATCTCCAAGAGCAACTGTGCTTGAACTGCAAGCACAGTCTTCTAGTTTTGTAGCTGATAAAGTCTCTCCTGATGATTTTGACACTGGAGAAAGCTCTCACTCTTCCCTTCTCAAGTCAATTTCAACCCTGCTGCAAGCTCAAACAGAGCATTTTGATCAGTGCATCAAATCAGTCTATCAGAAAATAGATAAAGTTGATAGTGCTTTGAGGCAAGATATGGCTGAGATGAGATATGAAATGAAAAAATTCAAAAATGATCAAGAAGCCTGGATGGCCAAGGCAGGAAAAGCTTTGGACCACACCAATCAAGGAGTAGGGCATGCTCTAAAGAATCTGCATCAGGTTAGTGAAGATGTACTTCAGTTGACTTCTGCTCACTCTACACTTAGCTCTGCTCATGATCAAGGACTCACATTCTTGGATGATCAACTTGAAAGACAACTGCATAGACTCTATTCCCTCCTGCATGAAGATGTCATAAAGGGGGAGGAAAGTATTGTGTCTAAAATAGGAGAAAGTGCTGGTAGAGTGAATGATTTGGATGGAAATGTCTTCTCCAAGATGCAAGAGCTTCAGGAAAACATCATGCAATCTGTTAAAGATGTCCAGGGGTACACTCATGACTCAACCAGCTGGCTTTTCAATGAAGTTGCAGGTATGCTTGGTCTTACTGTTGTAAACAAGATGCCAGATGTTCCTCCTTCAAGTGTTCCAGGTCCAAGTGCTCCAAATTCTTCTCATTTTCCTTTTGAGGATCCTGATTTTGATATAGCAGACATCCCAGCTTCCTCCTATCAAGAATTCTGGGTGACCTAGTGCTTGAAATCTCCAAAGCTCCTGAATCTTCTGAAATATCTGTGAAAAGGAAGATCTTTGGTGATATACCTTCTGCAAAAAGGTCTAATCCTCACAAGAAGATCAGAGAATCCTATGAGATGTCTCCTCCAAGAAATTTCCAAGAAAGCTGGAGTCCCTCTTCAAAGAATATCATTCTTATAGCTTTCAACCTAGTCAGTAGGCAAAATGAAAGTGTCAGTAAACATTACAGTCAGGAGGAATGGGATAAGTTCAAGAAAAGGACAACTGAAAGGAGAATTCATATCAAGTCTGGTGGATCTAAAGAGACTGCTCCTGATAGATATTGGCCCAAGCCAAAGGCATTCTTTGAGAGAATGGAATCTGAACAGAGAAAGAAAGTTGAGGCAATGGACAGAATTTTTGGGAAGATGAAAGGCAAAGACCAAGCATGAGCTGAACTGCTCTGGATTCATGTTGTTTTCTTTGTTTATATATATATCTATGTTTTGTGTTTGGATAAAACATTGATTCTCTCTTTAAATGACAACTGCCTGTTTTTTGTGCTGTGTTATTCATTATATTTTCTGTGCAATTCAACTTAGTGCATAGGGTTATGACATCTTCAAATAGGGGGGAGATTGTTGGGTATTGTATCCACAATCACCTGGATTTGAAGGTGTCCCCTAATGAACTAAATTGAATTGAGTATGTATTTGATGATTTCTCTTTAGATGAATTGTGACAGGTCATAATGCTAAGTGCACACCAAAGTCAGGTTGCAATGGATCACCAAACACAGTTCTAGACAATGTAATCCCTCATTATGTAGAACAAAGTGTTGGTTCATGTGTAATCTCTCTTTTGGTGTGCACTTCATCTTCTCACAACTGAAGGCTTTCAAGGTTGAGGAGTGGAGCAGGTCTTCAGAAGAAAAAGGAATTTTTGCTAAGTCAATTCGTCGAGTTGTCATGTGAAGTCCCGGTGACTCCCGACGAATCCTGACAGTAGCAAATCTTCCATTTTGAAGAAGAAAATTCTGCTGCCAAGTCCATTCGTCGGCTGTTCTCGTGAACTTCCGACGAATGTCGACGAATCCAGACAGAAGCCAGTTTTCCTGTCTGAAGAAGGAATTTTCTGTGGCCAAGTCCATTCGTCGGATATTCACGTGAACTCCTGACGAATATCGACGATTGCTGACAGAAGTCAAAATGGCAGCCTTGTGAAGGATTTTGTGCGGCTAAGCCCAATCGTCGAAAGTTCTCGAGAACTCCCGACGAATCCCGGCGAATGAAAACAGAGATGGTTTTCAAACCTTTGAACTGTCTTCATCTTGGCTAAGTCAATTCGTCGGATGTTCACGTGAAGTCTCGACGAATGACGGACAGACGGATTTCAAATCTTTGTTTCGATTTCGAAAATTTAGGGTTGGCCGCCATGTACAATACACGTGTCGTTCCTCCCTTCTTTGTCGAACGAGCCGTTGAAGTCCTCCCTATAAATAATCCTCTATTTTTGTAGGGCAAATCGCTCTTCACACGTTTTTGTTCAGAATCGAAAAGCTGTTCTCATCTTCCTTTGTTGAACAAGTTTTCTGAGACCTAACACCTATTGCTCAAGAATTATTCTTCTTTGTTGTTAGAGTTTTCTCAGATAAGAAGGTCTTTGATCCTTGTGCAGCACTTCATATTGACGATTCTCTCGAGTGGATCAAAGGGCTTATTCAGATCAGGTTAGCCAAGTTTATTTTTCTTCCAGATCTTTCGAGATCCAAGCTTTCTCACTCAAGGAAGAAGAAGACTCAGTTTTCCCAAGATCTGAAGTTAATCTCTGTTGAGGTTTAGAAGAAGTATTTTATTTCTTTCTCTATTTGATTTCTGTAGGAGTTTTTACTCCGAGTTATTTGTAGGAGTGGTTTACTCCGAGTTGTAGGAGTTGTTTTACTCCGAGTTGTAGGAGTGGTATACACTGAGTTGTAGGAGTTTTGACTCCGAGGTGTAAGATTATTCATAATCTGAGATTGGTGAAGTAGCCGAGTCTAGCCTCGAAGTGCTAGATAGGCGAGGTGGGAAAGAGGACTACCCACATCGGGGAACCTCTATAAAATCCTTGTGTCTGTGCTGTACTTTGTTGTGTACTTTTCTGTGTCATATTTTAATTCCGCAAGTAGGCATAGAATCCACCTATTCCCCCCCCCCCCCCCCCCCCCCCCCCCCCCCCCCCACCCTCTAGGTGATTTAGGCCGCAACTAGATACTTTCAATAGACCTCAAAGGGCACCTTGGGAGAGGATTCCAATCTCAGTTCTCTGAGCTTCTTCTTCCCTCGGTTACTTTGGTTTAGCTCTCTAGCTCTCCAAAGTGCCCAAGTCTCAGCTTTGGCTTGGAAGGGGAAGCGCTCAATGATCTTCTGGGTTCGTGGTGGGACCTCCTCGCTGCGACTAAGGTCTTAGTCTGTTTCCGAGTCCCCAGTCTACTCCTTCTGAGGGACTAGTAAGGGCTAGCTGCCCCTCAACTTGTTGAGGGCCCGAGCTTCATAAGAGACCGAGAAATCGATTTCAACACAAATCTGGGGCTATGATAGAATTTTGCGAAAGCTTAGGTACTTTTTCACGAGTTTTCATCTCCTCGTACTCCACAACAAAATGGAGTTGCTGAGAGAAAGAATTGAACACTCATAGAGGCAAGCATGACAATGTTGAATGATTCTTCTCTTCCGGAATACTTCTGGGCAGAAGCCGTGAACACTGCTTGTCACGTGCAAAATAGAGCTTTAATCAACAAGAATCATCATAAGACACCTTATGAACTTCTAAAGGGTAGGAAACCAACTATATCCTATTTCAGAAGTTTTCGTAGTAAATGCTTCGTTCTTAACAATGGGAAGTATTACAAAACTAAGTTTAGTTAAAAATGTTTTGAAGGTATTTTTGTAGGATATAGTAGCTATAATAAGGCTTATACAATTTTCAACAAGAAAACATTGGTCGTAGAAGAATCAATTAATGTTGTTTTTGATGAGACGAGTATGCTTCACAATAACTCTTCTAGTGTTTTTGTTGAAGATGCAAATGCCAGGATGAAACTAAAAGAACTGAACTTGGAGGATGTTATCAAGGAGGATGCTCCAGGGACATTCTCTGTCAGTGATCCAATCTCTCTTGAAGAAGAAGAACTTCAAGAAGTTGAAGATGTACCCCAAGTAGAAGTACCTGGTATCAATGAAGACGTAAGGAATCAGGTGATTAGACACCAAAGAGATCATTCAGTTGATCAAATCATCAGAGAAACTAGTGTTGGAGTAAGGGCAAGAAGAGGTATAGCTAATCAAGTTTTGCGTTTGATTTTTCTTTCACAGGTTGAACCAAAGAAATTTGATGAAGCAAAAGAGGATGCTTCGCGGATCATTGCAATGCAAGAGGAGCTCAATCAGTTCAAACGATGCAAAGTTTGGAAGCTGGTGCGAAGATCCAAAGGTCAGAATGTTATCGGAACAAAATGGGTTTATAGAAACAAGCTGGATGAAGATGGGATAATCATCAAGAACAAAGCCAAACTTGTTGCCCAAGGTTACTGACAAGAATAAAGGATCGACTTCAATCAAACCTATGCTCCAGTGGCAAGGCTCGAAGCGATCAGGTTGTTTCTAGTGTATGTGGCTCACAAAGGATTTAAGGTCTATCAAATAGACGTGAAGTCAGCCTTCCTTAATGGTAACTTAAAGGAAGAAGTATACCCAGAACAACCCCCAGGTTTTGTTTATTCAACCCTCCCTGACTATGTTTACTTTTTACGTAAAGCATTATATGGTCGAAAAGAAGCACCCCGAGCTTGGTATGAGACGCTCTCTAGCTTTCTTCTTGAGAACAAATTCACAAGAGAAAAGATAGATAAGACATTATTTCTTAGGGAAGTAAAAGGCAATATTTTGTTAGTGCAAATCTATGTCGACGACATTATTTTTGGAACTACGGATGATAACCTTTGCAAAAAATTCTCAAACTTAATGCAAGGGAAATTTGAAATGAGTAGTATGGGTGAGCTAAAGTATTTCTTAGGACTTCAGGTGAAACAATCTGAAGATGGAATCTTCATCTCTCACACGAAGTTCACCAAGGAGTTAATCAAGAAATTCAGAATGGAGAACGCAACCTCAATGAGGACTCTGATGGGCTCAAATATGACTCTGGACAAGGATGAGGAAGGGAAACCTTTTGATGAAACCAAATACAGGAGCATAATTGGATCCTTGCTCTACCTTACTGCCAGTAGAATAGACATAATGTTCTCAACATGTGTCTGTGCTAGATTTCAGGTGAACTCTAAGGAATCTCACTATGCCGTTGCAAAGAGGATTTTGAGATATCTTAAAGGCACACTAAATCAATTCCTTGGAAGAAGGCTTGTCTCGTGGAGTAGAAAGAAGCAAAATTGTGTGGCAATCTCAACAGCTGAATCAGAGTATATCTCTGCAGGAAGTTGCTATGCACAACTTCTGTGGATCAAAAATCAGCTTGAAGACTACAACTTGAAGTTGATGGAGATTCCGAAGTTCTGCGACTCATCAAGTGCCATAGCTATTGCAAATAATCCAGTCTCCCACAGCCGGACCAAACATATAGAGATATGCTACAGCTTCATCTGGGAGCATGTGGAGAACAAGGACATAAACCTCATGTATGTCCCGACGGATAAGCAAGTTGCAGACATTTTCACGAAGCCGCTTGATGAGACAAAATTCAATTTCTTCAATCTATAACTTGGTATGATGAACAAGGAATCTTGAAGAGAAGGCAAAAGGATCAAGACCAAAAATCAAAAAATCAAACTTATTCGAGAAGCCAAGTACTTCTCACGAGTCATTGTAAAAGATTCGTCGGGTAAAATCTTTACCTTCGATGAACTGGACTTATTCTAAAAAATTCATCGAGTAACGATAAGTTCTTCGACGAAATGAATCTCTCCATAAATATTTTTGTCGAATCATCCTTTCTCCATTTAATTCAACTTATTGGATCTGAAGAGTCTCTTCTTTTAACCTAAGGTACGCGCCCTCTCTCCCTTCAAAATATTAACACTATATAAAGACTTTATGGGTTTCACGTGTCACACACGCCATTCTCTTTGTCATTTATCGAACTCTCCGACGATTCATCTCCCAATCACCGCTCTCGTCTCCATCTACTCGCAATGTCTCGAAAAAGTAATGGATTCCTTCTTGTAGGGGGAGAGCTAGTCCGTGGAGGGTTCCCAAATGCTTCAAATGAATTCCATAATATCGTCCTTTGTTTAGAAGAGGCCCAGCTATCATTCATTCTCGAACACCCCTGTCGTGTTCTAGATAAGGAAGTGATAGAGTTCTTCAAGAATGCCTCCCTACGACAACATGGCAAGGTTATCAAATCATCAGTCAAGGACAAGGTCATCATGATGAATCTGTCCCGTCTAACAAAATTCCTGAGGTTGTCGAGAGTGGAAGAGGAAGATTGCTTGTTTGAAGAAGATCACATCAAAACATTGTTATTCTGTGGACTGCCTCGGGGCACCACCTCAGTTAGAAGAAAGAACATGAATGAAGAAGGGAAACTTCTCTCAGAAATCTTGGGAAAAGTTCTCCTATGCAAGGTAGGTTATCATGATTACCTCTCTAATGATATGATCAAGATGCTGGCAGGTGTCATTTGTAGAAAGAATGTAGATTGGGGATCTATTCTATTTGATAAAATTAAAGCAAGTCTGATGACTCCTAACTTTGGGAGGATCATCTCCTTATTTCTTAATCAAGTTGATGGCCATTTGTTTGATATGGCCTCTAGAAGTGCTCTTCATCCCATGAAAAGGATTGACTCTTCATTTATTCAAAGATGGGACAGGAAAATTATTAGGCCTGGTCTGAAGAGGCCTACTATAGAGGATAAAGAAGAAGAGAGTGAAGAAGAACCAAGATTAAAGAGGAAGAAAAGGACTAAATCAGTAAGAGCATCAGTCCAGTGGGAGGACATCAATGCTCAAGCTCTAGGTGTTTCTCCAGAAGCTCCATAAGTTCCTTCTCCTCCTTCCCATATTCCTTCTCCAAGAGCAAATGCTCAAGATAAATCTATTTCTGAGACTGAAGCTAAAGATGATCAAGATGATCATGATAGTAATGGTGATGATGGTGGAGAGCACCCCTGTGCTCAAATAAATGTAGCAATGGTAGATAGGAAGCAGCTGAGCAAGGCCGAGAATCCACATCTGGTGGAGTTCTTTTTGACACAGGTGCAGCCCCAAATGCAGATTCTGAGCATACAGAAGTTATTGCAAGTTCTGAGGGGGAGCAGAACAAAATAGTTGAGATAAGAGAAGAGGAGATAAGATCAGATGTCGTTGTACTCTTTGAACCCAACAAAGATGTGCAGTCTAAGATTACTCCAGCCTCTCCAAGTAAGGAAGACTCACATATCTTCATTTTTATTGGTGAAATCTTTGGAGCTCCTTCTCCAAGGCATGCTCCTGCAACACCCTCCTTTAATGAATTGTTACAAACAATTGAGGCTCTTCTCAGGACCCAAATAGAGCACTTTGAATTCTCCTTAAAGCAAGTCTTCCACAAGTCAGAGAGGTGGAAGCAGATGTTAGCAATCGTCTTGCTGCTATCAACCATAATTTGGGGATTTTAAGAAGAGAATTGGATGAAATGTTTGATGCTGCTGCTCAAGGCATGAATCTCTCCATGCAAGGAAGGTCTGCTCTATATCAGAAACCTTACACAGTCGATAGAGGTCAAGATATGCTGCTGAGATCTACAGAGGCAAATTCTCAAATTATTCATTCTGAAATAAGTGTCTTCAAGGAAGAAATTATCCAAACCCTTAATGAAGAAATTGGAAAGGGGGAGGAAAATATGTTAGCAAAAATGGATGAATTGAGCAGGGAAGTAGAAAGTACCATGAAAATAATGTCTATCAATTTCAGAATATCAGTTGGCTACATAAAGTCTTGACTGGAAGAGCTCCAGGTCAAAATGTTCAAGAGCAAGTCTTTCCAGATCAAGTTTTTTCCATGAGCAAGCTTTTGAGAAGCAACCATATGTTCCTACAGTTTCATACTCTCCTGTTTGGTCTGATCAGGAGGAGGTTGCAGAATATTCAAGGCTTCCTGCAAAGAAGAAAGAAAGCAGAACTGATCAAGTTTTGAGAGAGAGAAGGGGAGCTGGTATAATCTTGAGGGAACCAGCTGAAGAAAGAAGAAATCATGGTGAAAGATGGAGTCCTATTTCTAAAAATATAATCTTGGACACTTTCAATCTAATTGAAATCTCAAATGAAGAGCCTCAGAAATATTACCCTAAAAAAGAAATCAGCAAGCTCAAAGCATCAAAGTTAAAGAGAAGTTTTCACTTCAAAGAATATTGGTACACTAATCCAGATTCTCCTCCTCCTCCTCCAAAATATTATCCCAAGCCAAATGCATTTTTTGACAGGCAATTAAAGAAGAGCAAGAAAGAAAAGGCTAGAATGCCCTGAGCAAAGTGTTGTGACTGTGTGTTAAACTCTTAAAAACATTTATATCTGTATTAATGTTTTGTGGCTATCTCATTTAATAATGCCATTAATTTTGCTTGTGATTATGATTATCATCTGTGCAATTCATCTTAGTAGATAAGGTTCTGACTTCTTCACATGGGGAGAGATTGTTGGGTATTGTAGCCACAATAACCTTGATTTGAAGAAGTATCCCTTAAACTAAGGTGAATTGATATTGTATTTGATGTAGCATTTTAGTTATGTGTTTGCAGGATATCAATTGTAATGTACAAACCAATGTCAGGTTTCAATGGGTCAAAAAACATAGGTCTATGCAATGTAACTCCTCATTGTGTAGACCATGGTGTTGACTCATATGAAATCTCTCTATTGGGATGTATTTTATATTTAAACACTGTGGAAGATTCAAGGAAAAGCTGTTGCTGTCTAAACATTGGAAGAAAATAAATTTTCTAAGTATTTTCGTCGGGTAATGAATTTACTTTGTCGAGTAATACTAATCTTCTCGTGGAATTTTGACATAAGTTTCATCACGTCTCAACTTATTTTATCCGATTTAAATCGTCGTGTGTGAATTCGTCTTGTAAGGATTCGTCATGTGTGATTTTGTTGAATAATTCCCATCACTCGACGAATTGTATCAGCGCATTTTCTATTTCAAATTTGCAGGCGGCTTCCCTTTAGGGATTGTGCCATGTACAGTACACGTGGTGCTTATCCCATTAGTTTTGTTTCTAGCCGTATGAGAATGATATATATATATATATATATATTAAAGGGTTATTTCGTTTAACCCTAATCGTGCAAATCAAATTCAAGACATCGAAAGTTCCGTTGGCGTTCCTCTTGCTAAACGCAAAAGATGATCTTCTGCCGCCGACAAGCATCGTGCTCGATTCTTCTGCAAGTCCCGATTCAACAAGGTTCCTGTACTTGGATTTCTTCTATATTCTTCTAGATCTTGTTGGGTGGATAAGTGTTCAGATCAAAGCTTTCAAGAGAAAGAGTTTTCGTCTCCCTTACTCAAGTTCAGGATTTCATTTCTCAAGGAAGAAGAAGACATATTGTTTCAGATCTGAAGGAGTTGAATCTTTTGGAGATTCTTAGAGATTGGCTTTGTCAATCCAAAGTATTTTTAATACCTTTTACTTATTCTTGTAGGAAGTTTTGTCTTTCGAGTTCTTATAGATCCTAGATTAAAGGATCGAGTGTGTAGGAGAGTTTGTTCTCCGAGTTTGTCGGGGATGTGGTCTCCGAGCTTGTAGGAGTTGTGAACTCCGAGTTATAACTCCTACAACATTTCTGTAATATACTAGATTTTCATAATGATCCAGGGAAATTTTGCCCTGAAATTCTCAATAATGTTTACTGTAACAAGAGTTCACAAAAACCAATTCCTACGGAACTCAATCCTCAAAGTCTTGATTCCTTCAGGGATGAAGGTTCTCTTGATAATAAGTGCATGTTTCGGATTTCAAGAGTTGACCAAGGAAATAATTATTATCCATAAACCTTTAAGTGTGTAACAACAAGGGTATTATCCTAAGCTACCTTAGTCTTCATTAATCCTTAGGTCTACCACAATCGTGCGTAACAAAATTATTTCCAAACCCATATAACTTTATCTCCAAAAGTTTGATTCTTGAACAACATGTGTATCGTACCAAATTTATATGCACGCTGTAAAATTCAGATCGTTTAGATAAGTCGGATGGTCGGGGTGCACCGCTTTGGGTCTAGGGTTCACTTTATACACCCTGCACTAAAATAGGTGCCCAGGGAGTTATATTGCAGAGGCTTTTATGTTTCTAAGACAAGCTAAGTCAATATTTTAGTGGCCCAATAAACGAAGAAACAAGATTAGCCTCCCGTAATCTTGTGATGAGTTTCTTATATCCAAAAATATCAGCTCTCCATGTATGCATAAAATACCTATGGGTATACAGTTCTTGTGATTTGGATATGGTAAGGTTATCTACCCTCAAAATGCCATTTGTCGTAATTCTTTCTCAAGGATCGTGTGCCTATCCAATGGTCTTCTCTAAGTTGGGTTTCTCATTCCACATTTGACATCCTTTCTTTGTGATGGATTTCCGAGGGTGGGAGTGTGCAGTATTAGCTTCCAAGCACACAAGTAAGGCCTTACGAGTCTCATACTAATCCAATAGTACAATCACAAACACAAAAACCACTTAAGATTGTCCTAATTGTTTGCTTGAGGAGTGTTAATATCACTTGAAGTGATATGGGTATATCGGAGAGTAAGCCCTGAACACTCGCACACGCTTTCAACTCATTCTTTTAGTCACCTTGGGGTATCCTACTACTTGGTCAAAATAAACTTGAGGTTGATGTCGGACTAGGATACCTTAAGAGAAGTCTTGCTAAGTCAAACCAATACGGTGTACTACTCGGGTTGGCCTAATCTCATCGTTATGTGGACAAAATTATGTGATTTCCCATATGGACACACCACTACTTTCGCTGCTAGTTTGTCCTCAAACTAACTCGAGCGGGGGTTTCCCTAGGGTTTGTGGACTTCTTTTACTTGGATCGAAAGTCGGCTAAGCTGATACCAGTTTGTAAGACCCTCTTTTTTTGCTTTTAAACCGGGTCTTACTGCCCAGAACCGCCATCTTGTGGTGAGACCATTACACCTAATGGTCGTCGCCACAATACGCCGATCCTGCCGGCTAATCAACATCATCCAGGCCAACCACAATTCATAGTAATAGGAGCAAATAGAAGCAACAAGTCCACAAATCACATTAAATAAATAAATTACCTGATACAAAGTCCATCATGAGATTTAAAGTAAAAGAGGGCATATGCCCATTACATGTTCAAATATATGCATCAATACTCTCATCTTACTGTTTAGTGGAAGCAATCAACTCTGTCCTCATACACCTGTAGCTGTTGTTGCGACGACGCTTAGTGGATATTCTGCTCCACCCCATCTTCCTATCCTGTCTCCTGAACGGGGTCCTGCTGCTCCGGAACATCATCCCTAAAATGATATGGTCCACTGACCGTCAGTCTAAAGACTCAGCATATTCCTCACCGCCTCCACCCGCGACTCCTAGGCACCGTGCGGGAGGAATAAGCGGAGGACAAACAAGGGGTGATTCAAGAAGCAGGTGACAAGTGGTAATCTAGCAAGATTTTATAATTATAGAACATTAAATGATAACGATTCTACGCTAACAGAGTAAGGTGTGATAGCAATAAGTAACGACAATGCATTATAAGAAGCAAGTATAATAGATAAGAGCAGCTATGAAAGTAACCTTAACTTATATGCACACACAAAGGCACATAAGCTAAGGGATCTGGCAAGATATAAACTCATCGTATAAAAGAGCCCACACTGATTTATAAAATGAGGTCTTTGTTTATGCAATACAAAAAAGACAATGCAATATAAGAAGCAAGTATAATAATTAAGAGCAGCTATGAAAGTAACCTTAACTTATATGCACACACAAAGGCACATAAGCTAAGGGATCTGACAAGAAATAAACTCATCGTATAAAAGAGCCCATACTGATTTATACGATGAGGTCTCTGTTTATGCAGAAATGCTATGCTATGATATACAATGCAATGATGCAATGTTTGTATCATTATTTCATACACATGCAACTCACCCACACGACTCTGTACGTACAGACCTTTAGATCCCACTTTTCGGAGGTACCTAACCTCTCGGGCACCGCCCGTCGTGGTCAAACGGTGGTAGAGGAGCGGGCGTCTCCTCACCTAGGTGGGTATGTCACACTACCAGACCTAGGCCCTAACGTACGTTGTGATACCGGTACCCGGTACTCACGAGCTCTTGCGTACTAAACTGAATTGGCCAGGCAGGGTTTAGGGTATTTGTCCCGTCGGACGCGCAGTAAAACAACCTGGCCCCAATAAAATCACTAGCACTGCCGAGTCAACGAACTATTGTGGGTGTGACGACTAAGACAGAACCGAAGACCCATCACATCTTATACACCAGCAACATGCATTAGCCAATTACTACCGAGCCTCCAGCTCGCAATTCTATATCAACATTTATAAAGTAGAGCCTACCGCTCGCCAGACTATACCAGTCTTATATTTAAACTACGAGCCTTCCGCTCGCTAGACTACACTAGTCTTATATTTAAACTACGAGCCTACCGCTCGCTAGACTACACTAGTCTTATATTTAAACTACGAGCCTACCACTCGCTAGACTACACTAGTCTTTCCTTATAACTCGAGCCTAGCATTCGCAGGACTATCCCAGTCCTTCCTTATAACCCGAGCCTAACGCTCGCAGGACTATCCCATTCCTTCCTTATAACCCGAGCCTACCGCTCGTAGGACTATCCCAGTCCTTCCTTATAACCCGAGCCTACCGCTCGCAAGACTATCCCAGTCCTTCCTTATAACCCGAGCCTACCGCTCGTAGGACTATCCCAGTCCTTCCTTATAACCCGAGCCTGCCGCTCGCAGGACTATCCCAGTCCTTCCTTATAACCTGAGCCTACCGCTCGCAGGACTATCCAAGTCCTTCCTTATATAACCCGATCCAGTTTGGGATGAAAGATAACTTGTCAAGTTCTCCTACTTAACTAGTCTTGTTTATGATTTAGTTGATCTTAGAAGCTTATTGTTAGCCTCAGACTTCCGAAGGGTTACCCGATGAGGGGCTCGCAGCGGTACTAGGAAGTGTGGCGGGCTGACATCCCGAACTTCCTCTTCCCAAGGCACTTAATCTTGTTGGTATCTACCCTAGTCTACCTGATCCCCATTTTCCTCTCCAATTACATTAAATCTATAAGATGAGTTAAACTTGGCTCTTAGGAGTGGGGGAGTTCTTTTGAACTCCAACACCAACAATTGTGACCGGGTGCTGACTCTCCCATCGTCACATTCTAAGTTCGAGTTCCCTTCTTCACCGAGGAACTGCACACATTCAATTAACCTTCTCAGCCTTACTTGGACCCACACTCCTATTCTTCGTCATCCTTAATCCAGGGTTTGCCCTAGATACTTCTCGACTTCGCCCTTGAGTATTTACCGTAAGATGGCTCACCCGGCTAAGGGCAGTTCTACTTTCATATAATCACTTAGTGCCGATGAGTTGTGTGTGGGGCCCTTAATGAGGTCTAACCTCCTTTTCATATCACGGTGAATTCATACCATATAGTTTTCTAAATGCACACTTAAACCTTATTTCCCAAGATGGCCATAGAGATGCTTTCCCTAATAATCTGTAACTTCGTAATATTCAAAGAGCTAATAGTTCTATGTATGAAGGCTAGTGGTGGTCTATGTCATATAGATCAGGTTGGCTACTCGTAGACCAAATTGAGGTTGCGCTAGATTTGACTCCTATGGTGAGATCTTAAGCTTATCATGTCTAAATGAGTTCCTAGTTTTTGGCCATTGGCTCTTAATGGGTGACTAACCAAAACTCAGATATCAGACTTCATAATATTCTAAGGTGTTTACTCAAAAACTCTATTTAAAATGAACGGTGTGCAGACAAGGTTTTGTACCTTGAGTATCAATTAGATATTACTATAAGTTCTAATAATTTTACCTTAACATGGTATTGATCTAAGAACCTCAAACCCCAGGTCTCCCATTTCCAAGAATTACTTGGCCTTATTTATTATTTATTATTTTTGGTGTGCAGATAAGAGTTTACACTACAAGTGCTGGGCTAAGGCTTCGTTAAATTCTGGGGCAATTACTATAGTTCAATATTGGTCTAAAACTACCACCCCTAAGTCTCATATTAATCCAAGATGTATTTGACTTTAATTACCTTTTATTACATTCTTGCTAAATGCACCCAATGTTTAACTTAACAAATTACGGATTTGTACATGTCACACTAAAAATAGCATAGAAGGTGCTATACATAGCCAAATGACCTGAAATCAGTGGCATTTTAAAGGTGACATCAATATCTACATAATTCATATTGATCATTTCCTCCAGAAATGATCCTAACCTAGGTGGATTCAACATATAAGTGCTGTACAAATTGTTTAATTTAACAAAACACTATGGACTTGTCTCACCAAAAATGGTGTAGAATGAGTTCTACTTATCCAAATGACATAAAGTCAGTGGCATTTTAAAGGTAACCCCAATACCTACAATATTTATGTTGATTACTAATTCCAGAAGTAAACTTAACCTAGGTGGAATTAACATACAAGTGCTGTACAACATATTACATAACAAAACCTACTATGGACATGTCTCACCAAAAATGGTGTAGAATGAGTTGTACTTATCCAAATGACATAAAGTCAGTGGAATTTTAAAGGTAACCCCAATACCTACAATATTTATGTTGATTACTAATTCCAGAAGTGAACTTAACCTAGGTGGAATTAACAATCAAGTGTATTAGGGATTATTTACCTTAGCAAATTCACCTTTTATATACATGTCACACCAATCACAAATCTTTATGAATCTTGCATGGGAGATATATCCACATGCATTGATCCAACTTGCCCCAAAACATTGGTAAGAGACTTTGTATAACTTGGTCTACTATCCACCAAAGTTTGAGTGGAATTGACTTCAGAACACCTTAATCTATTACTTCCAAGGGAGATGAGATAATAATTAAGACCTTAGAAAAACATTACCACAAGATCTCTATTTTTAGTAGGATGTACATTAGGGCATGGCCTATGCATGCACCAAATTTCCAGACATTTAGAGTTAAATACTTCTCTAAATTAATTTATAAAAGAAGAAGGGCTCACATGTACATGCTACACACAAAAAAATGGTCTACACTAGAAAAATCATAAAGTGAGTTGTAGAGCTCCAAATTGAGCAAGGTAAATTTCTATGAGTTCCTTGGGTTCCTAGCTACAACATTCATATTGGACAGTACTACTGATTCAAAGCCTATAATTTTCCATATTTATTTTAGGGTTCCAACATTATATTAGTTTAATACTCATAAAGGAGGAGAAAATTCATACAGGGAGTTATAGTGCTCCATAAATCACGAAATTTTTACTGTAGATAGCTGGGAGCATGGGCTACAACTTTGGTATTCAAAGTTTCCTCTGAAAATGGGAGGAGGTATTTTTAATAAATTGTTTAAGGGGCAGCTGTTAAAGAGACATTTAATTTAACCAGGATATTATTAACAAAAATAATTGGGCTGCGGATAGGGATTTCACGCGAAATCAACGGCCCAGATTACGTCTTCCCCGATGAGCCTATGGTCCCGATTCATCGCGCCTGGACGGTTTTGCAGGCCGATTTCCGGTGAACTCCGGCCATCTCCGGCGAATCGGCCAAGCCACCACCTCCACGCGACCTAGGGCTATCCTCTGGCGGTGAGCACGCGGCCGGAGGTGGCCGGAGATGGCCTGCGGCATGTTGCGATTTTCCAGCCAAGAACAATGAAAAAAAGTAGTGGTGGATCACCATTACCTCGACGATTTTGAAAACGGAGAGATTATAGGACTAGCACAGGAGGAGGGGGAAAGGAACCTGCCTTGATTGAAGCTTGAGGTTGAGGGAACCCGAGCTCGCCATGTCCGACCACCTCCCTTGATCTCCAGCTCCCGATCTTGTTTCTGCATCAAATCCTCCTCTGCAGAGCTCCAGCTTGACTCCTCATGAGCTTCTGAAGCTAATCGTGAGGAGAATTGAGAGGGATAGGGGGTATATGGCTTCAAGCCATTATGGCCATTCGGCCAGCCACCTTGCCGCCCCTCTCAGCCAATCAACAGCTCCTCCTCTCTGCCCCAAACTGAATGAAATTAATCCCCCAGCTCAGGGGAGAGCTTGGGGAAGGGAAGTGGGTGCCATTTGGCACTCATTCCTCATTTTCTTCTTCCTTGTCCCCTTGTCCTCTTCCTCCAACATTTACACCTAGGACAAAGCATTCATTTCCCCCCAACTTTCGAGTTCCAGCATGCCTAGGGTCTGGTCACCATGTGGGCTGACCAATTGAGTCAAGAGATTGGGCTAAGTCTACTTGATTTAAGCTTTGGGCTCACTTGACCCAAATATGCCAATTTGGGGATTTTTGGGTTTGGGCTTGACTAAAGCTCACACCACTTAATATGATTGACCCACATTATTGTCTGGGACCCTATGGACCCATTCCAAGATGAATTGAGTCATGGTGGGGTCATATGGGGCATGATTGCACTTATTTGCCTATAGGGGCCATTTGGGTATTTTGGTGATTTTGCCCTAATTCTCCAAATTTGAATGTGCCCCTTGGCTTGCCTATGTCTCATTCATTCCTCTTAGTGTTTAGGTAGGGTTGTGCTAGGTCAATTTGGCCAATTTGGGGCTAATTAGAACCTAAAGGGTATAATTGGTAACTTGGGCAAATTGGTAATTCGCCCAATTTCCTCAAAATTGGCTTACACAAAGGGTCCAATGTGGGGCCATTAGACTCCCTAAGTGGCCCAAGAGTGTTAGGGGTGATCAATTTGATCACAATGGGTCAATTGAAGTTCAATTTAAGTTTTTAGTACTAATAGGTCAATTTGGGGCTTTTTAGTAATTAACCCAATTTCCCCAAATTGATGGCCCTATGATGGGGCTTTTGGGTCCATTAGGTCCCCTAGGGAATTTTCCATATTAGGGTGGGTCCAATTTGATCATTTGGGGTTCAATTGACCTTAATCATGGAGGTTTGACCTAGGGTAGCTCAAGGTTGACTTTTGGTCAATTTGACCAATTTGGTTGACCCCAAGGGTTCCTAGTGGTCTTACTCACCTCCTTGGATGGTCATAGGGGTCATGATGAGTTTATGTTGATTTGTTGGAGTCTTTTGGACACCTCTGAGCTAGGACATCAAAATTTGCTACATGCACACCAAAGTGTGTTAAGAGGGGTGCGGCCCACTCATCTCAGAGTATACCAGGCCGCATGGGCCCACTTAGCATCGTGCCAAGTATCCCGGGCCCCCCCTCAGAGGGCTGCAGCCCAACTGGCCCAACCCGTCTCCTTCCCTGGTCTCAGGAAGGCGGGTTGTTGAGGTCATCTCCCAGGATTCGATCCCATGACCTCCTTCATAAGAAGCTCTCCAAGCAGCCCTCATCACCCAACTGCGCTGCAGCGTAGCTGGGTGATGAGGGCTGCTTGGAGAGCTTCTTATGAAGGAGGTCATGGGATCGAATCCTGGGAGATGACCTCAACAACCCGCCTTCCTGAGACCAGGGAAGGAGACGGGTTGGGCCAGTTGGGCTGCAGCCCTCTGAGGGGGGGCCCGGGATACTTGGCACGATGCTAAGTGGGCCCATGCGGCCTGGTATACTCTGAGATGAGTGGGCCGCACCCCTCTTAACAAAAACCGGTTTTGTTAAGAGGGGTGCGGCCCACTCATCTCAGAGTATACCAGGCCGCATGGGCCCACTTAGCATCGTGCCAAGTATCCCGGGCCCCCCCTCAGAGGGCTGCAGCCCAACTGGCCCAACCCGTCTCCTTCCCTGGTCTCAGGAAGGCGGGTTGTTGAGGTCATCTCCCAGGATTCGATCCCATGACCTCCTTCATAAGAAGCTCTCCAAGCAGCCCTCATCACCCAACTGCGCTGCAGCGTAGCTGGGTGATGAGGGCTGCTTGGAGAGCTTCTTATGAAGGAGGTCATGGGATCGAATCCTGGGAGATGACCTCAACAACCCGCCTTCCTGAGACCAGGGAAGGAGACGGGTTGGGCCAGTTGGGCTGCAGCCCTCTGAGGGGGGGCCCGGGATACTTGGCACGATGCTAAGTGGGCCCATGCGGCCTGGTATACTCTGAGATGAGTGGGCCGCACCCCTCTTAACAAAGTGTATTCCTCCTTAACTTATGGAATTCATGGGGCCTCCTTGGCCCATTTCGGTCTCTTAGAGCAATGCCATGACCTCGTCATGACAAAATGCATCTTAGGGGTCTAGTTGTTTTGGGGATGTTACAAATTCTAATAACCGAAGAAACAATTTCGTCCCCGAAATTTAGGTTTAGGTCCACGGGAGTTAAAGTTCAGGATATACTTGGATGAATTAGTAGTTTTAATGCAGTATGGCTCCCGGATAATATTGGAGATGGTAGGTCTAGTTCACATTGCCTAATCCTTAGTTTCTCTGATGTGCCTTTCGTTAAATCCTACTATGCCCGTAACCAAGGTTTTCTTCCCGGGGGTTCTTAAGTAATTTTCAGTTGATGGTGTATAAGTAGAGGAGGGAAGACATAGATTGAAGTGAATTTACACATTCGCAAGGCGAGTGTGTAACTCAATTGAGCCCTATAATCTATAGTATGGTGTCTTTGTAAGTATACAATTCTCGATCCGGTCTCAAATATTGCACGAGGCCTACCACTTACTGATCAACCATCAATAAGATATGATGTCATGAATTGATCTCTAAATCATTTCCCAAGTCTTGTACGTGATTTCAACTCTTCATAATGTCATATTTGTTTTGGCCTCACTCCTATTTCTTTTCATAATTATGGGGTCTCCAATTTGTACCCCAAGTATCAGTTATCATGGGTCAGTAGGTTTAACAGAATTTTCAGAGACTAATCATGATCCAAGACAGTGTTCAGCAGAAGTTCATAGTTTTCCTCCTCAAAATAATTCTAGAAGATTAATTGTGTGGCTAAGGTTACAAAACCCATTTCGTGAAAGAAGTATGATAACTAATCAAAAGTTAAGTATATTAAAAATTTTATAGGTTCAATGGAGACTACAAAATAAACTTGAGGTTGATGTCGGACTTGGATACCTTAAGAGAAGTCTTGCTAAGTCAAACCAATACGGTGTACTAGTCGGGTTGGCCTAATCTCATCGTTATGTGGACAAAATTATGTGATTTCCCGTATGGGCACACCACTGCTTTCGCTGCTAGTTTGTCCTCAAACTAACTCGAGCGGGGGTTGCCCTAGGGTTTGTGGACTTCTTTTACTTGGATCGAAAGTCGGCTAAGCTGATACCAGTTTGTAAGACCCTCTTTTTTTTTGCTTTTAAACTGGGTCTTACCGCCCAGAACCGCCGTCTTGTGGTGAGACCATTACACCTAATGGTCGTCGCCACAATACGCCGATCCTGCCGGCTAATCAACAACATCCAGGCCAACCACAATTCATAGTAATAGGAGCAAATAGAAGCAACAAATCCACAAATCACATTAAATAAATAAATTACCTGATACAAAGTCCATGATGAGATTTAAAGTAAAAGAGGGCATATGCCCATTACATGTTCAAATATATGCATCAATACTCTCATCCTACTTTTTAGTGGAAGCAATCAACTCTGTCCTCATACACCTGTAGCTACTGTTGCGACGACGCTTAGTGGATATTCTGCTCCACCCCGTCTTCCTATCCTGTCTCCTGAACGGGGTCCTGCTGCTCCGACACATCATCCCTAAAATGATATGGTCCACTGACTGTCAGTCTAAAGACTCAGCATATTCCTCACCGCCTCCACCCGCGACTCCTAGGCACCGTGCGGGAGGAAGAAGCGGAGGACAAACAAGGGGTGATTCAAGAAGCAGGTGACAAGTGGTAATCTAGCAAGATTTTATAATTATAGAACATTAAATGATAACGATTCTACGCTAGCAGAGTAAGGTGTGATAGCAGTAAGTAACGACAATGCATTATAAGAAGCAAGTATAATAGATAAGAGCAGCTATGAAAGTAACCTTAACTTATATGCACACACAAAGGCACATAAGCTAAGGGATCTGGCAAGATATAAACTCATCGTATAAAAGAGCCCACACTGATTTATAAAATGAGGTCTTTGTTTATGCAATACGAAAAATACAATGCAATATAAGAAGCAAGTAAAATAATTAAGAGCAGCTACGAAAGTAACCTTAACTTATATGCACACACAAAGGCACATAAGCTAAGGGATCTGGCAAGAAATAAACTCATCGTATAAAAGAGCCCATACTGATTTATACGATGAGGTCTCTGTTTATGCAGAAATGCTATGCTATGATATACAATGCAATGATGCAATGTTTGTATCATTATTTCATACACATGCAACTCACCCACACGACTCTGTACGTACAGACCTTTAGTTCCCACTTTTCGGAGGTACCTAACCTCTCGGGCACCGCCCGTCGTGGTCAAACGGTGGTAGAGGAGCGGGCGTCTCCTCACCTAGGTGGGTATGTCACACTACCAGACCTAGGCCCTAACGTACGTTGTGATACCGGTACCCGGTACTCACGAGCTCCTGCGTACTAAACTGAATTGGCCAGGCAGGGTTTAGGGTATTTGTCCCGTCGGACGCGCAGTAAAACAACCTGGCCCCAATAAAATCACTAGCACTGCCGAGTCAACGAACTATTATGGGTGTGACGACTAAGACAGAACCGAAGACCCATCACATCTTATACACCAGCAACATGCATTAGCCAATTACTACCGAGCCTCCAGCTCGCAATTCTATATCAACATTTATAAAGTAGAGCCTACCGCTCGCCAGACTATACCAGTCTTATATTTAAACTACGAGCCTTCCGCTCGCTAGACTACACTAGTCTTATATTTAAACTACGAGCCTACCGCTCGCTAGACTACACTAGTCTTATATTTAAACTACGAGCCTACCACTCGCTAGACTACACTAGTCTTTCCTTATAACTCGAGTCTAGCATTCGCAGGACTATCCCAGTCCTTCCTTATAACCCGAGCCTAACGCTCGCAGGACTATCCCATTCCTTCCTTATAACCCGAGCCTACCGCTCGTAGGACTATCCCAGTCCTTCCTTATAACCCGAGCCTACCGCTCGCAAGACTATCCCAGTCCTTCCTTATAACCCGAGCCTACCGCTCGTAGGACTATCCCAGTCCTTCCTTATAACCCGAGCCTGCCGCTCGCAGGACTATCCCAGTCCTTCCTTATAACCTGAGCCTACCGCTCGCAGGACTATCCAAGTCCTTCCTTATATAACCCGATCCAGTTTGGGATGAAAGATAACTTGTCAAGTTCTCCTACTTAACTAGTCTTGTTTATGATTTAGTTGATCTTAGAAGCTTATTGTTAGCCTCAGACTTCCGAAGGGTTACCCGATGAGGGGCTCGCAGCGGTACTAGGAAGTGTGGCGGGCTGACATCCCGAACTTCCTCTTCCCAAGGCACTTAATCTTGTTGGTATCTACCCCAGTCTACCTGATCCCCATTTTCCTCTCCAATTACATTAAATCTATAAGATGAGTTAAACTTGGCTCTTAGGGGTGGGGGAGTTCTTTTGAACTCCAACACCACCAATTGTGACCGGGTGCTGACTCTCCCGTCGTCATATTCTAAGTTCGAGTTCCCTTCTTCACCGAGGAACTGCACACATTCAATTAACCTTCTCAGCCTTACTTGGACCCACACTCCTATTCTTCGT
Source organism: Dactylorhiza incarnata (assembly GCA_033032865.1). Taxonomy (NCBI): domain Eukaryota; kingdom Viridiplantae; phylum Streptophyta; class Magnoliopsida; order Asparagales; family Orchidaceae; genus Dactylorhiza; species Dactylorhiza incarnata. The sequence goes on from JAWHQI010000078.1 coordinate 786,191, forward strand.
CATCCTTAATCCAGGGTTTGCCCTAGATACTTCTCGACTTCACCCTTGAGTATTTACCTTAAGATGGCTCACCCGGCTAAGGGCAGTTCTACTTTCATATAATCACTTAGTACCGATGAGTTGTGTGTGGGGCCCTTAATGAGGTCTAACCTCCTTTTCATATCACGTTGAATTCATACCATATAGTTTTCTAAATGCACACTTAAACCTTATTTCCCAAGATGGCCTTAGAGATGCTTTCCCTAATAATCTGTAACTTCGTAATATTCAAAGAGCTAATAGTTCTATGTATGAAGGCTAGTGGTGGTCTATTTCATATAGATCAGGTTGGCTACTCGTAGACCAAATTGAGGTTGCGCTAGATTTGACTCCTATGGTGAGATCTTAAGCTTATCATGTCTAAATGAGTTCCTAGTTTTTGGCCATAGGCTCTTAATGGGTGACTAACCAAAACTCAGATATCAGACTTCATAATATTCTAAGGTGTTTACTCAAAAACTCTATTTAAAATGAACGGTGTGCAGACAAGGTTTTGTACCTTGAGTATCAATTAGATATTCCTATAAGTTCTAATAATTTTACCTTAACATGGTATTGATCTAAGAACCTCAAACCCCAGGTCTCCCATTTTCCAAGAATTACTTGACCTTATTTATTATTTATTATTTTTGGTGTGCAGATAAGAGTTTACACTACAAGTGCTGGGCTAAGGCTTCGTTAAATTCTGGGGCAATTACTATAGTTCAATATTGGTCAAAAACTACCAACCCTAAGTCTCATATTAATCCAAGATGTATTTGACTTTAATTACCTTTTATTACATTCTTGCTAAATGCACCCAATGTTTAACTTAACAAATTACGGATTTGTACATGTCACACTAAAAATAGCATAGAAGGTGCTATGCATAGCCAAATGACCTGAAATTAGTGGCATTTTAAAGGTGACATCAATATCTACAGAATTCATTGATCATTTCCTCCATAAATGATCCTAACCTAGGTGGATTCAACATATAAGTGTTGTACAAATTGTTTAACTTAACAAAACACTATGGACTTGTCTCACCAAAAATGGTGTAGAATGAGCTGTACTTATCCAAATGACATAAAGTCAGTGGCATTTTAAAGGTAACCCCAATACCTACAATATTTATGTTGATTACTAATTCCAGAAGTAAACTTAACCAAGGTGGAATTAACATACAAGTGTTGTACAACATATTACATAACAAAACCTACTATGGACATGTCTCACCAAAAATGGTGTAGAATGAGTTGTACTTATCCAAATGACATAAAGTCAGTGGCATTTTAAATGTAACCCCAATACCTACAATATTTATGTTGATTACTAATTCCAGAAGTGAACTTAACCTAGGTGGAATTAACAATCAAGTGCTATTAGGGATTATTTAACTTAGCAAATTCACCTTTTATATACATGTTACACCAATCACAAATCTTTATGAATCTTGCATGGGAGATATATCCACATGCATTGATCCAACTTGCCCCAAAACATTGGTAAGAGACTTTGTATAACTTGGTCTACTATCCACCAAAGTTTGAGTGGAATTGACTTCAGAACACCTTAATCTATTACTTCCAAGGGAGATGAGATAATAATTAAGACCTTAGAAAAACATTACCACAAGATCTCTATTTTTAGTAGGATGTACATTAGGGCATGGCCTATGCATGCACCAAATTTCCAGACATTTAGAGTTAAATACTTCTCTAAATTAATTTATAAAAGAAGAAGGGCTCACATGTACATGCTACACAAAAAAAATGGTCTACACTAGAAAAATCATAAAGTGAGTTGTAGAGCTCCAAATTGAGCAAGGTAAATTTCTATGAGTTCCTTGGGTTCCTAGCTGCAACATTCATATTGGACAGTACTCCTGATTCAAAGCCTATAATTTTCCATATTTATTTTAGGGTTCCAACACTATATTAGTTTAATACTCATAAAGGAGGAGAAAATTCATACAGGGAGTTATAGTGCTCCATAAATCACGAAATTTTTACTGTAGATAGCTGGGAGCATGGGCTACAACTTTGGTATTTAAAGTTTCCTCTGAAAATGGGAGGAGGTATTTTTAATAAATTGTTTAAGGGGCAGCTGTTAAAGAGACATTTAATTTAACCAGGATATTATTAACAAAAATAATTGGGCTGCGGATAGGGATTTCACGCGAAATCAACGACCCAGATTACGTCTTCTCCGATGAGCCTATGGTCCCGATTCACCGTGCCTGGACGGTTTTGCAGGCCGATTTCCGGCGAACTTCGGCCATCTCCGGCGAATCAGCCAAGCCACCACCTCCACGCAACCTAGGGCTATCCTCTGGCGGTGAGCACGCGGCCGAAGGTGGCCGGAGATGGCCTGCGGCATGTTGCAATTTTTCGGCCAAGAACAATGAAAAAAAGAGCTGTGGATCACCATTACCTCGACGATTTTGAAAACGGAGAGATTAGAGGACTAGCACAGGAGGAGGGGGAAAGGAACCTGCCTTGATTGAAGCTTGAGGTTGAGGGAACCCGAGCTCACCATGTCCGACCACCTCCCTTGATCTCCAGCTCCCGATCTTGTTTCTGCATCAAATCCTCCTCTGCAGAGCTCCAGCTTGACTCCTCATGAGCTTCTGAAGCTAATCGTGAGGAGAATTGAGAGGGATAGGGGGTATATGGCTTCAAGCCATTATGGCCATTCGGCCAGCCACCTTGCCGCCCCTCTCAGCCAATCAACAGCTCCTCCTCTCTGCCCCAAACTGAATGAAATTAATCCCCCAGCTCAGGGGAGAGCTTGGGGAAGGGAAGTGGGTGCCATTTGGCACTCATTCCTCATTTTCTTCTTCCTTGTCCCCTTGTCCTCTTCCTCCAACATTTACACCTAGGACAAAGCATTCATTTCCCCCAAAATTTCGAGTTCCAGCATGCCTAGGGTCTGGTCACCATGTGGGCTGACCAATTGAGTTAAGAGATTTGGCTAAGTCTACTTGATTTAAGCTTTGGGCTCACTTGACCCAAATATGCCAATTTGGGGATTTTTGGGTTTGGGCTTGACTAAGGCTCACACCACTTAATATGATTGACCCACATTATTGTCTGGGACCATATGGACCCATTCCAAGATGAATTGAGTCATGGTGGGGTCATATGGGGCATGATTGCACTTATTTGCCTATAGGGGCAATTTGGGTATTTTGGTGATTTTGCCCTAATTCTCCAAATTTGAATGTGCCCCTTGGCTTGCCTATGTCTCATTCATTCCTCTTAGTGTTTAGGTAGGGTTGTGCTAGGTCAATTTGGCCAATTTGGGGCTAATTAGAACCTAAAGGGTATAATTGGTAACTTGGGCAAATTGGTAATTCGCCCAATTTCCTCAAAATTGGCTTACACAAAGGGTCCAATGTGGGGCCATTAGACTCCCTAAGTGTCCCAAGAGTGTTGGGGTGATCAATTTGATCACAATGGGTCAATTGAAGTTCAATTTAAGTTTTTAGTACTAATAGGTCAATTTCGGGCTTTTTAGTAATTGACTCAATTTCCCCAAATTGATGGCCCTATGATGGGGCTTTTGGGTCCATTAGGTCCCCTAGGGAAGTTGCCATATTAGGGTGGGTCCAATTTGATCATTTGGGGTTCAATTGACCTTAATCATGGAGGTTTGACCTAGGATAGCTCAAGGTTGACTTTTGGTCAATTTGACCAATTTGGTTGACCCCAAGGGTTCCTAGTGGTCTACTCACCTCCTTGGATGGTCATAGGGGTCATGATGAGGTTATGTTGATTTGTTGGAGTCTTTTGGACACCTCTGAGCTAGGACATCAAAATTTGCTACATGCACACCAAAGTGTATTCCTCCTTAACTTATGGAATTCATGGGGCCTCCTTGGCCCATTTTGGTCTCTTAGAGCAATGCCATGACCTCGTCATGACAAAATGCATCTTAGGGGTCTATTTGTTTTGGGGATGTTACACCGTTAGTCAAAAAGACTAAGCCTTATGTTCCTCACCCCACCCCCAATGGCTCCTAGGCACCGTGCGGGAGGATGAAGCGGAGGACAGCAAGGGGTATAACAAAGAGCAGGTGACAGTGGTACAGGAAATGTTTCTACACTACACATGTGTATATATATAACTGAAGCATTAAAGGGTCATAGTAAGAGCAGGTAAAGAATAAGTAAAGTGCAGTAAGTAAAGATAATAGTAATAGAAAAGTAACCATTGATTTATCGGAATGCCCATACAAACCTATAGACCAAGGGGTCGTTTAGCTATAGGAAGTCCCATAACCGACTTATACGATAGGGGTAAGGGCTGAAATGCAATGTTTATGCTATGGCAGGCAAGGTATGCAGTTATGCTATGTTCATACAAGTGCAACTCACCCACTTCGACTCTTTGCGCATAGACCTTTAGTTCCCCCTTTTTGGAGCTAGCAAGACTCCCAGGATACTCCCGTAGTCGCAAATGGAAGCGGTGGATTGGGCCTCGCCCACCTCTAGGTTGGTATTCACACTACCCTACCTAGACTTATCGTACGCCTCAACGCAAAACCACGGAGCATTTGCGTACTCTTACTGGCTGGACCACCAGACTTTCAAGGCTAAGTGCAAATTCCACACTTGCCAAGTCAACGTATTGACGTTGGTGTGAAAGACCATCCAATACCGGAGACCCGCCACCTTCATGCACATGCAACATGTTCTACTACCTATCTCCGAGCCATAGGCTCCCCGGGCTAACCCGCCCGTTACCATAACCTTCTGAGCCACCGGCTCGCCGGACCAACCCGTCCGCACCAACGATATTTCTGAGTCACAAGCTCACTAGACTAACTAGTCTGCTGCTACAACCACCGAGCCTACCGCTCGTACAACCAAACCAACTAACCTCCCATAACTACGGGGTGTGCGTGTGTGCGTTATTGAGTTAATCTTGTATAACAACTTCTTACTCCTACGACTTTTGGTTAATCTTGGACTTCCCGAGGATTACCCTGTAAGGGGCTCGCTACGGTACTAGGAACTGTAATGGGATGACACCCCAAAGTTCCCTTTCTCAAGACACTTAGTGTTGTTGGTATCTACCCATAAGAACACCCTCCTTGTTATTACACTTGAATTACCCCTAAGCATTTTATGACAGGCTAAGGGAAAGACGATCTTTCGTCAATCCCGAGCACCACTTTACCCTTAACTCACTAAGCACACTGTCATCACCTAAACCCCTTTCTGGTGACCAAAATCTCTTTATCCTGACCATGTACACCAACTACATGCCATTCCCACTTAGTAGGCCACTAGTTACCCAAGTTCCACAGTTTTACTAAACGCAGACCAAACTAACTATATGAAGCTTATAACTAGAGGTACTCCAAATATTCATCCAACTGACTCAAGATATTTACTGGAGATCTATCATGATGTTATAAGACTAAATCCAGAGAATCATATTTTTCCTAATTTATTTAGCATTTATTTTAATTTCTCCAAACATTTGCCAAGTATGAAATTGAACATGAAGTATAATAAATTCTCATGATATGGCTCTTCAAAAATCATGATAATTCTAGGATGACAAAATAATAGCAAATACATCATATCATATTTTTACAGTAAGAATTGTCCTCTAATTTAATTATTTATCATCCATCCAAAATTGTAATTTTATGAAGGAACCACCAAAAAGATCAATAGTAAAAATATGGGAAAAATACCAAACTCTTGTATTCATCAGAAAAGGCTACTGACTAAGTCTCAGGATTTAAGGAAATCACTTTCTCACTAAAATAAATACTTTAATGAAACCTCAAATTAAATGAATTGTGAAGTAGCCTACTGATTTAAGTATTCCAAAATTCTATAAAATTCATAGAGCTTCCTAATGCTCTGAAATGTCCTATCACCAATTTGCACAATTTAACAATGAGTATTGGACCCTCAATTAGTTTTCTTAAGTCTAAATCAAAATAGGTGCCTTGTGAATGAAGTACATGTTAAATCATTCAATTAAATTCACAAAATTACCAAAGGTGTATATCATGATAACATAGACACTACCCAAGTTTCATCACCATCCAAGGCATTTTGATCCTGTAATCATCTCTTATAAGAAATTTCTCTAAAGGGATTATGACCTAATTCAAAAGGAATAATTTCTCCCAAAATTCCTATAAAATTACCCAGGGCCTATTTATATCCTATGAACTTATCCACCAAGTTTCATAGACATCCAGGGAATTTTGACCACATGGCCTTCACAAGGTTCTAAATGCACTCCCAGGAATAAAACTAGTGTTCTAGGGCTTAATCACCTCTACACCACCCCAAACCACTCATGGGGATACTTTAGGTGATCCTAAACCAGTTACCAATGTGTAACTTCATGGTGATGAGTTTTGACCACCATACCCCAAGGTAAACACCATACCCTAACTTTGACCCTATTTGACCTAACTTGGGTTTACAAAATACTCAAACAAAACAGTCCCAATTGGGCTGAGAATTTTACCTAGGTCATACAATAACCCTAAGGAGCACCCACCAAAATTTGGCGGGCATTGGAAGTCTTTTGACCCACTATTTAATTAATATATTAATTATGAAATTATTTCAAAAACCTTAGAAAAGGTTCTCCTAAAAATCCCATCTTTGGATATGATGTGTGTGTAGGTATAAGTAGACTATGTTTCAAATCTCAAGTCCATATATTTTCCCAATCAAAAGTTATTCAAAAAATGGTGGTTGTCCTACACTAGGGACCAGCCCCACCAAAATGGACCTACAGGGTGCTACAGAACTCCTTTTGAGGTGAAATCAGTTTTAAAATAATGTAGACTCCAAGGGCTACAACTTTGGTGTTGACCACTTTTTCTGTAGAGGGCCTAAGTATTTTTAAAAATTAGATCTAGGTACAGCAAAATAAGTGACATAAATTGCATAAACATTTATTTACATAACTGTTTCTGTGTTCGACAAAAATTAAATATCACTCGACGAAAGCAGAACAACTCTGCGTTTGATGATCTCAACTGCGCTCGACGAAGGCAGAACAACTCTGCGTTTGACAAAATATTCGTTCGATGAAATAAGAGCATAACAACGCTCGACTAATACTGAATTAAACAGCGCTCGACTAAATTCTATTATAACAGCGCTCGACTAATCTAACAGATATAAGCGCTCGACGAAAGCAGTGCAAATTTTCGTTCGACGAAATATTTCGTTCGACTAATTAAATGAAATAACGTAAACAGTATAACATTTAATATAAGATCTTGCACAGATTTTGAAGCACCTTTGGATGGTATCAGGCCGTCTTCTTCCTCCAGTCAACAGCTGGGATCAACCGCGCCTGGGATGCCTTCCTCCTTGTTTTCCCGGCCATCTAAGCGCCGCCACTACCGGCCAATGCCACCACCACCTTCGTCGAGGTGGTGGCCGGCGATTAACGGTGGTTTGCCGGCCGGAGGTGGTCGGAACAGCGATTTTAGGTCGGGATTTAAGCTCCAAAAACGGAGCTCTCGGCCTACCAGATTGGGGGCCAATTGGCCCCATTCCTTGCGGCCAACTTGATAAGATCTATCCACTGAGAGAGAGGAGAAGAACCAGACCTTCAATCGGGCTTGATGGTGGTTGCTTCCCAGATTTGCCATGGCCAACCCCTTCAGGTTGTGCTCCTTGCCGATCTGAGCCTCCACTACACGGTTTCCTCTGGAAGGTTGGGGGTTTCACTCCACTCAGTCTTTTGAAGATGATAGAGATCTTAATCGTGGGAGAGGGGTGGTTATACCTTGAATGCCATTAATGGCCATCAAAGGAGAATTTCGGCAATGGTTAAAACCGCCAAAATCAGCCCCCATGTGGGCTGGAAAACCTCCTAAACTTCTTAAAACTGATAGAGGGAGTGAATCCCATCAATTGGGGAGGGATTTGAAGGATCAATTGCATTTAATCCCATGAATGCTCTATTTCTCTCTCTTCGATTTGGGGGAAACTTCCCTTTTCTCTCTCCTACTCACCAATTACAGATTTTTAAGAGGTAAATTCAGAAATCAGCAAGCCCACTAGATGGTGGATCTCCTTAATTGGGCCTAGCCCAAATAGATTGGGTTAGATTAGGTTAAATTTATGTATTTTGACCTAAATTAAGCTTGAGTTTGACATTGGTCAAATTGACCAATTGGGTTGACCCCAAAGGGTGGCTTGGGCTCCATTGACTTCCCTTAAAGGTTAGGAAGGTCTAGGTAGGGTCAATTTGACAAGGTGAGGGTGAATTGCCCCTTATTAGGGCACTTTGACCAATTTAGGGTTTAAGGCAAATTGGTCAAATTGGAGGCCCCATGATGGGGATTTTTGGTCCATTAGGATCCTAGTACCCATACAAGGGTAGGGGCATGGTCAATTTGGCATGGTGGGGGCCAATTGACCTTAATTGAGCTAGATTGACCAATTTAGGGTTAAGGTTGACTTTAGTCAAATTGGCCTCTTAGGTTGACCCCAATGGGTCACCGGTGCTTCAAGGAGACCTCTAATGGGTTAGGGATGATAATGTGGGGTCAAGGTTCAAGGTGGGGTCCTAAAGTCCAACCCTAGGCTTGGTATCTGAAACTTGCTATTTGCAGACCACTTGGGTTTTCTCCTTCTCACATATGTTCACAAGGTCTTGAGCTCTTCCTATGGTTTTGTCATGACCTAGTCATGACAAAACCAACTTAGGGGTCTAGCTATTTGGGGGATGTTACAAATCCCAATAAACAAAAAAAAATTCGTCCTCGAAATTCAGGCTAGGCTTGCGGGGTTTTTCACCAAGAGTGACTGAACGTAACATCCCCTAAGAATTGAAACTATTCCTGGCTCGAAGAGCATCGACTATCTCTGCCACACCAGCTCTAGTGGCTCCCATGTGTGCTCCACCTGTCCATAATTTTACAATATGATTTTTACATACGAAATCTTCTTGCGTCACAAGACTCGCACCGTCGTATCGTCTATACTGACCGGGATGACCTAGCTACCTTGGTCAATCTATCCTCAATCTTCCACTCTAACCTAGGCAGATTCTTATGCCTCTAAAGATTTCTTCACACATTCAATTTCTTACTCCTTCAGGTGCGTCCGAGTAATCACTCATCTCTACTCTATAACTTTTGCAGTTCTAACTATTGATGGAACTACTCAGATTGTCTAGCGTCCCAATCATCCTTAAATTTTAATGGTGGTGCACTTGTGAACATTTCTGAGTACATGTTAACCAACCACAATTAGTATCCATGTTGGTAAGACGACTCCCAATCATTTTCTACGTGGAGTTTGATTAATAAGGTATACGGGTAAAATCTTTTGAAACCCTAAGATTTTCACAAGTCAATTTTATCAAGAAAATATCTTCACGTTTATTTCACCGAATTCTTATCACTTCCACATATGCTAGTCTCGATCACTTTCGAATGGTCCAAGGTAAGATAAACTTAGATTTTTTTTTATCATAGTAAACTTAAACACTATATTCTAATTCCAAATAGTCATCGTCCAAGATCTTTGGTTATTCATCATCATAGCTCCCAAGGTATAAGGGCTATTATTGTAGTTAAAATTATCTACCAAGACAGGGCGTGATTTTTAACGAATCATAAATTAATCACTTTCGAAGCCCCAAACTACCAGAACTTTCAAATATAACTAAAGCTTGCACGACCTAATTTCAGTTCCCAACTTCTAGAAGGGCATCTGCATCCCTAAGTAATTAATCTCAGCAACTTACATTTCCAATGATTCAACTAAGGTCAAGTTGTTGTTCTATCTACGATGTCCTTTCATTGTCCTGGTAATACCTCAGATCGTCATTCCAGACCTACCTTTACACCATCTCATCTTTGTCGAAGTAACATCGAATATGATCAACCTCAAAATCATTATTGTTCACTACACAAAATTTTTCTAACTTAGGTCTAAGGGAAATCCAAGTCCGTCATTAATTTGCCCAATAAACAAAAGGTAAGCCCCAATAAACAAAAGATTAGCCTCTATCTATTTTTTGGAGAAGAATCTTCAATATCACCATGTTATACTCGTCCTAGGTATGCAAGCAATCCTTAGGGCACACAACCTTAGACTTGGGGTTCTATCTTGAGACTTGTTGGTATACTCCACACTTTAGACTCTTCTAGGTACCCTCTACTACAACCTTATCAGGATCAACATGTCACCCAATCCCAAACAGGTCCCTTCTGAACTTCAATTCTTATCGGACCCTCAGTGCTTGTCATGGTGGTTGTCTTAATGTAATCATGTCACGGATACGAGGATTGAGTCTATGAGTCTCATACCATTCTGTTTATGTGTCAATCTCTCTTTCTCTAGCATCTTTGGGGTATCCTCGTATCTTCACCAAAATTATACCTACGGTCTATTTCAGACTAGGGCACGGTATAAATTGTCAAGGTAAGTCACGTGTCCTAGTAGGGTTGAGTCTAACTCATTAACTAAGGGACTATCTAACGAGAACTTTGCAGCCAGAGGTATTCCCTGCCGGGGGGCAAGGTTCGCCACAGGCTACAAAAGAAAACTTGACACTCGTAGGGGAACACTGACCAAGAAGATTCCCATATGGGCACACCACTACTTCCGCTGCTAGTTTTTCCTCAAACTAAGCTCGCGCGGGGTGGCCCAGGGTTTGTGGACTTCTTTTCTTCGGATCGAGGTTTCCTCTGATACCACTTGTAAGACCCAATTTTTTTTTCTTTTCAAACATCGGGTCTTAGGCCCAAAACCGCCACTTTGCAGTGACACCTACACTCGGGAAGGTCACCACTACAAAACACCGATCCTGCCGGCCAAATCGATCACAAAGAAAAGTGCATTAAAGAAGACAAGTCCACTGTAACGCCCCTGATTTTTTTTTTTTCGTTAATTATTTTTACGTGCCCGCTGTGACGTAATTTTGGCTTAAGGGCGTTATGTCAGCTCGTCTGGTAGTGTTTCGAGCTTTAGCTTGGTTAAGGCTTGTGATTTAGGTCAAGCGTGCGAGATTTCGCGTCGTTTCGAGTTAAAGTGAAGATTTTGAGTGGATATCAAGATTTTAGCTTCGGAAGGCTTTATCCGGAGTTTGGCTCGTCGGAATTGAATTCTGACTCCGCCGTTGGATTCATAGCGCCGTGTTTTAGTTAACGTGCGAATTTCGTAGAAATCCGAGGTGTTTTGGTCGCCCTCGCAGTTTTAAGTAGTTTGGAGGATTAAGTAATTATTTAAATAATAAATTAGGTTTATATATAAGCCTAAAATCCTTCCCTTCCCTATTCATCTCCTTCCTCGATCAAAATCAGCCGCCGGAGGTTAGGGCGAGAGCGGAGCTTCGTGGAGCCTTCAACCGGCGACTCCTAGGGCTGTGGTGGTCGGAATCGAGTTTGGTTCGAAGATTTGGAAAGCTCTCGGCGAGATCTTCGTTCTAGCGGTAAGATTTTCTCGTTTCGTGGAGTTTTGAGAGATTCGGTAGTGACCTAACTCCTTCCTTTGATCCGAAAGGTTTCAGGTTTTGTGCTCGGGTGAGTTCTTGGCCGGATCCTTAGCTTTCGGAGCGGAGATCTTCGAGTTTGCAAGGTTTGAGGCAAGTGGTTTCTTCCTCTTTCTCTCTTGATTCTTTTGACGGTTGGTTTGCTCGTTTTGAGCTCTTGTCATGCTGTTTAGCAAGAGTTTGTGTGTTTGGTGTAGTAACTTATGATCTAGAACCTCCCCTCGATTTTCTCCTCCTCAATCTTACCCAAATATCAAGTTTTTTCCCCTTGTTCTTGCGGTGGCTCGAGAGACAGATTTGGATGTCTCGAGACATAGCTGATGTCTCGAGACATAACTGTCTCTGTCCTTGGGGATGTCTCGAGACATAGCTGATGTCTCGAGACATACCTGTCTCTGCAGCTTTGGATGTCTCGAGACATAGCTGATGTCTCGAGACATAACTGTCTCTGTCTTTGGGGATGTCTCGAGACATAGCTGATGTCTCGAGACATACCTGTCTCTGCAGCTTTGGATGTCTCGAGACATAAGGGATGTCTCGAGACATAGCTGTCTCTAGCCCTTTCTTGTCTCGAGAGATACCTTTCATGTCTCGAGAGATTTCTCTTGTCTCGAGAATTTCCCTTCATATCTCGAGAGGTCCCTTTCATGTCTCGAGAGGTTGCCTATTACTCGAAAATTCAACCTTCTATCTTCCGAGAAGTCCTTTGTAGTTCTCGGGAAGTCCTCATTTTGATGTGATTTTTGCATGATGTAGTTCGCGAGACCACCGCCAGGGGCGCTGCCCCTTGGACCCCGTTAGGGGCTCTGCCCCTAAGACCCCGCCAGGGGCGCGGCCCCTTGGAACCCCGCCAGGTGCGCATGTGATTTCGTTGCGATTTCTATGTTTTAAATCGTGTGTCCTCTCTAGTGCACCAGGATGATTGCCAGTGTCCCTTCGGTGCTCCTGATCTTCGAACCCTCTTGCTTGTATTCTTTTACTGGTTGTGGTCTGATAACATTCGAGTTTACCCTTAAATCGTTGTGATCGGTGTACCTTGCCTTGACCCTAATTCTTAGGGCCTTCCAGTGATTATCCTTTCGGGTAGCGTCCCGTGTTTAATTAAAAATTTAAGTAATAAGAACTACTTTCTTTAGCGTTACACCGTAGTGGTGTTCGGGGGACAGTGGGGGAAAATGTTATAGCCTTGCACGGTAGTCGTGTTTGGATGGTTGGGTCTAGTAGCACCCCCACCTGGTTTTGGGCTTTGGGTAGCGGAGTTAGTTAACCGCTCCCGTTTAATTTGAGCTGATCAGTCTCTTTATTCAATGAAACTAAATAAATGAATGTGTTTGTTCCTCTTTTGGTATTTAGTGCACTTAATGCTGGTTGGTTCATTGTTTAGAGCTTCTCTTCCGGTAAATTTGGCTTGGGTTGGTACCCCTTATGCCTTGTTTGTTTTTCTGCTAATCTTCCGCCACTTGTAATTCCTTGCTGAGGCGTTCTTTCTTTTATTGAATGCCTCAGGTTCAGAGCCGTAGCGGCTAGTGGTGTTGCCTGGAGTTCAGAGTTTGTAGCTGCTCACCCCGCTGTTGCGAGGTAGTTGTTTTTAGTTGCTTCTTGTGCTCAGACATACTAGTTGGTGCCAATGGGTTAGTGTCATCTTGTTGACGCCCATTGTGCCCCTTTTTATACCTTATAGTTTACTTGTCAGTTTATGCCACTACTTATAAATCTTGTGTATCTTACTCTCTGGGAATGATTTATGCTAGGTGCACTATAGTTATAAAATGGTTTTTCTTCATCCTCATTGCATTCTTTCTAACTAAAACCCTTAACTTTAAAGCCGTCTGAAGGTATTTTCTACTCTTACCGTATGCCTAGTTATGTGCATATCATTTACTTCATGCCCCGTCGTTTGCATACATATAGGACTTTCAGTAAACTAAATCAAGTACTTTCCGCTGCAATTATATATACTTTCTCGGTGGACTAGTTGATCCACGAACTGAGAGACACAGTTCTTATCTCAAAACCCCTAATAAATGATTTCGATGATGACTTATCATATAATCATGTTTGTTTAGTTAATTAATAGGTTCCCGCCTGAGCGTCTACAGTTGTCTCCTGTATGACGTGGCATCATGACGTGTATTTTCTCGTACTCTGATATTCTTAAATTCGGAGAAAATGCGGGTTGTGACATCCACAGAATCAACATGAAATATAAAACCATAAAGGTAAATGTCCACAGATAATAACTGAATAAATGATTGTTACAATAATAAAGGGCACATGACCTGTACATCATGTCCTCACTACAAGATCACTCGCGGAAGCTAACTACTAATCACTCACTGATCCTGAATCTGGTGCTCCTGTAATAGGCTGGCCCGCCTCCGTCTGCACCGGCCTCTGGTGCTGCTGCGTCTCCTCGATCTCCTAAAATGATATGGTCCACCGACCGTTAGTCAAAAAGACTAAGCCTTATGTTCCGCACCTCGCCCCTAATGGCTCCTAGGCACCGTGCGGGAGGATGAAGCGGAGGACAGCAAGGGGTATAACAAAGAGCAGGTGACGGTGGTACAGGAAATGTTTCTACACTACACATGTGTATATATATAATTGAAGCAGTAAAGGGGCATAGTAAGAGTAGGTAAAGAATAAGTAAAGTGTAGTAAGTAAAGACAATAGTAATAGAAAAGTAACCATTGATTTATAGGAATGCCCATACAAACCTATAGACCAAGGGGTCGTTTAGCAAGGCCTATCGTATAAGAAGTCCCATAACTGACTTATACGATAGGGGGTAAGGGTTTAAATGCAAGGTTTATGCTATGATAGGCAAGGTATGCAGTTATGCTATGTTCATACAAGTTCAACTCACCCACTTCAACTCTATGCGCATAGACCTTTAGTTCCCCCTTTTTGGAGCTAGCAAGACTCCCAGGATACTCCCGTAGTGGCAAACGCAAGCGGTGGGTTGGGCCTCGCCCACCTCTAGGTTGGTATTCACACTACCCTACCTAGACCTATCGTATGCCTCAACGCAAAACCGCGGAGCATCTGCGTACTCTTACTGGCTGGACCACCAGATTTTCAAGGCTAAGTGCAAATTTCACACTTGCCGAGTCAACGTATTGACGTCGGTGTGAACGACCTTCCAATACCGGAGACCCACCACCTTCATGCACATGCAACATGTTCTACTACCTATCTCCGAGCCATAGGCTCCCCGGTCTTGTGAAATTTTTCGAATCGTTATGGAGCGAGCAGGAGTTAGTCAACTTAGAGTTAAAAAAACCAAAACAACCAGAAACAAGTGGAGGCAAACAACTGATCTTTATTGATAACAATCTTCAAAATTACAAGGCAAGGCATGCTTGGCGAGACATGATTTCGCCAACACAAAAGGAAAGATACAAAGTTGAAGATAACTTTAGACCGCTCAGACCGCGCGACCTCCCTGCAATCTCAAAAGACTGCCAGACCGCAGCAACTTGACGATCACAGAACACCACCAGCTCGCTGAACAAACCGCTCACTTCTTCAGACCTCCTGATTCTCCCGAACTCCAGCACCACAACTCCAAGCCGCAGACCGCCCGAACACTTTCAGAGGAAGAGGTGATCGCTGCTGTCCGCACTATCCGCAGAAGCTGCACAAGAGAAGTTCAATCAGGAGACCGCCCAGTCACATAAACTCAGACCGCAGGAAAGAAGAAAGTTTAGCTTACGCTTGGTGTGTCTATTTGCTGCAACAGTGGCCTCCTATTTATAGGCGCGGGACCTGATCTAGTCACCTCCCTATGAGATAGGATCACCACACCCCAGACTGCGTGACCTGACCGGTCACACTGCGCGATCAGCAACATTACTTCTGCTTCATTTTGGTGAACCCGCCAGCTTCAATGTCGCCATGAGAGACCGCCACTCTCACAGCAGACATCGACTCCACAAGGAGCTCGCCAGACCGCCTGAAGCTATTCACCACCTGTGTTCGCACGAGACCGCGAACACAGTCAGTTCGCCATCAGACCGCGACTCCTGTCCGCATGCCGATCTCCTCCTGAGACCGCAAACAGCAACCAGCTCGCATACCAGTCTCCTCCTGAGACCGCGAACTGAGACCGCGCGACTAAGACCCTTAGTCCGCGAATACCCCCAGAAAGCCCGGTCAGCTACCAGACCACATTCAGGAGAGAACCTGGATCAAACTGTGCGGTCACACCAGACCGCCACAGCCTTGAAGAGGATAGCACGCCACGCGGTCATGCACAGACCGCGCATACCTGAAGATGAATAGCCCGCCACGCGGTCAGAGACAGGCCGCGCGACCTCCATCTTCAGCCGTCTTGAACCCATACCAGCGATCAAGCCAGGAGACCGCAGCTAGGCTTAGATCAGCCAAACCGCAGATGCAGACCGCCAGGTCGTGCGGTCACGTCAGATCGCCCGACCTCCTCCCAGACCGCCCAGGTCCACAAACCCTCCAAAATTCCACTTCAACAATTTCAACAGGGCTAACCCGCCCATTACCATAACCTTCGGAGCCACCGGCTCGCCGGACCAACCCGTCCGCACCAATGACATTACTGAGTCACAAGCTCACTAGACTAACTAGTCTGTTGCTACAACCACCGAGCCTACCGCTCGTACAACCAAACCAACTAACCTCCCGTAACTAAGGGGTGTACGTGTGTGCATTATTGAGTTAATCTTATATAACAACTTCTTACTCCTACGACTTTTGGTTAATCTTGGACTTCCCGAGGATTATCCTGTAAGGGGCTCGCCACGGTACTATGAACTGTAATGGGATGACACCCCAATGTTCCCTTTATCAAGACACTTAGTGTTGTTGGTATCTACCCATAAGAACACCCTCCTTATTATTACACTTGAATTACCCCTAAGCATTTTATGACAGGCTAAGAGAAAGATGATCTTTCGTCAATCCCGAGCACCACTTTACCCTCAACTCACCAAGCACACTCTCATCACCTAAACCCTTTTTTGGTTACCTAAATCTCTTTATCCTGACCATGTACACCAACTACATGACATTCCCACTTAGTAGGCCACTAGTTACCCAAATTCCACAGTTGTACTAAACGCAGGCCAAACTAACTATATGAAGCTTATAACTAGAGGTACTCCAAATATTCATCCAACTGACTCAAGATATTTACTGGAGATCTATCATGATGTTATAAGACTAAATCCAGAGAATCATATTTTTCCTAATTTATTTAGCATTTATTTTAATTTCTCCAAACATTTGCCAAGTATGAAATTGAACATGAAGTATAATAAATTATCATGATATGGCTCTTCAAAAATCATGATAATTCTAGGATGACAAAATAATAGCAAATACAGCATATCATATTTTTACAGTAAGAATTGTCCTCTAATTTAATTATTTATCATTCATTCAAAATTGTAATTTTATGAAGGAACCACCAAAAAGATCAACACTAAAATTATGGAAAAAATACCAAACTCTTGTATTCATCAGAATAGGCTACTGACTAAGTCTCAGGATTTAAGGAAATCACTTTCTCACTAAAATAAATACTTTAAGGAAACCTCAAATGAAATGAATTGTGAAGTAGCCTACTGATTTAAGTCTTCAAAAATTCTATAAAAATTCACAGAGCTTCCTAATGCTCTGAAAAGTCCTATCACCAATTTGCACAATTTAACAATGAGTATTGGACCCTCAATTTTTTTTCTTAAGTCAAAATCAAAATAGGTGCCTTGTGAATGACATACAGGTTAAATCATTCAATTAAATACACAAAAATTACCAAAGGTGTATATCATGATAACATAGACACTACCCAAGTTTCATCACCATCCAATGCATTTTGATCATGTAATCATCTCTTATAAGAAATTTCTCTAAAGGGATTATGACCTAATTCAAAGGGAATAATTCCTCCCAAAATTCCTATAAAATTACCCAGGGCCTATTTATATCCTATGAACTTATCCACCATGTTTCATAACCATCCAGGGATTTTGAACACATGGCCTTCACAAGGTTCTAAATGCACTCCTAGGAATAAAACTAGTGTTCTAGGGCTTCATCACCTCTACACCACCCCAAACCACTCATGGGGATACTTTAGGTGATCCTAAACCAGTTACCAAGGTGTCACTGTTGGAGCATGCGTTCCGCACTCGTCCGGTTTGAGAATAACAAATCCCGAATGTATTTGATCCTATTTTTTAGTAATGGTGTGCAGATAACAAGTGCAAGAATAACATGTTTTCAATTGGAGCAAAATGACATTTTCCAGAAATTTGAGCTATCAGATTTCCGACAGCCCTATCGGATTTCCGACAGCGCGTTTATTTGATCTCTGCGCAACGGTTATGAGCTATCAGATTTCCGATATCGCTATCGGATTTCTGACAGCCCATGATCTTCCAATAACGGCAGGACATGCAGCAGTTACCTTAGCTAACGGTTATCCGACAGTGCTATCGGATATCCGACAGCCCATGTCTCAACCACGACCTCAACACCACGCAGAAACTTCGTTTTAGTGGGACACGTGGCAGCCTCTGGAGGTATCGGATTCCGGCGACACCTAGCTATCGGATGGCGACAGCTCCTTTTTATTATAAGAGCTCAAAACTTCGTGGAATTCAGTTTTTTAGATTTCCAGACCTTCTTCCAGAGTGCATTCGAACCAGAAAGCTCCAGAACTCCATCAACTCCCATTTGTGCTAGAAGGATTGAGATTGAAGACGAGATCAGACGCGTTTCTACGTCAATGATCATCTCGAGGCTTCAACCCTCCTTTCAGAGATCTGATTTTCTAGGGAGTTCTTCACTTGACTTTGTATTTTCATTCATTTACATTCAACTTTGTATTGGTAGAGAAATCGTCGTCTTGCGTGCGGCGTCTAAGTCCTTGCGCGGCTTAGGGAAAAATCGCTTCCTTGTGCGGAGTGTCCAAGTCCTTGCGTGGCTTGGTAGGAAATTGTGGCCTTGTGTGCTACATCTAGATCTTGGGAAGATCTAGAGGGTAGGCTTGGGCTTGATCTAGGGAGAGACAAGTGATAGCCTTCCGATCCTTGGGAGAAGGATTGGTAAAATCAAAATTAGTGAAATTTATATTATCATATTTTTGCATTGATCTTAAGCATTGTTAAGATCATTTTATTGTATGTAAATTTCATGATTAATATAATTATGCTTCTTTCATTAATTGCAAATTTGGTTGCTTAATCTTTAACTTAGAAATTTGTGTTTGGTTTAAAACAAAAATTACATTGGTTTGAAATTGTTTATAAGTAATTTTTTAGAAAAGTAAAATCTGTTTAAAAAATTATTAAGTAAAAATAATATTTTAAACACACCCTTATTCACCCCCCCCCCCCCTCTAAGGGCGTCACACGATCCAACAAGTGGTATCAAAGCCATGTTACTCCAAAACGGTTTTACCACCGGGAGTAATGGCGCACAATGATCATGCGTTCGTTGAGGGGCAAGGCATAAGTAGACTACCTTTATTCACGGGCACAGACTATAATTATTGGAAAACACGTATGAGTTGTTTTCTAATTGCGCTAGATATAGAAGTCTGGAATATGGTAGAATCTAGTTACACTTCTCCAACATTTGTTGTAGGAGATGTAACTATGGATAAGCCCAAAGACAAGTGGGATGACAATGATAAATTAAAATGTAAGAACAATGCAAAAGTCATGCATGCTTCATTTTGCGCACTAGATCGCACTGAATTTAATAGAGTTTGTGCTTGTAATACTGCATTTGAAATTTGGAATCTGTTAGAAATCACTCATGAAGGTACTTCACAGGTAAAGGATTCAAAGCTATTTCAACTGGAGTCTAAATTTGAAAGGTTCAAAATGGAGGTAGATGAAGAGATTGATACGATGTACACACGATTCACAAAAATCGTGAATGACTCAAAGGTGCTAGGAAAGGTGTTCTCAAATGGAGACTTAGTAAGGAAAATCTTAAGATCACTTCCCCCGAAGTTCAATCCTAAAGTGACTGCAATTTCCGAGTCACATGATCTTAAGACCTTACAATTGGAGAGCCTCATTGGGAACTTGAAAACTCATGAAGTTGAATTGAAAATTCAACAACAAGAGTATATGGAGCCAAGGAAGAAGGGATTGGCTCTAAGATCTAAGAAGGAAGAAACTAGTGATTCTAAGGAGGAAGAAGAAGATGAGGAAAGTTTATTTTGTTAGAAAATTTAGAAAATTTATGAAAAATCCAGAGAGGAGGAATTCATTTAAGAAGTATTTTAAGAAGGAGACGTTTAGGAAGAAAAAAAAGGAAAGGAAGGCGATGAGGAGAAAGAGAGACCGCCACCGGAGTGCTATCACTGCAAGAAGTTAGGACACATCCGAAGCAAGTGTCCAAAGTACTTAAAAGAACTTAAAGAAAAGAAGCACAAAGGGTCGAAGAAGGTGTTGAAGGCGGAAACATGGGATGATACTACTTCTGAGGATGCAAGCAGTTCAAGTTCAAGTAAAGAAGAGGGGGCCAACATGTGCTTAATGGGAAAGAGCGTCATATCTGATGACGAATGCAGTGTCCAAAGTGACACTGAGATAACTCCTCCAACCTACGATAAATTATTTTCTGAATTTTTAAAGACTTGCAAATTTTTTGAAAAGGGTTTAAAAGATAATGATCTTCTTAAATCTGAAAATGAAATTTTGCTTAAAGAAAACAAAAAATGTTAAATGAAATTAAGACTATTGGAAAAAGAGATATTTCTTGCCAAGAGTGTGATCACTTTTTGGGAAGAATTAAAGAACTTGAAGAATCTCTTTCCAAATCTCATTCTACAATAAAAATTCTTACTAAAAAGAATGAGATTTTAGAGAGAGATCTGAAATCTTCAATTTCCAAAGTCCATGAGGGAAAGAAATCTTTTGAACGTAGATGTGTAAATCTAGTATCCGAGAATACAGAAATGAGAAACCAGATTCATGACTTAACGCTAGCCATGAAAAAAATTGGAATGGGCCGAAAATCACTGGATATGATCTTAGGATACCAACGCCATGGATTTGGAAGGTTTGGACTCAGATACACGTCAGGAAGCTATCGCACGGCGACAACCACTATCGTCGGCGATAGCGAAAAATCCAGAAATTCTGTATTTAAAAATTCTGAAATTAATGAACGGTCTAATAAAGCATCCTCATCTAGTAAAAGTCCAGAAAAATTATACTTTTCTCAATACATTACTTGTGCCAAATGCAATATATTTGGTCACACTACGGACTCTTGCTGGAGGAAAGGAAAAAGTAAAATTAAACAAATCTGGGTACCTAAGGCTTCTACCTATACTATGGGTGGAACCACTTGGGTAACTAGATCTTTACTCACCTCTTCTTTCTAGGTGTGTTGGCAGGCTAAGGACAAAGAAGACGTGTGGTACTTGGACTCAGGTTGTTCAAAGCACATGACGGGCAATAAAGAGAAGTTCCTTAGCCTGGAGATGAAGAAAGGAGGAGTTGTTACATTCGGAGACAATGGAAAAGGAAAAATCATCGGCATCGGAGTTGTGGGTAACGAAAATTTTTCAATTTCAAATGTTCTATTTGTAGAAGGATTAAAGCATAATTTGATTTCTATTAGTCAATTATGTGATAAGGGTTTAAATGTTTTATTTGAATCTTCTACAAATTTGTGCAAAATTATTAATTCTAAAACAAATGAAATTGTTTTTACCGCACCTAGATGTCATAATGTATATATGATTAAATTTCTTGATTTTTCAAATTCTACTTTAAAATGTTTTTTATCAAAAAATGATGAATTAGATTTATGGCCTAGGCGACTTGGACATACTAGTGCCAAGTTAATTACAAAACTTTCAAAAGATAAATTAATTAAAGGTTTACCATTGTTAAATGGAAATTTATCTTCTTCACTATGTGTGCCTTGCCAAAAAGGAAAATTTTCAAAATCATCCTTTAAAAGTAAAAATATTATTTCTACCACTAGGCCACTTCAATTAATACATATGGATTTATTTGGGCCAATTGGAATTTCTAGCTTAGGAGGTAGAAAATATACATTTGTATTAATCGATGATTATTCTCATTTTTGTGGGACTTTATTTCTAACCTCCAAATCCGATGCATTTTCAGAATTTTCAAAATTATTTTTGCGTATTCAAAATGAATTTGAGTTAAAAATTAAACGCATACGATCGGATCATGGAGGAGAATTTGAAAATGAAAAGTTTATTTCTTTTTGTACGGATTTAGGAATTAAACACGAATTTTCCGCTCCACGCACACCACAGCAAAATGGTGTAGTGGAGAGGAAAAATAGAACTCTTCAAGAGTTAGCCTGTGCGATGCTATCTGAGTTTAAATTACCAAAATCTTTTTGGGCTGAAGCGGTTAGTACGACATGTTATGTAATTAATAAAGTAATGCTTCGCCCTTTTAAAATTAACTCCTTATGAATTAATTTTAGTAAACAACCAAATGTTTCTTATTTCAAAGTTTTTGGGTGTAAATGTTTTATTTTGAATTCTAAAGATTCCTTAGGAAAATTTGATGAAAAATGTGATGAAGGTATTTTTATTGGCTATTCTTCAACTAGTAAAGCTTATAGGATTTTTAATAAAAGAACAAAAATAGTTGAAGAATCTTTCATGTTAGGTTTAATGAGTTTGCTTCATGTGTAGAAAAGAAAATTACAGGAAAAGAAGATGATCCCCTTCCTTCGGTGGAGAATGATGATGAAAAACTTGGAGAAAATGAAGAAGAAAAAGAAGAAGAAAGAGAAGGAGAAAGAGAAGAAGAAGATAGAGAAGAAGAAGAAAGAGAATAATATGTGCCTCCAAGTGAATTGAAATTTTCAAAGGATCATCAGAATCCCCCGTTGCCTCCTCCTTGAGAGAGAGACAAAGGAGCTTATCATTGGAGATTCGCAAAAAGGGGTTAGTACTCGTTCATTGTTACATGTTTTATTATCAAACCTTTGTTTTGTCTCTGAAATAGAACCAAAAGATGTTTCCACCGCTTTAAATGATGAATTTTGGTTTTTAGCTATGAATGAAAAACTTAATCAATTTGAACGTAATAAGGTTTGGAATCTTGTAGAACGACCCAAAAATCATCCTGTCATTGGAGTTAAGTGGATTTTCAAAAATAAATTGGATAGTGAATCTAGAATTATTAGAAATAAAGCCAGAATAGTTGCAAAAGGTTATGCACAAATTGAAGGGGTGGATTTTGATGAAACTTTTGCACCCGTAGCAAGATTAGAAGCGGTTAGGATATTTCTTGCATTTGCTTGTTTTAAAAGATTTAAATTATTTCAAATGGATGTCAAAACCACATTTTTAAACGGCTATATAAAAGAAGAGGTTTATGTCGAACAACCCCCTGGTTTTATAAATGAGAAATATCCAAATTATGTTTATAAATTAGATAAAGCGCTTTATGGATTAAAACAAGCGCCTCGTGCTTGGTATGATCGATTAACTCAATATTTGTTAAAGCATGAATATAAAATAGGAAGTGCCGATTCTACACTCTTCATTAAGCAAATTGATCATGATTTAGTTATTTTGCAAATTTATGTTGATGATATTATTTTTGGAGCCACTAATGAAGAGTTGTGTAATGAAATAGTTCAAATTATGAAAAATGAATTTGAAATGAGCATGGTAGGAGAACTTTCATATTTTCTAGGTTTTCAAATTACACAAAAACATGATGGTATCTTTATATGTCAATCCAAATATATTCATGATATGTTAAAAAGATTTGGATTTGAAAATCTTAAGCATGCAAACACTCCTATGAGTACTTCACTAAAATTAGGAAAAGTTGAAAGTGGTGTTTCAATTGAGCAAACCCTTTACAGAAGTATGATAGGATCTTTATTGTATTTAACCGCCTCTAGACCTGACATTATGTTTGTCGTTTGTTTATGTGCTAGATTTCAGGCTAATCCTAAAGAGTCACATTTAAAAGCGGTGAAACGCATCTTTAGATATCTTATAGGAACATCTAAATTAGGATTATGGTATCCTCATAATGATTCCTTTATTTTGCATGGTTTTTCGGATTCAGATTATGCGGGATGTTCTTTAGATAGGAAAAGCACTAGTGGCACTTGTCATTTTATCGGCCCTTCACTTATTTCATGGTCAAGTAGGAAACAGAATTATGTTGCCCTCTCTACTACCGAGGCCGAATATATTGCACTAGGTAGTTGTTGTGCCCAAGCTCTTTGGATGTCACAAACGTTAGAAGACTTTGGCATGCAACAAAGTAGTGTAGAATTAAAGTGTGATAATAAAAGTGCTATAGACTTAACTAACAATCCCGTATTACACTCTAGATCTAAGCATATAGATGTCCGACATCATTTTATAAGGGATCATATTAAGAAGGGTAATATACATATCAACTTTATAGGCACGGACAATCAACTAGCGGATATATTCACAAAACCGTTACCGGATTCCCGTTTTTCTATGCTTCGGCTAGAATTGGGAATCCTAGACATTTCTTAATAATTATATCCCTACTTATAACCTATAAAAATTAAACAAATCACCATAGCCTTACCATTTAAAAAGAAAAACATACTCTTAATATAGACATTCACCACATAAAACATGTCCAAATATTCAAAATTATTACAAAACTTTAATAAAAGGTTACTTAAAATGTCTCATAAAAGCAGTTCACAAAATTAGGAAGAAATCTGGGCTGGGCAGCTGTCGGATGGCGACAGTGAGCTATCGGATCGCGATATCCCCCAGAACTCTGTTTCAATCCGACTCCTCCTCATTCCGACTACCTGCTCCACTGCTTTCAGGAATATCAAAATCTGATCTCCTTACTACTGTCTTCCTCCGTCGACCATGACTGACCAATTGACGGCGAGGCTCCTCCTCTGTAGGCATTTCCCATTCCGCGGCTTCAGCAGGAGTTGGCTTTAATTTAAGTCCCTTAACAAGGAACTTCATAAATTTCTGCATCCGCGTCCGATCCTTTTTCACCTCCACCTTATGTTCTTCAAATGACCTTCTATACTCTTGGAAGTCGTCTATATGTTTATCCAACTTTGTTTGGAATGTGTCGAGTGCCTCCCGCATTGACCCCCCACGTGCAATAGGAGGCTCTCTCATTTCCATAGTAGGTGACCTCCGTTGATTTTTCTTACCCATGGCCGCCGTTTGATATATCTCCGGGAAACAATCTCCAAGATAAAAAATTTGATCTATCCATGCGTATTTCTTTAATAGGATATGTTGGATAATCGCACCCAAAGGGAGAGTGTGTGCCTTTTTCCACTCTGGATGTTTGAGGCGATATGTATAACGAATCATAGATAAAAGAAGATCGGCCACATCAAATAACTCCTTCTCCACTATAAAAATAAGTCACAAGACTAAGTTGAGTCGTAATACTATGAGTATCACCGGACTTCAACATAATCGTGTGCCTTAGTATATCTTGAACAAGACGAGCATCGTCTGTCAATGTCGCCATAGTGGATATGAGGTTTTTGGTGGAATTTCCATGCAAAGACATGTTCATTAACGTCCAATCTCTCTCAAGTCTATAGTTTTCCACTATATCCAAGATATTCTCACTTTCCATTAGACCAAACTCACTTCTTAAATCAAATGGAGTGATCTTCACATATTGCCCTTGAATTTTGGATCTCACTCCTCCATTCAAATCATTATATGCAGGATCCTCCAGATGATTATAAAATTCTCGGACTAAAAATGAGGAGAAAATATCTTGGATAATAACAGAAAGTATACCTGCCTCTGCAAGCATATAATATACTCGCTCATGTATTGGGATATCGAATTCTACAACCTTTGAAACTCTAATTTGGGCCTTTTCTATGCCCGGGAAACTTTGATAAGAGGAATGCACATCTCCTGACTCATCCCTTCTCGATCTCCAACTAGAAGACATATCTGCATAAGAAATAAAGAAAATTTTTAAAAAAAAACAAAGAAAAATTCTGGCACTGTCGGATTTCCGATACCACCTATCGGATATCCGATATCTAAAAAATTTTTGCGTCCGAAAATTTTAATTTCACAAAAATCTTCCTATCCCAAATCTAAAAAATTTTCACACAGCAAAAATTCTTCAACATCTCTAATATTTTTGAAAAATCAAAACTTTAGTGCAAAACACTATTCATCATCTTCTTCCTATAACACTTCAAATTTTTTTTGTTTTTTTTGTCATCATCTTTTTCCTAAATCGGATAACTATGAACTTCTAGATCTACACAAAAACAACAAGAAAGAAAGGAAACTCATGTTTCAAAACATAAAATAACAAAAATTTCTAATTTCTCTTACAAAAAACAAGATCTACATCTCTTATACAACCCAAGATCTAAAATATCTAGATCTACTAAACCTTCTACATTTTATCTTCAAAAAACTCCATGAAAATCAAGAGGAATATGAGAATCACAAAACTATTGGAGAAATTTTAACCAAAACTTGAAAAACCAACAAATCTCACCTTAGATCTGAAGTTTTCCGGCACCTGGAGCTCTAGATCTCGAAATTTCTCCTCAAACTGAAGTGAAGTGTCGGTCAAAAGATGAAACATGTCTTTTTATCCTTTCTGAGCTGTCGGATGGCGACAGCTAGCTATCGGAAATCCGACAGCTCTCAAAAATAATAATAAAAAATTTATCTGTATAATTTTCTGAGAATTTTGGTATCTTGCATAAAGGATTCTTCTTGTGTTATTATTCAAAACAAAAGCTTACCACATGATTATTATCAATCTTAACTTATCATTGTGATGACACATTCATCTAGTAATTTCAATTTGTTTTCGCATGCCTCTAAGTATAAGAAATCTTTTATCTATGACAATGAGCTATCACAAACACTTACTTTGGTAATACATGTTAATAAAATTTATTTTATACATACATCATGATTGATCGAACATAACAAAATACATTTCATAAAACCACCTTCACCTTTGCTACCTTGCACTTATACACATTATAACATTTTTCCATGCAAGTGAATTCGGAGATCCTTTCCAAATCCAAATATTCAAAAAAAAGGGGCAAATCAAAAAGCAAAACATATATTTTGCCAAAACAAAATTTAAAATCCCTAAATAAACAATTGCAAAGGATCCTCCACCAAGCACTACTTAGCCTCCTGATAAGTCTTAATGAGCATTGTGAGGTTAAGCACCTTGGAAAGAATTGTAAAGTGTCTTGTTAAGCAAAACCAAAATGGTCCTTTTATATATACATGCAAAGTGTCTATAGGTTCATAAGTTTGGCTTTATGTATATTTCTGTTATGTTTAACAATTCCATGATCATGTATATTTTAAATATATTCATATGTATTCTTTCTCAAAGTCTCACTACTACATTTCATTGTTATTTATAAAATTTCTTCTTATGAGAATTGGACCGAAACAATTCAATATTCTATATCCGCGTGTGTCTCTCTCTGATAATTGAAATTGAATCTCATCATGGTTAAGTATATTTGCTTCTATACATTATAACACATTACTAGAATGCTTAGCCTCATCTCTATTATTCCTTATCTCAATATTCTATCAATTACAAAGCTTCCGCTAGTATACTCCAATTTTTCCCTATATTTTTCTAATTTTCTAAAAGCTCTCTATAATCCTCTTTCCTCGAATCTATAAACATCTTTTGATAATATCAAAGGGGGAGAAGATTATAAGAAATCACTTAAATCACTTAAAATACTAAATTAATTCAGTAAGCATACATGTAGGGGGAGTTTATATGTAGGGGGAGAATATTTTTAGACAGGAGCTAATATTAAGGGGGAGATCATTTTAAGGGGAAGATCATGGAGATCTTACATTCACACTTGTACACACATAATGTATTTTTCACTATCTCTATAGGATTTATTCGATTTCTTTTTATAAGGATTTGTTATTATCAAAAGGGGGAGATTGTTGGAGCATGCGTTCCGCACTCGTCCGGTTTGAGAATAACAAATCCCGAATGTATTTGATCCTATTTTTTATTAATGGTGTGCAGATAACAGGTGCAAGAATAACATGTTTTCAATTGGAGCAAAATGACATTTTCTAGAAATTTGAGCTATCGGATTTCCGACAGCCCTATCGGATTTCCGACAGCGCATTTATTTGATCTCTGCGCAACGGTTAAGAGCTATCGGATTTCCGATATCGCTATCGGATTTTTGACAGCCCATGATCTTTCAATAATGGCAGGACGTGCAGCAGTTACCTTAGCTAACGGATATCCGATAGTGCTATCGGATATCCAACAGCCCACGTCTCAACCACGACCTCAACACCACGCAGAAACTTCATTTTAGTGGGACACATGGCAGCCTCTGGAGGTATTGGATTCCGGCGACACCTAGCTATCGGATGGAGACAGCTCCTTTTTATTAAAAGAGCTCAAAACTTCGTGGAATTCAGTTTTTGAGATTTCCAGACCTTCTTCCAGAGTGCATTCGAACCAGAAAGCTCCAGAACTCCATCAACTCCCATTTGTGCTAGAAGGATTGAGATTGAAGACGAGATCGGACGCATTTCTACATCAACGGTCATCTCGAGGCTTCAACCCTCCTTTCAGAGATCTAATTTTCTAGGGAGTTCTTCACTTGACTTTGTATTTTCATTCATTTACATTCAACTTTGTATTGGTAGAGAAATCGTTGTCTTGCGTGCGACGTCTAAGTCCTTGCGCGGCTTAGGGGAAAATCGCTTCCTTGTGCGGAGCGTCCAAGTCCTTGCGTGGCTTGGTAGGAAATCGTGGCCTTGTGTGCTACGTCTAGATCTTGGGAAGATCTAGAGGGTAGGCTTGGGCTTGATCTAGGGAGAGACAAGTGATAGCCTTCCGATCCTTGGGAGAAGGATTGGTAAAATCAAAATTAGTGAAATTTATATTATCATATTTGTGCATTGATCTTAAGCATTGTTAAGATCATTTTATTGTATGTAAATTTCATGATTAATATAATTATGCTTCTTTCATTAATTGCAAATTTGGTTTCTTAATCTTTAACTTAGAAATTTGTGTTTGGTTTAAAACAAAAATTACATTGTTTTGAAATTGTTTATAAGTAATTTTTTAGAAAAGTAAAATCTGTTTAAAAATTTATTAAGTAAAAATTATATTTTAAACACACCCTTATTCACCCCCCCCCCCCTCTAAGGGCGTCACACGATCCAACAGTCACTTCATGGTGATGAGTTTTGACCACCATACCCCAAGGTAAACACCATACCCTAACTTTGACCCTATTTGACCTAACTTGGGTTTACAAAATACTCAAACAAAATCGTCCCAATTGGGTTGAGTTTTTTACCTAGGTCATACAGTAACCCTAAGGAGCACCCACCAAAATTTGGGGGGCATTGGAGGTCTTTTGACCCACTATTTAATTAATATATTAATTATGAAATTATCTCAAAAACCTTGAAAAATGATCTCCTAAAAATCCCATCTTTGGATATGATGTGTGTGTAGGTATAAGTAGACTATGTTTCAATTCTCAACTCCATATATTTTCCCAATCAAAAGTTATTCAAGAAATGGTGGCTGTCCTACACTAGGGACCAGCCCCACCAAAATGGACCTACAGGGAGATACAGACCTCCTTTTGGGGTGAAATCAATTCTAAAATAAAGTAGACTCCAAGGGATACAACTTTGGTGTTGACCACTTTTTCTGTAGAGGGGCCTAAGTATTTTTAATAATTAGATCTAGGTATAGCAAAATAAGTGACAAAAATTGCATAAACATTTATTTATATAATTGTTTCTGCATTCGACGAAAATTAAATATCGCTCAACGAAAGAAGAACAACTCTGCGTTCGACGATCTCAACTGCGCTCGACAAAGGCAGAACAACTCTGCGTTCGATGAAATATTCGTTCGACGAAATCAGAGCATAACAGCGCTCGACTTATACAGAATTAAACAGCGCTCGACTAAATTCTATTATAACAGCGCTCGACTAATCTAATAGATATCAGCGCTCGACGAAAGCAGAGCAAATTTTCGTTCGACGAAATATTTTGTTCGACTAATTAAATGAAATAACGTAAACAGTATAACATTTAATATAAGATCTTGCACAGATCTTGAAGCACCTTTGGACGGTATCAGGCCGTCTTCTTCCTTCAGTCAACAGCTGGGATCAACCGTGCCTGGGCTGCCTTCCTCCTTGTTTTCTCGGCCACCTAAGCACCGCCCCGGGCGGCCAATGCCACCACCACCTTCGTCGAGGTGGTGGTCGGCGATTAACGGTGGTTGGCCGGCCGGAGGTGGCCAGAACAGGGATTTTAGGTCGGGATTTAAGCTCGAAAAACAGAGCTCTCGGCCTACCAGATTGGGGGCCAATTGGCCCCAATCCTTATGGACAACTTTATAAGATCTATCCACTGAGAGAGAGGAGAAGAACCAGACCTTCAATTGGGCTTGATGGTGGTTTCTTCCCGGATTTGCCATGGCCACCCCTTTCAAGTTGTGCTCCTTGCCGATCTGAGCCTCAACTGCACGATTTCCTCTGGAAGGTTGGGGGTTTCACCCTCTCAATCTTTTGAAGTTGATAGAGATCTTAATCGAGGGAGAGGGGTGGTTATACCTTGAATGCCATTAATGGCCATAAAAGGAGAATTTCGGCCATGGTTAAAACCGCCAAAATCAGCCCCCATGTGGGCTGGAAAACCTCCTAAACTTCTTAAAACTGATAAAGGGAGTGAATCCCATCAATTGGGGAGGGATTTGAAGGATCAATTGCATTTAATCCCATGAATGCTCTCTTTCTCTCTCTCCGATTTGGGGGAAACTTCCCTTTTCTCTCTCCTACTCACCAATTACAGATTTTTAAGAGGTAAATTAAGAAATCAGCAGGCCCACTAGATGGTGAATCTCCTTAATTGGGCCTAGACCAAATAGATTGGGCTAGATTAGGTTAAATTGGGGTATTTTGACCTAAATTAAGCTTGAGTTTGACATTGGTCAAATTGACCAATTGGGTTGACCCCAAAGGGTGGCTTGGGCTCCATTAACTTCCCTTAAAGGTTAGGAAGGTCTAGGTAGGGTCAATTTGACAAGGTGAGGGTGAATTGCCCCTTATTAGGGCACTTTGACCAATTTAGGGTTTAGGGCAAATTGGTCAAATTGGAGGCCCCATGATGGGGATTTTTGGTCCATTAGGATCCTAGTACCCATACAAGGGTAGGGGCATGGTCAATTTTGCATAGTGGGGGCCAATTGACCTTAATTGAGCTAAATTGACCAATTTAGAGTTAAGGTTGACTTTAGTCAAATTGGCCTCTTAGGTTGACCCCAGTGGGTCACCGGTGCTTCAAGGAGACCTCTAATGGGTTAGGAATGATATTGTGGGGTCAAGGATCAAGGTGGGGTCCTAAAGTCCAACCCTAGGCTTGGTATCTGAAAATTGCTATTTGCAGACCACTTGGGTTTTCTCCTTCTCACCTATGTTCACAAGGTCTTGAGCTCTTCCTATGGTTATGTCATGACCTAGTCATGACAAAACCAACTTAGGGGTCCAGCTGTTTGGGGGATGTTACAAGAAATATATGTAAATACTTATTAAAAAATATTAAGTATATATATATATATAAATATAGACTATAAATAAGTTAAAATATATAATAAACTTTAGCTTCCCGTCGATTTTCCTTGAAATCCGCTTTAAAGTCCCGTCGATCGACATCCCGTCCCATCAATCGGCGTCATGTCTCATCGATATGCTTCTCGTCGATGTTTGCTTTGGTTTTTTTTTAAATTAAATTTAGAGTCCCGCCGATCGACATCCCTTCCGGTCAATCGACGGGATGGGATGTCGATTTCTCCTCCCATGTCGTTTCTTTTACTTGTGATTTGAATTATACTTAAGAGTCCCGTCGATCGATGGGATAGGATGTCGATTATCCCTTCCCGTTGATCGACAGCCCTTCCGGTTGATTAGTTGCTTGTTGTTCTAAGTCCCGATCGACATCCCTTCCCGTTGATCGACGGGACGGGATGTCGATTTTTCCTTCCCGTCTATATAATACATATAGTTATTCTATTATATTAATATATATATATATATATTCTTTAACTTACAGATAAGCGTGCTTGGCTCAGTGGACTTGGTCTGGCTAGCCTCCCTTGAGGTGGTGGGATCGAAACCAGCCCATGTAATTTTTGCTGGATTAAATCCAGCTATCCGCAACCCGCCAGCTGCCACCTCCTATCCGCACCCCTCAAGTTCTCAAGTCAAAACATGCCACTCTCAAGTCAAACTGCCAACTGCCCTTCCAATTCTTTTTTTTTGTTAATTGCAGCCCCAATTTTGTCTATAAATAAGAAGGATTTTCTTATTTTTAAAGGTTCTGATTGTAGAACCTAAGTTAAGTATATTTGTGAGTGTTTTTTTTGTGATTTTATTTGAGTGTTCTTGTGAGTTTATGTGAGTTAATTTTATATATTTCCAAGCTCTAGTTAAGGCTCTTTTTATCCTCCAAGTTTAGACTTTCTGAAAAAGTTGTAATTTTTCTTTTTAATCAATATATTGTGTTCTTCTTGTTCTTCCCCTTTTTATGTTGTCTGTGTGAGTGTAGGAGTGTAATTGTTAAGTTTTTGTTTTTATTTTGATTTTTTATTATTATAGAGTGGGTGTGTGTATGAGATAATTGTCTTTTATTCCTAATTTAGTTTTTATGCTTTCTTTCAATTTATCATAGAGTGTGTTCGTGTAGGAGATAGATTTTCTACTTTACTTATTTCTGTCATTTCAATTCTGTAGAGTGCGTGTGTGTATGAGATAGATTTTCTGCTTTCTTTAATTCTGATTTCAATTCCGTAGAGTGCGTGTGTTTTTAATTTAGTGTGTTCTTTTCTTTTCTTTTCTCTTCTTTTCTTATAATTGTTTTTCTTTATTTTTGCTAACCACATGTAATCGCTTAATTATTATCGTAATCGCTCTTTCAAATTCCAAAATGAATCAAACCTTTCTTTGATAAAATAATAGCGCATTCTTAAAAAGTAAAAATAATCAACAGGAATTGGAAAATACGACCTTGATATTTTCTACAAAATATCATATACTCTACGGGATAAGGTATACTTGCCTTCATCGAAAGATTAGTTTGGATAATTATTATAAAAGCTTGCAAAATCTCCTTTTCTTTTTACACATTTAAAGAATTCGGCGTCATAGCCGGGGCGTAATTGTCGATATTCCGAAAGAAGGAAAGACTGTTACTTCTATTCAACGAAGTAGGATAACAGTTAGTTTCTCAAAGTAGGAGTACTCGCGAGACTCCTCGAAAAAGCACGCCTAATTCATATCATCACAGAAAGGCTTTTGTAGAACTAAATTTTAAGACATCATCTGCTATTCAAAAGGCATATCATCTTGAAGACTTTTCTTCTACAACAGCAAATCTATTTATTACTTTGTAGGGTTCTTTGTGAATCTGAGCTGGTAGGATCTAGTAATAGATCTGAGTTTGTAGGGTTCTTGGTGAACCTGAGTTTTGGTAGGATCTTGTTGAAGATCTAAGATTGTAAGACTTGTACAGTCTTATCCTTGTAGGGTTCTGTGTGAACCTGAGTTGTAAGATTTTATTATAGTGAAAAGATCTAAGTTGGAGAAGTTGCTGTTGAAATTATTGAAGTGAAGTGGAGGTGACCGGGCAGTCTGATTTTGGGTTACCGCAGAGACCATGCTGTCTGTATCAGTGATCTGCCGGTCTGGCTCTGCCAGTCTGTTCTGGCGGTCTGCTGGTTGGCCGGTCTGTTCCTGGTTGTTGCGGTCTCTCTCTGGGTTGTTCTACTTGGTCTATCTATCCTCCTTGTAGAAGACCGGGCGGTCTGTTCTTATGTAACCGCCTGACCGGGCAGCTTGTGATGGTGATCTGGCGACTTATCTGAAGTCGGGCAGATGGTTCTTTGTTTGCTCCTGGTGATCTAAGGAAGGAGCGTTCTTGTGCCCGCACAGTTTGTGTGTGGTCTCGTGTTCGCGCGACTTGTGCGCGATCTATCTGCTGATCTGCGGTCTTGGATGGAAGGTTGTCCAAGTTGTGTGATCGCGCGGTCTGCCCTTGTGAGACCGCTGGCGATCTGACGGGTGGTGATTGTATCCCTCTTGTGCGGTGATGACATCTGTCTACCCGTCTATAAATAAGGGTGCAGGGCCCGTCATTTATAACGAGAACTGTAAGAACTAGAGCCTGGGTTAATTCGTGCGGTCTCAACTTTGAGGTCGGGCGATCTCGGAAGCGAGTTGACTGTTTATTGTGTTCGCAGGTTTGCGGTCAGCAGGTTGTGGTCTCCTTCCTTGGTGATTCCCAGCGGCTTGAATAAACAGTTTGGCAGCGGTCTGTCTGCGAACTGGTTTATGTTTGTTCTTGTGCTGTTCGCAGCGAGCTCAACGATCAGTCGACCTTCAATGGTTAGGCGATCTGAGTTGCGGTCTGGCGACAGCTTCAGTTCTTCGTTCAATAAAGCTCCATTTTGTGCGGTCTGAGGTGGCGGTCTTGCAGTGCAGGCGGTCTGTCTGTTTTTTGTTCCCGCGATCTCAGGCTAAGCCGGGCAATCTCTGGAGTTCGAGCGGTGTGTGCGGTCTGTGCGGTCTCTGCTTGTCAAACCGCCGGATTTGCTTTTTGGTGTTTTGTTCTTCTCTCCATCATTATTCTTATGAATCATGTCTCGCCATATATGTGTCACACTGTAAATGAAGTTTGTGATTCAATAAATTCTCTTGTGTTGCTGTGTGGCATTGCGGTTGTTTGGCTATAACTCAGTTGATGCAACTCCTGCTTACTCCTAAACGATTCAAATCAAAAATTTTAACATGGAATCAAAACGAGGTTGTTGGAGTGGATAAGTAGTGATCAACTTGAGTTGCCATCGTTTTTGTGAAGAAGAGACCACATAGATTGCCATGGAAGGTGGATACGCAAGAGGGCTTGGTATTGAACTCCTCACATCGACTAACTGTAAGAAATGGAGGTCATGTATGGAGAGTTACTTACTTGGCGAGGATCTATGGGAGATAGTTGGAGGAGAAGACACACAAGAGGTGTTTCTAGCAGGAGATAATATGGCAGAGGTGAGACTTTGGAGGAGGACTAATGCTAAGGCAGATTTCACACTCAAGAGGGCTATCTCACCAGAGCTGTTTGATCACATCATTGGATGTAGATCTGCTGCTGAGATTTGGACGTCTTTGGACGAGTTATTTAATAAGAAGAATGTAGCTCGGCTACAGTTTCTTGAAAATGAGTTGGCGAAGGCCTCTCAAGGTGATCTTTCAATCTCTACCTTCTTTCTCAAGATGAAGAACCTCACAACAGAGATTTCTGCATTGGACCCTGATGAGCCCATCTCGGAGGTAAAACTGAAGAGGCATATCATCCGCAGGTTGCGGAAGGAGTATCTTTCCTTTGTGACTTCAGTTCAGGGTTGGGCAAATCAACCATCTCGGTTGGAGCTGGAGAACTTACTTGCTTCGCAAGAAAGTTTGGCAAGACAGATGTCGGGGACTTCTATCTCTGGGGGAGATAGTGATGTGTTGTTCTCTGGGAAGAAGAAGAAGAAGTGGGAGAAGAAGAAGCTGGGTTATGATGGACCCTCTACTTCAGGTCAGCAGGATAGTGGTTATGCTCTTAAGTCTGATGGGAAGAAGAAGGGAGAGGGACCAAGGTGCTTCAGGTGCAATAAGACCGGCCACTTCAAGAAGGATTGTCGGGTTAATCTTCAGCCGGGACATGCAGCGGAGAAGGAGAAGCCAAAGTCTAATGAAGCTGGATGGGGAGGAGCCTTTGCGGCTAATATGACTGCTATGCCCGTTAAGGCCTTGGCTGCCATCAACTTCGAAGAGGATTGGATTGTTGATTCATGGTGTGGGCATCATCTCAACGGGGATGAATCAAAGTTCTCTTCTTTGGCGCCTTACTCAGGTAACGATGCTATCATAATGGCTGATAATTCTGTTCATGCAGTAGAACAAGAAGGAGTTGTCTCTTTGAGCAGTGATAAGGGTCCACTCACCTTGAGGAGTCTTTATCACGTGCCTGGTATGAAGAAGAATCTCTTCTCTGTGACCAATGCGGTCGATGCTGGTTATCACGTTCTGTTTGGCCCAACAGAAGTGAAGTTTCTTAAAACTCAACCGGAGATAAAGGGAGATGTTATCCATGTTGGAAAGAGGGTGAAGGACTTGTTCGTGTTATCGACAAGTACCTATGTTGATAAAATGAAGACCAATGATAGCGCGGATATCTGTCATGAAAGGTTGGGGCATGTAGGCATGGACAAATTGAAGGCTATGGCGGTAAGGGGCCTTGTCAAGGGCTTGCCTAGCTTGTCCTCCTATGGAGACGGTCATGTTTGTGTGGGATGTCAGTTTGGTAAGTCTCATCGACTTCCATTTGATAAATCTCAAACAAGATGCAAAGCGCCGTTGGAGTGCATTCACGGTGATTTGATGGGACCGACTGCCACCCCAAGCCTTGGAGGCAACAGATATATGTTGGTGTTGATTGACGATTACACCAGATATGTCTGGGTGTATTTTTTGAAAGATAAGTCGGAAGCTTTTGCGAGGTCTGTGGAGTTCAAGGAGCTGGTTAAAGGTCGTTTAGGCCTGCGGGTGAAAAAATTGAGAACTGACAATGGTGGGGAGTTCACCTCTGGTGAGTTCTCAAGTTTTTGTAGGAAATACGGCGTTCAGAGAGAGCTCACTTGTGCCCATACTCCATAGCAAAATGGCGTTGCAGAACGGATGATCCGTCATCTGACGGAAACTTGCAAATGATGGCTTCATGCCAAGAGTATCCCAAAGTCCTTCTAGGCGGAGGGAATGTCTTGTGCGGCTTACATCATCAACAGGATGCCTCTAAGTCCGATCAACATGAAGACCCCTCACGAACTGATGTTCAATGAGAAACCAAGTGTTTCACACCTTCGGGTGTTCGGGTCAACCTGTTATGTGCATATTCCTGATGCTCTTCGGACAAAGCTAGATGCGAAAACAAGGAAGCTAGTCTTTGTTGGATATGATGAGCGGAAGAAGGGATGGAGATGCATGGATCCTGAGACTCAAAGATCTTTTGTATCTCGGGATGTGGAGTTTGATGAGGTGACTTCCTACAAGGGGAGTTCAGGAGTTGAACTACCGGAGAGCAGGGTTGATGAAGAAGGGAAGGCTGCAGAAAATCTTCAAGTGGAGTTGCCTGTTTCACCAGGAGCTCCTGTTGTGTCAAGCTCAGAGATGGAGGCTTCCGGTTCTATAAGCAGGGGGAGCGATGCTCCAAGTTCATCTGGAAGAGGAGCTAGCACAGAAGAAGCAGCTGAGGAGGTGGCTAGTCACTGCAACCTCTTAGGAGGTCGAAGAGGACTATTAAGCCACTGGATCGATACACAGGAGGAAACATGGTGAGCTTCGTCTCATGTTTCTTCGCTGGTCCCTTGGATGAGAGGGAGCCGTCAAGATTTGAGAATGCCAAAGGCGTGAAGCAGTGGGAGATTGCTATGCAAGAGGAGATGGATGCTCTCAAGAAGAATGAGACTTGGTCTCTAGTGCCCAGGCCCAAGGGCATTACCCCTGTGACATGCAAGTGGGTCAATAAACTCAAGAAGAAGGCTGACAGTACGATCGAGCGATACAAGGCTCGCCTTGTAGCTCGCGGGTTCTCACAGCAGTATGGTGAAGATTATGATGAGACGTTTAGTCCAGTGGCAAAGATGACTTCGGTCTGATTTATTAATGCTTTGGCGGCTTCATGTGGATGGGAGATTTGGCAGCTCGATGTTAAGAATGCCTTCTTATATGGCGAGATCGACAAGGATATCTTTATGATCCAACCGCGGGGATTCATCTCGGAGGAGTGTCCGGACTACGTCTGCAAACTGAAGAAAGCCCTGTATGGGTTGAAGCAAGCGCCTCAGGCGTGGTATGGAAATATCGCGGAGTATCTTCTATTCTGCGGGTTCTTTGCATCAGACTCTGATTCTAGCTTGTTCGTCAAGAAGTAGGGGGCGCTTTGGGTCATTGTCTTGCTGTATGTGGATGACATGATTGTCACCGGGAACTCGAAGGAGGCGGTAGCAAGGCTGAGAGCTGAGCTTGCTATCAGATTTGAGATGAAGGATCTGGGTGAGCTTCACCATTTCCTTGGACTCGAGGTTCAGAGGCGGGAGAGCGGAGTGCTCATTTCTCAGGCCGGATATGCGGAGCGGATCGTTCAACGATTTGGCATGGAGGAAGGGAAGAGCAGCTCTATACCTCTCGAACAACATCATAAACTTCGGAAGGATGAGGGGAGAGTTCTATCTGATCCATTGGTGTTCCGAGCTCTGGTTGGGAGCTTGATCTACTTGACCATCACGAGGCCTGATATTGCTTATGCAGTTGGCAAAGTGAGTCGGTACATGGCGGAGCCACGGAAGCCTCATCTTCTAGCGGCAAAAGGAATTCTGAAATATGTGAAGTCGACCTCTGATTTGGGTCTCCTATATAGGAGAGGGTCAAGCTTGGAGTTGCTTGGATACATGGATGCTGATTACGGGGGAGACGAAGATGATCGGAGATCAAAGTCTGGTTTTATCTTTATGACGGGCCCCACAGCTATTTCATGGTGCAGCAAAAAGCAGGACTCGGTGTCTGTATCTATTGATGCGCAATTTCGGCACTGCTAATTAGCAGGCACAAAATGTGATACGACGGCAGTGCACCGGTCGTTGTCAAGTAATAAAATAGGGAGGAACTCCCCGAATATCGATCTCTCAAGGACCGCAAGTTGGGTAGTACGATTTGCTCTCGCAGGAAATCAGTTCAAAGGATAAAATAGTAACGACGGGGGTTTTGATTGGGTTTCCTATGCTATTGTAGAATGAAGAAAGATGCGGGTCTAAACTCCGCTTCGCACGGCGAGATGGGTGCAACGGCCGCGATGCCGTGCTTCAGACGGCGCATGGGCGGAATGTCACTATGACGGTTGAGGGTCGCACACACCTCTTCTCAAAACATCACTGCTAGCTTTTGATAGCGGCTTCAACCACAACGTAACACAGAAAATAGCAAGAAACAAAGTGGCTATTCATGCCACCACAATAACATTGCATATGAAAACAAGCAGTAATCCATAAGATCTACTTAACACGCATTCATAAAGCAACTGCAAACGAGTTCAAGCAACAAGGGTTAGAGAGGACCACAACGAAGAAATCACGTCTTG
This sequence comes from Dactylorhiza incarnata, assembly GCA_033032865.1. Lineage (NCBI taxonomy): Eukaryota > Viridiplantae > Streptophyta > Magnoliopsida > Asparagales > Orchidaceae > Dactylorhiza > Dactylorhiza incarnata. The sequence goes on from JAWHQI010000078.1 coordinate 824,975, forward strand.
GGTTCACGGCCGGAATGAGAGGTTGTCGGGCTCTCTCCGGACTCGGCCCTCAGATGGTGAGCTTTGCTCGAAGGAGGCTGTCACCGCTCCTACGATCTTCAGCGCTTCCTTGGTCTCTTTGGTGAGGAATGCTTGACCTAATGGTGGATGAAGCTTCCTAGTGCTCCTCGATGGAAGGATGGAGGTGGAAAGTCACCGGAAATGGCCTTGATGGTGGAGGAAATGAAGGAGAAGCCTTCACCCCTCAAGAGCAGCGGGAAGGAAGAGTTTTCCCGCCCTCAGAATCGCTCCCGCTCGTGCCCTCGTCGTCTCTATCCGGTCCTCGATTCCTGCAGCTTTTATAGGAAACAGGCTGAAAATTGGTCATGCACGGTCGATCGCACGATCGTGCGCAGACGTTGTGATATTAACGGAAGAAATAAGGCTTGGAGAAGACGCTGCGCCGCCCGTGCGATTTGTTCACGCACGACCAACGCCGCCCGTGCGTTCAGACGAACGGGTAAACTCTGACGCTCTGAAATCAGCAAGATACAGGTCGACCGTGCATTTTGTTCACGCACGGGCGAATCCGCCCGTGCGTCAAAATGCACGAGTAAACTCCGATGCTCCGTTTTCTTGCCCAGACACAAACGCACGACCACACAGACCTTGCGTCAAGGAAAATGCACGACCGTGCGATATGCACAGAAATTACTTATGGGAGAACGGGGCAATCAGGTCACCTGCAAACAAGATATACTAGCTGGGAATACACATCCAGCGCAGAAATACATACAAGAAGGGAAGGGGATCACAATGTGCTTACCCCTAACAACAAGGAATGCAATTGCACACCGAAACGGGCTTAAAAGTGCACCTAGCATGGAATAGTACATATGAATGGAAATGTGCCTAAAATGTGGTGCAAACACTAGAATAACAGCCCAAATGAGTCCAAGAATATATATATAAATGGGACTCATCACACCCCCAGACTTACTCGTTTGCACGTCTCGGGCAAACACTCGATCCTATGGTAGAAAAATGAACGTTAAGGAAGCAACTGTGCAGGCGAAACACGATGGGAAGTAAAGACTAACGAGCGTGAAAATAAAGTAGAAAAGATTTTAAAACAAAGACTATATTTTAAGAACTTCTATAAGTGTAAAATACAAGATACTAATACTCTGAGGTGAATTATTGGTGAATCGTACAGTCACGCCCTAGGGAAAATAGCATGAGCTGCTGAGGTGAGCGTTGTTCAAATTGGATCTTAAGAAAGAGCTCTCCAAGAAATCCATCAAGGTTGATGGTCATATGCTTGCCCTTTCACACCTTCTCCACTGCATGAGACGATCTCATTAAGAATCAGTAGGACTTTTAGGTTAGACTTGGGCTTGGGTTAAGGTACGGTAATGAAGTAGAAGAACGTAGGCTAAACACACTCAACCTCCGGAAAATAAACAAAACTCAACCTTAACATCTTCACCTTGAAGCACACTCCCCTAGACTTCATTTAAGCACTATGGTGTGTTCGAGACTACCACACTTGTGGTTCGATTCTTTTTAGAGATCTTTTACTCCTTTTTTAGATCCATAGAGACATAATTTAGGATCAATCAAGATTTTTTTTTCCAATCTCATCATTTTTTTTCTGCGCGCACACACCACATCACACAACCACATATTTGCTCTCCGCTTCGCACAATCATCATCAATATGTATAAGTTTCAAAGCTTGACTCTAGTGCGTTTTAGGTTAGGATATGGGGCCTTGGTGAACGATTAGTGGAGTTTAACAAATAGGAAAGGTAAGGCTCAACGGGGATAGCAAAGGATGACGTTAGGTTGGGAAATCAAAGCTCAACCGGACCAAATGATGGCCTACGTCATGCTCCCAACAAGATCATTCAACGCACTCGTTTTGAAAATAGCTTGGGGCAAGTTCTTAACCACCGAGCGAGGTCTCCTCTCCTTCCAACTCGAACAACACGAGGCTAACAACTCTTCTACACTCGACCAAGGGCTACCGCTAGATTCACGAAATTCACCGTTTGAGTAGAGTATTAATTAATTACACAAATGAAGTAAATAAAACTATAACTTTGTAAATAAATCTATTCTACGTGAATTTTTAAGCTGCGTGAGCGCTCTACTAGTAGCACCGCACGGGTCACATCCTGTTCAGCCACACAATCCGAAACTAACAATCAAACTTCTAAACATATTCATCAAGCATTTACACGATAATTGCGCACGGGTAAAAATAAAACGCATGTGGTGTGCGTTATGCAATGAGACAATAAATATAAATTTCCTAACAACATTCTAGCATGCATGTGCGTGTGGCGTAAGCAAAGGCTCGCTCCCCCCCAGACTTGCATTGAAACACAAGAAAATATAATCTTTTAAACAAACTAAGAGCTGGGTTAAAAGTACCTATGCTCCTAAGAGCATGCCAGAAGAGCGGTATAATCCTTCTTCAATGATCTCCTCCTCTTCATCCAATCAGGTTCACACCTGCATAGCTAAAAACAAAAGCAAAAGCAAACCAAACATGATAGAGATTAAATCAAGCAAACGGAACCGGGTGGTTCCCATGGGTTGTCTCCCAAGGAGCCCTTTTGTTTAACGTCCTTAAAGGTGGACCAAATACCTGTATTAAAGCAGTTTAAAAAGTCTAGGAATGAGCAAAGGTCAATAAAATTATTATTACAAGCTCAAAACAAATCAGCTATAAGCTGATTTGAAGTAGTAACAGCTGATGAAAGAAAAAGGTCCGGGGACCTGGTAGTAGGGGTGGAAAATAAGTAAGATGCTCAGCCTCCAACCCCAAATCTCCTCCTTATTCGCTCTCTTCTTCTCCTCCAGTATTATATCTTCAAAGAAAAACCGCTTGCCCCCTTGTAACCAATCCTCAAGGGGAAGCACCAACGAAGATGAGGAAACAAGATGTTCCTTCACTGTATCTTCATCATTCCGCCAGGCTTTCAGCTCCTCCATGCATAAGGTCTGATCAACCGGAGGAGGGGCATCATGCATCCTTGTACATAAGGAAAGGGGGTCATGAAATAAATTGGAAGAAAAACTAAAAGAAATCTCATCTGAGGGGATAATCCTGGCTTCATCCCCCATGGGGTGCGGCAATGACAAACTGATGATATCATCGAAGATTTTGCTAGACTCCATAGCGCACACAATGGCCTCCTCTATAACTTGGACTTCCTCGCACTGGACCAAAGCGGTTCCTTCAGCACAGTCAGGGCTGTCCTCCTCCATGAGAGTGGGCACGTCACTGCGCAGGTCTGCAACATCCTGTAGATTAACTTCAATGACAATATCAGAAATAGATTTAGCTTCGTGTGTAGTGGGATAAGACGTGCTTCTTAAGAGTTCGGGCTCACTCTCCACACAAGGGCACAAATCCGCGCAAAGTGGTACATGAACCGAAGAAGTATGGGGTGTCGCATCAGAAACGGAGTCATGAGGGACACTGACGTACGTGTCTATTCCAAAGCCTTCAAAAGGTGAAGGTGGAAGTGACACGTAATCAGAGGAAGAAGTTGTGCTCGCAGAATTTGAAGATGGGACGATCCGGATATCCGGCTCATCGTCATCCGCCAATTCGCGAAGATAAGCAGCACAGTCCTTCAAGGCGTGCTCTCTACTTTTGCAAAATAGGCACTGCTTTGCCGGCTTTGCCAGCACAAAAGGTGCGGCAGCCGTGTAAAGGTGCGATAACGAAGGTGCAGTAGAGTAGCCAAAAGATTTATGGGCTCCGTACGGTTTCTGAACAACACCATACTCTTTGGGACACCTATCACTAGCGTGGGATGGGTCCCCACACCAACGACATCGGATGTTCAAATGTGCCCACATGATATAGAAGAAGAAAATAACATACTGAAGAGAAACACAATACCTTAAAATGAATTTCCAATTAAAAACAAATCAAACACACTTGCAGTCCCCGACAACGGCGCCAAAAACTTGATGCGCAATTTCGGCACTGCTAATTAGCAGGCACGAAATGCGATACGACGGCAGTGCACCGGTCGTTGTCAAGTAATAAAATAGGGAGGAACTCCCCGAATATCGATCTCTCAAGGACCGCAAGTTGTGTAGTACGATTTGCTCTCGCAGGAAATCAGTTCAAAGGATAAAATAGTAACGATGGGGGTTTTGATTGGGTTTCCTATGCTATTGCAGAATGAAGAAAGATGCGGGTCTAAACTCTGCTTCGCACGACGAGATGGGTGCTACGGCCGCGATGCCGTGCTTCGGACGGCGCGTGGGCGGACTGTCACTATGATGGTTGAGGGTCGCACACGCCTCTTCTCAAAACATCTCCGCTAGCTTTTGCTAGCAGCTTCAACCACAACGTAACACAGAAAATAGCAAGAAACAAAGTGGCTATTCATGCCACCACAATAACATTGCATATGAAAACAAGCAGTAATCCATAAGATCTACTTAACACGCATTCATAAAGCAACTGCAAACGAGTTCAAGCAACAAGGGTTAGAGAGGACCACAACGAAGAAATCACATCTTGGGTTCACGGCCGGAATGAGAGGTTGTCGGGCTCTCTCCGTACTCGGCCCTCAGATGGTGAGCTTGGCTCGAAGGAGGCTGTCACCGCTCCTATGATCTTCAGCGCTTCCTTGGCCTCCTTGGTGAGGAATGCTTGACCTAATGGTGGATGAAACTTCCTAGTGCTCCTCGATGGAAGGATGGAGGTGGAAAGTCACCAGAAATGGCCTTGATGGTGGAGGAAATGAAGGAGAAGCCTTCACCCCTCAAGAGCAGTGGGAAGGAAGAGTTTTCCCGCCCTCAGAATCTCTCCCGCTCGTGCCCTCGTCGTCTCTATCTGGTCCTCGATTCCTGTAGCTTTTATAGGAAACAGGCTGAAAATTGGCCACGCACCGTCGAACGCACGATCGTGCGCAGACCGTGCGATATTAACAGAAGAAATACGGCTTGGAGAAGACGTTGCGCCGCCCGTGCGATTTGTTCACGCACGACCAACGCCGCCCGTGCGTTCAGACGCACGGGTAAACTCCGACGCTCTGAAATCAGCAAGACACAGGTCGACCGTGCGTTTTGTTCACGCACGGGCGAATCCGCCCGTGCGTCAAAATGCACGAGTAAACTCTGATGCTCCATTTTCTTGCCCAGACACAAACGCACGACCGCACAGACCGTGCGTCAAGGAAAACGCACGACCGTGCGATATGCACCGAAATTACTTATGGGAGAACGGGGCAATCAGGTCACCTGCAAACAAGATATACTAGCTGGGAATACACATCCAGCGCAGAAATACATACAAGAAGGGAAGGGGAGCACAATGTGCTTACCCCCAACAACAAGGAATGCAATTGCACACCGAAACGAGCTTAAAAGTGCACCTAGCATGGAATAGTACATATGAATGGAAATGTGCCTAAAATGTGGTGCAATCACTAGAATAACAGCCCAAATGAGTCCAAGAATATATATATATATAAATGGGACTCATCATCTATCACAGAAGCGGAATACAAGGCTTTGGCCTTGGCAGCTCAGGAAGCCGTTTGGCTTAGGTGGTTGGTAGAGGATGTTCATGAGGAGGTTCGAGGTCCCACTATGCTACGCGGGGACAATGAGAGAGCTCTCAAGATGGTTAATAATCCAGTCTGTCACGCGAGGACCAAGCATATTGAGATTGAACACCATTTCATTCATGAAAAGGTGTTGGGAGGATCTCTTATGGTCGAGCATGTTCGAAGTGCGGACAATGTTGCAGACATCTTCACAAAGCCGCTGGCAAAAGGATCGTTTACCCGGTTGCGGAGTTTACTCAGGCTAGTTCCACTTCCCACTTCAAGGGGGAGTGTTGAAATTATTGAAGTGAAGTGGAGGTGATCGGGCGATCTAATTTTGGGTGACCGCAGAGACTGCGCGGTCTGTATCAGTGATCTGTCGGTCTGGCTCTGACGGTCTATTCTGGCGGTCTGCTGGTTGGCCGGTCTGTTCCTGGTTGTTGCGGTCTCTCTCCGGGTTGTTCTACTTGGTCTGTCTATCTTCCTTGTAGAAAACCGGGCGGTCTGTTCTTATGTAACCGCCTGATCGGGCGGCTTGTGCTGGCGATCTGGCGACTTATCTGAAGTCGGCTAGATGGTTCTTGGTTTGCTCCTGGTGATCTAAGGAAGGAGCGTTCTTGTGCCCGCGCGGTTTGTGCGCGGTCTCGTGTTCACGCGACTTGTGCGCCATCTGTCTGCTGATCTGCGTTCTTGGACGGAAGGTTGTCCAAGTTGTGTGATCGCGCGGTCTGCCCTTGTGAGACCGCTGGCGATCTGATAGGTGGTTATTGTATCCCTCTTGTGCAGTGACGACATTCGTCTACCCGTCTATATATAGGGGTGTAGGGCCCGTCATTCATAACGAGAACTGTAAGAACTAGAGCCTGGGTTAATTCGTGTGGTCTCAACTTTGAGGTCGGGCGGTCTCGGAAGTGAGTTGACTATTTGTTGTGTTCACAGGATTGCGGTCAGCAGGTTGTGGTCTCCTTCCTTGGTGATTCTCGGCAGCTTGAATAAACAGTTCGGCAGCGGTCTGTGTGTGAACTGGTTTATGTTTGTTCTTGTGTTGTTAGCAGCGAGCTCAGCGATCAGGCAACCTTCAACGGGTAGGCGATCTGAGTTACGGTATGGGGACAGCTTCAGTTCTTCATTCAATAAAGCTCCAGTTCATGTAGTCTGAGGTAGTGGCCTTGCAGTGCAGGCGATCTGTCTATTTTCTGTTCGCGCGGTCTCAGGTCAAGCCGGGCAATCTCTGGAGTTCGAGCGGTCTGTGCGGTCTCTGCTTTTCAAACCGCCAGATTTGCTTTTTGGTGTTTTGTTCTTCTCTCCTTCGTGATTCTTATGAATCATGTCTCGCCATGTATGTCTCCCATTGTAAATGAAGTTTGTGATTCAATAAAGTCTCTTGTGTTGTTGTGTGGCATTGTGGTTGTTTGGCTATAACTCAGTTAATGCAACTCCTGCTTACTCCTAAACGATTCAAATCAAAAATTTTAATAGTTGCCTAGTCTAACACACTGCTAGATAGGTGGGAGGGATAGTGGACTACCTCTAGACACATTGTCTAGTTGGGAACCACTATAAATCATTGTGTGCTTTCTGTGTTGATTTTGTGTTATGATAGATAAAATTTAAAGTAGCAAAGAAATCAGAAAACACCTAATCACCCCCTCCCCCCTCTATGTGTAGATCACTGACAACCCATATATTTCAATTGGTATCAAAGCGAGGTTGAGTTCAGAAGCTTAACAACTTAGAACAAGATCTACAATTTTTGATTGGGTTATGATTTTTCAATGGCATGTGAGCATCATCAAGAGATGAGATCAATGAGGTTGCCCACCTGCACCAAAGAGAACTTTGTCATATGGAAGTTAAGAGTCAAGTTATTTATGGAATCATTAGATTCATAGTTGTTGAAGAGGGAGTTTATGTCCCTAACACCTTCTCACAGTTCACCTATGAAGATGAAGATCTAATAAATGTGGATAATAGAGCAAAACACATACTTGAAAAATGCAATAGATGATTCTACATCTCAATACTTAAGTCATTGCAAAACAGCAAGAGATATGTTGGATTCCTTAGAGATCTACATGAAGGAAACTGAAGAAGAAAATTCAAAGGGCATCACCAGTGAAAGGGTCATGATTCTTTAGGGTGAAATCTTGAGGAGTACCAAAGACAATATTCTGATAATTTAGAATATCTCTGAGAACACAGAAGCTTCTAATGCAAGCTCATCAAAATCTGATGACATTGTTAAGGAATTAGTACTCCTCACCAAGCAGCTCAAAAGAAAGATGCCCAAAAGAAGACGAGACAGACAGAAGACATCCTCCTCAAGCTCTAGAAGATCTAGTCAACATGACCAACATAAATCTTCAAAGGAGGAAACGTATAACTCTAAACTCAGTGAATCTGATTTGGCTAACTTAGTGTGTTGTCACTGCAAGAAGATAGGTCACATGATTGTTGACTGCCCCTCTAAGAAGAAAGAATTCAAGAAGAGTGATGATAGAAGTAGTCCAAAGGAGAAGGAATCTGAAAAAGGTATCAATGCAAAGAAAATCAGAACACTCAGTGATTCTGATTCAGATTCATCAGAAGATAAGTAGGAAGTTCTCATTGGCTTTATGGCCATAACTGAAAAAATCCAGGATGACTCCACCTCTTCTAGGAAGGTACTTATTAGATCGCCCTTATCTGTCTCTGATTCTGAATCAATGATAGTTTCTGTGCATGAGAGTGAGTGTGGATCTGCCTGCAATAGTATATCCTCAAGATCTCAACATGAGGTTGAGTCTAACTAGTGCAGCATAATGAAGCCTTGTGGATTGCCTTGAAAAGAAGCAAGAAGCTTCTTAGAGCTCAATCTATAGAATTAGCATCCCTGAAATCTGTCCAATCTGAGCTCCAAGAGACAACTGAAAAGATGAATGCTATGAGCAAAAAATGAAAAATCTCAAGGATGTCACAAAGCTCCAAAATGCCGAGTTGGGTAAGAAGAATAGGGTCATCAAGGACCTTGAGGAAACGTTAATGGCTGAAAAGAAAAGTGTTTCCAGCTTCTCAATGCCCAAGACTGTCCTTCCCATCATTGACCAATTCTCTGCACCATTCAGAGGTGGTGTAGGATTTGGTAAGGAGATAGTTAAGGGCAAGACATCTGAAGCCCAACCTTCTTACAAAGAGAGGCTATTGGCATCAAATTTCTCCAACCAGGAATCTTCACATGATCATCTAACCAAGGCTTGCTCTACAAGAAGCAGTAAACTTCCAAACACACATAGAAGAGCAAGCTTTGGGCCAAGTGTTTCTCAAACACCCCTTGAAGAGACCCATGTAAATATTCCAGGTTCTAATGTCCATGGATCTGCAGCATCAATAATTAAAAGTAAGAGAAAGACAGCCAAGCCTATTCCTAAGATGGTGAACCAAAAAGTGGTGAGACCAGCTCAACAACATACTCACCATTGTGGGTTCACCTAAGGCCTGTTAGGTCGGCTATCTTCACTCCTACCCACCAACATTTCCAGGTGGAAAGTCATAAGAGAAGATACAACAGGTTTGAGTGTTGGTGCTATGGAAAGATTGGTCATTTTGCCCTGGACTGTTGGTTCAATCCAACAGTGCCTAATGCAAAAAGGGGGCAGATCATACATAGGTATAGTATTTCAGGTTATTCCCCTAACATGAACCTAGGACCCCAAATCCAATTGGGTGCCTAAGGATAAGTAATCTTTTTTTGCAGGTATGTCCAAATGTCAACCCTTTTGGTATTTGGACAATGATTGCTCCAGGCACAACGTTGGAGTAAATAAGTATTCAAGAAAACTCAATCCAGAGCGAACAAATTAATAATGACACCTGGAATTTTAGACAAACTAATTCCACTCAAATATCAGTACACTTCCCCAAGAAGTTCATCCCTCTCTTGCCTCTATTGAGGGGAGCCATCTAAGAGAAGATACAACTAATGGAAAATAATCCAGCTCTTCAAAATGAAGTACATTAGAAGAATCTCTCAAATTCCTGCAACAATGGAGGGGGAGTACATAGCTTAACTCACAATGAAGACCTCAGATCAATGATAGAAGATGATAGAATGTTCAATCATCATAGTGCCTACTCTATCATCTCCATGGTTGAGAAGTAGGTGAGTTAGAAAGCAAAAAACATCCAGCTCTTCAAAATGAAGTACATTAGAAGAATCTCTCAAATTCCTGCAATAATGGAGGGGGGGGGGGGGGACATAGCTTCACTCACAATAAAGACCTTAGATCAATAATAGAAGATGGATAGAATGTTCAATCATCATAGTCCCTACTCTATCATCTCCATGGTTGAGAAGTAGGTGAGTTAGAAAGCAAAAGACATCATGTTACCTTTGAAGAACAAGAAGCCAAGACGAAGAAAATGAATGAAGTAAAGGAGGAACCAAACCTTGAAAAATGGGGCCCTGCCCATGTAAACATCAAATTGATATTCTACATAAGAGATGTGAAGGAGAAAATATAAGTAGCACCATTTCCAAGAATTCCTCAAGGAGTGCTCAAGTTAGACAAGTATCAGATGAGCATTTCAATGACATAGATGAATTCTCAGCGATACAAAACGAGCAGTCTCGACGACAAAATCTGCGTCTCAACGATATTAGTAAAATCTCGACGACAACGCTGAAGTGATTTTGACGGCAATATCGCGATAAAGATGTGCATCATCGAAATACACCGCAAACACTTCATGCAGTGTTGGATCTCTAATCTAAGCCATCTGATAGATTATTAATCTATTAAACAAGACAAAAGGTACGCGCCTCTTCATCTACTCCTAATATAAATAGAGTGAATGATTAGGTCAAAAATTACGCTTTCATTTGCCCTGAGTCATTTCCGCGACAAACCTCTGTTTCGTCTCCGACAATCTTTGCTCTAGATGTTCTGCATCAATGGCTCCAAAGAAGGAACAATTCTCAGTCATCTCTGGATGCGAGCTCATGAGGGGAGGATTTAGTTCATGCTCTGAAGAGATCAGGTTAGTAATCGTGTTGATAAAATCAGCAGGGCTGGAGTATCTGCTATGCGAACCAGGTGTTCTCATGAACAAGGAGGTCCAGGAATTCTTTGTTGGAGCTAGAGTAAATAGCTCAGTGTCATTCTGATGTATACCGTAGCTGGGAAGGAGATCAAAGTAACTTTTAAGAGCTTAAGAAAAGCTCTGAGGATTTCAAGATTCGAGAAAGAGGTCGAAGAGGAAGATCTAACTGTTGAAGATCTATATGTTGGATATGCCTGGTGTGGGCATAGTGGCAAGACTTATGGGTCTATTAAAAAGGTAGAAATTCAACCAGAAGGGAAAGCTCCTTGCAGATATTATAGGGAAAGTACTGATGTGCAAGCCTGGTTCTCATGACAGAATCTCAAAGGAAATGTTTGAGGCAATGTGCAGAATCATTTTCTCCAAGAAAACCGACTGTAGAAAGTGTTGGATCTTACGGCGCCCTTAGAGGGGGGGGGCAAATAAGGGAATAAAATTCTTTTTATAAATTTTAAGAAAATTACTAAGTTGTTTTGATTAATAGGAAATAATGATGACAAATTAGAAATAAACAATTTAGATTAGGAATTGAAAACTTAGAACACAAAATAATAGAGATTACGCCAAATGATAGAAATCAAAGTAAACACAAAAGAGACATGATTATAGTAAATGAAAAAGCATTTATATAAAATTTGATTTCTATATCGCTAGAAATCGGAGGCGTACAAATGTAGATTTCTTTTCCTTTTCTATACTGACTTGTATCCCCACAAACCGGTTGGCTTTAGCCTATCCTTCCCCGGATATGGCCTCAAGCCGCTCTAGCCAATCCTTCCCCGGATATGGCCTCGAGCACCCCCTAGATCTAATCCCCTAGACCTAGTCGCCAACTCGCGCGGCGAATTCCCCCTAAGCCACGCAAGGACCTAGTCGCCAAAAACAAGGCGATTTCACTACAAGATACAAATAAAGAAATGAAGTAAATAACAAGCAAACTCCCTCTTGAGATTTCTGGAGATGAGTATGAAGGATCGCTGAAGCACAAGTGAGGTCGAAGCGATCGTTCTTCGGATGCAGCGTGATGGCTTCCTTCTCCAGAATTTCTTCTTTGGATTTGAGTGGGAGATGATGTTTTGGCAGAGTAGCAGCACGAGAGTATGGGCACAAGTAATGTCTCTGGAAGATCTGACCAAAACGAGAGAGAGCCCAGCCTTTTATAAAACTTGGAGATAGCACCTGCGGTAGTGGCTAGAGCCTGCGGTAGCGTTCGTGTGGAGCAGTTGCGCAACCGTCAGCGGCGTGGCGCTGTGCACGAACTAGAGATAGTGCCTGGCGGTAGCGATAGCGCTGGAGGTAGCGGGAGATAGCGCTGGCGGTAGCGGTTGCGGTAGCAGTTGCGTAACCGTCGCTGTGCACGAACTTGAGATAGCGCCTGGCGGTAGCGATAGCGGTAGCGATATCGCTGGCGGTAGTGCTAGCGGTAGCGGTAGCACTAGCGATAGCGCTGGCGTTAGCGATAGCGCTGGCAGTAGCTCTGCTCCTTTCAAAAGTTTGTTCCAAGCTGCTTTCTACCTGTGGAGTATTGCACCTATAGTTCCTGCACACTATAAACACACTACAAGCAATATCAAATACAATATGTGATTTGTTATTTTCAAACAAAGGGATGTGACACACATGTCCAACAATCTCCCCCTTTTGATAATAACAAATCCTCTAAGCAAGAAACAGTAATAGTGTTTATAGATAAGATAAGCAAGATAAAAGTGCTACTATAGTAAATGTTATGCATGATAATGTGCATACTCCCACTATCTTAATGCTCCCCCTACATAAATGCAATTTATGTACTCCCCCTAAATGATAGATTTCATGAGTTAGTCTCCCCTTATTTATCTATATTTCTCATATATAGATTTCTTCAATTAATCTCCCCCTTTTGGTATTATCAAAAGAAGGTGGGGTGAGGGTAGTAAGGAGGCATTTATATAACATGATCGAGCTTTTCGAAATATAAATAATGATAAAGAGTTTAAGCATAGCATAAATAAGAGATTTCAAATATAAAGATAAGAGTTGTAAGCAAGCGGAAGATTATAATAAACATCTTTTTGTAAGCATGAAAAGCATAAGTAGAAATATGAGTTTTGGTTTAAAATTGAAAGATGTTTTAACCTTTTTGAAATCTCAAAGTTTTTCATAAAAATACCAAGCATGAAATGAACATATCAAAAAGAGAGATTAAACTACAATGTTACTCAATTTGTAAATTCAAGAAATACCAAAACATTGTAGAGATCATGCTAGGTTATCTAGTGCATTTTTATATAAAGAGTAGTATAGATAAAGCATTAGAATCCAATACTCATGAGAAGAAGTGTTATGAAAGATAATGATGTGCACATAAGTGTATTTTGGGCAATGTTAACAATTGATTTAAATCACAAAATACAAGACATATGCAAAGTAAAGTGCACAATAAAACACAAGTAAATTACTTTCACACACTTTTAATGAACATAGTTTTTAACAAAGTGGTGTAATAACCAAGATTTGCACAAGTAACTTTACTATTCTTTCCAAGGTGCTCAACCTCACAATGCTTATGAAGACTTATCAGGAGGTTCAAGTAGTGCTTGGTGAAGTTATATTTGTCTACATATATATAATTTTTTGTTCATATTTGTGAGACAACATTCTCTGAATACACTTGTTTTGCAAACCAAAATTTTTAACTTAACCACTTTTCTAAATTTCATAAGTGCAATTCAAATGTAGTGTAGGCAATAAACTTATGCAAGTTTTAATTCATTGCACAAATACAATACACAAGCAAGTATTTTTAGATTTAGACACACATGTTTATTACCAAAATAAGTGAATGAAATGTATCATTATCAATCATAAAACATTTACTCATACTTAGAGGCATGCTAAGCTTGGATCTACACATTTTGCAATACAATTGATGCACTTTAAATAGATATATCAAAGCATGATAAGCAAAATAATGTTCATAGTAATTTGAAAGAATATGTTTTAACATTGTAAATAATTCTAAATAATAGAATTCATACATGATTTATATTGGCAATAAAGATCATACAGTTTTTTTTGTTGTTTTATCATTTTTAATGAGAGAAAGAAAACAAAAAATCACAAAAACATATTTTTGTATTTTTGAATTTTGAACTTTTGTAGTTGATTTTTCAAATTATGGATAAAAACACAAATAACAAAAAACATATTTTTGTATTTTTAGATTTTGAACTTTTATAGTTGATTTTTCAAAGAATGAATAAAACACAAATAACAAAAAACATATTTTTGTATTTTTAGAATTTTGAATTTTTGTAGTTGATTTTTCATAATTCAAACAAAACAAAAATAAAACAGACAGTAACACAAAAATAAATTTGCACAAATAAACTAACATAATTTTTGTTGAATTTTAGAAATTTTAAAAATCATAAAAATCACACGCCCACGCTAGCGCTAGCGCTGGAAACAGTACACAATTTTTCAAGAATTTTAAATTTTTGATTTTTGATATTGGTTAGGGGTCTTAAGAGTAGTCTTATGCAGAAGTTTTGTAATTATCAGAGATGTCTTGATTGCTCAAATTGCATAAAACATTAGCGTTTTATATGTTTTTCATGCTAAGATGTCTAAGACTCCTAATTCCAACCTTAACATTTGAAACCTTGCATCGGGAAGAGGTTTAGTGAATATATCAGCAAGTTGAGAGTCCGTGCCAATGAAACTAATCCTTACATTTTCCTTTTTAATGTGATCCCTTATGAAATGATGACGCACATCTATATGTTTGGATCTAGAGTGGTGTACCAGATTATTTGTGAGATCAATAGCACTTTTGTTGTCACATTTTAATTCAATAAGTTTTAGATGAAAACCAAAGTCCTCTAAAGTTTGGCTCATCCATAGAGCTTGTGCACAACAACTCCCTAATGCAATGTATTTGGCCTCCGTGGTGGAGAGTGCAACCGAATTTTGTTTCCTACTAGACCATGCAACTAATGAAGGTCCTAGAAAATGACAAGTACCACTAGTGCTTTTTCTATCAAGTAAACAATCGGCATAATCCGAATCGGAATAGCCATGCAATGTAAATGAATCATTATGCGGGTACCATAATCCTAATCTAGATGACCCAATGAGATATCTAAAAATTCGTTTTACCACTTTTAAATGAGATTCTTTTGGATTGGCTTGAAATCTAGCACAAAAGCATACGACAAACATAATATCGGGTCTAGTTGCACTAAGATAAAGTAGAGATCCTATCATACCTCTATATAAAGTTTGATCTATAGAAACTCCTGATTCATCTTTTCCTAATTTTAGTGATGCACTCATTGGTGTAGAAGCATGTTTAAGGTTTTCAAATCCAAAACGTTTAAGCATATCATGGACATATTTAGTTTGACATACAAAGATATCATCAATTCTTTGTGATATTTGAAAACCAAGGAAATAAGAAAGTTCTCCTACAAGACTCATTTCAAACTCATTTTTCATCACTAAAATAACATCTTTACACATCTCTTCATTAGTAGATCCAAAAATAATATCATCAACATATATTTGTAAAATAATTATATCATCATTATTGTGCTTAATGAAGAGAGTATTATCCGCACTTCCCATAATATAACCGTGCTTTAATAAAAATGATGTAAGTCTTTCATACCATGCACAGGGCGCTTGTTTTAAACCATAAAGCGCTTTTTCTAGTTTATAAACATGATTTGGAAAATTTTCATTAATAAAACCGGGGGGTTGTTCAACATAAACTTCTTCTTTTACAAACCCGTTTAGAAAAGTACTTTTCACATGCATTTGAAATAGTTTTATTCTTTTAAAGCTTGCAAATGCTAGAAAAATTCTTATAGACCCCAATCTAGCAACGGGTGCAAAAGATTCATCAAAATCTATCCCCTCGATTTGAGAATATCCTTGTGCTACTAAGCGTGCTTTATTTCTAGATATTCTAGACTCACCATCTAATTTATTTTTAAAAATCCATTTTACACCTACAACCGGGTGATTAGATGGTCTTTCTACTAATTTCCAAACATTATGTCGCTCAAATTGTTCTAATTCTTCAATCATAGCCAAAAACCAAAATTCATCATTTAAAGCGGTAGTAACGGTTTTTGGTTCTATTTCGGAAACAAAACAAATATTTGAAAAAGATTCATGAAGAGAAGAGCGAGTTCTTACCCCGATGGATGGTTCACCAATTATTAATTCCCGTGGATGATCCTTTGTGAATTTTAAGACGCTTGGAGGTACATATTCATCTTTCTTGGCCTCCTCTTCTTCTTCTTTGGAAGGTTCTTCATCACCATGCTCCAAAGAAGGTAATAGATCATCCTTTTTACCTGCGGAAAGTCTTTCTATACAAGGAACAAGCTCATCAAATTTCACATTAATTGACTCTTCAACTTTTCTAGTTCTTTTATTAAAAACTCTATAAGCTTTACTAGTTGAAGAGTATCCAAGAAATGTTCCTTCATCACATTTTTCATCAAACTTTCCGAAGCTATCTTTTGTATTTAAGATAAAGCATTTACAACCAAAAACTTTGAAGTAAGACACATTAGGCTTCTTTTGAAAATAGAGTACATATGGTGTGAGATTTAAAGATGGGCGAAGCATGATTCTATTTATAACATAACATGATGTGTTTACGGCTTCGGCCCAAAAGGACTTAGGTAATTTATATTCACATAACATAGTGCGTGCTAGCTCTTGAAGTGTCCTATTCTTTCTTTCTACAACACCATTTTGTTGTGGTGTGCGTGGTGCGAAGAACTCATGTTTTATGCCTAACATATCACAATAAGAAGTAAATTTTTCATTTTCAAATTCTCCTCCATGATCCGAGCGAATGCATTTAATTTTTAAATCACTTTCATTTTGAATACGAGTACATAATTTTGAAAATTCACAAAACATTTCGGATTTGGATGAGAGAAATATTGTCCAATAATATCTAGAAAAATGATCTTTTAAAACATATGTATACAATCTACCACCAAGACTTGTGGTGCTAACGGGACCAAAGAGATCCATATGAATTAATTGCAAAGGTCTTGTAGTAGAAATAACACTTTTACATTTGAAAGAGGATCTAGTAATTTTACCTTTTTGACATGGTGAACAAAGTGAAGGTAAATTTCCATTTAATCTAGGCAATCCTCTAATTAAATCTCTTTTGGCAAGTTTTACAATAAGCTTTGTGCTAGCATGTCCTAGCCTTCTATGACAAAGATCAAGTTCATCATTTTTGGTAATAAAACATTTTAAAGATGATTTTGAAAGATCATGAAATGAAACTATATAAACATTGTGTATTCTTGGTGCAGTTAGTAAAATATTGTTTGTAATAGGATTAGATATTTTGCATAGATTAGTATAAGATTCAAATAAAACATCTAATCCTTTATCACATAATTGGCTAATTGAAATAAGATTATGTTTTAGCCCTTTTACATAAAGAACATTTGATATAGTGAAGGATTCGTTACCAATTGTACCAATTCCCATGATTCTTCCTTTTCCGTTGTCACAAAAAGTCACAATCCCTCCCTTCTTCCTTTCTAGGCTAAGGAACTTTGATTTATTTCCCGTCATGTGCTTGGAGCATCCTGAATCCAAGTACCACACGTCTTCATTGTCCTTAGCCTGCCTGCACATCTAGAAAGAAGATGAGAGTAAAGATCCGGATACCCAAGTGGAACCTCCCATAGAATAAGTGGAAGCCTTAGGTACCCAGATTTACTTTAAAGTTGTGTGACCTAACCTATAGCAATTTGCACACGAAATAAAGGGGGTTGAGACCCTTTTCTGGAAAATTTTCTTGCTGGAATAATTTTGATTTACAAAAGGATAGCATTTTGAAAAAGAAATTTCATGTTTCTGGTGTGAGGTGCTAGCGCCGGCGTTAGTGACTAGCGTCGGGCTGTAGCCCTCACCTCGATATTCGAGCCCAAACTTTCCAGATCCATGGCACTGGTACCCTAGAATCATTTCCAGTGATTTTTGGCCTATACCAAATTTTTTAATGGCCATGGTGAGATCATGAACTTGTGCTTTAAGTGAAGAATTTTCTTTCACAAGCATGACACACCTATTTTCAAAACCTTTTTTTTTATTTTTGATTTGCACAAGAGAGGCTTCCAATTTCCTTTCTAATTCTCCCTTCTCTTTTGTAAGAGTTTTGGCATGAGAGAGGGCTTTAGAAAGTGACTCTTCTATATCTTTTGCCAATTTTGTGGAGTGATCACATTCTTGGCAAGAAACCTTTCTCTTTTCTAAAACAATCACCTTTTTGGAAAGCTTTTGATTTTCTTTAATAAGAGATTCATTTTCACGATTTAATAAAATACTATCTTTCATATTTTTATCAAAAGCTTTGCAAGTTTCAAGAAATTCATTATACAATTCATCATAAGTGGGAGGAGTTACCTCAGTGTCACTAGGAACACTGGTGTCGTCGCCGTCATTTTCATGTCCCATGAGGCACATGTTTGCTTCCTCATCTTCGCTTGATGAAGACCCACTTGATTCTTCGGAGGAGAAGGAGGAAGAGTCATCCCATGTTCTAGCTTTTAGTACTTTCTTCTTCTCCTTCCCTTTGTGCCGTTTTTCTTTCTTCTCCTTCAAGAACTTTGGGCACTGGCTCCGAATGTGCCCAGTCTTCCTACAATGATAGCATTCCGGTGGAGGTCTCTCTTCTTCATTGTCGCTCTCTTTTTCCTTCTTTGAAGATGACCCTTTCCATCTTTCACCCTTTTGGAAATATTTTCGAAACGTGTTTCTCCTTTCCAGATTGCGCATGAACTTTCGGAAGTTCTTTACCAAAAGACTCTCTTCATCTTCATTCTCATCCTCTTGGCACTCCTTCTTTGATTTTAATGCTAACGCCTTCTTCTTTGGCTCCTTGTTGTATTCATCATGTTGGATTTTGAGTTCTACCTCATGGGTTTTGAGATTCCCAATGAGGCTCTCAACTTAGAGCGTCCTTAAGTTGTGTGACTCTGAAATAGCCGTGACCTTCGGGTTGAATTATGGAGGAAGAGAACGAAGGATCTTACGGACCAAGTCGCCATTTGAGAAGGTCTTTCCAAGAGCTTTTGAGGCATTGACGATCTTGGTGAAGCGCGTGTACATACCATCAACATCTTCGCTTTCATCCATTCAGAATTTTTCATATTCCGACTCCAGTTGGAAAAGCTTGGAATCTTTAACCTGCAATGTACCTTCATGAGTAACTTCCAAATGATTCCAAATTTCATATGCAGTAGTACACGCAGAAATTCTATTAAATTCATTTCTATCTAACGCACAAAATAGAGCATTCATGGCTTTTGCGTTATTTTTACATTTGAGTTTATCCCGATCATCCCATTTATCTTCATCTTCATTCTCATCCTCTTGGCACTCCTTCTTTGATTTTAATGCTAACGCCTTCTTCTTTGGCTCCTTGTTGTATTCATCATGTTGGATTTTGAGTTCTACCTCATGGGTTTTGAGATTCCCAATGAGGCTCTCAACTTAGAGCGTCCTTAAGTTGTGTGACTCTGAAATAGCCGTGACCTTCGGGTTGAATTATGGAGGAAGAGAACGAAGGATCTTACGGACCAAGTCGCCATTTGAGAAGGTCTTTCCAAGAGCTTTTGAGGCATTGACGATCTTGGTGAAGCGCGTGTACATACCATCAACATCTTCGCTTTCATCCATTCGGAATTTTTCATATTCCGACTCCAGTTGGAAAAGCTTGGAATCTTTAACCTGCAATGTACCTTCATGAGTAACTTCCAAATGATTCCAAATTTCATATGCAGTAGTACACGCAGAAATTCTATTAAATTCATTTCTATCTAACGCACAAAATAGAGCATTCATGGCTTTTGCGTTATTTTTACATTTGAGTTTATCCCGATCATCCCATTTATCTTTGGGTTTTTCTAACATAACCTCTCCAACTACAAATGTAGGAGGAGTGTATTCTTCTTCAACCATGTTCCAAACCTCAATATCTAGGGTCATTAGAAAACAACGCATCCTATTTTTCCAATAATTATAATCCGACCTAGTAAATAGTGGAGGTCTACTAATTCTCTGACCCTCAGAAAAAGCGAGATCATAAGACGCCATTATTCCTGGTTTTTAAACCGTTTGGAATAACCTAGCTCTGATACCACTTGTTGGATCTTACGGCGCCCTTAGAGGGGGGGGGGGTGAATAAGGGAATAAAATTCTTTTTATAAATTTTAAGAAAATTACTAAGTTGTTTTGATTAATAGGAAATAATGATGACAAATTAGAAATAAACAATTTAGATTAGGAATTGAAAACTTAGAACACAAAATAATAGAGATTACGCCAAATGATAGAAATCAAAGTAAACACAAAGAGACATGATTATATTAAATGAAAAAGTGTTTACATAAAATTTGATTTCTATATCGCTAGAAATCGTAGGCGTACAAATGTAGATTTCTTTTCCTTTTCTATACCGACTTGTATCCCCACAAACCGGTTGGCTTTAGCCTATCCTTCCCCGGATATGGCCTCAAGCCGCTCTAGCCAATCCTTCCCCAGATATGGCCTCGAGCACCCCCTAGATCTAATCCCCTAGACCTAGTCGCCAACTCACACGGCGAATTCCCCCTAAGCCGCGCAAGGACCTAGTCGCCAAAAACAAGGCGATTTCACTAGAAGATACAAATAAAGAAATGAAGTAAATAACAAGCAAACTCCCTCTTGAGATTTCTGGAGATGAGGATGAAGGATCGCTGAAGCACAAGCGAGGTCGAAGCGATCGTTCTTCGGATGCAGCGTGATGGCTTCCTTCTCCAGAATTTCTTCTTTGGCTTTGAGTGGGAGATGATGTTTTGGCAGAGTAGCAGCACGAGATTATGGGCACAAGTAATGTCTCTGGAAGGTCTGACCAAAACGAGAGAGAGCCTAGCCTTTTATAGAACTTGGAGCTAGCGCCTGCGGTAGCATTCGTGTGGAGCGATTGCGCAACCGTCGGCGGCGTGGCGCTGTGCACGAACTAGAGATAGCGCCTGGCGGTAGCGATAGCGCTGGAGGTAGCGGGAGATAGCGCTGGCAGTAGCGGTTGCGTAACCATCACTGTGCACGAACTCGAGATAGCGCCTGGCGGTAGAGATAGCGCTGGAGGTAGTGCTGGCGGTAGCGGTAGCGCTAGCGATAGCGCTAGCATTAGCGATAGCGCTGGCGGTAGCTCTGCTCCTTTCAAAAGTTTGTTCCAAACTGCTTTCTACCTGTGGAGTATTGCACCTATAGTTCCTGCACACTATAAACACACTACAAGCAATATCAAATACAATATGTGATTTGTTATTTTCAAACAAAGGGATGTGACACACATGTCCAACAGAAAGTTCCTATTCCGAGAATCAAGAACACCCTGAAGACCCCATCATATGGAAGAATCTTATCCATCTTCCTCCTGAACACCCTTGGGGATGTAATAAAGAGAAATATGGGAGCACCTCTGCATTACTCACAGAAGTTAGATTCTAAAATGCTGGATAGGTGGAAGAGAGTTATCCCTAAAGCTCCCAAGAATGCCCAAACTGCTCCAAAAGGAAAGAAAAAGAAAGATGTGATATCTGATCACTCAGATAAGGAAGGGTCCTCTAGCAATTCTGAAAGAGGAGGAAAATCACCAATTCCAGACCCAAATCTATCAAAGGTTTCTGAGGAAGAAGGAGCCCCATCTCCACCAAAACCTGCTTGGACAGAGGGGGAGGTAGCTCAAAATCAAGAAATCTCAAAGGAGATAAGTGAACCTAATCACATAGAAGTTTCTGAGGAAAGAAGAAGCCCCATTATGGGGAGTGATCCATTTGTGGGGGAGTTCCTGGAGGGAAACTTAGCCCAAGATACTGAGATACTTGAGGGGGAGACCCACCTGGGGTGCTCCACCGTGGAAGATCAAGCTAAAAAATCTGCTGCTGAGAAAATAATCTCAGAGAAGGACAAGGAAGATAATGTACCACAGAAGGGTGAAAGGTCTGATCCCCAGACTGGGCTTGACCTAGTTCTGTTCAAAGGTAAGCATGTGCTGGTGGAAGAAAATGAGCAGATGAAGATAAACTCTCATGTCTTCCTAACTCAAGATAGTAGTTCTGAAGGTCCTCCAGAAGAAGATGCAGCTACTGAAGTGAATACAGCTGGACCATCCACTGACCACTCAGGCTCCATGTTTCATATGATCTCAGCTTTGCTGAATAATCAAAGGGAGAAGATAGAAAAGTTCATTCTACAGACTGTAGATAACCTGAGGCAACAAATAAAAGCTGAGCTACAGATTGTAAAGAATGATGTGCATCATCTAAACACTCAACACACTCACTTCTTTCATTTAGCTGCACCAGCCATGAAACATGTTGGACAGGAAATCAACAAAGTTGGACATCAGACTCACCAGCTCTTACAAAACCAAGGCACTATGCAAAGGAATATAAAGAGGGCATTTCAACAGATAATAGTATTTATGAATGAAGACAGAGATAAAATTCTACAGAGATTGAATGAAAATAATCAAAGCTTAGATGAACAACTATTAGAGGTGAGAAATAACTTGGATGAGGCTGAACAACATATACATAAAAGGATGAATTTAGTACAAGTTACTCTTGATGATCATATAGCTGAAGAAGTCCTAAAGGGGGAGAGAGCAATGATAAATGTTGGCTCTAGTCAAGCTATGTGGACAGTCAATCAGGTCAAGCAAGCCTTACAAAAACCTTCCTCAACTCTTGACCAAGCAAAACCTTCTGAAAGCACTGCATCAAGGGTCTATGGCATAGAAGTTGGAGATTCTGCTAGCTCCAGAAAAAGAAAAAGGACTCAAAGCAAGAGGTACAGGCAGAAGAGGCTTAGAGAAATTGAGCAGGATCTACCGTCATGCAAGTGGAGTCCTAACTCTAGGACTCTGATCTCAGAAGCCTGGATGGAGAGTGGATACCCTTAGGATGGGTCAGAGAGAGTATATTATTCTGATTGGAACCTACACTTAATTCAGATGGAGAAAAGGAGAAATCACAAACTGGCATTTCCTCATGGTCCTCCTCCTTCTCCAAAGAAGATTCCAAAACCTATCAGTTTTTATGAAAGGCATAAGAGAAAAGGAAAAGGAAGCAGCAGCAGGACATGAAGATCATAGAATGTTTTGTCAAAAATGACTTGGGCGAATGACTGTGTTATATTTATGTTCTAAAACATTATAAATTTATGTCTTGTTATACATGAATCATGAAATATTCTCTGAATATCTTTAAATTATAATTTTATTTATACCTTGACATTTATCATTGAAGTGAGTTATGACTTATTCAAATAGGGGGAGATTTTTGGGAACTGTGCCTAGTAATATTCCTGATTTAAAGAAGTGTTCAGATCAATGATAAATGCAGTATGTATTTGATGATATAGCTTATTCATGACTGCAGAAGATAACTCATATATCAGGTAATTTTCTAAGCCTAAAATTATCTAGGACTGGACATATCATTGATATAATATGCATATCGTTGAGAAAGCTTCAAAACTACATCATCAGTGTATAGGCGATAAAAGTAATGAAAATTAACTAAGTAAAATATCGTCTCAAGACAGCAGAAGAATCGGGGAGAAAAGTATCATATCGTCAAAATAGTTTTGACGATATCGTCTTGATGAAGACACTGTTAAATTTTTGAAGTGGAAGTGGACTGTCCGAGCGATCTGTTATTTGAGACCGCAGAGACCGCGCGACCTGTATTGCGGTTTACCTCTAGAATCCGCGAGCTCGGTGTGGTGACCTGGCTGGTATGGTCACGTGTCTCTGGTGTTGGCGGCCTGTGGTTGGTCTGCCTATTTTGCCCAAGTATCCTTGTTCTGGTTTAGATCGGGCGGTCTCGTACTATGGGTTGCATGAGATTGTTCTGGAGGTCTATTCCTAGTCGGTCAGATGCTCATATCTGTTCTTACAAGATGCCGGGTGGTTTTCCTGGGTTGTCTTGGCAAGCTATCTCTCTTGGACAGTTGTGCTTTAAGTAAATAAGGTCTTATAAGAGACCGAGCGGTCTGGTACTGGAGACCGTGTGCTTCAACAAGAAAGGTGACTGTATCCCTTGGGGCGGTCACGACATCCATTCGTTTGCCTATAAATAGGGATGTCGGGGTAGCCATCCAAACGCAAGAACTGTAAGAACTCAAGTTGGCTTGAATGTGCCAGTCTCTTTCTGAGGTCGCGCTGTTTGAGTTGTCTGATCGGTTTGTTTGTTCGCAGGTTAGCGGCTAGCAGTCACAATCAGCTTTCTCCTTTCTTTACATCTTTGAATAAACCAGTTCGGCATCGGTCTGTCTGTGTGGACTGTGTTTAAGAGTTCTTGTACTGTGTAGTGGACACAGTTGATCAGGCAGCCTTAAGTGGTCCAGCGGTCTTGAGTTGTGGTCTTGCAGTAGGAAGCAATTCTTCGTCATGTGTTCGTGGGTTCTATTGTGACCTTGAGACCGTACGGTCTGGGCGATCAAGAAGTGCAGACAGTTGTTCTCAGCAGTTGAATAAAGCAGCAAGTTGAGCGGTATGTGGTTGCGGTCTGACAACATCGGCTTGAGCTCTGTTCGCGCGGTCTCAGGGATAACCGTGCGGCTTGCCTGTTCGAGTGGTCTGGCGGTCTCTGCTCGGGCAGTTCATTGGCGGCTTTGTGTCTTGTGCTTCTCTCCTCTGTGATTCTTATGAATCATGTCTCGCCATGTATGTCTCGAGCTGTAAAGAGATAGTGAATATCAAATGCACTATTCTGTCTTCCCATTGTCATTGATTGTTACGCTTGTGGATTGTGTTGAAGTATTCCGCATTTTTTTACTTCACTCCAGACCTCTAAATTTTTTAACATAGTATCAGAGGAGGTTTCTGAGCAGTAATCAGCGTTGTCTTCTGCTTGGATTTATGCAAGCTGGTTGCCAATCAGTGGGATAGCAATAGAAGGATGATATGCAAGAGGTCTTGGTATTGAGCTCCTTATGCAGACTAACTTTAAAAAGTGGAAGTCGTGCATGAAGAGCAATCTTCTTGGCGAGGACTTATGGGAGGTTGTTGGAGGAGAAGCAAGACAAGTTGTTGTTCCTGCTGAGCTCGTGAAGGCTTGGAAGAGAACTAATGCAAAGGCTGAGTTCACTCTCAAGAGAGCTATCATTCCGGAGTTGTTTGACCACATCATCGGGTGTAGGTCAGCTGCTGAAATTTGGACAGCCTTGGATGGCTTGTTCAATAAGAAGAATGTAGCTCGACTATATTTCTTGGAAAATGAGTTGGCAAAAGCAACTCAGGGAGACTTGTCCATTTCAACGTTCTTCTTGAAGATGAAGAACCTATGCGCAAAGATATCGGCATTGGACCCGGATGAGCCTATCTCAGAAGCAAAGCTGAAGAGGCACATAATCTGTGGGTTGCAGAGGGAGTATGTGGCCTTTGTTACTTCTGTGCAAGGCTGGGCCAGTCAGCCATTATTGCTGGAGCTGGAGAAATTACTTGCGTCGCAAGAGAGTTTGGCTAAGCAAATGGTGTGGATGTCTGTCTATGGGGGAGAAGATGAGGTTCTCTTTTCTGGGAAGAAGAAGCGTTGGGACAAGAAGAAGAAGACATCTAGAGATGATGGTTCATCTACTTCATATCAGCAGGAGAGGAGCTATGCTCTTAAGCGTGATGCGAAGAAGAAAGAAGGACCTAGATGCTTCAGGTGCAACAAGCTTGGTCATTTCAAAAGAGACTGCAAGGTCAATCTTCAGCCGGGGCATGCTGCAGGAAAGGAGGAGGCTGGTTCCAATGCAGATGATAGATGGGGTGATGGAGCTTTTATGATGGGCACGTGTGTTTGGGATATGGCATCCATCAACTATCAGGATGATTGGATAGTGGACTCGGGTTGTGGTCATCACCTAACCGGAGACAAGTCGAAGTTCTCTTCTTTGTAGGCATATACAGGTAATGATGCTATCATTACGGTTGATGATACTATACATGCAGTAGAGAAGTAGGGTGTAGTTTCTTTGAACGATGATAGAGGTACTCTTACGTTGAGGAGTGTCTATCATGTTCTGGGAATGAAAAAAACCTCTTCTCGGTGACCAATGATGTGGATGATGGCTATCACGTACTGTTTGGTCCAATAGAAGTGAAGTTTCTTCGAAACGTGTCAGCGGTGGAGGCTGAAGTCACTCATGTTGGTAGAAGGGTGAAGGACTTGTTTGCGTTATCAACAAGTTGCTATGTTGATAATATGAGGACTAATGATAACGATGTTATCTGGCATGAAAGACTTGGGCATGTTGGGATGGACAAGTTGAAAGCTATGGCAGGGAGAGGCCTTGTGAGAGGTCTTCCTAGTTTGTCATCCTTCGGTGAAGGTCACATTTGTGCAGGATGTCAATATGGCAAGGCTCATCGCCTTCCATTCGACAAGTCACAAAGCAGGCGCAAGGTTCCATTGGAGTGTATTCATGGTGATCCGTATGTACCTACCAAAAATGTCAGTCTTGGAGGCAGCAGGTATTTGCTGATTTTGATTGATGATTTCACTAGATATACTTGGGTATATTTTCTAAAGAAGAAGTCGGAAGCATTCGGGAAGTTTATGGAGTTCAAGGAGCTCGTGGAGGGTCGGCTTAATCTGCGGATCAAGAAGTTCAGAACCGATAATGGAGGGAAGTTTACTTCTAATGCGTTCTTCAACTTCTACAGAAAGCATAGCATCCGGGGAGAGCTTTCTTGTGCTCACACTCCACAACAGAATGGCATTGCAGAGCAGAAGATCTGTCATCTGACGGAGACCTACAAGTGTTGGCTTCATGCCAAGAATATTCCAAAGTCCTTCTGGGCAGAGGGAATGTCTTGTGCAACCTATGTCATCAATCAGATGCCTCTTGGTCCTATCAACATGAAGACCCCTTATGAGTTGATATGTTCAAGATAAATCCCATAGTGGAACACCTGGGAGTGTTCAGATCTACCTGCTACGTGCATGTTCCTGATGCCCTCAGAATGAAGCTAGATGTGAAAGCAAGGAAGCTAGTCTTCGTCGGTTATGATGACCGGAAGAAGGGTTGGAGATGCATGGATCCAAAGACATGGAGAGCTGTTGTATCAAGGGATGTGGTATTCGACAAGTTGATGTCGTACCAGGGTAGCTCTTCTGTTGAGCTACAAGGAAGCATGGTAGATGGTGGACCAGGTGAAGCTACTAAGGAGGTTCTGGTGGATTTGCTTGTTTCTCCAGGTGCTCCAGGTGCTTCTAGCTCTGGGTCAGGTGCTTCACATTCTGGAAGCAGGGGGAGCGATACTCCAAATATGCCTGAAAGGAGAGTTAGTCCATAACAAGTAGCTGGAGAGGTGGATCAGAGTAAAACTCTAGGGAGGTCCAAGAGGACCATTATTCCACCAGATCGGTATACGGGAGGAAACTAGGTGAGCTTCATCTCATGTTTCTTCGCAGGTCCCCTGGATAAGAGAGAGTCATCTTGTTATGAAAATGTTTTGGAGTCAAGGAGTGGGAAATGGCCATGGATGAAGAGATGGCTGCCCTCAGGCAGAATGAGACTTGGGACTTAGTGCCTACGGTTGAGGGAGTTACTCCAGTGACTTGCAAGTGGGTTTTCAAGCTAAAGAAGAAGGCTGATGGTAGCATTGTGCGGTACAAGGCTCGCCTTGTAGCTTGAGGTTTCTCTCAGAAGTATGTGGAGGATTATGAAGAGACTTTTAGCCCCGTTGCCAAGATGACTTCAGTTCTGGTGGTGATTGCATTTGCAGCTTGCCAAGGGTGGAAGATATGGCAACTCAATGTGAAAAATGCTTTCCTTTATGGCGAGATCGATAAAGATATCTTCATGGATCAACCACCCGGGTATGTTTCTGAAGTCTACCTAAGACATGTGTGTAAGCTCAAGAAGGCTCTTTAATGCTTGAAGCAAGCGCCTCGGGCGTGGTATAGGAAGATCGCAGAATAGCTCCAGTTTTGCAGATATTTTGCTTCTAATTATGATTCAAGCTTATTCGTAAAGAAGACGAGGGAGCTTCAGGTCTTGGTGATGCTATACGTTGACGATATGATCGTCACGGGGAATTTTGAAGTGGAGGTAGCTAGGCTTCGTGTTGAGCTAGCTATCAGATTTGAGATGAAGGACATGGGTTAGCTCCATCATTTCCTTGGACTCGAAGTGGAGAGGAAAGAGGGCGAAATACTTGTTTCCCAAAAGGTGTATGCAGAATGAATTGTGAAACGATTCGGCATGGAAGGGGGGAAGAGCAGCTCTACTCTACTAGAGGTTGGTATTCATCTTCGACGTGATGAGGGGAAGGCTCTTTATGATCTTTTGGTGTTCTGGGATTTGGTCGGGAGTCTGATATATTTGATGATCACGAGGCCGGATATTGTAACGCCCCGGGTTTTTCTTATAATTATTTTATTTAAAACATATGGAATTATGATAATTATTCGAAAGCGAGATTTTAATTTAGGGTGTCGATGCGTAGGGGCGTTACCTTTCGGAATCGTCGTCGTCGTCCGGTGAGTTAATTCTAGATGGGGGCGTTAATGCGGTAATAAGTATGTAATTGTGTATGTGTGTACGTATTCATTATATGTTAAGGTGCAAAGATTGTATATATATAAAGATTTATACAACTATAAATACAAAATATATACATATATGTATGCATAAAAATTTGGGATACGCTAGGCTTTATGTTTATAGGTAGGCGGATGTGTATACGCAATTACTTATGGGTATAAGTTTATATAAGTTTATTTTTGTATAAAAATTCTTTTATACATGTGTATATATACATATATAAGTTATGTTTATATATATATATAAAATTATTTATCATATATATATATAAATCTTATTTTTTTTTCTTCATAAGGATTCCCCCCCCCCCCTATTTCTCGCCGATAACTGCCCCCCCCCCCCCCCCCCCCCCCCCCCCCCCCGCGCGGGTTCCACTCTGGTCTGAGGGGGAAAAAAGGGGGGAGGGGGGGGGGGGGAAGAGAAAGAAAAGAGGGGGAGGAGAAGGAAAGGGGGAGAAAGGGAGAAAGAGAGGAGGGAAAGGAAAAAAAGGAAGGGATGGAGAGAAGAAGAAAGAGAGAAGATGGAAGAAAAAAGAAAGGGAGGTGTCATCGTCATGGTTCACTGTGAACTTTCGGGAGACACTAAACACCTAAAGTGTTATGGATTTAAGCTTGTGTTTCTCTCAATAATACCAAAGAGGAGAAGAAGGTATTCAAACATCTAAAACGTTTCTTTGCAAGCAATGTGGGACAAATGCCTTCATGAATTTTAAGCTCCGCTTGGCGTGGTGCTCAAAAGCACAACATCAAGTTAGACCATTAAATCTTAAAACTATGACCAGTATTAAAATTACTCATCACCTTATCCCAAATGGGTGTGTTAAATTTTTCTATTTTATGGACTCCTATTAATGAATAATTTAACTTAATAATTTGGATAAATGATATGCATATATACTTAATTTCCATTAATGCGATCTTATTATATGAGATTTTATTATCTCAATTTAATTCAAGTGGTATGCAGCCAAATTAGCCTCAATATGTAAATTTTGTTAGTTAATAAATATAAAGAGAATTTGATTGGCTCCCCTTCCTCATCCTTAAATTGAGCTTGAAGCTGATTTATGCTTTGTTTGGCACAGTTTTTTGCTCCGATGAGTTTGGACAAAAAAACCACCATCATAGAATGCATTTTTGGCAAGACAATGGTAAGAAAACCAATTCTGAGCATAAAAATGGATGATGCTCCTTAGGTGAGGTTGGACGTTCATGAACGACAGTTCATAACCACCGCATTCACAATCGTCACCATCGTGCCAAACGGAGCTTTAAAGTCCGATTAAATTTTATTGTTCATCTACTAAGATAAATTTCAATATGTCAAACACTTTATGACTGCCCTTATTACCGTACTATTTAAAAAATTATAAATATTTATTAATTAATTTATTACATCATCATCATTTGTTGAAATTAAGAGAACTTGGAACCTTTGCTTTCTATTTTCTATGATTCAATGTTTGGTCCCTCTCTCGAAGCTGAACCTATACATTTTCTTTAGTGGTTTTATATATTTACGTTTAAGGTTCAAGTTAGTATTCACTTCTCATGCACTCGTTCTTCATTTCGTTCGTGTAGGCTCCGTTTGGCATGACTCATTTCGTTCGTGTAGGCTCCGTTTGGCATGACTCATTTCGTTCGTGTAGGCTCCGTTTGGCAACGTTCGTCAGGGGGCAGCCACGTTCAACGAGCGGCCACATTCGGCAAGCGGCAACGTTCGACAGACGGCAAAGTTCGGCAGTTGGCAACATTTGGCAGCGACAACCTTAAGCGGCGACAATGTTTAGCGAGCGACAACTACTTAGAGCCGTAAATCACAAAACCTAATTAAGACTAGATCTTCTAACAAATAGAACTGACAATTTTGCCTTTTCCAAGTAATACAATTCATGTCATCATGCTATGAATCTAGTAAATCTGATAATATATTTAGACATAATGTGTGCACACACATCCATAGATTTTATAGAGGTTTTGATCTACTCTCAATGACAATACATTGCATGGAGGCTAATATCTGATTCTTTCAATCACAAAAAGGCTTCTCAACCGCCCTTTTTAGGCTACCCAGATCTCGCTGCAAATGATGCATCCAGCACGCACCAAGTTCCCACCTAATTGACTTTCTATGCAGGTTTGGATCTTCTTCTTCTTCTAACTTTGCCTGCGTTAATTAAAAAATGTTATTATGGAAATTGAAGATAAGTAAACCTGAAATTTATGCTTACTCCATTCATGATTCTAGGCACTTTAAAATACAATGATGGCACCGTTTAGAAGAAGAAAATATGGTTCATATAGCAGTAACTTTACAGCAATGTTCTTCTCTATAACACAATACTGCAGCATTTAGATAAATTTCCCACGGGAGGATACGATATATTGGAGTTTATCATGGAAAAAGACGCATCATAAAGAACACTAACAGTTTTTTGTTTTTACAAAAAAACACAATACCATTTTCAGTAAAATAAATTGAAAACCAACATTATTTTGTTGGTAGATGAATAGACAACAACACCAAATTATTAACCGCTATATGGGCTCCATCACGATTTTATATATGCAATTCATCAAGTCAACAATTGAGACCTCCGGGTGGGATTTTAGAATTTGACCAATGCTTAATTCTTTCATCGTCTTCCAAATCTCCCACTCTCAATAGAGAAATAGTGATTCAAGTAACTTAATATATACCCAAGTAAAAAAGAAACCTCAGAATGTGAGAGCATAATCTATAGCCCAAGTAAAAAAGAAAACATCACGTTGCAATAAATAAATGGCAACTTATTGGGCATGAGCAAAAATAAATGGAGAACCAAGGAAAAACATAGCATCAGAAAAGAAAATCAATTTAAAATCAATTTAGGAGAGTAGTTGCGGAGTAACAGATAATTAACGCAAGCATCAATTTAAAATCAATTTAGGAGAGTAGGTGGGCAGTTACATTTGGCTCGAGAATAGATGGTTTAACAATCATAATATTTCGTAATGGCAGTAACTTACATAGAATGTTGAATGGCTTCATGAGCAGTGATTGCAGGCAAGAAATCATTAACAACAACCTCTTTGTTCTCATTCTTCTTGTCTGATTTGTTTTCCAGGATAGCAGAGATTAGTGGATATTAAAAAGAAATCTATCTTCTTACAACTGAAATGATAAATATTAAGATATAATCAAAATAGTTGTTAATGCTGCAAGGGCATACAATCTTCGAAGAAGCGGCGGAGTTCATTGAGGCGATGTGGGGAGAGTTCCTTGAGATCATTCAAGTAGCGGTATTCAGGATCATCAACGCAAACCGCGATGATTTTATCATCCTTCTCACCCTGTGAAGAAAAAACAATACCGCATGAAGTTTAGAAGCCGGAAGAGCAAAAGAAAGCAGCTAATTTGCACAATACCTAGTCAATCATGGGCATAAGCCCAATTGCTCTGGCTCTAAAGAAGCAATCAGGAAGAACTGGTTCCTGCCTCAAAACGATATTCATCGCGAGAATTCTACCAATCACCAAAAAAGACATGAATACAATGATAATAAGATTGAGACGGCAAAATAATTTGTATATATATCTTGAAGATTACAGCCGCATTGCAAATCATTTCACAACCAACAATGATCACGGACATATATTCCGCATTAAAAAAAATTAACAAATCAAAATCGATTATTACTTCCGTAACAAATTCATTAATATAGTTGAGAGTGAGTCTCCGACAAAAATTACTTCATTAACAAAAATAGAACAAAAAATAATTCAATAACATGGTTGAGAGTGGATCTCTAACAAAAATTACTTCAGTAACAAATCAAAATCACACGCTAGCTTATCAAAACTATATGAAAGCAACATACCTGAATTTTTAGATCTTTACCAATTATGTCCAGCGTGTACTCCAAATCCTATAAACCCTTTCCCATGGTGTACTCAAAATCACACGCTAGCTTATATAAACAGTGATATACCGACATCAGTTCTAGTTCTATCAACATAATGTGCCCACCTTTCCCTTTCTAAGTCTAAAATCCTGCAAAACTAAAAAAAAGCAATATAAAAAAGATGGCAGTCTAACATGAAATTTATCATCTTACACAAAAGCATGAGTTGTTTGTGAAGATATTGCAGTATTACATGAAATTCAAAATATCATTTTGGAGAATCTGTACTCATAATAGGAAGCATGCTAAATTTACCATCTTACACCTCTCTTATTTGGAGTTAAAAACCTAATAATTTAATCCATAAGAAGAAAATTCTGATAAAAAGACAATGAACATATTAATCTTGGTGCTCCACCTTCAGCTGTCATTTTCCTCTACCAAGGAACACCCCCTCCATTTAAGGCCATCGATACCATAGAGCATGTTTTATCAGACGTGAAGGCAACATATCAAAACGATCAACCATATTAAAAAATAACACAACTCCTTAATTTAATTGTAGTTTTTGGCGCTATAATTATAGTTGCATCCCATAGGATACCCCAACTATTCCATCCGACAATGAAAGGTGCTGAACATTGACATTGTTGTAATCTAATAAGCGTGATAAAAAATTGTTTCATGAACTTCAGTTGATTATCATGGCTCAACTCCTAGCTATAAACAAACTTGGATGGAAACGAGGATGCAGAAGCAAAGAGTTAATCATATAAGTTGCTTCTGCATATAAGTTATTCATATAAGTTATATGATTAACTTTGCTCGTTTGGAATGCCAACTGCAAAGAGTTAATCATATATGTTATTAACTTTTTGTTTCTGCATATAAGTTGGCGTTTGGAATGCCAACTGAGGATCATCCTCGTTGACGTTTGAAAGCAAAGAGGTAATCTTTATCTTCATCATCCGCTTTGATAAAAAATTTCGATTTCGAACTCTGTCATACGCTTTAATCGACGGCGAGTTTCGAGGGCTGCTAGCTAAAAAGATATTAAAAGCATTAAATTGATAGTTTGGGTTCTCTGCCTCTGCTAGCTGCGAGAGGGGAATGAGAGAAATTATTTTAAATTGCTTTTAGAATGTGAGAGAGGGATTTTAATGTATTAAAATGTTTTTTTCATAATATCAGTTGGATTCATAATGTATAAATGTCTTAATTTTGAAATAGTTAATAATATGTTATTGATGTATCTAATTTGGTGTTATGTGATACATAGTTGTCGTATTTTGAAGGGGTCTTTGTTTGATTTTGAGAAATCAGTGAAATCAGGAAAAATTTGGAATGAGAAGCTGTAGAGAATAGGAGGATCAACACATGAAACCTTGTAATCACTCAGAGTAGTATAGAAACATGCTTCACTATAGAGAAAAAAAAATTCAATACTGATGAACGGGAGCGAGATGAACGGGAAATTGGAGTTAGTTGAACAAACTAAGTGAATGGAGCTGCTGAAACAGTTGGGTATTCACCATATGCCATTTTGGAGTACATGGTAGGAAACTCTCATAGTGGGCCGCATGCACAGCTGCACCACCATTTGTATTGACTATTAAAAGTAATTGTAGAATTAAGCAAAAAGATAGAAAGTAGCAAAGGAGAAACTTACCCCCTTGTGGTTGACTCGGGGGCAACATACGTGAAATTGAAGGTTTGGAACTTCTTGAACTTTCGCGATGGACTCCAACGGATACAACTTAAAGTATATATATACTAAGTTTTTTCTCCAAACCAAAGCATAAAACAAAAAGCTGCAGAATATAGGAGAAAATTTAAATTAGTTCACCAAAAAGATAAACGAAACATGATTATAGGCGCTTGCCGAATGTTGCCGCTTGCCGAACGTTGCCGCCCGCGAGAGGACTTCAAGCAAAATTTAAGGAATTCCAAATATTTTTTGCAAACATCATTGTGCTATTGCTTCCAATGGATATAAGCCATCTTAGGTTGAACCACAAAAGTTAATTCAAAGCCTTAATTTCAACTATGATAGTAGGAAATAGAGGTATCATAGTTCTTCTAATTATATGCAATTTCTGATCATATAGTAATAGTGAACTCCAAAATAAATATGACATCTCTTCCATAATTAGAGGAATATATGCAAGTAAATATGACATCTCTTCCATAATTAGAGTAATGTATGCAAGTAAAGATGACATCTCTTCCATAATTAGAGGAACGTATGCAAGTAAATTTCATCAAGAATAGGAATGCATCTGTATAGGAATTGATAATGATATAAATTCCCTTGTAGTTGCAGTTAAAATAAATAGGGCAGGAGTCGTTCAAGAGCTGAACTAAATAAAACCACTAAAGGGATAAGGCTCTTAAAGCACCAATAAGTCTTCCCGTTTTAGAACCAAATTATTTTAAGAATATCCAGAAGCTGAATTTTATTACAGTTCAAAGAGTTGCAATCTCTAGCAACAAAAGTTCAACTGGAACCATAATAACCCCTAAATCTGTATAGTTTGGTATCTAGATTTTTAAATATAATATTTTATAATATATCCACACAAATTTCAGCAGCTTAAACTTGTAAAAAACTAACAGCAGTAGTTCACAAAGCAAAGCTCTCGTAAACATCAACAAAGAAAAAAAAAGAACTACTTATGGATAGGCAATTTCAGATTTTATTTGGCACATGAGATCAATTACTTAACGTACCTTAAGGCATCCACCAAGCTTTCTCCTTACAATTTGTCCAAGACTAAGCTAAAAAGGTGGGAATTAAAGTCAATTAGCATATGTACAACAACAGAAAAGCAGCAGCGAAACCAAAAATAAAATAAAATGCAAGATTATGATACCTCGTATGGAGATCCATTCTCCTAGATAGCATCTGAATCGCCCCAACTTGGCACAGCAGAAGAATCCTCAGCCTGTGATTATATCACTCCCATGGAGACGGCGCTCTGTAAAACACGAGAGGTGGAGATAAAAGACCCTAGAGAGGAGGAGAGGAAGACGTCGTCGAGAGGGAATCGTGGCTCCTGTCACAGTTGTGGTCGAGCCCTAGCGAGGAGGAGGCGTCGAGAGGGAATCGCCGCTGCTGTGGTCGAGCCCTAGCGAGGAGGAGGCGTCGAGAGGGAATCGTCGCTGCTGTCGTGGAGCCCTAGCGAGGAGGAGAGGAAGACGTCATTGCTGCATTCGTGGAGAGGGGAGAGCAGCTGTCGTGGAGGGGGAATCGCGAACGAGAGGCTGCGGGAGGAAATGTCGAGCGGAAGGAAATCGCGAGAGGCTGCGGAAGGAATGCGAGAGGCTGGGGGCATTTTAGGGATCGCACAAATTCAGTCAAATTAAGTTACGGGAGTGAGGCCCGACCGGGGGGGCATTTCCGTCCAATTTATTTTCAAATGGGATAATTAGGGTTTTCAGGTTTTATCGAGCCAACCATTCCACATTTCTGCCGTGCGGTTCTCCTAGTCGCTGTTTGCATTCTCGTTTTCGTCTCCCGACAAGCGATCTCACCGTCCGGTGACAGAAAACCTCCGATATTTTTTCTCGCTCGGTCCCGACATCGGCAAGCAGAATTGGGTCGGCATTCCTGGATCTGAGTGATCTCATCGTCCGGCGACGACAAGAATTGGGTCGGCATTCCTGGATCTGAGTGATCTCATCGTCCGGCGACGAAAAATATCGGTGTTCTTTCTCGTTCGATCCTGACATCGGCAAGCAGAAGGTTGTCGGCATTCCTGGTTTTGAGTGATCTCATCGTCTGGCGACGACAAATATCCGACACTCTTTCTCGTTTGATCCCGACGTTCTCCCTAGCAGAAGGTTGTCGGCATTCCTGCTCGATCATGTCGTCATTCTCCCTATTTTTGTTAACATTTTCATTTACATTGGCAGGCAATCCGGTCGACATTCTGGTACGATCCCGGCATTGGCTCAGAACTCAGGCATAACTAATGTTTCCCCTATTTTTGTTAACATTTTCATTTACATTGGCAGGCAAGCAGAATGTTTAGGTATATTTGACTTTGAAATAGATTGTTTTATTTTTGTCAAGCAGAATGTTTAGGTGTCTTTTCATCTACATTTGACTTTGAAATGAATTTTTTTCATGTATAGCTTTATTTATTTAGGTGTAATTTGACTTTGAAATGGATTGTCATGATGATTTGGAATGGGATAATATGTTGGTTGAAAATTGTTCTGAGTCGGGGTTGATGTTGATAGTAGTAGTGAGTCACAAGGCAATGAAGAGGATTTTGTCGATCAAAATTCATCGTTTAGTGATGATTTGATTGACAGTGAGTTTGAGTTAGATGACATGTTACTTGATGAAAATATAGAGGATGAGATTGAAGTAGTTGATGAAAGAGTGAAATCAAATCAACAATTCATTAAAAATGCTGGAATTCATTTAAAAAAATGGTAGTCATCTTCCAAGACATGAAAGGGGAAAAGTCGTGAAGTTCAGATTTATGATGGAGCTGCAAACGATTCTGATTTTGAGTTTAAAGTTGGCTTGTGTTTTAACACAGCTTTTGACTTTAGGGATGCCGTGAGATTGTACGCTACTAAATAAGGAAAGCCACTTAAATTTACAAAAAAATGTAGTGACAAGATTCAGGTGACTTGCGATTGTGGATGAGTTATGTTTGCTTCATTCATGTCCAAAAATGAAAAAAAAATTATAGTCAAGACAACTAAAGGTGAGCATACTTGTTATAGAGCTGCAAATATTCAACATTACAGCTCTAAGTTTCTTGCAAAGAAGTATGTGCAAAATATTAGGAGCAACCCAGAGTGGCCCGCTACTTCGATGCAGGAAATAATGCAGAGGGACAATAAAACGTCTCTTAGTATATGGAAGATGTATAAAGTGAAGAGACATGCAACAAACTTGATTAGTGGAACGGAGTTGGAGCAGTACCCAAAGCTGTCATTACTTTGAGGAAATATATAGGACCAATCCGGACACAACGATTAAGGTCACATGTAAGCATGATGCAACCTCACAAACATGTATATTTAAAAGACTATATATTTGTTGGGGTGCCCTGAAGAAAAGTTGTGTTGAAGCCGCCAAGACCCAAGAAACAACGTCTTATATGAATCCAAAGATACCGGTAAGAGTGTATTCACCAAATATTTCTTCTAACATTATTTAATATTTTGCCGTTTTATTAATAAGGCCGTTTTAAATGCAGGCAAGGAGGCATATGCGATCGTGAACTTTCTGCTTGCGGAGTTGCTCGTGATGATCGTGATCGTGAACTGCGTTGGATTGTTCTCTCTATTTTCAATATGTTTTTTTTGTAGGAGTGTGGACTGCATTGGACTGTACTCTCTATTTTCAATGTCTTTTAGACTGGTTTTTAATCGAAATATTCTCTGTTTAGTATATGAAATTGTTGAAAGAGACTCTAAAGTTTATGTTTCTTATTTTCAATTTGTGAATTGCTGTAAGAGCCACAATAAGACCATTTAGCCGGCTGTATCAAATAATAATGCTACAAAGTTTGGGCTGCAAATAAGAATGCTACACAATTCGATCTACAAATACAAAAAAATGCTACAAAATATCCACTAAAAATGCTACAAATTTCAGTCTGCAAATAAAAATGCTACACTCTTTTGGCTGCAAATAGCAAATACAAATACAAATACAAATGCTATACTTTTCGGGCTGTAAATAGCCGGCTGTAGCAAATAGCAATTTCAGTCTGTATGTAGCATTTTACAAAATTTGGGCTGCAAATATAAAATTTAAAATAATTTAGGGTGCATAGTGCCAAAAACAGAATTTCCGGTTTTGCCCGGACAAAAATACCCCGCCAAAAAGCCGGCAAGTGGTGGTCCTACTATGACCAAGGGTTATATGTATATGTGCAGG
The DNA here is from genome assembly GCA_033032865.1 of Dactylorhiza incarnata. NCBI lineage: Eukaryota > Viridiplantae > Streptophyta > Magnoliopsida > Asparagales > Orchidaceae > Dactylorhiza > Dactylorhiza incarnata. The sequence continues at coordinate 863,030 of JAWHQI010000078.1, forward strand.
GTTGTTCACCGGCACCTCCCATGTGACTATGAGTATGCTAAATTACAAGTTACACTAATTTATTTTTTGAAAATACAAATCCCCTATAACTCTGTAATTTTATATTGGCAAAACCACTAAATCAGTCCCTCAAGTTTTTTTTTTTTGAAATCAGTCCCTCAAGTTATATTTGCATGAAAGCAGTCCCCAACTTTTCAAAAATATTAAAATTAATCCTAGTTAACGGAATATACTAACGGAAAGCAATTTATTTGATAATCCATAAACATAAAAATTAACAAACTAGCAACATGTGATTTTAAATTGTCTAAATAGCATAATATTATTACGAAATTATTAACCGGAAAGGAATATTTCAAGACGAACTTATAAATTGCCGATCTTCTTCCTTGAAAATTACAAGACTGCTACTAGTTGTCGTTAATCATTCACCAATTTTCTCGTATATTGTCATGATTTCAAAATTACCTTCGGATTGACTTTCACCATTGACCGGACGAGAATTTTTAATTAACTTTATCCAAAAAAATATAATGTAATGTTGTATATCATCACTATTACCTCAAGTTGCCTTGAAATATGGAGTTCGGGGAGGAGTTCCCGGGATGATCGTTTTCCGAGAAAGGGGGCATAACTATGAATGGCAGGGAGGAGTACCGGGGCGACAGTGGCAACCTGGATGTTCGTCGGAGAAAGGAGACGCTAGAACTTGTTCGTCGCCCTATTCCGCTTGGAGAGGTTCGTCGCCGAAATCTGGAGGAGTCTCGTCGCCCTATTCCGCCTGGACTCTTCCCGTCACCCGAAATGAAAAAAAAAAACCAGTTCCGAATGTTTAGGCTTAGGTTATTTTAAAAAAATAACAAATTGACTTTTTTGCCCCTGCATTTCTTTTAGGCTTGTTGCGGGTCGCTCAACGTTCTTTCAGACCGGGCGAATCGAACCGTCTTAGCCCGAGAGTGAACCGAGCACGCAAGCAGTCACAGAGAGAACAAACAGGTGGCAAGAAGACGTTTTTACTGTGGAAAACCCCAAAAGGGTGAAAAACCACGTGGTCGGATCGGCGCCGACAGAATTTCACTAAGTTGTGGAGTGTTACAAGTAATGATGCGAGAATCGGGAGCGACAGGCCGCTCCCGTTACAATTGCAGTTGAATGAAGGTCTCTGAGGGTGACAGTCCACCTCTCAGAAAAACTAAGTACTTTTCTCGGCCAGGAAGTCTTCAAAGTCCACAAGAGATCTTCAAGCGACGATGGGGGTCTTCAAGCGACGAAGGAGGTCTTCGAAGGTTGAAGGAGATCTTCGAATGCTGAAGGAGATCTTCGGGTTCCGAAGGAGATCTTCGGGTTCCGAAGGAGATCTTCGAATGCTGAAGGAGATCTTCGGGTTCCAAAGGAGATCTTCGGGTTCCGAAGGAGATCTTCGAATGCTGAAGGAGATCTTCGGGTTCCGAAGGAGATCTTCGGGTTCCGAAGGAGATCTTCGAATGTTGAAGGAGATCTTCGAGTTCCGAAGGAGATCTTCGAATGCTGAAGAAGATCTTCGAGGAAATTCCAGAGAGCCCTCTCTAGTCCAGAAAAACCAAGTCCCTTCAAATGAAGCCCTGTGGTTCCTTTTATAGCTTTTGAGGGTGGTTAGGGTGGTTATGGTGGTTAGGGCGGTTACCCGCACACCATAACCAATTTATGTGTTATATGCACATTTATCATGAATATGACTATGCGCACACCAATTTGTATAATTTTGTGACGATATGTATTCATATGATGGATATAGTTACGCGCACACCATAACCATACTAGTTGCTAGACGCAGACCGTATGCCCACTTATCATGAATATGACTATGCGCACACCAATTTGTATAGTTTTGGGATAATATGCATTCACATGATGGATATGGTTATGCGCACACCATAACCATATTATTTGCTATATGCAGACCGTATTGAAAGATTTTATTATTTACACCCCCATGTTGGAGGATTTTCACTATTTGCACCCCATGATGTGGAATTTTACTATTTGCACTCCATGATGTGGAATTTTACTACTTGCACCCCATGATGTGGAGTTTTACTATTTGCACTCCATGATGTGGAATTTTACTACTTGCACCCCATGATGTGGAGTTTTACTATTTGTACCCCATGATGTGGAGTTTTACTATTTGCACTCCATGATGGGTGGTTACAGGTTTAGGGAGGTTAGCTTGGTCGTCCTCATTTTCTCCGCCGAATGAGGCAAGAGAGGTCGAACGAGCGCGTCCGTTGGTCAAGGGAGGCTGACTGGGGACGAGACGAGAGGGGCCGGAGAATGCGCCCGGCGGCGAGGCAGGCCGACCGCCACTGCGCCCACCGTACGGCCGCGGGCGGTGCCGGGCGGTACCACGCGGCGCTAGGCGCGCGGTACCGCGCGGTGCCGGGCGCGCGGTGCCGCGCGGCGCTAAGCGCGCGGTGTCGGGCGCGCAGTGCCGCGCGGTGCCAGGCACGCGGTGCCGCGCGGTGCCGGGCACGCGGTGCCGCGCGGCCGAGGGTTCCGCGGGGCCGCGCGGTGTCATGCGGTCGTGTGGTGCCGTGTGGCTGCGCGGTGCCGCGCGGTGTCGTGCGGCCGTGCGGTGCCGCGCGACCGCGGGATGACGCGCGGCCGTGCGGTGCCGCGCGGCCGTGCGGTGCCGCGCGGACTCGTGGCCGCGCGTAGCTTCGAGCGGTGGTTGCGGTGGTTGCGGCGGTTGCGGTTATGGGCGGTTTTCTCCTCTTTCTTGCCCATTCCTCCACCATCTTAGTGAGGAGTGGGGTTTTTGGCTAAATGCAACCCGGATTTCTCTACAAAATGGATGAGGACCCATCAATTGCCTCCCAAATCCTCGGAGTTCGCTCATATTGCTTAGAGAAGTGCGAGGATTTTATCATCTTTTGGTGTGGTCCAGACGCTACGACGGAGCTATGGCCGAGGTATTTTGTGATGTTCCTTCCTCTTATTTTGTCGCTTATTGTTCCGCCTTTTGTAATAACCTCTGCGTTGTGCGATGATAATCTGCACAATTTTTGTTAATCATTTTTATTTCTTTTTTTCCCTTTTTTCAGACGTCAAGGAACGGAGCGCGGTCAAAATCCATGCGGATGCGTTCTACGCAAAACGCTGAGCGCATCGAGGCTTGGCGTAAGCGGTTTAGACTCCCATCATCCGTAGAAGTGAAGATTCCGTATCCGGAGGCACGTGCTCAGAACCCCCCGACCGGCTTTATTACCATTTCTGAGAGTTGTTTGAAGTCGGGGTTCCGTTTCCCCCCATCGGAGGAGGCGATTGAGATTTTCAGATTTTGCGGCGTACCTATCTCGCAATTTACCCCAGCTGGGATGGCGAGAATCATGGGGTTGATTGCATATTTTTGGGATCATAGTTCGCAATTTTCTTTGGAGATATTCAAAGATTGGTGTGAGGTTTTCACGGATCCGGGAGGCCGTATCGATGTTTGCAGCAACAAGAGGTGGTTCCGTTTTGAGGAAAGGAACGACTACCGTCATAGGAACACTTTATATGGGTATGTCCGCAACTGATGGGACTTGCCAGAGCTTTGGAGGAATCTCCCGGGCCAGTGCCGCCGTCAAGTGGGGCGAGAGAACGAATTCCAGCCCCTTCCTTGTTTTCCTGGTCGTGATGATTTGTCGAAGGCTCTTTATGGCGTGGTTCATTACGCGTAGGAGAAGAAATTATTGCTAGTCGGTCTTTCGTCGGATGTCGAGCGTGATGCCGCCGTTGCTTTGCCGCGTGATAGGAAGAGAAAACTTGTTATCCGATGCGGTGGTTCAGAGATGGTGCCACCTCCACCTCCACCGAAGAGCCGTTCTGATGGTGCGGGTCCCAGCGGAGTCGTGCTCGAGGCGATTCCCATTGACGTTGACGCTGAGATCGTGGCTTCCCCCGTGGCCGAAGTGCTTCCTCGGAGCGATCCTCCTCCTCCTCCATTGGTGACGGCGAAGAGGGTATCCTCTACATTACGGGCGATGACTTCGGCGGTTAGTCATGTCTTTTTGTTGTTTATCTTTTATGTGTTCTCTTTTTCTAAGATTCTTGTCTCGTTTTTTTTACAGGCTGATGTCATGACTAGCGTCGCTCGTACTTGGAACGATTGCTATGTTGGGCTGAAGGACAGCTTTTTTGCTCTTCAAGAGGAGCTTCGTGTTGTGAAGAGTTCGCTGGAGGATTCCCAGAAGAAGAGGGAGCACGAGATATATCGTGGGCTCAAATTGGAGTCTGATCTTGCCCATGCTCGCTCCGAGGTAAGCGTCTTCAGAGGGGGCTTAGCGCAGAGAAAGCCGCTGCCGAGAGTGCCTCCCAGTTGGTCCAAGATTTGCAGGGTGACATGTTCCGTCAAGATGGCGAGCTGGGGTTTTTGAGAAGCGAGGTGGAGAGGCTTTCTTCCCTTGAGCCAGATATCAAGGCCATTAAAGCCGAGGGAGTTGCCGAGTACAAGGACTCCCTGGAATTCGTAGAGGAGCGCTCTAGGATCTCTGAGGAGCTTCGAGCCGAGATCATGACCAAGGAGGTGGACCCCCTATTGGAAGATGAGTGCGAGATTTCTTTCAAGAGGGGGATCGGGAAGACCCTTCGTATGGTGGAGAGGAAGCTTGGGTGCAGTACGTCTGGGCTTGGCGCAGGCGACCTTTCTGAGGATGACTGCACTGATGTAGATGTTGAGGGCTGATTGTCTTTGTCTTTATTTGTCTGTATGCTTTGCTTTCTTTCGTTATGTATCGTACTTCCTTGTTCCTGTATTTGCGTCTCTTGTAGTGGAGTTGTACAACTCTTTGCTTTGTTATATTGATTGATGGCTACTTGTTTGTCCACCGCTTACTTCTGTTTTTCTCATTTCTGCGTGAGGTTAGTGGGGATCTGGTCCCGAGTAGCGGTGAAGGGCAGACGCTTCGAACCGTGGGCGACCGTGAGGGGGGCAGGCCCTGGCGGTGCCGTGATCTTACTACCGGGGAAGGGCGGACGCTTCGGACCGGGTAGCGCGAGATCACTGGGGAACTGGCCCCGAGTGGCGGTGAAGGGCGGACGCTTCGAACCGTGGGAGACCGTGAGGGGGGCAGGCCCTGGCGGTGCCGTGATCTTACTACCGGGGAAGGGAGGACGCTTCGGACTGGGTAGCGTGAGATCACTGGGGAACTGGCCCCGAGTGGTGGTGAAGGGCGGATGCTTTGAACCGTGGGCGACCGTGAGGGGTGCAGGCCCTAGCGGTGCCGTGATCTTACTACCGGGGAAGGGCGGACGCTTCGGACCGGGTAGCGTGAGATCACTGGGGAACTGGCCCCGGGCAATATTGAGCCATCGTTGGGAGATAGCTTGCGCGAGTTGGGGCTCGCGGATTCCGTAATAATTGCAGAGAAATAATTTGCGCGAATCGAGGTTCACGGCTTGTACATAAAATTTTAGTAAAGTAGTTTGCGCGAGTCGAGGCTCGCGGCTTGTACATAAAATCATAATAAGATAAGTTTGCGCGAGTTGAGGCTCGCGGCTTGTACGTAGAATCATAGTAAGATAATTTGCGTGAGTCGAAGCTCGCGGCTTGTACACAAAATCATGATAAGATAGTTTGCGCGAATCGAGGCTCGCGGCTTGTACATAACAGAGTAAGAAAAATCACTGATAAAAGCGGCGCAGATTCTGCGCGTTCCAAGTGCGCGAGAGGGTCTTTCCTTCCGCCGTTCTGAGTTTGAATGTTCCAGGCTTCACCGCCGCGGTGACCACATAGGGTCCTTCCCATGCTGGAGAGAGTTTGTCTTTCTGCGGGCCCTTCCCGACTGCTTCAACGTTGCGCAGGATGAGATCTCCGACGTTGATTGGCCTGGGCTTAACCCTCCTGTCGTAGAGACGGGCCACTCGCCTTTGGTAGATAGCGATGCGCTGAGCGGAGTTGTCTCAAGTTTCGGAGATTAAATTGAGGTTTTCGCGGAGCAGTCCGTCGTTCTTACTGGGATCGAAAGTCAGCACCCGGAGGCTTGGCACTCCGATGTCGACGGGGATGACAGCTTCAGTCCCGTAACAGAGGTTATACGATGTCTCTCCTGTTGGAGTTCTCTCTGTTGTACGGCATGCCCACAACACATTTGGGAGCGCATCCACCCACTGCCCCCCGGCTTCTTCGAGACGCGTCTTCAGCCCTTTGAGGATGGTGCGGTTGGTGACCTCCACCTGCCCATTTGACTGTGGATGTGCTACGGCGGTGTGGCGGAGATTGATCTTCAGGTCTTCGCACATCTTGGTGAATGACTTCCCAGTAAACTGGGTGTCATTGTCGGCGATGATCGTTGCTGGGATTCCGAAGCGGCAGATGATGTTCTTCCAGACGAACTGCTTAGCATTCTCCTCCGTGATTTTTGCCAGGGGCTCAACTTCCACCCACTTGGTGAAGCAATCGATGGCTAGGATGATGAATTTTCTCTGTCCGGATGCCAGAGGCAGGGGGCCGAGGAGATCAATGCCCCACTGTGCGAAAGGCCACGCACTCTGGAGCGCGGTGAGCGTGACTGGGGGCTGGTGAGGTACGTTCGCGTGAAGCTGACAGCTCCTGCATTTCGGGACGAGTTCAGTCGTGTCTTTCTTCATCGTTGGCCAATAGAAACCTTGGCGCAAGATCTTCTGGGCCAGCGCTTTTCCTCCTAGATGTTTGATGGCGCAAATCTCACACACCGCTATAGGCGGTAGCTCGACTGCGACACGAAACGGCAGTGTACCGATCGTTCAAGTAATATAAAATGGGAATGAATCCCCAAGTATCGATCTCAAAGGAACATGGTAAGGTGGAGTTTATTATCGAGGAAGGACTTGAGATTGAAGTCCTTTCGAGCGGATGGATGCGGAAATGGGGGATTTGGTTTGCGAATAATAAAATAAAATATTACAACTACTCCTATGCAATGCCGCTATGCAATGCTTCGCTTGGCGGAATGGAGACTAGGCATGCCTTGAACGCGCTGCGTCGCAAGGGCGGATGGACGAGTAGGCTAACGGATCGAACTATGCAGGCCTTGAGCGCGCTGCTTCGTTAGGCGGGATGGAATACACGGGCCGCTATGCCACGCTTCGGTAGACGGATGGGCGAGTAGGCTAACGGAATGAGGGTCGTCGGCACCTCTTCGACAAGCACGCCACTAGCAATTGCTAGTGCGGCACACGAACGTGACAGCGGGATGGAGGATGTAATGGGGCGCACCTCAAGCAACTCAAACAACAAACATTTCACAAAAACATGAAATATATAGAAATACAAACTAGTTTAAGTGCAACTTCATCTTAATACACAGATCTAACTACATACACATCAATAAGAGAAGAATAAGGCAAGAAATCGACCGAATCCGAAGTCTCATTGTAGATTCACGGTTGGAATCGCCGGGTTGTCAATCCGCGTCCAAGCTCGGTCCGCAACTACGTCCGGGGTAGAGAAAGCTGTCACTACTCTCCAATGAGCCCATCTTCTTCGTGTCACGATCCGGTAGAGGTTGCAAACTTCCTCTTGCTTGATGGTGATGGCGGCTAGGTCTTCCCTTGGAGCGCTAGGATGAAGGAGGAGGCCGGGAGGAAGCTCCGGCTCAAGGTTGGCGTGAAGAACAAGCCCGGAGCACCTCCATATGGTGGGCGGCGATGGATGGGGCGAAAAACCTGCGGAAGGGGCGAAAACGGCGGAGCTGGGCAGAAAAACGGCGAGGATCCTGACCTAAATCGCGAGCAGGGCACTTTATAGGCGCTGGAATAAACAGTGCGCACGATCGTTGGCGCACGAGCAGTGGTCTTGCGCACTATCATCCTGTGATCGTGCGCCTACCTGGACGGAGCCTGCAGGGGAAGAAAATTATAAAATACAATGTTCGCACGACCAGTGGCGCACGACCAGTGGTCGTGCGCGTTATCGTAGGTGGTCGTGCGATAAGGGGAGACAGAACTCAGTTTTCAGGGGTTAAGTGCACACGATCAGTGGCGCACGACCAGTGGTCGTGCGCAACAGAGCCAGTGATCGTGCGTTGTGTTCCTGTACAGAATTGTACCGGAAACACCTGCACGACACCTGCTCCAGCATACAACACTAATCAAACCACTGAAAGTGACACTTAACCATGCATGAAAACTAAAAATAAGAAATAACACCAAAACGGGCCTAAAGGTGCACTTAGCATGGAGAATCAAATATAAGTGAAAACATGTCTAAAGTGAAGTGCATAGACTAGAAAATCGGCCCAGATGAGTCCATAAATGTGTATATATTTGGGACTCATCAATGTTCTCCGCAGACCCCTCCGTGCACCTCTCTTAGGGCATAGTCTGCTTCGCCGGCTGGTAGACATTTTAGGTAGGGCCCCGAGAACGCACGCTTGTAGATCTCACCGTATATGATGGTGAACGACGCCGCTCGCATTCGCAATCTGCGCGCCTCCAGGAGGTCCTCGGGGAGACACCCCTGCTCAAGGTAGGCCCGCAGGGGGGTCATCCAAGATGGCGCCTCTTCATTGATTGCCGCAATTTCCCATGGCCCTGGGATACTTGGGGCCATGATTTCTTCGACTCGACGTCTTCGCGATTGATAGCGGGTGGATGAAGTTGCCAACTTAGAGAGCGCGTCCGCTCTAGAATTCTGCTCTCGGGGTACGTGCAGGATTTGGTATGACGGAATCTTCTGAAGGAGCGACTTTACGCATGTGAGGTAATGCGCCATCTGATCACTCTTGGCCTCGTAATCTCCCTCGACTTGCGAGACTACAAGTTGGGAGTCGGCGTGAATCGTCAGGCTCTCAACTCTACAATCGATGGCGAGCCGGAGGCCGGCGATCAAAGCCTCGTACTCTGCGACGTTGTTAGTTGCTGGGAACTTCAATTTGAGTCCATACTCCAAAGTGATCTCGTCGGGCTTATGAGAAGTAATCCTGCTCCGGCTCCTTCATCTCCTGAAGCACCGTCGACGTAGAGAGTCCAACGGGGTGTGGTGATATCTTTTACAGGATTTGTTTCCGGTGGGATGGTGTATTCTAAAACAAAGTCAGCGAGCACTTGCGATTTGATGTCCGGCCGAGGCAAGAATTGAATGTCGAATTCGCCGAGCTCCACCGCCCACTTCACTAGTCTTCCTAAGACTTCTGGTTTCTGGAGGATTGTTCGTAGCGGGAGCTGAGTTAATACTTTTACTGTGTGCGCCTGGAAATAGGGCCGAAGCTTTCGCGCCGAGAAGATGAGTGCTAAGGCCGTTTTTTCCGCTGCCGGATACCTGGTTTCGGTATCGGTGAGGACCTTGCTGGGCTCCGAGGTTTCTGAGAAGAGCCAGCATTTCAGTTTGCTGCTCTTCCATCTGGCGCATGCGCCCTTCTTGCGCGGCCACGGGCGCTAAAGGGACTTCTTCGGCGGGAGGTGCGTTGATGAGTGAATGGGATAGAGCGGGATCGACGCGTCCTTCAGGGATGGAAACATCAGTGGTGCGAGCACTTCTTCTTGCCATTGCTGTCAGTCACGAGTATTGCTATTAGGCGAATACTGTCTTTGGAAAGCTTTTGCAAAGTTTGGGGAACACCATTCCCACAGACGGCGTCAAACTATTGCAGGTCGCAAACGTTCTTTCAGACCGGGCGAATCGAACCATCTTAGCCCGAGAGTGAACCGAGCGCGCAAGCAGTCACAGAGAGAACGAACAGGTGGCAAGAAGACGTTTTTACCGTGGAAAACCCGGAAAGGGTGAAAAACCACGTGGTCGGATCGGCGCCGACCAAATTTAACTAAGTTGTGGAGTGTTACAAGTAATGATGCGAGAATCGGGAGTGACAGGCCGCTCCCGTTACAATTGCAGTTGAATGAAGGTCTCTGAGGGTGACAGGCCACCTCTCAGAAAAACTAAGTACTTTTCTCGGCCAGGAAGTCTTCAAAGTCCGCAAGAGATCTTCAAGCGACGATGGGGGTCTTCAAGCGACGAAGGAGGTCTTCGAAGGTTGAAGGAGATCTTCGGGTTCCGTAGGAGATCTTCGAATGCTGAAGGAGATCTTCGGGTTCCGAAGGTGATCTTCGAATGCTGAAGGAGATCTTCGGGTTCCGAAGGAGATCTTCGAATGCTGAAGGAGATCTTCGGGTTCCGAAGGAGATCTTCGGGTCCCGAAGGAGATCTTCGGGTTCCGAAGGAGATCTTCGAATGCTGAAGGAGATCTTCGAGTTCCGAAGGAGATCTTCGAATGCTGAAGAAGATCTTCGAGGGAATTCCAGAGAGCTCTCTCTAGTCCAGAAAAACCAAGTCCCTTGAAATGAAGCCCCGTGGTTCCTTTTATAGCTTTTGAGGGTGGTTAGGGTGGTTATGGTGGTTAGGGCGGTTACCCGCACACCATAACCAATTTATGTGTTATTTACACATTTATCATGAATATGACTATGCGCACACCAATTTGTATAATTTTGTGACGATATGTATTCATATGATGGATATAGTTACGCGCACACCATAACCATACTATTTGCTAGACGCAGACCGTATGCCCACTTATCATGAATATGAGTATGCGCACACCAATTTGTATAGTTTTGGGATAATATGCATTCACATGATGGATATGGTTATGCGAATACCATAACCATATTATTTGCTATATGCAGACAGTATTGAAAGATTTTATTATTTACACCCCCATGTTGGAGGATTTTCACTATTTGCACCCCATGATGTGGAATTTTACTATTTGCACTCTATGATGTGGAATTTTACTAATTGCACCCCATGATGTGGAGTTTTACTATTTGCACTCCATGATGGGTGGTTACAGGTTTAGGGAGGTTTAGCTTGGTCGTCCTCATTTTCTCCGCCGAATTAGGCGAGAGAGGTCGGACGAGCGCGTCCGTTGGTCAAGGGAGGCCATTGGGGACGAGACGAGAGGGGCCGGAGAATGCGCCCGGCGGCGAGGCAGGCCGACCGGCGCTGCGCCCACCGTACGGCCGCGGGCGGTGCCGGGCGGTACCGCGCGGCGCCCGGCGCGCGGTGCCGCGCGGCCGGGGGTGCCGCGCGGCCGCGCGGCCGGGGGTGCCACGCGGCCGCGCGGTGTCATGCGGCCGGGCGGTGCCGCGCGGCCGTGCGGTGCCGCGTGGCTGCGCGGTGCCGCGCGGTGTCGTGCAGCCGTGCGGCCGCGGGATGCTGCGCGGCCAGGCGGTGTCGCGCGGCCGGGCAATGCAGCGTGGCCGCGCGGCCGCGCGCGGTGCCGCGCGGCCTCGTGGCCGCGCGCGGTGCCGCGCGGCCTCGTGGCCGCGCGTGGTGATGCGCGTGGCTTCGAGCGGTGGTTGCGGCGGTTGCGGTTGCGGTTATGAGCGGTTTTCTCCTCTTTCTTGCCCATGCCTTCACCATCTTAGTGAGGAGTGGGGTTTTTGGCTAAATGCAACCCGGATTTCTCTACAAAATGGATGAGGACCCATCAAGGCTTTTATTAATTTAATATTATCCCTTGCATTAATTATGTTACTTGCTTTGACATATTATCCTCGAATTATTGAAGTATGGTTACTCTTTTTTTAATATATTTATTTATTACTATTAGTTATTTCCAGGTAGTCCTGTCCAAAAAGCCCGGCGGGCCCGGGCCGAGACCGGGCCTACCGGGCCTGGGCTTTTTCCCAACCGGGCCCGGCACGGGCCTAGCCTTAACCGTGCCGGGCCGGGCTCGGGTTTTCCCTCCAAATGGGGGCCTGCCAAGGCCCCAAGGGCCGGGCCAGGCCGGGCCGGGCCCTGACCGGGCCCGGCCTTATGTCTGCCATGGTAGCAAGCTGCCATGGCAGCTTAGGGGGCCAAACCGGGCTTTTCAAGAGCCCGGTAAACCGGGCTTTGCCCGGCCCGGCCCGGGCCGGGCACCGGGCTGGGCATTTGCCTAATATGGGGGCCCAGTTAGGCCCCCTAAGCCCGGTCCGGGCCCAGGCGGGCTTTCCCGGGCCAGGGCCTCGCCGGGCTTTTTCCGGGCCGGCCCCCTGGGCCCGGTTTTTTTTCTGCACGTATATTTCCAGGTAACGGTGAAGTTCTTAAAACTATAATAAGTAGGATAGATTAGTAGAACATGCACGAGTGTATATTTTTTGAATCATAATCCTCTGTATTTCAAGTGAAATAGTTCAAATATATTTTTGATTCATCCGGACGAATTCACTAATCTCATCCTATTTTATTTTATTTTTAATAAGAAAATTTCACACCATTAATTTAAATGGAATGCTTTATATTATATTTTTTTCTTTTCTATATATCTTTTACATTATTTTTACTCGGTTTGTATTCTTTTCTAGTTTATTTTATATATTTAATTTGTTATATATAATTTATCTCTCATATATATATATATATTATACGAGTGACAGGCACGGGCCTCCGGCCCTATTCCAGGCGACATTTGTTGTGGCAACAATATTTGTTCTTGGGGCGACATTTATCGTTGGGAGCGACATTTGTCCTGGGTGGCAAAATTTGTCGTGGGCGGTGACATGGGTCGTAGGAGGAGACATTGGTGTTGGGTGGCAACATTGGTCGTTGGAAACGACATTGGTCGTGGGCGGTGACATTGGTCCTGGGCAGGGACATTGGTCGTGGGCGGTGACATTGGTCCTGGGCAGGGACATTGGTCGTGGGGTAGAGACATTAGTCGGGGCGGAAACATTCGTAGGGGGGCGATGATATTCGTCGGGGGCCTCAACATTCGTCTGGGGAGGGTACATTCGTCGTAGCCCCCCCCCCCCAGTGCGTGAGTTTGTGGAGGTTCCTCTTCGAGGGGGATGGGTAGTCGAAGCTTCATCTCCTCCTCCCTCAAGCTTACGACAAGATCTTTCCTTTCTCCCATCTCTCCCTCCTCTCCTCCTCTTCGAAGTTTTATTAAAAGGCCTAGCTCTGTCATCATCTTCTTCTCTCTCTCTCTCTCTCTCCCTCTCTTCTTTCCACATTTGTTATGTTAAGAGAATGAAACTAAGAAGATGATCCTTATAAAAAACAAAGAAAATCAAACTAAACCCTAACATTCAATTACTCTATAGATTTTTAATGCATAAATCAAGAAATCAGAGGTGTATATACAATAGTATAAATGGACCTGTGTTGAAATTATCAAATTTTTCTAAAGCATTTGAATTCCCTAGTGATTCTTTGGGTGCAGTTGCTAGATGCATTTTAAGTGAAGGACGTGATAAATTTCGACAACTTCATAAATAACCTAAAGAAATCCAAACTTATTCAGGTAGATAATATTGAGAAAAATAATGAAAAGTAAAAGAACCATATGCTTAATAGTGGATGGAAGAAGAAATATAAACAGTCCTATTGTAAAGTATAACATACTGTTTTTGAGTCAACCAACAGATCCAGGCCTGTAAAGCTTACAATTAATTATATTGTCCAAAGTTCCCGCAGTGTCCCCAATCTAGAATGCTCTAGCTTGAATTCACCCCCAAGAGTTGCAAGACCAAGAACTACCTGCCAATATCAACAAAAAAATCAGTAGAAATACCATGTCATTATGAGCAAAAGCAAAATTAGTAGACTTGTACAACACAACCAAAAATCCAAAATGAGATACTACATAAGAAACTTCCCTGTGAAAATATCAGCAAAAATACCCTGAATTTGTAGAGTTGGGTGAAAATCTCACCGGAAATCATCGTCATCGCTGTCCCAGCGATTTAAAGAAGAACCTGAAATGTTGGTCGTGTAGAAGCCCTGACACCTGGTCGCGTAGAAGCCCTAGTACCTTGCATGGAGCTTTAGATCAAACACTTCCTGCATTGTGTTAGACTATATTATATAAAAGCAAATGAACTTCTTCAGGCCCTGTCCAACACATAAAATCTGCTCCAGGCACAATTGCAGGCTGGTGGTCCTTTACCACACCCCATTTCTGCACCCGCACCAATCCAGGGCTGCTGGATTTAAATTCCAGCAACTGGAAATCATCCACCAGCCCTCCAAACTCCTTCCAAGAGCCCCCTCTAAGCCCTGCAGCAACACAACATAGTTAAGGGAAATTTCAATGGGATTTCTTATCCATTGCAGGAAAACATAATGATTAAAACTGTTAAAACTTAAAAACTATTAACATATATAAACTCTAGACAAAGAAAAAAAATGCAATGCATGGTGAGCTATATTTAAGCAAAAAAAAACTTGTTCCCACTTGGTGGTGGACACTCCAAATTGATGTGTTCTCCAGAGTTGGGAAGGAGGCGTGACATAGCACTGACTCTTGCTTTTATTTTTAACCATATTCCAAACGACATTGCAGATGATAAGCAATATTTAATGTAACTGATTCATTAGGCCAATGAAATAGCACAAAGTTCTATTGGAAGGAGGAATCCTTGAGAAAAATAACTATAAGAATATATTTGATAAAATTTCTTAAACCATTCATTAGACAACACATAGAATATAATTTGATGCAGGAGAGAAAGCATTCAATCAGGAAGATGCAACAAAGTAACATATACATTGAATCGAAAAGAACATTGATTTCAAATTTCTATTAGAGACAAAGAAGTTAGAAATTAGTCAACTGCACAAAGGTCAAATAATAATTTGTCTACAATCAACTGACCTTTAATTTGAAATAACTAAAATATATATACAATTAATCTAAATTTAGACCCATATTTTATGAAAGATCCATGATTAGAAAACCAAAGTTCCATAAAATCGATGTGATCATATAAAGCTAGAAGGGAAGATGTGCATCAAAATTGCTGGAAATTGGATTAATACCAAATAATTGGGGCAATGCTAAAGATCAGGAATCAGAGAGTCTAACCGGGCATTTCTTGATCAAGAACGCTTGACAGAACCATGTCGGATTTGACGTCCTGCTTAGGGCCCCAGTCATCCCAGGCATTCTCTTCGTAGTGCAGATGGGCGAACAGCGCAATCCGGAAAGACCCGCTGCTGGAAAACCGCAGCCCCTTTCCAACCTAATACCCACCCCCACTTCCGCCACCGCCGCCAGCGGCGACAACGGTGAGTAAAGTAGTAAGAGCGTAGAGAACACTCTTTCTTCTATTCATCTGAAATCGCTGCAAAGATGCCGGCGGTGGAAACACTTCAGAGATGGTTTGGGAGTTGGAGATTGAAACTTGAGATTTCCTGGAGAGACATTAAAGAAGGGGAGTAGTGAGTGGAGAAATCTGAGATGCAGGTTTAGGCACCTGGAGGAGGAAGGGGGATCGCCTGGGATCGTAGATTGTTACCGGTGCGATGCTTGAACGGAGTCAGCGGTGTAGTGCTATGTAGACGCGGGTTCAGAGATGGCGTAGATGCGTGGATGGTGGAGGTCCAAGCGTGATGTAGAGAACGTCTTGAGGAGGCGTGGAGAAGAGGGAGAGAACGACGTGCCCTAGATTTTTTTGGAACTGTCGAGCGGGAGTGATTGAGCGGGAGGCTGAATGTCGAGGGAGTGAGGATTTAAAAGAGGGGAGTTATTTTTGATCGGTGAATGGAGGGTCCTGATTTAGTTTTGTCTCATTTAGCTTGCCATGGTTGCCTATTTTCCTTGCCATCTAAGCATAACTCATATATCTTTTTAATATAGTATAGATATATATAAAGGCATTAATGCCTTCATTATCAAGAGACAGAAAAAGGAGAGAAGACAGAGCTCTAAGATTTTCTGGTGAATACTTGACTCTCTACTCGCTTTCTTGCTCCGCGTTCGCTCTGGTTGCAACAATCATGCTACAGTAACAACTACAGTGACCGTTACAGAGATTGTTACAGTGACTGTTACAGAGGTTGCTACAGAGGCCGCTCCTGCGAGCGCTGTTGAAGACTTTATTTTTTCCTTAAGATCTTTAGCCACGGTTTTAGACCTTTTGTCAGGGCAAATTACCCTGGCCAAAACTCTTTTTTCTTGTAGTGAACTCTTGTAATCGCCTGCAACTAGTGGATTTTGTCAGAGCTGGGCATCCTGCCTCGTGATTTTTTTCCTTTCCGGGTTTTCACATAAAACGTCTCGTTGTTCCGTTGTTGGTTCTCACTTTAACTGTTTACACGCTTGACTCACTCTTGAGCCAATACGGTTTGATTCCTCCGGTCCGTGAGAGCGCTAAGAGACCCGTAACAGTTTGACGTCATATGTGGGATGGTGTTCCCAAAGCTCCGAAAAAATTCTAAAGACCGTAATCGCTCCGCGAAGTACTCATGACTAACAACAATGGAGAGAGAAAGTACACGCACAACTAATGGAGCGGTTCCCGAGGAATGCGCTGATCTATCCCTCACAAACTCTCCTACCAGCTACATGCCGCTTATTGGAGAAGTTGCAACCGCAATAGCATCTATGGAAGCGCGCGAGCGCTTGATGGAGGAGTGCCAGACCGAGGTTCTAACCCTGCTGAGGGATTTAGGGGCCCCTCATGCCTCCAACCTGATCATCGGTCCACGAGGATGACAACCGCTAGTCCCGAACCGTGTCTTGCCCGAAGACGATGCTCAATCCGAAGATCCCTCCATAGATGAGTTGTCTGATGCTGCCAGCTCCATGCATCCCGCACTACCCAATGGGTTTCCTGGGTGCGCACATCATAACCCTAGTATGGCAGAAGAAGTTTTTGTACATGCCGATAGAAGGCTCACTCGTGAGGAAGTGAGGAACATGATTGAAGAAGGGTACGAGTGTGGCAGACATCGAGTCACATATACACGACGCCCCACTCACCATGGCTCTCCGCTCGCTCCGCAAGTCCTGACACATCTCATTCCACATGGCTTCAAGATGCTCAATTTTGATACTTTCATTGGGACGGACTGTAACATCTCTGGTCTGCAAATAGAATATAACATGGGTCGGGTCGGGACCCCTCGACATATAATATCCACAAAGCCTAAAATGTTAGTCATTGATACAAGAAAACATGCTAATAAAACTCAGAGTAAATAGAAACGAAAGCTAACCACAAGCCCAAAACAAATGGGCAAGAATGTCCACATCAACAAGGAAAACAGTATTGAAGTGACACGGCCTTAAGGCCTTACATGGCTTTCAAAAGAGGTACAGACAAACAAAAGGGCTACATGAAAACCCCAAAACAGAAAGAAGTCCCTAACCAGCTCCTCAGCAACCCATGGGCTCCGGCCCACTACACACCACTGCGAGCTCCGCCACCTGAAACCAAGAACAAACAAGCGGTGCAACGAAGGTCAGCATGGGGCTGACCAACACAACGTAACGACTCCTTCCTCCGGCCATCCTAGCGGACTCCGGGGCGAGTATATCGCTCTCCTGCAAGTACGCATGCACACCAAAATATGCAAACAAGGAACAAAGGACCAAGAGCCAAGTGACACACTAAGCGTCACCCTTCAAACTACCACGCACGCGCTATGAACACACCGAAAGCGCACGATCTAAACTTCAACGCCCAGTAAAACAGTACGACCGCGACTCGGTCAATCGAAGTGACAGAAGGGACCAAACCTACAACTACTCCATAACATGGACAGAGGACTGGTTTGGGATGAACGACCTACAACTACCCCTTTTGAGGTGGCAGAGGACTGGTCAGAAAATATACGACCAACAACTGCCTTTTGACGTGGCAGAGGGCTGGTCAGAAGACATACACTTACAACTGCCATTTCAAAGTGGCAGAGGGCTGGTCAGAAAACATACGACCTACAACTACCATTTCAAAGTGGCAGAGGGCTGGTCAGAAAATATACGACCTATAACTGCCTTTTCAAAGTGGCAGAGGACCGGTCTACGGAAGTGCAATCTACGCAGGGATGGGGATCCGCCCATCCAACAAAATCCCACAAAACCTCGCTCTACCGAGCCCAACACAGGTCCTCCTAGGAACGGGGTATTCACGAATAAAGCCCACGAATTCCTACAACTCTACGACGAAAAGCACGAGACATTCCCGTTCGCGTATCTAAGGCTAATCGCAATGCACATCACAAAAACATCACCGATCCGGGCTTGCCGCCACCGGTAGGCTTCACACAGCATGCCTAAATCCAAACTCGCACGTCGGATCACTAATGCACATTTATGCCGGGGACGGACACAATCGACCCGGGGGTTCGCAGTGAACCGAGGGAAACACACACCGTGTCCAATTGGAGGCGGGTGGCCCTCCTAAGAAAAGTAAAAGCAGAAAACTACGCTGGGGTCGCAATCCCACGCCCTGGCGAAGTCCCCACTCTCCACCGCGTAGCAGGAGAGGGACTCTACGTGCAGTTCACAAAAACGTAGTCCGGTGTCGCAATCCCATGCCCTTACGAAGTCCCCATCCTCAACCGAAGTGGCGTGAGGGGACTCTCATTGCACGAAAAATCATCACAAGTACACAAAAATACCGAAAGTACGATCCTAAGAAAGGGGAAAGAAATCGTTACCCTTGGCGCGCGCAGCGGATTCATTGGAACGCGCCTGGATTTGACGACTAGCGAACGTAGCGGCTGACCACGCATGAAAACTGGTCTCCACGCGTCGATTTAAACTCCAAATCGACATTCCATGACAACACCGACCCTCCTTGGCAACTCTCCTCGAACAAACAAGGATCTCTGCAACACGAACCCTGTTCAGGAGTGGCTCGGGTTTGAGTCATAGCGGAGACTCAACAAACGGAGAGATCGGGCTCGGCTCCTCCTTCTAGCAGCAGAGCAAGAGAGAGGGAGACCAAGAGGGAGCTTGGCTCCTCCTTCCTGCAGCAGAGCAAGAGAGATGGAGATGGAGAGGGAGAGGGAGATCGGGCTCCTCCTTTTTCTCCGGGCGGCGCTTGCCCTGGCTCCAAGCCTACGACGGGAAAGAGATGCTCGAGAGAGAAGACTTCTCCTGGCCGGCGAGAGGAGGGGAGAGCTCGGGAGAGGAGATCGGGAAAGGGGGTAGGCTCCCTGTGCAGCGGCCTATGCGAAAATGAGAGAGGGAGCTCGGGAGAGGAGAGATCGGGGAAAGGGGGGTTGCGGCTGGTTCACGCCAAGTGAGAGGGAGAGAGGAATCGAGGGGGGGGGGGGGGGGTTAGGTTTTAAGGGTTAGGTTAGATTTGCTAACCGCAGCCCAAGTCTACTAACCTCACCCCTAAAGCTGCTAACCGCACCCCACTCAGCTGTTCGCACACCCAACTATCTATTTGCACCCCAAAACTCCTAATCGCAGACCACGCCCCAAGTTTGATAAAAATCAAAATATTGGGGGCGTTACAATTCTCTCCTCCTTAAAGAAATTTCGTCCCGAAATTTATTCTTGGCCTCATCTGCAAGGAATACACAAGTCAAAATTTCAAAACTTCCTGTGGGTTAAGGACCCACCACGCTTCCGCTGCGCTACTCTGAACTACACCTTTACGAGGAAAACCCCAAGATTTCAAACACACTGAAATACCAAACTAGGCCACGGATAACATTCGTTCGGCTTTTCAATCCCGGGGAATCATCCTAGGTTCGGATGTACAAACGTCAACGAACCTTTACATACAATATCACAAGGATTCACCCATCATATTGGTTATAATCGCAAAGCCTTACGAACTCTCATTTCCGTCACTCCATGGTCATTCCATTACGTCGAGAAGAGTCACACTCTTCCCAAAATGAGGAACTTCGACCTCTCATAAGAGAATCAAATCACTACATTGATTTTAATTCATTGCAAGTTCACTTACACTCCAAACACGTCAAGACTACGATAGTTTTGGAAGTATTTAACTGGCGGTAATCAACCTTGAACAACACATCTATTAAACACGTAAAAACACAACACCACCACTATCATTCGCATTTCGTGTAAGCAACACAAAAAAGAGAAATTTATGCATGAGATATCACAATCTTAACATGGCACTTTCACTTGGATTTTCGTTACACTTTCATTCAACGCAAGCAACAAGCTCAAACAAAGAAACCTTTCTAGAGGTTTCACTACATAGGTCATAACGACCATATAAGTTCACCTATGCAATGATTTCAAGGGTCATGTCCTCAAACCATCAATCTCCAACTCACTACGCATATATATTCTCGTATTATCGTGCCAATAATTCGATTTCGAATGAATTACCTTCAAACCCATCGTATGATTGACTAGTAACGCTTCACGGGTGTTATTTACCAAGTGTCATAAATAACAATTTCCATTCACCAACATGTTAGGGAATCAAACTCATAAAGGGTCATCACTACATAACCACGCAATAAGAAAACATGACTAAAATGCTAGAGTCATCTTTCACGCTAAGTCCACGATTCTTGCACGAATCCAAACGTTGCACATGCTAAACACGCATTTTGCTACCAACAATTTCAATTCTCGCTTATCAACTCAAAACCTCCAATGCAATATGTCAATATTTCGTCAAGGCTCTTCCATAGGTAGAGCAATAGCCTTAACATGCTCGCATTCATCACAATTTATTACGACCAATTGACCTCATGCATAAGCAAATCACCAAATTGACACGAGTATTAACCCCTGCTAGCAAATTATGAGTAGCACTTACATGTTGCACTCTTCCTAGTGTCACCACATACACATTTCACGAGTGACAATGCTCATGCACATTCCAAAGATCAGGTTCCCAAACTAACAATCTGTAAGACCCCATTTTTTTTGAAAACCCGGGTCTTATGCCCAGAACCGCCGCTTTGCAGAGACACACTCGCTCGGGAAGGTTACCACTACAAAACGCCGATCCTGTCGGCCATGTCGATCACCAAAGAAGTAATGTTTAAACAACTTATAGAAGTTCAAGTCCACATCACATAGAAATTAAAACCATCAAAAGAGATGTCCACATACAGTAACTGAATAAAGATAACAGAAATAATAAAGGGGCTCCTGCCTGATACATCAATTCCTCACTACAATTTTACTCGCGGAAGCATAATCTACTAAAGCTACCAAGAAACTCACAGATCCTGTCATCGGTGCTCCTGTGCTAGACTGTCCCGCCTCCATCTGCACCGGCCTTTGGTGTTGCATCATCTCCTCAGTCCCCTAAAATGATAAGGTCCACCGACCGTTAGTCAAAAAGACTAAGGCAATCCCCCACCACTCTCCCGGTGACTCCTAGGCACCGGGCGGGAGGAATGAAGCAGAGGACAACAAGGGGTATAATCAAGAGCAGGTGACAGTGAGTCTAACTACAGAAGGGTTTATTGGTAAGCAAAATATAGTACAATGAGTAAAGCAGTAGTAAGTAAAATAGTAGCAAGTAAGCAGTGGCAATAAGTAAAGCAGTAGTAAGGAAATGCAACCATGATTTATAGGAATGCACACACAAATCTATAGACCAAGGGGTCGTTTAGCAGAGCCTATCGTATAAAAAGTACCATAACCAATTTATACGATAGGGGTAGGGGTTGAAATGCAATGTTCATGCTATGTCATGCAAAGTATGCAGTTTCATGTTATGTTCATACAAGTGCAACGCACACACTACGACTCTATGCACACAGACCTTTAGTTCCCCTTTTTGGAGCTAGCAAAAATCCCAGGATACTTCCGTAGTGGCAAACGGAAGCGGTGGGTTGGGCCTTGCCCACCTCTAGGTTGGTATCTGCACTACCTAACCTAGACCCATCGTACGCCTCAAAGCTAAGAACACAACAACGGATCTCCTGCGTACTCTTACTGGTTAGTCCACCAGAAGTTTCCTTGGTAAAGTGTTAACCACACTTACCGAGCCAATGTATCGACGTCGATGCGACGACCGTCAACAATAATGACCCACCACCTTATGCACATACAACATGTCCTACTATATCCCGAGCCACAAGGCTCCCTGGGCTATCCTGCCCATCATCATAACCTTCCGAGCCAACGGCTCGCCGGACCAACCCGTCTGTACCAACAAGCTCTACTGAGTCACACGCTCACCAGACTAATTAGTCTGCTGTTACAACCACCGAGCCTACCGCTCGTAAGACCAAACAACTAACCTCACGTAACCACGGGGTGTGGGTGTGTGTTTTATTAAGTTAATCTTACACCGCCATTTATTCCTTCATCTTTGGGTTAACCATGGACTTCTCGAGGACTAACCTATGAGGGGCTCACTACGGTACTAGGAGCTACAATGGGATGACACCCCAAAGCTCCCTTTCCAAGGCACTTAATGTTATTAGTGACTACCTACAGGTATACCCTCCTTATCATTACACTTGGATTACCCTATATATTTTTAAGACCTTCTAAAGGGAAAGATGATCTTTCGTCGGTCCCGGACACAACCTTACCCCTTAGCTTTTCGGGTACACCCAACATATAGACATCCAATGGTGACCACACATCTTCTATAACAAATTAGGTACACCATCTACCTTTCATTCCCACCTAATGATCCATCAAATACTCAAGATTTACAGTTTTACTATACGCAGACCAAATGAGTTATTGATCATGATATTCTAAGTATAAATCCAGAGGATCATATTTTTCCTTATTTAATTGGCATTTATTATAATTTTCCTCAATATTGACCCAGTATGAAATTGAACATGAAGTATAAAATCCTCTTATGATATGGACTCCACAAAATTATTGAAAAATCTATGAAGTCAAAGCAACAGTAACTACATAATATCAAAATTTTGCAGTAAGGGGTTGACCTCTAATTATAATTTTAAACAATTACCCCAAATTAGAATTTAAAGAAGGAACCACCAAAAATACTTATCTAAAATATATGGGAAATTTACCAGACCTTCATACTAATCAGAAAGGTCTTCTGGCTAAATTCCAGAATTTATCAAGACTTAATCACATAAATAAATATTCCAAGTAAACTCATACTAGGGAAAATTGTGAAGAAACCTACTGATAAATAATTCCAAAAATTATACCAAAATTCACAGAGCTCTATATAGCTCTACAATGTCCTACGACCAAGTTTCATAATTTTCCAGAGTGTATTTGACCCTTAAGTATTTATTATATTCTAAGGACCAAATAGATGACTTGTAAATGAAGTGCTAATTAAATTAATTCAATAATTACCCAAAAATTACAAGAGATCTATTACATGATTATGAGGGTAACACCAAATTTTCATTACCATCCAAGACTATTTGTGCATATAAATTTTTCTCATAAGGAGGTTCCCAAAAATGATTATAACCCAATTCAGAGAGAATAATGGGTCCTAAAATTCTCTTAAAATTTCCTAGAGAATATTTACACCCCATGAACTTATCTACCAAGTTTCATGACCATCCAAGGACATATGCCCCTATGTCCTTCACAAAGCCTAAAGTGCAACCCTAAGGTTAAAACTAGGGTCTTAGTGCATATCCACCCCACCTCATCCCAATTTACTCATGGGGGTGTCTTATGTGACCCTAAACCAGTGGCCAAAGTTTCACACCACATGGATGAGGTTTGACCACTTAATTCCACCATGTGCACTTTTAACCTAGTTTGACCTAGTTTGACCAAACTTGGGTTAATCAATTGCCCAACTAAATCTGTCCTAATTGGGCTGAATTTTTTACCAGGATCATATAATAACCCTAAAGAGCACCCACCAAAATTTGGAGGGGATTGGAGGTCATTAGACCCTATAATTAAATAATATGTGTTGATAGTTTATATAGGTGTAGTCAATAATACCTAGAGGGGGGGGGGGTGAATAGGTTTTACTTATTTTCTTTTCTTGAACCTAATGTTTCTAGCTTGTAGAAAACACAATCACAGAAAGCACAAAAGGATGTATAAAGGTTCCTCAAGACAGGGTGTCTTGAGTAGTCCTCTTTCCCCCTTCACCTTTCTAACAGTGAGTTAGACAAGGCCACAAACTCCAATCTCAGCTCCTTGAGCTTACACAACAAGTTCCTCAGAACTTCTCAGATCAATAGTGATCCTACCTCAGGCACAGCAGCCCTACACTCAGGCTCAACAGCCCTACACTCAGGCTCAACAGCCCTACCCCTCAGGCTCAACAGCCCTACACCTCAGGCTCAACAGCCCTACACCTCAGGCTCAACAGCCCTACACCTCAGGCTCAGCAGCCCTACAACTTAGAGTTATGAAACTCCTACCACTAAGAAATCCCACATATTTCCTACCTCAGACCTATCAAGAAGTCCTACCACTCAAGCTGTCAACACAGCTTTACACACAGGCTCAACAGCCTTTTACTCAGGCAACAATGCCTTACAAAGATATAATAGAGTTTGAGCTAGATACAAAAGACAAAAGGTTTTACTCTTGGGTCTTCTGAATCCTTTCTTCAGATCTGAAAACAACAGCTTCAGATTTGTATCGCCTTGACCTTCTCCTTCAGCAAAGCAGAAGATCAACTTTCCCTTCTTGAGTTTGTACAGGAAGAGCTTACTAATCTCCCTTAGAAGATTAACTTCAGCTGCAGAGAACAACTTCAACTGGCTGAAACGTGAATGCTCGATTGCGGCGTACAACAAAGGCTTTCTCTATGGAACAGTGCTTGTTGTTGTGCCCTAGCTTGTTCTTTTATACCTTCAGAAGGCTTCAACGGCTATATCGATCCTCCTGACACAGTATGGGGCAGATTGGACTTGCTTTTCCTTCTCAAATGTCATTTATGCCAAAAGCAGATCCCGTCAACACATTTGGATCTGTCTCAGCGGTTGGGCTGAGACATCATCCAGTCTCAGCGGTTGGGCTGAGACAGCTTCTAGTCTCAGCAGCAGCTCCAGTCCCCTTTTCAGCGGTTGCTCCAGTCTCCTTCTCAGTGGATCTGCTGAGACGGCTCCTCGTCTCAGCGGTTCTGACCCATCGTCTCAGCGGTTATGCTGAGACAGATCTTCATCTCCTTGTAGATGATTTCTTCTTATCTAAGGCCATGTTTGGCCCTTCCTTTTGAGACACCTGTGCCTGTATATCCTACACAAGTATAGCTTTGTTAAATATAATATGTCCTTAGCGTTGAGAGTGATGCCTCTTCAAATAAAGGTAATATTGAGGATAATATACCCAACAATCTCCCCCTATTTGAAGAAGGCAGAACATCCCCAATGCTAAGGTCCATTAACAATAAAAATCTTATCACAGAAAAAAATGATCTTATAGAGAAATTATCTGTGAAGCATAGGACCTAACACCCCAGGCATTTGCACTGGCCCTTTCTCCCCTTTTTTTCAGCATTGGTACTGGCCCTATGCATTGGTACTGGCCCTATCTCCCCCTTTCTGGTTTCTTCATCCTTAACCTGCTATGGATAGAGGGACAACATCTATAGATCCCTTTGGATCAACCTATAGGCTAACCTATACAGTCTGAGCATTTGCCAACTTCCCCTCAACCTGAGCAAGGAATTTACTCCCCCCTCAATTGGAGAGGTATTTTCTGTAATAACTGATCCATTTCAATTTGAACATGCCATTTAAGGTACTGAATACTAAAGGTAATAAGTACATAGTACATATATCAATAGTAACAAACACAATATTATGATCAGAATATGAAATTTCATTTCATTGTAAATGTTCAGTACAAAAGAAAATTCAACTTATAGTTGTACATTCAATCCCTAAAAAAAAATTCAAGGCTGGTTCTTCTAAGAGAGACCCTGGGAAGAGCTTTCTCCATCTGTAGACTTTCTTTTCCTAGCTTCAGCAGCAGCCTTGATCTTCTCCTTTACTTTGAAGTACAGAAGTGGCTTGGGAAGATATCTGGAGGGAATTCTTAAAGGAGTTTCCCTTCTTACCATATTTTATTTGAGAATCTTTTCCCTGAAAGATTCCCTTTCAAGGTGTTTGATCCACTCAGCAGCTGAATAGACATGGTCAATGTCCTTCATTGGATTTCCATGGCTCACCCAGGTATTGACAACAATTGTGTCCAACTCCAGATTATCATCTTCATGGAGTGGATCCTCTAATCTTTCCATTCTTTTCTATGCCATGTATTCTTCAGCAGTTTGAATACCCTCTACCCTTCTCCTCTTTGCTGCTCTCTCATCAGCAATCAGATTTGAATGACTTTGGAAGTCAAAGTCTTAATCTCTGCTAGGGTTAAAGATTGGCAGATTCAATGCAATTCTTATTCCTTGCAGCACTTTTAAGCTTGAGTCCCATTGATTATCAGTGACCTTTCTGGCAATGGTAAGGATATTTTCTTGAATAGCTCTGGAAGCATTGTTGACCACTTCCACCATTTGCTTGCTGGCTTCTTCTTGATTGGAGAGTATCAGTTTGTGGGAGGACTCCATGTTGTTATACAGCTGTATGTGAGCTCCTTTCAGCTTAGCATGTAGATTGAGTATCTTCTCCTCTCCTTCTTTGCTATGTTCCACTATTTTCTTCTCAATTTCAGAGTGTTGATCCAATATGGATTGAGAGAGAGTCTGAAAGGTGCTGTCCATATCATCCAAAATGCATTCCTTTGCCTTGTCAATGTGGGACTTGACTTGGCTGCTTGATGTGTTGACCACTATTGCCATTCTGGCAACAGCTTTTTCCCAGACATTCTCATTTTTGTAGAGGTGATTCTTTACATATGTGATGTCCTTTGTGGAATCCACTTGATGGTCTGCAATATCCTTCAGAACTGTGTGCTGGGCAGCAATAGTATTTTTGGCCATTTCAGACCATCTTGTCATCTGCAGAAGGATATGATCTGATGCAGTTTTGACATCATTAACTTGGGCATTCAGTTCAGTTCTCACTTCAGCTACTCTTGACTCCATTCTTTGCTCACTGGCCTGGATCTCCTGAGTCAATGCAGCTCTTGTTGTATGCAATTCATTCCTTATCTGGGTAGATACATCATGAACCTTTTCAGCAACAATCTCTTTCATAGACAACATCTGACCCTCAATCATTGTTTGTATTGAGTTTATCAGGTCAGATGAGTCCAGAGCTGCAACTGGCCTTTCCTGGGCTAATTCCTTTTCAGACATCTCTTCAGCTCCACTTTGAGCATTAGCCCTCCCATCATCAGGGATCTGCTCCCCCTCAGATGGGGCATTAGGTGTACCTTGTAGATTTGGAGGGATTGATTCCTGTTCATGTTCTCCCCTACTAGCATACCCACCTTCTCCTTCATAGGCTGGGCTATGCTCCCCCTCACTTGGGGCATCCTTAGGAGGAGAATTTTGTCCAAGGTCACCTGAAAATTGATTGATGAGTTAGACACCTAGACTATACTATTGATAGAGAAAAGAGGCCTAACTGAAATCCTAATTTACCATGGATAGGTGAGTTGGGAAATTCATCTTCAGCTTGATGAACAGCTGGATCAGCATTCATCTGGGTTGGCTCAGGATTGGGCACAACACTTCCTTGGGGATCCTCATTTGTCCTGGGGACCTCTTCATTATCAATGTTCATTGGGTTGCTACCAGATCTATGATCAGACCCATGACTATCATCATTTTCAGACCCATTTGACTTTGTGGATGAGTCTGATTTGTGCTGAGATGAATCTTTCTTCTTTTCCTTTTCCACAGATGGCTGGCTCATAGGGAGCACTCTGGAGAATCTATCCAGAGTCTTAATGTCCATTCTTTTGAGATAATGGAGATTTGACCCCTTTGAGTTTGCAAAGGTCTTTGAATGACTATTCTGTAGGTACAGAGATAGTATTCTTCCCATATTGGGGGCTTGTAGAGATTCCTTTATCCTTTGAAAGATAACCTCTCCCCATGAGGTTCTCTTGGACAGAATTATCCTAGTCATTAATTCAAACATGAACTGTGTGACAGTGTCATGTGAACCAGTCTTGCATAGGATAGCTTTGCCCACTATATCAGACAACAGCTTCCCCTGTTGATTGAAGAATTTCCTCCTTAGACAGCTGGTCTTAGTATCACTGTATCCTGTCCACTTTAGGGCAGTCCTCTTATCCTTTTCAGATGTTTCCTCCTCTTCAGTTTTACTACATGGAGTTAATTTCAGCCCCTTCTCCAACCTTTTAGCTGTAATCTTTATCTTCTCACTTCCTATCTTGGACTTCAGGATGGTTTTGGAAGGAGATAATTTGACATTGTTGAACCATTCCAGAACTTCAGTTCTGAGAATGCAGCACAGTTCAAACAGCATGTGCTCCAGACCTTGAGCTTCCATCAGATGAATCACATGTCGTATTTCTTCCGAGGCATGAGAGAATCCATCTCTTACGATTTCATAGCCCTCCAGGAGATCTTTTGAGCTTTTTGGCGCCATGGAATCAGAAGATCGAGGCGCTGAGACGGGAGAGAAGATGAATCGTCTCGACAGCTAGGGGTTTAGCTTTGTGGTGTGGTTTTAGGTTACAGTGTGTCTATTTATAGAATTTTAGTTTCGTTTTTAATAACCCTAGGCTTTTTAGACTTAATTACTTTATTGTATTAAGGAGTTTTTGGGTTAAATATCAGATTCATATTGAACATACCCCGTCTCAGCAGTTCAGCTGAGACGGAGACCTAGGCCACTGGGATAGTAACTGTCAACTGCTGGGACAGTTTGCTCGTCTCAGCGGTTCAGCTTGGATTTTTCTCAGCTGATTCAGCTGAACATACTCCTGCATTTTAGCTGATCATAGGGTTTAGACCTAATGTAGATATTTTGGCTTAAGATGGGTCCTAGTCATGTCACTAAGTTGTAGTGTACAGTAATGTAATGTTTAAAAAGTCATCATTCATAATCAACAATAGTGACAGCTATTACTCATACATTTAGGACTATTCTATACTAAGCATGCCGAGATCAATTTTGAAAGCATTGAATTTAGATTCATCCAGTGGCTTTGTAAAGATATCAGCTACTTGTTTGTCAGTGGGGACAAATTCAAGACAGATATCTTTACTTTCTACATGTTCTCTAATAAAATGATATCTACTCTCTATATGCTTAGTCCTGCTATGAGAGACAGGATTTTTAGCAATAGAGACTGCACTGGATGAATCACAATACAAAGGAGATTCCCTTACCTTGAGGTTGTAATCCTCCAACTGATGTTGTGTCCAAAGGAGTTATGCACAACAGCTACCTGCAACAATGTCTTCTGACTCAGCTGTGGATATTGCCACACTGGTTTATTTCTTGCTGCTCCAAGATATCAATCTTCTCCCTAGGAACAGACAAGTACCACTTGTACTCTTCCTATCTTGTTTGCAACATGCAAAATCTGCATATGAAAAGCCTGTTAGTTCAAAGTCATTGTTCTTAGGGTACCAAAGGCCAAGATGCAAGCTGCCCTTAAGGTATCTCAGAATCCTCTTCACAGAGGTGTAGTGAGATTCCTTAGGACAGGCTTGATACCTAGCACAAACACATGTAAAATACATAATGTCTGGCATACTAGCAGTCAAGTATAATAGGGATCTAATGATGCATCTGTACATGGACTCATCAAAGGCCTTTCCCTTTTCATCCTTGTCTAGTGATGCATTGGACCCCATGGGTGTTCTCATGGTGGAGGCTGATTCCATCCCAAATTTCTTGATGAGCTCCTTAATGTACTTGGTCTGGGAGATGAAAATTCCATCATCAGACTGTTTCACTTAGAGCTCAAGGAAATATTTGAGCTCACCCATACTGATCATTCCAAACTCCCCCTGCATTAGATTGGCAAATCTCTTGCAGAGGTTGTCATCAGTAGACCCAAAGATTATGTCATCAACATAGATTTGGACTAAGAGACACTTGCCCCTTGTTTCCCTAAGAAACAATGTGCTATCAATCTTTCCCCTCATGAACTTGTTCTTGAGGAGAAAGTTGGACAAAGTCTCATACCAAGCTCTTGGAGCTTGCTTGAGACCATATAGTGCTTTCCTAAGAAGATAAACATGAGAAGTTAGGGTTGGATGCACAAAACCTGAAGGTTGTTCAGCATATACCTCTTCCTTAAGTATCCATTGAGAAAGGCTGATTTGACATCCATCTGGTAGACTTTGAACCCCTTGTGGGTAGCATAGGCAAGGAATAGCCTAATTGCTTCCAACCTTGCAACTGGTGCAAAGGTTTGATCAAAGTCTATACCTTCCTCTTGCCTGTATCCCTTGGCTACTAATCTGGCCTTGTTCTTGATGATTGTACCATTCTCATCAAGCTTGTTCCTGTATACCCATTTAGTGCCAATCACATTGTGTCCCTGAGGTCTTGGCACCAGCTTCCATACTTTGCATCTCTTGAATTGTAGGAGCTCTTCTTGCATTGCTTCAATCCAGAAGGTGTCTTGATTGGCCTCTTCAAACTTCTTGGGCTCCATTTGAGAAAGGAAGCTCAAGAATAGTGCTTCATTATGAGCTCTACTTCTAGTCAATATGCCTTGGGTATGATCCCCAATTATTAGATCTCTTGGATGATCTCTCAGGTGCCTTGCAGCAGCAGGAAAAGGGTCCTCTGGTGGCTGTGTTTGTTCCATTGGTACAGCTATGACTTCATCTTGTACCTCTTCTTCTGCAGGAATTGCAGCAGCTGTCTGTGTCTTGCTGCTGCTGGGCTTGTCTTGGACAGTCAGCTCATGCATCCCTTCTTCATTTCCTATCACAGTAGAAGAACAAGACCATTCTTTGTAGAGAAGGCTGGTCTTATCAAATACAACATGCATAGATTCTTCTACAACATGGGTTTTCTTGTTATAAACTCTATATGCTCTACTATGTGAGCTATACCCAACAAGAACCCCCACATTGCATTTTTCTGCAAACTTTGTTAATTGAGATTTTCCATTATTTAGAATGTAGCATTTGCAACCAAAGATTCTAAAGTAGTAAATTGTAGGTTGTTTGCCTTTCATAATCTCATAAGGAGTTTTCCCAAGGACCTTATTGATGGAGGCTCTATTGAGAACATAACAGGCTGTATTGACTGCCTCAGCCCAGAAGTATTCTGGCGTGTTGAGTCACTAAGCAATGTTCTCCCAGCTTCTATCAAGGTCCTATTCCTCCTCTCAGCCACACCATTTTGCTGTGGAGTCCTTGGGGAGGAGAACTCTTGGGTGATACCAAATTCTTGACAAAATTTTGTCATGGCTTCAGATTGAAATTCTGTGTCATGGTCAGTTCTTGTCCTGACCACAGTACATATTAGATCATTCTGAATAGCCTTGATATAATTTATAAAGACATGTAAGGTATCTGACTTCATCTTAAGGAAGAATACCCATGTATATTTTGAATGATCATCTACAATTACCAAGGTATACAACTTCCCACCTAGGCTCTGAATTGGCAAAGGACAAAACAAGTCCATGTGCAATAGGTATAAACACCTTTCAGTATCCTTGGAGCCAATACTTTTAAAGGTGGCCCTAGTTTGCTTACCCATTTGGCAAGCATGACAGGGACCACTTCTAACACATTTTAGTTTAGGACTATTTCTAACAAGGTCTTT
Source organism: Dactylorhiza incarnata (assembly GCA_033032865.1). Taxonomy (NCBI): domain Eukaryota; kingdom Viridiplantae; phylum Streptophyta; class Magnoliopsida; order Asparagales; family Orchidaceae; genus Dactylorhiza; species Dactylorhiza incarnata. The sequence goes on from JAWHQI010000078.1 coordinate 894,297, forward strand.
AGAAAATAATCTATACATTGTCTTATAGTTAATGTGGGCAAGTCTCTTGTGTCATTGGACACAAAGTGACTCACTTTCATTAGCTACAAGACACACAGAAGAGATAGAATAATTGCAAATGAATTCTAAGCAATAAACATTTCCACTCCTAGTGCCTGAGAGAATGGTCTCCAGGTCATTAGACTTTTTGATCAAGCACTTGTCATTGTGGAATTCAATGACATAGCCTAAGTCACATAGTTGGCTTATGCTTACAAGGTTGTGTTGCAACCCTTCAACATAAGCTACCCTTGTGATTGAGACTATGCCATTTGAAATCATACCATATCCTTTGGTGACTCCCTTTTCAGATCCACCAAAGATAACTTTGGGTCCATTCTTCACTGAATGGTAATCCTTTAGAAGATCCTTAGTTCCTTTCATGTGCCTTGAGCACCCACTGTCCAAGTACCATATTTGATTGAGACTGGTACTTGAACTAACCTGCAACACAAAATTTAATGTACCTTAGGATCCCAACTGACTTTGGGTCCTAGGTTCATGTTAACACCATAGGGGATATTCCTAGAAAGGGTTGGTTTGGCTTGAGGTTCAATCCTTACCTTTGGCACATTAGGGTTGTGCCAACAATCAGTTGCAAAGTGTCCCACTTTGCCACAACACCAACACTCATATATATTATATCTCCTCTTCTGAACAGTCCTAGAAGATGAAGCTTCCTGTTTATGTTCAGTAGAGGACACAGCTGTTGTTTTCTTTGTTTTGTCAGTAAAGGCCTGCCTTTTTACCTTCCTATAATCAGTCAAGGCAGCCAGTTTTTGTTTGACATCAACACCCTCTAGCTTGGCAGCTAAACATTTGTGGATGGCACCAGAAACTGGGCTTTTTGGCTTGATTACAGGACAGTCAACAGCCATGGACTTTGCTGAACAATGTTTAGAGTTGATACAGCCTGTTATGTTCTCAATAGAGCCTCCATCAATAAGGTCCTTGGGAAAACTCCTTATGAGATTCTGAAAGGCAAACAACCTACAATTTCCTACTTTATAATCTTTGGTTGCAAATGCTATATTCTAAATAATGGAAAATTTCAATTAACAAAGTTTGCAGAAAAATGCAATGTGGGGGTTATTGTTGGATATAGCTCACATAGTAGAGCTTATAGAGTTTATAACAAGAAAACCCATGTTGTAGAAGAATCTATGCATGTTGTATTTGATGAGACCAACCTTCTCTACAAAGAATGGTCTAGTTCTTCTATTGTGACAGGAAATGAAGAAGGGATGCATGAGCTAACTGTCCAAGACAAGCCCAGCAGCAACAACACACAAACAGCTACTGCAATTCCTGAAGAAGAAGAGGTACAAGATGAAATCATAGCTGTACCAATGGAACAAACAAAGCCACCAGAGGACCCTCTTCCTGCTGCTGCAAGGCACCTGAGAGATCATCCAAGAGATCTAATAATTGGGGATCATACCCAAGGCATATTGACTAGAAGCAGAGCTCATAATGAAGCACTATTCTTGAGCTTCCTTTCTCAAATGGAGCCCAAGAAGTTTGAAGAGGCCAATCAAGACACCTTCTGGATTGAAGCAATGCAAGAAGAGCTCCTACAATTCCAGAGATGCAAAGTATGGAAGTTGGTGCCAAGACCTCAGGGACACAATATGATTGGCACTAAATGGGTATACAGGAACAAGCTTGATGAGAATGGTATAATCATCAAGAACAAGGCCAAATTAGTAGCCAAAGGATACAGGCAAGAGGAAGGTATAGACTTTGATCAAACCTTTGCACCAGTTGCAAGGTTGGAAGCAATTAGGCTATTCCTTGCCTATGCTGCCCACAAGGGGTTCAAAGTCTACCAGATGGATGTCAAATCAGCCTTTCTCAATGGAGACTTGAAGGAAGAGGTATATGTTGAACAACCTTCAGGTTTTGTGCATCCAACCCTAAATTCTCATGTTTATCTTCTTAGGAAAGCACTATATGGTCTCAAGCAAGCTCCAAGAGCTTGGTATGAGACTTGTCCAACTTTCTCCTCAAGAACAAGTTCATGAGGGGAAAGATTGATAGCACATTGTTTCTTAGGGAAACAAGGGGCAAGTGTCTCTTAGTCCAAATCTATGTTGATGACATAATCTTTGGGTCTACTGATGACAACCTCTGTAAGAGATTTGACAATCTAATGCAGGGGGAGTTTGAAATAAGCAGTATGGGTGAGCTCAAATATTTCCTTGGGCTCCAAGTGAAACAGTCTGATGATGGAATTTTCATCTCCCAGACCAAGTACATTAAGGAGCTCATCAAGAAATTTGGGATGGAATCAGCCTCCACCATGAGAACACCCATGAGGTCCAATGTATCATTAGACAACGATGAAAAGGGAAAGGCCTTTGATGAGTCCATGTACAGATGCATCATTGGATCCCTATTATACTTGACTGCTAGTAGGCCAGACATTATGTATTCTACATGTGTTTGTGCTAGGTATCGAGCATGTCCTAAGGAATCTCACTACATCTCTGTGAAGAGGATTCTGAGATACCTTAAGGGCAGCTTGCATCTTGGACTTTGGTACCCAAAGAACAATGACTTTGAACTAACAGGCTTTTCAGATGCAGATTTTGCAGGTTGCAAAGAAGACAGGAAGAGTACAAGTGGTACTTGTCAGTTCCTAGGGAGAAGATTGATATCTTGGAGCAGCAAGAAACAAACCAGTGTGGCAATATCCATAGATGAGTCTGAATACATTGCTGCAGGTAGCTGTTGTGCACAACTCCTTTGGACACAACATCAATTGGAGGATTACAACCTCAAGGTAAGGGAATCTCCTTTATATTGTGATTCATCCAGTGCAATATCTATTGCTAAAAATCCTGTCTCTCATAGCAGGACTAAGCGCATAGAGATTAGATATCATTTTATTAGGGAACATGTAGAGTGTAAAGACATCTCTCTTGAATTTGTCCCAACTGACAAACAAGTAGCTGATATCTTTACAAAGCCACTGGATGAATCTAAATTCAATGCTTTCAAAATTGATCTTGGCATGCTTAGTATAGAATAGTTCTAAATGTATGAGTAATAACTGTCACCGTTGATGATTATACATGGTAAATTATCAAAATTTACATTATTGTACACTAAAACTTAGTGACATGACTAGGACACATCTTCAGCCAAATTATCTACACTAGGTCTAAACTCTATGATCAGCTAAGCTGCAGGAGTATATTCAGCTGAATCCGCTGAGAAAAATCCCAGCTGAACCGCTAAGACGAGCAAACTGTCCCAGCGGTTGACAGTTCACTGTCCCAGCGGCCTAGGTCTCCTTCTCAGCTGAACCGTTGAGACGGGGTATGTTCAATATGAAATTTGATAATTAACCCAAAACTCCTTAACACAATCAGGTAATTAAGTCTAAAAGGCTAGGGTTAATAAAAACAAAACTAAAATTCTATAAATAGATACACTGTAACCTAAAACACACCACAAAGCCAAACCCCTAGCCGTCGAGACAATTCATCTTCTCTCCCGTCTCAGAACCTCGATTTTCTGATTTCATGGCGCCAAAAAGCTCAAAAGATCTCCTGGAGGGCTATGAAATAGTAAGAGATGGATTCTCTCATGCCTCAGAAGACATAAGACACGTGATTCATCTATTGGAAGCTCAAGGACTGGAGCACATGCTGTCTGAACCGTGCTGCATTCTCAGAACTAAAGTTCTGGAATGGTTCAACAATGTCAAATTATCTACTTCCAAAACCATCCTGAAGTCCAAGATAGGAAGTGAGAAGATAAAGATTACAGCTAAAAGGTTGGAGAAGGGGATGAAATTAACTCCCTGCAGTAAAACTGAAGAGGAGGAAATATCTGAAAAGGATAAGAGGACTGCCTTAAAGTGGACAGGATACAGTGATACTAAAACTAGTTGTCTAAGGAGGAAAGTCTTCAATAAACAGGGAAAGTTGTTGTCTGATATAGTGGGCAAAGCTATCCTATGCAAGCCTGGTTCACATGACACTATCTCACAGTTCATGTTTGAATTAATGACTAGGATAATCCTGTCCAAGAGAACCTCATGGGGAGAAGTTATCTTTCAAAGGATAAAGGAATCTCTACAAGCCCCCAATATGGGAAGAATACTATCTCTGTACCTACAGAATAGTCATTCAGAGACCTTTGCAAACTCAAAGGGGTCAAACCTCCATTATCTCAAAAGAATGGACATTAAGACTCTGGATAGATTCTCCAGAGTGCTCCCTATGAGCCAGCCATCTGTGGCAAAGGAAAAGAAGAAAGATTCATCTCAGCACAAATCAGACTCATCCTCAAAGTCAAATGGGTCTGAAAATGAAGATAGTCATGGGTCTGATCATAGATCTGGCAGCAACCCAATGAACATTGATAATGAAGAGGTCCCCAGGACAAATGAGGAGCCCCAAGTAAGTGTTGTGCCCAATCCTGAGCCAACCCAGATGAATGTTGATCCAGCTGTTCATCAAACTGAAGATGAATTTCCCAACTCACATATCCATGGTAAATTAGAATTTTAGTTAGGCCTCTTTTCTCTATCAATAGTATAGTCTAGGTGTCTAATTCATCAATCATTTTTCAGGTGACCTTAGACAAAATTCTCCTCCTAAGGATGCCCCATGTGAGGGGGAGCATAGCCCAGCCTATGAAGGAGAAGGTGGGTATGCTAGGGGGGGGGGGGGGGGACATGAACAGGAATTAATCCCTCCAAATCTACAAGGTACACCAAATGCCCCATCTGAGGGGGAGCAGATCCCTGATGATGGGAGGGCTAATGCTCAAAGTGGAGCTGAAGAGATGTTTGAAAAGGAATTACCCCAGGAAAGGCCAGTTGCAGTTCTGGACACATCTGACCTGATAAACTCAATACAAACAATGATTGAGGGTCAGATGTTGTCTATGAAAGAGATTGTTACTGAAAAGGTTCATGATGTATCTACCCATATAAGGAATGAATTGCATACAACAAGAGCTGCATTGTCTCAGGAGATTCATGCCAGTGAGCAGAGAATGGACTCAAGAGTGTCTGAAGTGAGAACTGAGCTCAATGCCCAGGTTAATGATGTCAAAACTGCATCAGATCATATCCTTCTGCAGATGACAAGATGGTTTGAAATGGCCAAAAATACTGTTGATGCCCAGCACACAGTTCTGAAGGATATTGCAGACCATCAAGGGGATTCAACAAAGGACATCACATATGTAAAGAATCATCTTTACAAAAACCAAAATGTCTGGGAGAATGCAGTTACAAGGATGGCACAAGTGGTCAACACATCATGCAGCCAAGTCAAGTCCCACATTGACAAGGCAAAGGAATATCATTTGGATGATGTGGACAGCTCCGTACAAACTCTCTCTCAATCCATATTAGATTAACACTCTGAAATTGAGAAGAAGATAGTGGAACATAGCAAAGAAGGAGAGGAGAAGATACTCAATCTATATGCTAAGCTGAAAGGAGCTCACATACAGCTGTATAACAACATGTAGTCCTCCCACAAACTAATACTCTCCAATCAAGAAGAAGCCAGCAAGCAAATGGTGGAAGTGGTCAACAATGCTTCCAGTGCTATTCAAGAAAAGTTCCTTACCATGGCCAGAAAGGTCACTGATAATCAATGGGACTCAAGATTAAAGGTGCTGCAAGGAACAAGAATTGCTTTGAATCTGCCAATCTTGAACCCTAGCAGAGTTGAAGACTTTGACTTCCAAAGTCAATCAAATCTGATTACTGATGAGAGAGCAGCCAAGAGGAGAAGGGTGGAGGGTATTCAAACTGCTGAAGAATACATGGCACAGAAAACAATGGAAAGATTAGAGGATCCACTACATGAAGATGACAATCTGGAGTTGGACACAATTGTTGTCAATACCTAGGTGAGCCATGGAAATCCAATGAAGGACATTGACCATGTCTATTCAGCTGCTGAGTGGATCTAACACCTTGAAAGGGAATCTTTAAGGGAGAGGATTCTCAAAGAAAACTTGGTAAGGAGGGAAACTCCTTTAAGAATTCCCTCCAGATATCTTCCCAAGCCATTTCTGTACTTCAAAGTAAAGGAGAAGATCAAGGTTGCTGCTGAAACTAGGAAAAGAAAATCTACAGATGGAGAAAGCTCTTCCAAGGGTCAATCTTAGAAAAACCAGCCTTGACATTTTTTTTGGGATTGAATGTACAACTATAAGTTGAATTTTTTTTTTGTACTGAACATTTACAAAAAAATGAAATTTCATATTCTGATCATAATATTGTGTTTGTTACTATTAATATATGTACTCTGTACTTATTACCTTTAGTATTCAGTGCCTTAAATGGCATGTTCAAATTGAAATGGATCAGTTATTACAGAAAATAGCTCTCCAATTGAGGGGGAGTAAATTCCTTGCTCAGGTTGAAGGGAAGTTGGCAAATGCTCAGACTGTATAGGTTAGCCTATAGGTTGATCCAAAGGGATCTATAGATGTTGTCCCTCTATCCATAGCAGGTTAAGGATGAAGAAACCAGAAAGGGGGAGATAGGGCTAGTACCAATGCTGGAGAAAGGGGAGAAAGGGCCAGTGCAAATGCCTAGGGTGTTAGGTCCTATGCTTCACAGATAATTTCTCTATAAGATCATTTTTTTTCTGTGATAAGATTTTTATTGTTAATGGACCTTAGCATTGGGGATGTTCTGCCTTCTTCAAATAGGGGGAGATTGTTGGGTATATTGCCCTCAATATTACCTTGATTTGAAGAGGCATCACTCTCAATGCTAAGGACATATTGTATTTAACAAAGCTATATTTGTGTAGGATATACAGGCACAGGTGTCTCAAAAGGAAGGGCCAAACATGGCCTTAGATAAGAAGAAATCATCTACAAGGGGATGAAAGATATGTCTCAGCATAACCGCTGAGACGATGGATCAGAACCGCTGAGACGAGGAGCCGTCTTAGCGGATCCACTGAGAAGGAGACTGGAGCAATCGCTGAGAAGGGGATTGGAGCTGCCGCTGAGACTGGAAGCTGTCTCAGCCCAACCGCTGAGACTGAAAGCTGTCTCAGCCCAACCGCTGAGACAGATCCAAATGTGCTGACGGGATCTGCTTTCGGCGCAAATGAAAATTGAGAGGGAAAAGCAAGTCAAATCTGACCCATACTGTGTCAGGAGGATCGATATAGGCGTTGAAGCCTTCTGGGGGTATACAAGAAGAAGCTAGGGCACAACAACAAGTACTGTTCGATTGAGAAGCTTTTGCTGCACGCCGCAATCGAGCATTCACGTTTCATCCAGTTGAAGTTGTTCTCTGCAGCTGAAGTTAATCTTCTAAGGGAGATTAGTTAGCTCTTCCTGTACAAACTCAAGAAGGGCAAGTTGATCTTCTACTTTGCTGAAGGAGAAGATCAAGGTGATACATATCTGAAGCTGTTGTTTTCAGATCTAAAGAAAGGATTCAGAAGACCTAAGAGTAAACCTTTTGTCGTTTGTATCTAGCTCAAACTTTATTTTATCTTTGTAAGGCATTGTTGCCTGAGTGAAAGGCTGTTGAGCCTGTGTGTAAAGCTGTGTTGACAGCTTGAGTGGTAGGACTTCTTGATAGGTCTGAGGTAGGAAATCTGTGGGATTTCTGAGTGGTAGGAGTTACATAACTCTGAGCTGTAGGGCTGCTGTTCCTGAGGTGTAGGGATGTTGAGCCTGAGGTGTAGGGCTGTTGTGCCTGAGGGGTAGGGCTGTTGAGCCTAAGTGTAGGGCTATTGAGCCTGAGTGTAGGGCTGTTGTGCCTGAGGTAGGATCACTATTGATCTGAGAAGTTTTGAGGAACTTATGGTGTAAGATCAAGGAGCCGAGATTGGAGTTTGTGGCATTGTCTAACTCACTGTTAGAAAGGTGAAGGGGGGAAAGAGGACTACTCAAGACACCCTGTCTTGAGGAACCTCTATACATCCTTGTGTGCTTTCTGTGATAGTGTTTTCTGCAGCTAGAAACATTAGGTTAAAACAAAGAAAATAAGTAAAACCTATTCACCCCCCCTCTAGGTATTATTGACTACACCTATATAAACTATCAGGGTCCTGCATCTCCGTCCGTATAAAGCCTCGTACGGTGCCATGCCTATACTGGCCTTGTGACTATTGTTGTATGAGAACTCGACCAACGACAACAGTCTCTCCCATGGCTCCCCACGGTCCAGGATGCATAGACGTAGAAGATCCTCCAAGGTCCGGTTAGTATGCTCCGTCTGCCCGTCTGTATGGGGGTGGAATGCAGTGCTGAATGTCAGTCGTGTGCCTAAGTAAGCCTGCACCGCTTTCCACTCTCTCGATGTAAATCGACCGTCCCGATCCAACACGATCTTCCTAGGCACGCCATGGTACCGAACAAACTGCTCCACGAACCTTCGTACCAAATCACCGACCGATGATGTAACATCTCGTTTACTTCTAGACCCCTTAGAGATAGGGTTAGGACTTGAGTGGTGAGTTTGGGTCAAGGTTGCCCCTTTAACCTAGGTTGAACCTAGGAAATTGTTATTGGCACCCCATAGGTGCACATGTCAACCTTATCCAATTCTCCTCAAATTGGACTCACCCACTCAAATTGAACCAACTAATAGGTTCCTAACCCTAAGGGGGAGTCAATTGATCCAAAAGCCCCATGAGTGGGTTGACCCATTGGTCAATTTTGGCCAAAACCCATTTTGGCTTAAATAGGCCAAAATCACCAAATCAAGTGGGCTAGCTCAATCCTCTTGAGCCAAGACCCAAACCCAAGCCCAACCTGAGGCCCACAAGCTCAATGACACTCCTTGCCCTCTGAAATTCAAAGGTGGAGCCATGCATGGGGGCAAAAAGGGGAATTCACCCAAATTGGAGGAGAGAGAAGAGGGATTTGAGGGAATGGAAGCCACATGCCCCTCCAATCCTTCTCCCAAGCTCAGTTCTGAGCTTAAGGAGTAATTCCAAGCAGTAATTTCAGTGTTGGGGCTGCCACATGGCCTTTAGGAGGAGCAACCTATGCTTGGCCGAGCTCCCCTTAATGACAACTCCACAACCAGCATTCCTCATTCCAAATCAACCATCCCATTAGCTTCAGAGCTCAGAGAGGAGTCAAAATCGACTATTGGATCAAGCCTTTTGGTGGAGAATCAAGCTTTTGAGCAAGCTTGCTGAAAACCGCCACCACCATGGCCAACCGCCGCTCTCACCGCCGCCAAGCCCCAATTCAGGTGCGTTTCCTCCCCTCTCCCTCGGTGCTAGCTTCATAGATCAAATAGGAATGAATCCAAGCTCATTTGAGCTTGATACCATGGTCAACCATGAAGAAATGGCTGATTTTAGATCTCGCCGAAAAACACTACTCCGGCCACCCCAAGTCGCCGGACCACCACCCATCGATGGCTCTTGCCGAGAGGAAGGAGTTGGTGTGGTTGGCCGACAATGGGAGGGATTAGATTGCTGTAGTGAGGCCAAAACACCTGCTCCAGGTCGGGCAAACCGTGGCCTTTGGCTCTAGGAAGAAGAGATAATCATGGCCATTGATTTGATCAAGGATCGGCTATAGGCAGACCACCCCCAATTCCTTAAGTTTTTAACAGACTTTGCATGTAAAAATTAGGCCACTTAGAGGCCTTTTCATGAAAAGTTGTCTGAGACAACTTTTGTTGCCCTTGATGTTCCCTTTCAATAGAAACTTAAATCAAGTCATTTGGAGCACTGTAGCACCTACAACACCCATTTTCCTAGGACTGGTCCTAGCGTAAGCCAGAAATTGAAATGCTCATATCTTGTAGAATATAACTCCAAATGATCTGAAAATTTACCATGCATGCATGGTACCTAGATGTAGTACCTGCCCAAATTTGGGAATTTTTGGAAAATAATTTCCTATAGTTTTGTTCAAAACATGAAATATTAAATTAAGTCAATTTATGAAGTTAGGCAACTCCAATTGAGGCCAAATTTGGGTGGTAGGCCCCTTAGGGTGATATTAGTCACCTGTAAAAAATTTGAGTCCTTTTGGACCCCTGCATGCTAGTGAATCACATATGCAAGTGTAAGGACTTTGGAATTTTGGCTTGCCTTTATCAATTTGGGAGAAATTGATAATCTTCCCCCAAGGACATTTGATATCCCCATAAAACTTTGATGGAGGGTGTATTATGATCAGAGGGACCTTACCTAGAAAAAATTAGGATTTTTGGGATCAAAATCCTAGGATTTAAATATATGGTATTTTTGTAATAAAATACAAAACAATTTTCATAGACTGTAAAACCTATTGTAATTACCCCCAATTTAACATGGTGATGTATATGGATATTAGGAAGCTCTGTAAATTTAATTTGAATTTTTGGATGACTCCTTAAGGTAGATTTGCAATTAATGTATTGTTTTATATTATTTTGATTTTTTTAATTGAGGTAGTAAAATTGCTTGGAAAATATTGAATTTTTGGCAATACTGTTTTCTGAATGATATCAACCAGTAGTAATTTTCTTATAATTTTTGATGAAGTAGTTATGATACTTGTAGTTCAAATGGCCAAATATTTGCAAATATACCTTAGAATAAATCATGTATGCAACCACTCTGGAAAATTGTGAAATTTCGGGAAACCTAATGTTTCAGTATGAAATATTATTGGATTAAATTTTGCAGCATTTGGAATAATTAATCATATACCTCCTTTGGAAATTTAGGTCTCACAAATTTGATTTGAATTTAATTTGTAAGTAAAATAATTTAGGAATTGATGAAACTTTGATGATACTCATTTGTGGTCAGTAGGACCTTAAGATTAAAATATGAAATCATTTGGATTTAGTTTGCGAGATAGAATCATGAGGGTCGAGGTTTGCTAAAGGATGGTGGTCTGCGAATAGTAAAAATGGGTAAACTCAATTTAAACAACATGATGAGTCAATCGGAGAATGATTCTGCATGAAAACCATTTTTAGGTCATGTGAGTAATTATCCTTATGAGACAATAATTGAGGACTCATTAATTAGAAGTACCTGTGTGTGTGCGACCTAGTGTTAGTTGAGCCTTAAGGAACCTTGGGACCAGGTCATGAAAGGGTCACCCTAGAAGTAAATTGGTTAACCATGAGAGTGTGGATATGGATAGTCTACAACTAAAGTAAGAGGGAACTTTGGGCTTTCATCCAATCATAGTTCCTAGTACCGTTGAGAGCCCTTCACCGGGTATGCCTCGGGAAGTCCAAGATTAACCTGAATCCACTAGGCAAAGTTTAACTTATAGATAAGATTAGTCTAAATAGGGCATTACGCTAATGAAGATTACTATCCAAGATTTTGGGATGGGAGAACCTTTCAGGACAGATTAGTCCTGCGAGCTGAAGGCTCAGAAGGTTCTATATCAGGACAGGTTGTCCTACGAGCAAATGCTCGAAAGGTTTTATATCAGGGATGGATAGTCCCATGAGCTGAAGGCTCAGATAGGTATTGTTGTACCTTGTTTCACTTCTGTGGTACGTCTTCGGTACTGTCTATTCGTCACACCGACGGAGTACTACGAAGACTTGGCAAGTGTATGTGGTCCGGTGGATCAGCGTAGTCTGGTGTCTTAGAGACGTTTCCCAGGGACCCTACACTTAGCATGAAAGACCGGTTGTCGCCGACAAGAGTACGCAGGGGCTCCGCTGTTGTGTTCTTAGCGTTGAGGCGTACGTGCGGCCTAGGCCTGGTAGTGTGAATACCCGCCTGGAGGTGGAGAAGCTCGATCCAGTACTACCGTGAGCCACGACGGAAGTGCCCGAAAGGTTGGCTTCCTTTTGAACAAATTGAGAACTCAAAAGGTCTGTGTACACAGAGTCGGGTGGGTGTGTTGCATAGAGATCATTGCATTGCATAACATTCATCATACGCATAATAACGTTGATTTACATATAATTGCAGTCTCTCATCATATAAATTAGTATGGGCTCTTTTATATGACGAGTTACCTTTGAACTCTAACTTATATGTTTGTATGGGCACTCATATAAGTTAGGGCATGTTTCTGTGATGGTAGCTTAGTCGTACTTTCCTTTTTACTTACTGCACTGCTCCATACTTACTGTCCATACTGCTTATATAGAACTGTTAGTTGTAATCATTCACCTCTTGTACATATACAACTGCTAGATTAGTTTCATGTCACCTGCTTTGGCCTTGTTTTTCATTCCTTTGTTCTCATCCTCCCGCCCAGTACCTAGGAGTCACCGGGGGAGTGAATGAGAAGCCACTTAGTCTTTTTGACTAACGGTTTGCATTGGGGCCGAACAACTATCTAGGAGTTCGAGGAGACGCACCAGCAGGACGAGAAGCCGGAGCGTGAGATGCAGTTGCGGAGTACCACTACTACCAGGACTCAGGTGACGACGATGTTGTAGTTATAGTCTTCCGTTTAGATTTGTTGAGAGAGTTGAGAGAGTTTTGTTGTATTTGATGGACATGTACTGGGCATAAGCCCTATTTTCATTTACTCTACTGTACTCTCTTTTTGTACTCAAATTGGACTATGCATTTCTTTTCATATTGATATATATATATATGATGCTGTGATTGTGGACTTGGTTTATTTTTAAAACTGCTCTTATTGGCCTACTTTGTAATGATCGTGTTAGCCGACAGAATCGGCGTCTTGCGGTGACGACTAACCCGAGTGTTGGTGTCACCGTAAGGCGGCGGTTCTGGGCATAAGACCCGGGAACTCCCGGAGCAGGGAGGGGTCTTACAAACTGGTATCACTGTCAATAATGATCATTAAGTCAATAAGTCCACAGCATCGGGTCACCCCGCACGAGCTTTAGTTTGCGGACAAACTAAGCAGCGGAAGCTATGGTGTGCCCAGGTGTAAAAATCACATTTCATAGTCCTTTAAAACAATGAGTTTAGGCCAAACCTAATAAAAATTCTTAATCTTTTCTGCAGCCCCAAGGGAGCGCTATCCCGCAGGCCACTGTCTCTCCTCCACCAGCTGCTACTCCTTTTCTGCAGACGGAGATGGGACAGACCCTCACGGCCATACTAGAGGCCTTCCGAGCCCAGCAGATTCCGGCTCCTCAGCCGAATCCGGGTTCAAATTGGCTGAGCACCTTCAGGAGTCTTGCTCCACCTGTTTACCACGGGACAGAGAGTGCCATCAGGACTGAGGAGTGGTTGGATACGATACATGAGTTACTAGCAGGTATCCGCTGTCCGAGCACCGAGGCTGTATCCGTGGCTGTCACCGATTTGACATCTCATGCCAAGAACTAGTGGAAGTCCCTCATGGACACCACCTTCTCCGGATATGACATCATCGATATCTCATGGGACCGGTTTAGTGAGGCGATGTTGGAGCACTTTATTTTGGAGACAGACAGAGACGCTTTGGAGGATAGGTTTCTGCATCTGAAGCAGGGAAACCGATCTGTTATAGAGTATCAGCGGGAGTTCTCCCATTTGGCGGGGTTTGCCAGCATTATGAGCGAGCGTGATTACACTAAAAAGTTCTACAAGGGTTTGCGGGACAACATCAGGCAGGATCAGTTGTTCGTTGCTGACGCCAGCTTGACGAGGATTACTGAGACAACCAAGAGATGGGAGGACGATCATCTGATGGTACAGGAGAGAGGGAAGAGGCCAGCAGATACTGCAGGAGAGGGGAACCGGGGCAGAGGCCCGCAGAGAGGTAGATACATCTGGCATCGGATAGGCGGAGGACATCCTCGTCCGAATACCGATCTAGAGCCACGACCAGCAGCAGTACTTGCACCACTTCCTATCCGTGCTCAGGAGCAGGAGAGACGGGATGATAGAGGACGAACACCGATAGTCTGCTTCCACTGTCATCAGCCAGGGCATTACAAGTCCCACTGCCCTCAATGACTCCATTTGGGTTATAGTGGACAGATTGACGAAGGTGGCCTGTTTCATTCCCGTGCAAAAGGACACTCCAGTTGTTGTGTTGGTGCGATTGTTTGTGGAGTAGTTTGTTCGGTACCATGGCGTGCCCAGGTCCATCATATCAGACAGAGATGGTCATTTCACTTCCAAGGAGTGGAGGGCGGTGCAGCGTTATTTGGGGTCGCAGCTTTCTTTCAGCACCGTCTTTCATCCTCAGACTGACGGTCAGACAGAGCGGACGAACAGGACTATGGAGGACCTGTTGCGTCTGTGTATTTTAAATACGGGTAGGCCCTGGGAGCAGTTGTTACCTTTGATCGAGTTCTCCTACAACAACAGGTACCATGCCAGCATCAGGATGGCTCCTTACGAGGCACTCTATGGGAGGAAGTGCAGGACACCTCTTTCTTGGGTCCAGGACGAGGACCCGTAGGTCCTCGGATCGGAGTACATCGAGGATACGGACGCTTAGATACGACTGATCAGAGACAGGATGCTAGAGGCTCAGAGCCGGCAGGCGAAGTACTACGATGCGAGACATCGTAAGGTGGAGTTCCAGGTTGGAGATAGAGTTTTCTTGAAGATACGTCCTGTACATGGAGTCTCTCGGGTGCGGAGGCACAAGAAGCTCAGCCCTCGGTATATGGGACCTTATACGATCCTGGAGCGGATCGGTCCCTTGGCGTACCGGCTTGAGCTACCAGCAGTGTTAGGGAGCTTGCACGACGTCTTCCACGTCTCCTCCCTTCGGAGGGCCCTACTTCGGCCGGAGCAGCACATTTCAGCTACATCAGGCACAGTGGCATCCGATCGGTCAGTTCGTTTGGAGCCGATCCGGATCGATGATATGGCGGTCTGAGTCCTACGGAAGAAGAGCGTTCCTTTGGTCAAGGTGCTGTGGTTAAATCATGGGCAGGAGGAGCACACTTGGGAGCCCTTGGACCTCATGCAGCGGCGACATCCGAAGCTCTTCTCTTCAGGTACAAACTAAACCTTCCAGAATCGTTTCTTAATTGTGTAAATATTAAACCCGTAGACCTAATCTTAAATTTCGGGGACGAAATTCTTCTTTTGTTTATTAGGTTTTGTAACATCCCTTTTACTTCTAGACCCCTTAGAGATAGGGTTAGGACTTTAGTGGTGAGTTTGGGTCAAGGTTGCCCCTTTAACCTAGGTTGAACCTAGGAAATTACTATTGGCACCCCATAGGTGCACATGTCAACCTTATCAAATTCTCCTCAAATTGGACTCACCCACTCAAATTGAACCAATTAATAGGTTCCTAACCCTAAGGGGGAGTCAATTGACACAAAAGCCCTATGAGTGGGTTAACCCATTGGTCAATTTTGGCCAAAACCCATTTTGGCTTAAATAGGCCAAAATCACCAAATCAAGTGGGCTAGCTCAATCCTCTTGAGCCAAGACCCAAACCCAAGCCCAACCTGAGGCCCACAAGCTCAATGACACTCCTTGCCCTCTGAAATTCAAAGGTGGAGCCATGCATGGGGGCAAAAAGGGGAATTCACCCAAATTGGAGGAGAGAGAAGAGGGATTTGAGGGAATGGAAGCCACATGGCCCTCCAATCCTTCTCCCAAGCTCAGTTCTGAGATCAAGGAGTAATTCCAAGCAGGAATTGCAGTGTTGGGGCAGCCACATGGCCTTTAGGAGGAGCAACCTATGCTTGGCCGAGCTCCCCTTAATGGCAACTCCACAACCAGCATTCCTCACCCCAAATCAACCATCCCATTAGCTTCAGAGCTCAGAGAGGAGTCAAAATCGACTATTGGATCAAGCCTTTTGGTGGAGAATCAAGCTTTTGAGCAAGCTTGCCGAAAACCGCCACCACCATGGCCAACCACCGCTCTCACCGCCGCCAAGCCCCAATTCAGGTGCGTTTCCTCCCCTCTCCCTCGGTGCTAGCTTCATAGATCAAATAGGAATTAATCCAAGCTCATTTGAGCTTGATGCCATGGACAACCATGAAGAAATGGCTGATTTTAGATCTCGCCGGAAAACACTACTCCGGCCACCCCAAGTCGCCGGACCACCACCCATCGATGGTTCTTGCCGAGAGGAAGGAGTTGGTGTGGTTGGCCGGCAATGGGAGGGCTTAGATTGCTGTAGTGAGGCCAAAACACCTGCTCCAGGTCGGGCAAACCGTGGCCTTTGGCTCTAGGAAGAAGAGATAATCATGGCCATTGATTTGATCAAGGATCGGCTATAGGCAGACCACCCCCAATTCCTTAAGTTTTTAACAGACTTTGCATGTAAAAATTAGGCCACTTAGAGGCCTTTTCATGAAAAGTTGTCTGAGACAACTTTTGTTGCCCTTGATGTTCCCTTTCAATAGAAACTTAAATCAAGTCATTTGGCGCACTATAGCACCTACAACACCCATTTTCCTAGGACTGGTCCTAGCGTAAGCCAGAAATTGAAATGCTCATAACTTGTAGAATATAACTCCAAATGATCTGAAAATTTAACCATGCATGCATGGTACCTAGATGTAGTACTTGCCCAAATTTGGGAATTTTTGGAAAATAATTTCCTATAGTTTTGTTCAAAACATTAAATATTAAATTAAGTCAATTTATGAAGTTAGGCAACTCCAATTGAGCCCAAATTTGGGTGGAAGTCCCCTTAGGGTGATACTAGTCACCTGTAAAAAATTTGAGTCCTTTTGGACCACTGCATGCTAGTGAATCACACATGCAAGTGTAAAGACTTAGGAATTTTGGCTTGCCTTTATCAATTTGGGAGAAATTGATAATCTTCCCCCAAGGACATTTGATATCCCCATAAAATTTTGATGGAGGGTGTATTATGATCAGAGGGACCTTACCTAGAAAAAATTAGGATTTTTGGGATCAAAATCCTAGGATTTAAATATATGGTATTTTTGTAATAAAATACAACAATTTTCATAGACTATAAAACCTATTGTAATTACCCCCAATTTAACATGGTGATGTATATGGATATTAGGAAGCTCTGTAAATTTAATTTGAATTTTTGGATGATTCCTAAGGTAGATTTGCAATTAATGAATTGTTTTATATTATTTAGATTTTTTTAATTGAGGTAGTAAAATTGCTTGGAAAATATTGAATTTTTGGCAATACTGTTTTCTGAATGATATCAACCAGTAGTAATTTTCTTATAATTTTTGATGAAGTAGTTATGATACTTGTAGTTCAAATGGCCAAATATTTGCAAATATACCTTGGAATAAATAGTGTATGCAACCACTCTGGAAAATTGTGAAATTTTAAAAAACCTAATGTTTCACTATGAACTATTATTGGATTAAATTTTGCAGCATTTGGAATATGTAATCATATACCTCCTTTGAAAATTTAGGTCTCACAAATTTGATTTGAATTTAATTTGTAAGTAAAATAATTTAGAAATTGATGAAACTTTGATGATACTCATTTGTGGTCAGTAGGAACTTAAGATTAAAATATGAAATAATTTAGATTTAGTTTGCGAGATAGAATCATGAGGGTCGAGGTTTGCTTAAGGATGGTGGTCTGCGAATAGTAAAAATGGGTAAACTCAATTTAAACAACATGATGAGTTAATCGGAGAATGATTCTGCATGAAAACCATTTTTAGGTCATGTGAGTAATTATCCTTGTGAGACAATAATTGAGGACTCATTAATTAGAAGTACCTGTGTGTGTGCGACCTAGTGTCAGTTGAGCCTTAAGGAACATTGGGACCAGGTCATGAAAGGGTCACCCTAGAAGTAAATTGGTTAACCATGAGAGTGTGGATATGGATAGTCTACAACTAAAGTAAGAGGGAACTTTGGGCTTTCATCCAATCGTAGTTCCTAGTACCGCTGAGAGCCCTTCACCGAGTATGCCTCGGGAAGTCTAAGATTAACCTGAATCCACTAGGCAAAGTTTAACTTATAGATAAGATTAGTCTAAATAGGGAATTAGGCTAATGAAGATTACTATCCCAGGTTTTGGTATGGGAGAACCTTTCAGGACAGATTAGTCCTGCGAGCTGAAGGCTTATAAGGTTCTATATCAGGACAGGTAGTCCTACGAGCGGATGCTCGAAAGGTTTTATATCAGGGATGGATAGTACCATGAGCTGAAGGCTCGGATAGGTATTGTTGTACCTTATTTCACTTATGTGGTACGTCTTCGGTACTGTCTAGTCGTCACACCGACGGAGTACTACGAAGACTTGGCAAGTGTATGTGGTCCGGTGGATCAGCGTTGTCTGGTGTCTTAGAGACGTTTCCCAGGGACCCTACACTTAGCATGAAAGACCGGTTGTCGCCGGCAAGAGTACGCAGGGGCTCCGCTGTTGTGTTCTTAGCATTGAGGCGTACGTGCGGCCTAGGCCTGGTAGTGTGAATACCCTCCTGCAGGTGGAGAAGCTCGATCCACTACTACCGTGAGCCACGATGGTAGTGCCCGAAAGGTTGGCTTCCTTTCGAACAAATTGAGAACTCAAAAGGTCTGTGTACACAGAGTCGGGTGGGTGTGTTGCATAGAGATCATTGCATTGCATAACATTCATCATACGCATAATAACCTAGATTTACATATAATTGCAGACCCTCATCATATAAATTAGTCTGGGCTCTTTTATATGACGAGTTACCTTTGAACTCTAACTAATATGTTTGTATGGGCACTCATATAAGTTAGGGCATGTTTCTGTGATGGTAGCTTAGTCGTACTTTCTTTTTTACTTACTGCACTGCTCCATACTTACTGTACATACTGCTTATATAGAACTGTTAGTTGTAATCATTCACCTCTTGTACATATACAACTGCTAGATTAGTTTCATGTCACCTGCTTTGGCCTTGTTTTTCCTTCCTTTGTTCTCATCCTCCCGCCCGGTACCTAGAAGTCGCCGGGGGAGAGAATGAGAAGCCACTTAGTCTTTTTGACTAACGGTTTGCATTGGGGCCGAACAACTATCTAGGAGTTCGAGGAGACGCACCAGCAGGACGAGGAGCCAGAGCGTGAGATGCAGTTGTGGAGTACCACTACTACCAGGACTCAGGTGAC
The DNA here is from genome assembly GCA_033032865.1 of Dactylorhiza incarnata. Classification (NCBI taxonomy): domain Eukaryota; kingdom Viridiplantae; phylum Streptophyta; class Magnoliopsida; order Asparagales; family Orchidaceae; genus Dactylorhiza; species Dactylorhiza incarnata. The sequence continues at coordinate 913,256 of JAWHQI010000078.1, forward strand.
GACGTTGTTGTAGTTATAGTCTTCCATTTAGATTTGTTGAGAGAGTTGAGAGAGTTTTGTTGTATTTGATGGACTTGTACTGGGCATTAGCCCTATTTTCATTTACTGTACTGTACTCTCTTTTTGTACTCAAATTGGACTATGCATTTCTTTTCATATTGATATATATATGATGCTATGATTGTGGACTTGGTTTATTTTTAAAACTGCTCTTATTGGCCTTCTTTGTAATGATCGTGTTAGCCGACAGAATCAGCGTCTTGCGGTGATGACTAACCCGAGTGTTGGTGTCACCGTAAGGCGGCGGTTCTGGGCATAAGACCTAGGAACTCCCAGAGCGGGGAGGGGTCTTACAGATGTGTCCTTTCTGACTGGAATGAATCGGGCTACCTTCGTCAATCTGTCGATGATCACATATATAGAGTCATTCCCCGCACGTGATCGGGGAAGACCATGTATGTAATCCATCGCGATGTCATCGAACTTCCACTACGGCACCGAGAGTGGCTGCAATAGTTCGGCTGGGTTCTTGCATTCCGCCTTCACGAGCTGGCAAGACTCAGAGTGAGTCACAAAATAAGTGATGTCCCTATTCATGCCCGACCAATACATGGTCCTCTTCAAGTCCATCATCTTGGTGATACCCGGGTGCACTGAATACCTACTGCAATGAGCCTCTGTCATGCTGTCCTCCTGAATCCGGCCCCCTGCCGGTATATATACTCGACCTCTAAAGCTCAACAGGCCAACCTTCAATGAATAGTCTCCGACTGAGCCTGCCTCCAAGGCCCTGAATATCGTATCTAACATGGCATCCTGCCTCTGCCCATCCCCGATGCGGTCTCGGATGTCATATGTGGTACTCATCGCCGCCAGGTACTCCTCATAAAGCTCCGGATCATCCTCGGATACTAAGGAGATCTGCATGTCCTCGAACGTTCGTACTAGCTCCATGGCCATCAGCTGTGGCTCTGCTCCTGACGTGGTAGCTCTCCTGCTCAGTGCATCTTCCACCACATTCGCCTTCTGATGAGTACTATTTGTACTCATCTTTTAGCATAATTTTGATGTAATTTTAATATGAATTTATATCAATTATTTGTTTTATCTTATAATGATCATTCCTTTTTATTTCTGTCACTAATATAAGTTTAGTTTATGTTTTGCAGGTTTTCTGGGCACTTTGAGCAAAAATATCAAGTACACGCCCAAGGTCACGGGCGTGACCAAGGGCGTGTCAGCCTAAGATGTGTTCCAGACCTGCTGCCGCTACTTCGGGCCCATTCCGTGAAAATTCGCCAAGTACACGCCCCAGGTCACGCCCGTGACCAAGGGCGTGACATCCAAGTCACGGTCGGGACCATGCCACCAGCATCCAGATCGAGCCGCCGCGTCATTTAAAGTTACACGCCCTCAGTCACGGGCGTGACAGAGGGCGTGACCTACAGTCACGGGCGTGACTCGCCCCGCGCTTCTTCCCGCCAGAGTTTCCCGCCAGCAGCACTATTTCAAGATTACACGCCCCAGGTCACGGGCGTGACCTAGGGCGTGACGCGTCCGAAACGCCTGCATTGAAGCCAGAACGCGCCCTCTCCGCACCAGCATCGATCACGCCCCTTACACGCCCTTGATCACGGGCGTGACCAAGGGCGTGTAACCTCATTTTTCAGCTATATAAAGCCAGCTTTTCCAGATGTTTAAAAAACGAGTTTTTTAGGATTAGATACTTCGTTTCATGTTTATTTTTCATGTTTTAGTAGTCTTGTAATCCTTTTTCTTGCAAATTGTATTTTCATTTCAATAGTCGTAATTCTCAATTTCATAGCTTGTACTCTCTTTTGTAATTTAATAAATTAGATCTTTTCTTCTCTCATTCCCTCTCTCTTTTATGATACGCTCTTTTATTTATTTTGATTCCCCAATCTCCATGAGTACCTAAAATCTCTATTGGTACTCGATCGAGCTGATCCAAGGAATAATATTGGTTTTGAAGTAAATTAGAATTGCTCTTTCTCTTTTCTAAAAACGCTTAAGATTTATCCTTGATTTTAATGAAATGAGATTATACTTTCTAGTTTATAATTCTCGTTCTTGTTTTCGTTCTTTAGTTAGCCGAACAAGCTCGTAAGGCGAATCGATCATTCAAGGATAAAAAGAGTAGAATGCAATCCTCGAGAGAGGACGACGTTACCCTTCCGGATTGGAGTAAAAGCCAATAGCGGGATTCACTTCGATAAGGCGAGTTTTAGGGGTTTCGATTCTAGAACGAGAGTTCGATTGATCAACCTAAACTCAAGTGAGCGCATCCTCGAGAGAGGTGCGTTCATAATTCGGGAATCTCCACGGTCAAGGCTATTTTATTAAGAGAATGCGCTTTTATTCTTTGTTCTTATTTTATCTCCAAGGTGATTCAAAGATCGAGTGCTGACCTTTTTACTCGTCATTTAATTTAATCTTATTTTTATTTTCCGTTTGCAAAATCACTCCCAAGTTCTATTTGATAAAATAATAGAGATTTTCTTGAAGTAAGAGTACTCAACCGCCCTGAGTCTAATACGACCTTGTTTCAATAACCTATACTACATTCGATACGGTACATTTGCCGTTATCGTTTGCAAGCATAGTTTTGCCGTTATCGTTTTTGGCGTCGTTGCCGGGGACACGGTTGATATTCCGAAAAAAGAAATATTTATTAATTTTATCGTTCTCTTTCTTCTCCCCCTTTTCTTTAATTTTATTTTTATATAAAAAAAAAAAATCTTAAAAAGCGCAATCTAAATTCTCGAAAAGGACGCTTTGGGTTTGAATTCCCATCATAGCCTCTAGTACCTTGCAAACCCTTCACCGGGTAGATCTTGGGAAGTCCGGGACTAATTTAACCCGCTTTTTGAAAAAATAAAATTTATAATAAAAATATTTATAAAATTCCATTCATTTAGGTGAAGGTTGTTTCCTTTTTATTTATTTTAATATGAAAGAATCGGAATTGGCTGTTAAGGTTGTCGAGCTTCGAAACCAACTTTATCTCTTACAAGCCGCACGAGAACGCCAATTTAGTTGTCATTATTGTGGTGCGCCTCATCAAAGTGAGGAATGTTATTTGCATTCTTATTCTCAAAATAATTTTTATGAAAATAATTATCCTCAATATTATGAAAATAATTTTGATAATAACTACGATCATAATTTTTCATCTTTTAATAATTTTTCAAACTTCGATGAAAATAATTTTTCAAATTTTAATGAAAATAATCTTTCGGCATTTAATAATTGTTCTTCTAGCTCCGAAGTAGATTATTCCTCATGGCAAGCTCACCCGGATAGTTTACGGAGCAATGAAGATAAATCTTTAGTTCCGAATTTTTGTTTTTCTTCTTATACACCGCTGTCTTCGTTCTTTAATTTGGGGGAAATTTCGCCAATTCATATAGATACTTCCCCCCAAAATTTAGAGGAAAATGTCATTTCGTCTAGCGTTTTCTCTAATTTTCACAAGAATAATTTTTCGGCTTCTAATAATTTTTCTTCTATCCCCGAAGTAGATTATTCTTGGTGGCAAGGTCACCCGGATAGTTTACGGGGCGATGAAGATAAATCTTTAGAATCGAATTCTTGTTCTTCTTCTTTTACGCCGCAACCTTCGTGCTCTAATTTTGGGGAATGTCCGCCGATTCAAATAGATACTACCCCCCAAATTTTAGAGGAAAATTTATTTCTACTAGTATTTTTTCTCCACCTTCGGATGATTTAGTTATGGAGGAACATGTGGTTTCATGTAATCCCATAACTTCTTTTACCGAAGATGAAGAAAAATTACTTTACCAAGAATTTCTTAAAGTTATGGGCACCTCGGATGAAATAGAAGAAGAACAAGTTTCTTCCCCTACTTCACCCGGATTTTATTTTTTTTTCATGAATACTCGCGAATTCCTTCTATCCAACCAAAAATTCATGAAAATTTAGTGTCCGAAAATTTAATTCCGCTTGATAATACACTAGATTTTTTTAAAGAAATAATTATTATAGAAAAGGAACAACCGGATCTGAATCATTTATTTTCGCAAGCGCCTCCTCCTTGCGAAATATTATCTGACAAGTTGAATTGTGATTCTCTTTATACTAATAATTTCCAGGTTGAAGATGAGCCGTTGCTACCCCAATTAATTGATGATCCATGTGCCGCCCATCTTTATAAATTCAAATCACCTCAGGTATGTAAAGGTGATTTGGATTTACATATTCAAGTTCAAGGACAAAAGGAGAATCACAAGATAAACGGAGGAGTTGCCGTGCAACTGACGCCGGCCCATTCACCCACGCGTGAATTAGGGGAGTTGCCTGTTCACTTCTCTTTCAAATTTCCATTTTCCTAACAATAACCGTCTAGCTTAAAGACGGGAAAAAGAAAGCGCTCTTGGGAGGCACCCCTTGCCTATCTTTAATTTTATGTATTTTTCTTTTTAAAAAAAAAAGTTTATTTTTCAAAATTTTCTTCATACTTAGTTTTAAACATTGGGACAATGTTTAATTTTAAGTATGGGGGTGTAGCTTCGCTTTCATTATTTTTTTTTATTTGAAAAAAAAATAGTAATAATAATAAATAACGCCTAGCCTTGTTGTTTTTAATATTCTAGAAATTTAGTTTGAGGTACGATTATAAGTATTCCTACATTTTTAATTTAGCTAATATTTTATTTTATCAAAATTTGTTAAATTTAAATTTGAAGTAATTTGGTTTGAAGAAACATTTTATGTTTTTAATTCGATTAGAGAGTTAATTTAGCACTACTTCTCCGTTTAATTTTAAATAGCTTCACTTTGTGGTAAATTGGCTAAACATCTCTAGATTTTTTTCATTATATTCGCTTTTAACTTTAAGATCTTAAGAAATTTCATTCCACTAAAAATTTGCTCTCAAAATAGTTTAATTTATAAACTAGAAGTTTTCTTTACCCTTGGTAAACATATGTATTTTTTTCTTTTCCCCTTTTGTTAGATCATATGTCATGGGAATAAGGAGATGTCAGTTCTTTATTCTCTGGTAAACATATGCAACCCAAAATTCCAAAAAAATGAAGAGAGAAAAATGTGTATATGTCGTGGAAATGATAGGATAATAGTCTATCATTCTCTGGTATTACATATACTTAAAAAAAAATGAAAAAAAAGGGGCTGAGAGGATAAAATTCATCACCCCAATCAAAAACCTCTTCATATCCTTTGTCTTCATTTTGCCATTCCGCTTAAACACACTCCTAGCCAATTTCATTATTTCTAGTCTTAAACTAAATTATTAAGAGAGCAATATTTTGGTAGGTGTCTTTTCCTTAAGTTTCTTTTATGTTAGAGTGTCTATAATTTTAATCTAATTTTGTTTGAAAATTTCTATAATTTCGATTGCTAAATAGTTATCTTGAGAAGTAGTTAGCTAAACAAATTCCTCTTTTTAAATTATCAACATAACTTATGACTTAATTCTTGAATTCCTAAATTTTGCTTTTGACTTATTCTTGGTTTAATAAAATTTTAGTTAATTAGAAATAATACCGATGTCTTGTAACTCTTCCCTCATTCTTTTACTCTGGAATAGCAAAAGCTCAAGTATGGGGGTGTTTGATGAGTACTATTTGTACTCATCTTTTAGCATAATTTTGATGTAATTTTAATATGAATTTATATCAATTATTTGTTTTATCTTATAATAATCATTCCTTTTTATTTCTGTCACTAATATAAGTTTAGTTTATGTTTTGCAGGTTTTCTGGGCACTTTGAGCAAAAATATCAAGTACACGCCCAAGGTCACGGGCGTGACCAAGGGCGTGTCAGCCTAAGATGTGTTCCAGACCTGCTGCGGCTACTTCGGGCCCATTCCGTGAAAATTCGCCAAGTACACGCCCCAGGTCACGCCCGTGACCAAGGGCGTGACATCCAAGTCACGGTCGGGACCACGCCACCAGCATCCAGATCGAGCCGCCGCGTCATTTAAAGTTACACGCCCTCAATCACGGGCGTGACCGAGGGCGTGACCTACAGTCACGGGCGTGACTCGCCCCGCGCTTCTTCCCGCCAGAGTTTCCCGCCAGCAGCACTATTTCAAGATTACACGCCCCAGGTCACGGGCGTGACCTAGGGCGTGACGCGTCCGAAACGCCTGCATTGAAGCCAGAACGCGCCCTCTCCGCACCAGCATCGATCACGCCCCTTACACGCCCTTGAACACGGGCGTGACCAAGGGCGTGTAACCTCATTTTTCAGCTATATAAAGCCAGCTTTTCCAGATGTTTAAAAAACGAGTTTTTTAGGATTAGATACTTCGTTTCATGTTTATTTTTCATGTTTTAGTAGTCTTGTAATCCTTTTTCTTGCAAATTGTATTTTCATTTCAATAGTCGTAATTCTCAATTTCATAGCTTGTACTCTCTTTTGTAATTTAATAAATTAGATCTTTTCTTCTCTCATTCCCTCTCTCTTTTATGATACGCTCTTTTATTTATTTTGATTCCCCAATCTCCATGAGTACCTAAAATCTCTATTGGTACTCGATCGAGATGATCCAAGGAATAATATTGGTTTTGAAGTAAATTAGAATTGCTCTTTCTCTTTTCTAAAAACGCTTAAGATTTATCCTTGATTTTAATGAAATGAGATTATACTTTCTAGTTTATAATTCTCGTTCTTGTTTTCGTTCTTTAGTTAGCCGAACAAGCTCGTAAGGCGAATCGATCATTCAAGGATAAAAAGAGTAGAATGCAATCCTCGAGAGAGGACGACGTTACCCTTCCGGATTGGAGTAAAAGCCAATAGCGGGATTCACTTCGATAAGGCGAGTTTTAGGGGTTTCGATTCTAGAACGAGAGTTCGATTGATCAACCTAAACTAGGTGAGCGCATCCTCGAGAGAGGTGCGTTCATAATTCGGGAATCTCCACGGTCAAGGCTATTTTATTAAGAGAATGCGCTTTTATTCTTCGTTCTTATTTTATCTCCAAGGTGATTCAAAGATCGAGTGCTGACCTTTTTACTCGTCATTTAATTTAATCTAATTTTTATTTTCCGTTTGCAAAATCGCTCCCAAGTTCTATTTGATAAAATAATAGAGATTTTCTTGAAGTAAGAGTACTCAACCGCCCCGAGTCTAATACGACCTTGTTTCAATAACCTATACTACATTCGATACGGTACACTTGCCGTTATCGTTTGCAAGCATATTTTTGCCCCATCACCTTCCCCGGGTGGTAAGGCAAGGTGTACTGGTAGTCGGACAAGAACTCCACCCAGCGTCTCTGTCGGATGTTCATCTCCTTCTGCGTATCCACGTACTTCAGATTCTTGTGATCTTAAAATATGTCGCAGTGGACACAATAGAGATAGTGCTTCCAGATCTTCAGAGCGAATACGACCGCTCCCATCTCCAAGTCGTGCACTGGGTAATTCTGCTCATGGTTCTTCAACTGGCGGGAAGCGTACTCTATTACGTGTCCGTTCTGCATCAGAATGACACCCATCCCCTGGTATGACGCATCCGTATACACCTGGAATCCTTCCTTTCCCGATGGAAGGGCAAGGATGGGGGTCGTCGTAAGCCGACCCTTTAGCTCCTGGAAGGCAACCTCGCACTGCGGCGTCCAAACGAATGCAGTATCCTTCTTCGTCAGGGATGTGAGTGGGAGGGCTATCTGGGAAAACCCTCGTACAAACTTTCGGTAATAACTGGAAAGTACTAGGAAGCTCCGCACGTCGGTGGCCGTCTTTAGCGATGGCCAATCCCATACTGCCTGGATCTTTGCTAGATCCACTGCTAGACCCTCTCCGCTGATAATATGGCCTAGGAAGGCCACCTCCTTCAGCCAAAACTGACACTTGCTGAACTTCGCATACAGGCGGTGCTCCCGTAGCTTCTCCAATGTTAGTGCCAAATGTCGTGCATGTTCCTCCTCCATCCTCGAATAGATGAGGATGTCGTCGATGAACATGATGACAAAGATGTCGAGATATGGCTCGAACACCCGGTTCATTAGGCTCATAAATGCTGATGGTGCATTCGTGAGGCCGAACGGCATCACAGTGAACTCATATAGTCCATACTGGCTGCTGAAAGCTGTCTTTGGGATGTCCTCCTCCTGAATCCGCAGCTGATAATACCCTGACATCAAGTCCAACTTTGAGAAGCAGTGGGCTCCCTCTAGCTGGTCAAATAGCTCGTCGATCCTTGGTACTGGATGCGTATTCTGCACCGTCAGCCTGTTCAGTTCTCTATAGTCAATGCAGAGTCTGAGCGACCCATCCTTCTTCTTCACGAATAACACCGGAGCTCCCCAAGGAGAGGAACTCGGTCTGACGAACACAAATTCCACCAGATCCTACAGTTGGCTTCGAAACTCTGCTAGCTCCTTCGGGGCCATCCGATAAGGAGCTCTAGATACCGGCTTAGCCCACGATACCAATTGAATCTGAAAATCCTTCTCACGGTGCGGTGGCAGCCCTGGCAACTTCTTCGGGAATACGTCGGCAAAATCCCGCACTACTGGGATACTAGCCACAGAATCCTTCGCCTTGATCGCCTCGAGCAACACCTGGTATACCACATCTCCCTGTAAGTGGGCCTTGACGGCCTGAACAGATGATAATAAGAGACGAGAGGGAGGTTTGATACCTTCGACTACTACTTCTGTGTCCTCGTGCTTCAGAACAATCATTCTCGCCGGGCAGTCAATTCGTGCATGGTTCCAATACAGCCATTCATGCCTAGCATCAGATCATAGTCCTTCATCTTCAAGAGCATCACCGGCGCTTCGAATAGCTTCCCTCCAATCTCCACATTCATGTTGCACTTTACATTTGTTACGATCTTCGATCCGTCCGAGAACCGCACCATCATGTGGATGCCCTTGAAGTGCTGGACTTGGTCCAGATCGTCCACAAATTCTTTCGAGACGAACGAGTGTGAGGCACCCGTATCGAATAAAGTGTATGCGGGCTTGCCGCAGACAAGTACTATACCTGGGTAGTTTTTGTTTGTTTGGTTCAATGCGAAGGTAAAACTAAAGTTTACTAAGTACTAATGAACATAAACAAAAGACATTAAAAGTACCTGTAATGACCCTTACAGGGTCCAGGGCTGAGCTAGGTCCAGAGCGTACATCTGGTCTCTGTTCTTTCTCCGGTCTCTGCCCTGAAATCCACGGCCTCAACCACATCCTCGGCCCCCGAAATGCTGGGCCGGTGGGGCAGCCTGTAGTGCTGGTGGTGCATTCCTCTGAGGGCAGTTCCTCCGGATGTGGCCTGACTGATGGCAGTGGTAGCACTCCTGTGGGGGAGGTGGCCCACCTCCTCCAATTCTCGGCATCTCTCGCATCTGTAAAGGCTAAGGAGCAAACACTACCGGCTCCCTCTGCTCCTGTCTCTCCTCCTGGCGGGGTCGGTCCTCCACCCTCCTCTCCCCAATGTAACGACCCTTCTGCTAGTCTCTCCTGCCACTCCTTCCTTGGTCCTCTGTCGACCTCTTCCTACCTTGAAAATGGTGCTGGTCGGCCTCCAACTTCTTGGCCATCTCCAAGATCTTGTCCATGCTGCCGTCAGAGACAAAGAGGAGGGCCTGCCTCAGCTCATCACGGAGGCCCTTGTAGAATCTCTTTGCATAGCCTGCATCATCCAGCTGATAGGAGTCAGCAAACCGGGCTAGGTGTGTGAACTCCGGGTGATACTCCACCACTGTCCTGCTACCCTGCCTCAACTGCAGGAACCTGTCTTCTAGCTCATCCCTTGCTGACTGCGGTACGTAGTGCTCCAGCAGCACCGTCTTAAACTCATCTCATGAGATGTCAGCCGCCTCCAACCCAGCATAAGTATTGTCCAACAGTGACTTCCACCATCTTTTTGCATGTGACTCCAAGCATGAGACCACCAGTGGCACCTCCATCTCTGCCGGGCACTGAATTCCTGCCAGCATCTCGTACATGATGTCCACCCACTACTCAGTCCTAACCACTGTATCCGTCCCGCGGTATGATGGAGGGGAAAGACCTCGAAAGGCACTCAGGCAGTTGGCCCTAGGGTTTGGCTGAGGAGCCAGTGCCTGTTGTGCTCTAAATGCATCCATTATGGCCGTCAGTGTCTGCCCCATCACCGTCTGTTGGAAAGGAGTAGGAGCCGGTGGCGGTGGGATGACGTTTGGAGTCGGAGGAACTCCATACTGAGGTGTAGGGTTCTTCGCAGGCTACACAAGAAAATTATATTTGTAAGGGACTTGGCTAAACAAATTCAGTTAAAAGTGGACTTTTTCATGTGATTCCCCTTATGGGCACACCATTGCTTCCGCTGCTAGTTTGTCCTCAAACTAAGCTCGCGCAGGGTGGCCCAGGGTTTGTGGACTTCTTTTCTTCGGATCGAGGTTTCCTCTGATACCAGTTTGTAAGACCCCATTTTTTTTGAAAACCCGGGTCTTATGCCCAGAACCGCCGCTTTGCAGAGACACCCTCGCTCAGGAAGGTTGCCACTACAAAACGCCGATCCTGCTGGCCATGTCGATCACCAAAGAAGTAAAGTTTAAACAACTTATAGAAGTTCAAGTCCACATCACATAGAAATTAAAACCATCAAAAGAGATGTCCACATACAGTAACTAAATAAAGTTAACAGAAATAATAAAGGGGCTCCTGCCCGATACATCAATTCCTCACTACAATTTCACTCGCGGAAGCATAATCTACTAAAGATACCAAGACACTCACGGATCCTGTCATCGGTGCTCCCGTGCTAGACTGTCCCTCCTCCATCTGCACCGGCCTCTGGTGCTGCCGCATCTCCTCGGTCCCCTAAAATGATAAGGTCCACCGACCGTTAGTCAAAAAGACTAAGCCAATCCCCCACTACTCTCCCGGTGACTCCTAGGCACCGGGCGGGAGGAATGAAGCGGAGGACAACAAGGGGTATAATAAAGAGCAGGTGACAGTGAGTCTAACTATGGAAGGGTTTATTGGTAAGCAAAATATAGTACAATGAGTAAAGCAGTAGTAAGTAAAATAGTAGCAAGTAAGCAGTGGCAATAAGTAAAGCAGTAGTAAAGAAATGTAACCTTGATTTATAGGAATGCCCACACAAACCTATAGACCAAGGGGTCGTTTAGCAGGGCCTATCGTATAAAAAGTCCCATAACCAATTTATACGATAGGGGTAGGGGTTGAAATGCAATGTTTATGCTATGTCGTGCAAAGTATGTAGTTTCATGTTTTGTTCATACAAGTGCAACGCACACACTACGACTCTATGCGCACAGACCTTTAGTTCCCCCTTTTTGGAGCTAGCAAAACTCTCAGGATACTTCCGTAGTGGAAAACAGAAGCGGTAGGTTGGGCCTCGCCCACCTCTAGGTTGGTATCTGCACTACCTAACCTAGACCTATCTTACGCCTCAAAACTCAACAACAGAGCTCCTGCGTATTCTTATTGGCTAGTCCACCAGAATTTTCCTTGGTAAAGTGTTAACCACACTTACCGAGCCAAAGTATCAACGTCGGTGTGACGACCGTCATCACTAATGACCCACCACCTTATGCAAATACAACATGTCCTACTATATCCCGAGCCACAAGGCTCCCCAGGCTATCCTGCCCGTCATTATAACCTTCCGAGCCAACGGCTCGCCGGAACAACCCGTCCGTACCAACAAGCTCTACTGAGTCACAAGCTCACCGGACTAATTAGTCTGCTGTTACAACCACCGAGCCTACCGCTCGTAAGACCAAACAACTAACCTCCAATAATCTCGGGGTGTGGGTGTGTGTTTTATTAAGTTAATCTTACACCGCCATTTATTCCTACATCTTTGGGTTAACCATGGACTTCCCGAGGACTAATCTATGAGGGGCTCACTATGGTACTAGGAGCTACAATGGGATGACACCACAAAGCTCCCTTTCCAAGGCACTTAATGTTATTAGTGACTACCTACGTGTATACCCTCCTTATCATTACACTTGGATTACCCTACATATTTTTAAGACCTTCTAAAGGGAAAGACGATCTTTCGTCAGTCCGGGACACAACCTTACCCCATAGCTTTTCGAGTACACCAAACACATAGACTTCCAATGGTGACCACACATCTTCTATAACAGACTAGGTACACCATCTACCTTCATTCCCACCTAATGATCCATCAAATACTCAAGATTTATAGTTTTACTATAGGCAAACTAAATGAGTTATATGAGTTAAAAAAGGGGAGGTACCCCAAATATTCATCCAACTGACTCAAGATTATCACTGGGTGTCTATCATGATATTTTAAGTACATATCCAGAGGATCATATTTTCCTTATTTAATTGGCATTTATTATAATTTTCGTCAATATTGACCCAGTATGAAATTGAACATGAAGTATAAAATCCTCTTTTGATATGGACTCCACAAAATTATGGAAAAATCTATGAAGTCAAAGCAACAGTTCTACATAATATTAAGATTTTGCAGTAAGGGGTTGACCTCTAATTATAATATTGAACAATTACCCCAAATTAGAATTTAAAGAAGGAACTACCAAAAATACTTGTCTAAAAATTATGGAAAAATTACCAGACCTTCATACTAATCAGAAAGGTCTACTGGCTAATTCCAAAATTTATCAAGACTAATTAATCACACAAATAAATATTCCAAGTAAACTCATACTAGGGAAAATTGCGAAAGAACCTACTGATAAATAATTCCAAAAATTATACCAAAATTCACAGAGCTCTATATAGCCCTAAAATGTCCTACGACCAAGTTTCATAATTTTCCAGAGGGTATTTGGCCCTTAATTATTTATTATATTCTCAAGACCAAATAAATGACTTGTGAATGAAGTGATAATTAAATTAATTCAATAATTACCCAAAAATTACCAGAGTTCTATTACATGATTATGAGGGTAACACCAAATTTTAATTACCATCCAAGACAATTTGAGCATATAAATTTCTCTCATAAGGAGGTTCCCAAAAATGATTATAACCCAATTCAGAGAGAATAATAGGTCCTAAAATTCTCTTAAAATTTCCTAGAGAATATTTACACCCCATGAACTTATCTACCAAGTTTCAAGACCATCCAAGGACATATGCCCCTATGTCCTTCACAAAGCCTAAAGTGCAACCCTAAGGTTAAAACTAGGGTCCTATGGCATATCCACCCCACCTCATCCCAATTTACTCATGGGGGTGTCTTATGTGACCCTAAACCAGTGGCCAAAGTTTCACACCACATGGATGAGGTTTGACCACTTAATTCCACCATGCACTTTTAACCTAGTTTGACCAAACTTGGGTTAATCAATTGCCCAACCAAATCAGTCCCAATTGAGCTGAAAGTTTAACCAGGGTTATATAATAACCCTAAAGAGCACCCACCAAAATTTGGTGGGGATTGAATGTCATTAGACCATATAATTAAATAATATATGTATTATGAAGTTATTACAAAAACCTTAGGAAAATGTTCTCCTAAAATTCCCATCCTTGGATATGTTAAGGGGGTTTGTACAAATAGCCTAGGTTTCAATTTTCATCCCCATAGCATTTCCCTACAAAAATTTATTCAAGATAAGCTGACTGCCCTATCCTAGGGACTAGTCCTACCAAAATGGCTCTACAGGGAGCTACATTGCTCCTATTGGGTTGAAACAAATTTTCTTTTAAACTACACACCCAAGGCTACAATATTGATGTTGGGCACTTTTTCATCAGAGGGGCTCTAGTATTTTTAATAATTAAAACAAAGCACAACATAATAGGTGACAGAAATATACATTACTTGATTATTAAAATCATTTGGTCTATGCCTAGCAGATCCCGTCAGATCGGACGGCTGTCCATCATCGTCCCCAATTGTTGGACGACCCACAGTAGTCCATCCTGGGAGCCTTTGCAGGTTGATTTCCAGGCCACCCTCACCTCTTCCCTGTCGGCACGTGCCACCACCTCCGTTGAGGTGGTGGCCGGCGGTAGGAGGTCCTTTGCCGGTCGGTGGTGGCCGGAGTAGGGGTTTTGGGGAGGGGAAAGTGGGCTCAAAACGAGCCCTTTTGGAAGCGCGATTCGAGCCCAGTTGAGCTCTAATCAAGCCCCAAATCATTCGAGGATCTAGCACTAGGAGAGGGGAAGGGGATCAGATCTTTGTGGGGGACTGGTGTCGCGTATTCCGGTGAGTCGCCATTGCCGGAGGTGGTGCTTTCGGTGCCATGTAGATCTAGGCTTCTGGTGCTCGATTTCTTTGGGGAAGAGGGGGGTTTCATTCCTCTCCGACTCCTGAAGGTGTTAAGGAGTTGAATTGGGGGAGGAGAGGAGCCAAACCATCAATTGCCGTTAATGGCCATGAAGGACGATTTTGGACACCTTGATTTCCCTTGATTTAGCCCTCTTTGTGAGCTGGAAAATGCTCTAAATTCCTTGTAACTGCCAGGGGGAATGAATCCCCATAAAATTGGGGCTTAGTTGGCCATGAATGCGATTATTCTTGTTGGGAAAATGATTTCTCTTAACCCCTGAAAAAGAATTGAATATGAATTCTAAGAAAGGAAAATCAAGGTTAAGTAAATATGCGTCGAATAGTATTTGACGCAACGTCGATGTAGTATCGACGTCCCTTTCAGAATGAGTCGAAGTACCTTTAAGAAGAATTCGACGTATCATATGTCGACATAGCTCTGACTTCTAGTCGACGTATCTTGAGAAGTCGACGCACCTTAGTCGACGCACCTTCTTATTCTCCTCTCGACGTCCAGCCAGGACGAATTCGATGCGCACGTCGATTTCTATCATTAATTCAAAAATCGCTAGATCTCTTTCCTTCTTTAATAAATCTGATTTATATGGAATCAATTTATTCTTTATAGCCGTTCTGAATCATTCTTTCCTCTAATAGATTCTTGGCTAAATTGATTAAATCCTTTATGGACATTATTTGAAATCAGATTGAATACTTTCCTTCTATGGATATATTTGTTATGGAAATTTCTCTTGCTTCTAATACTCTGCCTGCTAATTGATTATTCTCCTATAGTGTTATTTTAATGAACAGAGCTATAAATAACAAGGTGGTCGGCAGAGAGCCACAACAAGTGATTCACCATTTTTACATTTGAAAAAGAGGAAGAGCTCCCAAGTGAAAAGAGAAAATTGAGAAATAGTGCTGCAGCAAAGAACAAGCTTCCTTCTCCTTCTCACTCTGAAGCCATACTGCTGCAAACTCTAATAGCTCTCACAAAAGAGAGAAAAGGGCTACAATCTCATTCTCACTATAGAAGAGAGATTTCATTCACTACTTCTTGTGCTTCCAATCTTCTTGCTAGGAAGAAGATTCCTTCTTGTCTTTATATTATCTCTCTTTCTTCTTCACCTTTATTTTCACATATTGTAAAAGAGTTTTTAGAATCTCTCTTCAAAAAATTCAGTTGTACTGGTTCTAAGAGTCTCCTTTTCAAAAGACTCAGTTGGTTCTAAGAGTCTCCTTATCAAAAGACTCAGGGTGGTTCTAAGAGTCTCCTTATCAAAAGACTCAGTACAAGGTAGTGAATTTCCTACCAAGGGGGTAGAAGAGTGGACTACTCAAAGTTTGGGGAACCACTATATTTCCTTGTGTTGTGCTGAGATTTCTTTTCTTGCATTTATTTTCTCCACTTGTTTAATTCTTGTTGGTGTGTGGGAAGCTCTAATCTGTGATCACTACACCCATATATATATATATATAATTGTTAACTTTGCACAAAAATATTTTAAAACTCTATTCACCCCCCCTCTAGAGAATTCTAGTGAGGTTAACTGTGCACTTTCAATTGGTATCAAAGCGAGGTTGATCTAAAAAGGTTAACTCCTTGATCAAAAGATCCTACCTCTTATATATAAATATTTTTCTAACAATCAAATTTCACATGGCACAAATCAAA
This sequence comes from Dactylorhiza incarnata, assembly GCA_033032865.1. Classification (NCBI taxonomy): domain Eukaryota; kingdom Viridiplantae; phylum Streptophyta; class Magnoliopsida; order Asparagales; family Orchidaceae; genus Dactylorhiza; species Dactylorhiza incarnata. Next base: position 929,176 of record JAWHQI010000078.1, read on the forward strand.
AATTATGCTTCCACCAGACCACCAATTTGCAACCTTGAAAAGTTTGCACTTTGGAAAACAAGAATTAGAATTTATTTAAACTCTATTGATGATGAATTGTTTAATGTTATCTTGACAGGTCCCCCCAAGCCATTCAGAAAGGACTCAAGTGGAAAAGTGACTGAAACACTTGCTCCAAAAGCTGAGTGGACAGAGGATGAAAAGAAAGCCCAAGGACATGATGCCAAGGCTATGAATATCCTAGTCTCAACCCTCTCAGATGAAATCTTCCAAAAGATTGCTGATTGTGAGTCAGCTAAGGAAGTATGGGAAGCTCTCACCAAAATGGTAGAGGGAAGTGCTGATGAGAAAAAGGATAAAAAGGCACTACTCATCTCTCAATATGAAAACTTTCAGAAGAAAGAAGGTGAAAGTGTTGCTGACATGTATGCCAGATTCAGCCTCATAGTGAATGAGTTGAAGACACTTGAAAAGGACATATCTCTCACTGAGATAAATGACAAACTGCTAACTTGCTTCCCTAGCTCTTGGGATTCAAGAATCTGGCCAATTAGAGACTCCAGAAGTCAAAGAGAAATTTCAACAGATGTCCTGTTGGGCAAACTAAAATCTTATGAACATCTGTTGAAGACAAGAGCTGAGAAAGAAGAGAAAGAAAAGGCTCCTTCACTCTCAAAAGAAAAGAGTATTGCATTGAAGGCTATTGAAGGTGAACCCTCTACAAGTGATGAGGAGCTGATCAGTCTACTAGCCAGAAGGTTTAAGAAGTGGATTAAATCAGAAGGATCCAGAGGAAGAGACTAAAAAACCAGGTATAATAAAACACCTACTAAAGAGATTATATGTTACTCTTGTAGGAAACCTGGACATATTGCACCTGAATATCCTAAGGAGATCAGCAAAAGAAAGATCTGAAAAGAACAGATCTACAGAAGAAAAAGAAGAAAGAGAAAGGTCTTATTGCTCAATCATGGAGTGATTCAAAACCTGAAGAAAGCACCTCATCTGACAATGATCAAGAAGAGACCAAGCTGGAGGAAACTTGTTTGATGGCCACTGAGAAGCCTGATGACACATCCATGGTAAATATACTTGATGATGTAGATTTATCTTCCACTGACTTCAAAAACAATTTCAAAGAATTCTGTTTAAATTTAATCAAATCTGAAAAAGAAATAGATGAACTAAGAAATGAATTAAAAATTCTCAAACAAGTGAATACACAGTATAATAACTATGAGCTCAGTCTAGGACTCTTAGAAAAGGAATTAGACAAAATCTGTACAGAAAATCAAACACTAAGAAATGAGCTAGCAAAAGCAAAGTCCTTTGAAGACTCTCTAAATGGGAGAAGTCAGAAGCTCAAGAACATCTCTAAAAATCTTACTAATAGATTTAGACAACTAGACGATAATACTAACTTAGAACCAAAATCTCAATCACCTAGGAAATCTGTATGGAGACATCCCATTCACTCCACTAGGGAAGGACATTTGACAGGAGAGAGATCACAGGAAAATCCAGAGACAACCACTGTCTTTAATAAAACTAATCCCATTATATATGAAGGAATTCTAGGAAGATATCCTCAGAAAAAATTTAAACATGCGTCGAATACTATTCGACGTGCGTCGACTTCTAATCGACGCATACACCAAAGTGCGTCGACTCCTGCCCGACGCAACCTCTCTCATGTTTTGACTGAAAGTAAACGCAGAATGGAGAAAGCGTCGACTTCATATCGACGCAACCATAAACCTACGTCGAATACATATCGACGCAACCAATCAGACAGACATCTCTCCTCTACCAAACAGCAATCTCAATCCATCTCCTTTTACTATGATCACTACTTCTGTAACATCACCAAAGAAAATTGGTATGATAAACCAATGCCCCTAAAGGAGGAAGGATATTCAGAAAAACCCACTTACTCTTTTATTAAATTTCACACTGATGGGAGAAAGGGACCCCAGCTCAGCAGGGTTCAAACTAATGTTTAAAATTTTATGTGCAGATGTATCACATCTCCAGGCTGGTGTGGTACTTGGACAGTGGATGCTCCATGCATATGACAGGATGCAAAAACCTGTTAATCAACTTTGAGGACAGACTTGGAGCATCAGTAACTTTTGGAGACTCTAGCTGTGGCCAAACCAAGGGCTTTGGAGATTTCAAAGAAGGGAAAGTCACCTTCAAGAATGTGGCAGTAGTCAAAGGACTAAAGCACAATCTGATAAGTATAAGTCAGATATGTGAAAATGGTAAGTATGAGGTAAAATTCACCACACTATTCTGCCATATGATGGCGCAAATCTCACACACCGCTTTAGGCGGTAGCTCGTCTGCGACACGAAACGGCAGTGTATCGATCGTTCAAGTAATATGAAATGAGGAGTAATCCCCGAGTATCGAATCTCAAAGGAACACAGTAAGGTGGAGTTTACTATCAAGGAAGGACTTGAGATTGAAGTCCTTTCGAGCGGATGGATGCGGAAACGGGGGTTTTGGATTGTGGAAAATAAAGAGAAAATGCTATGACTACTCCTATGCAATGCTTCGCTCGGCGGGATGGAAGACTACGTAGGCCTTGGACGCGCTACTTCGTAGGGGCGGATGGACGAGTAGGCAAGCGGAATGAGGGTCGTCGGCACCTCTTCGACAAGCACGCCACTAGCAATTGCTAGTGCGGCACACGAACGTGACGGCGGGATGGAGGATGGAATGGGGCGCTCCTCAAGTCACATAAACCACAAAAGTATTCCACAAAGAAATGAAATATATAAAAATACAAGCAAGTTTAAGTGCAACTTTATCTTAATACATAGATCTAACTACATACACACATCAATAAGAGAAGAATAAGGCAAGAAATCGACCGAATCCGAAGGCTCGTTGTAGATTCACGGTAGGAAGCACCGGGTTGTCAATCCGCATCCTAGCTCGGTCCGCAACTACGTCCGCGGTAGAGAAAGCTGTCACTACTCTCCAATGAGCCCGTCTTCTTCGTGTCACGATCCGGTAGAGGTTGCAAACTTCCTCTTGCTTGATGGTGATGGCGGCTAGGTCTTCCCTTGGAGCGCTAGGATGAAGGAGGAGGCCGAGAGGAAGCTCTGGCTCAAGATTGGCGTGAAGAACAAGCCCGGAGCACCTCCCGATGGTGGGCGGCGATGGAGGGGTGAAATCGGGCGGAACGGAGCAGGAAACGGCGGACTCGGGCGGAAGAAAATCGGATCCCGACCTAATTCGCGAGCAGGGCATTATATAGGCGCTGAATTAAATAGTGCGCACGGTCATTGGCGCACGAACAGTGGTCATGCGCACTAGAATTCTGTGATCGTGCGCCTGACTGGACGGAGCCTGCAAGGGAAGAAATTTATAAAATACAATGTTCGCACGATCAGTGGCGCACGACCAATGGTCGTGCGCAGTATCGTAAGTGGTCGTGCGATAAGCCAGACAGAACTCATAAAAAGGGGTGTTAAGTGCGCACGATCAGTGGCGCACGACCAGTGGTCGTGCGCAATTGAACCAGTGATTGTGCGCAGTGTTCCTGTGCAGAATTGTACCGGGAACACCTGCACGACTCCTGTTCCAACGTACAACACCAATCTAGCCACTGAAGATGGCACTTAACAAAGCATGAAAACTAGTAACGAAGGTAAACAAGAGATAACACCAAAACGGGCCAAAAGTGCACCTAGCATAGAATGATCAATATGAACTATAACAGGGCTAAAGTGCGGTGAAAAGACTAGAAAATCGGCCCAGATGAGTCCATAAATGTGTATATATTTGGGACTCATCACACCCCCAGACTTACCTGTTTGCGCGTCCCGAGCAAACAAATTCTAAGCGAATGGGGAAAGAAAAGTAGATGGCTTAAAACTACAAAACAGAGTACCATGCGAAATCGCATGCTCACGTGCATAAGAAAAATAGTGGAGCAGATTTCTCATTATACAAAAACAGTTTATATATTTCTACAAGAGTAAAAGCATATTACAACCACTCAAAATGGTGAACTACGTTGAATCGGCCGGTCATGCATACGGAGAAAGTAAACTAAGCGCTGAGATGAGCATTGCTCAAGATTGGGGTGCCGGAAAAACTCCACCGAAATCCATCGGTGTCGGTGACCATAGGCTCACCCGGTCACATTCTCCCCACGACACTAGATTGGTTCATAGCGTGAGTCGGTAGGACTTTGGGCTAGAGATGGGGCTTGGGTTACGGTGAGGTAAACAAAGATAAACCTGGAGGCTAAGCACACCTAACCCAACATGAGCATAAGATAGAGCTACCCGCACGACGATAATAAACAAATGCACCACACCCCCAGACTTAGACTTTTACAACATAGGTGTGTGCACCGCCCACTCCCAATACCAAAATTTCAAAATTTTCAATTCAACTTTTTTCATAACAATCCCCCTTTTTTTTTCTTTTCTTTCTCTACTTCATTCTTCTTTTTCTTTCTTTTCTTTTTTCAGCAAAAATATCAATGAATACACCCACAATTTCCACTATAAAAAATACCACATCAACACCCCCCAAAATGTAAACATAACTATAATTTAAAGCTCAGATTTGGGTGTGCGACTAGGTTAGGCTTTTAAGCTTTTGGTGCGATAAAAGTGGAGCTGAATCAAGAGGAAAGGGGTAGGCACAAAGGGGCTAGCAAGGGTAGAAGATAGGCATGAAATAAAAAGCTCAACCGGGCCAAAATAATGGCCTACGTCATTCTCACACACTAGAACTATCCTATGCCAATGCTTCAAGAATCGCTTGGGGCAAGTTCTAGCCACCGAGAAAGATTCTCCTTTCTCCCGACTCAAGCAATACGAGTCTAGCGATCGTTTACACAAATCCCTACGCTACCGTTTAATTCCACCGGATTCACCATTTGAGTAGAGTAAACAACATTTACACTAATAGAAAAAATATAAAACCATAAGTATAAAAAGAGGTCTAATCTACACAAATTCCTATGCAACCGAGCACTTGACAAGGAGCACTACTGGAGTCAACATTTTACTCTGCTATATAGTCCTAAGCCATCACCTAGACTTTCCCAAATAAGCAGGAGAATTAAATTCACAATAGAGCAGGCAAATAGATGAGTACGCGTTAAAGTGGGTGCTGTGGTGTGCAATGAAGATGAACAATACTAAATAAATGAAATAGAAATACTTCTAGCATGCAATGCAATAGTGCACGTGCGAGGGCACACAGAACTACTCTCCCCCAGACTTAAACTAAACAACCCACATATTATATGACATGAAAATCAAAATAGGGCTAGGGAAAGAGAGTACCCAATGCTCAGAAATGAGCATACCAGAAGATTGGCGTGTAAGCTAAGATGAAGCTACAGCATCCGCCATCCAGAAAAGGATACCTGCAGGGGTCAGCTCCGCAAAAACAAAAGAAAACAGAAAACTGAAATAAAGTGCAATTAACTAAATAAAATTAGGAAAGAAATGAAAATGCAGGAAAAATTAAGATAACTACTGGGGTTATTGTCATCCCAGCACGACTTATTCAAAAACTAAAGGTTCTAGCTAATGGGCCTATGAAAAAGATAATGGACAGGTAATTGTTCTAATATGCGTGTCGGTAACGGGTACCGATACAGCGACAGAACAGACACGCCTCTACCCAAATATAAATAAAACCTGCCCATTACAGGTAGAGGGAAAAGGAAGTAAGAAGAGGAGGAGGCCTGGTCCTCACTCATCTCACCAAAACTATCCTTGCCCAGCAAGGTATCGTCCACAGCAGGTCCGCAGGAGGAGAAGGCAACAAATGCGGCTTCCTTAATGGAGGAGGAATCAACCTCCTCGCATAAAAGGACACACTCATCATTGAGTGGAGCACAAATCTCCAAGTCCTCCTGAAGTACCTGTGAAGATTCAACCTCCACAGACTCAGATGAAGGAAGGGGATCAAGAAATAAAGAAGACGAAGAACATAAATAAACAAAAAACGGGGGAGTGGTCCCGGTCTCACTCCCATAAGGTTGGGTAAGTAAAATAATGTTTGCATTGTCATCAATGCTACAAGATTCTGCGGGATCAGAGGCGGCTAGGCTTAGGATTTGGACTTCCTCCACCGGTGCTGAAGAAAACTCCTCTTCACCTAGAAGGTTGTCCTCCTTCATAGGAGTAGGCACAACACTCAGATCACCCACCTCATCCTGCGACACATCATCAACAATGTCGTCGGAGACGAGAGTAGTATGCACAACAGGGGGAGGAATAGTGCTTGGATAAATTTCAAGCACTGATTCCTCACAAAGAATCGAATCCACTAGGGGTGGTGGATGCACTGGGAGAATAGGCTCAGCAATGTCGGTGCATAGATCAACCGCACATCCGGTGACCGTATCCATGCCATTCCCTTCAAGATGTGAAGATGACAAAGACACATAACCGGATGGTGAAGTTGTGCCGCCAGAGTTAGGAGTTGGGACGATCCGGATATCCGGCTCGTCATCCTCATCCAATTGGCGAAGATACTCGGCACAGTCCTTCAAGACATGATCAGTGCTCCGACAAAACCGGCACTGCCTTGCGGGCTTCTTTGGCACAGCGGGGGCTGAAGACGAAAAGAAGTATGACGGTAAAGGCTCAGCAGAGTAGCCATAAGACTTACGCGCACCATATGGAGTATCAGACGAAGTCGGTGCTCCATATGCTGGGCTATAAGAATTATGCCTACTATTCTCCGTAGGGCATTCATCACTAGAGTGGGAGGTAGCTCCACACCAACGGCAACGGAAATTAAGATGTGCCCACATAGTGTGAAGGTAATACGATTCAAAAATAAAAAAGCTATTGTGCAAAATACTACACCTAACAAAAATTACTAAAGCAACCTAATTAAAATAGGAAAATGGAATAAAAAATAAATAAGACAAAGAAATGCAATGTACAAATGGAAGGGCTTCTCTCTCAGGTTCTCCCTCTCCAGAAAACTCAAACGACTGTGTTCCCCGGCAACGGCGCCAAAAACTTGATGGCGCAAATCTCACACACCGCTTTAGGCGGTAGCTCGTATGTGACACGAAACGGCAGTGTACCGATCGTTCAAGTAATATGAAACGAGGAGTAATCCCCGATTATCGAATCTCAAAGGAACACAGTAAGGTGGAGTTTACTATCGAGGAAGGACTTGAGATTGAATTCCTTTCGAGCGGATGGATGCGGAAACGGGGGTTTTGGATTGTGGAAAATAAAGAGAAAATGCTATGACTACTCCTATGCAATGCCGCTATGCAATGCTTCGCTCGGCGGGATGGAAGACTACGTAGGCCTTGGACGCGCTACTTCGTAAGGGTGGATGGACGAGTAGGCAAGCGGAATGAGGGTCGTCGGCACCTCTTCGACAAGCACGCCACTAGCAATTGCTAGTGCGGCACACGAACGTGACGGCGGGATGGAGGATGGAATGGGGCGCTCCTCAAGTCACATAAACCACAAAAGTATTCCACAAAGAAATGGAATATATAAAAATACAAGCAAGTTTAAGTGCAACTTCATCTTAATACATAGATCTAACTACATACACACATCAATAAGAGAAGAATAAGGCAAGAAATCGACCGAATCCAAAGGCTCGTTGTAGATTCATGGTAGGAAGCACCGGGTTGTCAATCCGCATCCTAGCTCGGTCCACAACTACGTCCGGGGTAGAGAAAGCTGTCACTACTCTCCAATGAGCCCGTATTCTTCATGTCACGATCCGGTAGAGGTTGCAAACTTCCTCTTGCTTGATGGTGATGGCGGCTAGGTCTTCCCTTGGAGAGCTAGGATGAAGGAGGAGGCTGAGAGGAAGCTCCGGCTCAAGATTGGCGTGAAGAACAAGCCCGGAGCACCTCCCGATGGTGGGCGGCGATGGAGGGGTGAAATCGGGCAAAACGGAGCAGGAAACGGCGGACTCGGGCGGAAGAAAATCAGATCCCGACCTAATTCGCGAGCAGGGCATTATATAGGCGCTGAATTAAACAGTGCGCACGGTCATTGGCGCACGACCAGTGGTCGTGCACACTAGAATTCTGTGATCGTCGCCAGACTGGACGGAGCCTGCAAGGGAAGAAATTTATAAAATACAATGTTCGCACGATCAGTGGCGCACGACCAATGGTCGTGCGCACTATCGTAAGTGGTCGTGCGATAAGCCAGACAGAACTCATAAAAAGGGGTGTTAAGTGCGCACAATTAGTGGCGCATGACCAGTGGTCGTGCGCAATAGAACCAGTGATCGTGCGCAGTGTTCCTGTGCAGAATTGTACCGGGAACACCTGCACGACTCCTGTTCCAGCGTACAACACCAGTCTAGCTCCTGAAGATGGCACTTAACGAAGCATGAAAACTAGTAACGAAGGTAAACAAGAGATAACACCAAAATGGGCCAAAAGTGCACCTAGCATAGAATGATCAATATGAACTATAACAGGGCTAAAGTGCGGTGAAAAGACTAGAAAATCGGCCCAGATGAGTCCATAAATGTGTATATATTTAGGACTCATCACCATATTATTAATATCAAGACTGGTGCCACAGTACTCAATGGAATTAGAAAAGGAAAAGTATATGTAGTGGACTTTAGTTCCTCACCCATAGAAGTCTGTTTATTCAACAATATTATTGATAAAAGTGAATTATGGCATAGGAGACTAGGTCATCTAAACTACAAAACAATTAGTAAACTAGCAAAGAATAACCTAGTCAGAGGCTTACTAAAGGGTAGGTACTCTAAGGATTCTCCATGCAGACCTTGCCAACTAGGAAAACAAACCAAATCATCCTTCAATCCAATTGGTAAGGATGACTCTCCCAGGGTCCTTTACTTACTACACATGGATCTCTTTGGTCCTATATCCACTCAGAGCTTAGGTGGAAAATCCTATACCCTAGTCATTGTGGATGACTACTCTAGATTCAGCTGGGTATTCTTTCTAAGGGCTAAGTCTGAAACCCACAAGACTCTCTCAAGATTCATAAAACAAATTCAATATGAACTCAATAGTCAGGTTTCGATAATCAGAAGTGATCATGGGACTGAATTTTAAAATCAGTTTATGAGTAGTTTCTGTGAAGAGATAGGTATCAAACAAAGTTTTTCAGCCCCTAGAACTCCTCAGCAAAATGGAGTTGCTGAAAGAAAGAATAGAACTTTAATAGAATCAGGAAGGACCTTACTTGTAGAATCAGGTTTGCCAAAAACTTTCTGGGCTGAAGCAGTCAACACTGCCAACTATGTTCTAAATAGAAGCCTAATACACAAAACTAAATCAAAAACTCCATATGAGCTCATGAAAGGAAAAACACCTATAGTTAAATATTTTAAGATCTTTGGATGTGCTTGTTTTATCCTAAATAATGGAAAAGATCATCTTGCCAAGTTTGACAAGAAATCTGATGATGGAATATTTCTGGGATATTCAGCATCTAGTAAAGCCTATAGGTGCTATAATAAGAGAACTCTTAAAATTGATGAGTCTATGCACATTATATTTGATGAAACTAACATGCTGTTTAAGGGGGAGGGAACTCCCACCAGCTCTTTTCCAAAGGAAAGCAGCAACATAAAAACACAGCTTGAACAACTGGTTCTAGAGAACACAGATAATGGAAAAGAAAACAAGATAAAGGAATCAAGTGAGGAGTCGGAACAAGAACATGAAGAAGATTCAGAAAAGAGCATTCAAAACCAACTCCCACAAGAGAACATGGTTCAGGAAGGCCAGGTGGACATTGACCCTATCACCAATGAGGAAGAAGAACATCTGACAAGTCCAGGCAGGACAAGGGTCAATTTGAAAGATCATCCACAAACTCAAGTAATTGGAGACCCCAATACAGGAGTAAGAACAAGACACCAGGTCTCCAATGGGATGATGCTCCAATGCTTCCTATCACAAGTTGAACCAAAGAAGTTTGAGGAAGCAAATTGTGATCCTCACTGGATTATGGCCATGCAAGAAGAACTAGGCCAATTTGAGAGAAACAAAGTATGGAACCTACTTGAAAGACCAAGAAACTACCCTGTGATTGGTACAAAATGGGTATACAGGAACAAACTAGATTCCACTGGAGTAATTGTCAGGAACAAGGCAAGACTTGTAGCACAAGGATATAGACAAGAAGAAGGGATAGACTACAACCAGACCTTTGCTCCAGTATCCAGATTAGAGGCAATCAGGCTCTTTCTTGCCTATGCAGCCTTCATGAAGATGAAAGTCTACCAAATGGATGTCAAGAGTGCTTTTCTGAATGGTGATCTTCAAGAAGAGGTATATGTGGAGCAACCACCAGGTTTTGTTAATCATTCTTCTCCTAACTTTGTTTATAGACTTATCAAAGCACTATATGGTCTTAAGCAAACACCTAGAGCTTGGTATGAAACTCTCTCTAATTTTCTTTTAGAAAATTCCTTTGAAAGAGGAAAAGTAGACAAGACACTCTTTACTAGAACCCATGAAAACCAACTCCTCCTTGTTCAAATATATGTAGATGACATCATCTTTAGCTCAACTCATCCTAAATTGTGTAAAAGATTTGCTAATCTAATGCAATCCAAATTTGAAATGAGTAGTATGGGAGAACTCTCATATTTCTTAGGATTACAAGTAAAACAAAGTAGTGAGGGAATCTTCATCTCACAATCCAAATATACTAAAGAGCTAATCAAAAAGTTTGGTATGGAATCAGCATCTACCATGAAAACACCCATGGCAACCAATGCCATTATAGAAAAAGATGATAAAGGAAAATCAGTAGATCAAAAGACTTATAGGGCCATCATAGGATCCCTTCTATATCTAACAGCTAGCAGACCTGATATCATGTTTGCCACTTGCATATGTGCTAGATTTCAGGTTGATCCAAAGGAATCCCATCTCACCTCTGTAAAAAGGATTCTTAGATACCTAAAGGGAACCCCTGAACTAGGACTATGGTACTCAGCAAAAACCAACTTTGAATTAATAGGTTTCTCAGATGCAGATTATGCTGGATGTAGGGTTGATAGAAAAAGCACATCTGGTACCTGCCAATTCCTAGGTGACAGATTGATATCATGGTTTAGTAAGAAACAAACCTCAGTCTCAACCTCAACAGCTGAAGCTGAATACATAGCTGCTGGGAGCTGTTGTTCACAAATCCTGTGGATGCAAAATCAGCTACTTGACTACAAATTGGAAATACATAACTCTAAGATTGATGAGTCCTGATCATATACACTTTTATGGACTCATCTGGGCCATCTATTTAGTCTTTTCACTGCACTTTAGCCTTGTTATAGTTTATATTTGATAATCCACGCTAGGTGCACATCTAGGCCCACTTTGGTGTGATTTTCGTGCTTATTGTCATTAGTAGTATTCATGTGCTGTTAAGTGCCACTTTCAGTGGCTAGATCTGTGGTTGTGCGGGAATAGGAGTCGTGCAAGTGTTCCCGGTGCAATTCTGCACAGGAACACTGCGCACGATCGCCGGTTCTATTGCGCACGACCACTGGTCGTGCGCCACTGATCGTGTGCACTTAACCCTTTTTCACGAGTTCTGTTTGGTGCAGTGCGCACGACCACCAACGCCAGTGCGCACGACCACCGGTCGTGCGCCACTGCTCGTGCGCACTTACCATTTAATTTCCGAGTTCTGTTTGCTGTAGTGCGCACGACCATCAACTCCAGTGCGCACGACCACCGGTCGTGCGCCACTGGTCGTGCGAACATTTTATTTTATAATTTCTGTCTTTGCAGGCTCCGTCCAGGCAGAGCGCGCGATCACAGGATTCTAGTGCGCACGACCACTGGTCGTGCGCCAATGACCGTGCGCACTGTTTATTCCAGCGCCTATAAAATGACCTGCTCACGATTTTAGGTCAGGCCCCGAATTTCAGATGCCGTTTTCCGCCCGGTTCCGCCCAGATTCGCCCCTCCACCGCCGCCCACCATCTGGAGGTGCTCCGGGCTTGTTCTTCACGCCAATCTTGAGCCGGAGTTTCCTCTCGGCCTCCTCCTTCATCCAAGAGCTTCAAAGAGAGATCTAGCCGCCATTACCATCGAGCAAGAGGAAGTTTGCAACCTCTACCGGATCGTGACACGAAGAAGACGGGTCCATTGGAGAGTCGTGACAGCTCTCTCTACCCCGGACGTAGTTGCGGACTGAGCTTGGACGCGGATTGACAACCCGGCGATTCCAACCGTGAATCTACAACGAGACTTCGGATTCGGTCGATTTCTTGCCTTGTTCTTTTCTTATTGATGTGTATATGTTTTAGATCTCATTATTATGATGAAGTGGCACTTGAATTAGTTATATTTACATATATATTTCATGTCTATGTGTTTGTGTAATTTATCTATTTGAGTTGCTTGAGGTGCGCCGCCGTCCATTTCCATTCCGCCGTCACGTTCGTGTGCCGCACTAGCAATTGCTAGTGGCGTGCTTGTCGAAGAGGTGCTTGCGACCCTCATTCCATTAGCCTACTCGCCCATCCGCCTACCGAAGCGTGGCATCGCGGACCGTATCCCATCCCGCCTAACGAAGCAGTGCGCTCAAGGCCTGCACAGTTCGATTCCGCTTGCCTACTCGTCCATCCGCCCTTTCGACGCAGCGCGCTCAAGGCCTGCCTAGTCTCCATCCCGCCAAGCGAAGCATTGCATAGCGGCATTGCATAGGAGTAGTTGATAGCTTTTATTTTATTTTCCAAAAGCCAACCCAACTCCCCCGCATTCCATCCGATTTAAGGACTTCAATCTCAAGTCCTTCCTCGAAACCTAACTCCACCTTACTGTGTTCCTCAAGAGACCGACACTCGGGGATTTTCCCCATTATTATTACTTGTGCGACCGGTGCACTTGCCGAATCATCGCATCAAGTTTTTGGCGCCGTTGCCGGGGAACACAGTCGTGTGAGTTTTCTGGAGAGGGAGAATCTGAGAAAGGAGCCCTTCCATTTGTAAATCGCATTTCTTTGTTTTATTTCCTCATTTTTTGTTTTCTTGTTTTTTATTAGGTTGCTTTAGTAATTTTTGTTAGGTGTAGTATTTTGCACGATAGCATTTTGATTTTGAATCGTTTTATCTTTGCACTATGTGGGCACATCTTAATTTCCGTTGCCGTTGGTGTGGAGCTACCTCCCACTCTAGTAATGAATGCCCTACGGAGAATAGTAGGCATAATTCTTATAGCCCAGCATATGGAGCACCGACTTCGTCTGATACTCCATATGGTGCGCGTAAGTCTTATGGCTACTCTGCTGAGCCTTTACCGTCATTCTTCTTTTCGGCTTCAGCACCCGCTGTGCCAAAGAAGCCTGCTAGGCAGTGCCAGTTTTGTCGGAGCACAGATCATGCCCTGAAGGATTGTGTTGCTTATCTTCGCCAATTGGATGAGGATGACGAGCCGGATATCCGGATTGTCCCGAATCCTAACTCTGGCGGCACACCTTCAACATCCGGTTATGTGTCTTTGTCACCTTCACATCTTGAAGGGTATGGCGTTGACACAGTCACCAGATGTGTGGCTGATTTGGGCATCGACATTGCTGAGTCTATTCTTCCAGTGCATCCATCACCTCTAGTGGATTCGATTCTTTCCCCTATTGTGCATACTATACTCGTCTCCGACGACATTGTTGAGGATGTGTCGCAGGATGAGGCTGGCGATCTGAGTGTTGTGCCTATTCCTATGGAGGAGGACAACCTTCTAGGTGAAGAGGAGTTTTCCTCAACACCGGTGGAGGAAGCCCAAATCTTAAGCCTGGCCACCATTGATCCCGCCGAATCTTGTAGCATTGATGACAATGCAAACATTTTTTACTTCCCCAACCTAATGGGAGTGAGACCGGGACCACTCCCCCGATTTCAGATTATTTTTGTCATTCTTCTCTTTTATTTCCTGACCCCCCTTCTTCATCTGAGCCTGTGCAGGTTGAGTCTTCACAGGTACATCAGGAGGACTTGGAGCATGATGCTCAAGTCAATGATGAGAGCATCCTCTCATGTGAGGAGGTTGATCCTCCCTCTGTAGAGGAAGCTCCACTCGTTGCCTTCTCCTCCTGCAGACCTGCTGTGGACGATACCTTGCTGGGCAAGGATAGTTTTGGTGAGATGAGTGAGGACCAGGCCTCCTCCTCTTCTTACTTTCTGTTCCCTCTACCTGTGACGAGCAGGTATTATTATTATTTAGGTAGAGGGGTGACTGCCTTATCTCCGTATCGGTACCAGCTACCGAAACGGATAATGGAGCAGTTACCTGTGCATTTTCTTTTTCATAGGCCCATTAGCTAGAACCGTTTTAATTTAGAATAAGTCGTGCTGGGAGGACAATAACCCCAGTAGTTATCTTTCTTTTCCTGCATTCTTATTTCTTCTAATTATGTTTAGTTAGTAGCACTTTCTTTTCAGTTTTCTTTTGTCTTTTGTTTTTGCGGAGCTGACCCCTGCAGGTATCTTCTCTGGATGGCGGATGCTGCAGCTTAGTCGTGGTTTAAACGCCAATCTTCTGGTATGCTCACTTGCTGAGCATTGGGTACTCTCTTTCCCTAGCCCTATTTTTGATTTTCCTGTCATATATTATGCGGATTGTTTAGTTTAAGTCTGGGGGAGAGTAGTTTTGTTTACCCGCTCACGTGCACTATTGCACTGCATGCTAGAAGATTTCATTTAAAATGTTTTGTTTATTTTCATTGCACACCACATCACCCACTTGAGCGCGTACTCATCTGTTTGCTTGCTCTGTTGTGAATTTAATTCTTCTGCTTATTTGGGAAAGTCTAGGTGATGGCTTAGGACTATGTAGCAGAGTAAAATGTTGACTCCCGTAGTGCTCCTAGTCGAGTGCTCGGTTGCATAGAAATTTGTGTAGATTAGACTTCTTTTTATATTTATGGTTTTATCTTTTTCTATTAGTGTAAATGTTGTTTACTCTACTCAAATGGTGAATCTGGTGGAATCAAACGGTAGTATAGGGATGTGTGTAAACGATCGCTAGACTCGTATTGCTTGAGTCGGGAGAAAGGAGAATCTTTCTCGGTGGCTAGAACTTGCCCCAAGCGATTCTTGAAGCATTGGCATAGGATAGTTCTAGTGCGTGAGAATGACGTAGGCCATTATTTTGGCCCGGTTGAACTTTTTATTTCATGCCTATCGTCTACCCTTGCTAGCCCCTTTGTGCCTACCCTTTTCTTGATTCAGCTCCACATTTATCTCACCAAAGCCTAAAAGCCTAGCCTAGTCGCACACCCAAATCTGAGCTTTAGTTGTAGTCTCATTTACATTTTGGGGGGGTGTTGATTTTGGTGTCTATTCTGTGAATCTGTGGATGTGCTCATTTGAAAATTTTGCTGAAAGAAAAAAAAAAGACAAGAAAAAGAAAGATATAAAGAAAAATGAAAAAAAAGAGGAAAGAAAAATGAGTTTTATTGAAAAATCATGTAGAAATATTATGTATTGGGAGTAGGCGGTGCACACACCTATGTTGCAAAAGTCCAAGTCTGGGGGTGTGGTGCACTTGCATTCGATTTTGGTGCGCGGGTAGTTATTTTTAAAGCTCATTTGGGTTATGTGTTTAAGCCATTTTGTTTATCATTGTTTACCTCACCGTAACCCAAGCCCCATCTCTAACCTAAAGTCCTACCGACTCGCGCTATGAACCAATCTAGTGTCGTGGAGAGAATGTGTCCGGGCAAGCCTATGGTCACCGACACCGATGGATTTCGGTGAAGTTTATCCGGCATCCCAATCTTGAGCAATGCTCATCTCAGCGCTTAGTTTACTTTCTCCATATGCATGACCGAATGATTCACCGTTGTTCACCATTTTGAGTAGTTGTAATATGCTTTTACTCTTTTAGAAATTTATAAACTGTTTTTATAATCAGAAATCTTTTCTACTATTTTTCTTATGCACGTGAGCATGCGACTTCGCATGGTACTCTGTAGTATAATCAATAAGCCATCTACTGTTCTTTCCTAGTTCGCTTAGAATTTGTTTGCTCGGGACGCGCAAACAGGTAAGTCTGGGGGTGTGATGAGTCCTGATCATATACACTTTTATGGACTCATCTGGGCCATCTATTTAGTCTTTTCACTGCACTTTAGCCTTGTTATAGTTTATATTTGATAATCCACGCTAGGTGCACATCTAGGCCCACTTTGGTGTTATTTTCGTGCTTATTGTCATTAG
Organism: Dactylorhiza incarnata; assembly: GCA_033032865.1. Taxonomy (NCBI): domain Eukaryota; kingdom Viridiplantae; phylum Streptophyta; class Magnoliopsida; order Asparagales; family Orchidaceae; genus Dactylorhiza; species Dactylorhiza incarnata. Next base: position 945,376 of record JAWHQI010000078.1, read on the forward strand.
TAGTATTCATGTGCTGTTAAGTGCCACTTTCAGTGGCTAGATCTGTGGTTGTGCGGGAATAGGAGTCGTGCAAGTGTTCCCGGTGCAATTCTGCATAGGAATACTGCGCACGATCGCCGGTTCTATTGCGCACGACCACTGGTCGTGCGCCACTGATCGTGTGCACTTAACCCTTTTTCACGAGTTCTGTTTGGTGCAGTGCGCACGACCACCAACGCCAGTGCGCACGACCACCGGTCGTGCGCCACTGCTCGTGCGCACTTACCATTTAATATCCGAGTTCTGTTTGTTGTAGTGCGCACGACCATCAACTCCAGTGTGCACGACCACCGGTCGTGCGCCACTGGTCGTGCGAACATTTTATTTTATAATTTCTGTCTTTGCAGGCTCCGTCCAGGCAGAGCGCACGATCACAGGATTCTAGTGCGCACGACCATTGGTCGTGCGCCAATGACCGTGCGCACTGTTTATTCCAGCGCCTATAAAATGACCTGCTCGCGATTTTAGGTCAGGCCCCGAATTTTAGACGCCGTTTTCCGCCCGGTTCCGCCCAGATTCGCCCCTCCACCGCCGCCCACCATCTGGAGGTGCTCCGGGCTTGTTCTTCACGCCAATCTTGAGCCGGAGTTTCCTCTCGGCCTCCTCCTTCATCCAAGAGCTTCAAAGAGAGATCTAGCCGCCATTACCATCGAGCAAGAGGAAGTTTGCAACCTCTACCGGATCGTGACACGAAGAAGACGGGTCCATTGGAGAGTCATGACAGCTCTCTCTACCCCGGACGTAGTTGCGGACTGAGCTTGGACGCGGATTGACAACCCGGCGATTCCAACCGTGAATCTACAACGAGACTTCGGATTCGGTCGATTTCTTGCCTTGTTCTTTTCTTATTGATGTGTATATGTTTTAGATCTCATTATTATGATGAAGTGGCACTTGAATTAGTTATATTTACATATATATTTCATGTCTATGTGTTTGTGTAATTTATCTATTTGAGTTGCTTGAGGTGCGCCGCCGTCCATTTCCATTCTGTCGTCACGTTCGTGTGCCGCACTAGCAATTGCTAGTGGTGTGCTTGTTGAAGAGGTGCTTGCGACCCTCATTCCGTTAGCCTACTCGCCCATCCGCCTACCGAAGCGTGGCATCGCGGCCCGTATCCCATCCCGCCTAACGAAGCAGTGCGCTCAAGGCCTGCACAGTTCGATTCCGCTTGCCTACTCGTCCATCCGCCCTTTCGACGCAGCGCGCTCAAGGCCTGCCTAGTCTCCATCCCGCCAAGCGAAGCATTGCATAGCGGCATTGCATAGGAGTAGTTGATAGCTTTTATTTTATTTTCCAAAAGCCAACCCAACTCCCCCGCATTCCATCCGATTTAAGGACTTCAATCTCAAGTCCTTCCTCGAAACCTAACTCCACCTTACTGTGTTCCTCAAGAGACCGACACTCGGGGATTTTCCCCATTATTATTACTTGTGCGACCGGTGCACTTGCCGAATCATCGCATCAAGTTTTTCTATTGTGATAGCTCTAGTGCTATATCCATAGCATCCAACCCAGTCCTTCATAGTAGGACCAAACATATAGAGGTCAGGCATCACTTCCTTAGAGACAATGTTGAGAAGGGTAAAATAACCTTAGAATATTTTCCCACAGACAATCAAAGAGCAGACATCTTCACAAAACCCTTAGATGAAACTAAGCATAACTATTTCATCAACACCTTAGGAATGCTTGATAGTAGTCTGTAACTACCATTGTGGGGAAATCTAAAAGAAATCAGGAAATCTAAGAAAGTATTTGAAGATGCGTCGAATACATATCGATGCACCCTTGAGAAGAACTCAACGTTGGCGTTGATTTCTTCCCGGCAAAGATACATCGATAACTTATCTACGCTCCGTCGAATTGATATCGACGCAGCGCTATGAACACGTCGACAGAATGCTACGTGGAAAAATCTCCACGGAGCGTCGACTTTATATCGACGCATATGTCGACATCAATTCGACGTAACGTCGACTTCTGGCTACAATTAGAATCAAATCCTCACTTCCTCTTTTGACGATTGGATTACTTGATATAACTTGATTTCTGTTTCCTTTCTCGACGTTTCACCTCCTTTAAATTATACTTCTTATTTCATAACATATACTCTCCTAAAACCCGCCAAAACGTTGTCTTCTACCTCTCTCTCTCTCTCTCTCTCTCTGCAACAATGGCACCAACTCATGATCAATCGGCCCTCATCAAAACGATGAACGATGCTCTCGAACACCTAGTAAGTGATTTCCAGAATCGCCTGAATCATTTCGCCAACGAATGCGCTGCCATGATCAACACCTGTGCAGCCAAACTGGCAACCCTCTCTTCTTCTCTTCCCGAGCTAAATGCTCTCATTCAAGAATGGCCTCTGTCGCCAGAAAGGTTTAAATCCTTTGTGCAGGATATAAACCAGGGGGAGAGTTGCTCCAGAAACCCCCCTTGTCAGGTTATCTATCTCTCTTAAAAGCTCAGGATTAATTTCTTTTTCAATTCTACACATTATCTCTACAAGATTACACCAACCTCTTCTCTTATAATAGGCTCCAATCCTCTCCAATCACTCTGACTACACATTCAACAAATACTTTGGAGAGATCTCCTCTTATCACACTGAAGGAGATCATGCTGTGAATTCAACATTTAGAATTGATGCCCCATATACTCAGGGGGAGCTTCCTGTGGTAAAGAACTCAGGAGTTCAGGGGGAGGAAGAAGCAGCCACCTCTGATGACTGGAAGGGACAGATGTGGACTGATGTACCCCTATGTGAAGAAGAGTTTCAGCATCACTCTCCTGGCTTCTCTGCCAGTTACATCAAACTGAAGACACCACTTCTTGAGGACATCCCTTCAGAAGAGCCTGGAAGAGACAAATCTCCCTCTCCACCTCTACCTCTACCTCCACCTCAACTTCCTTCTCTACCTTCATCTCCACCTCTACCTCTACCTCCACCTCAACCTTCTTCTCTACCTCCACTGCTACCTCTACCTCCTCCAATAGCAAAACTCACTAAACAGATCCTACCTAGGCAAAGTCCAGAAGGACATATGAAAAGGAAAAGAGATGCCATTCCCTACAGGCAAAACTTCTCCAAAGAAGAAAGGAAAGAGTATGCAAAAGAAAAGAAGTATAGAAAAGCATGTGAGGAAATAAAAAGATTTGAAAAGATGCATATTATCACTCCTAACAGCCCTGTAAAGGAGTACCATGACCCTGACATGGAAAAGAGGCATGAAAAGATAAGAGAAAGAGAACTGTATGAATATGAATCAGCTAGGAAAGAAGTGGAAGTTAAAAGGAATGCCTGGATGGAAAACATCAACAAGGGAATGACTAAGGAACAAATTCTTGCTGAATCTTCTATCAGAATTCTAAAGAAGTTGTTTGATATTGAAGCTTATCAAAAGAAAAACCCTCAGGCAGGGATCATTCTAGAAAAAGGTCAAAAACATAAGAAGGGTGTAGGGTGTACATAAGATACTTACATTCCCTACAAGAAGCCCAACAGACCTGTAAAATTAGACAAGTGGCATGCCTCACCCTGGAAAGGGAAAGGAAAAATGGCTGAGCTTCCTGAGAAGCAGCAATCAAAAAAGAAAATAGAATATAGGCCCAAGGTTGATGGCAAGGGACCACCTGAGATCAAGCCTACTGAAAAGAAAGTTCAAAACATTACAATTGAGATGATAGATGAAAAGGCAGCAATCATCATCAGCAAAGGCTACTCCATAAATGACACAATCCCTGATGGTGATAAACTATTGGAAAAACTGCATACAATCATCAGGAATGTCCAGGAACGACCTGATAGAGCCATGGGATACATTTTTGATGCTATTGAAAACTTATCTAGGAAACTTTATTCTGCTTTTGTCAACTTCATGTACAAAAAGAAGTTTCTGGTTTAATTCTTGTGAAAGACAAATACTTGTCATATGCTTTCTTATTCTAATTTCTCTTCTGATTATTTAATATATCTCTTATCTTTACAAATACTGTGCTGGGCTAATTATATGCTAGTACAATTTCCCTCTAAATAAGGTTAAGACAAATAGGGGGAGATTGTTGGGAAAATGATTTCTCATAACCCCTGAAAAAGAATTGAATATGAATTCTAAGAAAGGAAAATCAAGGTTAAGTAAATATGCGTCGAATAGTATTCAACGCAACGTCGATGTAGTATCGACGTCCCTTTCAGAATGAGTCGAAGTACCTTTAAGAAGAATTCGACGTATCATATGTCGACATAGCTCTGACTTCTAGTCGACGTATCTTGAGAAGTCGATGCACCTTAGTCGACGCACCTTCCTTATTCTCCTCTCGACGTCCAGCCAGGACAAATTCGACACGCACGTCGAATAGTAATCGACGCACGTCGATTTCTATGATTAATTCAAAAATCGCTAGATCTCTTTCCTTCTTTTATAAATCTGATTTATATGGAATTAATTTATTCTTTATAGCCGTTCTGAATCATTCTTTCCTCTAATAGATTCTTGGCTAAATTGATTAAATCCTTTATGGACATTATTTGAAATCAGATTGAATACTTTCCTTCTATGGATATATTTGTTATGGAAATTTCTCTTTGTTTCTAATACTCTGCCTGCTAATTGATTATTCTCCTATAGTGTTATTTTAATGAACAGAGCTATAAATAACAAGGTGGTCGGCAGAGAGCCACAACAAGTGATTCACCATTTTTTACATTTGAAAAAGAGGAAGAGATCCCAAGTGAAAAGAGAAAATTGAGAAATAGTGCTGCAGCAAAGAACAAGCTTCCTTCTCCTTCTCACTCTGAAGCCATATTGCTGCAAACTCTAATAGCTCTCACAAAAGAGAGAAAAGGGCTACAATCTCCTTCTCACTATAGAAGAGAGATTTCATTCACTACTTCTTGTGCTTCCAATCTTCTTGCTAGGAAGAAGATTCCTTCTTGTCTTTATATTATCTCTCTTTCTTCTTCACCTTTATTTTCACATATTGTAAAAGAGTTTTTAGAATCTCTCTTCAAAAAATTCAGTTGTACTGGCTCTAAGAGTCTCCTTTTCAAAAGACTCAGTTGGTTCTAAGAGTCTCCTTATCAAAAGACTCAGGGTGGTTCTAAGAGTCTCCTTATCAAAAGACTCAGTACAAGATAGTGAATTTCCTACCAAGGGGGTAGAAGAGTGGACTACCCAAAGTTTGGGGAACCACTATATTTCCTTGTGTTGTGCTGAGATTTCTTTTCTTGCATTTATTTTCTCCACTTGTTTAATTCTTGTTGGTGTGTGGGAAGCTCTAATCTATGATCACTACACCCATATATATATAATTGTTAACTTTGCACAAAAATATTTTAAAACTCTATTCACCCCCCTGTAGAGAATTCTAGTGAGGTTAACTGTGCACTTTCAATTCTCCCTTCTCTCTCCACCATATTTGGGGGAAATGGAGCTTTCTCTCTCCTGGTCGAATTCCTTGAAATTGAATGACCAATGCAGTAGCATTCAACCTCCATTAGGTGGTGGACCATCTCAATTGGGTCTATCTCAAGTGGATTGGGTTCAATTTGAGCAAAATAGGTCATTTTGACCTAAATTTAGAATAAGGTTGACTTTGGTCAAATTGACCATTTGGGTTGACCACAGTGGGTGGGTAGTGACCCATTGGACACCCTTAAGGGTTAGAAAGGTCTAGGTAGGGTCAATTTGGCAATGTGAGGGTGAATTTATCCTTAGTAGGGCACTTTTGACCAAATTAGGGTTAGGGTTGACCTTGGCAATTTGGCCTCATTGGCCTCTTTGGTTGACCCCAATGGGTTCCCTGGTACTCTAAGGGGACCCCTAATGAGTTAGGGATGTTATGGTCGAGTAAAATGATCAAGGTGAAGCCCTAAAGTCCAACCCTAGGCTTGGTCTTTGGAAGTTTAGTATTTTCATACCACTTGAGTTTTCTCCTTCTTACCTAAGTTCACCTAGTCATAAGCTCTTCCTATGGTTTTGTCATGACCTAGTCATGACAAAACCAACTTGGGGGGTCTAGTTGTTTGGGGGATGTTACACAATCTCTAAACTCACGACAAGTAAATCTTTGTAGTATCGTGTCAACAAATCAATTATGAAGGAATCACTTTCACTCCATCTTGTGGTAGACTAAAAACTCTTCACGAGCGTGCTAATTATCAAGTTAAGTGCATCTACGGGACCTTACCAGGAGGTCATCCATCCCAATACTACTCCATCCCGAGCATGCTTAACTATATAGTTCTTTCACTTCTCATCACCAATTGAGCTGCAACTCAATTGGTGATGAGAAGTGGAAGAACTCCATAGTTAACCGTGCTCGGGTTGGATCAATTATGGGATGGGTGAACGCCTGGGAAGTCCCCGTGCTGCACACTTAACTATCGATTTTACCTCATCAAAGGGAGGCTGTGGCCACCAACAACCCGCCTGTGGATGCAGAGGGGTTTGGGTGCTTGGGCTACATCCCAATAGCGGTCGCCAGGCGAGGCTGTCGGTGGACGTTGTCCCGATGGTAAATCCAGGGCCTTGGGATGTTACAATAAAAGTGCAATTTTTATTGTACCGTACCAAAACCCTGGACTTACAATCAGGACAACTTCCACTGACTCCCTCGCCTGGCGACTATTACCGGGATGCAGCCCAAGCACCCCAACCCCTCTCAAGCCCACAGGCAGGTTGTTGGTGGCTACAATCTCCCTTTGGTGAGAAGTGATCCAGTTAAGTGCCTCAACAGGGCCTTCCCAGGAAGTCACCCATCCCAGTACAACTCCAGCCCGAGCACGCTTAACTATATAGTTCTTTCACTTCTCATCACCAATTGAGCTGCAGTAGTACTAGGATGGGTGACTTCCTGGGAAGGCCCCGTAGAGGCACTTAACTGGATCACTTCTCACCAAAGGGAGGCTGTGGCCACCAACAACCTGCCTGTGGGCTTGAGAGGGGTTGGGGTGCTTGGGCTACAGCCCGGTAACGGTCGCCAGGCGAGGCAGTCGGTGGACATTGTCCCAATTATAAGTCCAGGGCCTTGGGACGTTACACGGACGATCCTCTGGATCACGTCAATTACTTCGTAATGATCATGCAGATCTACATTGCTCCGAATCAACGTATGTGTCAAGTGTTTTTGACAACTCTGAAGGGGCAGGCCCGCACCTGGTTCCATTCGCTGAAGGAGGGGGAAATAAATAGCTTCTCAGAGTTAACCCAGCTGTTCATCGACCAGTTCATCGCCAACCACCGCATCGTTCCAGACCCATCCCACCTTTTTAGGATCCTCCAGAACGAGGAGGAGACACTTAAAGATTTATTCCTCCGCTTCACCATAAAGGCGCGATAGATTCCTGGAGTCGATCTCGAGCTTCTTCTAGATGTTTTCCTTGGAAGGATCCAAGCGCTAATGAGAGAGACAGTGCCCAGCTACCCCGACCTCTTTCACAGAGTTGAGAAACAGATTGCGACTGACGAGGCGATCGAAGTGCACCGCCGGCAGTTTGAAAGAGGCTTGAAGAGAAATAAGGGGAGTGAACCTCCACCGGTTCCTAGGAGGAACAATGAGTAACAACACCCATCAAGATCGGGTACCTCATCTTCATCAGAGCTTCACTCCCCTCACCACCTCTCAGACAAATGTACTTCTTGTTATATGCAACAACAATGCTCTCTGAAGGCCAAGGCCATTCCCCTTGAACATAGGAGACCAGTCGCAATATTGTGACTTCCAAGCGGGCATGGGAACAAGATTGAAGATTGCACGTGACTAAGGGAGGAGATCAAACGTCTCATCCGGCAAGGACTCCTTAGAGAATTTCGAAAAATACCAGCCCTGGGACAGTCAGCATTGGGCGGGCCAAGGGGTCAGCCCCGAGAATGATCATCCCAAGTGGGATGATTCTTTCCCACACCACGCACATAACCTGCATCAGTTCTATCATTATCTGCAATTTCTCTTTTTATGCTTTCTTTGCTTTTGGTACAATAACTCGTAATTTCAATCTTGCGCGTGAATCTATAATTTCTCATTGTTGTTTTCTGACTTCATCGGTTATGCCTACCACATGAAACAAACATCCAAAGGCTAAGGCCATGACCTTCAGTAATAAAGGGGCCAACCACCCTCCTCACACTGAGCAGCGAGCCTGCACCCTAGGTCACATGGGTCTACCCACCTCAGTGATCAGGTGGGAACATGGTTCCCCCACCAACGAATCTCCTAAGGGTAAGGCCATGACATACGGTTAGAAAGAGGTCACCCCACCCCCACACCGAGCAACGAGCCCATGGACCACGGCCGTAGATGTAACATCCCAAAATTCTGAATCGATTAATTGAACCTTCAATGGGACCTAGCTGGTTCAACAACCTCTTTTGGTGAGCCACTTCGGGGCCAATGAGACATTGTTGACCTGGTGACCCGACGACCCGAGTATAACTTGACTTACCCCGAACCGTAAACTACAATAACTCAATTAGGCTTCTTGAGAAAATGAATCCAGAGAGGATTCCGATCAGTGGTGTTGTACTCGCAAGATCAATACAAACTCAACGATATTCGTTTCGTTACATTTCGATGTATATTTATGAAATGGTCAAAATGAGTTGCCTCGAGCTACGCGGCGCCTCAAATATGATTTTTGACCATATAACCTTAGAATTGATTTATTTAGTGATGTTCAACTCGTACAGTCTATACGAGTCCAACGAAGTCGACTACACTCAATTTTGATGAGTATCAGAGAATTTGGCTTGTCGACCCAGCTTTAAGTAATATTTTCACCTAAAAGTGGAAAATGATTAAATACCTCAGAATCGATCTCGGTTAGTTTCATTACACTCATAAAGTCAATACGAGTCCAAAGGAGTCGACCACGCTCACTCCCAATGTGTATTGGAGAAACTGACACGTCGTCGCGAGTTATAGGTAATTATCCAAAAAGGTGAAATTGAGCAAATGACCTCAGAATTGACCTCAGTGAGTTTCGTTAGACTGGTAACGATAATATGAGTCCTATGGAGTCGTCCGTTTGCAATTCCAATATCGTTAGGGTGTTTTTTGATGAAATTAGGACGCAAATGCTCTGATGAGTGTAATATGAGCAACGAACTCTGAATTGAAATTGGATTGTTTTAATGGATGCGTATCAACGAGACAGTCGTAACAAGCCCATCCAAGACAAATTCCAAAATATCTACAGAAATCTATGAGTGTTTGAATGGAATTCAATCAAGCCTCCTAATATATAACCCTAGTTATAATTATTATAAATACAAATTATAACTTAGGGTGTAGACACTTACCTAACCACCTTGCCTGATCCCTTCCTGCTGTAACCCAACGACGGAAACGAGCGAGCGCAAGCTGTCCTCTCATCCTCAGGTACACCTACTCTTTCACGAGTTTTTCCTCCGGCGAACTCTCCCCTCCAAAGCAAGAATCGACGAGATGCTCTCTCCCTCTTCTGCGGCGAGGAGCAGCACCCGAGGGATCTAGATATGAATGTGTTCTACTTCCTTCTCCTCCATGGATGGCCGACGACATCAATCCTACATGCTACAACATGCCATTTCCTTCTCTGTTAGATCCGGTCGACGATCTCCATGTCGGCCGAGCTGCTCTTCTCTCCATCTTCAATTCTGACCAGCTCCAAGCAACATATCTCCATCTTCTTCGGCAAGCTCCAACCTCTATTTCCAGGGAGTTTCACTCTAAAATGAGCTCTCCTCTATTATCTCCAACAACACACCCTACCATACAGCTCTCAAAACCGTCCATGACTAAATGAGAAGCACTTCCAATTACTCACACAAATAGATGCAAATATTTCTTGTATTGATTTATGGGGGCATTCTGATGAGTCCCAAATATATACACATTTATGGACTCATCTGGGCTGATTTTCTAGTCTTTGCACTTCACTTTAGACATGTTTTCATTCCTATTTAATACTCCATGCTAAGTGCACTTCTAGGCCCGTTTTGGTGTTATTTCTTGTTCATCTTCGTTACTAGTTTTCATGCAGTGTTAAGTGCCACCTTCAGTGGCTAGACTGGTGTTGTATGCTGGATCAGGAGTCGTGCAGGTGTTCCCGGTACAATTCTGTACAGGAACACTACGCACGATCACTGGCTCTATCGCGCACGACCACTGGTCGTGCGCCGCTGATCGTGCGCACTTAACGCCCATTTTATGAGTTCTGTCTGGCTTATCGCACGACCATTTATGACAGTGCGCACGACCACTGGTCGTGCGCCACTGGTCGTGCGAACATTGTATTTTATAATCTTTTTCCCTTGCAGGCTCCGTCCAGGCAGGTGCACGATCACAGGATGATAGTGCGCACGACCACTAGTCGTGCGCCAACGATCGTGCGCGCTGTTCATTCCAGCGCCTATAAATTGCCCTGCTCGCGATTTAGGTCGGGATCCTCGCCGTTTTTCCGCCCCGCTCCGCCGTTTTCGCCCCTTCCGCAGGTTTTTCGCCTCATCCATCGCCGCCCACCATATGGAGGTGCTCCGGGCTTGTTCTTCACGCCAACCTTGAGCCGGAGCTTCCTCTCGGCCTCCTCCTTCATCCTAGCGCTCCAAGGGAAGACCTAGCCGCCATCACCATCAAGCAAGAGGAAGTTTGCAACCTCTACCGGATCGTGACATGAAGAAGACGGGCTCATTGGAGAGTCGTGACAGCTCTCTCTACCCCGGACATAGTTGCGGACCGAGCTTGGATGCGGATTGACAACCCGGCGATTCCAACCGTGAATCTACAACGAGACTTCGGATTCGGTCGATTTCTTGCCTTATTCTTCTCTTATTGATGTGTATGTAGTTAGATCTGTGTATTAAGATGAAGTTGCACTTAAACTAGTATTGTATTTCTATATATTTCATGTTTATGTGAAATGTTTGTTGTTTGAGTTGCTTGAGGTGCGCCCCCATCTAATTTCCATTCCACCATCGTGTTCGGTGCCGCCCTAGCAATTGCTAGTGGCGTGCTTGTCGAAGAGGTGCCGGCGACCCTCATTCCGTTAGCCTACTCGTCCATCCGCCTACAGAAGCATGGCATAGCGGCCCGTGTATTCCATCCCGCCTAACGAAGCAGCGCGCTCAAGGCCTTCATAGTTCGATCTGTTTGCCTACTCGTCCATCCGCCCTTACGAAGTAGCGCGTTCAAGGCCTATGTAGTCTTCCATCCCGCCAAGTGAAGCATTGCATAACGGCATTGCATAGGAGTAGTTATAGTTGTTTTCTTTTATTTTCCAAAAGCCAAATCACCACGTTTCTGCATTCCATCCGACCCAAAGGACTTCGATCTCAAGTCCTTCCTCGAACGTTAACTCCACCTTACTGTGTTCCTTTGAGATTCGATACTCGGGGATTACTCCTCGTTTTATATTACTTGAACGATCGGTACACTGCCGTTTCGTGTCGCAGTCGAGCTACCGCCTATAGCGGTGTGTGAGATTTGCGCCATCACATTCAATGAGTGTTATTTCTAGTTTGATGTATGTTGCTGAAGATCCATCCATTGCAAGAATGGTTCTTGCCCATTCTCTAATCTTGGTGGATATGTTATCATGTCAGGGCATTCCTATTGAAGGCAAAGTACCTCCACCTCTAACAAAGCTGACTACTTAAAGATTTGGCAACATTTAATCAAATATGGCATGTTCGACGGGATCCAACCATGGATGGGAGGAACACACAAATGCCAATTCCGCGGCGATTGGGCAGCGTTCATGGACACCTGTGAGTTCCTTCCCCTCCCACTGGATCTTAGATCTAGGTTTTCTTGCATTTAGAGCTTTCTACTATTAAATACACTTAGGATTCGATTCACCGATGGCGAGAGCAACCTTGTTTCCACACGGCCCTCTCGAAATCGTAGAGGGTCTAAAACCCTATCGTCGGTGACCCTAGAGCCATCCTTGTCGGTTAAGGTGAATAATCTAGTTGAGCCCTCGAAAGAAAAATGATTAGACTAATGTAAATAATTAACCGTCACGTCGCTTATCGTAAATCAACGCAGAACTATAGTGATCCATAAGATTAATTAACGTTGAAAAATAATATTGAATAACGCGGTCGAAATAACGATGATCACGCAGAGAAAAAAATAATATTGAATCACAAAATCAAAATAACAACGATCGCACTGTGGAAATAAGATTGAATCGCGCGGTTGAAATAATGACGATCACGCGAAAAAAAATTGAATCGTGCGATCAAAATAACGATGATCACACAGTGGAAAATAATATTGTATTGCACTACAAAAAAATAAAGTCAAATCTTGTGATGGAGACCAACGTTGGATCATGCTATGAAAATCAATGAAGGATCGTGCTATGGAAATCAACAGAGAATCATGCTTTGAAAATCAACGAAGGATCGTGCAATGGAAATCAATATAGGATCAGGTTATGAAAATCAACAAAGAATCGTGCTATGGAATTCAACAGAGGATCATGCTATGAAAATCAATGAAGAATCGTGTGATGGAAATAAATGGTGAAGTTTGTCGTGAAGACTTACGATGAAGACGTAATCAAGTCTGTTGTTTACAAAGATCAGATATGGTAGAATCGTTGAAGAAAGCTCTAGTATCATCATCGATTTTAATAATATTTCATCAACAATATGATGTCTTCCAAGGACATCGCTGTCTGCCAACAATTGTAGCATATGAGGAGGATAATTCTAAATCCTTATTTAGATTTAGGGATATTAACCCTTGAAGTTAGATTTTGGATGATCGTGGGTGTAAGCAATTATGATGAAAGTAGGATCAGGTGTGAGTAATGATTGCAGTCTTGAGATTATGAATCTACATGACTTTTTCAACAAATTTAGAATAGAGTTTGATTAAGGCGATTACCTATTGAGGTTTGATTGTGGAACATGACTAGATCTATCTTAGAAATATATAAATGTTTACACGTCTAACAGACCAGTCCCTTCCTAAATCACCAAATCAATTCATTAGTTTAATTTAATATTTTTATGAAACTTAATCTAGATTGAAATAGTATGTATTTTACCATACTTAGATATAGTTGTCCATATATAACAAATAACATAATTATGTATTGACAGATATAGAGATAATTGTTTCTCTCGAGAGGGTAAAGTAGCTAGTTGATTGTCTCTCCTAGTTATAATGAATTATAGTATACTCTTCCTGTATGAAATGGTATTGCATGTGTATGTATGTGGTGGGTTGACTGGCCCTGCCTGCGGCACACACCAGATGGTTAGGACATCGACTCATGAATAATGTTATAGTCAAATGACATCGTGCACCCTAGCCTAGCTAGTTTGTTGTTTGTGTATGTGTTAGCCACCTATTGTTTGACATGAGCTATACCTCAGTTCTTTTGTTTATACCGCAAGTTAGGCAAACAATGAGTATGAGCTCGGACAGTCGTACGCAAGACCTAGAGATGATTTTGCTTAAATACTCTAGAAATGGCCAAGACGTGTCACTGCCACCATTTGGCCACGATGGTGGTGCCTGTGGACTTAACCACCCCATGAATAAGTGATCACAATCGTTATTCTGTACTCGATTACGAATGTGTGCTTACGTCTAGACATTATGCATGATGAATCTATGTTGACATATAGTGTGTGTGTGTGTGTGTGTGTGTGTGCATGCTTGGGATGCGATGATAACACATATGCATTTACATAGTGTGACTTAGATGAGTCGGGTTATTAATGGGTTGTGAAACTCCTCCGTTAAGGATATGCTTAGCTTTGCATTGATTATGATGATATACATATAGTTGTGTTTATACCTGATAGTGTAGTTAGATTGCACAATAGCTTTAGATTTTGCACGATCCCAATCATATAAGCTCGTATGAGCATCTTTATATGATTGGTTATTTAAATAGATGTTCTTTAATTATATTAGTTAATGTATATACGAGCGTGCGTGCATTGTGTACACCGCTAGGATAAAAATAAGGATAGATTTACTTATTGTTATCTATTACCGCACTCATTATTCTATTACTACATTCCTTAAAATATGCACTATACTGACACTTACTGCAGGACAACTTACCGCCTCCCTTGAGCACATAGGTGGCTCAGGGGGAGAGGCAGGAACCGACTTAGCATATATGAATAGTATTTGCTAACCCTCAACATTTGTTGACTCCCCTAAGTGTTCCCAGAGCTATGTCGTGGACTTGATGTGAACTTGATGTGGAGATAAATGACATGCAGAGGATCTTTGTTACACTTAACAACATCATCGATCATATAGTTAGCCTAGCAGCTTTATTTAATTTTATATATTAACATTTATCAGGCTTGACATGTTACTTGTGAGCCCCCAGACTTTCTATAGACTATTGTACTTGGATTGTGGGGCCATCATGTCATTGTTGTGGTTGCCTTATATCTCCCTTTATTACTCATATATTTCTGTGATCTACTATGTGGATGTTAGTCTTCTGCTAGTACTTCTTCCGCTACTGCTTATAATAAGCTATGTTTGTCGTGTGATAGTGATTCTCTTAGCACCATCATCGGCTCGTAGCGTTAGGAGAGAATGACGAAAGAGGTTTGAGTTGTTCATACATCTACTCTTATGTTATTCCCTTATTTGATGTGGATTGGTGGTGGTGTGCGTTAAGATCCCCTTGCCGTGCCTAATTTCTAGAGGGGGGGGGGGGGGGGGTCCTACACTATGTTCCCTGAATGAAAACTACCTCTAATACTTTCACTAGGTAGTGCGCTCACCTCAACTACCTTCACTGGGTAACACACTCACATCAACTACCTTCATCGGGTAGCACGCTCACAGAAACTATCTTCACAGGGTAGCGCGCTCACAATAATTACCTTCATCAAGTAGCATGCTCACACTAACTACCTTCACATGGTAGCGTGCTCATAGCAACAATCTTCACCGATAGCGCACTCACATCAACTACCTTCATTGGGTAATGCGCTCACCACAACTACATTTAGTGGGTAGTGCACTCACGACAACTACCTTCACTAGGTAGCGTGCTTATAGAAACTACCTTCACCGGGTAACGTGCTCACACTAACTACATTCATTGGGTTGCTCGCTCACACCAATCACCTTCACCGGGTAGCATGCTCACACTAATCACCTTCACCGGGTAGCGTGTTCACACCGACTTCCTTCAGGTAGCCATTCACAACAAATACTTTCATCAGGTAGCGCTCTCACACCATCTACCTTCATTGGTACTAAGATCGGGTAATGCGCTAATGATTGTAGCAGATGCCTCTGGTGCTTACACCATGTAACAAGTTCACAGAAAGAGCACAACCGCTCAGCATGTTTGAAAAGGGAAGGAAATATCTTGAGAAGTACTATAGAGGGAGTGCGAATAAAGTATTTAAACCCCTTCTTTTTTTCCTTAGATCGTATGATCTTTCTTAGGTTCAGATTATCATCATTCTTAAGCAATCAACACTCATGCCATAGTTCTAAAGAATATGATAATGTAAATCATATGGAAAGAAAAAAGAAAGGGCAAGTAATCAACACAGACGACACAAAGATTTTTATAGTTGTTCCCCAAACTGGGTACGTCTACTCTTTTGTTCTTAAGAAAGATCCACTAAATAGTGTGGGGATTTTGATAAGGATCCCTTAGAACCACTTAGAGATTTTGATAAGGTCACTCTAAAACCAATGAGTTATTGATAAGGTCTCTCTAAAACCAGGGAGTTGTTGACAAGGTCTCTCCAAAACCAAATGAGTTGTTGATAAGGAAGCTCAACCGAAAATAGGAGTTGTTGATAAGGTCTCTCATAAACCAGGTAGAATTTTTGATAGAGATTTTCGGGCAGGATGAATGAATTTCCACAAGATGTCCTGCAGTAGCAATCTCTGAATAAACTGATTTGTTGAACAAGGTATGGATTCAGGCTTCTTCTTATTGATCAAGATTCTGGAGGAGGAAATTGAATCTTGATCTTCAGCAATGGCCCTTGATACAAGGGCTTCTTCATTTGAATCTTATGATAAAGGTTTAGATTCTTCTTGAACAATATGTAGAGTTTCCGAGAGGAATACTCCTTCAGTATGTGTGCGAAGCATTGACAGAGAGTTGATCTTCCTATGCTCAATGACCAACCATTATCAGTCTCTTCTCTTCGATCAACTAATTTCTCTTATATACGCCTTCATTTTAAATCCCTTCCAAAACTGCAGCATTAAATGCTCTGGAAGAATCATTCCATAGACATTGATATATTACTTAAAAAGAAGACTAACACCTGTATTTTATGCATGATTTCTGCCGTGACAAGTTCTGAGAAATGAACATTTGAGGCCTTCTAAGATGAGGTAGAAGATAGAGTTGTATTGAAGCTTTGTTTCTATGAGACATCTCGACATTTACTCTGAATAGTAGAAGAGGAGACTTCACAGTTATCGGAGTAGTCAACGTCACTTTTGAGAATTCGACTATACTTTTGGATAATTCAACGCCGCTTGGAGATTTCAACGCTACTTTGAAGAATTTGATGCTACTTTTGAGAATTCTACACTTCCTGGAGATTTTAATGCAACTTTGAAGAATTCTGCGTTACTTTTGAGAATTACATAGATTTGACTCAAATTACCCTTCTATACAACATGACTAATAACCTAATTAATCACTCTTTAAATTGTATAACAAATCAAGAGGTGGGTTTTTCCCAAAAATGTTCACGTGTGCGTATCTCTACAACACGTTCATGTTCGCCCAACCGGTCAACACATCCATATGCGTGCAGTTCTGCAACACGTTCATGTTCGCCCAACCACTCAGCACATCCATATGTGCGCATATCTCAACAAGTTCATGTGTGCACATCTCTGCAACACTTTCATGTTCACCTAACCGCTTAGTACATCCATACGTGAGCATCTCTCAGCATTTTCACATGTGCGCAACTCTACAACACATTCACATTCACCGAACTGCTCAACATGTCCATATGTGTGCATCTCTCAACACATTCACATGTGCGCAGCTCTGCAACACATTCACATTCGCCCAACCGCTCAGCACGTCCACATGCGTGTAGCTCTCAACACATTCACATATGCATAACTCTGCAACACATTCACATATGCCCAACCGCTAAGCACATTCATATGTGCGCAACTCCATAGGACGTTCACACACACAACTTTCCAATCGACGCTCCGCCGCTCAACTAAAAAAGGAGCACTACTCCCCAAACAAAGCTCATGCAACTTTCTAAAGGACCCAACGTCCCCTGATCGAAAAGAGCATGTTCCTCTCCGCAGTCATTCAGGAATATCATTCCCCCACATATCTAAAACAGACACATCATCCTCTGATTAAAGCAACGCGTACGCAGCACACATTCGTGAACATGCCCATTTGTGGCCGCACGTTCCTAAGCACACCTCCAATTAGCAGAGCGACAACCACTGATAAAAATTGGCTCATCCTCTTACGTCGAGCAACGAGCTCACAAACCCAGGTGCCGACCTCCGGAGCTAGCGCTGAGTAGCAAGCTCATAATCGAGCGCCGACCAGAGTTTAAGCCAAGGAGCGAGCTCAAGACTTAAGCGCTGGTTTCTGGCATCTACGTAAAGTGGCAGCTCATAACCTCATATGGTGCGATGATTTGCCCGAACAAACTCCCGAAGCGACCTGCATGAAAGAGCGATTTCAACACATAGATCAAACAAACATACCCACACATCCGAAAATATTTGACCGTCACGGTAAAGTTTCCGAGGTCGTATTCTAGGAATAGCAGCCTCCTTAAATTTTGGGGCATTTTATAGGGTTTTCCAAAAATGTCTCAGTCGAGCCATAGACTTTTTATTGTGACCTCGACTGGGTAGCCAAAACAATTCCAGGAGGCTCATCCTCACATGATTCTGACTCAGTTTGGTCCTCCAAACGGGCGTTGGAACGTGCAAGGATCCTGACCACAAAAGATACGTGCATGTACCCGCAGGATAGGTGTACAAGCCGCGCACTCCTGCATGCACGCGCTAGCACACGACGTGCATAAGTGCAATGTATGCATTGTGCGCGCACTAGTGCACCTCTATGCGCTTGTAGCACGTGCGCCAGCACAGCGCACTCCTCGTGCACCCCTCCTATAACATCCCTAGAACAATTAGGCCCCATAAGATGCATTTTGTCATGACATTGCTTTAAGAGACCAAAATGGCCCTAAGAACCAAGGTGAATAGATGAAAATCACTTTGGTGTGCAAATAGTCAAATTTGACTCCAAGGTTTATGGCTTGATATCAAACTTCAAAATGACAAGATGACCCAACGCACTCCTCCTAATCCCCCTAGGGAGTCCCTTGGGTCAGTTAGGACCCATTAGGGCCAACCCAATTGACCAAATTGACCAAAGTCAACTCTACCCCAAGTAGGTCAAACCACCAAATTTAGGGTCAATTAAGGCTCAATTGACCTAATTGACTTCCCCCAAGTGCACCTAACCATCAAGGGAGGGCAAAGGAGTCAACTTTGACCCATTGGGCCACTCAATTTCATCAATTTGACCAAAGTTAACCATTGGTCAACATCACACCAAATTGGCCTAATTAGGCTAAATTGACCCAATGTGGGTCCGACCATTGCCCAATCCACCATTTCTTGTGCTCGCGGACCCATGAAAATCATTTGGGGTCAGCTCACTCATCAATTTGACCAAGTCAACTCAAAAGTCAAAACTTGGTCAAATAGGCCTAAATTGGGCTTATATGAAATTTAAACCAAATTCCCATGGGCTAAGACCCACAATAGAGGCCCATTATGAAGCCCAACCACCAATTAACATGCTTGCCCCTCTAAATTTGAAATAGGATGACATGCAAGGCATGAATTTGAGATTCCCCCAATTTGGAATGAGACAAACCCATGAATTCATGGGGAGAGCTCCACTTGGCACTCCAATATTCTTCCAAAGCTTCCCTCCGAACTCCCCATAACTTTTAACATCAATGCCTTGCTGCCATGTGGCCAGGTGGAGGCAATTTTTAGAAATCTCCCTTTGGCCGAGAGCTCCTTGTTGGATCTGTAGGCGCCCTTAGAGGGGGGGGGGGGTGAATAAGGGTCTTAAAACTTTTGTTATATTTTGAATGACTTGAAAAGCTAAGTGATTAAATAGTGCAAAACCAAAACAAATCAAGTGAAATAAAATAGAGACATGATTTTATTAATATGAAATGTAGGATTACAAAACTCGATTTCTTATGATGCTAGAAATCGGAGGCGAATAGTAAAAAGACTTTTCATTTTCTATCCCGACTCATATACCCACGAACCGATGACTTTAGCCTATCCTTCCCCGGATACGACCTCAAGCCGCTCTAGCCAATCTTTCCCCGGATATGGTCTCGAGCACCCCCTAGATCTACACACTAGACCTAGTCGCTAACACGAGGCGAATTTTTGCCCTAAGTCCTACCCAGACCTAGTCGCCAACATGAGGCGAATTTCTACGCGATTATAATAATAAAGAGACAACAACAATATAAAAAACTCCCTCTATATGGATCTCTGAAGATGTAGACGAAGACCCGCAGAGTATAATCATAGTCGATGTGGTCTTTCATCACGATGTTGAAGCATGTTGAAATCTTCTCCACCGATCTCCTTAAGCCTTCATGGATTTATGGGAGTATCTCTCCGAAACTTCCTCTATATGATGTGGCATGAAGCTCTAGAATTTAGGGGTGTAAGAGGATGAAAAATACGGAGCCAAGGGGTCCTTTTTAGCCTTGGAGCCAGCGCCTGCGCTAGCGCTACCGCCAGCGCTATTCCGGATTAGGAAACATTCTCCGCGTGCGTATCTTCATTCCAAGGAAACCTTTCCAAAAATCCTTTTATGCTCTGCTCTACCGCCTGGCGCTATTTCCTTCTATACTTGCATCCTGAACTTGCCTAAATAGAGTTAGCGCCCGCGCTAGTGGCTACCACCGGCGCTAGTGACCATGCTAGAATTTTGGCTTCAAACTTGGGGGCAACCTTCTTATGTTATCCTTGAGTCATGTGACATTGTTTCCTGCACACTTAAATACACAAGATCAAATACACATAGGATTTGTTATTCTCAAACCTAGGAGATGAGGAAGACCATGTTCCAACAAACTCCCTTTTTTGATAATAACAAATCCATTAATGATAAATTAGAGCATTAATATATAAAGCATGATGAAACCAACTTGTGTGTGCGTGTGAGTGATGACTTAGGATAATTGTCATATTTGGTACTTAGAATTGCTCCCCCTAAATGCATGATCCCTCTATGTGAATGCTCCCCTTATATGTAAGCTATCATCTTAATCATTAATCATGTTAGTTTTCCAATTTGATAGCATTTTTATTTATCATGTTAGTTCTCCCCCTTTTGTTATTAGCAAAAGTGGGTTAGGGTAGCAAGAGACATAGAAAGAGGTTTTTTGATAAAAAAAGATAAGGCATGATCGAACTTTTTAGAGGAATTTAAATGATAAGGAGTTTTTAGCATAAAAATTTTCATAGAAATAAATCAGAGTTTTTAGCATAAAAATGATATTCATGTTTAGAACAACCAATATAAATTTTACCAAGCAAGTCTATCACTTATTGAAGGAAATGAATTTTGAGATTCAAGTGATGATACACACAAAAGAAAAGACTTTATGTAAGCATGAAAGCGCAAGGTAAATAATTATATGGTAATGATGCGGAAGACTTATAGAAATACAAGAAATATCTTTTTGTAATCATGATGATTCATAAGAAGAAAAAATTGAGTTTAATTTTCAAAAAGCAATATGTGTTTGTAAATCATTATACATTTAAAATCTTTAAGTTTGACAATAAAGTAACCAAGCATGAAAGAAGGATATAAAAAAAAACTACTACAATGTTATTATAATTCACAAATTCAAAAATACCAAACATTGTAGATAGCATGTTACGTTATCTAGTGCATTATATATATAAAGAGAGTATAAAATTAGCATTAGGATCCAATACTTATGAGAAGAAGTGTTATGGAAGATAATGATGTGCACATAAGTGTATTTTGAAGAGAGTAAACAAATGATTTAATTAAAAATACAAGGCATATGTAGAGTAAAGTGCACAATAAAACACAAATAATTTTACTTTCACACACTTCAATGCACAAAGAAAATGTACAAATACCAAGGTGTTTTGCATACACAATGCTCATGAAGACTTATCAAGGTGCAAAGTAGTGCTTGGGGGATCATACACTTTATTTTTCAATATTGATATTTTTGTGATCCAGTGTACTTAAGAATAAGTGATGTAAAAAAAACTGAAAGGTTTGCACAAGACACTTTACTATTATTTCCAAGGTGCTCAACCTCACAATGCTCATTAAGACTTATCAGGAGGTTCAAGTAGTGCTTGTGGAGTTATATTTTTCAATTTATTTTATGATTTTTTATTTTGTACAAAGTTCTCCGAATACACTTATTTTGCAAACCAATGAAATTTTGAAAGCACAACCACTTTTCTTAATTTTTAAAAGTGCAAATGAAAGTAGTGTAGGTAAGATACTTGTGCAGATTTAATTCATTATACAATTACAATACACAAGCAAGCATTCTTAGATTAAAAAGCACATGTAGACTTTTCCAAAGTAAGTGAATAAATATCATTATCAACCATAAAACATTTACTCATACTTAGAGGCATGATAAGGTTGGTTCTACACAACCTTTTTATTACAATTGATTCACATGTGAGTAGATATATCAAAGCATGATAAAAACAATGTTCAAAGTAGTTTGAAAAGATGAATTGCAACATTGTAGAAGGTATAAATGATAGATTAAACCATGCTTGATATTAATAATAAAGTCCATACTGTTTTTTTGTTTTAAAAATTTGTATTTGATTTTTCAAATGTCACACAATGGCATAAAGATAAAACTAGGTAGTACATATAAAAGAACATATTTTTATTGATTTTTCAAAATTTCAAAACACCAAAAAATTGGACACTCGAGGTAGCGTCGGCGCAAGCGCAAGCTGTTCATAGCACGCATCATCAAAATATAGAGGGGACTAGTTTATACAATCAACAACATAAGGAAGTAAAAAGAGAGTAAAGGAGTCGACCACATCTGAAGCCTTGCCGAAGATTCATGGTTGGAATCACTGGGTTGTCAATCCGCGTCCAAGCTCGGTCTTCAACAGCGTCCGAGGTAGAGAAGGGCTGTCACTTCCTCCCAATGGCTCGTCTTCTTCGTGTCACGATCCAATCTCCTCCGATACACGATCTCCTTGCTCGATGTTGGTGATCTTTAGGCTAGGAACCTCTCCTTGGAGCTCAAGGATGATGGAGGAGGCCTAGGGGGGTGGAGAACCTGTGGAAAGGGCGAAAACGGCGGACTGAACGGAGTTCCCGATTGTAATCCCGCCCTAATTCGCGAACAGGATATATATAGGCACTGAAATGAATACTGCGCACGGTCATTGGCGCACAACCAGTGGTCGTGCGCACTGGAGTTCTGCGATCGTGCGCGCTACCTGGGTGGAGCCTGAAAGGAAAGAAATTTATAAAATACATGTTCGCACGATCGGTTGCGCACGACCCGTGGTAGTGCGCACTATCGTAAATGGTCGTGCGATAAGCCCAAACAGAACTCATAAAATGGGCGTTAAGTGCGCACGATCAGTGGCGCACGACCAGTGGTCGTGCGCGCTGGAGCCAGTGATCGTGCGCAGTATTCCTGTACAGAATTGTACCGGGAACACCTGCACGACTCCTGTTCCAGCATACAACACCAGTCTAGCCACTGAAGGTGGCACTTAACACTGCATGAAAACTAGAAACGAAGATGAACAAGAAATAACATCAAAACGGGCCTAGAAGTGCACTTAGCATGGAGTATTAAATAGGAATGAAAACATGTCTAAAGTGAAGTGCAAAGACTAAATAATCGGCCCAGATGAGTCCAAAAATGTGTATATAATTGGGACTCATCACACCCCCAGACTTACCTGTTTGCGCGTCCCGAGCAAACGAATTCGGCGGATTGTGAAAATGGTAATTAACAAAGAAAATTACACAAAGGAGTACAATGCGAAGTAACAGAAGCATGCAAATAGAAATTTAGTAAAAAGAGATTCTAACTATGCTGACTAATTTACGAAAGCATTCGAGCGTAAGTAGAGATTTAGTTATACTCAGTTGGTGAATTATGAAGAATTCGAACGATCATGCCCGGTGTGAAAGTAACAAGACATTAAGGCGGGTGTTGCACAAGGTCGGGGTTTAGGAATAACTCCGCTGAAATCCATCAACGTCGTGAACCATACGCTCGCCCGGTCACACTCTCTCCACAACGTTAGCAAACTCACAAGTTAAATCGATAGGACTTTTAGGATTAAGTTAGGCTTAGGTCGCGGCGTGATATTCAAGGATAAAATTGAAGGCGACGCAACCAAATTGAGCTAACGGAACGCTGCACCACACAAAACCAAAAGCAATGCTCGTGTGACACACCCCCGGACTTATCATGAAAACTAGGTGTGCACACGGCCTACTTCACAATTACCAACAGATTTTCTATTTAGCTCGGGAGGATTTCTTTTCAATACAATTTTTTTTTAGGTTTTCATTTCAACAACATATATATTTTTTTTCTTATCCTCCGGTTGGTTCATAATCAGGAAATAAAATTTATTTCTTCAACACATCACAAAGATTCCAAAAATCACACCAAATCAAGAACATGAGTGCAGATAAACATCTATTTGGTTGCGAAAGTGGGCAAAGCTTCGGGCCTTGGTGAATGAAGAGGAGCTGAACAAAAGAGTGGTAGGCACAATTTTGGCTTGCAAGGGTGAGCGAAAAGGACATGGAACGACAAGGCTCAAACTAGCCAAAAGGTGGCCTACATCACGTTTAACTCGACGAGCCGCTCTCGCCCATGCTTCGAGAGTCGCTTGGGGCAAGTTCTTAGACCACGAGAAAGGTAAACCTTCCTCCCGACTCGAGCAACACACGACTAGTGCTCGTACACACACAACACCGGGTTATCGCCAATTTCATTCACATTCACCATTTGAGTATAATAAATCTAAAACTACGCAACAATACTAAACATAAATTAAATGCATAGAAACAATCTAGTTATACTCAAATTCTTTTGAAGCATGCGGATGCGACTAGAACACTGCTCGAGTCAACATCGCACTCGAAATAGTAATTCCTAAGCTAACACCCCAATTCACATTCCTAACCAAAATAGTTTATTTGGAAAACAACACAAATAGGAAAGCGCGCGCTCATGTGGGTGAAGTGGTGCATGAAGCGTGGAATAATGATGATGG
Organism: Dactylorhiza incarnata; assembly: GCA_033032865.1. Classification (NCBI taxonomy): domain Eukaryota; kingdom Viridiplantae; phylum Streptophyta; class Magnoliopsida; order Asparagales; family Orchidaceae; genus Dactylorhiza; species Dactylorhiza incarnata. Next base: position 969,760 of record JAWHQI010000078.1, read on the forward strand.
TACAGAAAAATATAAGCACTTCTAGCATGCGGTGCAACTCGTACGCATAGTGGATAACACATGCTCTCCCCCAGACTTAATCTACACATTACATCACAAAACTGAAAGCTAGGAGGGAGAGGTGTTACCCAATGCTCAGAATTGAGCATACCGAAAGATTGACATTAATTTCGTGCACAATCCACAGCATCCGCCAACACGAAGTACAAAGCACACCTGCAAACTGTACAACTAAAAGCAACAAAAATAGATAAAAACTGAATTGAAATAAGTTAAAAAAAATAAAAACAGCAAGTCTGGGTTGTCACCCATGGAGGTGAACCAGTTCCTGCGAATAAGATTAGGCAAATGCGCACATAACAGAAGGGACGAAATATGAAAACAAAATTCACAAAATGATGCCCAGATGAGCATCCAGAGTCAAAGTGTTATTATTACAACAAAATAAAGTAAGCTCATACGACTCGAAGAGACATAAAAAAAAAATAAACAGCAGCAAGAACAAGATAAGACTGAGGTTGGCCTGCACACGGGGTGGAAAAATCACTCGTCGTCGCTGTCACTATCTAAAACAACGACGGACAGCGGAGGTCTGGATGAAGATGCGGCACGGCCAGGAGGTGGGGGTATATTCAGTCCTCCCCGCAAGGCTTGCTGATACACGAAGTCCGTCAGCCAATACTGATTCGCTTCCAAGTCGGAAAGGCGCTGGTTGAAGCTTGGGACCTCCGGTGCTCGTGAGGAACTACCCTCCTCCTTGTGTTTCCGCTCCGGCATGGATGACTGACGCCGCTGCTGCGGGAGGGCTATCTCTCAGTGAGTGGTCGGCGGCTCAGCCGGCTCTCCGTGCTCCTCATCAACTTGCCTCTTCCTAGGCGCATCACCTGGCATCACGACCACAAAATGCCTGCTACTCTTCTTCCCCACAACCCGCAGTAAATGAAAGCTCACCATGGTGGCCCTGGTGATGAAAGAGGGTGCAGTTACCTGCACCATCGGAGGCAGCTGACTCCAAACCCCCAATCCCTTTGCAATGCGAGTGATATAGTATGCACCACCAATGGCACCAGTGAGACCGTAGGTGGCCTCGTGATGGAGGAAGAGAGCGAGCAAGTAGCCCAGATGCAAGGGATGCCGGAATTCCATACTATATAAGCAAGTCAAATCTTGCCACCCCACGACATTCTGACTGAGAGCTCGGGCGACAAGAGAATGACTAAGAATGTGCTGCAGGTATCAGAGAGCAGGTGCGACAATCCAGGTGGATTTGCTCTTCCTGGCTACATACTCTTCGTCACGACCTGTGAGAGCACACCACGCGGCACGCGGGGTGACGTCGTCAGGGAAGGAGATACTCGTACTCGAAAAATCAATCGCCGCAGCCTCCTCCTCAGTGTAAAAACCTGCGCTCACCGCCAACTCCGCCAGAGAAAGAGTGAAGACTCTCCCCATCATTCGGGAAGAACATTTTCCTGGACGTAGGCCGCAGGGCAGCAACTCCCACTCGAACGTTGCGAGAAATTCCAATGTGAGCTCCCGGTAGCCGAGGTCATCACACTCAAACACCCTGCTCCAGTGATCAAATGAATAACGAAGGCGGACGGCCTCCCCCAACTCGCCATTGTCGCTGATAGAATTAAGCTCGTTCCAATCGACTAAACGTTGGGACAGAAATGGCTTCTCCTTCAGTGAGTTGTATCGCCGTGTGTGCGAATCCTTGGAAAAGGTGGCCATTCGAGCAAGGATCTGAGCTGGAGAGGCGGAGGAACGGCCAGAGCGGTGGTAGGCCTTGGCGAAATGGCGAGCACTGGAACTCATGGTGGGGTTAGGGCAAGCGAAGGAGGAAGAACCGAAATGGGCTCACCGGAGGGAGGGAGGACGCACGATCGGCGAGCACCCAGCGGAAACGGCGCACGAACAATAGCGAGAGGACGACGGGAGCGAAGACCTAGGATGCGCACACAGGGCTCGGGAGAACCGGTTTTTATAAAGAAACTGGGCCGATCGCACGATCAATGATCGTGCGCGTTAAATAATGCGCACGACCATCGATCGTGCGCGAAGGAAATTTTCTGGCGTCCATGTCACAACCCGCATTTTCTCAATATTTAAAATATTTCAGAGTGAGAGAAAATACGCGCCGTGATGCCACGCCGTGCAGGGGACAACTGCAGACGCTCAGGCAAACTCCTAAATCTAATGCTCTTTCACGAAAACACATGTTATTATGATAAAACAATATTTAAGTTTAAGTCGAGAACCGTGTCCCTCGGTTCAGTGGATCAACTAGTCCACTAGTAAAAGTATACGTAGTCGCAGCGGAAAAATATTTAATTCAATTCTTTTATGGTCCTATTTTAGCCCAAAGGCCTAACATACAGCTAATGTTATGCATGACTCTAGATTTATTATAAGTAATAAAAGGTTTTATAACGTTCAAAATATGGTGGTTTTCAGTTAAAGATATGCGATGAATCTAAGTTAAATGCAGCTTTTTATATTTAAAGTAACTAACATGCATCCTAACATAAATCCTTCCCAGAGAGCAAGTGTAAGAACTAACAGTAGGTAACAGCAATAAACACTAGAAAGCAGTCTAACATCCAAGACAAAACACTATGGGCGTCAACAAACAGACACAAACCCATAGGGGCAAAACTAGCCAGAAAGACAAAACTACCTCACAGAAGGAGGTGGAACAAAAACTGCCACTACCTGCAGCACAGAACCTCGAGCTCTACCTGACGAACCTGCTACTGCTCTGAACCTGAGGCATTCAAAAGAAGAACACCTCAGAAACAAGTTGTAAGTGGTGCAAGAGAGCAAAAAAAAATTAAACAAACCTCCAAGTAAACGGGAGGTAAACCAACAGCCTGCAACAGATGTCAGTACTAGAGTGCATAAACAGGGAAGAGAAACCAGCTAAATAGCTAAAATCAAGAGAGTTCACTAACAGAAGAAAAAGAAATGCATAGCTATATATATATATATATTTACCAGATTTCAATTTCATATTCGTATTCAAATTCATAAGAGACTGATCAGCTCAAATTAAACGGGAGCGGTTACCTACCTCCGCTACCCAAAGCCCAAAACCAGGTGGGGGTGCCACTAGACCCAACCACCCCAAACACGACTACCGTGCAAGGCTATAACATTTCCCCCATTGTCCCCCATACACAACTACTGTGTAAGGCTAAAGACAACGGATCTTATTAATTAAATTTCAATTAAACACGGGATGCTGCCCGAAAGGATAATCACTAGGATGCCCTAAGAGATAGGGTCACAACAAGGTAAACATTCATCCAATACTAAACATAAGAGAACTCATAGGTTGCTTTAACCACAATGAGTACGAGATTTCGAAGAGAAGAAGTAATCAAAATCAAGGGCACAAACGAGCACAGACAAAACTTGCACACTCTAGAAGATTCAACGGCTTCATGAGGGGAAGAGGGGTCCAAGTATAGGTATAGGATTCCTTGAGAAACAACTAGGAGAGAGAGAGAGAGAGAGAGAGACTGGTAAAAATTCTCGAGAAGGACGTTTCTCGAGAACTAGACATGCATCTCTCGAGAGGGGCAAAGATTTCTCGAGAGGGGCAAGGATTTCTCGAGAGGGGCAAGGATCCTCTCGAGAGCTAGGCTAAGACAAATTCTCGAGAGCAACAAGGGACTTCTCGAGAAAGGCGGGGTTCTCTCGAGGGCTGGGCTAAGTCAACTTCTCGAGAAAGACCAATCAGTGGATAAATCGGGGGAAATCATTTTAGAAAGTCAGTTACTGGGATAACACTATTAACCTCAGTGTCCTAGACAACACCCGAAGACATAGGTCATACGGACGCACGAGGATTCCGAGTCATACAGAGAAATGTGAAATCAATCGATCGACAAGTAGGATACATGTAGTCTGTTGAGGAGACGCACACGTCGAACAACAAACCAAGCAGATGAACTCAAATAAACAGTCAAGAGACTTATGCAAGAACCATTCAGTTAATAAGGAGAACGACGATCAGACACAGACTTGATTCAAATGAAGTGCGATCGACATGGACTTAAATCAGAAAGACTCGGAGGTTCAAGACAGGGGCAAGACATACAGTCAAGATGGGACCTATGCATGAAGCCAAGATAAGCACAAAACACATGACAAACTGAGTGGAGGAAACATGATTTAATCACAACGAGGTTCAAAACTGTGATGGAGGGCAACCGGGCTAGACTCCACGGGAGTTGATAAGCAATGGCCGGACAAAACCCAAATACCCAAAGGCGAGGTAAGTCTGGGTGATAAATCCATGAACACATGGCAGAGCAAATCCCAATAGAATTAAAGTTCGACAAGGGATGAGATACTAGATGAGCCTGCAAGACAAAAAAGGCGAATCGGGATACAAGCGCGAAGCCCTCGAGTGAGGATAAATCGTGTCAACGACACTAAGGGCAAAACGCCGCGACGCAGGGTTAGCCAGACGATAAGACATGGAGTATAATCATCAAGAGCGAAAACACATACTTAACCCGAAAACCCCGGGCAAAACTTGATTTACGCATAGCCGATTCAAACCAATCGGTTAGGGGAAACATGGAGTAAACGTCCTCCGAGCCAACGAGCACTTCAAGACTCAAAACCGCATTTCGGAGAGCTATAGCGAGCATAGACCTATAATTAGGCAAGTAGCAACGGGAATAAAAAATAATAACTCCTCAAACGAGTTTCCTTACTTAGGCTTGGGAAAGATATTTTGAGAGTAACCTCAAACAAAAGAGGCAAAACACAATGTTAATATTGAGAAACAATGTTTTCTTCACAGTTAAGAGTGCGAGAAAACGAGCAAGGGGACGAACACCACTTGCCTCAAATCTTCACGAACGGTCTCCGAAACGCGCCACATCGCAGATCGGGGCAAGAGAAGGCACGGCGAGAGAGGATCTACAAGAAGGACGGCCAAACGGAGGTCAAGACCAAAAACCCTAACGTCAAACGTTCACGAAACGAGAAATACTTACCGCACACGCGTAGATCTCGGCGAGAGCGTTCCAAAACCACTCTCGGGTGACGATTTCGAGCACCGGAGCTCCGTCGGCGGCCACCGGAAGTCTCACGAAAAACTCACGCCGCCATGGTCGCTCACTGGTTCGATCTTGACGGAGGAGAAGAAGTTGGGATTTGGCTCTAGGTCAGAATATAATACATATATATATATATAACCATTATATATATAATTTTTTATCCATACATATATATATATGTTTATAATAAAAAATAACTTAATTATTTATATAAAGTGTAAGTTAAAAGAGAGGGGGGGAGACCCGCCGGCGGAGCAGAGGAAACATTAAACGGACAGGCTCTCGAGGAGGAGCTCGAGAGGGTATAGAGCTCTCGAACAGATGACTAGCTCTCGAAGGGATGCTTTCGAGGGGTGGGAAGGTGAATAGGAACCGGGCCATTACTGTTCAAACATTAGTTTTAAATGAAATTACTATTCATTTATTAACTCTTAATTAATAATTACAATAATAATATTTAATATCCTTTTATATACATAAGGAATTTACACACCACAAACAGAGGGCTAAACGCACACCGAAACTGACGAAACTCGCACCGTAGGAGAATGTCGACGCTACGAACCCAACGGCGAAGTCGGAATCAAAATCCGACGAGCGGATCCCGGGATATTCTAGTCCAAAGATAACGTAAACGATAATCCTAACAAAACTTCGGAAATTCGCCGAGGCTCCAAAATAGCTCGGATCACGACCAAAATTGACCGGCGAGTTCGTAATAAGATAACTTAACTTCCTAGCACAAAATTTCTTGATTTCGATACGAATTACAAGATCTGGTCAGCTCGACATAACATGCGAGGAAACGCACTACCGTAACGCCCTTACGTCAAAATGACATCATCACGGATTTAAATAAATCCCAAAAATTCAGGGGCGTTACAGTCCAGCTTCTTCATGAAAACTGAATCCACCGCGCCCTATGAGCGTTCCAGGGTCCACCGCGCATGAGGGGCCAAACGCAGCCGTAATAAAAACTAATTTAAAGTAAGAAAATAGAGTCGACAGGAGAACAATGCAAATACGAAGAAAAAGATTAATCCTAGATAACTGTTGGGCTACATGTCCCCCCAACAGGACTTATTTAAAAGTTTTAGATGTATATTAACTGATAGGCGTATGATAGTGAAAATGAACAGGTAACTGTTCTAATACGCGTGTCGGTAGCGGGTACCGATACGGCGACAGAACAGTTACTCCTCTACACAGATGATAATACCTACTTAACGCAGGTAGAGGAAACAGAAGATAAGAAGAGAGGGGGGTATCCTCACTCAACTCACCAAACACATCCTTGCCTAGCAAGGTGTCGTCAACGGGAAGACAGCAGGAGGCGAAGGCAATGAATGGAGCTTCCTCAATGGAAGAGGAGTAATCCTCCTCACATGAAAGGATGCTCGCATCATTGACTTGAGCAAAAAGCTCCAAGTCCTCCTGAAGTACCTGTGAAGATTCAACCTGCACAGACTCAGATGAAGGAAGGGGATCAAGAAATAAAGAAGACGAAGAACATAAATAAACATCAATCGGGTGAGTGATCCCGGTCTCACTCCCATCAGGTTGGGGAAGTAAAATAATGTTGGCATTGTCATCAATGCCGCAAGGTTCAGCAGGATCGACAGTGGCCATGCCCAAGATTTGGACTTCCTCCACCGGTGTTGAGGAAAGCTCCTCTTCACCTAGAAGGTTGTCCTCCTCCATAGGAGAAGGCATAACACATAAATCGCCAGCCTCATCCCGCGACACATCCTCAACAATGTCGTCAGAGACGAAAGTAGTATGCACAACAGGGGGAGGAATAGTGGTTGGATAAATGTCAAGCACTGATTCCTCATAAAGAATTGAATCCACTAGGGGTGGTGGATGCACATGGAGAGTAGGCTCAGCAATGTTGGTGCATAGATCAGCCGCACATCCGGTGACCGTATCCATGCCATTCCCTTCAAGATGTGAAGGTGACAAAGACACATAACCGGATGTTGAAGGTGTGCCGCCAGAGTTAGGAGTTGGGACGATCCGGATATCCAGCTCATCATCCTCATCCAATTGGCGAAGATACTCGGCACAGTCCTTCAAGACATGATCAGTGCTCCGACAAAACCAGCACTGCCTAGCGGGCTTCTTTGGCACAGCGGGTGCTGAAGCCGAAAAGAAGTAAGACGGCAAAGGCTCAGCAGAGTAGCCATAAGACTTACGCGCACCATATGGAACATCAGACGAAGTCGGTGCTCCATATGCTGGGCTATAAGAATTATGCCTACTATTCTCCGTAGGGCATTCATCACTAGAGTGGGAGGTAGCTCCACACCAACGGCAACGGAAATTAAGATGTGCCCACATAGTGTGAAGATAATACGATTCAAAATAAAAATGCTATTGTGCAAAATACTACACCTAACAAAAATTACTAAAGCAACCTAATTAAAACAGGAAAATGGAATAAAAAGAAATAAAACAAAGAAATGCAATTTACAAATGGAAGGGCTTCTCTCTCAGGTTCTCCCTCTCCAGAAAACTCACACGACTGTGTTCCATGGCAACGGCGCCAAAAACTTGATGGCGCTAATCTCACACACCGCTATAGGCGGTAGCTCGACTGCGACACGAAACGGCAGTGTACCGATCGTTCAAGTAATATAAAATGAGGAGTAATCCCCGAGTATCGAATCTCTCAAGGAACACAGTAAGGTGGAGTTAACGTTAGAGGTAGGACTTGAGATCGAAGTCCAGCGATAGGTGGAGTGCGGATGAAAGGGATTTGGTTTATTAATAATAAAATAAAATATTACAACTACTCCTATGCAATGCCGCTATGCAATGCTTCGCTTGGCGGGATGGAAGACTACGTAGGCCTTGAACGCGCTACTTCGTGAGAGCGGATGGACGAGTAGGCAAACGGATCGAGTTGTGCAGGCCTTGAGTGTGCTGCTTCGTTAGGCGGGATGAAATGCACGGGCCGCTATGCCACGCTTCGGTAGGCGGATGGGTGAGTAGGCTAATGATGTGAGGGTCGCCGACACCTCTTTGACAAGCACGCCATTAGTAATTGCTAGGGCGGCACCGCACACGATGGTGGAATGGAAATTAGATGGGGGCGCACCTCAATAAGCACATATGAACTAAACGATTCCAAATAAATGAAATGAACATTAAGCAATATTGTTCATAGCACACATCATCAAAATATAGAGGGGACTAGTTTATACAATCAACAACATAAGGAAGGAAAAAGAGAGTAAAGGAGTCGACCACATCCGAAGCCTTGCCGAAGATTCACGGTTGGAATCACTAGGTTGTCAATCCGCGTCCAAGCTCGGTCTTCAACTGCGTCCGAGGTAGAGGAGGGCTGTCACTTCCTCTCAATGGCTCGTCTTCTTCGTGTCACGATCCAATCTCCTCCGATACACGATCTCCTTGCTCGATGTTAGTGATCTTTGGGCTAGGAACCTCTCCTTGGAGCTCAAGGATGATGGAGGAGGCCTAGGGGGGTGGAGAACCTGTGGAAAGGGCGAAAACGGCGGACTGAACGGAGTTCTCGATCGTAATCCCGCCCTAATTCGCGAACAGGATATATATAGGCGCTGAAACGAATACTGCGCACGGTCATTGGCGCACGACCAGTGGTCGTGCGCACTGGAGTTCTGCGATCGTGCGCGCTACCTGGGTGGAGCCTGAAAGGAAAGAAATTTATAAAATACATGTTCGCACGACCGGTTGCGCACGACCGGTGGTCGTGCGCACTATCGTAAATGGTCGTGCGATAAGCCCAAACAGAACTCATAAAATGGGCGTTAAGTGCGCACGATCAGTGGCGCACGACCAGTGGTCGTGCGTGCTGGAGCCAGTGATCGTGCGCAGTATTCCTGTATAGAATTGTACCGGGAACACCTGCACGACTCCTGTTCCAGCATACAACACCAGTCTAGCCACTGAAGGTGGCACTTAACACTGCATGAAAACTAGAAACGAAGATGAACAAGAAATAACATCAAAACGGGCCTAGAAGTGCACTTAGCATGGAGTATTAAATAGGAATGAAAACATGTCTAAAGTGAAGTGCAAAGACTAAATAATCGGCCCAGATGAGTCCAAAAATGTGTATATAATTGGGACTCATCACAAGCGCGACAAACAGTACACTATTTTTTAAGATTTTGAAAAATCTGATTATTGATCTTGATTAAGTGTACCAAGAGTAGTTTCATGTAGAAATTTTAGAATTTTTTGAGATGTCTAGATAGTGCGAATTGCATGAAACATTATCGATTTATTATATGACTAAACATCGCATGAGATATATTTTATTATATCTTCATTTTGATTTTTGTAAGGCCTGTGTTTATCAAAATAATGTAACCTAAAAAAGATAGTAATGAAAACACAAGATATCATGTTCGAATAAGCCATTTTTTAAATGATTGTAGTGTGAAATGATGTTCATAAAAATAGGTATGCCCTAGATAAAAATACCCAGAGTATATGTCTACACTCTAATCCCGTACTAAGTGATGGATGGGCATGAGGAGCTGCACACATGCCGTAGGTTGGGGTGTTACTCCCATATGCATACACTAGAGAACACTCAACCTATCACTCTTTCCCCCTAGTGCCTCGCAAGGCCCCACTAAAACCCTCCCCGGTTAAGGACAAGACCTGACTTAGAGGTTAGGTCTCTAATGCATCCAATCCTACGCCCCCGCAATTGTGAGACATACAATATTGGTATATGATCATGGACATATAAAATGATTAGGTTTAAATTATGAGCTTATTTGAATTTTTAGAATGATGATATATTCGATCAATATGACTTTCATGATTTTATTTTCAATCACGAATTATGAATATATGTACTTTTCTAAGATGCAAGATAATGATGGTTTTTCTTTTTTGATTATTGCAAGAGTACGCATGAGTCTTATTATTAATTTGATCTTTGCTAGACATTAGTTGGAGTTAGCAATTTAAAGTGGATTTTGGACTTCCCAAGGTCTACCCTGTGAAGGGTTCGCACCGGTACTAGGAGATGTGATGGGGTGACATCCCAAATCTTCCTTTCTCAAGATATTTATTTAACATCCCCCAAACGACTAGACCCCTAGGATGGTTTTGTCATGAATAGGTCATGACAAAACCCTATGATGCGCAAAGAGAACATAAGATCTTAGGCTCGAGGCGAAAATCACCATGGTCTGCGGATAATGATTTCCAGTTACCAAGCCTAGGGTTGGCCTTAGGGCATCACCATGACCCATGACCCCACCATGACATGACTAACCCAATAAGAGTGTCCCCTCGTAATACCCCAATTATCCAACTGTAGAAAGAAGGGGGTGTATTGAATGCGGCGCTAGCACAGGCGCTAGCGGTAACGGTAATGGTAGCGCTAATGCAGGCACTAGCGCCTGGCGGTTGCTGAACCAGCGAGCATTACGCCGTCGAGATGTTAACGCTGACGCTAGTACTAGTGCCGACGGTAGCTCAACCGACGGGAGGCAGTGTGAAAGTGAGGTATTAGATCTTATATTTACTCTAGAGGGGGGGGGGGGTGAATAGAGTATTAAAACTTTTTAACTTATTTTATAGTGGAATTAAAATAGTGATATATATATGTGTAGCAGAGTGAGTATAAAAGCTAAACAAAAATCACAGCACAGTATAGAAAGAAAAACATAATCACAGAAGACACAAGGATCTATAGTAATTCCCCAATCAAACTGGGTACATCTACTCTTCTACCACCCTTGGTAGGAATCTACTAGGTTTTTGATCAGGTGCCTTATCACCACTTAGCTTTTGATTATGTGCTCAAACCAAATCACAGGTTTTTGATCAGGTGCCCTGCCACCAAAAGTTAACTTTTGAAGGGAGTTAGAACACTATACAAGTAGGGGTAAAAAGAGTAAACAAAAAGGTGTTTATGAAATTCTTCTCTGTCAACAAGATCTGAGAGAAGACTAGTGGAATGTTGTGATGTAAAGCTCCCCCTGTCTGATAGGATTTCTTGATAGATAATGGATGGAGCTTTCTCTTGAATGTAGAAAATCTTCCTTGATAGCAGATGAATCTAAGAGACAAGGTTTCTCAGAATATTGTTGCTCTTTGAAGATTAAGAACCAGCAGCTGAAAACTGAGAGATGATTTTTGTTGTTCTCAGAGAATGAAAAATGCTGCTGTTGAGGATGAAGATCTCTGTATTTCTTTTTGACTTTGTGTATTTCTCTCGACTGTATTACTTCTCTAGTCTCTTTTTGTCTGTCTTTTTTTCAACCTTTTTCTTAGGTATATGTATCTGACTTGAAATTCAAATCTTCTGGTTAAGGAATAAAATAATCTGAAAAGATTATTCTTGGAACTGCAATCTGATTCAGCAAGAATACTTTAATTCTTTTTTCCTTTTCCATGAAAGTATCCTTTTCCAATGTGTCAACGACTACATTCTCGAAAGAAGAGAATAGAAAGGAATATTAAAAGGAAAGATCAAATCTTGACTTATCTGATAATGAATAAGTCCAAATAATTGAATAGATCTGTTGCTGAATAGTCGGTCTGAGTTTAGAGAAAATAGATAACTGATACTTCAGAAATTGTCAAACTGAAGAGAGAAAATTCGTTGAGTAGAAAGCTGAGTTCGTCGAACTGAAAGCTGAGTTCATCGAACTGAAAGCTGAGTTCGTCGAACTGAATTCATTCGTCGAACACAAGGCTGAGTTGGTCGATCGCAATCTAGAGTTTGTCGAACTGAGATAAAATCTATTGAACTGACATGAAGATTGAATTTGTCGAGCAGAAGAGCAAGTTCGTCGAACTGAAACACGACGTTGGTCGAACTCAGGAAGGAGTTCGTCGAATGCAGAATGATGTTCGTCGAACGCCAAAACTTAGAATTTTCTTAATTCTAGTTAACTCAGACAAACTTAGACCTTGAACCTTAGACTATGCAATGGGGCCAGCTTAATTCCTAATCATAGATAGTGATCCTAGCCCAAATCAGTAATAGGGTTGTTCCAACAATCTCTCCCTATTTGGGTTAGGATACTATTTGACAAAATCAAATAAAACAAATAGCAAACACAGAGCACATATATCTGATAGAAATTAAATTTCACTTCAGCAGATAAAAGATATAGTACTCTAACTTAGGAAGATTTACACTGAAAGCAGAAATAAGCAAAATCAAATAAAAAGGAGCTTTACTCTGTCACTTTGAAGAGCGCTTGAAAATGATCTCTCTGTTAGGATTTTCTAATTCTCTTTTGCTCATATAGAGGTCATTAGCTCCCAAAAGGATTTGAGATGAGGCACGAGGAACCACTGCAGCTGGGTGCAACCTTAGGTAATCTTCAGCATTAAAGAGATGCCTTGAGCTGTACCTTTCAAATTCCTGTCTTCTAAATTCAGACATAGTAGTATACTGAGAGTAATTTTTTCCTTCCGCTTTTGCTTTATTAATCTGAGCTGTAGCATATAACATCCCCCAAACATCTAGACCCCTAGGATGGTTTTGTCATGACTAGGGCATGAAAAAATCATAGGAAGCACAAAGGGAGCATAAAAGCTTAAGAAAGAAGAAGAAAACCACCTTGGTCTGCAAATAGCAATTTCCAGTTACCAAGCTTAGGGTTGGACTTTAGGGCCCCACCTTGAACCTTGACCCAACCATAGCATCCCTAACCCATTAGGGGTCTCCTTGAATCACCAGTGACCCATTGGGGTCAACGTAAGAGGCCAATTTGACTAAAGTCAACCTTAACCCTAAATTGGTCAAACTAAATCAATTAAGGTCAATTGGCCCTCACCATGCCAAATTGACCCTACCTATACCTTCCTAACCCTTAAGGTAAGCAAATGGAGCCCAAGCCACCCTTTGGGGTCAACCCAATTGGTCAATTTGACCAAAGTCAACTCAAGCTTAATTTAGGGCAAATTACCCTAATTTAACCTAATCAAGCCCAATCCATTTGGGCTAGGCCCAACTAAAGAGGTCCACCATCTAGTGGGCCTGGTAATTACTGAAATTACTACTTAAGTTCTATATTTGGTGATTAGGAGAGAGAAAATTGAGGTTTCCCCCAAATCGGAGAGAGAAAGAGAGCATTCATGGAGATTTTATGCAATTGATCCTTCAATCCCTCCCCGATTGATGAGCATTCACCTCCCCCCTTCAATTACAAACAAATTCTGGAGTTTTCTATGGCCAGGGGGTCTGGATTAAGGGAGAATCAGAAGTAACTGAAACCCTAGTTAATGGTCATTAATGGCTTTCAGGAATAAAGCCACCCAAGCTCGAATTGAAACCCCCCCCCCCCCCCCATTTCCTTCAGAGCGCAGGGAGGAAGAGAACACCCAACCTTCCAGTGAGAATCATGCAGAGGAAGCCTAGATCGACATGGCACAGAAAGCTCCAGCACCGTCAATGGCAACTCACCGGAATTCACGCCACCAAGCCCCCACACAGGTCCGGTCCGCCTCCTCTCCCTTAGTGCTAGATCTTTTCATAAGTTGGGGCTTGATCCATGCACAATAGGGCTCAGAATGTGCTTCCGAAAGGGTTCGATACATACTCTTTTTCCACTCCTCTAAACCCCAATCCAAACACCTCCGGCCGGCCAACCACCCCTATCGCCGACCACCACCTCAACGGAGGTGGTGGTTGGCTGGCCGGGAAGCGGCACAGGTGGCCGGGAAATAATCCCTCAAAGAAGCCCAGGTCAGGCTGTCGCACGCCATCCATTCCTCGGGGATGATAACTGAGAGCCATTGATCTATTTTTAATGTTTACGTTTATTTCATGTAATTCGTCGATCTGATTGTTGAAGTTCGTCGAACGGAATCCTGAGTTCGTCGAACGGAACTGATTCGTTGATTGCGTTTTAGACTTCGTCGATCTGATAGTTGAGTTCGACGAACTGAATATGGAGTTCGTCGAATAGAATTCATTTCGTCGAGCGCATGTTAGATTTCGTCGAACACAGATTCATTCTGTGTTCGTCAATCGCAGGTTATATTTCGTCGAACGCAGATTCATTCTATTTTCGTCAAGCGCAGGTTAGATTTTGTCGAATGCAGATTTGTTCTACTTTCGTCGAGCATAGGTTAGCTTTTGTCGAACGCAGATTTATTCTGTCTTCGTCGAGCGCAGTTAGTTTTCGTCGAACGCAGATGTGTTCAGCTTTCGTCGAGCGCAGAGTCATTTATGTAATTAAATGTTTATATTGTTTTTGTCACTCATTAAGCAGTGTTTCATTTTAATTAATAAAAATACTAGATCACCTCTGATGGAAAAGTTCCCAACACCAAAGTTGTATCCCTTAGAGTCTACTTTATTTTAAAATTGATTTCACCCCAAAAGGAGTTCTGTAGCTCCCTGTAGGTCCATTTTGGTGAGACTAGTCCCTAGTGTAGGACATCCACCATTTCTTGAATAACTTTTGATTGGTTTATGGGACTGACTTGAAAATTGAATCATAGGCTATTTGTACCTACACCCATAACATATCCAAAGATGGGAATTTTAGGAGAACTTTTTCTCAAGTTTTTGTAATAATTTCATAAATCAAATATTAATTACTTAGTAGGTCAAATGACCTCCAATGCCCTCCAAATTTTGGTGAGTACTTCTTAGGGTTATCAAATGACCCTGGTAAAAATCTCAGCCCAATTGGGACTGATTTGTTTGGGTAATTTGTCAACCCAAGTTAGGTCAAATAGGGTCAAAGTTAGGGCATGGTGTTTATCTTGGGATTTTGTGGTCAAATCTCCTCACCATGAGGTGAAACCTTGGCCACTGGTTTAGGATCACTTAAACCACTTTCATGAGTAAGATGGGGTGGTCTAGAGGTGGATATGCCCTAGGACCCTAGTTTTACCCCTTGGGGGCATATAGAGCTTTGTGAAGGTCATGTGGTCAAAAGCTATAGAATGACCATGAGATTTAGGAGATATGTTCATGGGATGTATATATGCCCTAGGGAATTTTGAGATGATTTTAGGAGAATTTATTTCCCCTAAATTAGGACATAACCCCTTTAGGGAAATTTCTTCTGAGAGATATTTACATGCACAAAATGTCTTGGATGGAGATAAAATCATGGTAGTGCCTTTATTATTATGATATACACATCTGGTAATTTTTGTGCATTTTATTAAATGATTTAACCAGTACTTCATTCACAAGGCACCTATTTTGTCTTAGGCTTAATAAAATTAATTGAGGGTCCAATACTCTTTGATAAATTGTGCAAATTGGTGATGGGACATTTCAGTGCATTAGGAAACTTTGTGATTTTTTATAAAATTTTTGGAACTTAAATCAGTAGGCTACTTCACAACTTATCTTATTTGAGGTTTTCTTAAAGTATTTATTTAAGTAAGAAAATGATTTCCATAAATCCTGAAATTTGGTTAGTAGACTTTTCTGATGAATACAAGAGCTTGGTATTTTTCCCATAATTTTTGAGTAGATATTTTTGGTGGTTCCTTCATAAATCTACAAGTTGGGGTAGATGATAAATATTAAAAATAGAGGACAATTCCTTACTGTAAAAATATGATATGATGTATTTGATGTTATTTAGTCATCATAGATTTATCATAATTTTATGGGGGCCATATCATAAGAAGATCTTACACTTCATGTTCAATTTCATGCTCGGCCCATGTTGGAGAAATTAAAATAAATGCCAAATAATTAAGGAAAAATATGATTCTCTGGATTCAATTTTGTAACATCATATTGGACCTCCAGTAAATATCTTGAGTCAGTTGGATGAGTATTTGGAGTACCTATAATTATAAGCTTCATATAGTTAGTTTGGTCTGCGTATAGTAAAAATGTGAACCCTGGATATTTAGTGGCCTACCAAGTGGAAGTGGCATGTAGTTGGTGTACATGGTCAGGTTGAAGAGATTGAGGTCACCAAAAGGAGTTTATGTGATTAAGAGTGCTTGATGAGTAATGGGTAAGGTTGTGCTGGGGATTGACGAAAGATCGTCTTTCCCCTAGCTAAAGTGTCATAAAGCACTTACGTTTAACTCAAGTGAAATGGTAAAAGGGGTAATCTTATGGGTAGATACCAACAACACTAAGTGTCTTGAGAATGGGAACTTTGGGGTGTCATCCCATTACAGTTCGGGAAGTCCAAGATTACCATAAATTGTAGGAGTAAGATGTTGTACAAGATTAACTTAATAATATGCACACGCCCACCTCGTAGTTACGAGAGGTTAGTTGGTTTGGTTGTATAAGCATTAGGCTCGGTGGTTGAAGCAGCAGACTAGTTAGTCCGGTGCGCTTGTGACTCAGTAATGCTTGTTGGTACGGATGGGTTGGTCCGGCGAGCCGGTGGATTGGAAGGTTATGGTAACGGGCAGGTTAGCCCGGGGAGTTTTTGGCTTGGGATATAGTAGAACATGTTTGCATGTGCATGAAGGTGTTGGACGGTATTGGACGATCATTCACACCGACGTCAATACATTGACTCGGCAAGTGTGGAATTTGCACTTAGCCATGAAAGTATGGTGGTCCAGCCAGTAAGAGTACGCAGATGCTCCGCGGTTTTGCATTGAGGCGTACGATAGGTCTAGATTAGGTAGTGTGAATACCAACCTAGAGGTGGAAGAGGCCCAACCCACCGCTTCCGTTTGCCACTACGGGAGTATCCTGGGAGTCTTGCTAGCTCCAAAAAGGGGGAACTAAAGGCCTGTGAGCATAGAGTTGAGGTGTGTGAGTTGCACTTGTATGAACATAGCATAAACTACATACTCTGCATGTCATGGCATAAACATTGCATTTCAACCCCTACCCCTATCGTATAAGTTGGTTATGGGACTTCTTATACGATAGGCCTTGCTAAACGACCCCTTGGTCTATAGGTTTGTATGGGTATTCCTATAAATCAATGGTTACTTTCTATTATATACATGTCCTTACTTACTGCACTTTATTTATCCTTTACCTGCTTTTACTATGCTATTTTACTGTTTTAATTATGTATATATACATGTGTAGTGTAGACATTCCCTGTACCCCTGTCACCTGCTATTGTTATACCCCTTGTTGTCCTCCGCTTTATAATTCCCATACGGTGCCTAGGAGTCACCGGGGGAGCGGTGGAGGTTTGGCTTAGTCTTTTTGACTAACGGTCAGTGGACCTTATCATTTTAGGAGACCGCGGCGACGGAGCAGCACCAGAGGCCGGTGCAGACGGAGGCAGGACAGTCTAGTACAGGAGCTCGAGTTTCAGGATTAGTGAGTGATTAGTAGTTAGCTTTCGCGAGTGATCTTATAGTGAGGACATGATGTACAGGGCATGAGCCCTTTATTATTGTAATCTTTTATTCAGTTATACTATGTGGAAGTCCCTTGTGATGTTTTACTTTTCTATGTAATGTGGACATGGCTCTTTTGTTTAAGTTTCTTTGTTCTTGCTTCTTTGTGATCGATTTGGCCGACAACATCGACATTTTGTGGTGGCAACCTTCCCGAGCGAGGGTGTCACCGCAAAGCGGCGGTTCTGGGCCTAAGACGCTGGGTTTGAAAAAAAGGGGTCTTACATAGCAATTGATTCTTTAAATCTAGCCATATGAGCAATCTTATCTGAATCTTGATTGATTGGAGATGGAGGCCTTTCATCAATTTCACTGGACTGATATGAAATTTTTTCATGAGAATTCTTTTGCCTGTGCAAAGAGCCATCAGAAACATGATACTTATACACTAAGGATGGAGCTCTGGCAGATCCTGAAGGAGGAGCTCTGGCTGATCTTGAACAATGAGAGCCACTGGAGCTTCTATGACTATCTCCTAATTTTCTTGAATGCTGAGGAGGAGGCTTCTGAAAAGATGAGGAGGACATCCCTGCTGATCCTGCTGGAGGAGGAGGAGGAGGATGATTAAATTTAACTGGTTTATCTGAATAGAAGCCTGTATTCTTCACTTTCTTTCTCCTGTTATTCTCATTTCTAGAGAATCTCATCCATGCTGGAGAATCCTTGGTGAGGGTAATGTTATGCAAAATGTAATAGGGAGTATCATTTGTAGAAGAGGGAGGTTTAGGAATAGCCTTTGCTTTGCTTTTGGACTTTCTTTTCTTTGAGGATTTAGCATCTGAATCATCACTATCATCATCAAAAAACTGAGCAGGGTTATCATGCAGATCATCAAGATCTTTAATAGCAATATCAAGTTCTTGCTCAACATCCTCTAGAAGAGGGGAATCATCAAACACAAAAGTTTGAGGAGAAAGGGGGGATTCATCAAAAACAAATGTTGGAGGTGAGTTCACCAAGCCAACTTCTTCTGTTACTGCAATTGTAATTGGAACCTGAACTGGAACTTGAAAACATTTGATGATTTTCTTTAACAAAGCTGAATCAATTGGTGTTGTATAGGGAACTATAACTTTTGAATAATCTTGAGGCTTAGGCAGACTGCTGAAAACTGAACTGAACTTTGATAATAAAGAAATAATATCTATTGAGGGATTAATAGAAATATTATTTACTGGAGCTATAACTGGAGCAATACCAAAAACTGGAGCTGCTTCAAAATCAATAACTAGAGCCGCTTCAAAATCAATGACCTTATCTGAACCTGCATTTATTGGAGCTTCTTAATCAAGCATCTCCCCCTGCCTAGTTTCAGGGAGACCTGAATCTATGCCCCTAGAAGAAGGGACATAGGATGAGGAGGTAGGGAAGGATGCAAGCTTAGAAGATAGGTCAAAGATAGCTTGAAGAACTGGAGCTAATTTTTCATCAAGAAGAGCAATTAGCTTAGGAGTGATTTGAGAGAAAATCTGGTCAGCAATAGAGGAGAAATCAACATACAAAAAATCAGGTGTATGCTGAGAAGAAGATGGTGCTGGGATAGAAGAAGATGGTGCTGGGATAGAAGAAGATGGAATAGAAGAGGGTATGAAGATGTTAGTAGCATCTGATAGGGTTGGAATATTATCCACATGGATAGGAGATTGAGATGGTGAATATGGAGGAGATAAGAGGTCAGAAGATGGAGGGGGAATAAGGGGGGTTAGAGACTCAAGGGGGGGGGGGGGGGGGGAGAGAATCAAGGGGGGAAGAGAATCAAGGGGGGGGGGAGAGAATCATCAACTGGAATAGATGATGATGGAAGCTCTGAAGACAGATTTGTTTGGATAGGAGGAGAAGAAAGCAGTGTGGAAGGAATGTCTATGGGAGAATTGGAGGGAAGAACTTCTTCAGTAGTGATGTTCTCAAGAGGTTGAGAGGGGAGAGGAGTAGAATATTCTGGGAGAAGAACTTCTGGTAGGGTTGAGGGAGTGGTTGTATTAGCCCTTGTGCTTTCAGAAGTATTCCTGGAAGATTCTGCCCTTGGAGTCCTCTTGGGAATCACTCTTTCCCACTTGCCAAAGAGAGCTGAAGTCAGCCTCTTGCTTGCATTAATAAAGACTGTTGGTGACACCAACAGTTTTGGGCATTTTGCCTGAAGAACAATGCCTAATATTCTGATATAGCAAACATTCATTTTGCCTAGCTTCTTCTTTATTGATTCAAACAGAATCAATCCCCAATTGACCTGTTTCTTTTCAACTAAGGCCACCATCAAAAGAAATTGGTGCCTAGTGATATAGTCATGAGCTGAGGTTTTTCCTAGCAAAACCTTTCCAATAATATCTGTTAAGAATTTGTATTTAATGGACAAATTATTTTTCAAAAGATGATTAGGGTTTCCAGTGGAGTAACCCATTTTATCCAATGTAATATTAAACTCATCAGAAGTAATATCTAACTCATCAGTACCATTCATCAAACCAAAAACATCTGATAAAATCTCTGGGGAAAGAGGAACCTGGTTTCCTGAGATACTTCCTGAGATTGTTGTTGCATTCACTGATTGAACAGTATGTACCCATTCTTTGATTTCTGCTACTGGTAGCTTTATCCTGGTGGTCATGATCTTCCTTAACTACTGTTCTTCAAAAAGTTGAAGAATGTCTTGGAAAACTTGGTCAGAATGAGCAAATGATTCCATATCAATGTCAAAGCCTGCATCGAACTTCATCCACGAGATTATTGCTTGAGAGATTGCCATTGTACCTGCAAGAGAAAGAGATCAAGTGCAAGGGAATTGGAGGCAAGAGCAAGTTCTGTAGGCGCAAAGACAAAAAGGAATCAAAATTTGATTATAAAGAGAGATCGGAGAAGGCTCAAACTTTCATAGAACGGGGTTTGACTAACCCTAATAAAAATAGAAGTCGAAGAGCCTTAGGCTTCATCAAACTATGTTCGACGAAAAATAAATTTTCGTCGATCTCAGTTCGACGATCACGCTGGCTTCATCGATCTCTGGATCTAATGGGGTTCGTCGATCTCAATTTGACGAACGACTAAATTTTGTCGTTCTCCGTTCGACAAAATGATACGATAAGTAAAAAATTTAATTTTTAATTTATTGAATCTCCATCTATCATTCCTAGCTGATTTATAAAGAAGATGTGCTTCTTTTCATCCAAAGGTTTGGTGAAAATATCAGCTCTTTGTAAGTAAGTAGGAATAAATTGTAGGCAAATTTTATTTTTATCCACATTATCTCTGATAAAGTGGTGCCTAATCTCTATGTGTTTAGTCCTACTATGGAGTACTGGATTTTGTGCTATAGATATTGCACTAGTATTGTCACAAAATATAATTGACTTATTTAAGTTGATACCATAATCTAGAAGTTGATTTTGTATCCACAGAATCTGTGAGCAGCAACTGCCAACAACAATATATTCTGCTTTAGCTGTTGATGTAGACACAGATGTCTGTTTCTTACAAAACCAAGACACAAGCTTATCAGCAAGAAACTGGCAAGTTCCTGATGTGCTTTTCCTGTCTACTCTGCATCCAACATAATCAGAATATGAGAATCTATTTAATTCAAATTCTGATGCAGTTGGATACCAGAGTCCTAGATTTGGACAACCCTTTATATATCTCAAAATTCTTTTTTATTAAAATAAGGTGAGATTCTTTGGGGTTAACTTGGAACCTAGCACAAATGCATGTAGAAAATATTATGTCTAGTCTACTAGCTGTTAAGTAAAGTAAAGAGCCAATAATTGCTCTATACACTTTTTGATCAAAAGGTTTCCCTGATTCATCATTGTCTACAACAGCATTGGTGGGCATGGGTGTTTTCATAGTAGAAAAATCAAACATACCAAATCTTTTTACTAATTCCTTAGCATACTTGGATTGTGATATGAATATTTCATTAGAAGTTTGCTTCACTTGAAGGCCAAGGAAGTATGATAACTCACCCATACTACTCATTTCATATTTATATTGCATTAGGTCAGAAAACCTTTTGCATAAATTTGAATCAGTAGAGCCAAAAATAATATCATCTACATAAATTTGACCTAGTAAGGTTTGATTTTTATGTATCCTGAAAAATAAAGTTTTATCAACATTGCCTCTACAGAACTTGTTTTCTAAAAGAAAATTAGCTAGGGTCTCATACCATGCTCTGGGAGCTTGCTTGAGACCATAGAGAGCTTTATTAAGCTTAAAGACATAAGAAGAGTGAGTTGGAGAGATAAAACCTTGTGGTTGTTTCACATATACTTCTTCTTTGATATCTCCATTAAGAAAAGCACTCTTCACATCCATCTGATATATTTTGAACTTTTTGAAAGCAACAAAGACAAGAAATATCTTGATAGCTTCAAGTCTAGCAACAAGAGCAAAGGTTTGATCATAATCAATTCCTTCTTCCTGAGAGTATCCTTGGGCTAACAATCTTGCTTTATTTCTAATTATGAAGCCTTGATCACCTAGCTTGTTCCTGAAGACCCATTTAGTGCCAATGACTGGATGGCCCTTTGGTCTTGGAACCAAATCCCAAACATTGTTCCTTTCAAATTGATTGAGTTCCTCTTGCATTGCAAGAATCTAGTTTGGATCTTGTTCTGCCTCTTTTATGGATTGAGGTTCAATTTGTGATAGGAAACAAGTATGCATCTGATTTTGGTTGAGGTGATGCCTTGTTTGAACACCTGCTGAGATGTCTCCAAGAACATTATATTTTGGATGATCTCTAACTGTTATGTGATTAACAGTTGGAGTGGGTTCAACAATAGTTTCCTCTTGAGGGATTTGTTCAGCTGTCACTTGATTTGAATTATCAGCAAGATCTTCTGGAATATCTTCTTCTTCACTGTCTTCAATAGTTTGAGTTGATGGGAGTAGAGAGTCTTCATTCTGTAGATTCAATCCATTAAGCTCTTCACATATAGCTGGTACCTGCAAAGTATCTTTGGTAGAGGTGGTATTCCTCTCCTTATTTAACATGTCAGTTTCATCAAAATAAACATGCATGGACTCTTCTATCTTAAGAGTTGATTTGTTATAAACTCTATATGCTTTACTAGAAAGAGTGTATCCAAGGAATATACCTTCAACATCTTTTGCTTCAAATTTCCTTAAATATTTCTTATCATTGTTATGCACATAGCATTTACAACCAAAAATCTTAAAATAGTTAACCTTAGGCTTTTTATTCTTAAGTAATTCATATGGTGTTTTACCCTTAAGTTTGTGTATCAGACTTCTGTTCAACACATAATTTGCTATGTTCACTACCTTTGCCCAAAAAGAGAGTGGCAAGTGAGCATCAGCAAGCAATGTAGTTGTTGATTCAATTAATGTTCTTTTTTTCCTTTCAGCTACCCCATTTTGTTGAGGAGTTCTAGGAGTAGAGAAACATTGCCTGGTGCCTTCTTTTCCACAGAATTCTCTCATTAGAAGAGATTCAAACTCAGTGCCATGATCACTTCTGATCAATGCAACTATAGTAGAGTACTCAATCTTGATGGACCTGAGAAAGTCTGTCAGAACACTGAAGGTGTCAGACTTGTTCCTAAGAAAGAACACCCAAGTGAATCAAGAGAAGTCATCTACAATAACTAAAGTGTAATGTTTCCCTCCTAGACTCTGTATTGTAGTGGGTCTAAAGAGATCCAAATATAGTAAGTACAGAATCCTAGGTAAATCACTCTTGGATAAAGATTTAAAACTACTCTTGGTCTGCTTTCATAATTGACAAGCCCTGTAAAGTCCTTCCTTCTTGTATGAACTAGAAGACAATCCTCATACTAGGTTTTCCTTGGAGATCTTAGAGATAGTTCTAAGGTTAATATGTCCTAGCCTTTTATGCCATAATTCATTTGTTTTACTTATTGAATTAAATAAACAAATGTCTGAATTGACAGAGTTAAAATTGACTAAATAAATATTTCCATGTCTAATACCAGATAACACATTAATGATTTTATTATTGGTAATAAGACATAAGGAATGATTAAAAGTTACCTGATAACCTTCATCACACAGCTAGCTTGTGCTGATGAGGTTATGCTTGAGACCTTTGACATATGCTACCTCTTTGAAGGTAACTGCTCCAACTTTGATTTTTCCATATCCTTTAGTTTGTCTACAGTTGGAGTCTCCAAAAATCACTTTGGGTCCAAGCTTTGCCTTGTAATTGCTTAGATTGGACTTATTTCTTGTCATGTGCTTAGAGCAGCCACTATCCAAATACCAATGTTGCTCTATGTTTGGATAGCTTTGTACCTACAAAACAGAAAATAAACTAGTTGTTCTTGACCCAAACTATCTTGGGTCCTTTTGTCTTACCACAAAAATCTGAAATGTAAGAAATCTCAGGCTGATCCTTATAGCCTTGTGGATGATATCTCCTTGGAGGAATAATCCACTCAGTAAAAGGATTCTTAGTATGTTGAGAATGAGAATTCTTCAGATATGCAGTATATTTTTCGTTCGATGAACTTGTCTGAGTTCATCGATCATCGTTCGACGAATTGAAGTAATTTCATCGAGCGCCGTTCGAAGAATAGCTATACTGAAAGTCTGTCTTCAGCGTTCATCGATCTCCATTCAATGAATTCATGTGATTTCATCGAGCGCCATTCGACGAATGTTTTTGAATTCCTTTATTCTTAACATTCTTGCTTGAGGTATTCTTACCTACTTCTATTGCCTCTTTGCTTTTGGCAGAAATGAACTTTACTGGAGTAGATAAAATATTTTTCTTAAGAAGATGTGGCTGACTTGATGATGCACCCAAGCCCAGTTTGCCATTGAGTCTGACATTCACAGTGCTTGTGATATCCATCAGTTTGATGCTACTCCCATTGAGGGATTCTTCAAACTTTTTAGCCTCAGATAATTTGTTCTCAATGAGAACAATGTGTTCTCTGGAGGCAACCAGTTCTTTCTTAAGATTGACATTATCTTCAGTCAGTTGATTCATTTCAACCAAATTATTTCTGAGGGAAATTATTTCCTTCTCAGATTTAATTAAATCTAAATAAAGAGTTTTGAATTCATTTTTAAAATCATTTGAATTAAAATCAAAGGTAGAGATTACCTGATCACGGTTATTGTCAGATTCTGATTCATCTGAATTATTTCTCGAGGCATTAATAGCCATCATGCAAAAATTTCTTTCATCTTCATCATTTTCATCATCACTAGAGCTCGATGATGATGCATGTTCTGAATCATTGCATGAGTCATAAATAGCCATCAAGCATTGATCCTTTTCATTTGTATCATTTTCATCTTCAGAGGAGCTCGATGATGATGACTCTAACTCAGTATCACTCCATGTTTCAGCTACAAAGTCTCTTCCCTTGTGTTTGCGTTTGTGGGAGGATGGCTTGCTGGAGTGCCTCTTTTATTCTTTATCTTTTCTCTTGTCCTTCTTTTGATTTTCTGGGCACTCAGGTAGAATGTGCCCAGGCTTCCTGCAGCCAAAACAAATAATTTTTTTAGAGTTTGTTTTGTCATACCTTGGTTTTTCTCTGGATCTGAAATCCTTCTTTCTGAGGTCCTTTCTAGCCATTTTGTAAAATCTTTTGGCTAGTAGGCTCATAAAATCCATTTCTCCTGGAGCTTTATCTTCCTCTTCTATTGCTTGGAAAGGAATGCTTCTCTCCTTTTTGGTGGCTGGAGAGGAGGTAGATTGTTCAGCTTCACTAGACTTGATAAGCTGCTCATAGGATTTTAATTTGCCTAACAAGGTCTCAGTAGAGATCTCATTTAGGCTTCTGGCTTCCTTGATTGGCCAGATCCTTGAGTCCCATGTGCTGGGGAAGAACATTAGGATCTTATTATTGGATCGATAGGCGCCCTTTGAGGGGGTGTGAATAAGGGTTTGAAAAACTTTAGATATATTTTGAATAACTTTGAAAAAGCTTTGATTATTAAACTAGAGAAGATCAAGACAAATCAAGTGAAGTGAAAGTAAAGACATGATTTTATTAACTTGAGAAGCATGATTACAAAACTTGATCTCTTATCGAAGCTAGAAATCAAAGCGAATAGAAAGACTTTTTTTGTTTTCTATACCGACTCGTATCCCCACGAACCGGTTGGCTTTAGCCGATCCTTCCCCGGATACGGCCTCAAGCCACTCTAGCCAACCCTTCCCCGGATATGGCCTCGAGTACCCCCTAGACCTACACTCGAGACCTAGTCGCCAACACGAGGAAATTTCTGCCCTAAGTCTTACCCAGACCTAGTCGTCAACAAGAGGCGAATTCTCTAACAGTTACAAAAGATATGAAATAAAATAACAACAAAAATATTAAAAACTCCCTCTAAGAAACTTCTGAAATCGGAGATGAATGATCGCTGTAGAATAAGCGAGATTGAAGCGATCCCTCTTCGGATGTAGCGTGATGAAGTCCTCCTTCAGAAGCTCTCTTAGAGTTTGGTGGGAGTATCTCTCTGAACCTTCTTCTCTATGCTGTGGAACGAAGATCTGGAATTTAGAATCTCAAAAGGATGAGGAAGACGGAGCCAAGAGGTCCTTTTTATAGACTTAGCGTTAGCGCCTGCGCTAGTGCTGCCGCCGGCGCTATCCCAATTTAGGACATATTCTGTACGACAGAATCTTCAATCAGAGGAAACTTTTCTCTCTTGCCTACTGTGCTCCTCGCTATCGCCTGCGCTATCGGATACCTCCAGGAGCTATCTCCTTCTATAAGTACTCCCGACATTTGCGCTTAAGCAAACATTTCGTCGATCAAAATTTCGTCGATCGAAATTTCGTCGAACGCAGCTAAGAGTTCGTCGATCGAATTTTTGTCGAACGCAGTTATGAGCATTTCGTCGAGTGCCGCTTACAGTTCATCGAACAAAATTTCATTGAACTCAATTAGTCGGTCAGGCTTCAACATTCGTCGAGCTCAATTTTGTCGACCGGAGTTCGTCGAGCGGGCTTCAACATTCGTCGACCTCAATTTCATCGACCGGAATTTGTCGAGCGGGCTTCAACATTAGTCGAGCTCAGTATCCGTTCTCAGCTGTTCCTTAGCGCTAACGCCAGGCGCTAGGTCCTATCGCCGACGCTAGTGGGAGTTTTGGATTTGATGGCTCAAACTTGGGGGCAACCTTCTTATGTAATCCTTGAGTCATGTGGACTTCGTTATCCTGCACACTTAAACACACAAGACCAAATACACATAGGATTTGTTATTCTCAAACCTAGGAGATGCGGAAGACCATGTTCCAACAAACTCCCCCTTTTGATAATAACGATTCCATTAATGATAAATCAGAGCATTAATATATAAGCATGAAGAAACATACTTGTGTGTGTGAGAGAGTGATGACTTAGGATAATTAACGATTTTAGCATTTAGAATTGCTCCCCCTAAATACATGCTCCCCCTAAGTGAATGCTCCCCTAATATGTAAGCTATCATCTTAATTTTGCATGTTAGTTTGATATTTTGATAGCAGATTATATTTATCATGTTAGTTCTCCCCCTTTTGTTATTAGCAAAAGCGGGTAAGGAGACACCACTTAAAAGTTGATAATAAGATAAAGGCATGATCGAGCTTGTAGAGAAGGAAATGATAAGGAGTGTTAGAATACTTTTCATGGAAATAGATCAGAGCATGAGTATCACAATTTTTTCATAAATCAGAGTTTGTAGCATAAACAAATGTAATGATTTCCAAGTAACTAAACTACCCAGATAATATGTCTACACCCTAGCCCCGTACTAAGTGACAGATGGGCATGAGGAGCTGCATACATGCCGTAGGTTGGGGTGTTAGTCCCATATGCAAACACTAGACACAAATCAACCTAGCACTATTTCCCCCAGTGCCTCGCAAGGCCCCACTAGAAACCTCCCCGGTTAAGGACAAGACATGACTAGAGATAAGGTTATCTAATGTCTACAACCCTACGCCCCTGCTATGGTGAGAAATGAAGTCATGGATAATAATTATTGGAAACATTAAACATTTTAAATCTAGTGACATAGCCTCTGGATTTATATTTTTATTGAATTATTTAAACAAACAACTCACGTAGCTATTTAGAAATCCATTAATGAATCAAAGTTTTAGCATTACAATATTTAGAATAACCAATATAAATTCTACCAAGTAAGTCTAACATTTGTTGAAAAAAAGGAATTTTGGTATTTAAGACTTTGATATAAGCATGAAAGTACAAGGTAGAAATATATGGTGATGATGCGGAAGACTTATAGAAATACAATAAACATCTTATTGTAATCAATGATGATCCAAAAAAAATATATGAGTTAAATTTCATAAAGAAGATGTTTTTGTAAATCATTGTTCAAGTAAAATATTTTTAGTTTAACAATAAATTAACCAAGCATGAAATAATGTTTTCAAAAAGATTACTACAATGTTATTTTAATTCACAAATTCAAAATATACAAAACATTGTAGAAAGCATGTTAGGTTATCTAGTGCATTTCATAAATAAAGAGTAGTATAGAATTTGCATTAGGATCCAATACTCATGAGAAGAAGTGTTATGGAAGATAATGATGTGCACATAAGTGTATTTTTGAGTAGAGTAAACAAATGTTTTAATCAAAAATACAAGTAATATGTAAAGTAAGAGCACAATAAAACACAAATAATTTTACTTCCACACACTTCAATGCACAAAAAAATGTACAACTACCAAGGTGCTTTGCACACACAATGCTCATTAAGACTTATCAGGATGCAAAGTAGTGCTTGGGGGATCACATATTTTATTTTATTTTAATATTGAAACTAGTGATCCTGTGTACTTAAGAATAAGTGGTTTTTTATTTTGAAAGAAAGTTATGGTTTGGACAAGATACTTTACTATTCTTTCCAAGGTGCTCAACCTCACAACGCTTATTAAGACTTATCAGGAGGTTCAAGTAGTGCTTGGTGGAGTTATCTTTGTCACTTTATTTTATGATTTTTGTTTTGTACAAAGTTCTCCGAATACACTTGTTTTGCAAACCAATATAATTTATAAAAACATAACCACTTTTCTTAACTTTTAAAGTGCAAACAAAGGTTGTGTAGGTAAGATGCTTGTGCAATTTTAATTCATTGTACTATTACAAAACATACACAAGCATTCTTAGATTAAACACATATGTAGACAATGCTAAAATAAGTGAGTGAATAGTGATCATTATCAAACATAAAACATTTACTCATACTTAGAGACATGCTAAGCTTAGTTCTACACAACTTTTAAAAGATAATTGATACACATATTAATAGATATATCAAAGCATGATGAAGACAATGTTCAAAGTAGTTTGAAAATATGAATCACAACATTGTAGAAAGTCTTAAATGATAGAAGAAATAATGCTTGATTTTCTCAATAAAGTCCATACATTATTTTTGATATTTTTAATGTTTTATATTTTTGCATAAAGGAATAGAAATCAAACAAATAACCAAAAATATTTTTTGTAATTTGGCTTTTGTAATTTTGTATTTGGTTTTTCAACAATGAAACATAATCAGAAGTGCAAAAATAAATAGGACATATAGATTAATATATTTTTAATAATTTTTCAAAATTTTAAAAATACTGAAAAACAAATAGGTGCGCTAGTGCCGGCGTTAGCGCTAGCGCGGGAAACAGTACATGATTTTTGATGATTTTGGAATTTGTAATTATTGATCTTGATTAAGTGTCCAAATAGTAGTTTCATGCTGAAATTTCAGATTTTAAGGAGATGTTTAGATAGTGCAGATTGCATGAAACATTAGCGATTTTGAATATGACTTTTCCAAATAAACTTTGCAAGTGATATATTTTATTGTATCTCCATTTTAATATTTTTAAGGCTTATATTTACCAATGTAGTTTGAAAATGATAGGAAATGTAAGCATGAGAGGACATGAATGAACAAATCAAATATGCATGATTTTAGTGATTAACAATAATGTTCATGCACAATAATATCTTGGATAAGCCCTAGATGAGAATACCCAGCCTGTATATCTTGGTAAACATATAAAGCCTAACATAGACACAAATATTCTTTAGGTGATAATGTTAGTATGATAAGTTTGAGATTAATGTTATATCAAGGTTTGATTGTGTTTCAACTTAGAGACCTAGAATGAAGTGATGATTTAATCGATTTGATATCAAGATGATTCAAAGGTCTAAACTTGAAATAAATCACAATACACACATAATAAACCATAACACTAACCATGGTAAACAATTATAATGCCAATTGTTATCATATAATTCATATACATGTGATAAAGATAGTAGTTTTTAGATGATTTTTTTATATGAATTATGATATATGATTTTTAGAGAATTTTATCAAAGGACATCAATAGAGCATGGTGGTGCGTGTGGCATTAGTATTTAAGGCAATTAATCTTCCAACATGTCTTTTGTGATTTTCTTTATAATTTAAATAAATATCTCATAACAAATTTAGAGTTTGATTCATATGGATAATATAAGATATTTATAAGCAATGAATATTAGAATAATAGATAGGTCATCAAAATAAAATTTGATTTTGAATTTTGATTGATTTGATTTATAAACTCATTAAGTTTTAAGAGATAAGATCATATTTCCTATAATATATAAGATGACCATAACATGATAGCTTAAAAAGGAAAACAACAAGAAAAATAAAAAGAACATTAACGCACATCATGAAGTAGAAATTTGTATATCTTATTTTGAAAAGTTTCTACTTCATGCATTTGATGATACCTAATGAATAAGAGTTTTAGGTATCCAAAGGGGACCATGTGGGATGGTTCCTTTGGGGTACCCAAATATAGCGAGATGGCTTTTGGGGAGACAAGGATGGATGGACCCTTTCTTTTGAGATTAGTGCGTCATTCTTAAGTATGGGTCTCCATTCATACCTTGGACAAATACTATTTTTATTTTTCAAATTTCCATAGTCATTTTCTTGTATGTTTGGATAAAAATGACTTTTGAATTTATTATTTAAAGGAAATTTGTTTGCGTTTAATTTTAAGTTGGGAGAAGTTTGATATTGTAAATGATGATGATGATAGTGTTTTGGAATTTCATTTACAATCTTTTGAGGTTTTTTATTTCCATAGTTTAGCTTATATTCACGTTTTGAGAAATCATATTCAACTTGCTTTTGGATCTTGCATTATGTTGAGAATGTATGTTTTGAGAATTTTTCTTTATGATTTCCTTAAGCAAGTTGATTTTAGTTTTTAATTCATTATTTTTAATCTTTAAATTATGTCTAGCTTTATTATAAGCGATTGTGCTATTTTTGAGAGTGGACATGATAGACTCAATATGATTGTTGTATTCGTTTCTAAAGTCATCAAAAGTTTCATCCGCCTCTTTAATTTCAATTTTATAACTTGTACACATAGCACAATCATTTTTCAAAGTTGATTTTTCTAAACATAATCTTTCATTTTGTTCTTTTATAAAAAGAAGTTCCTTTTCAAGTTCCTAGCATTTTTCTTTTAAGTCATCAAATTCCATACAAGGTGTAGTGTTTTCAACTAAGGAACCATGGATAGAACTAGATAAATTTGAATTTGATTGTTCATTAATTTTTGCCTTTAAATTTTTATTTTCTAAGCGCAAATGTTTATTAACATTTTTTAATTTCTTAATTTTGCGCTTTGTAGTTTGAAGCAATTGTAATGAAGAGATAGAAGTACAAAAGATGGAATTTGATTTCCTTACATTGCTTTCGGGAGAGGCACGATTTGAGCATATCATTTCTTTTACATCTTTTTGGCACTCCTCTTCCGAAGACAGTACTTCTTCTTCTTTTCCATTTGATGTGTGCTCCATTGATCCGTCATGAGAGGAGCATTCTTGAAGACTTGTGCAAGCTTGCATATTCTCCGGTTCTTGCGATAGTTCCATACCTGTAGAAGGAGAATCATACATTTCTTCAAGAAATTTCCATACTTTGTATGCACTAGAAAAACAATATATTAATTTGAAAATATCTTGAGATAAAGCACAAAAAATATAATGCATAGCTTTTGCATTTAGGTGACGCTCTTGTTTATTTGATTCGTCCGCCGATCTTGTTATTGCTATATCCCAAGCGTTGATATCTAATGGTTTAAAAAACCTTTTCATTAATAATTTCCACCCTTTATAATTTCTTCCTTAAAATAAAGGTGGTGCAAGAGATTTTTCCTCTTCATAAAAATTTTCGCCACCAATAGAAGCGAGATCATGAGACGCCATTATTCCCGGTTGTTAAGCCGATTTGGAATAACATGCCTCTGATACCACTTGTTAGATCGGAAGGCGCCCTTAATGGGGGGGGGGGGGGGGGTGGTTGAATAAGGGTTTTACAAACTTTAGATATATTTTGAATAACTTTGAAAAAGCTTTGATTATTAAACTAGAGAAGATCAAGACAAATCAAGTGAAGTGAAAGTAAAGACATGATTTTATTAACTTGAGAAGCATGATTACAAAACTTGATCTCTTATCGAAGCTAGAAATCAAAGAGAATAGAAAGACTCTTTTTGTTTTCTATACCGACTCGTATCCCCACGAACCGGTTGGCTTTAGCCGATCCTTCCCCGGATACGGCCTCAAGACGCTCTAGCCAACCCTTCCCCGGATATGGCCTCGAGCACCCCCTAGACCTACACCCGAGACCTAGTCGCCAACACGAGGAGAATTTCTACCCTAAGTCCTACCCAGACCGAGTCGCCAACACGAGGCGAATTCTCTAACGGTTACAAAGGATATGAAATAAAATAACAACAACAATATTAAAAACTCCCTCTAAGAAACTTCTGAAATCGGAGATGAACGATCGCTGTAGAATAAGCGAGATTGAAGTGATCCCTCTTCGGATGTAGCGTGACGAAGTCCACCTTCAGAAGCTCTCTAAGCGTTTGGTGGGAGTATCTCTCTGAACCTTCCTCTCTATGCTGTGGCACAAAGCTCTGGAATTTAGAATCTCAAAAGGATGAGGAAGACGGAGCCAAGAGGTCCTTTTTATAGACTTAGCGCTAGCGCCTGCACTAGTGCTACCGCCGGCGCTATCCCAATTTAGGACATATTCTGTGCGGCAGAATCTTCAATCGAAGGAAACTTTTCTCTCTTGCCTACTGTGATCCTCGCTATCGCCTGCGCTATCGGATACCGCCAGGCTCTATCTCCTTCTATAACTACTCCCGACATTTGCGCTTAAGCAAACATTGTAACACCCTGCCAGTACGAATAGTATAACAGTAGGTCCGGCCGGGATCCCACGCCATACAAACCACACTAGCTAGGAGTTAAAAGGTGATAAACAGAAAGAACTACAACAGAGTATTCTAAACACTAGCGGAAGCATAATGATTTAACATTTCATTTAGAACTGTCCACTATCATAGGAATGAAACCATAAAAATAGAGTTACGGCCTTAAGGCCTTACATTCACCAATGTACAAAACTCAGAACATACTCCGGCACGCAGGCCGGCAATACATGAGAAAGCAGAAAAGGGAGGCTGGCCTTCAAGGGCCAACTCGGCAATAGGGGCATCGCCCGCTATTTCCCACTAGTCTCACCTGCACCTGCATAAGAACATTCCACCGAGCGGTGGCAAACAAAGTAACGGTCAGCACAGCTGACCAAATTATAACGACCCCACCCCTTTCCCGGGGTGGCGGAGCTTCTACCCTGCAAGCAAGCCATACTAGCACAAGTACTAATATAAAGAAAGTGCAACTACACAAGGTGAGCTTTCAAGCATAATCAATCTTCTAGGTTGAGTATAAAAAGGAGGGAACCTAGGTATGCACATGATGTTGGTTGGGTTCACCCGAAGGTTCCCCACAACCGCCTAAACAACCGCATGAGGCTAACAACATCAATTCCACAAAACACTCCACCGTAAGGGCCATCGTCTTAGGTGGGGAAAAGAGCTTTTGGTCGGTCTAGGTAAATCACCTTCCACGACCTCTCCCATGATCACACGGCTTCCATGAGGTAGGGACCTCTTACCGATCTGCATGGAAACGGGTTCGGTTTAGCTTTGCCCGTGCTCTAATCGTCGCGATCTATCGCACGACGCGGGTACGGCTTCACCTCGGCCCGTAAGGGTCTAGCACTTTCAAGTGCTGCACAATTTATAAGCTACGCACCTAACCCCTTCGCAAGGATCTAGGCTTCACAAATACTCAACAAGGGAGGTACAATACGCTCCGCATCAATTTCGTGGTGAAGGTTTGCCTTCATCCAATCTCAAAGCATGGGGATTTCGTTAGGATCTTCACAAGACGCCTACACTTAAATCCCGCAATACTATAGATGATTTCACGGAGTCATTCTCTGGCACGCATTCTAGGCTTACCCTAAATGCAACGTTGCAAATCAAGCATCACCTATTCCGGCTCACGGCCACGAATAGGCTTCACACAAAATGCCTAAATCCGCATGACTACCGGATTTCTACATGAAATAATGCCGGGGACGGACACAATCTACCCAGAGTTCCGAAGAACTTGAGGAAATCCGACACTTCACCCATTTGGTGAAAGGGATTCCTCATGCAAGCATAGAGAAATGAAAGAGAGGACAATTGACAAGTCCAAATATCGGGAGGAAGAATCGTTACCCTAGAAGCGTTCTTCTTAGCCATGGATCTGAGATTTCACACGAAGGGAAAGGACCGCACCGGGCTGCACTCTCCAGATCTGGAAACGGCTCGCGAAACGGAGCTCCAGAGCTCCGTCAATGGCGGGATCTCCTCTTCTTCTTCCTTTCCTCCTTCTACTTTCTCTAGCCTAGGAGAGAGAAGAGCCTTGATATTATGAGGATAGAACCCCTCTCAAAAGCCCTAATACCCTCCAGCCAATCATCACAGCCGTTGGATCAAATTCCAAGAATTTTGAACGGCCGGATCATCTTATCCGTTCATTTTCGCGGAGCAGAATAAACAGTGCGCACGTTCACAGGCGCACGGTCACTGGTCGTGCGCGAAGAACCTCTGGTCGTGCGCTTAGCTTTTCAGCCGACCATATCTCCTCTCAATTAACGCACGATCATGCGCACGATCACTGGTCGTGCGTGAAGAAGAGGCCACTGGTCGTGCGCGAGGAGCAGGTAGGGAAAATTCAGCCTAGTTCGAGCACCGCACTACCATTCCGCCTACTTCGACAAGCTATGATTTTTGGGGTGTTACAACTCCACCTCCCTTAAAAGAATTTTGTCCCGAAATTTCGAAAACTGTAGTAATAGTAAATACAGTTAAAATTACCAGAGGGGAATAGCTCGGGGTACTCCGCGAGCATCGCTTGCTCTCTTTCCCAAGAGAGTTCCTCTCTTCCGCAATTATTCCAATGGACTTTCACAATCCGTATGGACTTGTTCCGCAGCTGCTTCACTTTAGTGTCTTCAATGCAAATGGGCTTGACTTTCGTCGTTAGCCCACCATCTACCGACACTTCGTTGACAGCAACAACCACATTAGGCTCTTTAACAGCCTTCGGCAACACAGAGATGTGGAATACATCATGCAGCCCGCTCAACTCCAAATATAGAGCAAGCCGGTAAGCAGCTTCATCGATGCGCTCCAAGATCTCGAACGGTCCTAAGTACCTCGGACTTAGCTTTTTCAAGCGTCGGATCCTTGATACTCCTTTGAACGGTTTGATCTTGAGATAGACCCAGTCGCCAATGGAAAACTCGACGTTTCGGTGATTTGCGTTGTAATATTTTGCCTGCCGATCCTGGGCAATGAGCAAGCGCTCCTGAATAGCCCGGATCGATGTATTCGCCTCATCCATGTCTTTGCGTTTTAACAACTTAGTGTCGCCCGTTTCAGCCCAAGACAACGGTGTGCGACATTTCTTACCATAAAGAGCCTCGAAAGGGGCCATCTTTATACTCGCTTGGTAGCTGTTGTTGTAAGCAAATTCGATCATAAAGAGATGGTCCTCCCATCTCTTTCCGAAATCCAGGGCGCACATCCTCAGCATGTCTTCCATCGTCCTATTGGTCCTTTCGGTCTGTCCATCCGTTTGCGGGTGGAAGGCCGTGCTAAACTTCAACTTGGTACCCAATAGTTGATGAATCAGCTTCCAATCATTCGATGTGAACCGCCCATCACGATCACTGACGATGCTACGGGGAATCCCGTGCAACCGTACGATGTTATCCACGTACAACTTTGCCAGTTTTTCTACATAATCATCCTTCCGGTTCGGAATGAAGTGTGATACCTTTGTCAGTCTGTCCACGATCACCCAGATGGCGTCATTTCCATGTTGTGATTTCGGCAATCCGTGCATGAAATCCATCGAAATATCATCAAACATCCATTCCGGAATCGGCAAGGACTTCAAAAATCCACCGAGACGTTGACATTCCACCTTCACCAACGCGCAAGTGTTACACTTGGCCACGTAGAGGGCAATGTCCTTCTTCATACCCGGCCACCAGAAAAGTTTCTTCATGTCCATGTACATTTTCGTGCTCCCAGGGTGGATCGAGTACTTGGTATGATGAGCCTCGTACATTAACTCCGCCCGTAGAGTACCAATGTTTGGGACGCACAATCTGCCCTCTTTCCACATAAGGCCATCTTCGAAGGAGAAATCAGCGTTTAACCCATCCACGGTTTCCACTTTATAGCGTTTCATGCTCTCATCCAGCTCCAATGCTTGTCGAACTCGGTCGGCAAGGTCGTATTGAACCTCCGTCCAGTTCAAGCATGCTGAAGTAGACGCTATTCTATCAACGCAAATGATCTCCATTTCTTCTGGCTCGCGGATTAGACGCTCATCGTACATCAAAATCCAATTTGCTTGAGCGGGAGCCCGACGACTCAACGCGTCCGCAACTACATTTCCCTTTCCAGGAGTATATTTGATGTCGAAGGTGTAGTCCCCCAGGAACTCCATCCACCTCCTCTGACACATATTCAACTCCCTTTGATCCACCGGGTACTTGAGGCTCTTGTGGTCGGTAAAGATGTCGATCTTCACGCCATACAAATAATGCCTCCAAAGTTTGAGAGCAAATACCACGGCCGCTAGCTCCAAATCATGGACCGAGTAATTCCTCTCATGAACCTTCAACTGTCGGGAGCCGTAGGCAATTACCTTTCTGAACTGCACTAGGACACAACCCAAACCACTCCCCGAGGCGTCGCTATAGATTTTGTAGCCTTCCGTACCACATGGCGAGCATAGAATGGGCGCCGTGGTCAGACGTCTCTTCAGCTCTTCAAAAGCTAGTGCGCACTCGGGCGACCAAACGAACTTATGATCTTTCCTAGTCAGTTTAGTGAGAGGGAGTGCAATCCTCGAGAAGTTCTCCACAAAGCGCCTATAATAGCCGGCAAGTCCTAAGAAACTTCGGACTTCCGCTACGTTTTTCAATAAAGGCCACGCTCGGATCACTTCTATCTTCGACGGATCAACTGCAATTCCTTCTCCACTAACAACATGACCAAGGAATGCTACAGACGGTAGCGAAAACTCGCACTTGGAGAACTTGGCATATAGCTGACTCCTCCTCAAGGTGCTCAGAACTGCGTGCAGATGCCCTACATGCTCCTCTTTCGACTGAGAGTATACCAAAATGTCGTCGATGAAGACGATCACAAATTGATCAAAATACTCTCGAAATGTCCTGTTCATTAAGTCCATGAATACCGACGGTGCATTAGACAGACCGAACGGCATCACCGTGAACTCATAGTGCCCAAAGCGGGTACAGAATGCTGTCTTTGGAATATCACATTCCCTTATCCACAGCTGGTAATAACCGGACCTTAGGTCCAGTTTGGAGTATACCGTCGACCCAACCAGTTGGTCGAATAAATCATCGATTCTTGGAATCGGATATCGGTTCTTCTCGGTCAACTTGTTTAGCTATCGATAATCGATAAATAGGCACAAGCTCCCGTCCTTCTTTTTCACAAAGAGGACCGGTGCACTCCAAGGAGATGAACTTGGACGTACGTAGCCTTTCTCTAGCAGCTCTTGCAATTGGACCTTCAGCTCTGCCAATTCCTTTGGCGCTATCCGGTACGGTGAGCGGGCCACAGGTTTGTCACCTGGCACCAACTCGATACAGAAATCAATCTCTCGCTGAGGCGGAGCCCCAGGGAGTTCGTTAGGAAACACGTCGGCGTACTCCGCTACAACTGGGACATCACACAACCTGGGCTTTGGCTCCGAAACCTCTAACAAAGTGAAGAACAACTCGGCGCCTTTTCTCACCGCCTTAACCACTTGGAGAGCAGACATCAGCGTCTTGCTCGCTCCTCGCATACTGGCGAATGTGGTTTCTCCTTCGGTGTTCTTTCCCAGAGTGATCTCCTTTGAATTGCAATCTATGCATGCTCGCTGCTCCGAGAGCCAATCCATGCCGAAGATCACATCGAATTCAGCTAACGGTAATAACGATGCTTCCAAATCGAAATCCTGATTTCCGATCCGCACCTTCACACGGCTCTTCCTATCCGCACTCATGCGAGATCCATTGGGTAGAACTACTTCCAATCTATCCTCTACCAAGGTAGACGGCACTCAGATTCGTACCACGAAGTCCTCGGACAGAAAAGAGTGCGATGCACCCGTATCAAATAGAGCTCTCGCCGGATAGTTGAAAAATAGGACGAAACCTAATTGTACACAAATAAAGCATAGTCGTACAACAGTATGAATTATATAAATAGCTGTAAAAGCTAGCTTCTAATTCGTACCTGTGACGACATCAGTCTGCCGTATAGCTTCTTGCTGGCCAAGCAAATAGACTCTCGGCTGAGTCGGAATAATGTGCTGGGAAGCCGAAGACTCTGCAGCTTTACCCTTTTCCGCAGCACGAGCATAGTCCAACGCTCGGTTCTCTGCCTTCGGGGGACCACTTCGACACACCGCGGCCTTGTGTCCCACCTTCCCGCAGGCAAAACACGTGATAGGACCCCGCACAGTCGTTGCTCTCGAAACATTTGAGCGAGTTTGCTCCGCCGGTTTGAACTTCCTTTTGTTCTTTCTGAACTCTGACTTGGACAGAGAGGCCGGCGCATAGAACTCATGTTTCTTTGCCACGGTTTTTGCTTGTACCTTCTTCATGTCCAACTCTAGGGATCTGGCAGTTTGGACCATCACATGGAAACCTAACGTCATTGGGCCTGCAAGGAGCAGCCTCAACTCATCCCGAAAACCTTCATAGAACTTGTTCGTCTTTATCTCTTCATCTTCCATCATAGGCCCCGCATAACGACCCAGTTTAGTGAACTCATGCAAGTACTCATCCACTGAGCTGTCGCCTTGAGTTAACTTCAGAAACTGGTTCTGCAACGCAATGCGTTGGGCAGAAGGAATATACCTTTGAAGAAATGACTTTGAGAACTCCGCTATCGTGATCTCGGTAATCTCCTTGCCTCCAAACTTGTGCACTTCCTGTTCAGCCCACTAACGCTCTGCCTCTCCGTTAAGGAGGAAGGTGGCTAAAGTGACCATCATAGCTTCTTCTGTTGCTGTCGCCTTTAGAGTTTTTCTAACCGTTGACAGCCAGTCCTCCGCCTCCGTTGGGGATCCGGTCCCCGAGAAAGTTGGAGGGTGGAAGCTTAGAAAGTGTTGCAGTTGTTGATCACGCGCTCACGCAACGGATACACGCTCTACAGGACGCTCCACCCTTTGCACCACCACAGGTTCCACTGCAGCCACTGGCACAGGGGTCTCAACCCTCGGTTCCACCGCAGGTTCCACTGCAGGTTCGATCACCGGGGCCGCATCTGTATTAGGCGTAGCAGGTTGTGCAAGCCTTTGCGGTTGAGCATTGATCATCGCGAAGACAGCTTCTGCGATTAACCTGATCATCTCAGCAGGAGGAGTGGTCGCTGGCACTTCAGCCGACCCACTACTTTCAGCAGTGTTACGGGGTTGAGACGGACCCGCACCACTCCTAGTCACCTATAATAGTGTAAGACACAATTTAGTGACTGAAAACATAGCAAACAACAATCGTGGAATGCTCAGGTTCCGCAAACAAGTATGTTTTTCCCATTCCTAAGTGGACATTCTTATTAGTTTTTGTCGTTTTAGGTGAATGCATATCCCGTGCACACCACCCCTTAAAAGGAATTCGTCCCGAATTCGCTAAACTACGGATCGACGCCTTAACTCTGATACCAAATTGTAACACCCTGCCAGTACGAATAGTATAACAGTAGGTCCGGCCGGGACCCCATGCCATACAAACCACACTAGCTAGGAGTTAAAAGGTGATAAACAGAAAGAACTACAACAGAGTATACTAAACACTAGCAGAAGCATAATTATTTAACATTTCATTTAGAACTGTCCACTATCATAGGAATGAAACCATAAAAATAGAGTTACGGCCTTAAGGCCTTACATTCACCAATGTACAAAACTCAGAACATACTCCGGCACGCAGGCCGGCAAGACTTGAGAAAGCAGAAAAGGGAGGCTGGCCTTCAAGGGCCAACTCGGCAATAGGGTCATCGCCCGCTATTTCCCACTAGTCTCACCTGCACCTGCATAGGAACATTCCACCGAGTGGTGGCAAACAAAGTAACGGTCAGCACAGCTGACCAAATTATAACGACCCCACCCCTTTCCCGGGGTGGCGGAGCTTCTACCCTGCAAGCAAGTCATACTAGCACAAGTACTAATATAAAGAAAGTGCAACTACACAAGGTGAGGTTTCAAGCACAATCAATCTTCTAGGTTGAGCATCAAAAAGGAGGGAACATAGGTATGCACTTGATGTTGGTTGGGTTCACCCAAAGGTTCCCCACAACCGCCTAAACAACCGCATGAGGCTAACAACATCAATTCCACAAAACACTCCACCGTAAGGGCCATAGCCTTAGGTGGGGAAAAGAGCTTTTGGTCAGTCTAGGTAAATCACCTTCCATGACCTCTCCCATGATCACACGGCTTCCATGAGGTAGGGACCTCTTACCGATCTGCATGGAAACGGGTTCGGTTTAGCTTTGCCCGTGCTCTAATCGTCGCGATCTATCGCACGACGCGGGTACGGCTTCACCTCGGCCCGTAAGGGTTTAGCACTTTCATGTGCTGCACAATTTATAAGCTACGCACTTAACCCCTTCGCAAGGATCTAGGCTTCACAAATACTCAACAAGGGAGGTACAATACGCTCCGCATCAATTTCGTGGTGAAGGTTTGCCTTCATCCAATCTCAAAGCATGGGGCTTTCGTTAGGATCTTCACAAGATGCCTACACTTAAATCCCGCAATACTATAGATGATTTCACGGAGTCATTCTCCGACACGCATTCTAGGCTTACCCTAAATGCAATGTTGCAAATCAAGCATCACCGATTCGGGCTCACGGCCACGAATAGGCTTCACACAAAATGCCTAAATCCGCACGACAACCGGATTTCTACATGCAATAATGCCGGGGACGGACACAATCTACCCGGAGTTCCGAATAACTTGAGGAAATCCTACACTTCACCCATTTGATGAAAGGGATTCCTCATGCAAGCATAGAGAAATGAAAGAGAGGACAATTGACAAGTCCAAATATCGGGAGGAAGAATCGTTACCCTAGAAGCATTCTTCTTAGCCATGGATCTGAGAATTCACAGGGAGGGAAAGGACCGCACCGGGCTGCACTCTCCAGATCTGGAAACGGCTCGCGAAACGGAGCTCCGGATCTCCGTCAATGGCGGGATCTCCTCTTCTTCTTCCTTGCCTCCTTCTTCTTTCTCTAGCCTAGGAGAGAGAAGAGCCTTGATATTATGAGGATAGAACCCCTCTCAAAAGCCCTAATACCCTCCACCCAATCATCACAGCCGTTGGATCAAATTCCAAGAATTTTGAA
Source organism: Dactylorhiza incarnata (assembly GCA_033032865.1). Classification (NCBI taxonomy): domain Eukaryota; kingdom Viridiplantae; phylum Streptophyta; class Magnoliopsida; order Asparagales; family Orchidaceae; genus Dactylorhiza; species Dactylorhiza incarnata. The sequence continues at coordinate 1,011,006 of JAWHQI010000078.1, forward strand.
CGGCCAGATCATCTTCTCCATTCATTTTCGCGGAGCAGAATAAACAGTGCGCACGTTCACAGGCGCACGGTCACTGGTCGTGCGTGAAGAACCTCTGGTCTTGCGCGTAGCTTTTCAGCCGACCATATCTCCTCTCAATTAACGCACGATCATGCGCACGATCACTGGTCGTGCACGAAGAAGAGGCCACTGGTCGTGCGCGAGGAGCAGGTAGGGAAAATTCAGCCTACTTCGAGCGCCGCACTACCATTCCGCCTACTTCGACAAACTACAATTTTTGGGGTGTTACAAACATTTCGTCGATCGAAATTTCGTCGAACGCAGCTAAGAGTTCGTCGATCGAATTTTCGTCGAACGCAGTTATGAGCATTTCATCGAGCACCGCTTACAGTTCGTCGAACGAAATTTTGTCGAACTCAATTTGTCGGTCAGGCTTCAACATTCGTCGAGCTCAATTTTGTTGACCGGAGGTCGTCGAGTGGGCTTCAACATTCGTCGACCTCAATTTCGTCGACCAGAATTCATTGAGCGGGCTTCAACATTTGTCGAGCTCAGTATCCGTTCTCAGCTGTTCCTTAGCGCTAACGCCAGGCGCTAGGTCCTATCGTCGGTGCTAGTGGGAGTTTTGGATTTGATGGCTCAAACTTGGGGGCAACCTTCTTAGGTAATCCTTGAGTCATGTGGACTTCGTTATCTTGCACACTTAAACACACAAGATCAAATACACATGGGATTTGTTATTCTCAAACCTAGGAGAAGCGGAAGACCATGTTCCAACACTTATCATTTACTTTAGTGATTGAGATCACTTTATCCAAAGACTTCAGTTCATTGATTATGAGACTGAGTCTGTTGTATATGTTTGCCACTGTTTCAGTTTCTCCCTTCTTGAAGTTTTCATATTGAGAGATGAGATGAGATCTTCTGTCCTTTCTCTCATCTGCAGAACCTTCAACCATGTTGTTGAGGGAATTCCAGATATCCCTGGCTGAGGTGTAGTCCACAACCTTCTGGAATATATCATCAGACATTGTTTGTGCCAATATGTTCATTGCTTTGGCATCTGCATTTCTTTGTTTCTTCTGAGCATCTGTCCACTCAGTAGGTGGAATAGCATTAGTGTTGGTTGCTACTTCAGTACTTGTTGATGTTGATGGAGTAGGAGGTCCTGTCAAAATGGAATTAAAAATATCCTCATCAATAGAATTTATATACAATTTGATCCTTGCCTTCCATAATGCAAACTTATTGAGATTGCACATAGGAGGTCTTGTGCTTGAGAAATCTTTGTTCTGTGCCATGAGTTTTTAGAAAAAGAAAACTCTAGAAAAAGTTAAGATCTAATTGATCTTTGGATTCAGGTGTTAGCCTGTGTAATCAATCAACCTAGCTCTGATACCAATTGAAAGTGAGGTATTAGATCTTAGATTTACTCTAGAGGGGGGGGGGGGGGGGGGGGGGGGGTGGGGTGAATAGAGTATTAAAAGTTTTTAACTTATTCTATAGCGGAATTAAAATAGTGATATATATATATGTGTAGCAGAGTGAGTATAAAAGCTGAACAAAAATCACAGCACAGTACAGAAAGTAAAACATAATCACAGAAGACACAAGGATCTATAGTAGTTCCCCAATCAAACTGGGTACATCTACTCTTCTACCACCCTTGGTAGGAATCCACTAGGTTTTTGATCAGTGCCCTATCACCACTGAGCTTTTGATCAGGTGCTCAAACCAAATCACATGTTTTTGATCAGGTGCCCTGCCACCAAAAGTTAACTTTTGAAGGGAGTTAGAACCCTGTACAAGATGGGGTAAAAAGAGTAAACAAAAAGGTGTTTATGAAATTCTTCTCTGTCAACAAGATTTGAGAGAAGACTAGTGGAATGTTGTGATGTAAAGCTCCCCTTGTTTGATAGGATTTCTTGACAGATAATGGATGGAGCTTTCTCTTGAATGTAGAAAATCTTCCTTGAAAGCAGATGAATCTGAGAGACAAGGTTTCTCAGATTATTATTGCTCTTTGAAGATTAAGAACCAGCAGCTGAAAACTGAGAGATGATTTTTTGTTGTTCTCAGAGAATGAAAAATGCTGCTGTTGAGGATGAAGATATCTGTATTTCTTTTTGACTTTGTGTATTTCTCTCGACTGTATTACTTCTCTAGTCTCTTCTTGTCTATGTCTTTTCTTCAACCTTTTTCTTAAGTATATGTATCTGACTTGAAATTCAAATCTTCTGGTTAAGGAATAAAATAATCTGAAAAGATTATTCTTGGAACTGCAATCTGATTCAGCAAGAATACTTTAATTCTTTTTCCTTTTCCATGAAAGTATCCTTTCCAATGTGTCAACGGCTACATTCTCGAAAGAAGAGAATAGAAAGGAATATTAAAAGGAAAGATCAAATCTTGACTTATCTGATAATGAATAAGTCCAAATAATTGAATAGATCCATTTCTGAATAGTCGATCTGAGTTCTGAGAAAACCGATGACTGATACTTCAGAAATTGTCAAACTGAAGAGAGAAAATTCATCGAGCAGAAAGCTGAGTTTGTCAAACTGAAAGTTGAGTTCGTCGAACTGAATTCATTCGTCGAACATAAGGCTGAGTTCGTCAATCTCAATCTGGAGTTCGTCGAACTGAGATAAAATCTGTTGAACTGGCAGGAAGACTGAATTCGTCGAGCAGAAGAGCAAGTACGTCGAACTGAAACACGACGTTCGTCGAACTCAGGAAGGAGTTCGTCAAACGCAGAATGATGTTCGTCGAACACAGAAACTTGGAATTTTCCTAAGTGTTAGCTAACTCAGACAAACTTAGACCTTGACCCTTAGACTATATAATGGGGTCAGCTTGAGTCCTAATCACAGATAGTGATCCTAGCCCAAATCAGTAATAGGGTTGTTCCAACACGGTGGGGACTCGTTTTGGTGGCCAAATTCATGGCCAAGGTTGTACAAAAGTCCTCCCAATTGATGAGGATTCATTCCCCCCATCAATTAGGAGAATATTAAAGGGTTTTCCAACTCTTTCGGATGATGAATTGGGCGACCTTTGGGGATAGCTGAAATTTTCACCATGAATGGTATTAATGTAGGAATCCTAAGCTTCAACTCCTCCCCTCTTAGGATTTGGTTCTATAAAAGGGCTCAAGTGGTTAAGGGAATGAGTTTCCCCCACTTTTCTAGGAGAATTTTCCTACCTAAGAACCTACAGGCATGACACCCAAGAGCTCTCGACCAACCATGGCAGGCTGGCAATCGGCGCGGCTACACGCCACATTTTAGGTCCTCCCCTCTCATCTATTTCTTAGTGGGTAGATCGCTTCATTTTGGCGACTAGATTTGGGTCCAATTGGTCCTGGATCGGCATGGCCAAAAGCTTGTGTTCAAGCTTTCTTATCTTGTTCAAATTACCGATTCCGGCCGCCTCCGGTCGGCCAACAACCGAACATAGTCGGCCACCATCTAAACGTAGGTGGTGGAGGCATTGGCCGATCGGGAGAGCATCTAGGTTGCCTGGAAATCACCTCCCAAGTTGCTACAGGACGGGCCAACCGTGACCGTTGGCTGATTGGAGAAGATGAAGGGATGCCCTTCGTTTGTGCTTTAAGATCTGTGCAAGTTTATGTAATAATATATTAGATATTCCTATTTGAGTCACTTAACTGGCAGTAGTTAAAAACAATTATAGAAAATACTTAGAGCCATCTATTGGAAAAGTGATATATACCAAACTTGTAGACCCTGATGTCTACTTTAATTTAAAATTGATGTGAGACGATTTGGCCAACTAGTTTGACTACAGCACTCAAAATGGTGCAACCTGTACATCGGGTTGACCAGAGCTTGATTTGTGTGCCCCCATTAATCCTAACGTCCAAATGCTTTGAAATTTTGAGCATATGTTAGATTTACCCTTACCCTCAACATAGCCAAAAATGGGAATTTTTGGAGAAACTTTTTCTATAGTTTTTGTAGAAATTTAATAATTCATGTAATAATTATTACATGGTCTAATGACATCAAAACCATTCCAAATTTTGGTGGGTGGTCCTTAGGGTCACTTCAGGTCTCTGTTAAAAATTTCATTCCATTTGAGATTAATTTGGTTGAGCAATTGAGTAACCCAAGATTGGTCAAACTAAGGGTTAAAAGGTCAAAAGTGCACTTGTTGGGTTGAATGGGCAAATCTCATCCAAAAGTAATGAAACCTTGACAACTAATTTAATATCACATAAAACACCTCCTCCCAAGACTTGGGGTGATTTGGAGTAGTTGTGCCCTAGGACCCTAGTTCAATCCTCAGGGTTGTACCTTGAACTTATTGAAGGACATATGCTCATATGTCCTTGGATTGACTTGAAATTCGGTAGAGAGGTTTATAGGGTGGTGTAGAGTCCTAGATAATTTATCAGGAATTTTTAGGGACACTTATCCTCTCTGAATTAATTAAGAATCAATTAGGCCACTTTCTTATATTAAGAATATATGTAATCATAATACCTTGGATGTTCATGAAATTTTGGCAGTAAGCTTATATTGATGATATTGTTCTCAGATAATTTTGGCAAGAATTTTGAAGTGTTATTTATGGTACTTTATTCAAAACCGTCAATCTGAGCCCTTGTTGTATAAAAATTAATTTTGGGTTTAATACTCACTGAAAAATCATGAAACTTGGTCAGAGCACTTTTTAGGGCAAGAATATGATCTGTTAAATTTGGTATAATTTTTGGAGGAGTTTTTATATGGTTCTCTTCACAAAGTGCCCTATGATTTGTTTGTTTAAATAAAGGATTTATATGGTCAACTAAATCTGGATAATTATGAAACTCAACCAGTGAACTTTTCTGATCACTTTGGATATCTGTTAATTTTCTTGTAACTTTTGAATGAGGATTTTTGGTACTTCCTTTGTAAATTCTTGAATTTGATAAATTAGTTTATATTTTAATTGGAGGTCAAAACCTTTCTGGAAATTATGAAATTCAGGTTTGGCTGTTATTTTTCTGTTATCTACTTGTACAAATTTTAGTGAAACCATACCATGTCGGAAAACCATACTTGATGTACAAAATCATTGGTTCCCTGATTTTGAAGAAATTATAATAATTACAAAATTATGTAGAAAAATTATAAACTTCTGGAGATGGTTCTATAATGTCATAACTCACTCCCAATAATAATCTTAGGTCATTTTGATGATTCCTTAAAGTACCTTCTCTCATGCACCTCATGTAGCTCATTTGGTCTACGTATAGTAAAACTATGAAACTTGAGTAACTTGGGGACCATTAGGTGGGAATGGAAGGTAGATGGTGTACTTAGTCTGGTTGAGGAGATTTGAGGTCATCAACAGGAGCCTGTATGTTGAGTGTGCCCAATAAGCTAAGGGGCAAGGTTGTGCTTGAGATTGACGAAAGATCACCTTTCCCTTGGAGAGTTATAAAACACTTAGGGTTAACTCAAGTGAAATGGTAAGAGGGGTATGATCAAGGGTAGACATCAATAAGAATAAGAGTCTTGGAAAGGGCTGTTTGGGCTATCATCCCATCGTACCTCCTAGTACCGTTGCGAGCCCCTCACAGGGTAGACCTCGGGAAGTCCAAGGTTAACCCTAAATTGTAGGGGTAAATTGTTATGTAAGATTAACTCAATAATACACTCACCCACACCTCGCTGCTGTGGGTGTTACCTTGTTTGGTCGGATGAGCAGTAGGCTCGGTGGATATGGTTGCAGACGGGTTTGTCCGGTGAGCAGGTGGCTCAGTAGGTTGTTGCGACGGGCGGGTTAGCCCGGGGAGCCTATGGCTCGGAGATACACAACAATCATATTGCATGTGCATAAAGGTGGTGGGTCTTTAGTATAGACGATCGTTCACACCGATGCCCATGCGCTGACTCGGCAAATGTGGATTTGCACTTAGCCAAGAAAGTCTGGTGGTCCAGCCAGTAAGAGTACGTAGGTGCTCTGCGGTTTTGCGTTGAGGCGTACGATAGGTCTAGGTTAGGTAGTGTGAATACCAACCCAGAGGTGGGGGAGGCCCAACCCACCACTTCCGTTTGCCACTACGAGGGTATCTTGGGAGTCTTGCTAGCTCCAAAAGGGGGAACTAAAGGTCTGTGCGCATAGAGTCGAAGTGTGTGAGTTGCACTTGTGTGATCATAACATTAGCCAGCATAACTCTGCATGTCATGGCATAAGCATTGCACTTCAACCCCTACCCCTATCGTATAAATTGGTTATGGGACTTTTTATACGATAGGCCTTGCTAAACGACCCCTTGGTCTATAGGTTTGTATGAGCATTCCTATAAATCAATGGTTACTTTTCTATTATACACCTGTCTTTATTTTCTTACTTTACTGTTCTTTACTTGTTCTTTATCCTGCTTACTTATTGTTTACTGCTTCAAGTATATATAAACCCTTGCGTAGTGATAGACACTCCTATAGCTATGACATGTCACATGCTTTGTTTTATACCCCTTGATGTCCTTCGCTTCATCCCCCCGCTCAGTGCCTAGGGCCATCGGGGGCTGGATGGGGGGAAATGATTCTTAGTATTTTGACTAACGGTCGGTGGACCATATCATTTTAGGGGATCGAGGAGACACAGCACCACCAGAGGCCGGTGCAGATGGAGGCTGGCCAGTCTAGCACGGGAGCGCCAGCAACAGGATCCGTGAGTGTCTTCTGTAGTTTTGCTTCAGCGAGTGATTCTGTAGTGAGGAAATGCTATACCGGGCATGAGCCCTTTATGTTGCTACCTTTTATTTCAGTTATTATTGTGGACATCTCTTTTTCATTATGATCTATATTTCATGTGATGTGGACTTGAGCTTACTTTTGCTTCATTTGTATTTTTCTTCTTCTGTGATCGATATGGCTGCAGGATCGATATTTTGTAGTGGCGACCTTCCCGAGTGTTGGTGTCACCTCAAAGCGGTGGTTTTGGGCATAAGACTCGATTTTGTAGCGAAAAAATGGGGTCTTACAAACAGGTATCAAAGAAAACCTCGATCCGAAGAAAAGAAGTCCACAAACCCTGGGCCACCCCCCGCGAGCTTAGTTTGAGGACAAACTAGCAGTGGAAGCAATGGTGTGCCCATATGAGGAATCACATGAAAAGTCCACTTTTAACTTAATCTTTTTAGCCAAATCTCATTACGAGTGACAAGTTTTCTTTTGTAGCCTGCGCCGAACCCTGCCCCCAGCAGGGAATACATCTGGCTGCAAAGATCTCTTTAGATAGTCCTCTACTCAATGTGTTAGACTCAACCCCACTAGGAAACATGACTCACCATGACAATTTATACCATGCCCTAGTCTAAAATAGACCGTAAGTAAAAATTTGATGAAGGTACGAGGATACTGATGCGTGTCGGCAAGTGCACCGGTCGCGCAAGTAATAATAATGGGGAAAATCCCCGAGTGTCGGTCTCTTGAGGAACACAGTAAGGTGGAATTTAATATCGAGGAAGGACTTGAGATCGAAGTCCTTGGTCGGTGTTACAATGGATGGTTGGTTTGGTTTGCGAATAATAAAATAAAATACTACGCCTACTCCTATGCAATGCCGCTATGCAATGCTTCGATTGGCGAGATGGAGACTAAGCAGGCCTTGAGCGCGCTGCGTCGAAAGGGCGGATGGGCGAGAAGGCAAGCGGAATGAGGGTCGCAAGCACCTCGTCAACAATAAGCACGCCACAAGCAATTGCTAGTGTGGCACCGGTCACGGTGGTGGAGTGGGAGATGGAATAGGGCGCACCTCAATAACACAAATGAACTAGATAATTCCAAAATCATGAAATAAGCAATAATACACATGGTTCATAGCATTCATCATCTAAATAAAGAGATTACAACAAATATATCCACACAAGTAGAAGAAAAAGGCAAGAAATACGACCGAATCCGGAGTCTCGTTGTAGATTCACGGTAGGAAGCACCGGGTTGTCAATCCGCGTCCTAGCTCGGTCCCAACTGCGTCCGGGGTAGAGGAGGGCTGTCACAACTCCCAATGGACCCGTCTTCTCCAGCGATTTACCATCCGGTCACGTCTAGTGCGAAGAACTTCTTCCTTAGCGATCAAAATGAGTGTAGAATCTCTTCTTTCAAGCCCTTGGATGATGGAGGAGGCCTAGGGGGTGAAAAACCTCTGGAAATGGCGAAAACGGCGGACTGAACGGAGTCCAAATGCGTAATGCCGACCTAATTCGCGATCAGGTCATTATATAGGCGCTGAATTAAACAGCGCGCACGGTCATTGGCGCACGACCAGTGGTCGTGCGCACTGGAATTCTGCGATCGTGCGCACTGCCTGGGTGGAACCTGCAAGATACGAAATTATAAAATAAAATGTTCGCACGACCAGTGGCGCACGACCGGTGGTCGTGCGCACTATCGTTGATGGTCGTGCGCAATACAGCAAACAGAACTCAGAATTTTAATGACAAGGGCGCACGAGCAGTGGCGCACGACCGGTGGTCGTGCGCACTGTCGTTGTTGGTCGTGCGCACTGCACCAAACAGAACTCGTGAAAAAGGGTTAAGTGCACACAATCAGTGGCGCACGACCAGTGGTCGTGCGCAATATAACCGGCGATCGTGCGCAGTGTTCCTGTGCAAAATTGCACCGGGAACACTTGCACGACTCCTATTCCAGCATAACCACAGATCTAACCACTGAAAATGGCACCTAACAGCACAAGAATACTACTAAAGACAAAAAGCACGAAAATCACACCAAAGTGGGCCAAGATGTGCACCTAGCATGGATTATCAAATATAAACTAAAACAAGGCTAAAGTGCGGAGAAATGACTAAATAACGGCCCGGATGAGTCCATAAATGTGTATATGATCAGGACTCATCACACCGCCAGACTTAACTGTTTGCGCGTCCCGAGCAAACGAATCCGGCGGAGCGTGAAAACGATAATTAACATAGAGAATTACACAAAGGAGTACGGTGCGAAGTAACATACGCATGCAAGTAGAGAATTTAGTAGAAGGAGATTCTAGATATGCTACTCAGTTGGTGAATTATGAAGAATTTGACGATCATGCCCGGTATGAAAGTGACGAGACACTGAGGCGGGTGTTGCAAATGATCGGGGCTTAGGAATAACTCCGCTGAAATCCATCAACGTCGTGAACCATACGCTTGCCCGGTCACACTCTCTCCGCGGCGCTAGCAAACTCGCAAGTCAAATCAGTAGGGCTTTTAGGATTAAATCGGGGCTTAGGTTACGGTATGATATTTCAAAGTTAAACACGGCGGCTACGCAACCCAAGTGAGCTAACGGAACGCTGCACCATACAAGACCAACGAACAATGCTCGTATGACACACCCCCAGACTTATCATGAAAACCAGGTGTGCACACGGCCTACTTCACAAATACCAACAGATTTTCTGTTTTTAGCTCGGGCGGATTTTTTTCAAAATACTCTCTTTTTTTTCTTTTACAAATTTTTCTTCTTTTATGCAACCCCCGGTTGGTTCAAAATCAGCAGATGGACGTTATTTTCCCATCATAACACAACGATTCCACACTCCACACAAGTTTAGAATTATGAGCGCAGTTAAAAACAATTTGGTTGCGAGCGTGGGATAGGCTTCAGGCTTTGGTGGATGAAGAGGGGCTGTACAAAGGAATGGTAGGCACAAAATGGGCTTGCAACGGTGAATGAAATGGACATGGAATAACAAAGTTCAAACTAGCCAAAGGGTGGCCTACATCATGCTTGACTCAACGAGTAGCTCTCGCCCATGCTTCGAGAGTCGCTTGGGGCAAGTTCTTAGCCCACGAGAAAGATAAACCTTCCTCCCGACTCGAGCAACACACGACTAGCAACCGCACACACACAACACCGGGTTATCGTCAATTCCATACAAATTCACCACTTGAGTATGTTAAATCTAAATTTACGCAGAAATACTAAACATAAATTAGATGCATAAAGAAAATCTAGTTCTACACAAATTCTACCATAGCATGCGAAGTGACTAGAACACTACATGAGTCAACATCGCACTCCAAATAATAATTCATGCGTTAACAACCTATTTCACATTCCAACCAAACTAGTTTAAACGGAACAACAACAAAAAGACAAGCACGCACTCAAGTGGGTGAAGTGGTGTGAGAAAAATGCAACGATGATAATGAAAATGATAAATAAAAAGCAACCTTCTAGTATGCGGTGCAACATGTGCACATTGGATAACAACAACCGCTCCCCCAGACTTAAGCGAAGCGATATATCTAGAAATTGAAGCAAAAAGAGGGAAGGAAGTGTTACCCAATGCTCAGAAATGAGCATACCAGACGATTGGCGTTTACGATCAAGACTAGTCCGCAGCATCCGCTCTCATGAGAAACAAAGGCCACCTGAAAGTTATACACTAGAGCAACAAAAATAGTAAAAACTGAACTAAACATGTGAGAGCACAAAAAAAAATCAAGAATTCTAAGTTATCACCCATGGGAGTGAACTTGTTCCTGCAATAAATATTGAGCACTCGCACACAAAATAAGGGAACAGAAAAAGCTGAATAAATAAAACTATGCCCAGAAGAGCATTCCACAAGCAAAATGTTATTAGTACAAACATCAAAAGAGAAGGAGTTCAAACGACTCAACAAAAGAAACTAAACAGAAAGCACGGCTTAGAATATCTCGCATGCAGGGAGGAAGATCACTCGTCGTCGCTGTCGCTATCTAACACCACAACGGACGGCGACCGTCTGGAAGATGATGCAGCCCGACCCAGAGGTGGGGGGATGTTTAGCCCTCCCCGCAGTGCTTGCTGATAGACGAAATCCGTAAGCCAGTACTGGTTTGCTTCCAGATCAGAGAGGCGCCGATCGAAACTTGGCACCTCCAGCGCTCTAGAAGAACTGCCCTCCTCCTTGGCTCTCCGCTCCTGCTGAAATGAATGCCTTCACGGCTGCAGAAGGGCTACCTCGCGGTGAGTACTTGGCGGCTCAGCTGGCTCTCCGTGCTCCTCGTCGCCTTGCCTCTCCCTAGGCGCATCTCCCAGCATCACGACCACAAAGCGTCTACTACTCTTCTTCCCCACGACTCGTAATAGATGGAAACTCACCATGGTGGCCCGAGTGATGATGGAGGGCGCAGTCACCTGCACCATCGGAGGCAGATGACTCCAAACCCCCAGGCTTTTGGCGATGCGGGTAATATAGTAGGCACCACCAATGGCACCTGTGAGACCGTAAGTGGCCTCGTGGTGGAAGAAGAAAGCGAGCATGTAGCCAAGATGCAAAGGCTGCCGAAATTCCATACTATAGAGGGAGATCAGATCTTGCCACCCCACTACAATCTGACTAAGGGCACGGGCGACAAGAGAGTGGCTAAGGACGTGCTGCAGGTATCGGAGAGCAGGCGCGACGATCCATGTGGATTTGCTTTTTCTGGCCACATATTCTTCATCACGACCCGTGAGGGCACACCAAGCGGCACGCGGGGTAACACCATCAGGGAAGGAGACATCCAAATCCAGAAAAGGGATCGTCGTGGCCTCGGCTTCGGTGTAAAATCCAGCGTGCACCGCCAACTCGGATAAGGAGAGAGTGAAAACCTTGCCCAAAATTCGGAAAGAGCACTTTCCCGGACGTTGACCGGAGGGCAACACTTCCCACTCAAACGTAGCAAGAAATTCCAAGGTGAGCTCCCGGTAGCCGAGGTCATTGCACTCGAACACCCCGCTCCAATGATCGAAATAATAGCGTTGGCGGACGGCCTCCCCCAACTCCCCATTGTCGCCGATAGAGTTCAACTCGTTCCAATCCACGAGACGCTGTGATAGGAATGGCTTCTCCTTAAGAGAATTGAATCGCCGCGTGTGCGAATCCTTGGAAAAAGTCGCCATCCTAGCGAGGATCTGAGCAGGAGAGGCGGAAGAGCGGCCGGAGCGTTGGTAGACCTTTTGGCGATCTCTGGAGCTCATGGTGGTAGGAGGGCAAGGAGGAAGAGGAGAATAGGAAGTGGGCTCACCGGAAGGAAGGAGGGCGCACGATCGGCGGCAACCCAGCGGAGACGGCGCACGGACGACGAAAAATGAAAGCCCTAGATCATGCGTGAAAGGCTCGGGCGGACGGGCATTTTATAAAAATCTGGGCCGATCGCACGACCAGTGGTCGTGCGCGATAAGTAGTGCGCACGACCAGTGATCGTGCGCCTTAGGAATTTTCCAAGCGGCCAAAATTTTAGTAAAAACTCCATCCACCGTGCAATTTACGCACAACCAGGAGTCAGCACACGCAGCGAGACATTCATAGCCTTAACACAAACTCAACTAAACCAGACAAAATAAAATTTCAAGGTAAATAAAGATAACTACTGGGGTTACTGTCATCCCAGCACGACTTATTTGAAAAACATAAGGGTTCTAACTAATGGGCCTATGGAAGAGAAAATGCACAGGTAACTGTTCCAATATCCATTTCGGTTGCGGGTACCGATACGGTGATAGAATAGTCACCCCTCTACCTAAATAATGATACCTGCTCCTCACAGGTAGAGGGTAGAGAATGTAAGAAAAGGAGGCAGCCTGGTCCTTACTCAACTCACAAAACACATCCTTGCCTAGCAAGGTATCGTCCACAGCAAGTTTACAGGAGGAGGAGGCAACGAATGAGGCTTCCTTAACGGAGGAGGGGTCAACCTCCTCGCATATGAGGATGCAATCATCATTGACTCGGGCAAGAAGCTCCAAGTCCTCCTGAAGTACCTGTGAAGACTCAACCTGCACAGGCTCAGATGGAGAAGGGGGGGTTAGGAAATACAAGAGAAGAATGACATAAATAATCAAACAGCGGGGGAGTGGTCCCGGTCTCACTCCCAGCAGGATCCAAGGATAGATCGCTATCATCATCGTAAGTATCATGGCGAGGAGAACTCAAGAACTCAGGGTCCTCAGTGGTGGTTTGGACCTCCTCGTCCCATGAAGAAGTGTAAACCTCCTCATCAGAGATAGTATCCTCCTCAACCCACTTTGGAGCACCCTTCGAGTCAGAAGCATCACCCAGCTCCTTTACTTCGATAGGATCATAAAGAATGTGCGTAGAAAAAGTGTGCAAAGAAACTGGAGGAACGAGAAGGTTTGGTTCCTCAGCAAAAAGATCTGCTAAAGCCTCCCCGATGGAAAGAATACTTTCCTCGTCAAACTCAGGTGCATCTAGGATCTCCCATTCCTCTCCCTGTTGACAAACGGATGAGTGATCATCATCACTGGGCGTGAAGCCAAACACAGGGAGTGAGGAGTCCATGCACGAAACAGGCTCTGGGGTAGAAGGTACAACAACCTCCATGGGTAAAGAATGAGTGATAGGGACAATGTCGTCCTGAGTGGAGGAGCGGCGGTCAGGCTTGACAAGACTAGGACAGTCCTTCGATTCATGACCCTCTCCTCGACACAGCAAGCAAACAATGTTCCCACACTGCCTAGCATTTAATTCATTCATTTGGTCTAAATAATAGTCCATCATGTCGTAAGTGCCAGGAGAAATATCCCATGAAGACATTTTCAATAATAAATGCAGATATAAAGAAACAGAAATGCTCTGCACGGGAAACTACACAAACTAATAAAAATCCTTGGATTAAACTTGCTTAAAATTTTAAAATAGGAGAGAAGAAATAAACACAAACAACAGAAGATTAAAAGGCAAACAAAAATAATAAAGCGGCTATTCACAATGGAAGAACTACTATCTCTTGTCTCCCTCTACAGAAAACTCACACGACTGCATTCCCCGGCAACGGCGCCAAAAACTTGATGCGTGTCGGCAAGTGCACCGGTCGCGCAAGTAATAATAATGGGGAAAATCCCCGAGTGTCGGTCTCTTGAGGAACACAGTAAGGTGGAATTTAATATCGAGGAAGGACTTGAGATCGAAGTCCTTGGTCGGTGTTACAATGGATGGTTGGTTTGGTTTGCGAATAATAAAATAAAATACTACGCCTACTCCTATGCAATGCCGCTATGCAATGCTTCGATTGGCGAGATGGAGACTAAGCAGGCCTTGAGCGCGCTGCGTCGAAAGGGCGGATGGGCGAGAAGGCAAGCGGAATGAGGGTCGCAAGCACCTCGTCAACAATAAGCACGCCACAAGCAATTGCTAGTGCGGCACCGGTCACGGTGGTGGAGTGGGAGATGGAATAGGGCGCACCTCAATAACACAAATGAACTAGATAATTCCAAAATCATGAAATAAGCAATAATACACATGGTTCATAGCATTCATCATCTAAATAAAGAGATTACAACAAATATAACCACACAAGTAGAAGAAAAAGGCAAGAAATACGACCGAATCCGGTGTCTCATTGTAGATTCACGGTAGGAAGCACCGGGTTGTCAATCTGCGTCCTAGCTCGGTCCCAACTGCGTCCGGGGTAGAGGAGGGCTGTCACAACTCCCAATGGACCCGTCTTCTCCAGCGATTTACCATCCGGTCACGTCTAGTGCGAAGAACTTCTTCCTTAGCGATCAAAATGAGTGTAGAATCTCTTCTTTCAAGCCCTTGGATGATGGAGGAGGCCTAGGGGTGAAAAACCTTTGGAAATGGCGAAAACGGCGGACTGAACGGAGTCCAAATGCGTAATGCCGACCTAATTCGCGATCAGGTCATTATATAGGCGCTGAATTAAACAGCGCGCACGGTCATTGGCGCACGACCAGTGGTCGTGCGCACTGGAATTCTGCGATCGTGCGCACTGCCTGGGTGGAACCTGCAAGATACAAAATTATAAAATAAAATGTTCGCACGACCAGTGGCGCACGACCGGTGGTCGTGCGCACTATCGTTGATGGTCGTGCGCAATATAGCAAACAGAACTCAGAATTTTAATGATAAGGGCGCACGAGCAGTGGCGCACGACCGGTGGTCGTGCGCACTGTCGTTGTTGGTCGTGCGCACTGCACCAAACAGAACTCGTGAAAAAGGGTTAAGTGCACACGATCAGTGGCGCACGACCAGTGGTCGTGCGCAATATAACCGGCGATCGTGCGCAGTGTTCCTGTGCAAAATTGCACCGGGAACACTTGCACGACTCCTATTCCAGCATAACCACAGATCTAGCCACTGAAAATGGCACCTAACAGCACAAGAATACTACTAAAGACAAAAAGCACGAAAATCACACCAAAGTGGGCCAAGATGTGCACCTAGCATGGATTATCAAATATAAACTAAAACAAGGCTAAAGTGCGGAGAAATGACTAAATAACGGCCCGGATGAGTCCATAAATGTGTATATGATCAGGACTCATCAGATACCCCAAAGAGGTTAGAGGAGGAGCTTAATGCGGGAACGCCCTCCTAAGCCATAGACTCGGACGTAGTAGTTGAAAGTATTATACCCACCTATCGTCTTTTATTATCGTCTATTTAGGCCGCCAAGGCCCACCTGCAGGGATACGAAGTGTATCAGGTGTTGTTCGAGATGACCGAGGTCAAGGATTCGGTGTCAAGCATTCCGATCGTGCGGGATTTTGTTGATGTATTTCCAAAGAAGTTGCTAGGGCTGTCACCGCACCGAGAGAAGGATTTTCAGATCCAGTAAGTGTCGGGGGCTAAGCCGGTGTCTAGAGCTCCTTATCGGATGACCCCGAAGGAGTTAGTAGATTTTCAGAGCCAGTTACAGGAGCTGGTGGAAGCTGGATTCGTTAGACTGAGTTCCTCGCCTTAGGGAGCTCCGATGCTATTTGTGAAGAAGAAGGATGGGATGCTCAGAGTGTGCATCGACTATTGAGCACTGAATAGGCTGACGGTTCAGAATACGTATCTGCTGCCTAGGATCGATGAGCTATTTGACCAGCTAGAGGGAGTCCACTACTTCTCGAAGCTGGATTTGAGGTCAGGGTATTATCAGCTATGGATATAGGAGGAGGACATCCCGAAGACCGCATTCAGTAGCCAGCACAGACTGTATAAGTTCACCGTGATTCCCTTCGGGCTCACGAATGCACCGTTGACATTTATGAGTCTGATGAATTGGGTGTTCGAGCCATATATTGACATCTTTGTCATCGTGTTCATCGATGACATTCTCATCTACTCGAGGACTAAAGAGGATCATGCACGACACCTGGCAGTAACATTGGAGAAACTTCGGGAGCACAGTCTATACATGAAGTTCATCAAGTGTCAGTTTTGGCAGAAGGAGGTGGCCTTCCTGGGTCAAATTATCAGTGGAGCTGGACTAGCAGTGGACCCAGCGAAGATCCAGGCAGTATGAGATTGGCCACCGCTGAAGATGACCACCAACGTGCGGAGTTTCTTTGGACTTGCCAGTTATTACCGGAAGTTCGTGCAGGGCTTTTCTCAGATAGCCCTCCCGCTCACATCCTTGACGAAGAAGGATATCACATTCGTTTGGACGCCGCAGTGCGAAGCAGCCTTCTAGAAGCTAAAGAGTCAGCTTACGTCAACCCCCATCCATGCCCTTCCGTCGGGGAAGGAAGGATTCTAGGGGTGTACTGATGCGTCATATCAAGGGATGAGTGTCGTTCTGATGCATAACAGACATGTGATAGCATACGCCTCCCGATAATTGAAGAACCATGAACGGAACTACCCGGTGCATGACTTGGAGATGGGAGAAGTTACATTCGCTCTGAAGATCTGGAGGCACTACCTCTACCGTGTCAACTGCGATATATTCTCAGATCAAAGGAACCTAAAGTACGTGGACACGCAGAAGGAGCTGAACATCCCATAGAGACGATGGGTGGAGTTCTTATAAGACTATCAGTATAACATGCACTACCACTGGGGAAGGCGAATGTGGTAGCGAACGCACTGAGCAGGAGAGCTACCACCTTGGGAGCGGAGCCCCAGTTGATGGCTATGGAGCTGGTACGGATGCTCAAAGACATGCAGATCTTATTGGTGTACGAGGATGACCCTGAGCTCTATGAGGAGTACTTGGCGACGATGAGTAGCACAGATGACATTCGAGACCGCATCAGGGATGAACAGAGGTAGGATGCCAAGTTAGAGATGATATTCAGAGCCTTGGAGGCAGGCATGACTGGGGACTATTCATTGAAGGATGGGATGCTGTGTTTCAGAGGCCGAGTTTACATACCGGCAGGGGGCAGAATTTGGGACGACATTATGAACGAGGATCACTGCAGCAAGTATTCAGTGCACCCGGGTATCACGAAGATGACGACGGATTTGAAGAGGACCATGTTGATAGTGCAATTGAGTTTCAGTTGAAATTGATTGATATAATCAACCACGCTTTGATACCAATTGAAGGAGAGTTTAGATCTTATATTTACTCTAGAGGGGGGGGGGGGGTGAATAGAGTATTAAAAATTTTTCCCTTAATTTTATAGCGGAATTAAATTAGTGATATATATATATGTGTATAGCAGAGTGATTTATAAAATAAATAAAAACAAATCAGCACAACACAGAAAATCACAAGCACAGATACACAAGGATTTTTATAGTAGTTCCCCAATAAACATGGGTATGTCTACTATTCTACCACACTTGGTAGGATCCACTAGGTTTTTGATCAGGTGCCCTATCACCAATGGGTTTTTGTTCAGGTGTCCAAGTAACGGCCCAAAACGTGAAGTGACCCATATTGATAATAAAATGAAATAAAAGTTCATCCCCTATGATGAAAAGATAAATCAGTGTCGATTCAGTGTCGCTAAGAATGTGTTCGAGCTTTTATTTGTCTTGCGGGAATGTGTATATGGCTATGTTTATATTGGTATAAATATTGTATATAGATGTAATTATATAAGGAAATATTTATTAGCATATACATGGTTGGAAAGTGGCTGCATCAAAAGAGTGGGCATGCTATCATGCATTTAATTTCTGGGAAAGGCGGTGGTGTTGAGCGGTGGCTGGAAAGATAGGACCGGCTCCTTAAAGCAAAGTCGAGCCTCATTTTCTTGATTACTTCCGCACGCTGACTTCTCCAGTCCTCGCCTAGGGTTCGAGGGAACCGCCTATTTCCTCTCCTTCCTTCTCCGATTGCTTACTCCCTTGCCGGATTACGGGCTGGATCTAGGGCTGGCGACGACTTCTTTTCCTCATCGACGATTCTTCCTTCTCATCTTGTCGCCGGTGCTAGAGAGCTTACCGCGATTTTGAGTTGGTGCCTCTGCTGCTGTGCTCAGGCGGTTTTGATGTGTGTGGCCAGCAGTTTTTGATTGTGCCATTTGCACTGTGAGCCCTTCTTCCTTTTTCTTTCTTCTTAGAATTACTTACTGATTTCTTATGGCTGGTTATGGCTTTACTTGGTTTTGGTCTGGGGTTGTTTTCCTGGATTTCATGTTATAATTGGCCGGCCAAGGCCTCAGAAAAAAGGAGAAAGTGATAATTGTTTCTTATTGGTCTTTCTTTGGGGCTGATTTTACCTTGTTTTCTATTTCGAATTAAGGGGGGATTCTCCTTGCTGTTTCATGCTATTAATATTATGATTGAGGGGGTTTTAACTTAATGAGAATTTTCATAAGTGATGGGGAATTGCTAGGAGAATTGTTGTTAACTGGGTATTAAGTGATGGGGAATTAATATTATGCTTTGTGCTTTACCTTACCTCCTGACCAGCTGCTGTTATATGCCTTATTATGGATCTTGCCTAAGCTATGGTTATAGAAAAGTTATATGGTTTTATTATTGAGTGACCGACTATATAAACTGTGTATGGGAGGGTTTACCTATAGAACTTTTAATTTCTGGTAACTCTCTATTGTTGTCCAGATTGGGGAAATTGTAAAGGACATCATATACTGGATGTTAACTTTTGCATTAAAAAGCGGTGGAAGGTTGGATTGAGTTTTGGAATTATTTTTGCATGTGTTCCTTTTATGGTTATGAAAACTAGAAGACTGGTTAAGTAGCTACCAACTGATGTCATCATATACTGAATGTTATAACTATAGCGAGGTGCAACCTCGATATAAATGCCCTAAATGATATGATGCTATACAGATACCGCGAAGGATGACACCTCCATATAGACATGACAATGACTTGAAATACTGATGGTGAGAGCTACCTGTTTCATTTAAGCTTTATTGCGTTACTTTCTTCTTACGGATACACTCTTATTATACTGAGAGTTAAATGCATATCACTAATACTTAATGTCGTTATATTGTATGACCTTGAAAAAGGCAAACAGGCGAATGATATTTCTGAGGGGAATATAAACAGAATAACTTAATGAATAACTCACTATTATGAAAACGTGTCGACACAAGGTTATATTACGGGCGACTTGAACTGCATGCACATGAATGATATGAATATGATGAATTGCCAAACCAGTCGAGCCGAAAGGCATAAACGCGGGTTGACCGTACTGGTTTTGGAACATGAAGACCCTTCGGGGTGGGCCCAAAGCATGATACAAGAATGAACCATGTACATGTACACTGATATGGATTCAATCGCCCTTAATATTACCTAAAGAACGAAACAGTCATGAAAATACTAATTTAAAGATTATACGGGTATATTGACAAATGCTTATAAATATGAAAACTGACATGATGTTATGTATTCACATTGCTTCCATGATATGGATACGGTTACGATGATGATACTTGCACTGCCTAGCTTACATGTTCCATAGCTTACATGAATGCTTATTGTTTATAACTGCTTATACCGTTTATGATTACTGATATGTTCCTACAGTCATTGCGCTTCTATACTGCTCATACTATTTTATTGAACTAACATGTTCATATAGATAGTTGCTTCATAAGTTCATTGATGAGACAGAAAAACGATTAGTATGGTAAATATGTTTTGAATTGCATAAGTTTATTTTAATTAAATACAACAGTGAAAGTGGTATATCCTCACTTAGTCATATTTTTATGACTAAGCCCGTCGTCAAATTTTGTAGGTAATGGACATAGCTTGGGATACGCAAAACCAAAAGAACTGATTACAGTAGGACAGAAAAGATTCAGTGAATAATGCAAGGTATGAAAGAAAATTTATTATTATGTGTTTTTATTTTGTATTCACTAGCCGCACTTCAGCCTGGGACAAATTGTTATGAACATAGCTTAGATACAAAATTGAGTGGGGTCTAAATGGAGGCCTCACAATTTGGTATCAAAGCCAGGTTTGCAAGAAGTCCGGTTGTAGTGAGTACTGAATAAGTACACATGATATGGCGGTGAGAAAATCGCTTATAGAAATCTAGGTATTTAGAATTTGTCGAAATCGAGTTACATCAAAGGGTTTTAGAAGGAGTTCACGAAAGGATAGAAATCAAATGATTTTTACACGAACATAATGTGAAATGAATTCAAGTAGGTCTTGATATCGTTTTTATTGCACGAGTCAACCCAAATGTTTCCAAAAAGATATGTTTTAGTATTGTTTGCTATTGATAAACGAAAATGATATATGTACTTAGCTTTGGAAGAAAGATTGTATGCACATAATTGTATCTTTCTATAAGACGGAGGTATGTAAAATGGTTGAATGTGTAACGAAGGGTGTACAAATAATAGGCTCTAAAATTTTTAAAAAAGACAAGTGGTTATTTTTCCATGGATACATTGCTAAACATCCCTAGCAAAGTAAGACTACTTCAAGTGGAGAAAATAAGCAATAGTGACTAAAATGAATATGCATTTTAAGTCTACCTCCTGCAGATATGGTATGTATACATAATTTTGAAACAATGTGTACTACAAACATGTAAAATGAAAATGGAATATGGTTATAAAAAAAAGCTATAAATGTACGCTGTATTAATCCTATGTCATGACATTAATGAATGTGAAAACAAGTGATGCGTTATAAGCTATAAATGAAACTGAGATTAAGGTAAAGAATGATAAAAAGGAAGTTGCAAATGACACCAGATGTAATTGTAAGTAAGAAACAAATTCTTCATACATGAAATTAAGCAAGGATGAAAGTAATGTTACAAAGCTATGAAAATTATAACGATAAAATAAATATATATCACATTGTACTTTCATGGCGTAACGTAGTGGAAATGGACTAGGTGAAACTATCATTTCTAGTGTATGGTATTATTGTGGGAATTAAAAAGGACATTAAGTTCTCTATATAGCTTACCTTGTATTGCAAGAATGATTATTTATACAAAGTAGACAAGTGTAAAAGTTATCGACAAGATTTACTTATGTGTAAAAGCAAGTAGTATCTTCACAAATCAAACTTGTAAGATTGTGCATAAAATGTGGCATGTTAAGACTGAACAATGAAGGTGTTGGTCAGTAGACTTTGTATAATATGTATTGATTTCTACACCTAAAAGATAAGATAAAAAGGTAACATTAAGGTGTAAAGAGAGAAGTGTGTCATTAAGTTTAGAAATATATGATGGTGAATGAAACAAGAAATTAATAGGTTGTGTTTAATTTTAGATCGAATAGATGTTATGTTTAGATGGAATGACAAAGATCAACATATAATTAAGAACTAGATGGAAATATCGTTGAAGGAAAAAGTACTACTAGTTCCTGTTCTTCTGGTTTCATTTAGGATGTAAAAGATGCTAGAGAAAAATGATCCGACCCATAATATGGAGCTACTACTCGAATGAGAACATATATATGATGTCTATCATGCGACTTCAAATGAGTATAAAATATTAACCATAATAGCAAAGGTATATGATGAGTAGTAAATATGAAGAGTAGTCAAGATAGAAAATCTCTCCAGTTTAATATAAGATGACCAACGATTGCAAATTATTTGGTAAAAATGAAAATAGACTTATATATATGATACAACATAGTAAAGGAAGAATAATTATGAAAGTAGAATAGCTAATGAAGAGTGTTCGGATAACAGGTTTCTAACATCATACAAGACACGATTGTTTTCAGTATAAGCCCGCTGAAATATCCGTAGTAAGTTTAAATAACGACATTCGATGTAAAAGCTATGAAGACCATATGAGTTATAAATAAAGATCATGAAATACTTATTGCTAAGACAAAAAGGAGAATGTTATGAAACATTGAAGGAAATGAATAAGCAAAGTAAAGACTATAATGAATTGTAATTTCACTTTCACTCTATATAAGATATCTTGAATTTCGACTATATCGTTGATATGTTATATGGATTTGAAAGAGGTGTTACAAAGATAATGTTAGAAAGATGAAGGAAAAGAAACAAGATAAAGAATTACAACATGGTAAATATCTGACCCTTAGTTCACAAAAAGTTTAAGGGGTTCAAAAGGTAACTTCGAGTTACACATCATATTTTGTTGTCATGGAAACACTGTTAAATGTCCGTAGAAAGGTTACATGACCATATTCATTGTCAAAGCTTTGAAATAATTTGCAATCCATAGTTAAGGAAAGAAATGTGGATTGAAGTTTATCTTCGTCTTATATGACATATAAATGAAATAAGGTCACCAAGTACGTTGTTTCGCTATTATATACTGACTTCGAGGAATGAGAAAGTAAGTAATACGTTATAAACTATAATTGAAATCGTGATTGAGATACAACATGAATAAGAAAATACGAGGCTAAGGGAAAACGAAAGTTAACCGACACTTTATATGTTAAAGATTGTTCAGCAAAAAGTGTTAAAAAGAGCGCATAATAGGTTAATGAGATACGAAAATAAATCAACGATTGAGAAAGTTTGACCGCAGGATATGACTATGAATAATGAACATTCTAATGGCGCTTCGGAAGGGATTAATATAACAAGGAAATGAATTGTGAATGAAAATGAAAATATGATAAACAAAGTATGTAAAGAAGGTGAGATAAAAAGCCAATCTATTACACAAATACACTATGTAATATTGCAGGAAATTTGAAAATTTCAAAATTTTGCAAGGAGAATAAGAATAATGATGAGTAATGACATGTGCGTAGGTAAAATGGTAACGTAAGAGAGCGCAACATGCAAATCATGTCATGATTTACGAATAATTGCAAATTATAAGGTAAACTATCAATATTCCATTAACATGAAAAGTAAGATATTGTTTGATACACGGCTAAAGATAAAAATCCAAACAGTGAATAAAAAAAGAACTATAAAAATGCTATGTGAAAGCATTTTCCTGAAGAGTGTATTGAAATGTGTTACATGTTTCATGGAACACTAATTTCTCTTAGTATGGAGTGTGGCGGTTTGTTAATCGCTATAAATTATGACTTCAGAACCATGAAAAAACGAGTTAAGATTTGAATGAATGGAAAAGTAAGTAATAGAAAATGTATTTGGGTTTTGATAGTGTTCTATTTTCGAGGACGAAAATTCCTATAAGAGGGGAATAGTTTGTAACGGCCCAAAACGTGAAGTGACCCATATTGATAATAAAATGAAATAAAAGTTCATCCCCTATGATGAAAAGATAAATCAGTGTCGGTTCGGTGTCACTAAGAATGTGTTCGAGCTTTTATTTGTCTTGCGGGAATGTGTATATGGCTATGTTTATATTGGTATAAATATTGTATATAGATGTAATTATATATGGAAATATTTATTAGCATATACATGGTTGAAAAGTGGCTGCATCAAAAGAGTGGGCAGGCTATCATGCATTTAATTTCTGGGAAAGGCGGTGGTGTTGAGCGGTGGCTGGAAAGATAGGACCGGCTCCTTAAAGCAAAGTCGAGCCTCATTTTCTTGATTACTTCCGCACGCTGACTTCTCCAGTCCTCGCCTAGGGTTCGAGGGAACCGCCTATTTCTTCTCCTTCCTTCTCCGATTCCTTACTCCCTCGCCGGATTACGGGCTGGATCTAGGGCTGGCGACAACTTCTTTTCCTCATCGACAATTCTTCCTTCTCATCTTGTCGTCGGTACGGGCTGGATCTAGGGCTGGCGACGACTTCTTTTCCTCATCGACAATTCTTCCTTCTCATCTTGTCGTCGGTGCTAGAGAGCTTAATTACCGCGATTTTGAGATGGTGCCTCTGCTGCTGTGCTCAGGCGGTTTTGATGTGTGTGGCCAGCAATTTTTGATTGTGCAATTTGCACTGTGAGCCCTTCTTCCTCTTTCTTTCTTCTTAGAATTACTTACTGATTTCTTATGGCTGGTTATGGCTTTACTTGGTTTTGGTCTGGGGTTGTTTTCCTGGATTTCATGGCCATAATTGGCTGGCCAAGGCCTCAGAAAAAAGGAGAAAGTGATAATTATTTCTTATTGGTCTTTCTTTGGGGCTGATTTTACCTTGTTTTCTATTTCGGATAAAGGGGGGATTCTCCTTGCTGTTTCATGCTATTAATATTATGATTGAGGGGGTTTTAACTTAATGAGAATTTTCATAAGTGATGGGGAATTGTTAGGAGAATTGTTGTTAACTGGGTATTAAGTGATGGGAATTAATATTATGCTTTGGGCTTTACCTTACCTCCTGACCAGCTGTTGTTATATGTCTTATTATGGATCTTGCCTAAGCTATGGTTATAGAAAAGTTATATGGTTTTATTATTGAGTGTCCGGCTATATAAACTGTGTATGGGAGGGTTTACTTATAGAACATTTAATTTCTGGTAACTCTCTATTGTTGTCCAGATTGGGGAAATTGTAAAGGACGTCATATACTGGATGTTAACTTTTGCATTAAAAAGCGGTGGAAGGTTGGATTGAGTTTTGGAATTATTTTTGCATGTGTTCCTTTTATGGTTATGAAAACTAGGAGACTGGTTAAGTAGCTACCAACTGATGTCATCGTATACTGAATGTTATAACTGTAGCGAGGTGCAACCCCGATATAAATGCCCTAAATGATATGATGCTATACAGATACCGCGAAGGATGACACCTCCATATAGACATGACAATGACTTGAAATACTGATGGTGAGAGCTACCTATTTCATTTAAGCTTTATTGCGTTACTTTCCTTTTACGGATACACTCTTATTATACTGAAAGTTAAATGCATATCACTGATACTTAATATCGCTATATTGTATGACCTTGAAAAAGGCAAACAGGCGAATGATATTTCTGAGGGGATTATAAACTGAATAACTCACTATTATGAAAACGTGTCGACACGAGGTTATATTATGGGTGACTTGAACTGCATGCACATGAATGATATGAATATGATGAATTGCCAAACCAGTCGAGCCGAAAGGCATAAACGCGGGTTGACCGTACTAGTTTTGGAACATGAAGACCCTTCGGGGTGGGCCCAAAGCATGATACATGAATGAACCATGTACATGTACACTGATATGGATTCAATCGCCCTTAATATTACCTAAAGAACGAAACAGTCATGAAAATACTGAATTAAAGGATTATACGGGTATATTGACAAATGCTTATAAATATGAAAACTGACATGATGTTATGTATTCACATTGCTTCCATAATATCGATACAGTTACGATGATGATACTTGCACTGCCTAGCTTACATGTTCCATAGCTTACATGAATGCTATTGTTTCATAGTTGCTTATTGTTTATAACTGCTTATACCTTTTATGATTACTAATATGTTCCTACAGTCATTGCGCTTCTATACTGCTCATACTGTTTTATTGAACTAACATGTTCATATAGATAGTTGCTTCATAAGTTCATTGATGAGACAGAAAAATGATTAATATGGTAAATATGTTTTGAATTGCGTAAGTTTATTTTAATTAAATATAGCAGTGAAAGAGGTATATCCTCACTTAGTCATATTTTTATGACTAAGCCCGTCGTCAAATTTTGTAGGTAATGGACATAGCTTGGGATACGCAAAACCAAAAGAACTGATTACAGTAGGACAGAAAAGATTCAATGAATAATGCAAAGTATGAAAGAAAATTTATTATTATGTGTTTTTATTTTGTATTCACTAGCCGCACTTCAACCTGGGACAAATTGTTATGAACATAGCTTAGATACAGAATTGAGTGGGGTCTAAATGTGGCCTCACAGTCCACACACCAAGGGAGCTTTTGATCAGCTGCTCTAACCCAACTACAGGTTTTTGATCAAGTGCCCTGCCACCAAGGGGTTAACTTTTGAAGGGAGTTATAACCCTGTACAAGAGGGGATAAGAAGGGGTTTATATGTTCTTCTCTGTCAACAATCTAAGAGAAGACTCTAGTGGATTTGATGATGTTGTAAAACTCCTCTGTCAGATATGAAATGCTTGACAATTGAGGATGGAGCTTTCTCTTGAAAGAAATTGATCTTCCTATAGCTGATGAATCTGAGAGAATAAATTCTTCAGATTATTTGTTGCTCTTTTGAAGATCTGAACTTGCAGCAGAAATCTGAGAGATGGTGTTGATGTTCTCAGTAAATGAATGCTGCTTGAGGAAGAAGATGAAGATCTGTTAATGCTTTCTTATGTTTCTTCTCTTCCTGTAACCTTCTTCTTTCTTTTTCTCTGTACAGCTATTCTTTGATGTTGTATTATAATTTTCTGTCGTGAAAACTGAGAAGTAATACTGTATATCTTCTTCCTTTTTCTTTTGATAATATTTTAAAATCAAATCCCTTGAATTAAGGAATAAATATATCTGGGATCCATAAATCTGACACGCCGTATATCTCTTTCCTTTTCCATGAAATGTCCTTTTCTGAGAAATGTCAACGGCTATTATCTCTCAGGAAGAGAAAGGAAAGGAATATAATAAGTAAGGCAGAAATCTTGTCTTATCTGGAATATAGATCCGTTGCTGTAGACGATCTGAGTTCAGAGAATGAATAATATAATCTGTCTGAAATTCTGAACTGAAATAAGAAATCGTCGATCTGAATAAATTTCGTCGATCTCAGAGCTGTGTTCGTCGATCTGAAGATATTCGTCGAACACAGACTGAGTTCGTCGAACGGAAGGATTCGTCGACTGCTGAACCGCTGAATAAAATCATTGACCGCTGAACTGAGCAAATTTCGTCGACCGCTGAGAAGAAGTCTGTTCGTCGATCTCAATATTTTCATCGATCTCAATGTTGAGTTCGTCGACCTCAATTTAACTTTGCTCTAGAAGAGTTGAATTAGTAGAGCTGAGAAGATCTTTCGTCGATCTGAGCATCTGATAAAGATTCGTCGAACGCTGATAAGTAATATTTTTTTAACTTTTTAATAGAAAATTTTGTAAATATTTAATATGATTTTTCCTTTTTATGATAATTTTAGGTTATAAGTAGTTCTTTTTGTAATTTTGATTCTAACTTAGCTTAATTTCAATATTTGCAGAATTTTGGGACAAATCGGGAAAAATGGCATGTCACGCCCTCGGTCACGCCCGTGACCCAGGGCGTGTAACCTAAAGATCAGTCCAGAATGATGCCGCGTTGTCTGAGCTAGCCCACACCAAGTCACGCCCCAGGTCACGCCCGTGACCCAAAGTCACGCCCGTGACCAAGGGCGTGTAAACTTAGAATCTTCCACGTGGAGCCGCCGTCGAGACGTGGAGATGCTGTCGAGAAGTCAACCTAAGTCACGCCCGTGACCCACATGTCACGACCGTGACTTTCCAGCGTGATCTCTGCTTCGCCACCGCGCCGAATTCCAGCCCACGCCGTATTTAATGCAGCCGTCCAAAGTCACGGCCGTGACCCGACATGTCACGCCCGTGACATGTCATTTCTCGCCGCGCCGTCCAGAAAGCCCACGCCGCTGTCGGATCCGATGTGAATAGTGCAGTCACGCTCTTGGTCACGCCCGTGACCAAGGGCGTGTAATCTGAAATTTTTTCCTATAAATTCAGAGGTTCTCCTTGAGTCCAGGGTTCAGAATTTTGGAGTGGGGGAGGGGCTGCTAGAGCTGTTAGTGAGTTCTTCAATGCAATTGTTCATGTCTTTAAGCTTTCATGTCTTCCTTTTCAATTCATGCAATGTTTTAGTTTAACTTTCATGTATTAGCTCTTTTTAAGCTTGTAATCTTCATTTTCCTAGCTTGGTAATCTCTCTTTAAGATTGTAATAGTTTTGATTTTCAATAAAAATTAGCTTGCTCTCTTTCATTTGCTCTTTCTCCTTAAGTACTTCTCCTTTCATGCAACGTTAAGTTTTCTCTCCTTTTTCCCCTCCACTATGTTGAGCATTAAGTCTTTTTATTATCGTTTTAATCATTCACTAAGTTTGCAAAATGTCTCTTTTTAACTAAGTAATCAAAACCTCCAAAATATCATTAGATAAGATAATAGTGATTTTCCTCGAAGTAGAAGTAATCAACGCGCCCCGTGGAATACGACCATGGTATTTCCAAATATCTTATACTATAGACGATAAGGTACACTTGCCTTTATCAGATATAGTTTTGGAGAAAATCTCAATCTTTCACTAAATTTCAAAACCGAGAAATCTATATCAAGTTTTTGGCGCGCCGTTGCCGGGGACTTTGCGTAGATATTTTGAAAAGAGGATAGCTATTAATTTTATCATGCTTTTTTTTATTTTACTTTGCTTTTTCTAAATTTCAAAAAGAAAAAAAAAATTTAGTTTTTCTTCTTCCTTTCTTCTCTTTTTAGTGTATGACCCGAGGTAGCACTTCGATTCTTCCTTTTGATCCGGAGATCGAGCGAACCCTTTTGAGGCACCGCCATTCTCGTGATCAGGGAAATCAAATAGAATCCGAAGAGTCGATCGGGGACACTAACGCAGAAAATATGGATCATAATCTTAATCCTCCTAATCTTAACGAGCCAAATCCTAATGAGGACGCGCAACGGACCATGTCCTATTATGCGCGGCCGAATTTGGAAGGCACAAAATCGAGTATTGTTCGCCCCACGGCGGCGAACAATAATTTTGAGATCAAGTCCAGCATCATACAAATGGTGCAACAATCGGTGACCTTTGATGGTCAACCGGACGAGGATCCAAATTCACATATCTCTTACTTTCTTGAAATTTGCGACACTTTTAAGATCAATGGCGTCACCGATGACGCCATTCGATTACGTCTTTTTCCTTTTTCTTTGCGGTCTAAGGCCAAGCAGTGGCTGGGCTCCCTACCTAGGGGATCCATCACTACATGGGCCGAAATGGCGGAAAAATTTCTTAATAAATATTTCCCGCCATCAAAGACCGCTAAATTGCGCACGGATATTGCATCGTTCATGCAAATCGACTCGGAGACTCTCTATGACACATGGGAGCGCTTCAAGGAGCTTTTGCGTCGATGCCCTCACCACGCACTTGCCACTTGGCAACAAGTGCAAATATTTTATAATGGCTTAAATCTCCAAACGAGGCAAATGATTGATGCGGCCGCCGGGGGGACATTAAATAATAAAACCCCGATCGCCGCTCAAGAGCTTTTTGAAGAGATGGCCACAAATGCGTACCAATGGAACATGCCCCGAGCGCGGCCTAATAAGCCGGCCGGAATTTTTGAAATAGACGCAAACGCAAATTTAGCTTTACAAGTTGAGCGCTTAACAAAGCAAGTGGCGGAGATGTCTGCTTCCTCCGCCACTCCTCCTTGGGCTAATAACGTTTTAATTGAAGAACATGTTGACTACTTGGGAAATCCACCTCGGCCTTCCTATAACCCGAACACCGCTCCGTATAATAACACCTACAATGCGGGTTATAGGAATCATCCGAATTTCTCATGGAGCAACCAAGGAAATGCTCAGCGTCCTATGAATTTAAATCAACCCCCCCCCCCCCCCTAATCAACTTCTTAACTTAACTCCGCCTCCAAATTTGCTTTCTCAAAATTATAATCCACCCGGTTTTCCACCGCAACAGCAAAAACTCTCTCCGATTGAAGAGGTTTTTGCAAAATATATTGCTACAAATGAAACGAACATCCGGAACCTTACCGGATCGATCAAAAATTTAGAGAATCAAGTGGGCCAGCTCGCAAAGATGATTTCTGAGCGTCAACAAGGAGCACTACCGGGGAACACCGAGCAAAATCCAAAGGAGAGCGCGCACGCTATTACACTCCGAAGCGGGAAGGAGGTGGTTCAAAAACAGGACGAACCCAAGGTAATTTCCTCTCCTCCTCCTACTTTTAATTCATCTTTGAATTTGCCCGCTACGATAGCTCCGCACACTTCTATTTTAAATCCGCACGCTCCTACTTCTAATATTCCGTATCCATCGAAATTTAAAAATGAAAGCGCCGAAAAAAATTATAAAAAGTTTTTAGATGTTTTAAAACAAATCCATATTAATGTACCTTTCTGCGAGGCTATCTCACAAATGCCTAAATATGCGAAATATCTTAAGGAGTTGCTCTCCAATAAGAAAAAGTTAGAAGATATTTCGCATATTTCTTTAAACGCAGAATGCTCCGCGGTTGAACTCAACAAATTGCCGAAAAAAGCAAATGACCCGGGACGGTTTTCCATCCCATGTCTTTTTGGCAATTCGTTAGTAAAACACGCCTTAGCGGATCTTGGAGCAAGCATCAACCTTATGCCGTTTTCTTTGTTCAAAAAGCTAGGTCTAGGAAATCCAAGGCCCACTCGAATGAGTATCCAATTAGCGGATCGTTCTTTAAAATATCCGATAGGAATAGTGGAGGACGTGCTCGTCAAGGTTGACAAATTCATCTTCCCAGTGGATTTTGTCATTCTTGACATCGAAGAGGATGCCGAAGTACCCCTCATACTCGGCCGCCCCTTCCTTGCCACCTCCCGCGCTATTATCGACTTAAGTAACAGAAAGCTCCTCATACGGGTTGGAGACGATGAAGTTACTTTCGGCATAAATTCCTCGATGCGGAACACGCTAGAAAATGACGATTCATGTTTTTACTTAGAAGAGTGTTGTGAGTTCGATTCATCCCTCGAGTTAGTTTCATCGGCGAGTAGTGATTCCGAGCCCGTAGAGCTCTTTTGTGATGAAGAAGAAGTTTCTCACCCCACACCACCCGAACCATTATTTTTAGAAAAATTAAAAATCAAGACTTCTTAGGAAGAACCACCCGTATTGGAGTTGAAACAGCTCCCCCCTCACCTTAAATACTTGTTTTTGGAAAAAGAGTCTAAGCTACCCGTCATCATTTCATCCGATCTTAGCAACTCAGAAATTTCTGAGTTGACTATAGTCTTAAGAAAGAACCGCCACGCAATTGCGTGGCAATTATCGGACATTAAGGGTATAAACCCATCTTTCTGCACTCATAAAATATTTCTCGAAGATAATTCCCGAAATTCAGTCCAGCCTCAACGACGACTAAACCCTAACATGAAAGAAGTCGTTAAGACCGAAGTTATAAAACTTCTGGACGCGGGAATCATCTACCCGATATCGGACAGTACTTGGGTTAGCCCAGTACAAGTCGTGCCAAAGAAAGGTGGTGTCACGGTAGTTGCGAACGAAAATAACGAATTGATCCCAACCCGTACTGTTACGGGTTGGCGGATGTGCATCGACTATCGGAAATTAAATGATGCCACCCGTAAGGATCACTTCCCTCTACCATTTATCGACCAAATTTTAGAACGCCTTTCGGGTCACTCCTACTACTGTTTTCTAGATGGTTTGTCGGGATACTTCCAAATTCCGATTTCGCCCGACGACCAAGAGAAAACCACTTTCACTTGTCCCTTTGGCACCTTCGCTTATCGAAGGATGCCATTTGGTCTTTGTAACGCGCCAGCTACATTCCAAAGATGTATGCTGGCAATTTTTGACGAGTTAGTGGAGGAGGTGATGGAAGTATTTATGGACAATTTTTCCGTGTACGGGAGTTCATTTGAAAACTGTTTAAAAAATCTCGAGCACGTGTTGCAGCGATGTGAGGAAACAAATTTAGCGCTTAATTGGGAAAAATGCCATTTTATGGTCAAGGAAGGACTAGTCCTTGGCCATAAAATTTCGGGCAAGGGGATCGAGGTCGATAGGGCCAAGATTGAAGTAATTGAAAAACTTCCCCCTCCCACAAACGTAAAAGCTATTAGGAGTTTCCTAGGCCACGCGGGGTTCTATCGGCGCTTTATACAAAATTTATCCAAAATCACAAAGCCGTTAACCCATCTTCTTGAAAAGGAATCCTCATTTATTTTTAGCGATGAATGTCATTTGGCCTTTAAACTTATCAAAGAAAAACTTATAAACTCCCCGATTCTAGTCACGCCGGATTGGTCACTCCCTTTTGAAATCATGTGCAACACGAGTGACATTGCGGTTGGTGCCGTTTTAGGCCAACGGGTGAGTAAGTATTTCCACCCTATCTATTATGCGAGCAAAACACTCACGTCGGCACAAGCAAATTACACCACGACCGAGAAGGAACTTCTAGCAATCGTTTTCACCTTCGATAAGTTTAGGTCATATATCACCCTCTCGAAAGTTATCGTCTTCACGGATCACTCCGCACTTAGGTATCTTTTAAGCAAATCGGACGCCAAGCCTCGTCTTTTGCGATGGATCCTCCTCTTGCAGGAGTTTGACTTAGAGATCCGGGACAAAAGAGGAGCCGAAAACTTGGCGGCCGATCACCTTTCTCGTTTAGAAAATCCCTCCTCGGAAGCATTAATAGAGGCTGACATCAACGATAAATCTCCCGAAGAGCGCCTCCTAGCTCTCGAAAATTTTAATTCATCTTCTACCCCATGGTTTGCGGATTTGGCTAACTATTTAGTAGCCCGGTTCCTGCCAAAAGAATTCTCGAGTCAGCTAAAGAAGAAATTCTTTTCTGATTTAAAGAATTACTTTTGGGAGGACCCCTTTTTATTCCGAGTATGCGCAGACCAGATTGTGAGAAGATGTGTTTCAAGTGAGGAAGGCCTTAAAATTTTACATCATTGTCATGAGGGACCCACCGGTGGTCATTATCATTCGAACTGAACCGCGAGGAAGGCGTTGGAGGCGGGCTTTTATTGTCCCAAGCTCTTCAAAGATGCTCACACCCTTGTGAGTACCTGCGACAGCTGCCAGAGGTCGGGGAACATCTCTCGCCGGGATGAGATGCCCCAAAACATTTTCTTAGAATGCGAAATTTTCGACCTTTGGGGTATCGATTTTGTTGGTCCTCTCCCTCCATCTTTTTCAAATAAATATATTCTAGTGGCGGTCGACTACGTATCAAGGTGGGCGGAAGCGCAACTCTCCCCACCAATGATGCGCGAGTCGTCGTTAATTTCTTAAAAAAATTATTTTCTCGATTTGGCACGCCGCGCGCTATTGTGAGTGATCGGGGCACCCATTTTTGCAATACTCAATTCACAAAAATCTTAGCAAAATATGGTGTCACACACAAATTATCCACCGCATATCACCCACAAACGAGCGGCCAAGTCGAAGTTGTTAATCGAGAATTAAAACGGATTTTAGAAAAAACAGTTTCTATCAATCGGAAGGATTGGGCAATAAAGCTCGATGACGCGCTATGGGCCTATCGAACGGTGTACAAGACCGCTATCGGTTGTACACCGTATCGAATGGTTTATGGCAAGGCTTGCCACCTTCCGGTCGAATTAGAACACCGCGCATTTTGGGCGCTTAAATTTTTAAACCTCGATTCCACTCTAGCGGGAGAACAAAGAAAATTCCAAATGAATGAATTAGATGAGTGGCGAGCGAATGCGTATGAGAGCAATAAATTATATAAGGAGCGAACGAAGTTTTATCACGATAAGCATATAAAATTTCCAAAAACTTTTTCGCCAGGCGATCTCGTCCTCCTTTATAATTCCCGCCTTCGCCTTTTTCAGGGAAAACTAAAATCCCGATGGTCCGGACCCTTTATTGTTAAAGAGGTTTAGTCCTATGGGACAATTTTAATTTCCCACCCGGAAAAAGGTACCTTCAAAGTAAACGGCCACCGACTTAAATTATATCTTCCGGGAGAATTAACTAATGAAAAGAGTGATTCGATTGTATTTCAACCAATAATATGATCGGCAAGTGGGTCAAGCTACGCGACCTTAAACAAAGCGCTTTTGGGAGGCACCCCAAAGTTATCTTTTGTTATTTTCTCTTGTCTTTTCTTTTCTTCTTTAACAACTTTTGCAGGTAATCGCAGCTTCCCCACAAAAGTTTCAAAAAAAAAAATCAGGGAAGCCCTTTTTCCTTCTCTTCTTTCGTTTTTGCATTTCTTTTTACCTTTTCTTACTTCATACTTAATGTTTAACTTTAAGTATGGGGGTGTAAATAGCCCTTTGTAAATATTTGTAAATAGTTTTAAAAAGAAAATTTTCAAAAAAAAAACAACAAAAAGAAAATTTTAATTTTGTTTCTATGATTTCCTTTATTTAAGCACTTGTAAAATCCAAAAACTCAAAAAAAATTTTAAAAAATCGAAAATTTAAATCTTGGAAAGGGACGTTTGGGATTTCATCCCATCACACCTCCTAGTACCTTGCGAACCCTTCACCCGGTAGCCCTTGGGAAGTCCAAGACTTGCAAAAATTGTTAAGTTTTAAAGCTAGTTTCCTTTCTTTGTAAATAGTTTTTAATGTCAAAAATTCAAAAAAAAAGATAATATCAAAAAATTAAAAAAAAAAGATAATATCAAAAATTCCAAAAATTCTTATATCCCTCCTTGTTGTTTTTGTGATTTCTTAGAAATCTAGTTGAGAATGTTTATAAGCATGTTTAAGTTTTTAATTGGCTAAAATTTTGCTTATCATAGTTTGTTAATTTTAAATTTGAGGTAATCTTGATTTAAGAATCATCTTATGATTTTAAATTGATTAGAGAATTTTGTTAGCATGACTTCTCTTTTTATTTTTAAATGGCTTCATTTTGTAGTAAATTTCCTAAACCTCTTTAGATTTCAATTATATTTTCTTCTAACTTCTTAGATCTTAGGAATTTTAATTTTACTAGAATTTGCTCTCAATATGATTTAAAGCTAGCTAGATTTATTTTCCCCTACCATACCCCCTTTGATGGCATAAAAAAATGTATTAAAAGATCATATGTCATGGGAATAAGAGGATAAAATTCATTATTCCCTAAAACATATGCACCCAAAATATTTGAAAAGATTATATGGCATGGAGTAAGAGGATAAAATTCATTACTCCTAAACCATATACATTTTGGGTTTTTATTAGAAGAGAAAAAAAAAAGAGAAAGAAAAAAAAAGGAAATTTCATGATTAATTCCATTTCCTCCATTCAAAAATTTCTCTTCTTATGCCAAATTTTATGAAATCCCCCTTAGCCAATTATCATTGTTCTAGTTTTAGTTGAAAATTATGGAGAGAGCAATATTTAGTAATTTACTTTTCCTTAAGATTCTTTTAAGATAGAGTTCTTATAATTTTAATTTAATTTAGTTTTATAATTTCTACAATTTTGTCAAACTACTTAATTTTCTTGAGAAGTTCTTGCCTAAACATTTTCCCTCTTTTCAAATCATCATCATAATCTAGGACTTAACTCCCCCTTGAATTTACTCTTAACTTAACTTTTGGTTAAATGAAATTTTAGTTTTAAATTAAAAATTTTTTTAAGGATGTCTTATAAATTATGCCTCACACTTTTGCTCTGGAATATCAAAACCTCAAGTATGGGGGTATTTGATAAGTAGTATTTTTTTAACTTTTTAATAGAAAATTTTGTAAATATTTAATACGATTTTTCCTTTTTATGATAATTTTAGGTTATAAGTAGTTCTTTTTGTAATTTTGATTCTAACTTAGCTTAATTTCAATATTTGCAGAATTTTGGGACAAATCGGGAAAAATGGCATGTCACGCCCTCGGTCACGCCCGTGACCAAGGGCGTGTAACCTAAAGATTAGTCCAGAATGATGCCGCGCTGTCTGAGCTAGCCCACACCAAGTCACGCCCCAGGTCACGCCCGTGACCCAAAGTCACGCCCGTGACCAAGGGCGTGTAAACTTAGAATCTTCCACGTGGAGCCGCCGTCGAGACGTGGAGATGCTGTCGAGAAGTCAACCTAAGTCACGCCCGTGACCCACATGTCACGGCCGTGACTTTCCAGCGTGATCTCTGCTTCGCCACCGCGCCGAATTCCAGCCCACGCCGCATTTAATGCAGCCGTCCAAAGTCACGGTCGTGACCCGACATGTCACGCCCGTGACATATCATTTCTTGCCGCGCCGTCCAGAAAGCCCACGCCGCTATTGGATCCGATGTGAATAGTGCAGTCACGCCCTTGGTCACGCCCGTGACCAAGGGCGTGTAATCTGAAATTTTTTCCTATAAATTCAGAGGTTCTCCTTGTGTCCAGGGTTCAGAATTTTGGAGTGGGGGAGGTGCTACTAGAGCTGTTAGTGAGTTCTTCAATGCAATTGTTCATGTCTTTAAGCTTTCATGTCTTCCTTTTCAATTCATGCAATGTTTTAGTTTAACTTTCATGTACTAGCTCTTTTTAAGCTTGTAATCTTCATTTTCCTAGCTTGGTAATCTCTCTTTAAGATTGTAATAGTTTTGATTTTCAATAAAAATTAGCTTGCTCTCTTTCATTTTCTCTTTCTCCTTAAGTACTTCTCCTTTCATGCAACGTTAAGTTTTCTCTCCTTTTTCCCCTCCACTATGTTGAGCACTAAGTCTTTTTATTATCGTTTTAATCATTCACTAAGTTTGCAAAATGTCTCTTTTTAACTAAGTAATCAAAACCTCCAAAATATCATTAGATAAGATAATAGTAATTTTCCTCGAAGTAGAAGTAATCAATGCGCCCCGTGGAATACGACCTTGGTATTTCCAAATATCTTATACTATAGACGATAAGGTACACTTGCCTTTATCGGATATAGTTTTGGAGAAAATCTCAATCTTTCACTAAATTTCAAAACCGAGAAATCTATATCAAACGCAGACTGGAGTTTGTCGAACGGGCAAAATCGTCGACCGCTGAGCTGAGCAAAATCGTCGACCGCTAAGCCTGAATAATTTCGTCGACCGCTGAACTGATCCACTGAGACGCTGAGATAGAAGCAAGCCATTCGTTGAACACAGAGAGCATGCCGTTCGTCGAACCCAGAGAGCAAGCCATTCATTGAACCAAGTATGGAGTTCGTCGAACGCAGAACCTGAATAATTTCTTGAGTTCTAAGAACCTAAACTCTTGACCCATTGACTATACATTGGGGTCAACTTGATCCTAGTCAACAGATAGTGATCCTAGCCCAAATCAGTAATAGGGTTGTTTAAACAATCTCCCCCTATTTAGGATAAGATACTATTTGACAAAATTTGAATTATAAAACAAATAACAAAACAACAAAACAACAGAGCATATATATATCTGATAGGTTTTAAATATTTCATCAGATATAGAAAATATGATACTCTGAGTTTTAAAAAATTTACATTGAAAATAAAACTAATAAAAAGAACCTTTGATCTTTCTCTTTGTCTTTCTCTGAATTCCGACAATTCTGAATTCTGAACTCTGATATTGTCTGAATTGAGTTCTTGGTTTCTGACTTTCTAATTTCTGATAATACCTTTCTCTGATTTTTCTGAATTCTGATTAGCTGAGCTTGTAGCAATAACTGATACTGAATCTGCTTTGAATCTGTTGCTTCTTCTATATCAAAAGCTGTATCTCCCCCTGTTTGGGTTGTTCCGTCAGCTTTCTAAATTTGATTCTCTGAAAACCTTTATCTGCTATATTTCAGCTTTCTGAAATTGTTGATCTGAACAGCTTTATAATCTGAATATGATATCTGCTCTAACAAAAATTATTTCTTAATCTGCTTTGCTAAGCATCAGAATTTGAATCTGTCATAACTGAATCTGCAACATCTTCCTCTAAATCTGCAAACTGCTGTGAGCTTTTTCAAGAACTGAAAATATGCTTCTTCATACAACATTTCCTCTTGATAAAATAACTCCCCCTATCATAAAGGAGTTTCTTCAGCTTTCTCCCCCTGCCAAGTTCATAGAACATCTCCCCTGAGCAAAACGCTGCATCATATGGAGCTTCTTCATAGAACTTCTCATCCTGCCTAGTTTCAGGAAGGCCTGAAGCTAGGCCCCTTGAGAAGGGACATTTGATGGAGGTAGGGAAGGATGCAGATTGTCATTGTACCTGCAAAGTGTCTCTGGTAGAGGTGGTGTTCCTCTCCTCATTTAATAGGTTAGTTCCAACAATGCATGAACTCTTCTATTTTAAGAGAGATTTGTTATAAACCCTTTATGCTTTATTAGAAGGAAAATATCCTAGATTTTGTTTCAATAGGATTCCATAAATATGATGAGTTGCTACAGCTTTTAATGGATTCTAAGGAATTTTTATCTTCTCAGAAAAACATTGCCAGATACCTTCCTTCTTACAGAATTCTCTTATCAGAAGAGATTCAAAACTCACTGCCATGATCATTTCTGATCAATGCAACTAGAGTAGAATACTCAAATCTTGATGATCCTGAGAAAGTCTGTAGGGACATGAAGTTATCTGACTTTGTTTTTAAGATAAGAAAATTTAAGTGAATCTTATAACTTTTTGTTTGATTACAATTGGAGTTAAAAGATTTATAATAGGTTTAAGCATTGCCTTATAGTTAATTATATTGGCCTTATCTGTTAATTGTTTTACCAATTCAAATTTTCTTTTACCAATTGAAATCTGATTTATGATACCAATTGAAATCTTTAAAATCTGATTTCTGATATTAATTGAAAGTTTTCTTTTATGTCATTAAATATATGTTTGATACTAATTTAAATTTTTCTTGGTAATCATTTAGATATATGTTTGATAAACTATTCTGATTTTGTCGATCTCGGGTTGACAAAGTGCAGTGATTTCGTTGATCTCTGATTAATGAATAGTTATATTTATTCTCTGTGTTCAGAGTTTGTTGAACTCTAATTTGTTGAGCTGTGTTCACATGAAAATTATGTTTAATTTTTGTGTTCGACTTTCGTCGATCTACGTTCGACGAAGTCATTTGATTTCGTCGATCTTGGTTCGACGAATATTATTGAACTTTGATTCGTTGAGCTCTGATTATAAGAAGATAATGTTTTAATTCTGTGTTCAGCTTTCGTTGATCTACGTTCGACGAAGCCATTTGATTTCGTCGATCTCTGTTCGACGAATTTTGTTGAACACATAAAATTTTAACAATTTTTATTAAGTTTTCTGTTACTTCTTTTTCCTTAGCAGATACTAATTTTGTAGATGTAGTTAAAGTATTTTTCTTTAGAATATGAGATATATTAGATGAAAATCTTAAGCTATGATTGCTGCCATTTAATCTGGCATTGTTAGTGCTTATGATATTCATTAATTTGATATTTCTTTCATTAAGAGTTTGTTCAAACATTTCAGTTTTAATTGACTTATTTTGTAAAGAAATAATTTTATCTTCTGATGTTTTTAAAGTATTTTCAGAATTTAAATTATTTATTTCTGTTAACTTTGTTCTGAGTGATGTGATTTCTTTCTCAGATTCAATTAAATCTAAGCAGAGAATTTTAAAATCATCTTTGAAATCAGTGGAATTAAAATTAAGGTTAGATACTACGTGATCTGCATCATTTTCAGATTCTGATTCTTCAGAATTGTTTCCTAAGGCTTTGATAGCCATCATGCAGAAGGTTCTTTCATCTGCATCATCACTGGAGCTGGATGAAGATGCATGATATGAACCATTGTATGAGTCATATATATCCATCAAGCACTGATCTTTGTCATTTGCATTATTTTCATCTTCAGATGAACTGGATGATGACTTCAACTCTTCTGCAGAACTCTCATTTTCATCAGATTCACATTCTGCATCTGAGTTGTGGTTTGACCCATATATGGCCATCATGCAGAATGCTATAGCTTTTTGTTCTTCTTCTTCTTCTTCACTTTGACTAGATGATGGTTCTGTATCATAAATACAGAAAGTGGAAGAAGGTTCATCTTGTTAAATTTTTTGAAATTGGACCATTTAGGAGTAAGCATGAGTTGTATCAACTGAGTTAAAGCCAAACAACCACAATGCCACACAGAAACACAAGAAACTTTATTGAAACACAATCTTCAATTACATTGCGAGGTATACATGGCGAGACATGATTCATAAGAATCACAGAGGCGAGAAGAACAAAACACACCAAAAAGACAAAGCTTGCGGCTAGACAAGCTGAGACCGCACAAGCCGCGCCACTCCAGAATTCGCTCGGCTTGCCCTGCGACCGCGCGAATAGAGATCAGACAAATCGCATGCACTGCAAGACTGCCACCTCAGACCGCACGAACTAAAGCTTTATTGGAACGAAGAACTGAAGCTGTCGCCAAACCATAACTCAGATCACCTAACCGCTGAAGGTCGCCTGATCGCTGAGCTCGCTGCGAACAGCACAAGAACGAACATAAACCAGTTCGCAGATAGACTGCTGCCAAACTATTTATTCAAGCCGCTGGGAATCACCAAGGAAGAAGACCGCAACCTGCTGATCGCAAACCTGCGAACACAACAAACAGTCAGCTCGCTTCTGAGACCGCTCGACCTCAAAGTGAGACCGCACGAATTAACCCAGGCTCAGTTCTTACAGTTCTCGTTAGGAATGATGGGCCCTGCACCTCTATTTATAGGCGGGTAGATGGATGTCGTCACCGCACAGGAGAGATACAATCACCACCCGTCAGATCGCGAGCGGTCTCATAAGGCAGACCGCGCGATCAGACCTCTTGGACGACCACCCGACCAAGACGCAGATCAGCAGACAAGATCGCGCGAACACGAGACCGCGCACAAGCCATATGGTCACAAAGGTACTCCTTCCTTAGACCACCAGGAGCAAACCAGGAGCCATCTGGTCGACTTAAAACAAGTCGCCAGATCACCAAGCACAAACCGCCCGGACAGGCGGTCACACATAGGAACAGACCGCCTGGTCTTCCAACAAGGAAGACGGACCAACCAGCTGACTGCCAGAACAAACCGGCAGAGCCAGACCGGCAGATAATATACACAAGCCACGCGGTCTCAGTGGTCTCCCAAAATCAGACTGCCCGGTCTCCTCCACTCCACTTCAAAATTTCAACACTCCCCCTTGAAGTGGGAAGTGGAGACCAACCCGAGTAAACTCCGCAACCGTGTAAATGGTCCCTTCGCTAGCGGCTTTGTGATGATGTCTGTGACAATGTCCGCACTTCGAACATGCTCGACCATAAGAGATCCTCCCAACACCTTTTCACGAATGAAATGGTGCTCAATCTCAATATGCTTGGTCCTCGCGTGACAGACTGGATTATTAACCAGCTTGAGAGCACTCTCATTGTCCCCGCATAGCATAGTGGGACCTCGAACCTCCTCATGAATGTCCTCCACCAACCTCCTGAGCCAAACGGCTTCCTGAGCTGCCAAGGCCGAAGCCTTGTATTCCGTTTCTGTGGTAGATACGGACACCGAGTCCTTCTTTTTGTTGCACCAAGAGATAGTTGTGGGGCCCGTCATAAAGACATAACAGAACGTTGATCTCCGATCATCCACGTCTCCCCCGTAATCAGCATCCATGTATCCATGCAACTCCAAGCTTGACCCTCTCCTAAATAGGAGACCCAAATCAGAGGTCGACTTCACATACTTCAATATACCTTTCGCCGCTAGAAGATGAGGTTTTCGTGGCTCCGCCATGTACCGACTCACTTTGCCAACTACATAAGCAATATCAGGCCTCGTGATGGTCAAATAGATTAAGCTCCCCACCAGAGCTCGGAACACCAGCGGATCAGATAGAACTCTTCCCTCATCCTTCCGAAGTTTATGATGTTTTTCCAGAGGTATAGAACTGCTCTTCCCTTCCTCCATGCCAAATTGTTGAACGATCCGCTCCGCATAACCGGCCTAAGAAACGAGCATTCCGCTCTCCTGCCTCTGAACCTCGAGTCCAAGGAAATGGTGAAGCTCCCCCAGATCCTTCATCTCGAACCT
Organism: Dactylorhiza incarnata; assembly: GCA_033032865.1. Lineage (NCBI taxonomy): Eukaryota > Viridiplantae > Streptophyta > Magnoliopsida > Asparagales > Orchidaceae > Dactylorhiza > Dactylorhiza incarnata. The sequence goes on from JAWHQI010000078.1 coordinate 1,052,780, forward strand.
GATAGCAAGCTCAGCTCTCAGCCTTGCTACCGCCTCCTTCAAATTCCCGGTGATAATCATGTCATCCACATACAGCAGCACAACAACCCGAAGCGCCCCCTCCTTCTTGACGAACAAGCTAGAATCAGAATCTGAAGCAAAGAACCCGCATAATAGAATATACTCCGCGATCTTCCCATACCACGCCCGAGGCGCTTGCTTCAAACCATATAGGGCCTTCTTAAATTTGCAGACGTAGTCCGGACGATCCTCCGAAATGAAACCCGGCGCCTGGATCATGAAGATATCCTTGTCGAACTCTCCGTATAAGAAGGCATTCTTAACGTCGAGCTGGCAAATCTCCCATCCACAAGATGCCGCCAAAGCAATAACAAATCGGACCGAAGTCATATTTGCTACTTGACTAAATGTCTCATCATAATCTTCACCATACTGCTGTGAGAACCCGCGAGCTACAAGGCGAGCCTTGTATCGCTCGATCGTGCCGTCAGCTTTCTTCTTGAGCTTGTAAACCCATTTGCATGTTACAGGGGTAATGCCCTTAGGCCTGGGCACTAGAGACCAAGTCTCATTCTTCTTGAGAGCATCCATCTCTTCTTGCATAGCAATATCCCACTGCTTCATGCCTTTGGCTTTCTCAAAGCTCGACGGCTCCCTCTCATCCAAGGGACCATCAAAGAAACATGAGACGAAGCTCACCATGTTTCCTCCTGTGTATCGATCTGGTGGCTTGATAGTCCTCTTCGACCTCCTAAGAGGTTGCACCTGACTAACCACCTCTTCAACTGCTTATTCTATGCAAGCTCCTCTTCCAGACGAATTTGGAGCATCGCTCCCCCTGCTTCCAGAACCTGAAGCCTCCATCTCAGAGCTTGACACAGCTGGAGCTCCTGGTGAAACAGGCAACTCCACTTGAAGACTTCCTGCAGCATTCCCTGCTTCATCAGCCCTGCCCTCCGGTAGTTCAACTCCTGAACTCCCCTTGTAAGAAGTCACTTCATCGAACACCACATCCCGAGAAACCACAGATCTCCGTGTCTCAGGATCCATGCATCTCCATCCTTTCTTCCAATCATCATACCCAACAAAGACTAGCTTCCTTGCTTTCGCATTTAGCTTTGTCCGAAGAGCATCAGGAATATGCACATAGCAGGTTGACCCGAACACCCGAAGGTGAGCAACACTCGGTTTCTCCTTGAACATCCGTTCGTGAGGGGTCTTCATTTTGATAGGACTTAGAGGCATTCTGTTGATGACGTAAGCCGCACAAGACATTCCCTCCTCCCAAAAGGACTTTGGGATACTCTTGGCATGAAGCCAGCATTTGCAGGTTTCCGTCAGATGACGAATCTTCCTCTCTGCAACGCCATTCTGCTGTGGAGTATGGGCACAAGTGAGCTCTCTCTGAACGCCGTGTTTTCTGCAAAAACATGAGAACTCACCAGAGGTGAACTCCCCACCATTGCCAGTTCTCAATTTCTTCACCCGCAGGCCTAACCGACCTTCCACCAGCTCCTTGAACTCCACAAACTTCGCAAAGGCTTCCGACTTCTATTTCAAAAAATACACCCAGACATATCTGGTGTAATCGTCAATCAACACCAACATATATCTATTGCCTCCAAGGCTTGGGGTGGCTGTCGGTCCCATCAAATCACCGTGGATGCACTCCAACGGCGCTTTGCATCTTGTTTGCGACTTATCAAATGGAAGTCGATGAGACTTACCAAACTGACATCCAGCACAAACATGACCGTCTCCATAAGAGGACAAGCTAGGCAAGCCCTTGATAAGGCCCCTTACCGCCATAGCCTTCAATTGACCATGCCAACATGCCCCAACCTTTCATGCCAGATGCCTCTTGTTGAAGTGCAATCAGCAACTCTTTGATAAATATCATTTGACATTGCTTGTGCCAATATGTTCATGGCCTTGGCATCAACACTTTTCAGCATCTTTTGAGCATCTGCTGATGTTGATGAAGTTGAAGGTCCAGTCAAATTGACATTGAAAATATCTTCATCAATAGCATTCATATATAATCTAATCCTTGCTTTCCATAGTGCAAACTTACTTAGATTGCACATAGGAGGTATTGTGCTAAAATATTCTTTGTTTTGTGCCATGAGTTTTTTAAGAAAATAAAACTCTAAAATAAATTAAGATCTAATTGAACTTTATGATTCAGGTGTTAGACTGTAAATAAAAATCAACTACCCTCTGATACCAATTGAAAGTGCAATTGAGTATCAGTTGAAAGTTATTGATATAATCAACCACGCATTGATACCAATTGAAGGAGAGTTTAGATCTTATATTTACTCTAGAGGGGGGGGGGGGGGGGGGGTGAATAGAGTATTAAAAACATTTCCCTTAATTTTATAGAGGAATTAAATTAGTGATATATATATGTGTATAGCAGAGTGATTTATAAAATAAATAAAAACAAATCAGCACAACACAACAACACAGAAAATCACAAGCACAGAGACACAAGGATTTTTAGAGTAGTTCCCCAATCAACCTGTCTACGTCTACTCTTCTACCACACTTGGTAGGATCCACTAGGTTTTTGATCAGGTGCCCTATCACCAAGGGGTTTTTGTTCAGGTGTCCACACACTAAGGAAGCTTTTGATCAGGTGCTCTAACCCAACTACAGGTTTTTGATCAGGTGCCCTGCCACCAAGGCGTTAACTTTTGAAGGGAGTTATAACCTTGTACAAGAGGGGATAATAAGGGGTTTAGATGTTCTTCTCTTTCAACAATCTAAGAGAAGACTCTAGTGGATTTGATGATGTTGTAAAGCTCCTATGTCTGATATGAAATACTTGACAGTTGAGGATGGATCTTTCTCTTGAAAGAAATTGATCTTCTTGTAGCTGATGAATCTGAGAGAATAAATTCTTCAGATTATTTGTTGCTCTTTTTAAGATCTGAACTTGCAGCAGAAATCTGAGAGATGGTGTTGATGTTCTCAGTAAATGAATGCTTCTTGAGGAAGAAGATGAAGATCTGTTAATGCTTTCTTATGTTTCTTCTCTTCCTGTAACCTTCTTCTTTCTTTTTCTCTGTACAACTATTCTTTGATGTTGTACTATAATTTTCTGTCGTGAAAATTGAGATGTAATACTGTATATCATCTTCCTTTTTCTTTTGATAATATTTTAAAATCAAATCCCTTAAATTAAGGAATAAATATATCTGGGAACCATAAATCTGACATGCCGTATATCTCTTTCCTTTTCCATGAAATATCCTTTTCCGAGAAATGTCAACGGCTATATTCTCTCTGGAAGAGAAAGGAAAGGAATATAATAAGTAAGGAAGAAATCTTGTCTTATCTGGAATATAGATCCGTTGCTGTAGACGATCTGAGTTCAGAGAATGAATAATATAATCTGTCTGAAATTCTGAACTGAAATAAGAAATCGTCGATCTGAACAAATTTCGTCGATCTCAGAGCTATGTTCGTCGATCTGAAGATATTCATCGAATGCAGACTGAGTTCGTCGAACGGAAGGATTAGTCGACTGCTGAAACGCTGAATAAAATCGTCGACCGCTGAACTGAGCAAATTTCGTCGACCGCTGAGAACAAGTTTGTTCGTTGATCTCAAGATTTTCGTCGATCTCAATGTTGAGTTCGTCGACCTCAATTTAACTTTGCTCTAGAAGAGTTGAATTAGTAGAGCTGAGAAGATCTTTCATCGATCTGAGCATCTGATAAAGATTCGTCGAACGCAGACTGGAGTTCGTCGAACGGGCAAATTCGTCGACCACTGAGTTGAGCAAAGTCATCGACCGGTGAGCCTGAATAATTTCATCGACCGCTGAACTGATCCGCTGAGACTCTGAGATAGAAGCAAGCCGTTCGTCGAACGCAGAGACCATGCTGTTCGTCGAACCCAGAGAGCAAGTCGTTCGTCGAACCCAGTATGGAGTTCGTCGAACGCAGAACCTGAATAATTTCTTGAGTTCTAACAGCCTAAACTCTTGACCCATTGACTATTGATGAGTCCCATTTATATACACATATTTGGACTCATCTGGGCTTATTTTCATGCATATGCACTTCACTTTTAGTTCATTATCGCTTAAACTTCACTTGAACACATTTCTTCACAAAGTGCACTCTTTGGGCCCATTTTGGTGTGCAATTGCGCGCTATGTTGTTGGGGGTAAGCAAACGGTGCTCCCCAACCCTTTTTTATGTATTTGGATTGATCTGGAAGTGTATTCCCAGTTGTAAGATTGATGTTTGGTGCTGTGCAGGTGGGTAGATCATCAATTATGCCCAGTTTTCATATCTGCATGAATCGCACGGTCGTGCGTTTTCTTGACGCACGGTCGGCTGAGATCGTGCGCGTTCATTCACGGCCCAAAACAGCATTCTGAATTTGGTCGTGCGTTTTTACGCACGGTCGTGCATTTGGTCATGCATGAACAAATTCTGCACCTGTCTATAAATAGCTGCTCCGCGAAAACAGTCGAAACTTCTTCGTTTCTAGGTCTTTTCCAGCGCCGTTTTTGCGTTTTTTCGTTCTAAGCCTCCTCTCTTCATCTAGGGACTTCAAGGAAGAGATTGGATCTTACTTTCATCATCAAGGAAGGTTTGAAGAGCATTGGACATCACCGGGTCATGACACGAAGAAGACGGGCCATTGGGAGGAAGTGACAACCCTCCTTTACCCCGGACGCAGTTGAGGACCGAGCTTGGACGCGGATTGACAACCCTGCGATTCCAACCGTGAATCCCAGCAAGGCTTCGAAGTCGGTCGAATCTCTTACTCTTTATTCTTTCGAAATGATGTTTGTATGCTAAACTCTATATTTTGTGGATGAAGAGCATGATAAATCTAGATCTGTAACGTTTATTTCATCTTTATGAAATTCCTTTTGATTTATTCATGTGTATGAGGTGTGGTATTGTCATTCATTTTATCGATTTCATTCTGTGAGCCTACTCTTCCATCCACCAAGCTAAGCGGTGCTAACGGCCCGTGTAATCCACCTCGACCCCGCCAGTGTGGACCATTCCATCCGCAAGACTTCTCGTCCATCCGCCTAGTGAAGCGTGGCATAGCAGCCCGTGTAATCCATTTGCCTAACGAAGCAGCGCGCTCAAGGCCTGCACAGTTCGATTCCGCACTTACCACTCCATCCGCTTGCGTACTCGTCCATCCGCCCTTGCGAAGTAGTGCGTTCAAGGCCTACGTAGTTTCCATCCCGCCTAGCGAAGCAGTGCGATCAAGGCCTGCATAGGAGTAGTTTAAGTTGCTTTCCTTTATTTTCCAAAACCAAATCATTCCCCTCCGCGTTACATCCGACTAAAGGACTTCAATCTCAAGTCCTTCCTCAATAGTAAACTCCACCTTACTGTGTTCCTTCGAGATCGATACTTGGGGATTCACTCCCACATTTTATATTACTTGAACGATCGGTACGCTGCCGTTTCGTGCCGCAGTCTTGCTACCGCCTATAGCGGTGTGCTAAGATTTGCGCATCAACTATACATTGGGGTCAACTTGATCCTAGTCAACAGATAGTGATCCTAACCCAAATCAGTAATAGGGTTGTTCCAACATATGTATTGGCCGGGCACGAAGAGGGACATCACTTATTTTGTGATCCACTGCGAGTCTTGCCAGCTCGTGAAGGCGGAATGCAAGAGCCCGGCCAGATTATTACAGCCACTCCTGATGCCGGAGTGGAAGTTCGACGACATCGCAATGGACTTTTTACATGGACTTCCCCGATCATACGCGGGGAATGATTCGATATGGGTGATCGTCGACAGGTTGACGAAGGTGTCCAGATTCATTCCGGTCAGGGATTTGGTATGGATATTTGTGGAGCAGTTTGTCCGATATAATGGTGTGCCTAGGACGATCGTGTCAGATCGGGATGGACAGTTTACATCCCGAGAGTGGAGATCGGTCTAGGCTTATTGGGGTATATAGTTGACATTCAGCACAACATTCCACCCACAGACAGATGGGCAAATGGAACGTACCAAACAGATGCTGGAGGATCTATTACGCCTATGCATTTTGGACTGTGGAGAGCCATGTGAGAGACTGTTGCTTCTTGTAGAGTTTTCCTACAATAATAGTCATTAGTCCAGCATAGGCATGGCCCCTTACTAGCCGTTATACAGACGGAGGTGCAGGACTCCATTATCTTGGATCCAGGATGAGGATCCTAAGGCACTCGGCTCAGAGTTTATGGAGTATACCGATGCTCAGGTGAGACTGATCCGAGACAGGATGCTGGAAGCCCAGAGCAGGCAGGCCAAGTATTATGATGCGCGACATTGTGCAGTAGAGTTCCAGGTTGGAGACCAGGTGTTTATGAAGATAAATTTGATGCACGGAGTCTCATAGGTATGCGGGCGGAAGAAGCTTAGTCCTAGGTATATGGGGCCTTACAGGATCCTGGAGCGGATCGGTCCCCTGACGTACAGACTGGAGCTGCCGCAGGAGCTAGCGGGATTTCACGACGTCTTCCACGTCTCCTCCCTTAGGAGAGCTCTACTATGGCCGGAGCAGCAGATATCTATAGTGGATGGGCTAGTAGATACTGATCAATCGGTTCATCTAGAGCCAATCCGGGTAGACGACACAGAGATGCGAGTCCTACGACGCAAGAAGGTTTCGCTGGTCAAGGTCATATGGAGGAACCATGGGCAGGAGAAGAACACCTGGTGTTGAAACCGATTTCTCAGTCTCTTGTGAAGCTCGGGCCCTCAACAAGTTGAGGGGCGGATAGCCCTTACTAGTCCCTCGAATGGAGCAGACTGAGGACTCGAAAATAGACTAAGACCTTAGTCGCAGCGAGGAGGTCCCACCACACACCCGGAAGATCATTGAGCGCTTACCCTCCCAAGCCAAAGCTGAGACTTGGGCACCTTGGAGAGCTAGAGAGCTAAACCAAAGTAATCGAGGGAAGGAGAAGCTCAGAGAGCTGAGATTGGAATCCTCTCCCAAGGTGCCCTTTGAGGTCTATTTATAGTTTTCTTGCTTATGGTCTGTCAATAACGGACTTCCGCCTTTTGGTTTTACTAAACGCACCCTAGTTTGGCCTGCTAACAGCCAAACTCTGCTGTTTAGATGGGCTAACGGCAGACCATTGGGGGTAGAGGGGTAATTTCACTCCCTGTCGAGCTGAGCTTTAGGTGGGGGAAAATTGCTGAGACAACCCGGTCCCAGCGGATCCGCTGAGATGGGACATAAGTGATCACTGAGACGGCCGATCCTCTCAGTCCAACCGTTGAGACAGATTCAAAGGGGTCGTTCGTCGAGCGCAGGAAAAATTTCATCGAACCCTGAGTCGAGTTCGCCGAATGTGGATGGGCGCTCCGCCTTCCTTGGAGCGATCGGCGACTGTCTAGCTCACCCGCCCTCTTGCGGGCCGACCTTGAGGCTTGGGCTCGCAGGAACACGACTTGCGTGCCTTCCTGTGAGCTCCCCTTGGTCTTGTGTAAATATGCTGATTCGGCTGGGTGGATGAGCTAGCCGGGCTGAGAAGCTAGTTCGTCGATCTGAGACGTAACGCGAGTTCGTCGAACGGAGGAGCCCGCTCGTCGAATGGAGAACTGATTTCGTCGAACGCCGTTTGGAGCTCGTCGAACACGAAGACTTAGAAGAAAAACGGCTCGTCCGCCTTCTCGCGAGCAGCCGGCGAGTACTTGGCTCGCCCGCCTTCTCGCGAGTTGACCTTGAGGCTCGGACTCACAGGGACATGACTCGCGCGCCTTCCTGCGAGTGACCCTTGAGGCTCTGGCTCGCCTTCATTGTTACCTCCTCCACCTATTGGATCTGAAACCCCTCTTGGGCGAGCGGCCTGTGAAGACCCCGCTCGCACTTCTACCGGCGATATCCACCGATGTCGGGTCTTGCGCTTCCTCCTGCGAGCTCTCCCGCTGAGACAGGGCCGAGAGCCGCTGAGAAAATTGCTTGTCCCAGTGGGTCCGCTGGGACGGGACAGAGATATACGCTGAGATGGACGACCCTCCCAGCCCAGCCGCTGAGTGATGCTCGTCGGGGCTAAAGCGTGGCGTTCGTCGAACTGAGAAGCAAATTCGCCGAACTGAGAAGCAAATTCGTCGAATGGGTTTCGTCGAACGGAGAACAGAATTCGTCGAACTCAGAACGACTTTCGTCGAACTAAGGAGCAGACCGCGAGAACCTGGCTTGCCCCTCTCCCTCGGAAGCGATCGGCGGGTGGCTAGCTCGCCTGCCCCCTTACGCACAGTTGGCAAGTGCCTGGCTCGCACGCCTTCCTGCGAGCGGCCATTGAGATTCTGGCTCGCCTTCCACATTAGCCTTGCTTGTTGGTTACTCCTTAGTATCCATTCACCTCTAGGCAAATATCGGGGTTGTACACAATCCCCGCTCTTCGCGAGGCTTCTTAGGCTCGGGAAGAACCGTTGAACCCTTGGTATTCACCGATCCCTTGGTGACGTGGCGAGAATCTTTCGGTGGGCCCCATGCCCACCATTATAAATACCACCCTTCCCGACCGGCATTCAAACTTTTTTATTCTTCTCTCCCTTTTCTTACTCGCCGCGAGCCACAACGTGATGTCTAAAAAAGAAAAAATGTTAGCTCGCCTGAAGGCCTCGCAAGGCGCCTAGAAAGGGAAGGCCGCCACTATCACTTCCTGGGCTTCTCCGCAGCGTGCCCCGCCTTCGCCCTCCGTCGAAACGGCGAAGGCCATTCAGCGTTCGTCTGGCGGGGATGGGTCCTCTTTTTCGTCTCCCTCCTCTCATGATGGGCTCGCCTCGCAGGTACAACTGTCGAGTTTGCCGATTTAATGTCGAGCTTTTTTAACCTTGCTATCTTACTCGTAGAGCGCTTCCCCGGGAGGGAATACCTTGGGGAAGACAATCGCGGGGACCCACATTTCTCCCACCGGCGGGGTTGGTACTCTTCTCGTAGATGAGAGAGTCGTCGACCTGCAGAACTCGCCTTCGCGACAAGGTGAGTGGTTTGCCTCGCCTTCTCCCATATTTCTCTACTTGTTGAATCTCCCTTATTCCTTATGCACTTTCTCCTCTCGCAGACCTGGGGGGACGAATTCCTTCTCCCGCAGATCTGCCGGCCCCGCCGAATAAGACCATCATCACTCCTGGATTCGGCGTCATGGGACAAAGGTGTTGAAACCGATTTCTCGGCCTCTTGTGGAGTTTGGGGCCCTCACTGAAATGAGGGGCAGCTAGCCTTTAATGATTCCTCAGATAAGGTATACTGAAGACTAGAAAAATGACTAAGACCTTGGTCACAGTGAGGAGGTCACTCCACTAACCCGGAAGATCGTTGAGCGCTTCCCCTCCCAAGCCAAAGCTGAGACTCGAGCACCTCGGAGAGCTCTGGAAATGCTAACCAAGGAGAACCTGAGGAGAGAGAAGCTGGAGTGAAGTCCTCTCCAAAGGTGCCCTTTAGATCATATTTATAGATTTTCTGATTTGGCCTGCACATAGCAGGATTCTGCCTTTTGATTTTACTATCTGCACCCCAAATGGGCCTGCTAACAGCCAAACCCCGCTGTTTGGAGAGGCTAAAGGCAGACCAATAAGGGTAAAAGGGTAATTTGGCCCTATCAACCTATGGGAAAGGAACTGCGAGAACCTTACTACCGAAGCTCTCGCGGGCCTTCTCGCGACCCTTGCTCGCGATGCCTCTCCTAGGCGATCGCCCTGCGAGGACCTCGCTGGCCCATCCTGGCGGTATCTGCTGAGGTCCAGTCTTGCGAGCCTTCCTGCGAGACCGCCTCCTGACTTTGTCGAGCTCAACATACCTTTCGTCGAACGCAAGGCACTTAGCCGATCACAGACGAGCTCGACGAATGCAGAATCGTTAAATTGTTCGCTGACCGCTAAGACGGGTGGTTCGTCGACCGCTGCTTCCTTGCAGTAATTTGTCGAGCGCTGTTATAGAATATATTTTGTTCATCAGGCACCGTCCGATGAATGCTGAGCTCCGTTCGACATTCGTCGAACGCGGAATTGAGCTCGTCGGACGCTAAGGCTCTAAACTCGCGGGCCTTCCTGTAAGATCGCCTATTGACTTTGCCGCGCACTGAACACATTTTGCTGGACACCCCTTTACAGAACATAGGTCTCTTCTGCCAGCGGCCTATGAGGAATTGGTTTGCCAGCCCTCGCTTGGCCCAGTCTTTTGAAGACACCTGCCGAGGTCTGGATCTCGCTACTCCTCTTGCGAGGCCGTCCTTTTGGCTTTAATGAGCATAGAACACTTCGTCGGCTTCTGATGATTTCGCCGAACTGGGGTGAGTTCGACGACCGTAGGTGAGCTCGACGAACATGGGAGAGTTCGTCGAACGTTGTATTCCTTTCGTCGAACTCAGGAAACTTCCTCAAATTGCCCGCGAGCATTTATCTCGCCGACCCTTCTCGCTCGCCTCTCAGCGAGCCCTCTGAGAGAGACTTCTCCAAGGTCTCTCTTGCGAGGTCTTTGGCCCTAAGGCCTTCCTCTCTTATTACTTCATCCTGTTGCCTTCTTAAACCGTGCCTCCTCGCCTAGCGAATATCAGGGTTGTACACAATCCTCGCTCTTCGCGAGGCTATTTAGGCCCGCGAAGAAACATCCAACCCCTTGTATTCGCCAGCCCCTTGATGATCTGTTGGGAATCTTTGTTATGGCCCACCCTGAGGGCTATAAATATCGTCCCGAGTCCTCAGTGGCGTGCGCCATCACTTCCTTTTCTTTCCTTTTGTCCCGTACTGTATCTGCCAGGAGATGCCGCTTTTCGAAGAAGCTGAGGCTCGCCTGAGGGCTGTGAGAGCCGGCGGGCTACCCTCCACGACCAGGGTCCCCGCCTGGATGAATCGGTCGCCTCCCGCTCAGTCGCCGAAGACTAAGAAGGCGAAGGCGGCTTGCCGAACCGGGGATGGCGCTGTGCTGCTGGACTCTTCCCCGGATAACCGTCCCCACGAGAAGGTATGAGCTATCCCTCTAGCTTAAGTCAATAAGTTTGACTGTGATTCATACCTGCTCGCGGGATGCTTTGCCGAACGAGGACATTTGCGAACCTGCTGGTGGGTCTCGCAAAAGTCCGCCAGCGGATACAAACCTTGCTGGGAAAAATGTTGCGTGTACGCCCTTAATCTCGCGGCCAGCCCTTCTTTTATCAACTATCTGACCTTCATTCCTTTCTTCTTGCAGTCTCGCCCCGGAAGTCCCCGGCTCGCCAGGCATCGCGGCCTCCATCCCCGCCTCCTCCCGACAAAACTATAGATAGGCCAGGGTTCCGACTCCTGACAAGCGAGGAGACCGACAGCTCTGTGCCGCCAAAGATCTCTCCGACCAACAGCGCAACCTACCCTCCCGGCCTGGGTAAATCTCTCTACCCCCACTATGGTAACATCTTCCAAGGCCACCCTGGGACTTCTCGTCCCCCTCTGGGTAAGCATTCTGACGGCCCCCTGCCCTGCGCGAACTCAGGCGCGCTACCTAACCTTTTCGTAATATTTCGCAGAGAATCCAGAAAATCCGCCTATCGATTCCGAGTTGGGCGACAACGAGATGTCCCCCCTTCCTGACCAAGTGGAAGACTTCTTAGGGGATCGCGAGATCCTGAGATGATGAAACAACGAGCCGCAGAGTTGCTGAGAAAACATGGTCGGATGCTGATGGACCTCAACATGCAGGCGAGACGGGACAGAGAAGCCGCCGAGGATAGGCATGCTGTCTTGATGGAAGACTGTGCGAGACTCTGGGCCGCGAGACAACGCGATCACGATGAGAACGTCACGACGCCGGAGGTGCATATAGCGAGGATGAGGGATTACGCCTTCCTCATGGACCGGGAGGGCCGCGGCCGAGGATTACTATAATTCTAGGGTACCGCCGCGGTCCGGGTCGCGGGGTTGGGGTAGGTGGAAGTGGTTGCCCCATGATTCTCGCTAACTTCTTCATTGTTGCGAACTCTTAGTACCTGATAATTAGTGCCGCTATTCTGGACAATATCGCAATGGCTTGCAACTAATATATTGGCTTTATTTCGTCTGATAATAATTATTACTAGCTTTTTATTAGTTCTCGCTCGCTGCTAATATGTCTGTTTCATTTTCATGCTATGTTGTGTTCGCGGAGAACCTCCGTTCTCGCTGAATGTATCTCGCGGCGGCCCCCCATACGCCATTTTGTTTGTTTGTGCTGTTCTCGCAACGATGTTGCTTGTACTAACCTCGCAGGCCTTTCTCACCCGTGGTCGTGATGTGATGTTTTGGCTAACCGCGCTCACCAGCGCTTGGGCTTCTTCCCTCCCTTTTACTTTTGCTATAAATAGGCTGTCATAGCTGAGTCAACCACCACATTTACTGTCAACCTTCTTCCTCCTCTGCTTCAGAGCTCTCGATCCTTCCCGTTCTCGCTCTACTTCCTTTCTCGCAGGTTTTCGGAATGGGCGGCGATGCTAACGAGTCGGAGGGTCGGCGAAAGATTGCTAAGGCATTCGCCGAGCATAGCTTCTTTCATTGCAACCTGACAGATGAGGAATACTTCACCGCGATCGCCGACTACGTCATCCCTCCATTCGCGGCGCACCATCCTAGCGAGAACGACGTGATCAACGCGCCACTTGTCGACGAGCTGGCCATCCCCACCGCTCATTTCGCGGTCGGCTTGCGTCTCCCCTTGTGGCCGGAAGTTCGCCAGGCAATAACCGCTCTCGCTCATTTCTTATTCTCTGCAGGTCAAGTCTCGCTCATTATATAAACTAATCCTAGTTTTCTCGTTGCTCGCCAGGTGCTCAAGCATTATGACATTGTTCTGGGCCAGCTTACCCCTAACGCCATGGCGGTGATCACAGCTTTCGCCTGCTACCTGCGCGAGGAGCGCATCGAGTTCAGCCTTCCGGTTTTTCGGAAGCTGTTCTCCTTCCGCACCTAAAGGACGGGACCGCCTACTTCGTGGGCTCGGGTCCTAAGGTCGACGAGACCATCAACAAGTCCCACTTCTGGGCCCAGAAGTTCCTCTTCGTCAAGAGGAACTTCGGCAATATCCCGATCTCGCCAGTCCAGCACGGCGAGACCACCTATCGGCCCACTGCCCTTGGAGGACATGACGCCATCCTTTATCAGTTCTTCTGTAAGAAGAACTTTGAGGTTGTTCATCTCCACCGCAACCTCGACTCGCTGCTCTCAGTGCTCGCTGGGGAAGGTAAAGATCTCGCTCAATAACATTGCTATTCCCAGTAACTCCATATTTATTGAAATTTCAACACTTTTTTAGGCGAGCGAGATCTCCCCATCCATCCTCCCTACGCGAGCAATCGGAAGACCGACGCTACCCTTGCTCTCGCGACCATGGGGGCGGAGGATTGCCGAGGCTCCATCACACCAGGTGATCCATCCTCTCGCAAGAGATCGGGGGCTTCTAGTAGCCATGGCCTTCCCCCAAAATCCCCGCCGAATAAAAAGAGTAAGAAGAGCCGGGTCTCGCTCGCCTCTTCGAAAGGGAAGGAGCCTGGCGAGGCTGCTTTCGATGAGTTCGACCTTACCGGCCTCTCCGCGGGAGGTGAGGAAGACGAGCCCAGCCAGGAGGCTGCCAGAACCTCCGCTCCGCCCATCCCCGTCAACCACTATAACTTCGGACTTGGCCAGAGGCGCCGGGATGAGACCGACGAGCTTTTGGTGAACTGGAAGCCGGAGACGAACCGGGCAGACATCTCCACCATCCTCCCTACCTGGGTGGAGAAGGAAACCGTCAGTGGTCATGCCTTTGATTTCTCGTTCGTCCTCTATGGACGCGGGGGCTTACAAAGACGAGACTGCGAGGACTCTCGCTTTCGAGAGCGCGAGGTCTCAGTTGCGCTCTGCCGAGCTCACCCACATGATGGGGAGGCACTACTTGCAACTGGAGCTTCAGAACGTGGAGCTCGCGAGGGCCTATTAGGGGCTTCTTGTCGAGAACGCGCAGCTGAAGGAGAAGCTGCTCGCCGTAGAGGGCAGTGTGGTGAGTTACCTAGACCTCGTCACCCTCCTCTCCTTCGGCCATTTCGCTCCCCTAATTTATCTTACTTGTAGGATGTCGAAGCCGCCGGAAGAGCCGACGTTCGTATCCAGAACCTGGAGGGCGAGGTGGTCGGGCTAAAAGCTCTAAATTGCGAGCTCGCCCGTGCCGTCGTTCCCCCTTCTCCCCGCCTCCTGAAGGAAGAGCGGCGAGCGCGAGACGAGGAAATCCGCGAAGAGTCCACCGAGTCGGCTCGCTATATCTTCCAGACGATGAAGGCGGCCGGCCTCCTAGCCGCTGATGCGGCCGACATGACTATGGAAGACATCGTCCCGGAGCTCTTCATCCCGCTCCCGCTAGTGAAGAGCAGCCATGACGAGGAAGGGTTCGTGAGTGATCCTTGATACTTGTAATTTTTGGTTTTATTTCTTGCTTCGTTTTGGGCTGGCGAGATCGCCGCTTCATGTAAATCAAACCGTGAAATGCATAGATGCATGTTTTTGGCCTTGTACTGTGCTCGCCCTTTCAGCTATATTGTTTCTCATGTTGATATCTAGTTCTCGCTTGCCTCGATATTCGTCTTTGCGAAGGTTATTCTCGCGATGTTCATTCTCAAATACTATGTTATCGAATAGATAGACATAGGACGTTTTTGGCTGCTCTGGCCTTTCACCGTTTGCCTTAGGATTATTACCCTTAGGTATGCATCTTCCTCTAGGTTTCGCAAGGTACTTCCCTTCTCGACGAGAACTCATCTCCCACACTGGGCCGGCGACCTCTCCGCCGAGCACCAGGTACCCCAGAGTGTTTGGGATAGTTCTCGCCACCCCTATAATATCATGCGAAATCATTCTTCCCACCGAGCGAGAGGGCTCTGTCTGCGCTGAAAACTTGCCAACCTGAGGCTCACCGACCTGCCCTTATCAAAAACTCATCTCTATGTCAGCCTCTCCAGAGATCAACCTAAAACCCTCCGTCTAGTGAGAGCCCGGGAGCGGAATCGATCTGGGGCATTCCAGCCTCAATATTTATCTCTGTGCCAGCCTCTCCAGAGATCAACCTGAAACCCCCCGTCTAGTTAGAGCCCTGAGCGAAATCGATATGGGGCATTCCAGCATCAATACTTATCACCTTGCCAGCCTCTCCAGATATCAACCTGAAACCCCCCGTCTAGTGAGAGCCCGGGAGCGGAATCGATCTGGGGCATTCCAGCATCAATACTTGTCACCTTGCCAGCCTCTCCAGAGATCAACCTGAAACCCCCCGTTTAGTGAGAGCCCGGGAACAGAATCGATCTGGGGCATTCCAGCCTCAATATTTGTCACCTTGCCAGCCTCTCCAGAGATCAACCTGAAATCCCCCGTCAAGTGAGAGCCCGGGAGAGGAATCAATCTGGGGCATTCCAGCATCAATATTTATCACCTTGCCAGCCTCTCTAGAGATCAACCTGAAACCCCCCGTCTAGTGAGAGCCCGGGAGCGGAATCGATCTGGGGCATTCCAGCATCAATACTTGTCACCTTGCCAGCCTCTCCAGAGATCAACCTGAAACCCCCCGTCTAGTGAGAGCCCGGGAGCGGAATCGATCTGCGGCATTCCAGTCTCAATATTTGTCACCTAGCCAGCCTCTCCAGAGATCAACCTGAAACCCCCCGTCTAGTGAGAACCCGGGAGCGGAATCGATCTGGGGCATTCCAGCCTCAATATTTGTCACCTTGCCAGCCTCTCCAGAGATCAACCTGAAACCCCCCATCTAGTGAGAGTCCGGGAGCGGAATCAATCTGGGGCATTCCAGCATCAATATTTGTCACCTTGTCATCCTCTCCAGAGATCAACTTGAAACCCCCCGTCTAGTGAGAGCCCGGGAGCGGAATCGATCTGGGGCATTCCAGCATCAATACTTGTCACCTTGCCAGCCTCTCCAGAGATCAACCTGAAACCCTCCGTCTAGTGAGAGCCCCGAAGCGGAATCGATCTGGGGCATTCCAGCCTCAATATTTGTCACCTTGCCAGCCTCTCCAGAGATCAACCTGAAACCCCCCGTCTAGTGAGAGCCCGGGAGCGGAATCGATCTGGGGCATTCCAGCCTCAATATTTTTCACCTTGCCAGCCTCTCCAGATATCAACCTGAAACCCCCGTCTAGTGAGAGCCCGGGAGCGAAATCGATCTGGGGCATTACAGCATCAATACTTATCACCTTGCTTTCCCTCGCATAACAGTTACAACTATCAAGTGAAGAAGTAGAATATTCAACTAATATCATAATAAAACTTTCAAGGGTAGAATCGCTTCAAATCGTCTCCACTTCTGGCTCGATCGAGAGGTGCCCCTTCCACATCTCGGAGGTGATACCCCCCCCCCCCCCCCCCGACTTGAGCACTTCGCTTATAATGTACGGACCCTCCTAATTGGGGTTGAGGTTACCTACCGCGGCCCCTCTTCCGGCCGCGTCGACCTTCTTCAAGACAAGATCTCCTTTCTGAAAGTGCTTTACTTGGATGTGCTTGTCAAAATATCGGGCCATTCGTCGCTTGATTTCCTCCTGCCTGATGGTGGCCTGGTCCCGGAGTTCCTCTACCAGGTCCAAAGATAGCCTTTGTTCCTCATCATTAGCCACTATCCACTATTCGTCCCCTTCACCTGCGGCGATCACCCTAGGGGTCTTTACTTCGAACTCTATGGGAAGGACTGCTTCACACCCATGAGAAAGTTTGAACGTGGTCTCTCCAGTGGCGGTGTTTGGGGTAGTCCTTAGGGCCCAGAGAATGGATGGTAGCTGCTCTACCCAGTTCCCCCGGAGGTTTTCCACCTTCTTCTTTAGTAGGTTGACGATCACTTTGTTTGCCGCCTCCACCCGGTCGTTGCTTCTCGGGGGGTGAACCGATGTGAACCTGAGGTCGATGCCAAGCTGGGTGCAGAAGCTAACAAATTCTTCGCTAGCAAATTGTGGCCCATTGTCCGTCACTATAGCCAGGGGGAGGCCGTGCCTGCAAATTATTTCTCCCCACACAAAATTCCTCACAACTTGAGATGTTACCTTGGCGAGCGCCTTCACTTCTACCCATTTGGAGAAGTAATCGATCATGAACAGTAAGAACCTTCTTTGGCCACTAGCTTGAGGGATAGGACCAACTAGGTCCAACCCCCATATGGCAAAAGGCCAGGGAGCCATGATGGTTCGGAGCCTCTGGGCTGGGAGGAGTTGGAGTGGAGCATAGAGCTGGCACTTTGAACATCTTCTTGCAAACTCCGCCACATCTTTGCTGAGGGTGGGCCAGAAGTAGCCTTGTCTCAACACCCTCCCCTCCAGGGTTCGGCTCCCGGAGTGACTGCCACACTCCCCGGAGTGAATTTCTTCCAAGACTTTCGGGACCTCCTTCTCGGAAACACAACGGGCCAGGAGTCCCAAGAGAGTCTTCCTATATAGCCCTCGTGCATGCAAGGAATAATAAGCTGACTTTTACCTGAAGCATCGCCTGTCTATGTCTCCTTCAGGGAACTTCTTTGATGATAGGAAAGTGACGAAGGGATCTATCCATGAGACCCGCTGGTCCACCTCCATCAATTCTCCTTCCTCGATGGCGGGTCCGAAGAGTTCCGAAACTGTTCCCCCTGCTCGGGGGCCGAACTTGGCCAAGAGGTCTGCGGGGGTGTTCTCCTCTCTTGGCACGTGCTTGATGGAGAAAATGCGGAAGTGCCCGATGGCCCCCTTAACCTTTTCTAAGTACCGCAGGAGGGTCGGGTCCTTTGCCTCAAACTCTCCCCTGACTTGGCATGCTACCACCATGGAGTCCGTCGAGACCTCCACATCTTGCACCCCCAATTCCCGAGCTAACCGCAGACCCGCTTTCACCACCTCGTACTCCGCTTGGTTGTTGGTAATCGGGAAGTGGATGTTTAAAGCTTGCTCAATCTTGGTCCCTTAGGGGCTCACCAAGATGGTTCCCCCTCCATAGGAGTGCTTTCCTGATGCACCATCCACCAACAGCTTCCATGCCACTGAGGGGGGAGATTCATGCTCCCCTACTTCGGTTGTGTAGTCAGCCATAAAGTCTGCCACCGCTTGGGCCTTGATCGACGCCCTGGGCACGAACGTAACATTGAACTCACTCAGCTCCATGGACCACTTTGTCAATCTTCCCGAGTGCTCCACCCCTTCCATGACTTTGCGAAGTGGGTGATCAGTTACTACCTTGATCGAATGTGCCCGAAAGTAAGATCGGAGCCTCTGGGCCTCCACCACCAATGCGAAGGCCAACTTTTCCAGAATAAGGTACCGGAGCTCCGCCTTCCTCAGCACTAGGCTGACGCAGTAGATGGGGAACTGTTTTCTCACTTCTACCCAGATCAGTACTGAGCTTACTGCCTCGGACCCTACCCTCAGGTATAGGGACATGTCCTCTCCCGGTCTCGGCCCTTGGAGTAGAGGGGTTTGAGTGAGTTGTTATTTCAAGGCCTGGAAGGCTCCCTCACACTCCGAGGTCCATTTGAATTTTTTGTTTCCCCTTAACACCTTGAAAAAGGGGGCACACTGGTCTCCCGCCTTAGAGAGGAACCTACTGAGTCCGGCCAGCTTTCCGGTGAGGCTCTGAACCTCCTTCGAGTTTCTGGGCGATCCCAACTCCATTATTGCTTTGACCTTGTACGGGTTTGGCTCCCTCTCACCGGGGTGAGCAGGTGACCTAGGAATTTCCCTCGGCTAGCCCCGAAGAAACACTTCAAGGGGTTGAGCTTCATCTTATACTTCCGCAAAGTCCTAAAGGTCTCTTCAAGGTCTCGGAGGTGGGATTCAAGGTCCCGACTCTTTACCATGAGGTCATCGACGTAGACCTCCAAGTTTCTCCCCTTTTGTTCTCGGAAGACCCTGTCCATCATTCTCTGGTATGTGGCACCTGCATTCTTGAGCCCGAAGGGCATCATCTTATAACATTAACACCCATCCCCCGTGATAAAGGAGATATCCTTGATGTACGGGGGATGCATGCGAATTTGATGATAACCTAAAAAAGCATCTAGAAAATACATTATAGGGAAACCGACGACTGAGTCAACCAGCGCGTCGATTCTAGGCAGAGGGTAGCAATCCTTGGGGAATGATTTATTAAGCAAGGAAAAGTCGATACACATTCTCCACTTACCTCCCCCTTTCTTCACCATGACCACGTTAGAGACCCAGCCTGGATACTGGATCTCTGATGCAAATCCTGCCTGAATGAGCTTACCCACCTCCTCTCGGATGGGTCCTTCCAGCTTGTCTGCTATGGCCCTCCTCTTTTGACGGATGGGACAGGTACCGGGGTCGAGGTTGAGGCGGTGGCAAGCCACATCCGCATCGATCCCGGGCATCTCCACGGTGCTCCAAGCGAAGACATCTACATTCTCCTGAACGCAGGCTAGGATCTGCTTCTGCTCCTCCAGACCGAGTTCCCCGCTGATCCTGACTTTCTCCACCACCCTGGCTCGGGTGATGACTTCGAGCTCCACGACCTCCTCCACGGCCTCCAACCGGGACTGTTCTCCCCAATCTCCTCCCTTCTCATCGCCGCTAGCGAGTGCTTCTACCTCCCCTCCTTTCCTTATTGCCCAACCATCATCAATTCTTCTGCCCCCTCTCCCTGGGCCTAACCCTCTACCTCTTCCTCCTCCATCAGCTCCTCTGACCTCTGCTCCATCTCCTCCTTCTGGCCTCTCCTCCAAGCCCTGCCGGCTCACCCACCTCCTAGTCCCATTTCTCTGCCTCTCCCATCCAAGAGATGGTGTTGACTGCCGTCACGTAGCATTGCCTTGCTACCTTCGGATCTTGTTGGGAAAATGATTTCTCTTAACTCCTAGAAATGAGTTAAAGAAGAATTCTATGAATGAAAAATAAGGCTAAGTAAATATGCGTCGAATAGTATTCGACGCAACGTCGAAATGTAGTCGACGTCTCCTTCAGATTGAGTCGAAGTCACTCTAGGAAGATTTCGGCGTATGTGTTATCGATGTTACTATGATTTCTAGTCGACGCATCTAATATAGTCGACGCACCATTGTCGACGCACCTTCCTTATTCTCCTCTCGACGTCCAGCCAGGATGAATTCGACGCTTACGTTGAATGGTAAGCGACGCACGTCGATTTATGTGACAGATTTATATATGCGCCAGATCTCTTTCCTTCTTTCAGTAGATCTGATTTGTATGGAATAATGTTAATATTTTATAGCCGTTCTGAATCATTCTTTCCTTCTATTAGATTCTTGGCTAAATTGATTAAATCCTTTATGGACATTATTTGAAAACAGATTGAATACTTTCCTTCTATGGATATAACTGTTATGTAAATTTCTCTTTCTTTCTAATACTCTGCATGCTAATTGATTACTCTCCTATAGTTTTATTTTAATGAACAGAGCTATAAATAACCAAGGAGGTCGGCAGAGAAAGAGAACTAGGTGATTCACCATTTTACATTTGAAAAAGAGGAAAAGCTCCCAAGTGATAAAGAGAGAATTGAGAAATAGCCCTGCAGCAATATTCAAGTATTCTTCTTCTCCTGCTTCTGAAATCACTCTACTGCAAATTCTGATAGCTCTCACATAAGAGGGAAAAGCTACAAATCTTCTTCTCTCTATAGAAGAAAGATTTAATTCACTACTTCTTGTGCTTCCAATCTTCTTGCTAGGAAGAAGATTCATTCTTGTTTTAAATACTTCTTTTCCTTTTTCTTATTTTCATTCTCACATATTGTAAAAGAGTTTTTAGAATCACTCTTCAAAAAATTCAGTTGTACTGGTTCTAAGAGTCTCCTTATCAAAAGACTCAGTTGGTTCTAAGAGTCTCCTTATCAAAAGACTCAGGGTGGTTCAAAGAGTCTCCTTATCAAAAGACTCAGTGCAAGATAGTGAATTCCTACCAAGGGGGTAGAAGAGTGGACTACCCAAAGTTTGGGGAACCACTATATTTTCTTGTGTTGTGCTGTGATTTCTTTTCTTGCATTTACTTTCTTTACTTGTTTAATTCTTGTTGGTGTGTGGGAAGCTATAATCTGTGATCATACACATATATATATTAACTTTGCACAAAATAATTTTTAATCTCTATTCACCCCCCCCCCCCCCTCTAGAGAATTCTAGTGAGTTAAACTGTGCACTTTCAGATCTCCTCTGATTCGGACTTAGACTCCTCCGTCATTGAACTTAAGGCTCTGGTGGAACGTGGAGGGGACACAGCGGAACGCGCTGATGAGCGGTCATCCGAAGATGGCGCTATAGCTGCTGGGAGCATCCACTATGACAAAGCGACAGTTCCTGGACTGCCCCCCAAGACCACGTGGAGCCCTACTCCCCTTCTACTTCTTTTCTCTCTCCGGAGAATCCAAACAACAGACCGTCCGAGGCCAACACCCTTCGCGCCTCCACCTCCATCCCATCAAACGCCTTTTTGAAAATGACATTGACCAAACTCCCGTTATCCACCAGGATTCTAGAAACGGTGAAGTTCTCGATCACTGTCTGAATGACCAACGCATCGCAGAATGGGTCCTCATAACCTGGCATGTCCTTCTGGGTGAAGGAAATCTTCTCTGTCGGGGGCGGGGCTAGGGATGTCAAAGCCACGCTATGACGGTAGATAATATGGAGGCTCGCCTTCCGGGTTGCCTCAATCCCTACACCCCCCCCCCCCAATGGATCACTCTGATCCCCCCTCGGGACCCCAAATCGACTCAGTCCTCGCACCTTTCCTCCTCCTCCTGAGGCCCAACCTCGTCAATTCTCACCGGTTGCTGCTGTCGCGGCGCAGACACTCGGGCCCTTTTTGTCTCTAGGAACTCTGGGCAGGTAGCCGTCGCGTGACATTCTTCATCATGGAAGTCACAGTACGGTAGCGTCACCTCCCCCGCCTCGGCCTCCGCCATCCTATTCCTTCTTCTCCTTCCTGCTCCTGCTTCTTCTCTCGCCTCTTCTCTCCTTCTTCTTCCTCCCCTTCCCCGCCTGATTGCCATGGCTTGCTGGGGTGGAGGAGGCATAGGCCTCGGACCCTACCTCCATCCCAACTGATGGGGTCTTCCTTGACCCCCATTGAAGTTCCCTCTCCCCAGGGCGTAAACCCTTCCCTGGCCTTGCATTCCTCCGTCATGGTGCCTCCACTCCCCCCTCGGGGCCCTGGGCTCTTCCCTTCTCCTCACCTCTTGCTGCCTGACCTCCAGCTCACTGAGCTTTGCTAGCCTCTTGGTGAGTTCCGGGTTGGCCTCTTCACTCTCGATTTCCTCCGCCACCCTCTCCATTAACTCCTCGTAGGAGACAGGGGCCTTCCTCTTCAGAGCCATTTTGAAGAAACTTTCCCTCATCCCGACCATGAAGGCGAGCTGGAGTGCAAACTAAGGCATCTCCTGAGTGAGCAGCACTTCTTCCAGGAACCGGTCCGCATAACGAGCCAACGACTCTGAAAGTGGAGGATAGATCTTAAGTTACTCTAGAGGGGGGGGGGGGTGAAGAGAGTATTAAAAACTTTTCCTTAGTTCTTATAGCGGAATTAAAATAGTGTTATATATATTTGTAAGCAGTGTGAGATAAATATATAAGCAGAAAAACTGAATAAATAAAAGCACACATCACAGCACAAAGAAGTAATCACACACAGAAGACACAAGGAATTTATAGTGGTTCCCCAATAAATCTGGGTAGTCCACTCTTCTACCACCCTTGGTAGGAGTCCACTAGGAGGGTTGATTAGGTGCCCTAACACCAAGGTGATTTTGATCAGATGTCCACACACCAGAGAGCTTTTGATCAGTTGCTCAAAACCAACTAGATTTTTTGATCATGTGTCTTGCCACCAAGGGGTTACACTTTTGAAGGGAGTATTAACCCTGTACAGGAGAGGTGAGAAAAAGGTTATAGTGTTCTTCTCTGTCAAGATGCTGAGAGAAGACTCTAGTGGACTTGTTGTAAAGCTCCCCCTGTCTGATTGAAGTATTTGACAGATGATGGAGAAGCTTTCTCTTGAAGACACAAATCTTTTGTAGCAGATTGATCTGGAAGAAAAGGTTCTTCAGATTCCTTATTGCTCTTTTAGAAGACTTGAACTTGCAGCAGATATCTGATAGATGGATCTTGAAGAAGATGTTCTCAGAGAAAAGATGAGTGCTGCTTGAGGAAGAAGAAGACTGAGAATAATAGACCGAATGTTCTTCTTCTTTCTTTCTCTATACTTGTATATATTCTCTCTTTGTATTCTGTAAGAATATATTTGAATTTTGTCGAGAGCTGAGACAATAATGTCTGTCTTGATATCTTCTCTTTTTGGAAATAGAATAATCAGCCTTTTAATTCTTTCTTGGAACTGCAATAGAGACAAATCGACTTTTGCTGGTCCTTTAATTTCTTAGCCGTGAAATACTCCTTTGCATTAATTGTCAACGGCTATTTCTGTCTTGGAATAAGGAAAGAAGGAATATATTCAAAGAATATAATATCCTTACTTATCAGATTTGAATACGTCCAAATATATTGATTATATCTGTTAGAGTCGTCGATCTGTGTTCATAGAATTGATAAATAACTAAACTTTAAGATTTAAATACTCTGGAATCTATATTTGTCGATCTGAGCTTCAGTAAAGAATTTGTCGAGCTCTGGCTGGAATCTATCGAGCGCTGGCTGAGATCTGTCGAGCGCTGGCAGCCATTTGTCGAGCGCAGGCTCGAAATCTGTCGAGCGCTGGCAGCCATCTGTCGAATGCTGGCAGCCATTTATCGAACGCAGAGATGGCTGAATTTCATCGACCACTTCCTTGATATTTCATCGATCGCCGTCCGACGAATTCTGAGCGCCGTTCGACGAATGCTGAGCGTCGTTCGACGAATGCTAAGACTTAATGAAATTTCTAGTTCGAACACCCAAATTTCTTCCTAAACTCTTCACCCATAAACTATACATTGAGGTCAACTTGTCCTTAGTTAACATATAGTGATCCTAGCCCAAATCACAAATAGGGTTATTCCAACAATCTCCCCCTATTTGGGTTAGGACACTATTTGACAAAAGTTGAAAAATAAACAAATGCCAAAACATCAAAAACAACAGAGTATGAATATATCTGATATATTTTAAATATTTTATCAGATATGAAATGAAAAGTACTCTGAGTTTTGAAAATACATTTCAATAAGAATAAAACTGAAAATACAATCAGAACCTTGATTTTTCTGAATTCTGCTGCTTCTGAATTCTGAAATTCTGATTTTGTCTGATCTGTGTTGTTATGAATTCTGATCTGAACTGAACTGTATTGTTCTGAAATCAGAATTGAATATTTATCTAATTTCTGAATGTGTTATCTGCTACTCCTTTTGATCATCTTTATAATTTTGATTAGCTATGCTGTAACAATAACTGATATTGAATTTGCTATATAAAAGTTCTTTTTCCGAGCTGTATCTACATCTGAATTACAGAATACTTTTCTGAAACATTAAACTGTAATCAGCAAACTGCTGTAATATTTATCTGATTTTTGAATGTGTTATTTGCTAGTCCTTTTGATCAGCTTTATAATTTTGATTAGCTATGCTGTAGCAATAACTGATATTGAATTTGCTATATAAAAGTTCTTTTTCTGAGCTGTATCTACATCTGAATTACAGAATACTTTTCTGAAACATTAAACTGTAATCAGCAAACTGCTGTAAGCTTTATCAAGCTTTTCTTCAAACAGTAACTCCCCCTAAGAGTGTCTCCCCCTGAGACTAGAGGTTCTTCAATTGTCTCCCTTGCTTAGTTCATAGAACAACTCCCCCTGAGCAAAACAGTGCATCAAATGGAGCTTGTTCATAAAACTTCTCCCCCTGCCTAGTTTCAGGAAAGGCATGAAGCTAGGCCCCTTGAAGAAGGGACATTTGATGGAGGTAGGGGATGCAAGATTTATATTGCTGTTGTTCAATTTCATTTGCATTCTTTGTCTTGAGAGTGTAAACCCTTTCTTTTATTTCTGCAACTAATAGTTTGATCCCAATTGAAAGTGCAATTAAGTATCTATGTTCTGCTTTGATACCAATTGAAAGTCCTCTAATATCAGTTGAGGTCTCTGATAGTTTGATGTCAATTGAATACCAATTGAAAGTGACTTCTGGTATCTGCACAATGTTTCTGGTAGAGGTAGTGTTCCTCTCCTCATTTAATAGGTTAGTTCCAACAATGCATGGACTCTTCTATTTTAAGAGAGGATTTGTTATAAACCATATATGCTTTGCTGATTAGTGAATAGCCTAAGAAAATTCCTTCATCAGATTTTGGTTCAAATTTTTTAAGACATTTCTTATCATTATTATGAACATAAAACATTTACAGCCAAATGCTCTAAAATAGTTAACTTTAGGTTTCTTCCCTTTAAGTAATTCATAAGGAGTCTTTCCCTTAAGTTTGTGTATCAAACTTCTATTCAGAACATAATTTGATGTGCTAACAGCCTCTGCAAAAAAATATAGGTGCAAATTAGCATCTACAAGCAATGTTCTTGCTGATTCAATTAGAGTTCTATTTTTTTCCTTTCAACTACCCCATTTTGTTGAGGAGTTCTAGGAGCTGAGAAGCAATGCCTGATACCTTCCATCTCACAAAATTCTTGCATAAGAAGAGACTCAAACTCAGTGCCATGATCACTTCTGATCAATGCAACTACAGTAGAGTACTCAATCTTTATGCTCTTAAGAAAGTCTGTAAGAACTTTAAAGTTATCTGACTTTTCTCTCAAAAAGAACACACAAGTGAATCTAGAGAAGTCATCTACAATAACTAGAGTGTAAGACTTCCCCCCTAAACTCTTTGTTGCTATAGGTCCAAAAAGGTCCATATGTAGCAAATATAAGATTCTAGGTGAATCACTTTTAGATAATAATTTAAAGCTATTTTTAGTTTGCTTGCCTAGTTGACATGCCCTACAAAGACCTTCTTTCTTATATGATCCAAAGGGTAAACCTCTAACAAGATTGTCCTTAGATAATTTAGCAATGGTCCTAAGGTTTACATGTCCTAATCTCTTATGCCAAAGTTCAGTAGGTTTGCTTAACTCACTAAATAAACAAACTTTTGAAGTAGATGAATTGATATTCACTAAATATATATTACCTTGACTAATACCAGATAAAACAATAATATCATCAGTAGATTTAATAAGGCAATTCAATTTATTAAATGTTACCTGATACCCTTCATCACATAATTGACTTATGCTGATAAGGTTATGCTTCAGTCCCTTTACATAAGCTACCTCTTTGAAGGTGACTTCTCCAACCTTGAATTTTCCATAGCCTTTGGTCTGTCCACAGTTGGAGTCTCCAAATATGACTTTTGGTCCAAGCTTTGCCTTGTAATTGTTCAGATTTGCCTTGTTCCCTGTCATATGTTTTGAACAGCCACTGTCCAAATACCATTTCTCATTTATTCTTGGACAGCTGTGTACCTGCAAAAACAAAAACAAAAAGAACTATTTATTCCTGACCCAGACTACCTTGGGTCTTTTTGTATTTCCACAAAAATCTAAAATAAAAGACATTTCAGGTTGGTCCTTGTAACCTTGGGGATGATATCTCCTTGGAGGTATAATCCATTCAGTGAAAGGATTCTTAGAATGTGAAGAATGTGAATTATTCAGATTTGCTGTATAGTTTCTGTTATATAAATTGGGCTGAGTTCGTCGAGCTCCGTTCGACAAATGACTGATATTTCGTCGAGCGTCGTTCATATATTTACTATATAGAAAATCTGTTTTCAGAGTTCATCGAGCTCCGTTCGACAAATTTGATGCATTTCGTCGAGCTCCGTTCGACGAATTCTGCTGAATTCTATTATTCTCGACAGTCTTACTTGAAATGTTTTTATTTTCAGCTACAACCTCTTTGCTCTTAGCAGAGATGAATTTTATAGGTGTATATATTCTTCTTAATCAGAGGTGGCTCACTTGATGAAGCACCCAAGCCAAGTTTGCTATTAAGTCTAGCATTTACTGTGCTTGTGATATCCGTCAGTTTGATGCTTCTCCCATTTAGGGATTCTTCAAATTTCTTGGCCTCAGAAAGTTTATTCTCAAGAAGAATAATTTGTTCTCTAGAGGCAGCCAAATCTTTCTTAAGATTTACAATTTCTTCACTTATATTTTTCATTTCAGCTAGCTTATGTCTGAGTGAGATTATTTCTTTCTCAGATTTAAATAAGTCTAAGCAAATAACCTTGAATTCATCTTTGAATTCAACTAAAGTAAAATCAAAGATAGATATTACCTGATCTGCATCATTTCCAGCTTCAGATTCTGATTCTTCATCTGAAATGCTTGCTGAGGCATTGATAACCATCATACAGAGACTTCTTTCTTCTTTATTATCTTCATCATCAGAAGAGCTAGATGATGAATCTGATTTAGTTTCACTCCAAGTTTCAGCTACAAATCCTCTTCCCTTCTTTTTGTGTTTGTGGGAGGAAGATTTGTTGGAGTTTCTTCTTTCTTCCTTTTCTTTTCTCTTTTCCTTCTTGTCGTTCTTGTTTTGATTTTCTGTACAATAAGGTGCTATGTGTCCTGGTTTCCTGCAACCAAAACATATAATTTCTTTAGAATTGTTTTTGTCATACCTTGGCTGTACAACCCCGATATTCGCCGAGTATACTCCGAAGGCTCATTGGAGCATCATGGTAGCATCGACCCATGCAGGAAGGGAGGTAGAGGCAAGGGGGGCGAGCGGCGAAGGAGGAAGCCCCCAGCTTGCCGGCCCCCTTTAGAGGGGGGCGAGCTCCTCTCGCCCCCCCCCCCCCCCCCCTCCCCCCCCCCCCCCCGGCCCCCTGTAGAGGGGGGGCGAGCTCCTCTCACCCCCCCGGTCCCCTGTAGAGGGGGGAGAGCCCCAGAGGGGGGCGAGCTCCTCTCCCCCCCCCCCCCCCCCTCGGCCCCCTGTAGAGGGGGCGAGCCCCAGAGGGGGGCAAGCTCCTCTCGCCCCCCCCCCCCCCTCCCCCCCGGCCCCCTGTAGAGGGGGGCGAGCTCCTCCCCCCCCGGCCCCCTGTAGAGGGGGGAGAGCCCCAGAGGGGGGCGAGCCCTAGAGGGGGGCGAGCTCCTCTCGCCCCCCCCCCCCCCCCCCCCCCCCCCCCCCCGTCCCCCTGTAGAGGAGTGCGAGCCCCAGAGGGGGGAGAGCTCCTCTTGCCCCCCCCCCCCCCCCCCCCCCGGCCCCCTATAGAGGGGGGCGAGCCCCAGAGGGGGGCAAGCTCCTCTCGCCGCCCCCCCCTGGTCCCCCGTAGAGGGGGGCGAGCTCCTCTCGCCCCCCCCCCCCCCCCCCCCCCCCCCCCCCCCGGCCCCCTGTAGTGGGGGGCGAGCCCCAGGAGAGGGGTTCGCCCAGCCCCCTTGGGGTGAACCCCCTCTCGCCCAGTTCCGGGGGGAGGGGCTCGGTCTGCGTATAGCGCCTCAGAGCAGTGGGATTTGGCTGTTCGCAGACCCAACCTGGGAGTATTTTGGTAATCTCGCATGCCGGATTTGGCTATTTGCATCCCAACTTCAGAAATCCTATAAATAGGACCAAAGGGGCATCATTTGGGGGGAATCTCATTCTAGGCTAGCTCTCTCCCTCTCTCTCCCTCCCCAAGTCTCTCTAGGGGGTGAGGAGAGCCTCCAGTGGTGCCCAAGCTTAGTAGTGACTTGGGAGGGGAAGTTCCTAAGGGGCTTCCGAGTATGTGGCGGGACCTCCCCACTAAGCCCTTGGTCTAGTCCATAGTTCCTCAACCTTCAACCTAGAGCTCTCCCTTGGGGGAAGTAAGGGTTGGTCGCCCCTCAGCTTGCTGAGGGCCCCGAACTCCACAGAGACCGAGAAATCAGTTTCAACATTATGGTGCGGTGAGCGTGGAGTGTGACCGATTCAAGAAACTCTCAAGATGAGTTCCATGGACGGAGGTGGAGGAAGATCCGACCCAGGTCACTCGCAACCCCCGGTGGCTGGAGTGACGTTGGAGATGTTTGAGAATCTCAGGAAGGAGGTCATGCAGACCATGCAGGTAGCTTTCGCCTCGATAATCAAAGACAGGAGAGAAAGTGGTCCGGAGGCCTCACCTCAAAAGGTGGGCGAGAGCATCCTCGGCCAGGCATCCGGGAAAGAGGTGCCGGAAGGGGGCGAGTGGGGAGGTCCTCTACCCCCACTCGCCGAGACCCAAGTGGGCGAGTGGGGAGGTCCTCGACCCCAACTCGCAGAGACCCAAGGGGGCGAGAGGGGAGGCGCCATGCCCCCACTCGCCTAGCCCCAAAGAGGGGCAAGCGTAGGAAGTCCTTTGTGTGAGCTGATTCTCTCGGCCCCGGTTCCAGAGGGGTTCGGAAGGTTGGAGATGTCTCACTACTCCGGCAAGGACGACCCCGTCATGCACCTACAGTGGTTTGAGGATATGGTCTCCATCAGGCCCATGACGGACGCTTTCAAATGTCGACTCTTCGCGATAACTCTGATGGAGAAGTCTAGAGATTGGTTCCACCAGCTCCCCGCGGGATCCATCTATGCCTTTGAGGACCTACGCCGAGTTTTTCTGTTACGCTTCTCGACATCAAGGAAGAGGAAGAAGCATGCTGAAGCACTTTTCCAAGTCAAGCAAGAGCCGGGGGAGTTGATGGCTCACTATCTGGAACGGTTCAGGGAGGAAGTTCTCCTCGTCCAAGAAGTGCCCGGGTACATCCTCAAGCTTGCCTCACATTGGGGCTGCGGGAGGGCTTCTTCAAGATGGACCTCAAGAGAAGAGCTCCTTTGTCCTTTGAAGAGTTGATGGAAAGGGTGGCAGAAGAAGTTGAGACTGAGGAGGCCAACCCGGAGTTCGCGAGAAGGCTGGCCAAGCTGAGTGAGCCAGAGGCAAGACAGCAGGGGGAAGAGTAGGGGATCCCAAAAGAAAGTTTGACCAAGAGGAAGACTACTTCTAGGAAGAGGGGGTTGACCCCCTAGGTGGGGGCAGAGGCCGAGGGCATCCCCTCCACCGCCTCAACAGACCATGGCGATTGGCTGGGAAAAAGGAGGAGAGTCAGAAAAGCAGGAAGAAGAGGAAGAGGGGGTAGGGTGGGGTTAACCTATTGTGACCTCCACGATGAGGAAGGCCACGCGACGACCACCTACCCTGAGTTCTTGGAATTGAAGGAAGCAAGGGGTTTAGTGCAGCAATAACAACAACCAAATGGGAACGAGGGAGACCACCCTCGGCAGTAGGAGACCAAGTTTGTCTAAGTGCTTAGTTTCTTCTCTCCACCCTTAAGTTCATGTAGTGTGGTTGTTTACTTAGTTTTTTCTTGCATGTAACGTAATAATTAATGTAGTGAAAGTTTTCAAATGCTTAGCCCCGACGCTGGCCCGCTGACCAGGCTCCCATCAAGCTGGCAGGTCCGAGGATCGCTTGGTGGCAGGAGAGTCTCAAGGTACTTAGCCCCGATGCTGGCCCGCTGATCAGGCCCCCATCAAGCTGGCAGGTCCGAGAATCGCTCGGTGGCAGGAAAGTCCCAGGTACTTAGCCCCGATGCTGGCCCGCTGACCAGGCTACCATCAAGCTGGCAGGTCCAAGGATCGCTCGGTGGCAGGAGAGTCTCAAGGTACTTAGCCCCGACGCTGGCCCGCTAACCAGGATCCCATCAAGCTGGCAGGTCCGAGGATCGCTCGGTGGTAGGAAAGTCTCAAGGTACCTAGCCCCGACGCCGGCCCGCTGACTAGGCTCCCATCAAGCTGGCAGGTCTGAGGATCGCTCGGTGGCAGGAGAGTCTCAAGGCACTTAGCCCCGACGCTGGCCTGCTGACCAGGCTCCCATCAAGATGGCAGGTCTGAGGATCGCTCGGTGGCAGGAAAGTCCCAAGTACTTAGCCCCGATGCTGGCCCGCTGACCAGGCTACCATCAAGCTGGCAGGTCCGAGGATCGCTCGGTGGCAGGAGAGTCTCAAGGTACTTAGCCCCGATGCTGGCCCGCTGACCAGGCTACCATCAAGCTGGCAGGTCCGAGGATCGCTCGGTAGCAGGAGAGTCTCAAGGTACTTAGCCCCGACGCTGGCCCAGTGACCAGGCTCCCATCAAGCTGGCAGGTCCGAGGATCGCTCGGTGGCAGGAAAGTCCCATGTACCTAGCCCCGACCCCGGCCCGCTGACCAGGCTCCCATCAAGCTGGCAGGTCTGAGGATCGCTCGGTGGCAGGAGAGTCTCAAGGTACTTAGCCCCGATGCTGGCCCACTGACCAGGCTACCATCAAGCTGGCTACCGAGGATCACTCGGTGGCAGGAGAGTCTCAAGGTACTTAGCCCCGACGCTGGCCCGCTGAGCAGGCTCCCATCAAGCTGGCAGGTCCGAGGATCGCTCGGAGCAGGAGAGTCTCAAGGTACTTAGCCCCGACGCTGGCCCGCTGACCAGGCTCCCATCAAGCTGGCAGGTCCGAGGATCGCTCGGTGGCAGGAAAGTCCCAGGTACCTAGCCCCGAAGCCGGCCCGCTGACCAGGCTCCCATCAAGCTGGCAGGTCTGAGGATCGCTCGGTGGCAGGAAAGTCCCAGGTACCTATCCCCAACGCCGGCCCGTTGACCAGGCTCCCATCAAGCTGGCAGGTCCGAGGATCGCTCGGTGGCAGGAGAGTCTCAAGGTACTTAGCCCCGACGCTGGCCCGCTGACCAGGCTCCCATCAAGCTGGCAGGTCCGAGGATCGCTCGGTGGCAGGAAAGCCTCAAGTACTTAGTCCCCATGCTGACCTGCTGACCAGGCTCCCACCTAGCTGGCAGGGTCGGGAACCGCTCAGTGGCCGAAAATTCTCTTAAGTGTTTTTCCCCCGAGGTGGCTCCGCTAGCCGGGCTCTCGCTAGCCGGCAAGGTTGGGGGACCTCTCGGGGAGGTGCTGTGTTTTTTCCAAGATAGCACCAATAACCGGATTCCCAGCGACACTCGTCGAATATGCATGGTTGGACATTTCTTTCTGAGAGTGAGCCACGCTCGAAAAGAGCGGGGATTGTGTACAACCCCAATATTCGCCGAGTATACTCCCGAAGGCTCATTGGAGCATCATGGTAGCATCGACCCATGCAGGAAGGGAGGTAGAGGCAAGGGGGGCGAGCGGCAAAGGAGGAAGCCCCCAGCTTGCCGGCCCCCTGTAGAGGGGGGCGAGCTCCTCTCGCCCCCCGCCCCCCCCCCCCCCCGGCCCCCTGTAGAGGGGGGCGAGCCCCAGAGGGTGGCGAGCTCCTCTCACCCCCCCCCCCCCCCAGCCCCCTGTAGAGGGGGGCGAGCTCCTCTCGCCCCCCGGCCGCCTGTAGAGGGGGGCGAGCTCCTCGCGTCCCCCCGGCCCCCTGTAGAGGGGGGCGAGCCCCAGAGGTGGGCGAGCTCCTCTCGCCCCCCCGGCCCCCTGTAGAGGGGGCGAGCCCCAGAGGGGGGCGAGCTCCTCTCGCCCCCCCGGCCACCTGTAGAGGAGGGCGAGCCCCAGGGGGGGCGAGCTCCTCTCGCCCCCCCCCCCCCCCCCCCCCCCCCCCCCCCCCGGCCCCCTGTAGAGTGGGGCGATCCCCAGAGGGGGGCGAGCTCCTCTCGCCCCCCCCCCCCCCCCCTTGGCCCCCCGTAGAGGGGGGCGAGCCCCAGAGGGGGGCGAGCTCCTCTCGCCCCCCACCCCCCCCCCCCCGGCCCCCTGTAGAGGCGGGCGAGTCCCAGAGGGGCGAGCCCCAGGAGAGGGGTTCGCCCAGCCCCCTTGGGGGGAACCCCCTCTCGCCCAGTTCCGGCGGGAGGGGGTCGGTCTGCGTATAGCGCCTCGGAGCAGCAAGATTTGGCTGTTCGCAGACCCAACCTGGGGGTATTTTGGTAATCTCGCATGCCGGATTTGGCTATTTGCAGCCCAACTTCAGAAATCCTATAAATAGGACCAATGGGGCATCATTTGGGGGGAATCTCATTCTAGGCTAGCTCTCTCCCTCTCTCTCCCTCCCCAAGTCTCTCTAGGGGGTGAGGAGAGCCTCCAGTGGTGCCCAAGCTTAGTAGTGTCTTGGGAGGCGAAGTTCCTAAGGGGCTTTCGGGTATGTGGCGGGACCTCCCCACTAAGCCCTTGGTCCAGTCCATAGTTCCTCAACCTTCAACCTAGAGCTCTCCCTTGGGGGAAGTAAGGGTTGGTCGCCCCTCAGCTTGCTGAGGGCCCCAAACTCCACAGAGACCGAGAAATCGGTTTCAACATTGGCTTTTCCCTTGATCTGGAGTCCTTTATGAAGTATTTCTTAGCCATTTTGTAGAATCTCTTGGCTATAAGGCTCATGAACTCCTCATTTTCAGGAGTCTTTCCTTCTTCTTTTGTAGCTTTGAAGCCAATGTTCCTGTCCTTCTTTATTGGAGAGGAAGTGCTTACTTGTTCAACTTCTCTTGTCTTGATGAGTTGCTCATAGGATTTGAGCTTTCCTAGCAGTGTCTCAGTACTAATCTCATTTAGGCTTCTGGCTTCCTTGATAGGCCAGATCCCAGAGTCCCAAGTGCTGGGGAAGCACATTAGGATTTTGTCATTGATCTCAGTTAATGAGATTTCCTTGTCCAGTGTTCTGAGTTCGCTTATGATTACACTCAATCTAGTGTACATATCTGCAACTGATTCTGTTTCTCCTTTCTTGAAGTTCTCATACAGAGAGATCAAGTGAGATCTTCTGTCTTTTCATTCATCAGCAGAGCCTGCAACCATATTGTTGAGAGAG
Source organism: Dactylorhiza incarnata (assembly GCA_033032865.1). NCBI lineage: Eukaryota > Viridiplantae > Streptophyta > Magnoliopsida > Asparagales > Orchidaceae > Dactylorhiza > Dactylorhiza incarnata. Next base: position 1,086,410 of record JAWHQI010000078.1, read on the forward strand.
GTCCATATCTCTCTAGCTGAGGTGCAATCCACCACTTTCTGAAATATGTCATCAGACATTGTTTGAGCCAGAATATTCATGGCTTTTACATCAACACTCCTTTGCTTCTTTTGTGCTTCTGTCCACTCAGGAGGTGGGACAGCATGGTTATCTGTTGTTGCTTCAGTACTTGTTGATGCTGAGGGAGAAGGAGGTCCTGTCAATATGACATTAAAGATTTCTTCATCAATAGAGCTCATATAAAGCTTAATCCTTGCTTTCCACAGTGCAAACTTACTGAGATTGCACATAGGAGGTCTTGTGCTTGAATACTCTTTGTTTTGTGCCATGAGTTTTTAACAGAAAATAAAACAATAAAAACTCTAAAATAATTTAAGATCTAATTGATCTTTGTGATCCAGGTGTTAGCCTGTAAAGAATCAACCTACCTCTGATACCAATTGAAAGTGGAGGTTAGATCTTAAGTTACTCTAGAGGAAGGGAAGGGGGGGATGAATAGAGTATTAAAAACTTTTCCTTAGTTTTTATAGCGGAATTAAAATAGTGTTATACATATGTGTAAGCAGTGTGAGATAAATATATAAGCAGAAAAATTGAATAAATAAAACCACACAGCACAACACAAAGAAATAATCACACACAGAAGACACAAGGAATTTATAGTGGTTCCCCAATAAATCTAGGTAGTCCACTCTTCTACCACCCTTGGTAGGAGTCCACTAGGAGGGTTGATCAAGTGCCCTAACACCAAGGTGATTTTGATCAGGTGTCCACACACCAGAGAGCTTTTGATCAGGTGCTCAAAACCAACTAGATTTTTTGATCATGTGTCTTGCCACCAAGGGGTTACATTTTTGAAGGGAGTATTAACCCTGTACAGGAGAGGTGAGAAAAAGGTTATAGTGTTCTTCTCTATCAAGATGCTGAGAGAAGACTCTAGTGGACTTGTTGTAAAGCTCCCCATGTCTGATTGAAGTATTTGATAGATGATGGAGAAGATTTCTCTTGAAGACACAAATCTTCTGTAGCAGATTGATCTGGAAGAAAAGGTTCTTCAGATTCCTTGTTGCTCTTTTAGAAGACTTGAACTTGCAGCAGATATCTGATAGATGGATCTTGAAGAAGATGTTCTCAGAGAAAAGATGAGTGTTGCTTGAGGAAGAAGAAGACTGAGAATAATAGACTGATTGTTCTTCTTCTTTCTTTCTCTACTTGTATATATTCTCTCTCTGTATTCTGTAAGAATATATTTGAATTCTGTCGAGAGCTGAGACAATAATGCCTGTCTTGATATCTTCTCTTTTTGGAAATAGAATAATCAGCCTTTTAATTCTTTCTTGGAACTGCAATAGAGACAAATCGACTTTTGCTGGTCCTTTAATTTCTTAGCCGTGAAATACTCCTTTGCATTAATTGTCAACCTCTATTTCTGTCTTGGAATAAGGAAAGAAGGAATATATTCAAAGAATATAATATCCTTACTTATCTAATTTGAATACGTCCAAATATATTGATTATATCCATTAGAGTCGTCGATCTGTGTTCAGAGAATTGATAAATAATTGATCTTTAAGAATTAAATACTCTGGAATCTGTATTTGTCGATCTGAGCTTCAGTAAAGAATTTGTCGAGCTCTGGCTGGAATCTATCGAGCGCTGGCTGAGATCTGTCGAGCGCTGGCAGCCATTTGTCGAGCGCTGGCTGGAAATCTATCGAGCGCTGGCAGCCATCTGTCGAACTCTGGCAACCATTTGTCGAACGCAGAGATGGATGAATTTCGTCGACCGCTTCCTTGATATTTCATCGATCTCCGTCCGACGAATGTTGATCGCTGTTCGACGAATGCTGAGCATCGTTCAACGAATGCTGAGAATTAATGAAATTTCTAGTTCTAACAGCCAAATTTCTTCCTAAACTCTTGACCCATAAACTATACATTGGGGTCAACTTGTCCTTAGTTAACATATAGTGATCCTAGCCCAAATCACAAATAGGGTTGTTCCAACAGACTCCTTCGGCTCCTGCTTCACTTTGAAGAGAGACTCGGCGTCCTTCTTCCTCTTCTTTAAAGTTGAGAAACGCAACAGGAAACTTCGGCGCAAATCTTCAAAGGTGTAGATCGATCCTGTAGGGAGTTGATGGAACCAGTCCCTGGCCTTTTCTTTAAGGGTGACGACGAAGAGCCGACACTTGAAAGCATCCGACATCGGCCTGATAGAGACCGAGTCCTCAAAAGACTGGAGATGTTGGACAGGGTCATCCCTGTCGTTGTAGTACACCCTATCCCACTCTCCGAACCCTGCCGGGACGGGTGCAGAGAGTACTAACTCGCAGAAGGAACTTCCCCCTTCTGCCATCCTTTCTCACTCCACACGCCCCCCGAGCTCTCTCGCCAGACTCGGGCTCGCGGGGACTACGCTCGCGAGAACGGTGTTCGCCTGGACCACTCCCACAGTCGCTACATCCTCTGGGTGCGCGCTCGCCTACGCCGCGCTTGCCGGCACAGAGTTCACCGGCATAGAGCTCGCCGGGTTGGCGAACAGTACTCGCCCCTCCAAGCCTTGGACTGAACCTCCGACGATTTCCTTTCCGGCCCTTCCACCCGGGGAATTCTCGCCAACCGCTGCTGGGAGAAGGGTCGCCCGAGGTGCTGGGGTCGCAAACTCACTCCGCAGCGCCGCGACCGTGAGCCCGAAGGTGTCAAGCACCTCCCTCCTGAAATCCGCGAACATCCTCAGCGTCACCACCTGCGGTGACTCATTGAACTCCTCGCCTTGATCCTCGCCTCCTGTCATATCTGCTCCTTGGAACCTTCTTGGACCAGCCACGCTCCACGCTCACCGCACCAAAATGTTGAAACCGATTTCTCGGCCTCTTGTGGAGTTCGGGGCCCTCACCGAAATGAGGGGAAGCTAGCCCTTACTGATTCCTCGGAGAAGGTAGACTGAAGACTAGAAAATTACTAAGACCTTGGTCACAGCGAGGAGGTCCCTCCACTAACCCGAAAGATCGTTGAGCGCTTCCTCTCCCAAGCCAAAGCTAAGACTCGGGCACCTCGGAGAGCTCTGGAAATGCTAACCAAGGAGAACCTGAGGAGAGAGAAGCTGAAGTGAAGTCCTCTCCAAAGGTGCCCTTTAGGTCATATTTATAGATTTTCTGATCTGGCCTGCAAATAGCATGATTCCGCCTTTTGATTTTACTATCCGCACCCCAAATGGGCCTGCTCACAGCGAAACTCCATTGTTTGGAGAGGCTAAAGGCAGACCACTAAGGGTAAAAGGGTAATTTGACCCTATCAACCTATGGGCAAGGAGCTGCGAAAACCTTACTGTCGAAGCTCTCGCGGGCCTTCTCGCGACACTTGCTCGCGATGCCTCACCTATGCGATCGCCCTGCGAGGACCTCGCTGGCCCATCCTGGCAGTATCTGCCGAGGTCCGGTCTCGCGAGCCTTCCTGCGAGACCGCCTCCTGACTTCGTCGAGCTCAACATACCTTTCGTCGAACGCAGGGCACTTCGCCGATCACAGACGAGCTCGACGAATGCAGAATCATTAAATTATTCGCTGATCGCTGAGATGGGTGGTTCGTCGACCGCTGCTTCCTTGCTGTAATTTGTCGAGTGCTGTTATAGAATATATTTTGTTCGTCGAGCGCCGTCCGACGAATGCTGAGCTCCGTTCGACATTCGTTGAACGCGGAATTGAGCTCGCCGGACGCTGAGGCTCTAAACTCGCGAGCCTTCCTGCGAGATCGTCTATTGACTTTGCTGCGCACTGAACACATTTCGCTGGACACCCCTTTACAGAACATAGGTCTCTTCTACCAGCGGCCTGCAAGGTATTGGTTTGCCAGCCCTCGCTTGGCCCAGTCTTTTGAAGACACCTGCCGAGGTCTGGATCTCGCGACTCCTCTTGCAAGGCCGTCCCTTTGGCTTTAATGAGAATAGAACACTTCGTCGGCTTCTGATGATCTCGCGACTCCTCGACGACCGCAGGTGAGCTCGACGAACACGGGATAGTTCGTCGAACGCTCTATTCCTTTCGTCGAACTCAGGAAACTTCCTCAAATTGCCCGCGAGCGTTTATCTCGCTGACCCTTCTCGCTCGCCTCTCAGCGAGCCCTCCGAGAGAGACTTCTCCAAGGTATCTCTTGCGAGGTCTTTGGCCCTAAGGCCTTCCTCTCTTATTACTTCATCCTGTTGCCTTCTTAAACCTCGCTTCCTCGCCTGGCGAATATCGGGGTTGTACAAAAGGAGCCCTGGAGGGACGCTATTGGGCGAGTCCGGGATCGCCGCACGAACCACGCCCTCCCCTGGTCTGGGTAAAGCCGTTACCCCCGCCTTTGTCGAAGCGTTCAAGGGTCAGCCAAGCACATATCACCAGCGGCCCAGTACTCAAATTCTCTCTCCAGGTTGGATCTCCCTTGTCGAATGCCATTTTCTGCTTTCCCTCGCTAATTTCAACCTCGCAGGTGACCCTCTTACAACACTCACTGAGTCGGAGTCTGGAGCGTTGGAGATGTCTCCACCCCCCCTCGCCGAGCCAGGTCACAGATTTTTTGGGGGACCCTAGTGATCCAGAGCAGATGAAGAGGCGAGTCACCGAGATATTCCAGAAGCACACCTCCCTGCTGCGGGATCTACACGAACAGAATAGGTTGGATCGGCTCGCGAATGAGGAAAGATTTGCCGCGATGGAGGACGCAAACGTGCGCATCATTGACGATGTGCGGCCGATCGATAATGGCGATGTGACCTCCCCCGGGATGTATATTGCTCGGATTGAAGATTACATGTGGCTGATGAACCAAGCGAGCCAGTCGCTTCGCGAGTATCACTACCCGCGAGTCCCCCTCGCTCTGGTGTACGGGATCGCGGTCGCTGGAAATGGTTGCGATATTAAGAACTCTTGCTTCGCAGTTTGCATTTTATTTTTCTTCCCCCTCCCCTTCGTAGGGAGGGGTCGCGAACAATTTATATTTTTACTCGCTTGCGAGCCATTATTTTCCATTTTTATTATCTTTTCTTTCGCTATATTTGGCTCGCTCGTTCATTGGTTACTTTTATACTTCTATCACTCGCAATCGCGTCCTGCCCTTGCGTTTTGCTTTGTTTCATTATCCAGCTCTAGCTCGCTGACGACCGATCGGGAGAGATTTTTGGCGAGATGTTAACTCGCTGGGAATGGGTAGGATCCCTGGAGGCGGAAAAGTACCGCGCGGATCTGCTACCCGCAGACACCGTCGCTTCGACTTCTTCCCGCCCTTTCCATTGTTATAAATAGCCGGCCTCTTTACTTTTTAACAACCATATTTATTGCTCTCCCTCCGCGTTTCTCTTCCGCCGACTCTCTCGTAAACCTAGCTCGCGTTCGCAAATTCTCTGACTCGCAGCCCACTGACGCCATGGTCGCAGACACGGATATAGAAGGGCGGGCCAGGTGCGCTGTAGCTTTTTGCGAGCATCCGTTCTTCTGCGCCAACATCACCAAAGAGGAGTATTCAGCCACCGTGGACAAATACTTACCCCTTGGGTTTGTGGCCCGCTGCACTACTGAAAAAGATACTATCAATGATACCCTCGCCGACGAGCTCGCCACCCCCATTGCTCATTTTGAGAATGGGGTGCGACTCTCGATATGGCCTGAAGTGCGCCAGGTACATCTTTCGAGCTCGCCTAGTGAAGAACGTTTTTCGTATTTCCTCCTGGCTCGCCTCGCGAGCGGCTTTCTAACCCTTAAGGATTCTGTTAGGTACTCAAATACTTCGGTGTACTACTCAGCCAATTGACGCTGAATGCGATCGCTGTCTTGATCGCGTTCGCCAGCTACTTGCGAGCCGAGAAGATTGAGTTTAGTCTCCTCTTCTTTCGTAAGGTATTTTCCTTCCGTGCCTACAGGGATGGGACGACTCACTTCGCGAGCCAACATGTCACCCTCTGCGAGACCGTCAACAAGTCCCACTACTGGACGCAGAAATACGTCCTGGTGAAGGGCCTTTTGGCAACATCTCCTACACCCCCTCCCGCGAGATGACGCCGATTACCGCCCTCACGCTTTGCTAGGGGGTACCGATGCGAGTCTGTACCAGTACCTCAAAGGGAAGAATTTTGAGGTCGCCTTCCTTCGGCAGCGGGTGGACTCGCTGGTGCCTGTTCCCCCAGGAGAAGGTCTGTATCGCGCTCGCAAGTCTCAATACTCACCTTTCCCTCTGTTAACTAATGTTCTTAGTCGCCTGTGCAGGAGAGCGTGATCTTCCGCTCAACCCCCCGCACACGCCTTCTTCCTCCCTCACCTCTGGTCCGCTCGCGAGCGTGGCTGCCGAGGCTTTCCGCGATCTCCCGAGCTCTTCATCGGGAAAGAAACGTCCCCTACCTCTACGCCGGCCCGCCTTGCAGGGGTTGACAAAAAAGACCAAGAAGGTCACCCCCCCCCCCCCCCCCGCCCTGAAGGAGAAAAAGGTTGGGGATCACTCCGAATCAGACGCTCCCCTCTTTCCTTTGGCGAATCAGGAGCTCGCCAAAGAGGGTGGCGAGCCGGAGGAGGCGGCCGCCAAGCAAAAGCCGACGAGCCACACAAATTTCTGGCTCGGCATGAAGCTTGAGGATGCAGTTGGCGAGCCGGTGCTCGCGTGGGACCCCGACCAGAATAAGATCGCCTGCTCCTCCCTCCTCCCTTCCTGGGTGGAGTGTGACAAAATCGGAGGTGAGGCGTTCGCCCTCACCGTCGGGATCTACGGCCGCGAGGACGCCTCCCTCTTCTGGGCCTTCCCCCAGAAAGGGCTCGTATTTGAGGCCATGCGGGCCCAGTTCTGGGAGACGGAGCTTACCCATATGGTGGGTCGTCGCTACTTCACTGCAGACAAGGAAATCAAAGAGCTCAACGTTGAGCTCCGGAAATCCGCTGACGAGGTCGCGGAGCTTAAGGGAAAAGAGGCTTTGTCTGAGGGCCTCCTCGCCAGCCTTCACGGTGGCCTGGTAAGCAGTGTCCGCAAACATCTCTTACCGTCTCGCTTTGTGTTGCCTTTGCTAATTCCCATTTCGCAGGATGCCGAGTGCGTGAGCAAGTTAACCGAGAGGATCTCCGACCTGGAGAAGCAGAACGCTTACCTCGAAGCCCAGGTTAGAGATTGGACCCTGGCGGTTCTCCCCCCCCCCCCCCCCCCCCCCCCCCACCTCCTCCGCGGGCTGGAGCCCGCGGCCAGTCGCGAGAGAAAAGGGAAGCCGATCGCAAAAGGTCGATGGAGATCGTGGAACTCGTCCTCGATACCCTTAAAGGGGCGGACATGATCGTTCCCGACGCCATGGAGTTTACTGCGGAAGACATCTTCCCCGACCTCTTCACGCCAATCTCTGAGGTAGAGGATCACGAGAGCGAGTGAGAAGGCCTTCAGCGGGCAGCTTCCCCCTTTTGATTTTTTTTTTAAAGTGTAGAAATTATTGCTTTGATCGGCGAGTTCGCCGTTGGTTGTAAACACCTTTTGATCAATGACAGAAATTTTTGTATCTCTTGGATGTCGTTTTCTTTTTATTTCCTTATTCGCGCTCGCTCTTGTACTTGTGCTCGCGCGGATGTTTCTTGACCCGCTTTCATTAACCCTTTTGCATGCCTACGATTTAATTACTGTACTTCTATGTTTAGTCCGGCTCGCGCTCGCGCGCCTTCATTTTGGTGATGGTTATAAGATCACCCCTTTTGAGTGTGCTCGAGTATTTCTGTGGGCTAGGGCCAGGATCGGCAAACTTCGCAAAGCCGTACTCCCCCGCCCTGCCTTCATTCTTGAACTTAGGTGTTCCTCACCCATCGCGGGTGTATACCTTCATGCGAGCGAGCCTCCTGGCTCGCCTCGCCTAGATCTTAACAGATTTTTTGCGGGCCGAGCCGCTTTGCCTGAATAAACTGCTTGCTGGCCGATCCTTGAGACTGACTTATTCCACCGGCTAGCGAGAGCCCGGCGGTAGAATCGACCCGGGGCACTCCAGCGCCAAAGAAACTTGTCACTCGCCAGCCTCTCCAGAGATCAACCTGACCCACCATCTATGAGAGCCCGGTAGCAGAATCGATCTGGGGCATTCCAGCACCAAAGAACTTGCCACTCGCCAGCCTATCCAGAGATCAACCTGACCCACCGTCTATGAGAGCCCGGCAGCGGAATTGATCTGGGGCATTCCAGCACTAAACCACTTGAAACATTGTCAGCCTCTCCATAGATCAACCTGACCCACCGTCTATGAGAGCCTGACAGCGGAATCAATCTGGAGCACTCAAGCACCAAACCACTTGAAACATTGCCAGCCTCTCCAGAGATCAACCTGACCCACCGTCTATGAGAGCCCGACAGCAGAATCGATCTGGGGCATTCCAGCACCAAACCACTTGAAACATTGCCAGCCTTTCCAGAGATCAACCTGACCCACCATCTATGAGAGCCTGGTAGCGGAATCGATCTGGGCCATTCCAGCACCAAACCACTTGAAACATTGCCAACCTCTCTAGAGATCAACCTGACCCACCGCCTATGAGAGCATGGCAACAGAATCGATCTGGGGCATTCCAGCACCAAACCACTTGAAACATTGTCAGCCTCTCTAGAGATCAACTTGACCCACCGTCTATGAGAGCCCGACAGCGGAATCGATCTGGGGCATTCCAGCACCAAACCACTTGAAACATTGCCAGCCTCTCCAGAGATCAACCTGACCCACCGTTTATGAGCGCCCAGCAGCGGAATCGATCTGGTGCATTCCAGCACTAAACCACTTGAAACATTGCTAGCCTCTCCAGAGATCAACCTGACCCACCGTCTTTGAGAGCCCGACAGCGGAATCGATCTGGGGCATTCCAGCACCAAACCACTTGAAGCATTGCCAGCCTCTCCAGAGATCAACCTGACCCACCGTCTATGAGAGCCCGGCAGCGGAATCGATCTGGGGCATTCCAGCACCAAACCACTCGAAACATTGCCAGCCTCTCCAGAGATTAACCTGACCCATCGTCTATGAGAGCCCGGCAGCATAATCAATCTGGGGCATTCCAGCAGCAAACCACTTGAAACATTGTCAGCCTCTCCAGAGATCAACCTGACCCACCATCTATGAGAGCCCGGCAGCAGAATCGATCTGGGGCATTCCAGCACCAAACCACTTGAAACATTGCTAGCCTCTCCAGAGATCAACTGATAAGTAGTATTTTTATAACTTTTTAATAGAAAATTTTGTAAATATTTAATGTGAATTTTCCTTTTATGTCAATTTTAGGTTATAAGTAGTTCTTTTTGTAATTTTGATTCTAACTTAGCTTAATTTCAATATTTGCAGAATTTTGGGACAAATCGGGAAAAATGGCATGTCACGCCCTCGGTCATGCCCGTGACCAAGGGCGTGTAACCTGAAGATCAGTCCAGAATCGATGCCACGCTATTTGAACCAGTCCACACCAAGTCACGCCCCAGGTCACGCCCGTGACCCAAAGTCACGCCCGTGACCGGGGTCGTGTAATCTTAAAATCTTCCACGTAGAGCCGCCGTCGAGACGTGGAGCTGCAGTCGAGAAGTCAACTTGAGTCACGCCTGTGACCCACATATCACGGCCGTGACTTTCCCGCGTGATTTCTGCTTCACCGCCGCGCCGAATTCCAGCTCACGCCGCATTTAATGCAGCCGTCCAAAGTCACGACCGTGACCCGACATGTCACGCCCGTGACATGTCACTTTTCTCCGCGCCGTCCAGAAAGCCCACGCCGCTGTCGGATCCGATGTGAATAGTGCAGTCACGCCCTAGGTCACGCCCGTGACCGAGGGCGCGTAATCTGAAATTTTTTCCTATAAATTCAGAGGCTCTCCTTGAGTCCAGGGTTCAGAATTTTGGAGTGGAGGAGGTGCTGCTAGAGCTGTTAGTGAAGTTTTTCAATGCTTTCTCATGCTTTTCAATTTCATGTTCTTCCTTTTTAATTCATGTAATGTGCTAGTTCTTAGTTCTATGCAATAGTTAGTTAAAGCTTGTAATCTTTTCCTTCCTAGCTTGTAATCTCTTTAATGAAAGCTTGTAATCGTTTTGGTTTTCAATAAAATTAAGTTCTCTTTCCTTCATGTTCTCTTTTTCCTTAAGCACTCTTTCTTTCATGCAATGATTTTTCTTTCCTTTTCCCCCTCCACTATGGTTGAGCATTAAGTAGTTTTGTCTTCATTTAGTCCTTTCATTTAGCTTGCAATTAGTTTTAATTTTAGTTAAGCAAAAACAAACCAATCAAATTTTCGTCGATAAGATAATGGCGATTTTCCTCGAAGTAGAAGTAATCAACGCACTCCGTGGAATACGACCTTGATATTCCTAAATATCCTATACTATAGACGATAAGGTACACTTGCCTTCATCGGATATAGTTTTGGAGAAAATCTCAAATCTTCACTAAATTTCAAAACTGAAAAATCATATCAAGTTTTTGGCGCCGTTGCCGGGGATTTTGCGTAGATATTTTGAAAAGAGGATAGCTATTAATTTTATCATGTTTCTTTTTATTTTATTTTCCTTTTTCTAAATTTCAAAAAGAAAAAAAAAATTATTTTAGTTTTTCCTCTTCCCTTCTTCTCTTTTTAGTGTATGACCCGAGGTAGCACTTCGATTCTTCCTTTTGATCCGGAGATCGAGCGAACCCTCTTGAGGCACCGCCGTTCTCGTGATCAGGTAAATCAAGTAGAATCCGAAGAGTCGATCGGGGACACTAACGCAGCAAATATGGATCATAATCTTAATCCTCCTAATCTTAACGTGCCAAATCCTAATGAGGACGCACAACGGACCATGTCCTATTATGCGCGGCCGAATTTGGAAGGCACACAATCGATTATTGTTCGCCCCACGGTGGCGAACAATAATTTTGAGATCAAGTCCAGCATCATACAAATGGTGCAATAATCGGTGACCTTTGATGGTCAACCGGACGAGGATCCAAATTCACATATCTCTTACTTTCTTGAAATTTGCGACACTTTTAAGATCAATGGCGTCACCGATGATGCCATTCGACTATGTCTTTTTCCTTTTTCTTTGCGGTCTAAGGCCAAGCAGTGGCTGTGCTCCCTACCTAGGGGATCCATCACTACATGGGCCGAAATGGCGGAAAAATTTCTTAATAAATATTTCCCGCCTTCAAAGACCGCTAAATTGCGCACGGATATTGCGTCATTCATGCAAATCGACTCGGAGACTCTCTATGACACATGGGAGCGCTTCAAGGATCTTTTGCGTCGATGCCCTCACCACGCACTTGCCACTTGGAAACAAGTGCAATATTTTATAATGGCTTAAATCTCCAAATGAGGCAAATGATTGATGCGGCCGCCGGGGGGACATTAAATAACAAAACCCGGATGGCCACAAATGCGTATCAATGGAACATGCCCCGAGTGTGGCCTAATAAGCCGGCCGGAATTTTTGAAATAGACGCAAACGCAAATTTGACTTTACAAGTTGAGCGCTTAACAAAGCAAGTGGCGGAGATGTTTGCTTCCTCCGCCACTCCTTCTTGGGATAACAACGTTTTAATTAAAGAACATGTTGACTACATGGGAAATCCACCTCGGCCTTCCTATAACCCGAACACCGCTCCGTATAATAACACCTACAATGCGGGTTATAGGAATCATCCGAATTTCTCATGGAGCAACCAAGGAAATGCTCAGCGTCCTATGAATTTAAATCAACCTCCCCCTAATCAACTTCTTAACTTAACTCCGCCTCCAAATTAGATTTATCAAAATTATAATCCACCCGGTTTTCCACCGCAACAGCAAAAACTCTCTCTGATTGAAGAGGTTTTTGCAAAATATGTTGCTACAAATGAAACGAACATCCAGAACCTTACCGGATCGATCAAAAATTTAGAGAATCAAGTGGGCCAACTCGCAAAGATGATTTCTGAGCGTCAACAAGGAGCACTACCGGGGAACACCGAGCAAAATCCAAAGGAGAGCGCGCACGCGATTACACTCTGAAGCGGGAAGGAGGTGGTTCAAAAACAGGACGAACCCAAGGTAATTTCCTCTCCTCCTCCTCCTACTTTTAATTCATCTTCGAATTTGCCCGCTACGATAGCTCCGCACACTTCTATTTTAAATCCGCGTGCTCCTACTTCTAATATTCCGTATCCATCGAAATTTAAAAATGAAAGCGCCGAAAAAAATTATAAAAAGTTTTTAGATGTTTTAAAACAAATCCATATTAATGTACCTTTCTGCGAGGCTATCTCACAAATGCCTAAATATGCGAAATATCTTAAGGAGTTGCTCTCCAATAAGAAAAAGTTAGAAGATATTTCGCATATTTCTTTAAACGCAGAATGCTCCGCGGTTGTACTCAACAAATTGCCGAAAAAAAGCAAATGACCCGGGACGGTTTTCCATCCCATGTCTATTTGGCAATTCGTTAGTAAAACGCGCCTTAGCGGATCTTGGAGCAAGCATCAACCTTATGCCGTTTTCTTTGTTCAAAAAGCTAGGTTTAGGAAATCCAAGGCCCACTCGAATGAGTATCCAATTAGCGGATCGTTCTTTAAAATATCTGATAGGAATAGTGGAGGACGTGCTCGTCAAGGTTGACAAATTCATCTTCCCGGTGGATTTTGTCATTCTTTACATCCAAGAGGATGCCGAAGTACCCCTCATACTCGGCCGCCCCTTCCTTGCCACCTCCTGCGCTATTATCAACGTAAGTAACGGAAAGCTCCTCCTACGGGTTGGAGACGATGAAGTTACTTTTGGCATAAATTCCTCGATGCGGAACACGCTAGAAAATGACGATTCATGTTTTTACTTAGAAGAGTGTTGCGAGTTCGATTCATCCCTCGAGTTAGTTTCATCGGCGAGTAGTGATTCCGAGCCCGTAGAGCTCTTTTGTGATGAAGAAGAAATTTCTCACCCCACACAACTCGAACCATTATTTTTAGAAAAATTAAAAATCAAGACTTCTTATGAAGAACCACCCGTATTGGAGTTGAAACAACTCCCCCCACACCTTAAATACTTGTTTTTGGAAAAAGAGTCTAAGCTACCCGTCATCATCTCATCCGATCTTAGCAACTTAGAAATTTCTGAGTTGATTATAGTCTTAAGAATGCACCGCCACGCAATTGTGTGGCAATTATCGGACATTAAGGGTATAAACCCATCTTTCTGCACTCATAAAATATTTCTCGAAGATAATTCCCAAAATTCAGTCCAGCCTCAACGACGGCTAAACCCTAACATGAAAGAAGTCGTTAAGACTGAAGTTATAAAACTTCTGGACGCGGGAATCATCTACCCGATATCGGACAGTACTTGGGTTAGCCCAGTACAAGTCGTGCCAAAGAAAGGTGGTGTCACGGTAGTTGCGAATGAAAATAACGAATTGATCCCAACCCGTACTGTTACGGGTTGGCGGATGTGCATCGACTATCGAAAATTAAATGATGCCACCCGTAAGGATCACTTCCCTCTACCATTTATCGACCAAATTTTAGAACGCCTTTCGGGTCACTCCTACTACTGTTTTCTCGATGGTTTGTTGGGATACTTCCAAATTCTGATTTCGCCCGACGACCAAGAGAAAACCACTTTCACTTGTCCCTTTGGCACCTTCGCTTATCGAAGGATGCCATTCGGTCTTTGTAACGCACCAGCTACATTCCAAAGATGTATGCTGGCAATTATTGACGAGTTAGTGGAGGAGGTGATGGAAGTATTTATGGACGATTTTTCCGTGTACGGGAGTTCATTTGAAAACTGTTTAAAAAATCTCGAGCGCGTGTTGCAGCGATGTGAGGAAACGAATTTAGCGCTTAATTGGGAAAAATGTCATTTTATGGTCAAGGAAGGACTAGTCTTTGGCCATAAAATTTCGGGAAAGGGGATCGAGGTCGATAGGGCCAAGATTGAAGTAATTGAAAAACTCCCCCCTCCCACAAACGTAAAAGCTATTAGGAGTTTCCTAGGCCACGCGGGGTTCTATCGGTGCTTTATACAAAATTTTTCAAAAATTACAAAGCCGTTAACCCATCTTCTCGAGAAAGATTCATCTTTTCTTTTTAGCGATGAATGTCATTTAGCTTTTCAACTTATCAAAGAGAAACTTATAAACCCCCCGATTCTAGTCGCCCCAGATTGGTCGCTCCCTTTTGAGATCATGTGCGACGCGAGTGATATTGCGGTTGGTGCCGTTTTAGGCCAACGGGTGAGTAAATATTTCCACCCGATCTATTATGCGAGCAAAACACTCACGTCGGCATAAGCAAATTACACCACGACCGAGAAGGAACTTCTAGCAATCGTTTTCGCCTTCGATAAGTTTAGGTCGTATATCACCCTCTCGAAAGTCATCGTCTTCACGGATCACTCCGCACTTAGATATCTTTTAAGCAAATCGGACGCCAAGCCTCGTCTTTTGCAATGGATCCTCCTCTTGCAGGAGTTTGACTTAGAGATCCGGGACAAAAGGGGAGCCAAAAACTTGGCAGCCGATCATCTCTCCCATTTAGAAAACCCCGCCTTGGACGTATTAATAGAATCTGATATTAATGATAAATTTCCCGAAGAGCACCTCCTTGCTCTCGAAAATATTAATTCATCGTCTACCCCCTGGTTTGCAGATCTGGCTAACTATTTGGTAGCCCGGGTCCTGCCAAAAGAATTCTCGAGTCAGCAAAAGAAGAAATTCTTTTCTGATTTAAAGAATTACTTTTAGGAGGACCCCTTTTTATTCCGTGTATGCGCAGACCAGGTAGTAAGACGATGCGTCTCGAGTGAGGAAGGCCTTAAAATTTTATGTCATTGTCATGAGGGACCCACCGGAGGTCATTATCATTCAAACCGAACCGCAAGGAAGGCGCTGGAGGCGGGCTTTTATTGGCCCTCGCTCTTCAAAGATGCTCACACCCTTGTGAGTACTTGCGACAGCTGCCAGCGGTCGGGGAACATCTCTCGCCGGGATGAGATGCCCTAAAACATTTTCTTAGAATGCAAAATTTTTGACCTTTGGGGTATCGATTTTGTTGGTCCTCTCCCTCCATCTTTTTCAAATAAATATATTCAAGTGGAGGTCGACTACGTATCAAGGTGGGCGGAAGCGCAAGCTCTCCCCACCAACGATGCGCGAGTCGTCGTTAATTTCTTAAAAAAATTATTTTCTCGATTTGGCACGCTGCGCGCTATTGTGAGTGATCGGGGCACCCATTTTTGCAATACTCAATTTACAAAAATTTTAGCGAAATATGGTGTCACTCACAAATTATCCACCGCATATCACCCACAAACGAGCGGCCAAGTCGAAGTTGTTAATCGAGAATTAAAACGGATTTTAGAAAAAACAGTTTCTATCAATCGGAAGGATTGTGCAATAAAGCTCGATGACGCGCTATGGGCCTATCGAACGGCGTACAAGACCGCTATCGATTGTACACCGTATCGAATGGTTTATGGCAAGGCTTGCCACCTTCCGGTCGAATTAGAACACCACGCATTTTGGGCGCTTAAATTTTTAAACCTCGATTCCACTCTAGCGGGAGAACAAAGAAAATTCCAAATGAACGAATTAGATGAGTGGCGAGCGAATGCGTATGAGAGCAATAAATTATATAAGGAGCGAACGAAGTTTTATCACGATAAGCATATAAAATTTCTAAAAACTTTTTCGCCGGGCGATCTCGTCCTCCTTTATAATTCACGCTTTCGCCTTTTTCCGGGAAAACTAAAATCCCGATGCTTCGGACCCTTTCTTATTAAAGAGGTTTGGCCCTATGGGACAATTTTAATTTCCCACCTGGAAAAAGGTACCTTCAAAGTAAACGGCCACCGCCTTAAATTATATCTTCCCGGAGAGTTAACCAATGAAAAGAGTGATTCGATTGTATTTCAACCTATAATATGATCGGCAAGTGGGTCAAGCTACGCGACCTTAAACAAAGCGCTTTTGGGAGGCACCTCAAAGTTATCTTTTGTTATTTTCTCTTGTCTTTTCTTTTCTTCTTTAACAACTTTTGCAGGTAATCGCGGCTTCCCCACAAAAGCTTCAAAAAATAATCAGGGAAGCCCTTTTTCCTTCTCTTCTTTCGTTTTTGCATTCCTTTTTACCTTTTCTTACTTCATACTTATTTTTAAACATTGGGGACAATGTTTAACTTTAAGTATGGGGGTGTAAATAGCCCTTTGTAAATATTTGTAAATAGTTTTAAAAAGAAAATTTACAAAAAAAAAATGAAAAGGAAAAAAAACAACAAAAAGAAAATTTTAATTTTGTTTCTATGTTTTCCTTTTTTTAAGCACTTGTAAAATCCAAGAACTCAAAAAAAAATTAGAAAATCGAAAATTTAAATCTTGGAAAGGGACGTTTGGGATTTCATCCCATCACACCTCCTAGTACCTTGCAAACCCTTCACCGGGTAGCCCTTGGGAAGTCCAAGACTTAACAAAAATTGTTAAGTTTTAAAGCTAGTTTCCTTTCTTTGTAAATAGTTTTTAATGAGAAAAATTCAAAAAAAAAAGATAACATCAAAAATTCAAAAAAAGATAATATCAAAAATTCCAAAAATTCTCATATCCCTCCTTCTTGTTGTTTTTGTGATTTATTAGAAATCTAGTTGAGAATGTTTATAAGCATGTTTAAGTTTTTAATTGGCTAAAATTTTGCTTATCATTGTTTGTTAATTTTAAATTTGAGGTAATCTTGATTTAAGAATCATCTTATGATTTTAAATTGATTAGAGAATTTTGTTAGCATGACTTCGCTTTTTATTTTTAAATGGCTTCATTTTGTAGTGAATTACCTACACCTCTTTAGATTTCAATTATATTTTCTTCTAACGTTTTAGATCTTAGGAAATTTAATGTTACTAGAATTTGCTCTAAATATAATTTAAAGCTAGCTAGATTTTTTTTCCCTTCCTTACCCCCTTTGTGGCATAAAAAAAATGAACTTTAAAAGATCATATGTCATGGGAATAAGAGGATAAAATTCATTATTCCCTAAAACATATGCACCCAAAATATTTGAAAAGATTATATGGCATGGAGTAAGAGGATAAAATTCATTACTCCTAAACCATATACATTTTGGGTTTTTATTAGAAGAAAAAAAAAAGAAAAAAAAGGATATTTCATGATAAATTCCATTTCCTCCATTCAAAAATTTCTCTTCTTATGCCAAATTGTATGAAATCCCCCTTAGCCAATTATCATTGTTCTAGTTTTAGTTGAAAATTATGGAGAGAGCAATATTTAGTAATTTACTTTTCCTTAAGATTCTTTTAAGATAGAGTTCTTATAATTTTAATTTAATTTAGTTTTATAATTTCTACAATTTTGTCAAACTACTTAATTTTCTTGAGAAGTTCTTGCCTAAACATTTTCCCTCTTTTCAAATCATCATCATAATCTAGGACTTAACTCCCCCTTGAATTTACTCTTAACTTAACTTTTGGTTAAATGAAATTTTAGTTTTAAATTAAAAATTTTTAAGGATGTCTTATAAATTATGTCTCACACTTTTGCTCTGGAATAACAAAACCTCAAGTATGGGGGTATTTGATAAGTAGTATTTTTATAACTTTTTAATTGAAAATTTTGTAAATATTTAATGTGAATTTTCCTTTTTATGTCAATTTTAGGTTATAAGTAGTTCTTTTTGTAATTTTGATTCTAACTTAGCTTAATTTCAATATTTGCAGAATTTTGGGACAAATTGGGAAAAATGGCATGTCACGCCCGTGACCAAGGGCGTGTAACCTGAAGATCAGTCCAGAATCGATGCCACGCTGTTTGAACCAGTCCACACCAAGTCACGCCCCAGGTCACGCCCGTGACCCAAAGTCACGCCCGTGACCGGGGGCGTGTAATCTTAGAATCTTCCACGTAGAGCCGCCGTCGAGACATGGAGCTGCAGTCGAGAAGTCAACTTGAGTCACGCTCGTGACCCACATGTCACGGCCGTGACTTTCCCGCGTGATTTCTGCTTCGCCGCCGCGCCGAATTCCAGCCCACGCCGCATTTAATGCAGCCGTCCAAAGTCACGGCCATGACCCGACATGTCACGCCCGTGACATGTCACTTTTCGCCGCGCCGTCCAGAAAGCCCACGCCGCTGTCGGATCCGATGTGAATAGTGCAGTCACGCCCTAGGTCACGCCCGTGACCGAGGGCGCGTAATCTGAAATTTTTTCCTATAAATTCAGAGGCTCTCCTTGAGTCCAGGGTTCAGAATTTTGGAGTGGAGGAGGTGCTGCTAGAGCTGTTAGTGAAGTTTTTCAATGCTTTCTCATGCTTTTCAATTTCATGTTCTTCCTTTTTAATTCATGTAATGTGCTAGTTCTTAGTTCTATGCAATAGTTAGTTAAAGCTTGTAATCTTTTCCTTCCTAGCTTGTAATCTCTTTAATGAAAGCTTGTAATCGTTTTGGTTTTCAATAAAATTAAGTTCTCTTTCCTTCATGTTCTCTTTTTCCTTAAGCACTCTTTCTTTCATGCAATGATTTTTCTTTCCTTTTCCCCCTCCACTATGGTTGAGCATTAAGTATTTTTGTCTTCGTTTAGTCCTTTCATTTAGCTTGCAATTAGTTTTAATTTTAGTTAAGCAAAAACAAACCAATCAAATTTTCGTCGATAAGATAATGGCGATTTTCCTCGAAGTAGAAGTAATCAACGCACTCCGTGGAATACGACCTTGATATTCCTAAATATCCTATACTATAGACGATAAGGTACACTTGCCTTCATCGGATATAGTTTTGGAGAAAATCTCAAATCTTCACTAAATTTCAAAACTGAAAAATCATATCATCAACCTGACCCACCGTCTATGTGAGCCTGACAGCGGAATCTATCTGGGGCATTCCAGCACCAAACCACTTTAAACCTGCCAGAGAATTACTCCAAAATACATGTATTGAGTAGGAAATATTCAAAAGTCAGTAACAAAAATTGCTAAGGATAAAATCTCTTCAAATCATCCCCACTCATGGCTCGGCCGAGAAATACCCCTTCCACATCCTGGAGGTGGTACCCTCCAGACTTGAGCACTTTACTTACAATGTAAGGCCCCTCCCAATTGGGCTCTAGCTTACCAACCGCGGCTCCTCTTCCAGCCGCGTCAACCTTGTTTAGTACTAAATCTCCTTTTTCGAAGTGCTTTATCCTGACATGCTGGTCGAAGTATCTAGCCATCCGCCTCTTGACTTCCTCCTATCAGACAGTAGCGAGGTCTCAGAGCTCTTCTACTAGGTCCAGGGACAACTTTTGCTCTGCATCATTTTCTATTAACCATTCTCCATCTCCTTTGCCCGCGGTGATCATCCTGGTGGTTTTGACTTCAAACTCTATCGGGAGAACGACCTCGAACCCGTGGGATAGTTTGAAGGGGGTCTCTCCTGTGGCCGTGCTTGGAGTAGTTCTCAAAGCCCATAGGACCGAAGGTAGCTGTTCCACCCAATTGCCTATGAGATTCTCTACCTTCTTCTTTAGTAGGTTGACGATTATCTTGTTCGCCGCCTCCACCTGGCCGTTGCTCCTTGGGTGGTGGACCGACGCGAACCTGAGGTCTATGCTGAGTTGGGTGCAAAATCTAACAAACTCCTCGCTAGCAAATTGGGGTCCATTGTCCGTCACAATGGCTAGGGTCAGGCTATGACGATCAGGCGAGGAAGAGGAGGAAGAGGAAGGAGAGAAGGAGTGGAATCGGGAGCAGGAAGGAGAAGAGGAAATAGGGCGGCAGAGGCTGAGAGGGGAAGGTGGCATTGTCGTACTGTGACTTCCATGATGAGGAAAGTCATACAACGGCCTACCCTGAATTCTTAGAGACAAAAAGAGCTAGAGTTCCGGTGCTGCGAAAACAGCAACAGGTGAGGATCGAGGAAGTCCTGCCTCGGGAGGATGAGGAGGAGAGGTGCGAGGATCGGGCCAATGTGGGGACCCGAGGAGGGATCAAAGTGATCCACGGGAGAGTAGGGATAGAGGCAACCCGCAAGGCGAGCCTCCATACCATCTACCAATGGAGTGTGGCTTCGACATCCACGGCTCCACCCCCAGCCGAAAAGATTACTTTCTCCCAAAGGGATATGCCGGGTCATGAGGACCCTTTCTGCGACGCATTGGTCATGCAAACCGCCATCGAGAACTTCACGGTGTCCCGAATTCTCGTGGACAGCGGGAGCTCGGTCAATCTCATCTTCAAGAGGGCATCCGACGAAATGAAGGTGGAGGCCAGAAGGGTGTTGGCCTCGGACGGTCCGTTGTTCGGATTCTCCAGGGAGAGGAAGGAGGTAGAAGGGGGAGTGGGACTTCATGTGACCTTGGGGGGGCAGTCCCCGAACTGCCTCTTCGTGATAGTGGATGCCCCTAGCAGCTACGGTGCCATCTTCAGACAGCCTCTCATCAGCGCGTTTCGATGCATCCCATCCACCTTTCACCAGTGCCTCAAGTTCAGCAATGGAGGAATCCAGGTCCGGGTTTGGGGAGACCCCAAGGTGGTGAGGCAGTGCTACGTGACTACTGTCAACACCATCTCTTGGATGGAAGAAGCGGAGGAGTGGGACAAGGTGATGGAAGAGGTGGTCGAGGCCGAAGAAGAGGAGGGGTTGGAAGGAAGGAGGGGTGAAGGAGTAGTTCATGCCCAGGAAGAGGCCGTTGAAGGGCCCACAGCGGAGGAGGGGGAAGAGGGAGAGAAAGAAGAGGAGGCCCCGAGAGAAGGGGCGGAAGAGTTTATGGTGGTGGAAGACGAAGAGAGGGGGGAAGAAGCCAGAGCACTCGCTTGTGGTGGAGAGGAGGACGGTGCCTGGGGGGAGCATCTGCCTCGGACCCTGCCTCCATCCTAACTGTTGGGGTCTTCCTTGCCCCCCATAAGAGTTACCCCCTCCAGGGGCGTAGCCTCTTCCCTGACCTTGCATTCCCCCGCCATGTTGCCTCCATCCCCCCTCCGGGGCTCGGGGCTCTTCCCTTCTCCTTACATCTTGCTGCTTGACCTCCAACTCACTGAGCTTTGCTAGCCTCCTGGTGAGCTCCGGATGGGCCTCTTCACTTTCTACCTCTTCCACCACCCTCTCCATCAACTCCTCGTAGGAGACAGGGGCTTTCCTCTTCAAATCCATCTTGAAGAAACTCTCCTTCAGCCCCAACGTGAAGGCGAGCTGAAGAGCAAACCCGGGCATCTCCTGGGTGAGCAGAACTTCCTCCTGAAACCAATCTGCATAATGAGCCAACGACTCCTTAGGCTCCTGTTTCACCTTAAAGAGGGACTCAACGTCCTTCTTCCTCTTCTTTGAAGTCGAAAACCTCAACAAGAAACTTCTGCGCAAATCCTCGAATGCATAGATCGATCCGACGAGAAGTTGGTGGAACCACTCCCGAGCTTTCTCCTTCAGGGTGACAGCGAAGAGCCGACACTTGAAGGTGTCCGACATCGGCCTGATAGAGACTGAGTCCTCGAACGACTGCAGGTGATGGACTGGGTCATCCCGACCATGGTAGTAGACCCTGTCCCACTCCCTCAACCCTTCCGGGACGGGTGCAGAGAGCACCAACTCGCAAAATGGGCTTCCTCCCCTGCTGCCCTTTCCTGCTCAGCTCACCCCCCGAGCTCTCTCGCCAAACTAGAGCTCGCCAGGGCCAAGTTCGCGAGAGCCACCGTTGTCGGACTGGCCCCCATGGGTGCCGCGCCCACCAGAATCGTGTTTGCCGGCGCCGTGCTCGCCTCCCCTGCGCCTATCTGTATTGTGCTTGCCTATCCCGCGCTCGCCGGGACTGAGCTCACCGGAACCAAGCTCGAGGTGCTGGCGAACAGCACTCGCCCCTCCAGATCTTGCGCTGACCCGCTAGCCACTTCTTTTCCTACACTTCCTCCCGTAGCTTCCTCGCCAACCGCCGTTGGAATATGCGACGTCTGAACCGTCGGGTTCGTGAACTCGCTTCGTAGCGATGCGACCTCGAACCCGAGGGTCTTAAGGACTTCTCTCCGGAAGTCTGAGAACATCCTCGGTGTCACTACCAGGGGCGACTCATTGAACTCCTCGCCTTGCTCTTCGTCTCTCGCCATATCCCTTCTTCAGAATTTTCTTGAACCAGCCATACTCCACGCTCACCCCACCAAAATGTTGAAACCGATTTCTCAGTCTCTTGTGAAGCTCGGGCCCTTAACAAGTTGAGGGGCGGCTAGCCCTTACTAATCCCTCGAATGGAGCAGACTGGGGACTCGGAAACAGACTAAGACCTTAGTCGCAGCGAGGAGGTCCCACCACACACCTGGAAGATCGTTGATCGCTTCCCCTCCCAAGCCAAAGCTGAGACTGGGCACCTTGGAGAGCTAGAGAGCTGAACCAAAGTTACCGAGGGAAGGAAAAGCTCAGAGAGCTGAGATTGGAATCCTCTCCCAAGGTGACCTTTGAGGTCTATTTATAGTTTTCTTGCTTATGGTCTGTCAATAGTGGACTTCCGCATTTTGGTTTTACTAAACGCACCCAGTTTGGCCTGCTAACATCCAAACTCCACTGTTTGGATGGGCTAACGGCAGACCATTGGGGGTAGAGGGGTAATTTCACTCCCTGTCGAGCTGAGCTGCAGGTGGGGGAAAAACCGCTGAGACAACCCAGTCCCAGCGGATCCGCTGAGACGGGACAGAAGTGACCGCTGAGAGGGCCAATCCTCTCAGTCCAACCGCTGAGACAGATTCAAAGGGGCCATTCATCGAGCGCGGGACAAATTTCGTCGAACCCTGAGCCGAGTTCGCCGAATGCGGACGGGCGCTCCGCCTTCCTTCGAGCGATCGACGACTGTCCGGCTCGCCCGCCTTCTTGCGGGCCGACCATGAGGCTTGGGCTTGCAGGAACATGACTTGCGTGCCTTCCTATGAGCTCCCCTTGGTCTTGTGTAAATCTGCTGATCCGGCTGGGTGGCTGAGCTAGCCGAGCTGAGAATCTAGTTCGTCGATCTGAGACGTAACGCGAGTTCGTCGAACAGAGGAGTCGGCTCGTCGAACGGAGAACTGATTTCGTCGAACTCCGTTTGGAGCTCGTTGAACGGAGAACCGATTTCGTCGAACTCCGTTTGGAGCTCGTCGAACATGAAGACTTAGAAGAAAAATGGCTCGTTCGCCTTCTCGCGAGCAGCCAGCGAGTACTTGGCTCGCCATCCTTCTCGCGAGCTGACCTTGAGGCTCGGACTCGCAGGGACATGACTCGCGCGCCTTCTTGCGAGTGACCCTTGAGGCTCTGGCTTGCCTTCTTTGTTACCTCCTCCACCTGTTGGATCTGAAACTGCTCTTGGGCGAGCGGCCTGTGAAGACCCCGCTCGCACTTCTACCATCGATATCCACCGATGCCGGGTCTTGCGCTTCCTCCTGCGAGCTCTCCCGCTGAGATAGGGCCGAGAGCCCCTGAGACAATTGCTTGTCCCAGCGGGTCTGCTAGGATGGGACAGAGATAGCCGCTGGGACGACCGACCCTCGCAGCCCATCCGCTGAGTGCCGCACGTCGGGGCTGAAGCGTGGCATTCGTCGAACTGAGAAGCAAATTCGTCGAACCGAGAAGCAAATTCATCGAACGGGTTTCATCGAACGGAGAACGGAATTCGTCGAACTCAGAATGACTTTCGTCGAACTAAGGAGCAGACCGCGAGAACCTAGCTCGCCCCTCTCCCTCGCAAGCGGTTGGCGGGTGGCTAGCTCGTCTGCCCCCTTACGCACAGTTGGCGAGTGCCTGGCTCGCACGCCTTCCTGCGAGCGACCATTGAGATTCTGGCTCTCCATCCACATTACCCTTGTTTGTTGGTTACTCCTTAGTCTCCGTTCACCTCTAGGCGAATATCGGGGTTGTTGTAACACCCCAAAAATTGTAGTTTGTCGAAGTAGGCGGAATGGTAGTGCGGCGCTCGAAGTAGGCTGAATTTTCCCTACCTGCTCCTCGCGCACGACCAGTGGCCTCTTCTTCGCGCACGACTAGTGATCGTGCGCATGATCGTGCATTAATTGAGAGGAAATATGGTCGGCTGAAAAAGCTATACGCGCACGACCAGAGGTTCTTCGCGCACGACCAGTGACCGTGCGCCTGTGAACGTGCGCACTGTTTATTCTGCTCTGCAAAAATGAACGGAGAAGTTGATCCGGCCGTTCAAAATTCTTGGAATTTGATCCAACGGCTGTGATGAATGGCTGGAGGGTATTCGGGCTTTTGAGAGGGGTTCTATCCTCATAATATCAAGGCTCTTCTCTCTCCTAGGCAAGAGAAAGAAGAAGGAGGCAAGGAAGAAGAAGAGGAGATCCCTCCATTGACGGAGCTCCGGAGCTCCGTTTCGCGAGCCATTTCCAGATCTGGAGAGTGCAGACCGATGCGGTCCTTTCCCTCCGTGTGAAATCTCAGATCCATGGCTAAGAAGAACGCTTCTAGGGTAACGATTCTTCCTCCCGATATTTGGACTTGTCAATTGTCCTCTCTTTCATTTCTCTATGCTTGCATGAGGAATCCCTTTCACCAATTGGGTGAAGTGTTGGATTTCCTCAAGTTCTTCGGAACTCCAGGTAGATTATGTCCGTCCCCGACATTTTTGCATGTAGAAATACGGTAGTCGTGCGGATTTGGGCATTTTGTGTGAAGCCTATTCGTGGTCGTGAGCCCGAATCGGTGATGCTTGATTTGCAACGTTGCATTTAGGTTAAGCCTAGAATGCGTGCCGGAGAATGACTCCGTGAAATCATCTATAGTATTGCGGGATTTAAGTGTAGGCTTCTTGTGAAGATCCTAACGAAATCCCCATACTATGAGATTGGATGAAGGCAAACCTTCACCACGAAATTGATGCAGAGCGTATTGTACCTCCCTTGTTGAGAATTTGTGAAGCCTAGATCCTTTCGAAGGGGTTATGTGCGTAGCTTATAAATTGTGTAGCACTTGAAAGTGCTAAACCCTTACGGGCCGAGGTGAAGCCATACCCGCGTCGTGCGATAGATCGCGACGATTAGAGCACGGGCAAAGCTAAACCGAACCCGTTTCCATGCAGATCGGTAAGAGGTCCCTACCTTATGGAAGCATTGTGATCATGGGAGAGGTCGTGGAAGGTGATTTACCTAGACCGACCAAAAGCTCTTTTCCCCACCTAAGGCGATGGCCCTTACGGTGGAGTGTTTTGTGGAATTGATGTTGTTAGCCTCATGCGGTTGTTTAGGCGGTTGTGGGGAACCTTTGGGTGAACCCAACCAACATCATGTGCATACCTAGGTTCCCTCCTTTTTGATGCTCAACCTAGAAGATTGATTGTGTTTGAAACCTCACCTTGTGTAGTTGCACTTTCTTCATATTAGTACTTGTGCTAGTATGGTTGCTTGCAGGGTAGAAGCTCCGCCACCCCGGGAAAGGGGTGGGGTCGTTATAATTTGGTCAGATGTGCTGACCGTTACTTTATTTGCCACCGCTCGGTGGAATGTTCCTATGCAGGTGCAGGTGAGACTAATGGGAAATAGTGGGCGATGGCCCTATTGCCGAGTTGGCCCTTGAAGGCCAGCCTCCCTTTTCTGCTTTCTCATGTATTGCCGGCCTGCGTGCCGAAGTATGTTCTGAGTTTTGTACATTGGTGAATGTAAGGCCCTAAGGCCGTAACTCTATTTTATGCTTTCATTCCTATGATATTGGACAGTTCTAAATGAAATGTTAAATCATTATGCTTCCGCTAGTGTTTAGTTTACTCTGTTGTAGTTCTTTCTATTTATCACCTTTTTACTCCTAGCTAGTGTGGTTTGTATGGCGTGGGGTCCCGGCCGGACCTACTATTATACTATTCGTACATGCAAGGTGTTACAATTTGGTATCGGATTTAAGGCGTCGATCCGTAGTTTAGCGAATTCGGGACGAATTCCTTTTAAGGGGTGGTGTGCACGGGATGTGCATTCGCCTAAAACGACAAAAACTAATAAGAATGTCCACTTAGGAATGGAAAAACATACTTGTTTGCGGAACCTGAGCGTTCCATGATTGTTGTTTGCTTTGTTTTCAGTCACTAAATTGTGTCTTACACGATTATAGGTGACTAGGAGTGGTGCGGGGCCGTCTCAACCCCGTAACACTGCTGAAAGTAGTGGGTCAGCTGAAGTGCCAGTGACCACTCCTCCTGCTGAGATGATCAGGTTAATCGCAGAAGCTGTCTTCACGATGATCAATGCTCAACCGCAAAGGCTTGCACAACCTGCTACGCCTAATACAGATGCGGCCCCGGTGATCGAACCTGCAGTGGAACCTGCGGTGGAACCGAGGGTTGAGACCCCTGTGCCAGTTGCTACAGTGGAACCTGCGGTGGTGCAAAGGGTGGAGCGTCCTGTAGAGTGTGTAGTCGTTGCGCGAGCGCGTGATCAACAACTGCAACACTTTCTAAGCTTCCACCCTCCAACTTTCTTGGGGACCGGATCCCCAACGGAGGCGGAGGACTGGCTGTCAACGGTTAGAAAAACTCTAAAGGCGACAGCAACAGAAGAAGCTATGATGGTCACTTTAGCCACCTTCCTCCTTAACAGAGAGGCAGAGCGTTGGTGGGCCGAACAGGAAGTGCACAAGTTTGGAGGCAAGGAGATTACCGAGATCACGATAGCGGAGTTCTCAAAGTCATTTCTTCACAGGTATATTCCTTCTGCCCAAAGCATTGCGTTGCAGAACCAGTTTCTGAAGTTAACTCAAGGAGACAGCTCAGTGGATGAGTACTTGCACGAGTTCACTAAACTGGGTCGTTATGCGGGCCCTATGATGGAAGATGAAGAGACAAAGACAAACAAGTTCTATGAAGGTCTTCGGGACGAGTTGAGGCTGCTCCTTGCAGGCCCAATGACGTTAGGTTTCTATGTGATGGTCCAAACTGCCAGATCCCTAGATTTGGACATGAAGAGGGTACAAGAAAAAACCGTGGAAAAGAAACATGAGTTTCAAGCGCCGGCCTCTCAGTCCAAGTCAGAGTTCAGAAAGAACAAAAGGAAGTTCAAACCGGCGGAGCAAACTCGCTCAAATGTTTCGGGAGCAATGACTGTGCGGGGTCCTATCACGTGTTTCACCTGCGGAAAGGTGGGACACAAGGCCGCGGTGTGTCGAAGTGGTCCCCCGAAGGCAGAGAACCGAGCGTTGGACTATGCTCGTGCTGCGAAAAAGGGTAAAGCTGCGGAGTCTTCGGCTTCCCAGCACATTCCGACTCAGCCGAGAATCTATTCGCTTGGCCAGCAAGAAGCTATATGACAGATTGATGTCGTCACATGTACGAATTAGAAGCTAGCTTTTACAGCTATTTATATAATTCATACTGTTGTACGACTATGCTTTATTTGTGTACAATTAGGTTTCGTCCTAATTTTCAACTATCCGGCAAGAGCTCTATTTGATACGGGTGCATCGCACTCTTTTCTGTCTGAGGACTTCGTGGTGCGAATCGGAGTGTCGTCTACCTTAGTAGAGGATAGATTGGAAGTAGTGCTACCCAATGGATCTCGCATGAGTGCGGATAGGAAGAGCCGAGTGAAGGTGCGGATCGGAAGTCAGGATTTCGACTTGGAAGCGTCATTATTACCGTTAGCGGAATTTGATGTGATCTTCGGCATGGACTGGCTCTCAGAGCAGCGAGCATGCATAGATTGCAATTCAAAGGAGATCACTCTGGGAAAGAACACCGAAGACGAAACCACATTCGCCGGTATGCGAGGAGCGAGCATGACGCTGATGTCTGCTCTCCAAGTGGTTAAGGCGGTGAGGTAAGGCGTCGAGTTGTTCTTCACCTTATTGGAGGCTTCATAACCAAAACCCAGGTTGTGTGATGTCCCAGTTATAGCGGAGTACGCCGGCGTGTTTCCTAACGAACTCCCTGGGGCTCCGCCTCAGCGAGAGATTGATTTCTGTATCGAGTTGGTGCCAGGTGCCAAACCTGTGGCCCGCTCACCGTACCGGATAGCGCCAAAGGAATTGGCAGAGCTGAGGGTCCAATTGCAAGAGCTGCTAGAGCAAGGCTACGTACGTCCAAGTTCATCGCCTTGCAGTGCACCGGTCCTCTTTGTGAAAAAGAAGGGCGGGAGCTTGCGTCTATGTATCGATTATCGAGAGCTAAACAAGTTGGCTCATTATTCTCATATAGACATTCTCCTTGTGGGAGTACTTATGCGCAAACATCTTTAGTAGGCATCTTCCCCAATTGATCTTCTTCTTCAGAATAAGAGATCCCATAATCTGCAGTTGTTGCTTTGGAACAACATCATGTGCAGAGATCTTACACAACAATACCTTTCCTACTATATCTGCAAGGAATCGATATTCTTCTCCAAGATCCATTTTCTTTAGATTGATGGGATTGTCCTTCTTAAACATCATCAGTTCTAGGGACCTCTTAATCTCATCCCCTGTCAGTTCATCTGACTCATCCCCTGTCTGAAGAACATATGTTTGGTTTAGCAATTCCTCTATTATCAATACATCTGTATCATATATTTTCCCTTTGAGGGAACATCCTCTCCTCTCTTAACACTGTCTTTAAATTCAGTCAGTTCGATATCCAGGATTTTGCATCTCGTGGAGATAAGCTTGGTCCGACCAGCCTCTTGAAATAAACCAAGAATGGATTTGAAACTTTCTGCCGCTGCACTGAAGGAGTCTGAAAGTGCACAGATAACCTCACTAGAATTCTCTAGAGGGGGGGAATAGAGATTTAAAAATATTTTGTGCAAAGTTAACAAATATATATATATGTAATATTCACAGATTTAAGCTTCCCACACACCAACAAGAATTAAACAAATAAAGAAAGAAATAGCAAAAAGAAAATCACAACACAACACAAAGAAATATAGTGGTTCCCCAAACTTTGGGTAGTCCACTCTTCTACCCCCTTGGTAGGAATTCACTATCTTGCACTGAGTCTTTTGATAAGGAGACTCTTAGAACCAGCCTGAGTCTTTTGATAAGGAGACTCTTAGAACCACTACAACTAAATTTTTTGAAGAGAGATTCTTAAAACTCTTTTACACAATTTGAAAATGGAATAAGAATAAAAAGAAGAAGTAGAAGAAAAACAATTGAAGCAAGAAAGAATCTTCTTCCTAGCAAGAAGATTAGAAGCACAAGTATTGTGAATGAAATCTCTCTCCTATAGTGAGAAGGAGATTGAAAGCCCTTTTCTCTTTCAGTGAGAGCTTTCAGAAATAGCAGTAGTATGGCTTCAGAAGGAGGAAAAGAAGAAGAAGGCTTTTTCTTTGCTGCAACACTCTTTCACTTTTCTCAGCTTTCTCACTTTTCACTTAGGAGATTTTCCTCTTTTTCAAATGGATGGAGTGGATGACTTCTTATTTTTCTTTGCCGACCTCCTTGTGTATTTATAGCTCTGTTTATTCAAAAATATTGCTATAGGAGAATAATCAATTAGCTCACTGATGAGTCCTGATCATATACACATTTATGGACTCATCCGGGCCGTTAATTAGTCATTTCTCCACACTTTAGCCTTGTTATAGCTTATATTTGATAATCCATGCTAGGTGCACATCTAGGCCCACTTTGGTGTGATTTTCGTGCTTATTGTCATTAGTAGTATTCATGCGATGTTAAGTGCCACTTTCAGTGGCTAGATCTGTGGTTGTGCGGGAATAGAAGTCGTGCAAGTGTTCCCGGTGCAATTCTGCACAGGAACACTGCGCACGATCGCCGGTTCTATTGCGCACGACCACTGGTCGTGCGCCACTGATCGTGTGCACTTAACCTTTTTTCACGAGTTCTGTTTGGTGCAGTGCGCACGACCACCAACGCCAGTGCGAACGACCACCGGTCGTGTGCCACTGCTCGTGCGCACTTATCACTAAATTTCTGAGTTCTGTTTGCTCCAGTGCGCACGACCATCAACTCCAGTGCGCACGACCACCGGTCGTGCGCCACTGGTCGTGCGAACATTTTATTTTATAATTTCGTATCTTGCAGGTTCCTCCCAGGCAGTGCGCACGATCGCAGAATTCCAGTGCGCACGACCACTGGTCGTGCGCCAATGACCGTGCGCAGTATTTATTCCAGCGCCTATTTAAACGCCTGTTGCGATTTTTAGGGGAATTATCAGCCGCCGGGAGCGGGATTCCTGTTCCGTACGCCGCCGACTTCCACCGTGGGACGCCTCCACTTCATCTTCTACGCAAGGGGAAGCCTCCTCCACCCATTCCAAGACTTCCTCCATTGTCCGTGAGTGTTCTCCATCGTCCGCAAGCCTCCAAGCAACCATTCTCTCATTTCGCCCGGTGAGAAGAAGAAGGAACCTGAAGTCGAAGACGACGGAGCTACGTAGGGAGATCGTGACAGCTCTCTACGCCGGAAGCATAGTCCGCCCGAGTCCGGAGGTAGCCCGACAACCTACCATTCCGGCCGTGAACGGCCGCTAGTCTTCACCATCGGTTATTTCTTTCCTCTTTCCTCCATTGTACTCGTTGAACCGTGTAAACTCGAATATTATGATGATGTTTGTTGAAATGAATGTTTCCTTGTTGTTCTTCATGGCTCGGTTGTGATTCACTCCATTTCCACTCACTCACTCGCACGCGCACGCAAGGTGTTTGTTCCGTGTTAGCAAGAGCTAACGACGGTTGTGAAGAGGTGTTTACGACCCTCACCCTTTCGCGCTAGAACACACTCCATCCGCCTCACGAAGCACGGCATCGCGGCCGTTGCATCCATCTCACTTTGCGAAGCAGTGCTTTCGACCCGCATCTCTTTTACTGTTGTTAAGATTAGGACAAACCAACCAAAAACCCCCTTTTTCATGTGTGTTTCGTTCGTGTAACAAGAGTCACGCTACGCATTTCGTTCACCCAACCTGCATTCCTCAAGAGACCGACATTCGGGGAGGCCACTCTCCACATTTATTACTTGACAGCGACCGGTGCACTTGCCGACACGCATCAAGTTTTTGGCGCTGTTGCCGGGGAATGCAGGCGTGTAACGTCCCGTGTTGTGACTGTCGTCATACGAGCAGTTGTTTTTGATTTTTCTTGTTTGTGATAGTGCATGCAGAGACAGGTCGCAGGTGAACTCGTACCCTTCGATCCTGAGATTGAACGGACCGCTCGCGCACGAAGGCGCGTTGCTGCCGCACAAGCGGCCATGGGTGATCAGGTAGACCCAAATGATGTTGATCCGAGAATGCCCGGCGTGGGGCAACATCAGCCTGGAGACGAGCAGGAGGCGGTCAGGCCTCGGCCCCGCACGATGAGAGACTACACCACTCCAACTGCTGGGAGTGTGTATCCGGGGTTTGGGCCCAATATTATTAATAATCAGTTTGAGATCAAGCCAGCGATCTTAAACATCATCCGGAACAACGCTCAGTTCTCGGGGTTGGCCAGCGAAGATCCGCATCTGCATCTGGCGGAGTTTTCTGATATTTGCGGAACCTTCCGCTACGCGGGGATTACTGACGACACGGTCAAGCTTAGACTGTTTTCCTTTTCCCTCCGCGACAAAGCAAAGGTGTGGCTCCACTCCATTCCGCCCGGGACTGCTGCAACTTGGGATGCCCTCGCATCCAAGTTCCTTGCTAAATTCCATCATGTGGATAAGATCGTGAGCTTGCGGCGGGAGATTGCCACATTTCGTCAACTGGACCAAGAGACCCTTGCTGAAGCATGGGAGCGCCTCAACGATCTCCTTCGCCGATGTCCGGGCCATGAGCTCCAACCCTGGAATGTGGTCGAAACGTTCTACTTTGCGATCGAGCCCAACTATAGGGCAATGATCGATGTTGCGGCGGGTGGCACCTTGATGAACCACACTCCTGAAGAAGCCCTTCGGATTCTGCGCGACACTGCCTCCCACAGTACATTCTGGACTGCAGGGAGAAACGCTCCAAGAAGCGGCCGAGGACTCTTCATAGTTGACTCTCTCCCTTCTCCATCCCCACCTGCTGCTATCATTACCTGCGAGGGATGTGGAGGAGGAGGCCACCACGCGTATGAGTGTTTGGGGAACAACATGGCAGGTGACTTCGCACACTTGAACTTGAACGAATCTGTTAATTATGTAGGAAATCAGCCCAGGGGGGCGCCTTTCAATAATGCTTATAATCCGGGAGCGAGAAGTCACCCGAGCTTCTCGTGGAATCCAAACACACCTGGCCAACGATGGGCACTGGGGCAGCATCAAAACGATGCTTACGCCTCCGGGAGCCAACCGAGGCCACCACACCCGGACTATAATCAAGCACCCCCTACTCAAAAAAAGAGTAATCTAGAAGAGATGATGGAGAAATTCATGCAAGTAGCTAATTCGAATATGGTAAGTCAAACTGCATCCATGCGAAACCTGGAAACGCGGTTGGGCCAATTGGCCCAAGTGCTAACCGAGCGATCGCAGGGGACCCTTCCCAGCAACACGGAGAAGAACCCAATTGATCAAGGGAAGAGTCTTGGGGATGTGGTAGAGGTTGAACCGAGTGAGCTGGTAATTTCTTGTTCCATCAATAAGGTTGAAACAAAAGCTTTATGCGATTCCGGTTCCTCCCGCAACGTCATTGCACTGCAAGATGTTGCGAGATTACAACTTGAGATGAACACGGAGGAAAGGAAATCGCTTATTCTCGCTAACGGCACTATTATCCAATCTGAGGGGGAAGTGAGAAATGTGGAAGTAATAGTTGAGGGGACGACTGTGGTCGCGGACTTTCAGGTGTTGGGCCCCCAGGAAAATCAATCCATTCCTATCTTGGGCGTGCCGTTCTTGAAAGAGAGCGGCGCCACCCTTGACTTCGCTACGGGGTGTGTTCTCCTACCTAACAAGGCGCTGCAGCCCACTCGCCTCGAAGCTACAGCTGACACATCCACTCCTCCCCCTCTCGTTATTTCTGATGAATTTCTAAGTTGTGCAGGAAAGATACATGATCAAGAAACAAGTGAAGGAGGAAAGGAGGAGCCCCAATCAGATGAGGAAGAAGAGGTTGACTTCCGGAAAGAGTTCGACTCCGAGAAGGAGGAAGACTGCAGTTCGGGAAACGTTGACTTGGATCTAGTTAGGGATGCTGATTATTTATCTTCTTGTGGTGAATCTTGTAATAAACTATCTAAGCGCTCCATCTCCTGGGCCGATCCGGTGGTCACCGCGATACCGGAAGTGACGCCACCCGCCACTAAGGCGGAAAATTCTGAAAACTTTCAACGGTGGCAGTCTCCGACTGTCACCAAACTTAAAAAGGAAAAACTTCTGCGCGACGCTCGTGCTGCCGCTCTTCATGGCAAGGTGGAGGAGGTTAGGGGAGCATTGGGTAATACCAGTGCTGGCCCTAAAGCCTTCACCTCCCGCCTACGTGTTACGGGAGACGCGCACCATAAGAGCGCTTTTAGCTGATTTGTGTTTAGTTGATGTGGTGAACTGCTTCTGAATGTCTTTTTTTAATTCCTGCACTCTTTAAACACTGCTAATACAGGTATTTGGTCCAGCTTAAGGACGTTAAATGAAAGCGCTACTGGGAGACAACCCAGATTTCCTGATTTCGTATTTCTCTTTATCTCACTGCTTTTAGTTCAGCTAATGCATTTGCTTGTGTTGTTTTGAGTTTGTGCTTGCAGGTTTTGTGTTCGATGGTGCGGATGCTGCGGACTATTTTTGATCGTAAACGCCAATCGTCTGGTATGCTCAATTCTGGGCATTGGGTAACACTTCCTCCCCTCTTTTAGCTTCAAATTTCTAGATATATTGTTTAGCTTAAGTCTGGGGGAGCGTATGTTGTCACACACTGTGCACGAGTTGCACTGCATACTAGAAGGTTGTTTCTTATTTATTCCAGTCATTATCATTGTTTTCATGCTTCACACACCACTTCACCCACTTGAGTGCGTGCTTATCTTTTTGTCGTTGTTCCGTTTAAACTATCTTGGTTGGAGTATGAAATAGGTTGTTAACATAGGAATTATTATTTGGAGTGCGATGTTAACTCATGTAGTGTTCTAGTCACTTCGCATGTTATGGTAGAATTTGAGTAGAACTAGATTTTCTCTATGCATCTAATTTATGTTTAGTATTTCTGCGTAGATTTAGATTTGTTATACTCAATTGGTGAATTTGAATGAAATTGACGATAACCCGGTGTTGTGTGTGTGCGATTACTAGTCGTGTGTTGCTCGAGTCGGGAGTTTTGTTTACCTTTCTCGTGGGCTAAGAACTTGCCCCAAGCGACTCTCGAAGCATGGGTGAGAGCAACTCGTTGAGTTAAGCATGATGTGGGCCACCATTTGGCTAGTTTGAGCTTTGTTATTCCATGTCCTTTTCGTTCACCGTTGCAAGCCCATTTTGTGCCTACCATTCCTTTGTACAGCCCCTCTTCATCCACCAAAGCCTGAAGCCTATCCTACTCCCGCAACCAAAATGTTTTTAACTGCGCTCATAAGTCTCAACTTGTGTGGTGTGTGGAATCATTGTGTCATGAAGGGAAATAAAGTCTATCTGCTGATTTTGAACCAACCGGAGGATACATAAAAGAAGTAAAATATGTTAAAAGAAAAAAAAAGAGTATTTTGAAAAAAAAAATCCTTCTGAGCTAAAAAAAAGACAATCTGTTGGTATTTGTGAAGTAGGCCATGTGCACACCTGGTTTTCATGATAAGTCTGGGGGTGTGTCACACAAGCATAGTTGTTGGTCTTGCGTGGTGCAGCGTTCCGTTAGCTCACTTGGGTTGCGTAGCCGCCGTGTTTAACTTTGAATATCATACCGTAACCTAAGCCCCGTTTTAATCCTATAAGTCCTACTGATTTGATTTGCGAGTTTGCTAGCGCCGTGGAGAGAGTGTGACTGGGCAAGCGTATGGTTCACGACGTTGATGGATTTCAGCGGAGTTATTCCTAAGCCCCGATCTTTTGCAACACCCGCCTTAGTGTCTCGTCACTTTCATACCGGGCATGATCGTCAAATTCTTCATAACTCACCAACTGAGTACATCTAAATCTTTAATTACGCTTTAATACTCTTGTAAATTAGTTAGCATAGTTAGAATCTCCGTCTACTAAATTCTCTACTTGCATGTGTATGTTACTTCGCACCGTACTCCTTTGTGTAATTCTCTATGTTAATTATCGTTTTCACGCTCCGCCGGATTCGTTTGCTCGGGACGTGCAAACAGTTAAGTCTGGGGGTGTGATGAGTCCTGATCATATAAACATTTATGGACTCATCAGGGCCGTTATTTAGTCATTTCTCCGCACTTTAGCCTTGTTATAGCTTATATTTGATAATCCATGCTAGGTGCACATCTAGGCCCACTTTGGTGTGATTTTCGTGCTTATTGTCATTAGTAGTATTCATGTGATGTTAAGTGCCACTTTCAGTGGCTAGATCTGTGGTTGTGCGGGAATAGAAGTCGTGCAAGTGTTCCCGGTGCAATTCTGCACAGGAACACTGCGCACGATCGCCGGTTCTATTACGCACGACCACTGGTCGTGCGCCACTGATCGTGTGCACTTAACCTTTTTTCACGAGTTCTGTTTGGTGCAGTGCGCACGACCACCAACGCCAGTGCGCATGACCACCGATCGTGCCCCACTGCTCGTGCGCACTTATCATTAAATTTCTGAGTTCTGTTTGCTCCAGTGCGCACGACCATCAACTCCAGTGCGCACGACCACCGGTCGTGCGCCACTGGTCGTGCGAACATTTTATTTTATAATTTCGTATCTTGCAGGTTCCTCCCAGGCAGTGCGCACGATCGCAGAATTCCAGTGCGCATGACCACTGGTCGTGCGCCAATGACCGTGCGCAGTATTTATTCCAGCGCCTATTTAAACGCCTGTTGCGATTTTTAGGGGAATTATCAGCCGCCGGGAGCGGGATTCCTGTTCCGTACGCCGCCGACTTCCACCGTGGGACGCCTCCACTTCATCTTCTACGCAAGGGGAAGCCTCCTCCACCCATTCCAAGACTTCCTCCATTGTCCGTGAGTGTTCTCCATCGTCCGCAAGCCTCCAAGCAACCATTCTCTCATTTCGCCCGGTGAGAAGAAGAAGGAACCTGAAGTCGAAGACGACGGAGCTACGTAGGGAGATCGTGACAGCTCTCTACGCCGGAAGCATAGTTCGCCCGAGTCCGGAGGTAGCCCGACAACCTACCATTCCGGCCGTGAACGGCCGCTAGTCTTCACCATCGGTTATTTCTTTCCTCTTTCCTCCATTGTACTCGTTGAACCGTGTAAACTCGAATATTATGATGATGTTTGTTGAAATGAATGTTTCCTTGTTGTTCTTCATGGCTCGGTTGTGATTCACTCCATTTCCACTCACTCACTCGCACGCGCACGCAAGGTGTTTGTTCCGTGTTAGCAAGAGGTAACGACGGTTGTGAAGAGGTGTTTATGACCCTCACCCTTTCGCGCTAGAACACACTCCATCCGCCTCACGAAGCACGGCATCGCGGCCGTTGCATCCATCTCACTTTGCGAAGCAGTGCTTTCGACCCGCATCTCTTTTACTGTTGTTAAGATTAGGACAAACCAACCAAAAACCCCCTTTTTCATGTGTGTTTCGTTCGTGTAACAAGAGTCACGCTACGCGTTTCGTTCACCCAACCTGCATTCCTCAAGAGACCGACATTCGGGGAGGCCACTCTCCACATTTATTACTTGACAGCGACCGGTGCACTTGCCGACACGCATCACTCACAGAGAAATGGTAAGAGAGAAATCTTCCATAATTAATATTTCTGTAGAAGGAAAGAAGTCATTCAATTTCAAATAACATCAATAATAATCTTAATCAAAGTAGCCAAGAATCAATTAGAAGGAAAGATTTAATTCTGAACGGCTATAAGAGAATAATATAATTCCATAAATTCAGATTTACAGAAAGAAAGGAAAGAGATCTGGCGTGATTTCGAATGTCATAGAAATCGACGTGCGTCGATTAGAAATCAGAGTTACGTCGATTACGGTTACATCGAATTATATTTAGAGTTACTTTGACTCCTTCTGAGAGGAACGTGGACTACACTTCGACGTTGTGTCGATTACTATTCAACGCATATTTGCTTAAACTAATTTTTCACTCTGAGAACTCATTTTCTACTCATTTCTAGGGGTTAAGATAAATCATTTCCCCAACAATCTCCCCCTATTTGTCTTAACCCTATTCAGAGAGAAATATTAGGTAATCAGAAGATAATGGAAAAAGAATTCATATAACAGGCTTTTTGTATAGATCAATCAGTACTTAAGCATTAAAAATAGAGTATATCAAAATTGTTCAACATATCAATTAGGAGGATAATAGTTTATATAGGTGTAGTCAATAATACCTAGAGGGGGGGTGAATAGGTTCTACTTATTTTTTTTGTTTAAAACTAATGTTTCTAGCTACAGAAAACACAAGCACAGAAAAAACACAAGGATGTATAGAGGTTCCTCAAGACAGGGTGTCTTGAGTAGTCCTCTTCCCCCTTCACCTTTCTAACAATGAGTTAGACAAGGCCACAAACTCCAATCTCGGCTCCTTGAGCTTACACCACAAGTTCCTCAGAACTTCTCAGATTAAGAGTGATCCTATCTCAGGCACAGCAGCCCTACACTCAGGCTCAGCAGCCCTACACCTCAGGCTCAACAGCCCTACACCTCAGGCTCAACAGCCCTACACCTCAGGCTCAACATCCCTATACCTCGGGCTCAACAGCCCTACACCTCAGGCTCAAGAGCCCTACAGCTCAGAGTTATGAACTCCTACCACTCAGAAATCCCACAAATTTCCTACCTCAGACCTATCAGGAAGTCCTACCACTCAAGCTGTCAACACAGCTTTACACACTGGCTCAACAGCCTTTTACTCAGGCAACAATGCCTTACAAAGATGTAATAGTGTTTGAGTTAGATACAAAAGACAAAAGGATTTACTCTTAGGTCTTCTGGGTCCTTTCTTCAGATCTGAAAACAATAGCTTCAGATTTGTATCCCCTTGATCTTCTCCTTCAGCAAAGCAGAAGATCAACTTGCCCTTCTTGAGTTTGTACAGGAAGAGCTAACTAATCTTCCTTAGAAGATTAACTTCAGCTGCAGAGAATGACTTCAACTGGCTGAATCGCGAATGCTCGATTGCGGCGTGTAGCAAAAGCTTCTCAATGGAACAGTTCTCCTTGATGTACCCTAACATCTTCTTTTATACCCCAGAAGGCTCCAACGGTTATATCAATCCTCCGGACACAGTATGGGGCTGATTGGACTTGCTTTTCCCTCTCAAATGTCATTTGCGCCAAAAGCAGATCCCGTCAAAACATTTGGATCTGTCTCAGCGGTTGGGCTGAGACAGCATCCAGTCTCAGCAGTTGGGCTGAGACGGCTTCCAGGCTCAGCGGCAGATTCAGTTCCCTTCTCAGCGGTTGCTCCAGTCTTCTTCTCAGTGGATCCGCTGAGACGGCTCCTCGTCTCAGCGGTTCTGGCCCATCGTCTCAGTGGTTAAGCTGAGACAGATCTTCATCTCCTTGTGGATGATTTCTTCTTATCTAGGGCCATGTGTGGCCCTTCCTAATGAGTCACCTGTGCTTGTATATCCTTCACAAGTATAGCTTTGTTAAATACAATATGTCCTTAGCATTGAGAGTGATGCCTCTTCAAATCAAGGTAATATTGAGGACAATATTCCCAACAATCTCCCCCTATTTGAAGAAGGCAGAACATCCCCAGGTCCATTAACAATAAAACTTTTATCACAGAAAAAGGACCTAACACCCTAAGCATAAGCATTTGCACTGGCCCTTTCTCCCCTTTCTCCAGCATTGGTACTGGACTTATCTCCCCCTTTCTGGCTTTTTCAACCTTAACTTACTATCTCCCCCTTCACTTGCTATGTATAGAGAGATAACATCTATAGATCCTTTTGGGATCAACCTGTAGGCTAACCTATATAGTCTGAGCATTTGCCAACTACCCCTTAAACTGAGTAAGGAGTTTACTCCCCCTTAATTGGAGAACTATTTTCTGTAATAGCTGATCCATTTCAATCTGAACATTCCATTTAGCTACTGAATACTAGAGATAATAAATACAGAGTACATATATCAATAGTAACAAACACAATATTATGATCAGAATATGAAATTTCATTTCACTTTAAATGTTCAGTACAGGTATATAAAAGAAAATTCAACTTATCGTTTTTCTAAGATACCAGTACATTCAATCCAAAAAAAAATGTCAAGACTAGTTTTTCTAAGATTGACCCTTGGAGGAGCTTTCTCCAACTGTAAATTTTCTTTTCCTAGCTTCAGCAACAGCCTTTAGCTTCTCCTTTACTTGGAAGTACAGGAGTGGCTTGGGAAGATATCTGGAGGGAATTCTTAAAGGATTTTCCCTTCTTACCAAATTTTCTTTGATAATCCTTTCCCTTAAAGATTCCCTTTCAAGGTGTTTTATCCACTCAGCAGCTGAATAGACATGGTCAATGTCTTTCATTGGATTTCCATGGCTCACCCAGGTATTGACAACAATTGTATCCAACTCCAGATTGTCATCTTCATGGAGTGGATCCTCTAATCTTTCCATTCTCTTTTGTGCCATGTATTCTTCAGCAGTTTGAATACCTTCTACCCTTCTCCTCTTTGCTGCTCTTTCATTAGCAATCAGATTTGATTGACTTTGGAAGTCAAAGTCTTCATTTCTGCTAGGGTTCAAAATTGGAAGATTCAAGGCAATTCTTGTTCCTTGCAACACCTTTAAGCTTGACTCCCATTGATTATCAGTTACCTTTCTGGCCATGGTAAGGATATTTTCATGAAT
This sequence comes from Dactylorhiza incarnata, assembly GCA_033032865.1. Taxonomy (NCBI): domain Eukaryota; kingdom Viridiplantae; phylum Streptophyta; class Magnoliopsida; order Asparagales; family Orchidaceae; genus Dactylorhiza; species Dactylorhiza incarnata. The sequence goes on from JAWHQI010000078.1 coordinate 1,126,134, forward strand.
AGCACTGGAAGCATTGTTGACCACTTCCACCATTTGCTTGCTGGCTTCTTCTTGATTGGAGAGTATCAGTTTGTGGGAGGACTCTATGTTGCCATACAGCTGTATGTGAGCTCCTTTCAGCTTAGCATGTAGATTGAGTATCTTCTCCTCTCCTTCTTTGCTATGATCCACTATCTTCTTCTCAATTTCAGAATGTTGATCCAATATGGATTGAGAGAGAGTTTGTAAGGAGTTGTCCACATCATCCAAAATATATTCCTTTGCCTTGTCAATGTGGGACTTGACTTGGCTGCATGATGTGTTGACCACTTGTGCCATCCTTGTAACTGCATTCTCCCAGACATTTTGGTTTTTGTAAAGATGATTCTTTACATATGTGATGTCCTTTGTGGAATCCCCTTGATGGTCTGCAATATCTTTCAGAACTGTGTGCTGGGCAGCAACAGTATTTTTGGATATTTCAAACCATCTTGTCATCTGCAGAAGGATATGATCTGATGCAGTTTTGACATCATTGACCTGGGCATTGAGCTCAGTTCTCACTTCAGCCACTCTTGAGTCCATTCTCTGCTCACTGGCCTGAATCTCCTGAGTCAATGCAGCTTTTGTTGTATGCAATTCATTCCTTATCTGGGTAGATACATCCTGGATCTTCTCAGCAACAATCTCTTTCATAGACAACATCTGACCCTCAATCATTGTTTGTATTGAGTTTATTAGGTCAGATGTGTCCATAGCTGCAACTATCCTTTCCTGGGGTAGTTCCTTTTCTACCATCTATTCAACTCCACTCTGAGCATTAGCCCTCTCATTTTCAGGGATCTGCTCCCCCTCAGATGGGGCATTAGGTGATACCAATTCCTGTTGATGTTCTCCCTCACTAGCATACCCACCTCCTCCTTCATAGGTTGGGCTATGCTCCCCCTCACTTGGGGCATCCTCAGGAGGAGAATTTTGTCTAAAGTCACCTGAAAAATGATTGATGAATTAGACACCTAGACTATACTATTGATAGAGAAAAGATACCTAGCTGAAATCCTAATTTACCATGGATAGGTGAGTTGGGAAATTCATCTTCAGCTTGAGGAACAGCTGGATCAGCATTCATCTGGGTTGGCTCAGGATTCGGCACAACACTTCCTTGGGGCTCCTCATTTGTCCTGGGGACCTCTTGATTGTCAATGTTCATTGGGTTGCTGGCAGATCTATGATCAGACCCATGACTATCCTCATTGTCAGATCCAGCTGACTTTGAGGAAGAATTTGATTTCTGCTGGGATACTTCTTTCTTCTTTTCCTTTGCCACAGTTGGCTGGCTCATAGGGAGCACTCTGGAGAATCTATCCAGAGTCTTAATGTCCACTCTTTTGAGGTAATGGAGATTTGACCCCTTGGAGTTTGCAAAGGTCTCTGAATAACTATTCTGTAGGTACAGAGATAGTATTCTTCCCATATTAGGGGCTTGGAGAGATTCCTTTATCCTTTGAAAGATGACTTCTCCCTATGAGGCTCTCTTGGACAGAATTATCCTTGTCATTAATTCAAACATGAACTGTGAGACAGTGTCATGTGAACCAGGCTTGCATAGGATAGCTTTGCCCACAATATCAGACAATAGCTTCCCATGTTGATTGAAGAACTTCCTTCTTAGACAACTGGTCTTACTTTCACTGTATCCTGTCCACTTTAGGGTAGCCTGCTTGTCCTTTTCAGATACCCCTTCCTCTTCAGTTTTACTGCAGGGAGTTAATTTTAGCCCCTTCTCCATCCTTTTAGCAGTAATCTTTACTTCTCACCTCCTATCTTGGACATTAGGATGGTTTTGGATGGAGACAGTTTGACATGGTTGAACCATTCCAGAACTTCAGCTTTGAGAATGCAGCATGGTTCAGACAGCATGTGCTCCAGACCTTGAGCTTCCATTAGATGAATCACTTGTCGAATTTCTTCAGAGGCATGAGAGAATCCATTTCTTACTATTTTATAGCCTTCCAGGAGATCTTTCGAGCTTTTTGGCGCCATGGAAGCAGAGAATCGATGCGCTGAGATGGGAGAGAAGGTGAATCGTCTCGACGGCTAAGGGTTTGGCTTTGTGTTTTGTTTTAGGTTACAGTGTATCTATTTATAGATTTTTAGTTTCAATTTTATTAACCCTAGGCTTCTAGACTTAATTACCTTATTGTTTCAAGGAGTTTTTGGATTAATTATCCGATTTTATATAGAACATACCCCGTCTCAGTGGTTCAGCTGAGACGGAGACCTAGGATGCTGGGATAGTAAAGTGTCAACCGCTGGGATAGTTTGCTCATCTCAGCGGTTCAGCTGGGACAGTGAACTGTCAACCGCTGGGACAGTTTCCTCATCTCAGCGGTTCAACTGGGATTTTTCTCAGCTGATTCAGCTGAACATACTCCTTCATTTTAGCTGATCATAGGGTTTAGACCTAATGTAGATATTTTGGCTTAAGATGGGTCCTAGTCAAGTCACTAAGTTGTAGTGTACAGTAATGTAAAGTTTGATAATTCATCATTCATAATCAACAATAGTGACAGCTATTACTCATACATTTACAACTATTCTACACTAAGCATGCCAAGATCAATTTTGAAAGCATTGAATTTGGATTCATCCAGTGGCTTTGTAAAGATATCAGCTACTTGTTTGTCAGTGGGGACAAATTCAAGACAGATGTCTTTACACTCTACATGTTCTCTAATAAAATGATATCTAATCTCTATGTGCTTAGTCCTGCTATGAGAGACAGAATTTTTAGCAATAGATATTGCACTGGATGAATCACAATACAAAGGAGATTCCCTTACCTTGAGGTTGTAATCCTCCAACTGATGTTGTGTCCAAAGGAGTTTTGCACAACAACTACCTGCAGTAATGTATTCAGACTCAGCTGTGGATATTGCCACACTGGTTTGTTTCTTGCTGCTCCAAGATATCAATCTTCTCCCTAGGAACTGACAAGTACCACTTGTACTCTTCCTGTCTTCTTTGCAACCTGCAAAATCTGCATCTGAAAAGCCTGTTGATAGCTAAAATTTAGAATGTAAATAATTTTCTCCAAATTCTACGAACTATAGGCAAGAGCACCTATCATTCATAGCATAGGATATTCAAAACAAATAAATATCAAGTGTCGTATTCCACGGGTCTGTTGATTACTTCTACTCACGCAAATTATTATTATTTTATCGGCAGTAAAATAGAGTTTTGAAAATAATTAGAAGAAAAGAAACATTTGATCGGGAATCATTCTTAAGTGAAATGTTTTGTAAATCTAGAATTCAAAAGAAATCGATTTAGACAAACTTGACCGTGGAGGTTCCCAAAATATGATAGAACCTCTCTCGAGAGAACTACCACCTAACCTTAGGTTGATCGATTAAGACCCCTCGGCCAGTCGAAACCCCTAAGCTTGCTTTATGCGGTGAGCCCCACTATTGGATTTGACTCCAATCCGGAAGATTTGCGTCACCCTCTCTCGAGGAATGCATACAACTCTTTTTACCGATGAGCGATCTACCCGTATTTACGGATCTCTCGATACACTAAAATACGGATCAAACTTGATTATCATACCCTAGAAATATGAAACCAAAAATTGCAAATCAACGGTAAATCTTAGTTTTCCAAACTAAACTATGAATAAGAGATTTTGAAAAGATAAAAGCTTAAGAATTCATCCGACAAAATACTTTGAAAATTAACAAAACATAATTGAGAAGAAAGATATTTTTATTTCTAAGTAAAGAAAAGTACAATTGCATGTAAAGTAAATCTAAGCTAGGAATTAAAAAAGACAAGACATAAAATAAAGTTACACTAAGAATAATGCAGAAAACCTATACTAGAAACGATCCAAACTAAGCATGGCCTGGATCCCCATCACTTTGGCAGCAGCTGGCTTTTATAGGCAGAAAATTGCTGAGTCACGCCCTTGGTCACGCCCGTGACCAAGGGCGTGTAAGCTGCGTAATTGCGTCTTGAAAGCCCGGGAACGTTGGGGAAGAAAAACCGCCAAAATTGATCATCTCGACGGGTCACGGCCTAGGTCACGCCCGTGACCTAGGGCGTGTCTTGACCGAGTCAGGAAACGGCGGGAAACGGCGCGATCTGGAGTTAATTTGGCAGTTGAGGGAGAGGGCACGGCCTCGGTCACGCCCGTGACCAAGGGCGTGTAAGCTGGAACGACTCGGCGGCAGAAACTGCTTGAATTGAATGCTTGTTGGGCGAGTCACGCCCGTGACTTGAAGGTCACGCCCCGGTCACGCCCGTGACCTGGGGCGTGTAACTTTAATCCGACGTGGCAGCGAGTTCTGTGAGCTGAAAGCGATACACGGTCGTGGCCATGGTCACGCCCCTAGGTCACGCCCGTGACCTGGGGCGTGTATTGAGGGTTTTTGCAGAAATGCTCCAGAATTTCCCCTGAACACGGCTATGTGCTTGAAATTGCTATTAGCAGCCCCAAAGTCCCTGAAAATATAAAACAAAGCAAATTAGATATATATTAAATTAAAATTATATAAAAACTAATTAATTACTACTAAAATACTATATAAAAATAACTATAAATAATGCACTATCAAATACCCCCATACTTAAGCTTTTGCTATTCCAGAGCAAAAACTAATTTATAAGTATGAGAAGAATTTATAGGACATTTCCAAAAGGATTTACTTCAAATTATGCACTTCAAATCTCATAAAACTCATGTCAAAATAAGTTAAGAAATTAAAATTCAGATTTATAAGAAATAATTAATAATTCATAAATTGAAATGAGTAGAATAAATTTTAGTTTTGAAATTCTCTAACTAAATCTTCATAAACAAAATTGCATTGAATTAAGCAAAATATTCCAAGATTAAAATTATAAGAACTTTACAATCATGAGAAACTTTTAGAAAACTACAAAATATTAACTATGCTCTCTCAATAATATCTTGGATAAACAAGTGAACTTGGCTAAATGGGGTAAAATTGGCATTGAAGAAGTTACTTTGTATATGGGAAATGATGAATTTTATCCTCTCATTTCCATCTTTTTTTTTAATTTCTTCTTCTTTTTATATCCCAAATGTATATGTTTAGGAGTGATGAATTTTATCCTCTCATCTCCATACCATATAATCTTTTAAAAATTTGGGTGCATATGTTTAGGAATGATGAATTTTATCCTCTCATTCCATGACATATGATCTTTTCAAACCTTTTTTATGCCAAACAATGGGTTTAACAAAAAGGTAGGGGAAGGGCTAGGGTTTAAAGGCTAAACAAATTCCAAAGAAACATTTTAAGAGCATAGAAAATAATTTGAGCAATCTACAAGAAACTATGAGTTCAAGTTAATATAAGTAAAATCTAGAGATATTTAACACAATTACTACAAAATTGAATTATGATATTTTAAAGAGAGAAAGTAAAACTAAGAAATATTCTAAGCAAATCAAGATAATGAAAAACTCATTAAATCAAATTCATCTAAAAATTAAATCTAACATATTTTGAAGAGAAATATAAGATTAAAACTACATAAAAAGAAAACTCTTTAAAAAGCCTATAAAGAAAACTCATAATTAGAATCAATTTTGCATAAATGAAGTTTGGAGAAATTTAATATTACAAAATTTATTTTATTGGAAATTAAAATAGTTTTTTAAATGAAAACATTTTTTTTGAATTTTGTAAATTTTTATAACAAAATTGAAAATAAAGAATAAAAAAAAATCAATTTTTTTTTGTGAGTTTTGAAAAAGATTTTCTAATTTTTTTGGATTTTTAATAAAAACTGAATATAGGAGAATACACCCCCATACTTAAAAATAAACATTGTCCCCAATGTTGATAAGCCAAGTAGGAGGGAAAAGTAAATAAAATGCATAAAAAGTAAATTGCAAGAAAAATAATGATAAGCAAGGGGTGCCTCCCAAGAGCGCTTTCTTTTTCCCGTCTTTAAGCTAGACGGTTATTGTTAGGAAAAAGGAAAATAAAATTGAAAATGCACAGGCAACTCCCTTAATTCACGCTCAGGTGAGCATGCCGAAATCCGTTGCCCGGCGACTCCTCCGCTATACTCTTGATTCTTCCGTTGTCCGTTAGCGTGAAATTGTGAATCCAAATTACCTACACATACCTTAGGTAATTTGGATTGCTGGAGATGAGCGGCAAATGGATCGGTGAAAACGTTTGGTTGCAACGGCTCATCATCTACAAGAAAATTATTAGTATAAAAAGAATCAAGATTAAGCGAGCCAGAAAATTTTTCACAAGGAGGAGTTTCTTGCGAAAATACATGATTAAGCGTCGGTTGTTTATTTTCAAAAATAAAAGAATTATCAGAAAAATCAATACAAAGGGGAGAAAATTCATGAGACACAATTTCTTCATGAATTATAATTTCATGAGAATGAGAAGAAAGGGCGGGCGAAGGAGAAGAAGAAAAATTTTCATTTTCTAATTCGTCCGGTGTCTCAATGACTCTTTTAAATTCGTGGTAAAGAAGTTCTTCTTGAGCTTGGGTAAAGATATTTAAATTTTGACAAATAGAATCTGGAGAATACCCAAGAGTAGAAGAAAAAGAATTTTGTGCGGTAAAAGAGGAGGAGTGAAAATCTTGATTGACTGGATTTCCTTCATCGCACCGAAAACTATCCAGGTGATCTTGCCACCATGAATAATTAATATCGGAGTAAGAAGATAAATTATTAGAATCAGAAAAATCATTCGCATGAAAACTAGATGAATTATTTTCATCAAAGTTTGAATAATTGTTTTCATAAATAAACTCAAAATTATTTCCATAAGAAAAACTTTGAGGGTAAAAATGAATATAACAATCCTCACTTCGATGTGGTGCTCCACAAAAATTACAAATAATTTGGCTCTTTCGTGCGGCTTCCAAAAGATTGACTTTATTTTGAAGCTCGGCAACTTTGGCGGCCAATTGAGATAACATTTTTGAAGAAAGATAAATGAACAACCGTCACTTAATAGAATGAAATTTGAAAATAAATCAAAAGGAGAAATGGGGGCGGAGAAAGAGATTGATAAAAGTAATAAAATTCACGCTTTCAAAATATCAACAAATATATTTCCCCGGCAACGGCGCCAAAAACTTGATAGCTAAAATTTAGAATGTAAATAATTTTCTCCAAATTCTACGAACTATAGGCAAGAGCACCTATCATTCATAGCATAGGATATTCAAAACAAATAAATATCAAGTGTCGTATTCCACGGGTCTGTTGATTACTTCTACTCACGCAAATTATTATTATTTTATCGGCAGTAAAATAGAGTTTTGAAAATAATTAGAAGAAAAGAAACATTTGATCGGGAATCATTCTTAAGTGAAATGTTTTGTAAATCTAGAATTCAAAAGAAATCGATTTAGACAAACTTGACCGTGGAGGTTCCCAAAATATGATAGAACCTCTCTCGAGAGAACTACCACCTAACCTTAGGTTGATCGATTAAGACCCCTCGGCCAGTCGAAACCCCTAAGCTTGCTTTATGCGGTGAGCCCCACTATTGGATTTGACTCCAATCCGGAAGATTTGCGTCACCCTCTCTCGAGGAATGCATACAACTCTTTTTACCGATGAGCGATCTACCCGTATTTACGGATCTCTCGATACACTAAAATACGGATCAAACTTGATTATCATACCCTAGAAATATGAAACCAAAAATTGCAAATCAACGGTAAATCTTAGTTTTCCAAACTAAACTATGAATAAGAGATTTTGAAAAGATAAAAGCTTAAGAATTCATCCGACAAAATACTTTGAAAATTAACAAAACATAATTGAGAAGAAAGATATTTTTATTTCTAAGTAAAGAAAAGTACAATTGCATGTAAAGTAAATCTAAGCTAGGAATTAAAAAAGACAAGACATAAAATAAAGTTACACTAAGAATAATGCAGAAAACCTATACTAGAAACGATCCAAACTAAGCATGGCCTGGATCCCCATCACTTTGGCAGCAGCTGGCTTTTATAGGCAGAAAATTGCTGAGTCACGCCCTTGGTCACGCCCGTGACCAAGGGCGTGTAAGCTGCGTAATTGCGTCTTGAAAGCCCGGGAACGTTGGGGAAGAAAAACCGCCAAAATTGATCATCTCGACGGGTCACGGCCTAGGTCACGCCCGTGACCTAGGGCGTGTCTTGACCGAGTCAGGAAACGGCGGGAAACGGCGCGATCTGGAGTTAATTTGGCAGTTGAGGGAGAGGGCACGGCCTCGGTCACGCCCGTGACCAAGGGCGTGTAAGCTGGAACGACTCGGCGGCAGAAACTGCTTGAATTGAATGCTTGTTGGGCGAGTCACGCCCGTGACTTGAAGGTCACGCCCCGGTCACGCCCGTGACCTGGGGCGTGTAACTTTAATCCGACGTGGCAGCGAGTTCTGTGAGCTGAAAGCGATACACGGTCGTGGCCATGGTCACGCCCCTAGGTCACGCCCGTGACCTGGGGCGTGTATTGAGGGTTTTTGCAGAAATGCTCCAGAATTTCCCCTGAACACGGCTATGTGCTTGAAATTGCTATTAGCAGCCCCAAAGTCCCTGAAAATATAAAACAAAGCAAATTAGATATATATTAAATTAAAATTATATAAAAACTAATTAATTACTACTAAAATACTATATAAAAATAACTATAAATAATGCACTATCACCTGTTAGTTCAAAATCATTGTTCTTAGGGTACCACAGGCCAAGATGCAAGCTGCCCTTAAGGTATCTCAATATCCTCTTCACAGAGGTGTAGTGAGATTCCTTGGGACAGGCTTGATACCTAGCACAAACACATGTAGCATACATAATGTCTGGCCTACTAGCAGTCAAGTACAACAGGGGTCCAATGATACATCTGTACATGGACTCATCAAAGGCCTTTCCCTTTTCATCCTTGTCTAATGATACATTTGACCCCATGGGTGTTCTCATGGTGGAGGCTGATTCCATCCCAAATTTCTTGATGAGCTCCTTAGTGTACTTGGTCTGAGAGATGAAAATACCATCATCAGACTGTTTCACTTGGAGCCCAAGGAAATATTTGAGCTCACCCATACTGCTCATTTCAAACTCCCCCTGCATTAGATTGGCAAATCTCTTGCAGAGGTTGTCATCAGTAGACCCAAAGATTATGTCATCAACATAGATTTGGACTAAGAGACACTTGCCCCTTGTTTCCCTAAGAAACAATGTGATATCAATCTTTCCCCTCATGAACTTGTTCTTGAGGAGAAAGTTGGACAAAGTCTCATACCAAGCTCTTGGAGCTTGCTTGAGACCATATAGTGCTTTCCTAAGAAGATAAACATGAGAAGTTAGGGTTGGATGCACAAAACCTGAGGGTTGTTCAACATATAGCTCTTCCTTCAGGTCTCCATTTAGAAATGCTGATTTGACATCCATCTGGTAGACTATGAACCCCTTGTGGGCAGCATAGGCCAGGAATAGCCTAATTGCTTCCAACCTTGCAACTGGTGCAAGGGTTTGATCAAAGTCTATACCTTCCTCTTGCCTGTATCCTTTGGCTACTAATCTGGCCTTGTTCTTGATGATTGTACCATTCTCATCAAGCTTGTTCCTGTATACCCATTTAGTGCCAATCACATTGTGTCCCTGAGGTCTTGGCACCAGCTTCCATACTTTGCATCTCTTGAATTGTAGGAGCTCTTCTTGCATTGCTTCAATCCAGAATGTGTCTTGATTGGCCTCTTCAAACTTCTTGGGCTCTATTTGAGAGAGGAAACTCAAGAATAGTGCTTCATTATGAGCTCTACTTCTTGTCAATATGCCTTGGGTATGATCCCCAATTATTAGCTCTCTTGGATGATCTCTCAGGTGCTTTGCTGCAGCAGGAAGAGGGTCCTCTAGTGGCTGAGTTTGTTCATCTGGTTCAGCTGTGACTTCATCTTGTACCTCTTCTTCTTCAGGAATTGCAGTAGCTGTCTGTGTGTTGCTGCTGCTGGGCTTGTCTTGGACAGTCAGCTCATGCATTCCTTCTTCATTTCCTGTCACAATAGAAGAACTAGACCATTCTTTGTAGAGAAGGCTGGTCTCATCAAATACAACATGCATAGATTCTTCTACAACATGGGTTTTCTTGTTATAAACTCTATAAGCTCTGCTATGTGAGCTATACCCAACAAGAACTCCCACATTGCATTTTTTTGCAAACTTTGTTAGCTGAGATTTTCCATTATTTAAAATGTAGCATTTGCAACCAAAGATCCTAAAGTAGGAAATTGTAGGTTGTTTGCCTTTCAGAATCTCATAAGGGGTTTTCCCAAAGACCTTATTGATGGAGGTTGTATTGAGAACATAACAGGCTGTATTGCCTGCCTCAGCCCATAAGTATTCTGGGAGTGAGGAGTCACTAAGCAATGTTCTCCCATCTTCTATCAAGGTCCTATTCCTCCTCTCAGACACACCATTTTGTTGTGGAGTCCTTGGGGAGGAGAACTCTTGGGTGATACCAAATTCTTGACAAAATTTTGTCATGGCTTCAGATTGAAATTTTGTACCATGGTCAGTTCTAGTCCTGACCACATTACATAGTAGATCATTCTGAATGGCCTTGACATAATTTATAAAGACATGTAAGGTATCTGACTTCTTTTTAAGGAAGAATACCCATGTATACTTTGAATAATCTTCTACAATTACAAAAGTATACAACTTCCCACCTAAGCTCTGAATTGGCAAAGGACCAAACAAGTCCAAGTGCAATAGGTATAAACACCTTTCAGTATCCTTGGAGCCAATACTTTTAAAGGTGGCCCTAGTTTGCATACCCATTTTGTAAGCATGACAGGGACCACTTTTAACACATTTTAGTTTAGGACTATTTCTAACAAGGTCTTTAGAAAATAATCTATACATTGTCTTATAGTTAATGTGGGCAAGTCTCTTGTGCCATTGGACACAAAGTGACTCACTTTCATTAGCTACAAGACACACAGAGGAGATAGAATAATTGCAAATGAAGTCTAAGCAATAAACATTTCCACTCCTAGTGCCTGAGAGAATGGTCTCCAAGTCATTAGACTTTTTGATCAAGCACTTGTCATTGTGGAATTCAATGACATAGCCTAAGTCACATAGTTGGCTTATGCTTACAAGGTTGTGTTGCAACCCTTCAACATAAGCTACCCTTGTGATTGAGACTATGCCATTGGAAATCATACCATATCCTTTGGTGACTCCCTTTTCAGATCCACCAAAGATAACTTTGGGTCTATTCTTCACTGGATGGTAATCCTTTAGAAGATCCTTAGTTCTTGTCATGTGCCTTGAGCACCCACTGTCCAAGTACCATATTTGGTTGAGACTGGTACTTGAACTAACCTGCAACACAAAATTTAGTGTACCTTAGGGCCCCAACTGACTTTGGGTCCTAGGTTCATGTTAACACCATAGGGAATATTCTTAGAGAGGGCTGGTTTGGCTTGAGGTTCAGTCCTTGCCTTTGGCACATTGGGGTTGTGCCAACAATCAATTGCAAAGTGTCCCACCTTGCCACAGCACCAACAATCATGAATATTGTATCTCCTTTTCTGAATAGTTTTTTTAATTGGTACAGCACTTTGTACATGTTCAGCAGAAGGGATATCAACATTCTTCCTATTTCTTTCAGCAATAATCTGACTGAAGGATAATCTGTGGACAGTCTGGCTGCTCTTTGTTCTGATGGCCTCAGTTTGCATTGACTTGGCAGTCATACAAGATCTGATGGAATCAGACACTGGGCAGCAGGTCTTGTCAACAGATTTGACAGCAGTCTTGCTTTTTGCTGAAGCAGATTTGGAAGAGCTTGCTTCCATGTTCTTGACTGAATGTGCTGAGACACCAAACACAAATGGTCCAAGTTGGACCATTTGTATTTCCTCATGTGGAGCTTTCATTGCACTCAATCCCATGCCCTTTCTATTTCCATAACTATGAGCATTCTTGCTCAAGTTATAGGAACTTCCATTTAGTAAGTGACCATGAATACTTTCTTGGTCATACTTGTTTGAGGGCATCAAGACCTTCACAAAGGAGGTCTTAGATTCTTTTGAGTCCTTGACCTTTCCATTAGTGTTGCTAGTAGCTGCCTCTTTGTTGAAACCAACACCTCTCATGTCATGGGAGTTGAAGGTGTCAATAATAGGCAACACTGTCTTGGGCTTGGAGAACTTAGCCACCAGCATCCTCTCTTTGAGAAGCTTTTCCTCAAGCTTTTCCTCAAGTTATGGTGCCCACATGGATGATTGACATTCCCCTTAGCTTTCCAATCTCCTTGCTCATTAGAGCTAGCTGGGTAGCATGCTCAATGCACTCAGATTTTGATTGCTTTAGGGAAGCAATTTCTTGGGCTTGCCTCTTGGCTAGCTTTTTGCTCTTTTTCAGAGCTTCCAGGAGTGCACCATATTCATCAATCAATTGATTGACATCCTCCTCAGAATTTGATTCACCTCCAACTTTAGATGGAGGAGATTCAGATTCTGGACCTTTTTCATAATCAGAAGAAGAAGAAATGCAGTGTATCAATACCTGCTCATGTTCTGAATTGCTGTGGCTGTCCTCATCTTCAGTTATAGCCATCGGCCCATGGTCATCAAGAGTGACCTCATCCTCCTCTTCATCACTATCTGAATGTGATAGAGGGGCCCTTATTCCTATCCTGGTACCAGGATAGTCTTCTTCTTCCTGATCAGCAAACAACCCCAAGTAGGCTTCCTCCTCACCATCTAAATCTGAAGATGAAGATTCAGATTCACTCCAGCTCTTGCCTTTCTTAGTTAGGAAGGTTTTTTCTCCCTTCCTTTCCTTCTGGTGATGAGGCTTCTTGTCACCTCTCTCCTTTCTCTTGACTGGGCAGTCAGCAATGACATGTCCAGGCTTACTTCAACAATAGCCAATTATGTTAGTTGAAACATGTTTACTAGTTTTAGAGTCATACCTGTCCCCTTTGGGATGCTGCCTCTCAGATCTGTAATGATCCTTCTTGGGATGAGAAGAGGTGGAAGATTTGTTCTTACATTGTTTCCTCTTGATCATCTTCTTGAACTGCCTTGTGAAGGCAGCAAACTCCTCATCAGAAGAGGAGCTGTCTGATTTGCTGCTCTCAGATTTCTCAGATTCAGCAGCCTTCCATGGAGGTGACTGCAATCTAGCCTTGTTCTTCTTAGAGCTTTCAGCTTTGAGAGCAACAGATCTCTCCCTTGTGTGAGCCCTGGAGGAAGAGTCCTCCTCCTTTCTTGCAAAAAGCTGCATCTCATATGAGAGCAGTTTCCCAAACAGTGTATGGGTGGGGGTTTCTCCAAGTCTTGCCCCTTCCCTGATTGCACAGATTTTAGTGTCCCATTCTCTAGTTAGAGATCTAAGGAACTTATCATTAAGTTCATAATTTGTGAACACCCTTCCATAGGTTCTTAGTTCATTTATAATGCTAAAGAACCTTTCATAGCACATGGAGATAATCTCCTGGCCCAGCTGTCTGAAGGCTTCATACTCCTGATTGAGGAGTGACTTTCTATCATCCCTTACTTCAGCTGTTCCCTCCATATAGACAACCAATGTGTCCCACATTTCCTTGGCAGTTTGGCAGTGTACCAAGTTCTGAAATGTAGTGTCATCAATGGCATTTACTATTATGTTTTGGGCTCTCTTGTCCATAGTGTACAGTGCTATCTCATCATTGGTCAGTTCAGAAAATACCTTAAGTACTTTTCTAGTAGGGTCAATAGTGGAGACTTTCTAAAAGGTATAAGGACCATTTTTGACAGTCAAAAAGATCCTTGGGTCTGATGCTTCCATGAAAAGCCTTACCCTTTGCTTCCATATCCCAAAGTTTTCTTTGGAGCATATGTGCAACTTCATTGACCCCAACTCCTTCTTCATTGCACTGTTGGCCATTAGATTTCAGATTTGACTACTCCTGTATAGGATCTGATCAGACTGTTAAGTCTTTTTGATCAACCTCGCTTTGATACCACTTGATAGTTTATATAGGTGTAGTCAATAATACCTAGAGGGGGGGTGAATAGGTTCTACTTATTTTCTTTGTTTAAACCTAATGTTTCTAGCTGCAGAAAACACAAGCACAGAAAACACATAAGGATGTATAGAGGTTCCTCAAGACAGGGTGTCTTGAGTAGTCCTCTTTCCCCCTTCACCTTTCTAACAATGACTTAGACAAGGCCACATACTCCAACCTCGGCTCCTTGAGCTTACACCACAAGTTCCTCAGAACTTCTCAGATCAAGAGTGATCCTACCTCAGGCACAGCATCCCTACACTCAGGCTCAGCAGCCCTACACCTCAGGCTCAACATCCCTACACCTCAGGCTCAATAACCCTACACCTTAGGCTCAACAGCCCTACACCTCAGGCTCAACAACCCTAGACCTCAGGCTCAACAGCCCTACATCTTAGAGTTATGAACTCCTACCACTCAGAAATCCCACAGATTTCCTACCTCAGACCTATAGGGAAGTCCTACCACTCAAGCTGTCAACACAGCTTTACACACTGGCTCAACAGCCTTTTACTCAGGCAACAATGCCTTACAAAGATGTAATAGTGTTTGAGTTAGATACAAAATACAAAAGGATTTACTCTTAGGTCTTCTGGGTCCTTTCTTCAGATCTGAAAACAATAGCTTCAGATTTGTATCCCCTTGATATTCTCCTTCAGCAAAGCAGAAGATCAACTTGCCCTTCTTGAGTTTGTACAGGAAGAGCCAACTAATCTTCCATAGAAGATTAACTTCAGCTGCAGAGAATGACTTCAACTTGCTGAATCGTGAATGCTCGATTGCGGCGTGTAGCAAAAGCTTCTTAATGGAATAGTTCTCCTTGATGTGCCCTAACATCTTCTTTTATACCCCCAGAAGGCTCCAACGGCTATATCAATCCTCCTGACACAGTATGGGGCTGATTTGACTTGCTTTTCCCTCTCAAATGTCATTTGCGCCAAAAGCAGATCCCGTCAAAACATTTGGATCTGCCTCAGCGGTTGGGCTGAGACAGCATCCAGTCTCAGCGGTTGGGCTGAGACGGCTTCCAGTCTCAGCGGCAGATTCAGTTCCCTTCTCAGCAGTTGCTCCAGTCTTCTTCTTAGTGGATCTGCTGAGACGGCTCCTCGTCTCAGCGGTTCTGGCCCATCGTCTCAACGGTTAAGCTGAGACAGATCTTCATCTCCTTGTGGATGATTTCTTCTTATCTAGGGCCATGTGTGGCCCTTCCTTTTGAGTCACCTGTGCTTGTATATCCTTCACAAGTATAGCTTTGTTAAATACAATATGTCCTTAGCATTGAGAGTGATGCCTCTTCAAATCAAGGTAATATTGAGGGCAATATTCCCAATAGAGGAGTAGGAGGAGTTTTTCTCTTCCTAGAGAATACTAAAGGGAGACCAGGTCTTTTTATGGAGGTGAGTTGCTCATTCTCAGTAGCAAGATGTTCATTCAGCTCCCCCTGAGTCAAAGCAGTCTGCTCCCCCTGAGATGGAACTTCCTTTACACTTTCTTTTTCTGCTTCTTCAACTTCTTTTTCTTTCTCACTTTCAGCCACACCTGCAGCCTCAGCTTCCTTTTCAACTTCTTTCTCTACTCTACTTGCCTCCCTTTGAAATACAACTACTTGTTGTTCAGCTTCTCTTGCTATAGAGAGTACATCTGTTATCTGTTATGTAGTATGTAGCTAAGGTACTATTTCATTCCCAATGGTCTTAAGCAGAGCAAGACTATCAGATTTTGATGTTGGAGAGGATTTGTGTGAGTGAGATTTGTGACTGGAGAGCTGCTTTTCATCTAACTTCTCCCTCTTCTTGACCTTCTTAGCTACGGAGGTTAAGAAAGACTTGGTGACCTTAGAGGAAGAGATAGAGGACTTGAAGCTTTGCACAGAGGCATTGACCCCATCTATTTGGGTTTGCATGTGCATAATGGAGGAGTGAAGTAGGGAGCAGGAGTCGGCGCCAATGATGCAGAGAGAAAGGTAGAAGACGAAGTTTTTGGCGGTTTGGGAGAGTAAGAGTTATGAAATAAGAGGTATTATTTAAAGAAGGTGAAACGTCGAAAAGGAAACAGAAGTCGAGGTATATTAGGTAATCCAATCGTCAAAAGAAGAAGGAAAGATTTGTTTCCAGTTTTATCGCGAAGTCATCGTTACGTCGAATTGATGTCGACGTGTTTGCTGACTTGCGTCGATAGGTAATCGACGTATCTTCAAGTGCTCTCATTTGCCTAATTTTAATTTTTCTTCCAATGGTGTTTACAAGCTTCCATCAAGCATTCCTAAGGTGTTGATGAAGTAAGTATGCTTAGTTTCATCCAAAGGTTTGGTAAAAATGTCTGCTCTTTGACTGTCTGTAGGAATATATTCTAAGGTTATCTTGCCTTTTTCTACATTGTCTCTATGAAAGTGACGTCTGATCTCTATATGTTTGGTTCTACTATGAAGGACTGGGTTGGATGCTATGGATATAGCACTAGAACTATCATAATAGATCTTAGAGTTATTGAATTCCAATTTATAGTCAAGAAGTTGATTTTGCATCCATAGGATTTGTGAACAACAGCTTCCAGCAGCTATATATTCAGCTTCAGCTGTTGAGGTTGAGACTGAAGTTTGTTTCTTACTGAACCATGATATCAGTCTGTCACCTAGGAATTGGCAAGTGCCAGATGTGCTTTTTCTATCAACCCTACATCCAGCATAGTCAGCATCTGAGAAACCTGTCAATTCAAAGTTAGTTTCTGCTGAGTACCATAGACCTAGTTCAGGTGTTCCCTTTAGGTATCTAAGAATCCTTTTTACAGAGGAGAGATGGGATTCTTTTGGATCAACCTGAAATCGAGCACATATGCAGGTGGCAAACATAATGTCAGGTCTGCTAGCTGTTAGATAGAGAAGGGATCCTATGATTTCCCTATAGGTCTTTTGATGTACTGATTTTCCCTTTTCATCCTTTTCTATAATGGCATTAGTTGCCATAGGTGTTTTCATGGTAGAAGCTGATTCCATGCCAAACTTTTTGATTAATTCTTTAGTGTATTTAGATTGTGAGATAAAGATCCCCTCACTGGAGGTCCAAGTCTATCCTCAAAGTTGGTTAATAGATTTTTGTACCCAATCATGTGCATGGGGCTTCTACTATCCATGTACCACACCAGCCTGAAGATGTGATACACCTGCACATAAAGTTTTAACATTAGTTTGGACCCAGCTAAGCTGGGGTCCCTTCCTTCCAACAGTGAAAGGTTCAATGAAAGAATAAGTGGGTCTTTCAGAGTAACCTTTCTTCTTTAGAAGTGTTGGCTTATCATACCAACAGTCTTTAGTAATATTGCAGAAATAACATTTAGAATAAAAGGAAATGGATTGAGAAGACTTTCTGGAAAAGGAGAGATTCCTGTCAGATTGGTTGCGTCGATAGGAATTCGACGTATGTTTATAGTTGCGTCGAGTGGAAGTTGGCGCACTTTGGTGTATGCATTGATTAGAAATCGATGCATCATTTAAGTTGCGTCGAGTAGAACTCGATGCACGTTGATAATAACTCGACGCAAATTTATTTCTTTTCTGAGGATATTTACCTAGGATTCCTTCATATATAGTGAAATTATTTTTATTAAAAACAGTAGTTGTTTTTGGATTTTCTTGTGAATTTTCTCCTATCAGATAATTTTTCCTAGTGAAGTGGATAGGATGTCTTCAGATAGATTTGCTGGATGATTGAGGTCTGGGTTCTAAATCAGTATTAAACTCTAGCTGTCTAAATCTATCAGTGAGATTTTCAGAGATATTCTTGAGTTTTTGGCTTCTGCCATTTAGGGAATCTTCAAAGGCTTTTGCCTTTGCTAGCTCAATTCTTAGTGTTTGATTTTAGTATTGATTTTATCTAGTTGCTCCTCTGATCTAGAGAGTTCTTGACTGAGCTCATAGTTTTTATATTGTGTATCCATTTGTTTGAGATTTTTCAATTCATTTCTTAGTTCTTTTATTTCTTTCTCAGATTTGACTTGATCTAAACAAAATTCTTTGAAACTATTTTTGAAATCAGTAGAAGACAAATCTATATCATCAGATATATTTACCAGAGATTTATCTTCAGGCTTCTCAGTAGCCATCAAACAGGTTTCCTCTTGCTTAGCCTATTCTTGATCATTTTCAGATGAGGTACTTCCTTCAGATTCTGAATCACTCAATGATTGAGCAATGAATCCTTTCTCTTTCTTCTTCTTCTTTAGATATGTTCTTTTCAGATCTTTCTTATTACTGATCTCTTTAGGACATTCAGGTGCAATGTGTCCAGGTTTCCTGCAAGAGTAACATATAATCTCTTTAGTAGGAGTTTTGTCATACCTGGTTTTTGAGTCTCTCCTTCTGGATCCTTCTATTTTGATCCACTTCTTGAACCTTCTGGCCAGTAGACTGATCAGCTCCTCATCACTTGTTGAGGATTCACCTGCAGTAGCCTTGAAGGCAATACTCCTTTCCTTTGAGAGTGAAGGAGTCTTTTCTTTCTCTTCTTTCTCAGCTCTTGTTTTCAACAACTGTTCATAAGATCTTAATTTGCCCAACATGACATCTGTTGAGATTTCTTTTTGGCTTCTGTAGTCTCTAATTGGCCAGATTCTTGAGTCCCAAGAGCTAGGGAAGCAAGTTAGTAATTTGTCATTTATCTCAGTGAGAGATATGTCCTTCTCAAGTGTTCTTAACTCATTTATTATGAGGCTGAATCTGGCATACATGTCAGCAACACCTTCACTATCTTTCTTCTGGAAGTTTTCATATTGAGAGATGAGTAATGCCTTTTTATCCTTTCTCTCATCAGCACTCCCTTCTACCATTTTAGTGAGAGCTTCCCATATTTCCTTAGCTGACCCACATTCAGCAATCTTTTGGATGATTTCATCTGAGAGGGTTGAGGCTAAGATGTTCATAGCCTTGGCATCACATGCTTGAGCTTTCTTTTCTTCATCTGTCCATTCAGCCCTTGGGGCAAGTGTTTGTGTGACCTTTCCACTTGAATCCTTCCTGAATGTCTTGGGAGGACCTATAAAAATAACATTAAACAATTCTTCATCAATGGAATTCATATAGATCCTAATTCTTGTTTTCCAAAGTGCAAACTTTTCAAGGTTGCAAATTGGAGGTCTGGTGGAAGCATAATCTTTGATTTGTGTCATAAAGAAAATTATATATATATGAGATAGGATCTTTTTGATCAAGGAGTTACCCCTTTTTGATCAAC
Organism: Dactylorhiza incarnata; assembly: GCA_033032865.1. Taxonomy (NCBI): domain Eukaryota; kingdom Viridiplantae; phylum Streptophyta; class Magnoliopsida; order Asparagales; family Orchidaceae; genus Dactylorhiza; species Dactylorhiza incarnata. The sequence goes on from JAWHQI010000078.1 coordinate 1,145,400, forward strand.
CTCGCTTTGATACCAATTGAAAGTGCACAAATAACCTCACTAGAATTCTCTAGAGGGGGGGGGGGGTGAATAGAGATTTAAAAATATTTTGTGCAAAGTTAACAAATATATATATATGTGTGTGTAATATTCACAGATTTAAGCTTCCCACACACCAACGAGAATTAAGCAAATAAAGAAAGAATTAGCAAAAAGAAAATCACAGCACAACACAAAGAAATATAGTGGTTCCCCAAACTTTGGGTAGTCCACTCTTCTACCCCCTTGGTAGGAATTCACTATCTTGCACTGAGTCTTTTGATAAGGAGACTCTTAGAACCAGCCTGAGTCTTTTGATAAGGAGACTCTTAGAACCACTACAACTGAATTTTTTGAAGAGAGATTCTTAAAACTCTTTTACACAATTTGAAAATGGAATAAGAATAAAAATAAGAAGTAGAAGAAAAACAATTGAAGCAAGAAAGAATCTTCTTCCTAGCAAGAAGATTAGAAGCACAAGTATAGTGAATGAAATCTCTTTCCTATAGTGAGAAGGAGATTGAAAGCCCTTTTCTCTTTCAGTGAGAGCTTTCAGAAATGGCAGCAGTATGGCTTCAGAAGGAGGAGAAGAAGAAGAAGAAGAAGGATTTTTCTTTGCTGCAACACTCTTTCACTTTTCTCAGCTTTCCTCACTTTTCACTTGGGAGCTTTTCCTCTTTTTCAAATGGATGGAGTGGATCACTTCTTATTTTTCTTTGCCGACCTCCTTGTGTATTTATAGCTCTGTTTATTCAAAAATATTGCTATAGGAGAATAATCAATTAGCTCACAGAGAAATGGTAAGAGAGAAATCTTCCATAATTAATATTTCTGTAGAAGGAAAGAAGTCATTCAATTTCAAATAACATCCATAATAATCTTAATCAAAGTAGCCAAGAATCAATTAGAAGGAAAGATTTAATTCTGAACAACTATAAGAGAATAATATAATTCCATAAATTCAGATCTATAGAAAGAAAGGAAAGAGATCTGGCGCGATTTCGAATGTCATAGAAATCGACGTGCGTCGATTAGAAATCAGAGTTACGTCGATTACGGTTACGTCGAATTCTGTTTAGAGTTGCTTCGACTCATTCTGAGAGGAACGTCGACTACACTTCGACGTTGCGTCGATTACTATTCGACGCATATTTGCTTAAACTAATTTTTCACTCTGAGAACTCATTTTCTACTCATTTCTAGGGGTTAAGATAAATCATTTCCCCAACGGAGTCCACATCTACATCAAACCCTGAGTTGACTTTGGGAGGAGCCATCTGTTTGGATTTTCCTACAAAGTCAAAGGGAAAGAGAGAGAGAGGTGCACGGGAAAGCTGTAGAGCAGGAGAGCAAGATAGCAAGAGGAAGAGAATTCAAAAGCGCAAATGATTCGACGCAGTAATTGTTTAAAAGTAGATGAATCGCCGCTACTTAGGGTTTAGGTCTACGCGCCATTGATAACACTTATTATTTGGCACGCAAAACTGTGTCGAGATTGCTTCTAGAAGCAATTCTGCACGCATCGATATATCGGCATTGCGTCGTCTCGTACTTAACATAGCTTCGAGACTATTTAGAAATTCTAAGTCGGCGTAGTCCAGTCGACGTTACATCGATTTCCAATCGACGTAACTCCGAATTTAGTCAGCGTTTAATAAGTCGATGTTACGTCGATATGAACTTGACATTGCGTCAAATTATATTCGAGTTGTCTATACTGAGTGCTTCTTGCCGCTGGCGTCGAGTAGACGTCGATGGTATGTCGACTTCTATTCGACGCATCTCTTAATAAGCAGATCTATTTCTTTAGAAAATTCTTGCTGCTTTTCCCAGCAATTGTACTTATTGAAAATAGATCATAATATAATGTAATAAATATTTAACGAGGATTCAAGGTAGAAATTACTCCCTTGAATAAGTCTTGTTCCTTAATCAAAATCTACATCTTTCTTCCCACTCCATTTTCTCCTGAGTGGGACCCTACCTCATCCTGCATAGGTAATTCAAACATTAGAAGGAACCCAGGTTACCTTGGGCCCTTTGCTTTTACAATTGTAGGGTTCAATGAAAGAATAGAAAGGTCTTTCATGATACCCTTTGGGATGATAAGGAATGGTGTAATGACCCAGCTTTGGCGTTCGAGCGGGACCCAGTCCACGATCTGTCCTCAGCTGGCATCGCTACCGGGCTGCAGCCCAAGCACCCCAACCCTTCTCCGCCCACTGGCGGGTTGTTGGTGGCCACATCCTCCCTTTTGATGAGCTAAACTCGATAGTCAAGCATGCACCACGGGGACTTCCCAGGAGGTCACCCATCCCAGTACTACTCCAACCCGAGCACGCTTAACTATGGAGTTCTTTCACTTCTCATCACCAATTGAGCTGCAGCTCAATTGGTGATGAGAAGTGAAAGAACTCCATAGTTAAGCGTGCTCGGGTTGGAGTAGTACTGGGATGGGTGACCTCCTGGGAAGTCCCCGTGGTGCATGCTTGACTATCGAGTTTAGCTCATCAAAAGGGAGGATGTGGCCACCAACAACCCGCCAGTGGGCGGAGAAGGGTTGGGGTGCTTGGGCTGCAGCCCGGTAGCGATGCCAGCTGAGGACAGATCGTGGACAGGGTCCCGCTCGAACGCCAAAGCTGGGTCATTACAATAAAAAGTGCACTTTTTTATTGTAACGTCCCAAGGCCCTGGACTTACCATCGGGACAACGTCCACCGACTGCCTCGCCTGGCGACCGTTACCGGGCTGCAGCCCAAGCACCCCAACCCCTCTCCAGCCCACAGGCGGGTTGTTGGTGGCCACAGCCTCCCTTTGATGAGGCAAACTCGATAGTCAAGCATGCACCACGGGGACTTCCCAGGAGGTCACCCATCCTAGTACTACTCCAGCCCGAGCACGCTTAACTATGGAGTTCTTTCACTTCTCATCACCAATTGAGCTGGTTGTAACACCCCAAAGATCGTGGTTCAGCGAGGTAGGCGGAATGGTAGTGTTGCGCTCGGGATAGGCTCAAGATTCCAGATCAGGTCAATGCGCACGACCATTGTCCTCTTCGCGCACGACCAGTGATCGTGCGCCAATGATCGTGCGTAACCCGCAAACAATCGGGGTTCTGTCTCGGCTTATGCGCACGACCATTGTCCTCTTCGCGCACGACCAGTGATCGTGCGCCAGCGATCGTGCGTTAATTCAGAAGAAAATCGAGTTATGTCTCGGACAGTGCGCACGACCATTTTCCTCTTCGCGCGCGACCACTGACCGTGCGCCTGTGATCGTGCGCCCTGTTTATTCTGTTCCGCGATTTTGAGCGGAGAAGAAGATCGGACCGTCCAAATCTTTTGGAAATTGATCCAACGGCTAGGTTTAGTTGCGGGAGACTATTAGGGCTGATGAGAGGGTGTTAAACCTCATATTCTCTAAGCCATTCTCTCTCCAAACCCTAGAGAAAGAAGGAGGAGCCAAGGAAGAAGAAGGGAGATTCCGCCATTGACGGAGCTCCGGAGCTCCGATTCGCGAGCCGTTTCCAGATTTGGAGAGTGCAGCCCGGTGCGGTCGTTTCTCTCCGTGTAGAATCTCGGATCTATGGCGAAAAAGAACGCTCCTAGTGTAACGATTTCTTCTCCCGTTGTTTGGACTTGTCTTTTGTCCTCTCCTTCATTTCTCTATGCTTGCATGAGGAATCCCTTTCACCAAATGGGTGAAGTGTAGGATTTCCTCAAGTTCTTCGGAACTCCGGGTCGATTGTGTCCGTCCCCGGCATATTGCATGTAGAAAATCCGGTAGTCGTGCGGATTTAGGCATTGTGTGTGAAGCCTATTCGTGGCCGTGAGCCCGAATCGGTGATGCTTGATTTGCGACGTTGCATTTAGGTTAAGCCTAGAATGCGTGCCGGAGAATGACTCTGTGATATATGCGATAGTATTGCGGGATTTAAGCGTAGGCATCTCGTGAAGATCCTAACGGAAGCCCCATGCTTTGCGAGTGGTTGAATGCAAACCTTCACCACTAGAATTGTTGAGGAGTGGTCTTGTACCTCCTTTTTGGTTACGTATAAAGCCCTAACGATCCCTCATGCCCTCCGGCCGAAAGGCGGAGTCGGGTCTTGAGTCGTTACAAAGTAAACTTTTAAGGCTTGGGTGTTGTAACTTATGTTTTGTGTAGCACTAGCGAGTGCTAAACCCTTACGGGCCGAGGTGATGTCATACCCGCATCGTGTGTTCAATCGATGACAAGAGCACGGAAATTGGCTGAACTGAACCCGTTTCCAGGCGTGGTGGTAGGGGGATTTATCTCTTGTAAACCCGAACGACCTTGGGAGAGGTTGGGAAGGGCGTCTTGCCTAGACCGACCAAAAGCTCTTTTCTATCTAGAGTTTCCGGACTCATGATGGTTTTGGTGCTCGGGAAGAAGTACCTTTGGTGCATGCCTTGTGAGCATGGAGCGTGCGGTTGTGTGTACCCACGTTTGTGATGAATTGATGTTGTTAGCCTCATGCGGTTGTTTAGGCGGTTGTGGGAACCTTCGGGTGAACCCAACCAACATCATGTGCATACCTAGGCTCCTTTCTTTTGATGCTGAACCTAGAAGATTGATTGTGCTTGAAACCTCACCTTGTGTAGTTGCACTTTCTTTATATTAGTACTTGTGCTAGTATGGCTTGCTTGCAGGGTAGAATCTCCGCCACCCCGGGAAAGGGGTGGGGTCGTTATAATTTGGTCAGCTGTGCTGACCGTTACTTTGTTTGCCACCGCTTGGTGGAATGTCTTATGCAGGTGCAGGTGAGCCTAGCGGGAAATAGCGGGCGGTGGCCCCTTTTGCTGAGTTGGCCCTTGAAGGCCAGCCTCCTTTTTTTTGCTTTTCATGTATGGCCGGCCTGCGTGCCGATGTATGCTTATGGAGTTTTGTGCATTGGATGAATGTAAGGCCTTAAGGCCGTAACTCTTATTCTGGATACATTTCTATGATAGTGGACAGTTCTCTTTGAATGGTTTATTTAATGCTTCCGCTTACGTTTTGTACTCTCGTTTAGTTGTTACTTTTCTGGTTATCACCTTTTAACTCCTAGCTAGTGTGGTTTGTATGGCGTGGGGTCCCGGCCGGACCTGCTGTTATACTCTTCGTACTGGCAGGGTGTTACAATTTGGTATCGGACTTAAGGCGTCGATCCGTAGTTTAACGAATTCGGGACGAATTCCTTTTAAGGGGTGGTGTGCACGGGATGTGCATTCACCTAAAACGACAAAAACTAATAAGAATGTCCACTTAGGAATGGAAAAACATACTTGTTTGCGGAACCTGAGCGTTCCATGATTGTTGTTTGCTATGTTTTCAGTCACTAAATTGTGTCTTACACGATTATTGGTGACTAGGAGTGCTGCGGGGCGGTCTCGACCCCGTAACACCGCTGAAAGTAGTGGGTCGTCCGAGGTGCCAACGACCACTCCTTCGGCTGAGATGATCAAGTTAGTCGCTGAAGCGGTCTTCGCGATGATCAACGCTCAGTCTGGGCGGCTTGCACAACCTACTACTCCGACTCTGGATGTGGCCCCTGTAACTGTTGCTGCAGTGGAACCTGCGGTAGAACTGAGGGTGGAACGTCGAGTTGCGCAGGTAGTAGTGGGGCGAGCGCGTGACCAGCAATTAAAGTACTTTCTGAGCCTCAACCCTCCATCCTTCGAGGGGACGGAATCCCCTGGGAGAGCTGCTGAGTGGTTGTCAGAGATAAAGAGGACTTTAATGTCTATGCTTATAAGCAAAGATATGTTGGTAACCATAACCACCTTCCTACTTATAAGAGAAGCAAGACTTTGGTGGGAAGAAGAGTTGTTGCACAAGTTTGGTGGGAGACAACTTTCCGAAATCTCTTGGGAAAGCTTCCATGAGTCATTCCTTCTAAAGTTTCTACCCCTAACTGAGATTCCTGAACTACAAGATCAGTGTTCACACCTAGAGCAGGGAGAACACTCAGTGGATGAGTACCTGATTGAGTTCATCAGTCGGAATCGTTATGAGAGGTCTATGTGGGAAGATGAGGAAACCAAGGTCAACAAGTTCTACAATGGTCTGCGAGATGACCTAAGACTAATGCTTGTGGGTCCAAAGTTACTCGGCTTCAACGTCTTAGTGAAATCAGCTAAATCTCTGGAAACGGATATGAAGAGTATGCAGCGCGCGAAAGACTTCAATGTAAAGAAGTCAGAGTTTCATGCGCCAGCCTCTCAGTCCAAGTCCGAGTTCAGAAGAAACAAGAGAAAGTTCAACTCTGTGGAAGTTAAGACTGCACGGTGTTCCTTAATTTGTTTCACTTGCGGAAAGGTGGGACACAAAGCCCGAGTGTGTCGAAGTAGTCCCCCAAAAGCAAAAATCGGAGAAGTGGACTATGCTCGTGCGATGGGTTCAGCTCCTATGGAGAAAGGCAAAGCGGTGGAGTCTTCGATTCCCCAATATTCTCTAACCCAGCCGAGAGTCTACTCTTATGGCCAGCAAGAGGTTATTCAGCATTGCGATGTTGCCACAGGTATGGATGATCATCTCCTAATATGATTTCTACCCCGTGTGCGGATAGAGATAGAAATATGTCCACTGTATCTGTTGACAACAAAATTTTATGTCTTGTATTTGTGTGCAATTAGGCCTTGTCCTAATTATCGACTATTCGACCAGAGCTCTGTTGGTGTAGGAGCATCGCTCTCCTATTTGTCTAAGGACTTCGTGTTATGAATCGAATTGTCATTTACCTTAGTCAAGGATAGATTGGAGGTAGTGCTGCCTAATAGATCTCGAGTGAGCACGAATAGGAGAAGCTGTGAAAAGGCGCGAAGATGTTCTTCACCTTGTTGAAGGATTCGGGGCCTAAGACCAGTTTTGTGTTGTCCTAGTAGTAGCGGACCAAGCTGACTGAGAGGAACCGTTATCCGATTCCGAGAATCGACGACTTACTTGACCAACAGGTTGGGTCGACGGTATACTCTATGCTTGACTTAAGGTCCGGCTACTATCAGCTTAGTATTAGGGAATGTGATATTCCAAAGGCAGCGTTCAGTACCCGCTTTGGGCACTATGAGTTCACGGTGATGCCGTTCGGTCTGTCTAAGGCACCGTCGGTATTCATGGACTTAATGAACTGGACATTTCGAGAGTATTTGGATCAATTTGTGATCGTCTTCATCGACGGCATTCTGGTATACTCTCAGTCGAAAGAGGAGCATGTAGGGCATCTGCACGCAGTTCTGAGCACCTTGAGGAGGAGTCAGCTTTATGCCAAGTTCTCCATGTGCGAGTTTTGGCTACCGTCAGTAGCATTCCTTGGTCACGTCGTTAGTGGAGATGGAATTGCTGTTGATCCGTCGAAGATAGAAGCGATCCGAGCCTGGCCTTTGTTGAAAAACGTAGCGGAAGTCCGAAGTTTCTTAGGACTTGCCGGCTATTATAGGCGCTTTGTGGAAAACTTCTCGAGGATTGCACTTCCTCTCACTAAACTGACTAGGAAAGATCATAAGTTCGTTTGGTCGCCCGAGTGCGCACGAGCTTTTGAAGAGCTGAAGAGCCGTCTGACCACGGCGCCCATTCTATGCTCGCCATGTGGTACGGAAGGCTACGAAATTTATAGCGACGCCTCAGGGAGTGGTTTGGGTTGTGTCCTAGTGCAGTTCGGTAAGGTAATTGCCTACGGCTCCCGGCAGTTGAAGGTTCACGAGAGGAATTACCCGGTCCATGATTTGGAGCTAGCGGCCGTGGTATTTGCTCTTAAGCTTTGGAGGCATTATTTGTATGGCGTGAAGATCGACATCTTTACCGACCACAAGAGCCTCAAGTACTTGCTGGATCAAAGGGAGTTGAATATGCGTCAAAGGAGGTGGTTGGAGTTCCTTGGGGACTACACCTTCGACATCAAATATACTCCTGGAAAGGGAAATGTAGTTGCGGACGCGTTGAGTTGTCGGGCTCCCGCTCAAGCAAATTGGATTTTGATGCACGATGAGCATCTAATCCGTGAGCTGGAAGAAATGGAGATCATTTGCGTTGATAGGAGAGCATCCACTTCAGCATGCTTGAACTGGACGGAGGTTCAATACCACCTTGCCGACCGAGTTCGACAGGCATTGGAGCTGGATGAGAGCATGAAACGCTACAAAGCGTAAACCGTTGACGGGTTAAACGCTGATTTCTCTTTCGAAGATGGCCTTATGTGGAAGAATGGCAGATTATGCGTCCCAAACATTGGCACTCTACGGGCAGAGTTGATGTACGAGGCTCATCATACCAAGTACTCTATCCACCCGGGGAGCACGAAAATGTGCATGGATATGAAGAAACTTTTCTGGTGGCCGGGTATGAAGAGAGACATTGCCCTCTACGTGGCCAAGTGTAATACTTGCACGTTGGTGAAGGCGGAATGTCAGCGTCCTGGTGGATTTTTGAAGTCCTTGCCGATTCCGGAGTGGAAGTTTGATGACATCTCGATGGATTTCGTGCACGGATTGCCGAGATCACAGCAGGAAAACGACGCCATCTGGGTGATCGTGGACCGATTGACGAAAGTATCGCACTTTATTCCGAACGGGAAGGATGATTCTGTAGAAAAGCTAGTGAAGCTCTATGTTGATAGTATTGTGCGGCTGCACGGTGTCCCTCGTAGCATCGTCAGCGATCGTGACGGGCGTTTCACATCGAAAGATTAGAGGCTTATCCATGAACTGTTGGGCACTAAATTGAAGTTTAGCACGGCCTTCCACCCGCAAACGGATGGGCAGACCGAGAGGACCAACAGGACTATGGAGGATATGCTCCGAATGTGCGCTCTAGATTTTGGAAAGAAGTGGGAAGATCATCTCTATATGATCGAGTTCGCCTACAATAATAGCTACCAAGCCAGTATACAGATGGCTCCCTTCGAGGCCCTCTATGGTAAGAAGTGTCGTACGCCGTTGTCTTGGGCGGAAACGGGCGATACTAAGCTATTAAAGCGAAAGGATGTTGAGGAAGCAACTTCGACGATCCGAACTATTCGAGAAAGGCTATTGATTGCTCAGGATAGGCAAGCAAAATATTACAACGCCAAGCTTAGGAACCTAGAGTTCGCCGTCGGTGACCGGGTTTACTTGAAGATCAAACCGTTCAAAGGGGTATCAAGGATCCGACGCTTGAAAAAGCTCAGTCCAAGGTACTTAGGACCGTTTGAGATCGTGGAGCGTGTTGGTGATGCGGCTTATCGGCTTGCACTATCTGCAGAGCTGAGCAGTCTGCACGACGTGTTTCACATTTCAGTTCTGAGGAAGGCAGTGCAAGAGCCTACTCATATCGTTGCGGTTGGCAAAGTCAACCCTTACGCATCGAGGTTACCGAGGTAAAGCAGTTGAGGAACAAGTCCATTCGGATGGTAAAGGTCCGGTGGGATAATTGCGGCCGAGAGGAGCTAACTTGGGAGAGAGAGCAAGCGATGCTTGCGGAGTACCCCGAGCTATTTCTCTCAGGTAAATTTTCTTTAAAAACTGTAAATTCCTGCTGTTACTATTTTCAAAATTTCGGGACGAAATTCTTTTAAGGGGGGTGGAGTTGTAACACCCCAAAGATCGTGGTTCAGCGAGGTAGGCGGAATGGTAGTGTTGCGCTCGGGATAGGCTCAAGATTCCAGATCAGGTCAATGCGCACGACCATTGTCCTCTTCGCGCACGACCAGTGATCGTGCGCCAATGATCGTGCGTAACTCGCAAAGAATCGGGGTTCTGTCTCGGCTTATGCGCACGACCATTGTCCTCTTCGCGCACGACCAGTGATCGTGCGCCAGCGATCGTGCGTTAATTCAGAAGAAAATTGAGTTCTGTCTCGGACAGTGCGCACGACCATTTTCCTCTTCGCGCACGACCACTGACCGTGCGCCTGTGATCGTGCGCCCTGTTTATTCTGTTCCGCGATTTTGAGCGGAGAAGAAGATCAGACCGTCCAAATCTTTTGGAAATTGATCCAACGGCTAGGTTTAGTTGCGGGAGACTATTAGGGCTGATGAGAGGGTGTTAAACCTCATATTCTCTAAGCCATTCTCTCTCCAAACCCTAGAGAAAGAAGGAGGAGCCAAGGAAGAAGAAGGGAGATTCCGCCATTGACGGAGCTCCGGAGCTCCGATTCGCGAGCCATTTCCAGATTTGGAGAGTGCAGCCCGGTGCGGTCGTTTCTCTCCGTGTAGAATCTCGGATCTATGGCGAAAAAGAACGCTCCTAGTGTAACGATTTCTTCTCCCGTTGTTTGGACTTGTCTTTTGTCCTCTCCTTCATTTCTCTATGCTTGCATGAGGAATCCCTTTCACCAAATGGGTGAAGTGTAGGATTTCCTCAAGTTCTTCGGAACTCCGGGTCGATTGTGTCCGTCCCCGGCATATTGCATGTAGAAAATCCGGTAGTCGTGCAGATTTAGGCATTGTGTGTGAAGCCTATTCGTGGCCGTGAGCCCGAATCGGTGATGCTTGATTTGCGACGTTGCATTTAGGTTAAGCCTAGAATGCGTGCCGGAGAATGACTCTGTGATATATGCGATAGTATTGCGGGATTTAAGCGTAGGTATCTCGTGAAGATCCTAACGGAAGCCCCATGCTTTGCGAGTGGTTGAATGCAAACCTTCACCACTAGAATTGTTGAGGAGTGGTCTTGTACCTCCTTTTTGGTTACGTATAAAGCCCTAACGATCCCTCATGCCCTCCGGCCGAAAGGCGGAGTCGGGTCTTGAGTCGTTACAAAGTAAACTTTTAAGGCTTGGGTGTTGTAACTTATGTTTCGTGTAGCACTAGCGAGTGCTAAACCCTTACGGGCCGAGGTGATGTCATACCCGCATCGTGTGTTCAATCGATGACAAGAGCACGGGAATTGGCTGAACTGAACCCGTTTCCAGGCGTGGCGGTAGGGGGATTTATCTCTTGTAAACCCGAACGACCTTGGGAGAGGTTGGGAAGGGCGTCTTGCCTAGACCGACCAAAAGCTCTTTTCTATCTAGAGTTTCCGGACTCATGATGGTTTTGGTGCTCGGGAAGAAGTACCTTTGGTGCATGCCTTGTGAGCATGGAGTGTGCGGTTGTGTGTACCCACGTTTGTGATGAATTGATGTTGTTAGCCTCATGCGGTTGTTTAGGCGGTTGTGGGAACCTTCGGGTGAACCCAACCAACATCATGTGCATACCTAGGTTCCTTTCTTTTGATGCTCAACCTAGAAGATTGATTGTGCTTGAAACCTCACCATGTGTAGTTGCACTTTCTTTATATTAGTACTTGTGCTAGTATGGCTTGCTTACAGGGTAGAATCTCCGCCACCCCGGGAAAGGGGTGGGGTCATTATAATTTGGTCAGCTGTGCTGACCGTTACTTTGTTTGCCACCGCTTGGTGGAATGTCTTATGCAGGTGCAGGTGAGCCTAGCGGGAAATAGCGGGCGGTGGCCCCTTTTGCTGAGTTGGCCCTTGAAGGCCAGCCTCCTTTTTTTTGCTTTTTCATGTATGGCCGGCCTGCGTGCCGATGTATGCTTATGGAGTTTTGTGCATTGGATGAATGTAAGGCCTTAAGGCCGTAACTCTTATTCTGGATACATTCCTATGATAGTGGACAGTTCTCTTTGAATGGTTTATTTAATGCTTCCTCTTACGTTTTGTACTCTCGTTTAGTTGTTACTTTTCTGGTTATCACCTTTTAACTCCTAGCTAGTGTGGTTTGTATGGCGTGGGGTCCCGGCCGGACCTGCTGTTATACTCTTCGTACTGGCAGGGTGTTACAAATGGTTTTCCCAAACCTCTTGTTTTGATGCTTTAGATGAGTATAGAATATCTCTAAATGCAATAGATCAGCAAAGTGTCTTATTATCTTAGATTTTGCTTTTACTTTTAGGTGATTGTTATTTGACTTCTCTACATTGTTCTTTCCTAAAGGTTTTTCTTTCTTATTCAGATGTATTTTGTTGGGTTTATCTAACCTATCTGAATAATTAACAACCTTCCTCTTAATTGATGCACTCTTCTCATTAGGTTGATGATCACTAGGTCTTACAAAGGAAACTGAATTTTTCCAGGCAGGTTTCCTAGGTTCTTCTGAGCTACTGGAGGACTCTGCTCCTAACCCTAAGTGATTAAATCTCATAGAGAGATTTTCAGTGATGTCTTTGAGCTTCTGACTCCTCCCATTGAGTGAGTCCTCAAAAGCCTTTGCCTTTGCTAGCTCTTCTTTTAATTGTATGTTCTCTTTCCTAAGTTCAATTAGTTCTAACTCTTTATTATTGATTTCATTTGTTAGATTCTGATTTCTTATGTAGATTTCATCTTTCTTAAGGTTTTCTAGTTCAGTCCTAACTGTGTCTAATTCCTTTTCTACCCTAAGATGTTCAATGCAGAAATCTCTAAAGCAGGTTTTACAATCTTCCGAATTGAAATCAAATTCATCAAAAATGGATACCTGTTCTTCTTCATCATCTGATAACATCCAAAGAGCCATCATGCAGGCTGCTACTTCTTCTTCTTCATCATCACTCTCAGATGATGATGAGCTCTCATCCACTTCTGAAACACTCCAGGTCTCAGCAATGAAACCCTTTGCTTTCTTCTTGTCCTTCCCTCTAAAGGACTTCTTCTTCTTCTCCTCCTCTTTAGTGTTGTTCCTGTTCCTTTTCTCTTGAGGGCACTCAGGAGCAATGTGCCCTGGCTTATTGCAGGTAAAGAAAATAATCTCCTTCCTTTGAGTTTTATCATACCTGGGCCTTGAGTTTCTTTCTCTTCTCCTTGAGTCTTCAGTCTTGACCCACATCTTGAATCTCCTTGCTAGGAGATTGAACATCTCATCTTTTGGAGTAGAGGGGTCTCCTTTAGTAGCATTCAGAGCTAAGTTCCTTTGGACAGAAGCTAGAGTAGTTTCACTCAGCCCTGGTCTTCAGTAGCATCTCATAGGACTTAAGCTTTCCTAGCAAATCTTCAATGGAGATCTCTCTATGGCATCTGGATTCTCTGATTACCCAGATTCTTGAATCCCATGAGCTAGGGAAGCACATGAGGATTTTATCATTAATTTCAGTCAAGGATATATCCTTGCCCAAGCCTCTGAGCTCATTAATGATAATGCTGAATCTGTCGTACATATTAATAACAGATTCTTCAGCTTTCTTTTGAAAGTTCTCATACTGGGATATGAGAAGGGACTTTCTGTCCTTCCTTTCATCATCACTTCCTTCAACCATTGTGGTGAGGGAATCCCAAATCTCTTTTTCTGATTGGCATTCAGCAACCTTCTAGAAAATGTCATCTAACATTGTTGAAACCAGAATATTCATGGCCTTGGCATCACATGCCTTGACCTTCTTTTTAGCCTCTGTCCATTCCTTTCTTGGGACAGCCTCAGTTATTGAGGTTTCTCCTGCCTTTTGTCTGACTGGAGCTAGAGGACCTGTGAGAAGGACATCATAAATGTCTTCATTAATAGAATCCATATATAGCCTTATCCTAGCCTTCCAGAGTGTGAACTTATTCAAGTTACACACTGAGGGTCTTGTGGAAGCATAATACATAGTACTCATTTTCTTTATAAAATATATTTATAGAAAAGAAATAAGAATAGGAGGTCTTTTTGATCAAGGTGTTAACCTCTTAATGATCAACCTCCCTCTGATACCAAATGAAAGTGCACAGTGTGCCTCTGAGAATCCTCTAGAGGGGGGTGAATAGAGATTTTAATTTATTTCTATCCTAACTGTGAAAACAACAAACTAAACTAAGGATTTATACTCAACAAGATCACAGGCAGAATAAATATTGTGCTAGAAATAAAGTACAGAATAGAAAGTAATTGGGACGGCACAAAAAATTAGCAACCAGAAGTCATACATAATTTTTATAGAGGTTCCCCAAAATGTGAGTACTCCCCTCTTCTACCACCTGGTAGGGATGCACCACTATGCCTGAGTTTTTTGGTAAGAAGACTCTTTGAACCACTGATCTTTTGACAAGGAGATCATGAACCACCAGATCTTTTGATAAGGAGATCTTGAACCACCAGATCTTTTGGTAAGGAGATCTTGAACCACAGAATCCTTTGAAGAGGGATTAATAAAACTCTTTTACAGAATGAGAAAGAAGGAGAAGAAAGAATGTTGTAGGAATTATGTTCTCAGAATTCTTGAGAAGACTGTATGAAGAACAACCTATTAGATGTTCCTCAGGATCTACTCTTGATTAACCCCTGCTTTAGATAGAGATGAATTACAGGTGCTTTGTATGTCAGATCCTTTCTACTTCTGTTGATTGAGATCTGGATGCTAAGAGATTGTGATGAAAAGCAGCTTTTTGATCCCCTGTTCTATTAGATGAAGAACAACAAAGCTTTCTTTTCTTTTCTCTGTTCCATGTTATGGTTCCTGAGAGGAAGAGGAAGCCCTAGCAAGAAGGAAGATGGCTGATTGTGATTAATGTTGTGTCTGTTTCTGTCTTCTCTTCTCCTTTTATTCTCCCTATTCGATTTTGAATTTCTTTCCCTTTCTGGTATGCCCTGAAAAGGTAATCTGCTAATGACATTCTCTTTCATTCCTCTTTAATTCTTTGCACGTCCACCTACAAGGAATATGGTCCCAAGAAACCTTTTGTGTCCTTCTTTAATGCTCCTTTCTATTTCAGGCAATTATTAAGCCGTTGGGGAATGGTCTTGAAGAATGTGGGCCATGAAAGAAGGATCAGAGAGACAGCTAAAAAGATATACTTTTATAGACTTATTATCTTATCGACGCAACTTCGAGTTCATGTAGAAGCAGCTTTGATTTTATCTCTGCTCTAATTGTACTCAGCGAGTCGATGTTGCATCGACATCTTATCGATGTCTCCATCGAGTTGATCTGCCTAGCTCTGAACTTCATCTTCTGCGTCGAGATGAAGTCGACGTTGCGTCGACTTTAGATGGCTTCGACAGAAAACTTCTTCTGCGTCGAGTTGAAGTAGAAGCTGCGTCGACTTCTCTAGTTACTACGACAAGTCCCTGACCTCTATGTCAATATTTATTCAACATATCATCGACTTGAGTTATTTTGACAGAAGGGTTGAACCACTTGGACTTCTAATTAGAGTAGCGTCAAAATGGACTCGATGTTGCGTCCAATTCTATTCGACGCAAATGTTAACTTAGCCCAATTTTGCTTCCCTTGATCTAGTCATGACCCCCTATGTTGAGTGTGACATCCTAAGACATCTAATGACCAGATTACTCTCACTATACAATGGGTAATTCAATCCTAGTAGATAAAATCACTTTCATATAATTTGTTAAATTAAATCACAGTGTTTTCCCAACAGTTTAACATATTGAAATCAAAGAGTACATTTTGTTCATGTAGGCATGGTGTACATTCAGCAAAAAAACTTAAACTAGTGATTAAGCCTTAAAGATCATTGAGAATCTGAATGAAATTTGGAGCACATCAATATGCTATGTAGAGTTTCAATAATAAATTGGGAAGTCTTTTGAACATGGTTGTCATTCATATCTTATAAGGGCCTTAGTTTATACTCTTGGTCAAGGTGGTCTGCGGATAACAATTTTGCATTTGGGTGAGGCATTCGTGAACATGAAACGTAGTCCCAACCACCTTAGATTGTTATGTGCCACATAGGAGGGTGGGTAGGCCAATTCATTTTAGAACTGGTCCCATACAAGTTGGTGTGTGGTTAAATGAATGCTTATGTTTGGATTACTAGATCGGAAAAGAGAATGAGACAATACGAGCAACCAGAAAATTATTGGATCGATAGGCGCTCTTAGAGGGGGGGTGAATAAGGGAATAAAATTCTTTTTGTAATATTAAGCAAATTTTCTAAATTATTTTGAAATAAACGAGAGTGAAATTACAATTTAGCTAAAGGAAGAGAATATTGTAATTTCCAATTTTAGAATTTAGAAACAAGTGCTAAATTGTTATATGATGAAAGAGATTAAAATAAATCATTCAGATAAAGTGATTTGAATTGAAAGCTTAGTAACCAATATAGTAAAATTTATGCCAAATGAAAGAAGTCAAGTAAACACAAAAGAGACATTATTGTATTATATGAAAAAGTGTTTACATAAATTTGATTTCAATATCGCTAGACATTGGAGGAGTACAAATGAAACTATATTTTTTCCTTTTCTATACCGACTTGTATCCCCACAAACCGGTTGGCTTTAGCCAATCCTTCCCCGAATATGGCCTCAAGCCGCTCTAGCTAATCCTTCCCTAGATATGGCCTCGAGCACCCCTAGATCTAATCTCCTAGACCTAGTCGCCAACTCACGCGGCGAATTATCCCCTAAGCTGCGCAAGGACCTAGTCTCCAACACAAGGCGAATTCTCTATACGGTTACAAAATGAAATAAATAGAAATAATGATAACAACAATAAAAACTCCCTATATGAGATCTTCTGAAGTTGGAGATGAAGGATCACTGTAGTATGAGCAAGGTCGAAGCGATCGTCCTTCGGATGTAGCGTGACGTAGTCCTCCTCCATAATTCTCCTTAAGATTTTTGTGGGAGATCCATCTTCGGCAGCATAACAACAATGGAATTTTGGCACTTGTATGCTCTCAGGGATGGATTTCCAAAATGAGAAAGAAATCATCAATTTATAGAACTTGGAGATAGCACCTGCAGTAGCATTCATGTGGAGGCGGTTATGAAACCATCGGCGGCGTGGCATTGTGCATGAACTCGAGCTAGCGCCATTCGGTAGCGCTAGCGCCTGCGGTAACCTCTAGCGCTGGTGGTAGTGCTTTAATAAAGTTTTTTGGTTCCAAGCTGCTTTCTACATATGGAGTATTGCACCTATAGTTCCTGCACACTATGAACACACGTCAAGCAAGATCAAATACAATATGGGATTTGTTATTCTCAAACAAAGGGATGTGACACACATGTCCAACAATCTCCCCCTTTTGATAATAACAAATCCTCTTAGCAAGAAATCAACAAAGGTGTTTATAGTATATGATAAGCGAGATAAAAGTGCAATTATAGTATATGATAAGCATGAGATTAGTGCATACTCCCCCTATCTTAATGCTCCCCCTACATAAATGCAATTTATGTTTTACTCCCCCCAAATTACAAGAATTAGTCTCCCCTTAATCTTCTAGATTTTTCCTCTAGATTTCTTCAATTAATCTCCCCCTTTTGGTATTATCAAAAGAAGGTGGGGGTGAGGGTAGTAAGGAGGCACTCCTTATAAATGATAAAGCATGATCGAGCTTTTGTAATATAGATAATGATAAAGAGTTTAAGCATAGTATATATATGAGATTTCAAATAAAATGATAAGTGTTGCAAGCAAGCAGAAGATTATAAGAAACATCTTCTTGTAAGCATGAAATGCATAAGTAAAAATATGAGTTTAAGTTCAAAATTGAAAGATGTTTTAACCTTTTTGAAATCTCAAAGATTTCCATAAAGATACCAAGCATGAAATGAACATATCAAAAAGAGATTATACTACAACGTTACTTAATTTCAAGTTTAAGAGATACCAAACATTGTAGGGATCATGCTAGGTTATCTAGTGCACTTCTTATATAAAGAGTAGTATTGATAAAGCATTAGAATCCAATACTCATGAGAAGAAGTGTTATGAAATATAATGAAGTGCACATAAGTGTATTTTGAGCAATGTTAATAAATGATTTAAATCACAAAATATAAGACATGTGTAGAGTAAAGTGTACAATAAAACACAAGTATATTACTTTCACACACTTTAATGTACATAATTTTTGTTTTAAAAATGGTGTAATAACCAAGGTTTGCACAAGACACTTTACTATTCTTTCCAAGGTGCTCAACCTCATAATGCTTATGAAGACTTATCAGGAGGTTCAAGTAGTGCTTGGTGGAGTTATAATTGTCTATTTTTTGTTCACTTTTGTGAGACAACATTCTCCGAATACACTTGTTTTGTAAACCCAACATAATAAAAAATTTTAAACCACTTTTCTTAATTTTTAATTACAATTCAAATGTAGTGTAGATAGTAAACTTATGCAAATTTTAATTCATTGTACAATTACAATACACAAGCAAGCATTTTTAGATTTAAACACACATGTACATTACTAAACATAAGTGAGTGTAAAAGTATCATTATCAATCACAATACATTTACTCATACTTAGAATCATGCTAATCTTGGTTCTACACATATTTGTAAATACAATTGATGCACTTTAAATAGATATATCAAAGCATGATAAACAAAACAATGTTCATAGTAATTTGAAGGAATAAGTTTTAACATTGTAAATAATTCTAAATAATAGAATTCATACATGCTTGATATTAGCAATAAAGATCATACAGTTTTTTTTGCTGTTTTGAAAAGTTTGTAATGAAAGAAAAACATAAAACCACAAAAACATATTTTTGTATTTTTGAATTTTGAAGTTTTGTAGTTGATTTATAAATAAAACATAAATAACAAAAGTCAGACATACAAAAACTAAGTAGTACATATAAACTAACATATTTTTATAGATTTTAAAAAATAGAAAATTTGAACACTCACGCTAGCGCGACAAACAGTACTTGATTTTTTGAGAATTTTAAATTTTAACTTTTTGATCTTGATTAAGTGTCCTTAGAGTAGTGTCATGCAGAAATTTCAGAATTTTTGGAGATCTCTAGGTGGATCAAATTTGCATGAATCTTTGGCTTTTTCAAACACTTGAGTTTTACAAAATCATTTAAGCACAAAAATAAATAAATTATGCAAAACACAAGAGGACATATTTTGAACAACCCAAAATATGCATGATTAAAGTGATAACTAAAATGTTCATGCAGTGAGCAATATAAGTATGTTCTAAGATTAAAAACTACCCAGACTAAATGTCTACACCCTAGCCCCGTACTAAGTGACGAATGGGCATGATGAGCTGCACACATGTCGTAGGTTGGGGTGTTAATCCCATATAGACACACTAGAGAACGCTCAACCTAGCACTCTTTCCCCCCAGTGCCTCGCAAGGCCCCACTGGAACCCTCCCCGGTTAAGGACAAGACATGACTTAGAGGTTAGAACTCTAATGCATACAACCCTACGCCCCGCTATTGTGAGATATGAAGTCATAGGTGAATAATCTTTGGACAACCTATGCTTTTAAACTATGGGTTGATTTATAAACCATGGTTTTTATTTAATTTGAAGAAAAATATAAAGCCGCATAGTTTCTCTACTTTTTATGAGATGACGATATGAGATAACTAGCATAATTACTAATATTTAATAAGTGATAATGCTAGTATGATGAGTTATGGGTTTAATGTCACATCATAAGATTAACATTAATATTGCATGTATTCCAAAATAGAGTTTCAAATTATAGATCTAGAATAAAGTGATGATTTTGTTTGATTTATTCTTATTATTACAAAGTTGATTCTAGAGTCTATATATACGTGAGATACATGCAATCAATAGCAAAGCATATCAATACACCAAATAATGGAAAGAAAAACATAATTCAAATTTTTACATAAGATTCATAATTCCTAGGTGATAGACATTATTGATTTGAAATATTTCTTGATAGAACATGAATTATGATTAATGATTATAGAGAATTTTGCATAGAATATATGTTAGATCATCATGATGTATGTGAATTCTATTCCTTCTAGACTTATGGCAATATGATTTGGTGATTTTCTTTTTAATGAGCAAGTTTGATTTGTAAGTCTAGAAATGATGATCATGCAATCGCATTAAAGACAAAGATCACATATATAAAGTTTTGAAATTTATAATAAAATTGCATTCAATAATTGAATTTATTGATCTTTGGTTAGCATGATAATATATGATTCATGATACAATATTCATATATATTCTAATGATTAATCCATAAACTATGTGTTTGTTGGAATTTTAGTTTTCTATTATAATTTCAAATCACACAGTTATCAGAAATTTGAATAGCATTGTAGATGTTATACCTAGCATATAAATTTAAGAATAAACTAAGAAGTGATGCTAGGATGATGAGTTTGAATGCATTGTTATTATATATGATTTAATGGAGATAATGTTGCATGTAATATGAGAAGATTTCAAATTAATTTTCTTTAGACCTAGAAAGGAATGATTAAACTTTTGATTTGAACTTAATGATACAAGATGATTCTAATGTCTAAATACATGCAAACAATGGTGACACACATCACATAATAACTAAATCAATAAATGAAACAATTATACTGAGGATAGTATGTGATGAAAGATCCATAGACACAGAAATTGCCGAAAAAAGAAAACTGAAATAACTTTTAAATGAAGTTGAATTTGGGCAATTTTTAGCACCAAACGAACTCGAGCGGGCAAGCCTGGTTCGCCGTTGGATGGAGATTTTTTTGCTCTTTCCAAAAAACATATTAAACGCGAAAATCGGATTAGTGGATCAAAAGATATGGTTGTTTGAAGTTTTGATCAAAGACTCGCATTTTTAAGGGATTAAACATGCGTTTTGTGAATTTTTGTTTTCGATTTTACTTGATAATATTCTTCATTATAAGGGCTATTATATGCAGCAAACAAAATAGAAAATAATCAAAATGTTGCGCATTTTAATTTTTAGCCTAAGCCCTAAATAAACCATTTAAATCCATTTTTTTAAAAATAATTTCATTAGCCTTGATAATTATTTCAATATTCAATTCATAATGATAATTCAAGACATTTATGGGTAAAGGATTTAAAAGGATAAAAATTAAAAAGATGAGAGATATGTTACTTTTAAAAACATATGACTTTATGTTCAATTTTAATTCAATTTGATTTGTTAAAACATTAGGCTTAAGATGTGTAATTCACATCTTATGAAATACAAAGTGACCATAAACAAGTTGGATCAAAAAATACAAAACAAACAAGTGTAAAAGAAATAAAGCACATCATGAAGTAGAGTATTGATATTTCATTTTTAATTGATTCTACTTCATGCAAATGATAGGATACTAATGAATAAGAGATTTAGGTATCCAAAGGGGACCAAGTGGGATGGTTCCTTTGGGTACCCAAATACATCGCGGTGGCTTTTGGGAAGATAATGATGAATGGGATTTTTTAATTAAAGATGATTTGTCATTTTTCTTTATGGGTCTCCATTCATACTTTGGTTGTTTATCACTTAAATCCATATAATGATTATGTGACATCTTTATATGATGATAGTTGTTTGAAAAATAATTCATTTGGGGTTTATGTTTATTCAAACTATTTTTCAAAACAGCTTGATGTTGATAATCATAATGAATTTAATTATATGGATTCCTTGAAAGTTTATAAGAGTGATTGTTTTTTTAGAAGTGATTGTTGAAAGAGTGGGTTAAATATGTGTTAAATGATTGGTTCTTATTTTGATGAATTTCATTTCCACTCTTTCTTATAGACATACTCTTATAATGTGAAGGAACATATTTTATAGTTTGATTTTCATGAAAAAGAGATTTTAAATTTGATTCATGATTGAAATTATATCGAGACTTATAATAGTGACTCTTAAGAATTTTGTGAGGATCATAATTCTTTTTGAAACTAAACTCCTTTTGAGTTAATGTGTGAAAATGGTCCTTTGTAGACATGATTTTGTAAGTTAATTTATCCTTGCTATTCAAAATCTTATGATGAAAGTCATTACTTGACATTTGAAATTTTTCAACAAAAGATTTTAATTGTATTAATTTACAAGTTAAAGCATCATTTTCAACTATCAATTTTTCATTATGTTATTTAGAAACTAAGAGCCCTTTTTCAATATCCTTGAATTTTTCTTTTAAAAGATTGCAATCAAAACAAGGAATAGGAATTTTAACTAAAGAGCATGAAAAAGAATTTAACACATCAATATTTGATTCTACGTTATCGTTTGCTTTTAAAGATTTATTTTCTAAACGTAATTTGGAATTAGCAATTTTTTACTTTAAAATTTTACGTTTAGCAATTTTAAACACACGAGATGTAGAAATAGAATTTGTAGCAAAAAGAGAAGTTTTTGATTTTCTTACATTGCTATGGGATGAGGCAAGATTTGAACCAAGGGTTCCTTTGACATCTTCGCATTCCTCTTTCATAGTTGAATTTCTGTCTTCTCTTTTGCTTGATGTGTTGCCATCATTTGAGTCCAATGTTGTGACATTGCATTCTTCTCTTTTAGATAGATCTTCCTCCAAGCATGAGTCCTCATCAGTTTCTTCTCTTTGATCAATAAGGAATTGCTCTTGTTCATCATCTGTGGAAGGAAGACAATAAGTATTCGCAAGAAATTTCCAAACATCATAAGCATTAGGAAATGTATAAATAAGTTTGAAAATATTTTGATCTAATGCACAATATAGACTATTCATTGATTTGGCATTTAAAAACATTTCATTTTTATTAAGAAATACTTGGGGGCATTTTAATTGTAATATTCCAAACTTCAATATCCAAAGATTTAAGAAAATTTTCCATAAGAATTTTCCACCCATTATAATTTTCGCCTTCAAATTTTCGCCTTCAAATAATTTTCGCCTTCCATAAGATCATGAGATGCCATTATTCCCATTTTTTAAACTGATTTGGAATAACCTAGCTCTAATACCACTTGTTGGATCGATAGACGCCCATAGAGAGGGGGGTGAATAAGGGAATAAAATTCTTTTTGTAATATTAAGCAAATTTACTAAATTGTTTTGAAATAAACGAGAGCAAAATAACAATTTAGCTAAAGGAAGAGAATATTGTAATTTTCAATTTTAGAATTTAGAAACAAGTGATAAATTGTTATATGATGAAAGAGGTTAAAATAAACAATTTAGATAAAGTGATTTGAATTGAAAGCTTAGTACCCAATATAGTAAAATTTATGCCAAACGAAAGTAATCAAGTAAACACTAAATAGACATGATTGTATTATATGAAAAAGTGTTTACATAAATTTGATTTCAATATCGCTAGAAATCGGAGGCGTACAAATGAAAATATATTTTTTCCTTTTCTATACCGACTTGTATCCCCACAAACCGGTTGGCTTTAGCCAATCCTTTCCCGGATATGGCCTCAAGCCGCTCTATCCAATCCTTCCTCGGATATGGCCTCGAGCACCCCTAGATCTAATCTCCTAGACCTAGTCGCCAACTCACGCGGTGAATTACCCCCTAAGCGGCGCAAGGACCTAGTCGCCAACACAAGGCGAATTCTTTATACGGTTACAAAATGAAATGAAATAGAAATAATGATAACAACAATAAAAACTCCCTATATGAGATCTTCTGAAGTTGGAGATGAATGATCGTTGTAGTATGAGTGAGGTCGAAGCGATCTTCCTTCATATGTAGCATGACGTAGTCCTCCTCCAGAATTCTCCTTAAGCTTTTTGTGGGAGATACATCTTCGGCAGCATAACATCAATGGAATTTTGGCACTTGTATGCTCTCAGTGATGGATTTCCAAAACGTGAAAGAAATGTTGGAACATGGTCTTCCGCATCTCCTAAGTTTGAGAATAACAAATCCTATGTATTTGATCTTGTGTGTTTAAGTGTGCAGGATAACAAAGTCCACATGACTCAAGGATTACAAAAGAAGGTTGCCCCCAAAGTTGAGCCATCAAATCCAAAACTCCTACTAGCACCGGCGGTAGTCTTAGCGCAGGCGCTAGCTTTCACTTGACGAACTGAAAGCTGCGTTCGACAAAATGCTCATCACTGCGTTCGACGAAAAATTCGCTCGACGAACTGTAAGCTGCGCTCGACGAAAATTCGATCGACGAAAAGTTTGCTTTTGCGCAATTCCAGGAGTACTTATAGAAAAATATAGCGCCTGGCGGTATCCGATAGCGCAGGCGGTAGCGGGGAGCACAGAAGGCAAGAGAGAATTGTTTCCTTGGATTGAAGATTCTGCCGCGCAGAATATGTCCTAAAATGGGATAGAGCTGGCGGTACCACTAGCGCAGGCGCTAGCGCTAAGGCTATAAAAAGGACACCTCTTCTCTCGTTTCGGCAGAGACATTAGAGAGAGAGATTGAGTGATAGAATTCTAGAGGCTACCTTGGCCGAAAGTTGATGTCCTACCAAAGTTCTGAAAACATCTGATGGAGAATCTCATCACGCTGGATCCAAACGAAGTCCGCTTCTATAACGCTTATACTACAATGGATCTTCGTCTCCAACTTCAGAAGTTCATCAAGAGGGAGTTTTTAATTATTTTCATTTCTTATTTCTTGTAAACGGTTAGTGAAATCCGTGTTGGCGACTAGGTCTGGGTAGGACTTAGGGCTGAAATTTGCCTCGTGTTGGTGACTAGATCTAGGCTAGGTCTAGGGGGCTCGAGGCCATATCCGGGGAAGGGTTGGCTAGGGCGGCTTGAGGCCGAAACTGGGGAGGATAGGCTAGGTCCACCGGTTCGTGGGGATGCGAGTCGGGATAGAAAACAAAAGGAGTCTACTATTCTTCGCCACCGATTTCTAGCGTTCTAGAAATCAACTTTTGTAAAACCTTATTTTATATTAATAAAGCATGTCTCTACTTTATTTCAATTGGTTTACTTGACTTCTTATTGTCTTAATCTCGCAGTATTTCAAAGCTTTTTAAAAATATAATATAACTTTTTGAAAACCCTTATTCACCCCCCTCTAAGGGCGCCTACCGATCCAACAAGTGGTATCAGAGCCAGGTTATTCCAATCGGCTTAACAACTGGGAATAATGGCGTCTCATGATCTCGCTTTTCCGGAGGGTCAAGGGGTTAGTCGACCACCTCTCTTTACTGGGTCAGATTTTAACTACTCGAAAAATCGAATGATGTGTTTTCTTATGACCATGGATGTAGAAGTATGGAACATGGTAGAAGTTCGGTACTCTCCTCCTACAACTGTAGTGGGAGAGGCGACATTACTAAAACCTAAAGATAAATGGGATGATAACGATAAACTAAGGTGTAAGAATAATGTTAAAGCAATGAACGCTTTATATTGCGCCTTAAATAGGACTGAGTTTAATAGAATTTCTGCATGCATAACTGCTTATGATATTTGGAATCAATTGGAAGTTACTCATGAAGGTACATCGCAGGTGAAAGATGCAAAGCTATTCCAATTAGAATCTGAATACGAAAAATTCAGGATGGATACCGAAGAGGATATCAACTCGATGTACACTCGCTTCACCAAGATCGTCAATGCTTCAAAGGCACTTGGAAAGACCTACTCAGACGGAGACTTGGTGAGGAAAATTCTTCGCTCCTTACCTCCAAGGTTCAATCCAAAGGTGACAGCCATCTCGGAGTCGCACAACTTAAGAACGCTCCAGATCGAGAACCTTATTTGGAATCTCAAAACCCATGAGGTAGAACTCCAGATTCATCACGATGAATACAACAAAGAGCCAAAGAAAAAGGTGCTAGCACTAAAATCAAAGAAGGAGAGCATCGAAGATGATGATGAAGATGAAGAAGGTCTCCTGGTGAAGAACTTCAGGAAGTTCATCAGGAATCCGGAAAGAAGGAACACATTCCGAAAATACTTTCAAAAGGATACTCAACGAAAGGGATCTCCCTCTTCATCAAGGAAAGAAAAGGAAGCGAAGATGAAGAAGAAAGACCACCACCAGAGTGCTACCACTGCAGAAAGACCGGACACATTCGGAGCCAGTGCCCAAAGTATCAAAAGGAGCAAAAAGAACAACACAAAGCAAAAGAGAAAAAGAAAGTACTGAAAGCCGCAACTTGGGATGATTCTTCCTCTGAAGAGTCAAACGAGTCTGAGTCAAGTAGCGAGGAGGAAGCAAACTTATGCCTAATGGCAAAAAGCAACGATGACGACACCAGTGTTCTTAGCGACACTGAGGTAACTCCTCCTACTTTCGAAGAACTCTATGATGAATTTGTTCTAACTTGCAAATCCTTTGATCAAAGTATAAAAGATAATATTATATTAAATCGTGAAAATGAATCTATTATCAAAGAAAATCATAAGCTCACAAAAAAATTGATTTCCCTTGAAAAGAGAAAGGTTTCATGTCAAGAGTGTGAGCACTCTTTATTTAAGACAAAAGAACTTGAAGTTTCTCTTTCTAAGGCCCTCTCACAAAGCAAAACTATTGCAAAAGAAAAGGGGGACTTAGAGAGAAAACTAAAAACCACTCTTTTACAAATTGAAAATAACAAAAAGGGATTTGAAAATAAATGTGTTATGATTGTACAAGAAAATACATTTCTTAAAAAACAAAATCATGACCTCAATATAGCCATAAAAAAATTCGGGATTGGTCAAAAATCCCTGGATATGATTTTGGGAAACCAATGTTATAGTTCTGAAAAATTTTGGGTCGGATATAAAAGTGAACCCTACCGCCCAGCGCTAGCCACTAACGCCGGCGGTAGCTCAACTGTTAAAAAATCTTCTGATTTCTCTAATGTTCAAACATCATCCAGCAAGAGCAACGTAGAAACTCAGAAAAGGGTCTCAACCCCCTTTATTTTGTGTGATAATTGTCTTAAGTTTGGACACACGTCTAGCTCTTGTAGGAATATAAAACAACAATCGTTAAAACAAATCTGGGTACCTAAGAAATCCACTTACTCTATGGGTGGTACCTCTTGGGTATCTGGATCTTTACTCTCATCTTCTCTCTAGATTTGCAGGAAGGCTAAAGAAATGGAGGATGTGTGGTACTTGGACTCAGGCTGCTCCAAGCACATGACGGGCAACAAAGCAAAATTCCTTAGCCTAAAAAAGAAGAAAGGAGGGATCGTAACGTTTGGTGATAATGGTAATGGAAGGATCATGGGAGTAGGTACAGTGGGTAACGAATCCTTTCTTATCTCAAATGTTCTTTATGTAAAAGGATTAAAACATAACTTAATATCTATAAGTCAACTGTGTGATAAAGGATTAGACGTATTATTTGAATCATCCACTAATCTTTGCAAAATAGTTAATCCTAAAACAAAAGATGGGTTACTAACTGCACCTAGAATTCACAATGTTTACATAGTTTCGTTTCATGATCTTTCCAAATCATCTATGAAATGCTTTATAACCAAAAATGATGAATTAGAACTATGGCATAGACGTTTAGGTCACGCTAGTACAAAGCTCATTTTAAAACTACAAAAAAGGGAATTGATTAGAGGATTGCTTAAGTTGAATGGAAATTTATCTTCACTATGTTCTCCATGCCAAAAAGGAAAATTTACAAAATCATCTTTTAAAAGCAAAAACGAAATTTCTACTTCAAAACCATTGCAATTAATTCATATGGATCTCTTTGGTCATTAACACCGCAAGTCTTGGTGGTAGAAAATACACTTTCATTCTAATAGATGATTTCTCAAGATATTGCTGGACTTTATTTCTCTCTTCCAAATCTGATGCGTTTTGCGAATTCTCAAAATTATGTACTCGTATTCAAAATGAACTAGATTTAAAAATAAAATGCATTCGCTCAGATCATGGAGGTGAATTTGAAAATGAAAATTTTAAATCTTTTGTGAAATGTTAGGTATTAAGCATGAGTTCTCCGCTCCACGCACACCTCAACAAAACGGTGTTGTAGAATGGAAAAATAGGACAATCCAAGAACTAGCACGCACCATGTTATCTGAATATAAATTACCTAAGTCCTTTTGGGTCGAAGTCGTAAGCACATCATGCTATGTAATGAATAGAGTTATGCTTCGCCCATCACTAAATCTCACACTGTATGAACTATATTATCAAAAGAAACCAAACGTATCATATTTTAAAGTATTTGGATGTAAATGTTTTATTCTTAATACAAAAGATTCCTTAGGAAAATTTGATGAAAAATGTGATGGAAGGAATATTTCTTGGATACTCTTCAACCAGTAAAGCCTATAGAATATTTAACAAAAGATCGAGTAAGGTTGAAGAGTCTATTAATGTTAAATTTGATGAGTTTATTCCGTGTGCAGAGAAGCTTCCTACAGGTACAAATGATGAACCTTTGCCATCTTTGGAGCACGACGAAGAGGAACCTTCCAAAGAAGAGGAGGAGAAGTCCAAGTAAGATGAATATGTACCTCCAAGCGTTTTGAACTTCTCAAAAAATCATCCAAAAGAGCTAGTCATTGGGGAACCTTCTACTGGGGTAAGAACTCGATCCTCTCTTCATGAAACATTTTCAAATATTTGCTTTGTTTCTGAAATCGAACCTAAAAACATTTCCACCGCTTTAAATGACGAATTTTGGTTTTTGGCTATGAATGAAGAGTTAGGTCAATTTGAAAGAAATAAATTTTGGAATCTAGTAGATAGACCATCTAATCATCCAATTATCGATGTAAAATGGATCTTTAAAAATAAATTAGATGGTGAATCTAGGATTATAAGAAATAAAGCACGCTTAGTTGCTTAAGGTTATTCTCAAATCGAGGGGGTAGAGTTTGAAGAAACTTTTGCACCCGTTGCTCGCTTAGAATCTATACGAATATTTTTGGCATTTGCGAGTTTTGAAAGAATAAAATTATTTCAAATGGATGTCAAAAGTGCCTTTTTAAACGGGTTTATAAAAGAAGAAGTTTATGTAGAACAACCCTCCCCCCCCCCCCCCGGTTTCATAAATGAAAACTTTCCTAATCATGTTTACAAATTAGAAAAAGCGCTTTATGGTTTAAAACAAGCACCTCGTGCATGGTATGATCGACTTACATCATTTTTTGTTAAAGCACGGTTATGTTATGGGAAGTGCCGACAACACACTCTTCATTAAGCATAATAATAACGATCTAATTATTTTACAAATATATGTTGATGATATCATTTTTGGAGCCACTAATGAAGAGTTGTGTAATGAAGTAGTCTTAGTAATGAAAAATGAATTTGAAATGAGTCTTGTAGGAGAACTATCATATTTTCTTGGTTTTCAAATCTCACAATGAACTAATGGTATCTTTATTTGCCAAACAAAATATGTTCACGATATGCTTAAACGATTTGGATTTTAAAATCTTAAATAAGCTTCTACTCCTATGAGTGCTTCTTTAAAACTAGGAAAAGATGAATCCGGAATTTCCATTGATCAAACATTATATAGAGGAATGATAGGATCTCTTCTTTACTTAAGTGCCTCTAGACCAGATATAATGTTTGTCGTATGTTTATGTGCTCGCTTTCAAGCCAATCCAAAAGAATCTCATTTAAAAGCGGTAAAACGTATTTTCGTTATCTATTAGGGTCATCTAAATTAGGATTATGGTACCCACATAATGATTCATTCACACTCCACGGCTATTCTGATTCGGACTACGCCGGGTGTTCACTAGATTGAAAAAGCACTAGCGGTACTTGTCACTTTCTAGGACCCTCTTTAGTAGCTTGGTCTAGTAGGAAACAATCTTCGGTTGCACTCTCCACCACGGAGGCCGAATATATCGCACTTGGTAGTTGTTGTGCACAAGCGTTATGGATGAGTCAAACACTAGAGGATTTTGGATTTCATCTCAAAAACATTGATCATAAATATGACAACAAAAGTGCAATAAACCTCACATATAATCTCGTACACCATTCTAGATCCAAACACATCGATGTTCGTCATCATTTCATTAGGGATCACATTAAGAAATAGCATGTAAAAGTAAGTTTCATTGGCACGGACTCTCAACTCGCTGACATAATTACTAAACCTCTTCCCAATGCAAGATTTCATTTATTACGACTTGAGTTAGGTGTCCTAGATCTTTCGAGTTAAAACACATTCACAAACGCAATTTAGTAATTTTTAACCATCGAAAACATCTCCTAAAATTCTGAAATTTCAGCATGAAAATACTATTGGGAAACTTAATCAAGATCAACAATTAAAAATTTCAAAATCATAAAAAATCGTGTACTGTTTCCCGCGCTAGCGCTAACGCCGACGCTAACGTACTTATTTGTTTTTCTGTATTTTTAAAATTTTGAAAAATTCTTAAAAATAGATTAATCTATATGTACTATTTATTTTCGCACTTCTGATTATATTTCATTTTTGAAAATCAAATACAAAAATACAAAAGCCAAATTACAAAAAAATTATGTTTTGCCTTTTTGTTTAAAGTTTTTTTTATGCAAAAATCAAATACAAAAATACAAAATACAAATTACAAAAAATATGGTTTGCCTTTTAGTTTTTGTCATTTGCTTAAAGTCTATTTTTTTTGCAAAAATCAAATATGAAAAAAATATAAAACATTAAAACTATCAAAAAAACTGTATGGATTTTCCTATGAAAATCAAGCATGATTTAATCTATTATTTAGAACTTCTATAATGTTGCAATTTATTTTTTCAAACTACTTTGAACATTGTTTTCATCATGCTTTGATATATCTATTAATATGTGCATCAAGTATCATTTGAAAGTTGTGTAGAACTACGCTTAGCATGCCTCTAAGTATGAGTAAATGTTTTATGTTTGATAATGATCTTTATTCACTCACTTATTTTGGCATTGTCTACATAAGTGTTTAATCTAAGAATACTTGTGTATGTTTTGTATTAGTACAATGAATTAAAATTGCACAAGTATCTTACCTACACTACTTTTTTTGCACTTTTAAAAGTTAAGAAAAGTGGTTATGTTTTCATAAATTATATTGGTTTGCAAAACAAGTGTATTCGGAGAACTTTGTACAAAACAAAAATCATAAAATAAAGTGACAGATAACTCCACCAAGCACTACTTGAACCTCCTGATAAGTCTTAATAAGCGTTGTGAGGTTGAGCACCTTGGAAAGAATAGTAAAGTATCTTGTGGAAACCATATCCTTCTTTCAAAATAAAAACCACTTACTCTTAAGTACACCGGATCACTAGTTTCAATATTAAAATAAAATAAAATATGTGATCCCCCAAGCATTACTTTGTACCCTGATAAGTCTTAATGAGCATTGTGTGTGCAAAGCACCTTCGTAGTTGTACATTTTTTTGTGCATTGAAGTGCGTGGAAGTGAAATTATTTGTGTTTTATTGTGCTCTTACTTTACATATTTCTTGTATTTTTGATTAAAACATTTGTTTGCTCTACTCAAAAATACACTTATGTGCACATCATTATCTTCCATAACACATCTTCTCATGAGTATTGGATCTTATTGCAAATTCTATACTATCTTTATTTATGAAATGCACTAAATAACCTAGCATGCTTTCTACAATGTTTAGTATGTGTTGAAATTGTGAATTAACATAACATTGTAGTACTCTTGTTGAATCCAAAATCGTCCCCACGCCCTCGACGCTCGATCCCAGAGGAAAGAGAAGGGGCAGTGGTCGAGCAGCTGGTAACTTGAGTCACAAATGAAGAGCTGAGTGAGAAAGAAGAAGAGAGGGCCGCTAGCTTGCGGTGAGGCCAGACTTCGCCCGTCGCGGCAAAAGCCACTCCTGCGGCGGGCTTTCCCTTTATTTAATAATCTGCATTACAGCTTGTCGTGTTTAGTACATGGAAATAAAATGAGTACAAGAGAGTTGCGGGTAAGAAAAGAGTAAGCCGCGCGGGCAGTTTGCCGAGGTCACCCGGACAGGTCGCGGCTAGGCGCGGTCTGGCTGTTTCTAACTGCCGGTTTTGCCCCCCAACTTGCCTGTCCTTTGTTCATGGTCGAGGGTCCTATTTATAGGCAATAGGTCGATGTCGTCACCTCCGGTGAGCCGGTGACCGGATCCCTACCCGCGCAGCCTGAACAATGGGGACCGCCACCTTGGGCGGACTGAAGGAGGAGGCCGCCCGGCTTGGGCGGTCTGATGAAGGAGGCCGCCCGGTTTGGACGGTCTGAAGGAGGAGGCCGCCCGGCTTGGGCGGTCTGAAGGAGGAGGTCGCCCGGCTTGGGCGGTCTGAAGAAGGAGATCGCCCGGTTTGGGCGGTCTGAAGGAGGAGGCCGCCTGGCTTGGGCGGTCTGAAGAAGGAGGCCACCCGCCTTGGGCGGTCTGATGAAGGAGGCCGCCCGGTTTGGGCGGTCTGAAGAAGGAGGCCGCCTGCCTTGGGCGGTCTGAAGAAGGAGGTCGCCCGCCTTGGGCGGTCTAAAGTAGGAGGCCGCCCGGATTGGGCGGTCTGAAGAAGGAGGCCGCCCGCCTTGTCGGTCTGAAGTAGGAGGCCGCCCGGCTTGGGCGGTCTGAAGAAGGAGGCCGCCCGCCTTGGGCGGTCTGAAGTAGGAGGCCGCCCGGCTTGGGCGGTCTGAAGAAGGAGGCCGCCCGCCTTGGGCGGTCTAAAGTAGGAGGCCGCCCGCCTTGGGCGGTCGGAAGTAGGAGGCCGCCCGGCTTGGGTGGTGTGAAGAAGGAGGCCGCCCAGCTTGGGCGGTCTGAAGAAGGAGGCCGCCCAGCTTGGGCGGTCTGAAGAAGGAGGTTGCCCGCCTTGGGCGGTCTGAAGGAGGAGACCGCCTACCCGCGTGGTCTAAAGGGGGAGGCCGCCCCTGCTGGGCGGCCTGAGGAAGGAGTCTGCCCCTGCTGGGCGGATAGGAGATCTCTAGTCGCATGACCT
The DNA here is from genome assembly GCA_033032865.1 of Dactylorhiza incarnata. Classification (NCBI taxonomy): domain Eukaryota; kingdom Viridiplantae; phylum Streptophyta; class Magnoliopsida; order Asparagales; family Orchidaceae; genus Dactylorhiza; species Dactylorhiza incarnata. The sequence continues at coordinate 1,177,898 of JAWHQI010000078.1, forward strand.
GTAGGAGAAACGCAGAAAAAATCTCCTCGAAAAGGATCGCTGATTTCTGGGTCAACAACTCTCTTTTTGGTTACATTAGTTCATGCTTGGTTACTTTATTATTGAATTTAAAGATTTTACTTGAACAATGATTTACAAAACATCTTCTTTATGAATTTCAACTCATATATCATTTTTTTGAATCATCATGTCTTACAAAAGATGTTTGATTGTATTTTTCTAAGTCTTCCGCAACTTTACATTTACCTTGTATTTGTTTATGCTACAAACTCGGATTTATGAAAATATTGTGATACTAAAACTCTGATCCATTTCCGTAAAAAGTATTATATAACTCCTTATCATTTCCTTCTCAACAAGCTCGATCATGCCTTTATCTTATTGTCAACTTTTAAGTGGTGTCTCCTTACCCGCTTTTGCTAATAACAAAAGGGGGAAAACTAACATGATAAATATAATCTGCTATCAAAATATAAAACTAACATGCTTAATTAAGATGATAGCTTACATATTATGGGAGCATTCACTTAGGGGGAGCATGTATTTAGGGGGAGCAATTCTAAATGCTAAAATCGATAATTATCCTAAGTCATCACTCACACACACACACAAGTAAGTTTCATCATGCTTATATATTAATGATCTGATTTATCATTAATGGATTTGTTATTCTCAAAAGGGGGAGTTTGTTGGAACATGGTCTTCCGCATCTCCTAGGTTTGAGAATAACAAATCCTATGTATTTGATCTTGTGTGTTTAAGTGTGCAGGATAACAAAGTCCACATGACTCAAGGATTATATAATAAGGTTGCCCCCAAAATTGAGCCATCAAATCCAAAACTCCTACTAGCGTCAGCAGTAGTCCTAGCGCAGGCGCTAGCTTTCGCTCGACAAACTGAAAGCTGTGTTCGATGAAAAATTCGCTCGACGAACTGTAAGCTGCGCTCGACGAAAATTCGATCGACGAAAAGTGTGCTTATGCGCAATTCCAGGAGTACTTATAGAAGGAGATAGCGCTTGGCGGTATCCTATAGCGCAGGCGGTAGCGGGGAGCACAGAAGGCAAGAGAGAATTATTTCCTTGGATTGAAGATTCTGCCACGCAGAATATGTCCTAAAATGGGATAGCACCGGCGGTACCACTAGCGCAGGCGCCAGCGCTGAGGCTCTAAAAAGGACACCTCTTCTCTTGTTTCAGCAGAGATATTAGAGAGAGAGATTGAGTGCTAGAATTCCAGAGGCTACCTTGGCCGAAAGTTGATGTCCTACCAAAGTTCTGCAAACTTCTGAAGGAGAATCTCATCACGCCGGATCCAAACGAAGTCCGCTTCTACAACGCTTATACTACATCGGATCTTCGTCTCCAACTTTAGAAGTTCATCAAGAGGGAGTTTTTAATTATTTTCATTTCTTATTTCTTGTAAACGGATAGTGAAATCGCCTCGTGTTGGCGACTAGGTCTGGGTAGGACTTAGGGCTGAAATTTGCCTCGTGTTGGCGACTAGATCTAGGCTAGGTCTAGGGGGCTCGAGGCCATATCCGGGGAAGGGTTGGCTACGGCGGCTTTAGGCCGAATCCGGAGAGGATAGGCTAGGGCCACCGGTTCGTGGGGATGCGAGTCGGAATAGAAAACAAAAGGAGTCTACTATTCTTCGCCATCGATTTCTAGCGTTATAGAAATCAACTTTTGTAAAACCTTATTTAATATTAATAAAGCATGTCTCTACTTTATTTCAATTATTTTACTTGACTTCTTATTGTCTTAATCTCGCAGTATTTCAAAGCTTTTTAAAAATATAATATAACTTTTTGAAAACCCTTATTCACCCCCCTCTAAGGGCGCCTACCGATCCAACAAAAAATCATCAATTTATAGAACTTGGAGATAGCGCCTGCGGTAGCTCCTAGCGCCTGCGGTAGCGTTCGTGTGGAGGCGGTTACGAAACCGTCGATGGCGTGGTGTTATGCACAAACTCGAGCTAGCGCTAGGCGGTAGCGCTAGCGCCTGCGGTAACCTCTAGCGCTGGCGGTAGTGCTTTAGTTCAGTTTTTTGGTTCCAAGCTTCTTTCTACCTATGGAGTATTGCACCTATAGTTCCTGCACACTATAAACACACGACAAGTAAGATCAAATACAATATGGGATTTGTTATTCTCAAACAAAGGGATGTGATACACATGTCCAACAAAAATATGTTAAGCTTTTGGGACTAGTCCTAGATCAAGATCAAGTGGAAAATAAACCAAGGAAAACTTAGTCAGCAAATAACAGGCGGCGTTGAGATTAAATTGAAGATCAACGCCCCCCTAAATAACTAAAACCCATCTTAGGGACCAAAAGTAAGCAGAGAGGTTGGGGAAGGTTTGGGTAGGCACCAATAATAATAAATATTTTGAGAAAGGGAGGTCTGTGATGTCACCCCATCGTACCTCCTAGTACCGCTGCGAGCTCTTCATCAGATAGACCTCGGGAAGTCCAAGATACACCCTAAAAATTTAAGATTAACGAAAGCAGTAGGAAAGACTAGATAACTTAGGGATGTGAACAGTTCATATACACATCGTTGAAGTGAATAGTATCTTATATAGTGGACTGGTCAAGTCTGCTCATGGAACCGTAAGAGTGGTAGATATAAAGGATAAGTTAGTCCTGCGAGTTTAAACTCGGGTAGAATAAAAGTGTATGTGCATAAAATGTGGCGGGTCTTCGGCACTAGCCTAGTCGACACACCGATGGAAGTACGATGACTCGGCAAGTGGTAGGAGTCCAAGGGGGCCTGAATATTTTACTACGCATTCAAAAGACCATACACTTAGCTATTTAAGGTCTGGCTCCTATGGGTCCAGCAAGAGTATGCAGGAGTTCATGAGTACCAAGACTGGTGTCATAACGTATATTAGGGCCTAGGTCTGGTAGTGTGTTATACCCACCTAGGTGAGGGTATGCCCACTCCTCTGCCACCATTTGACCATGATGGGATGTTCCTGAGAGGTTAGCTACCTCTATAAAGTGGGAAGTAAAAGTCTGTACGTACAAAGTCACGTGGGTGAGTTGCATGTGCGTGAACCTTCAATATATCCATTGCATTACATTTCATACACATCATTCACATATATCATAACCCGTATCGTATAATCTAGTACGAGCTCCTTTATACGATGGGTCATGCAAAATGACCCCTTAACTTATAAGAATGTATGGGCTTTCCTTATAAGTTAAGGTTACCTTTCTTAGTTGATAGCTAGTTTTTACTTCCTTTACTCATTTGGTTGTTCTTATTGTTGTACTAAATATATAGCTCTTGTAGTAGAATTGATAGAATTTGTTTTACTTGATTGTAAATCTATTCATAGTTTTGATATATTATTAAGTGAGGGAGAGCACCGTCATCTGCTTGATATTACCATTTGTTGTCCTCCACTTCTTCCTCTCACTCGGTGCCTATGAGTCACCGAGGGAGGGGACTGGGAAAACTGCTTAGTCTTTTTGAATAACGACCGGATGTGGCTTAATAAATAGGATCACCAGGAGGAGAAGAACCACATCCAGAGGGAGGGACCTAAACCAATTGACAGGCCTGGTGTTAGATTGTCAGTAGCTCTAGGGAGAGCACCGGTGAGATACCGCCTTCCGTTCGCAGTTTTACATCCATTTCCAAATCAGTTAATATGTTGTTTAACTATGGAGATTGAAAAGCGTATGAGAGAGGAGGAAATGTAATGGGAATAAGCCCTCTTTCTATTCGAACATTATGTTATTTCAGCACTTTCTCTTCTATGTATCTCATCTAGACATCTTTTTATATTATGTGATTTGTTGTGGACTGTGGTTTATGTCTTACTACTTCTCTTATTTTATGGTGAAATGGTTGGCCTGTGTGATGATCAACTGGCAGGATTGACGTCTTGTGGTGGGGACATTTCTGAGTGAAGGTGTTACCGCAAGGTGGCGGTTCTGGGAGGTAAGACCCAGAAATGAATGCAAAAAAAGTGGGGTCTTACACCTCCCTAGGCACCTCTCTCGCCGCAAATGCCGCCACCATATCCGTTGCCGCCTCCATCTCGCCGAAAGGGCCACCTGGGGGTAGGGGTGGGGGGCGGCATAGCCATCATTTTCTAGAAATTGGTGATCCAGGTGACTGAGATCGTGCGATCATATTTGGTCGTTTAGAATCCAAAAGGGCACAATTACCTATGCGCACCTAGAAAAATTATAAAAAGGCGCACAAGCCTTCATTTTCAAGAGACAGAAAAATGATAAAATATTGAGTATGAAGTTTTCCAACGAAGACTTGGCTCCCTGCTTGTTCTTTTTCTCTGCGTTCACTAGTTGCAACAATCCTTCTATAGTGACAACTACGGTGACCGTTATTGAGACTGTTGCAATGACTGCTACAGAGACTACTATAGAGACCATTCCCATGAGTGGTGATAAAGACTTTGCTTTTTTCCTCAAGATACTTGTAAAAGGAGTGGTGGCATGTCACCCTCCCGAAAGCTCTAACTCTTGCAACTGCCTACTGATAGTGCAATATTTATCCATATTTTATAATATATATATATATATATATTAAATAAGTAATTTTTATATTATTTTATCTTAATTTCATTCTAATTGGCTTATTTCTATAGTTTCAGGTAATTTGGATTGCTAACAATTTGGAGCTATAATAGCCGTGATCAGGAGAAAATCTGGAGCATTTTTACTGAAAAGTCAAAGTACATGGCCTAGGTTAGGGGCATTGTAACATCCCTAATCCAACTAGACCCAATGATAAGTTTAAGGCACGTTATGTGGTGAGAATGGTGGGTTGAGGCAAGGAGGTGACCTTAGGACATATGAAATTAAGGTGAACTTACATAGTGCCCTCAAGTGAACATAAGTAAACTTAGGTCAAACTAGTTCAAATTAAACTTCTAAGTGTAAATTGACCTCACCACTATGTACCTAACCCTAAAGGAGACTCAATAGACTAAAAGCCCCATCAATTGGTCATCCAAATAGGCCAAATTGACCAAAGTCAAACTTAGGTCAACATAACCCAAATCAACCCAATCAAAGTTCAATTGGTCTTCAATTGACAAATTGACCTCACCCCTAACCTTATAACCCCATTAGGGACCCAATGGACCCAAATGCCCCATCAATAAGTCAACCAATTTAACCAATTTGACCAAAGTCAAACTTCAGACTATTTGGGTCAAATTCACACCATATGGGTCAATTAGCCCAATTGGAGTTTCACCATGGACCAATGGACTTTGGGTAAGGTCATAGGACTCATGAACATCAAGTGGGACCAACCCACTCATAAATTTGACCAAGTCAACCCTAAAGTCAAACATGGTCAACATTAGGCCTAAATAAGGAAATGAGAGCTCAAGCCAATTCCAATGGGCTAAGGCCTTGACCCAAGGCCTATCCAGTAACCCACTTGCCCAATTACCTCCCATGCCCTCTATCTTTAGAGAGAGATGACTACAAGGAGGTAAAATGGGAAATCCCCTTAATTTCATTAAGGACAAGGAGGATTTTGAGGAATGGAGGCCACATGGCTCTCTAATCCTCTGCCCAAGCTCATACCTGAGCTCTCCAGGGAATTCCCAGCCGAATTCCATGAGTGGTGGACACCTGGCAGCAAGGAGGAACAATCCATCCTCAGGGCCGAACCCCCCAAATTCAAACTCCAATATACAGCCAATATCACCCTCATTACACCCTCCCATCACCTTCAGAAGCCTCCAAGGAGTCGAGCCAGCCCCTGAGATCTCTGCATTTGGTGGAGAATTGGATTTTCGAGTAAGATCATCGGAGGAAGCAGCCACCATGCCTCGCCACTACAACACCCGTCGCCAAGCCCCAACAGAGGTATGTTTCTCCTCCCCTCCCTTTATGCTAGCTTTCTAGCTCTTTAGGCAGAGATATCGGGCTCAATTGAGCCCGATCCCAAGTGGTGTGTTTGAGTAAATTTTGTGAAAATGAGGCCACTCGGGATCGCTGGAGACATCTCCTCCGGTGGCCATGTCGCTGCCAATTGATGACCACCACCTCAACTGAGGTGGTGGTAGTGGTGGCTCGTAGGTGGCTGGAAACTCGAGGAAGAAGGTGCTACAGGAAGGAGAGATCTGGGATGTTGGCTGGAGGAGGAAGACATAATCCCGGCCGTCCATTTAAGGGTGGATGGCTATCTGCAGGCCAAAAATATAATTAGTAATGAAATGTTTTATCACACATTGTACAGTAGAATGAACTCAATATCTAGGCCACTTAGAGGCTGATCTAGGGAACATGAATCACCAGATTTGGTGACCTACAGCTCCCTGTATGACCATTTTTTAAGGTGTGGCCTAAATGGGGGACAATCATTAAAATATGAATATCTTTCATATGATTGATTGCATGGGCCTAAGATTTTGGCCATGCTAGTAAATACCTTAGAAACACTCCCTGTCCAAAAACCAAAATTTTTGGGCATCATTTTTATATAGTTTTGTAAGAAATATGGTGTTTCATATTTTTGAAATATTTGTGGCTAGAACAAGTCAAATGACCAAAAATTTTGGGTGGCATGTTAGTTAGGACATAAATGGTCACTGGTAAAAATTTGAGGTCATTTGGACCTCTGCATGTTGGTGTATCCCACATGCATGTAAATGTAGTGTATGGAAAATTGGTGTGTATATAGCACAACATTGATTTATAATTTTATGTGGCTAGATCAACTCAAATTGACCAAAATTTTGGGTGGCATGTTGGCTAGGTCATAAATGGTCACTAATAAAAATCTATGGTCATTTGGACCTTTGCATGTTGGTGTATTCCTCATGCATGTGAACATATGGAGTTTTTGACTTGATTTGCATTTAGCCAAGTTTGATATTTTGTGAATTCAGCATAAATGACAGGATACATGTCAATAATCTTGTGGCCATGCACCCTTTATGATGAAAGGAGTCATCCACAGAAAAAGTGGGATTTTTGGAGTCAAAAATCCTGTGTTTACTTAATTATAATTATGACCCATAAGTGTATTAATGAAATAAAGATGACCTAATGAATTAGGAAAAATCCAATCTTTTGTCACATGGTGATATATGTCATATTACATCTTTAGAAATTATTTTAGATTCATGTCACACATTTAAATAAGGATTTGATGGGGGCATTTCCACCTTAGAAGAATTATGTTAATCATTCGGGATGATAATATGGTCATGGTGCACCATTAGTATAATTTTGAGGACATGTAGACAAAGATGTAAGGATTTGTACAACACGTAGTAATTTGGAGGTAAAAGGGTTATGCATCGTTCAATAGAACATTTACTTAACTGTAGATCTTGGATGTGATCATAGGGGTTAAACCCAACTTATTTAATGGAAATTGGAGTGTCATACACTTTTGATTGAAGTCCTAGGGCAAGGCACCAAGTGGTGCTAAGTGAAAGTGTTAGTGTACACGGACATTATGGGGAGTTCTAGTCTTAGAGTCCGATGATTGATCGTCACTCCCCTAAAAGTATCATAAGCCATCTTCGGATAGTATAAAGAGTAATAATGAGAGTGGGCTTAACATAAGGTAGACACCAATAAAATTAAATATCTTGAGAAAGGAAGGTTTGGGATGTCACCCTAACATTCCTACTAGTACCACTGCGAGCCCTTCACCGGGTAGACCTCGGGAATTCCAGGATTTACCATAAAATATTACGATCAACTAAATAATAAACAAGAGTAGTTTAAGTAGGAGAGCTCAATGAAGGTAAAATTCATCCCAAAGTATGGGATGGAGAGGTACAAAGAATTTTTAGTCCTATGAGCTGCAGGCCTGGGAGGTTATGATATCAGGACGGGTTGGTCCTGCGAGCTGGAGGCACGGATGGAGAGATAAACTTGCATGTTCATAAATTAGTGGCGGGTCTTCGGTACTATCCCAATCATCATACTGATGGTAGTACGTTGACTCTGGCATGGTGTAGTGGTTTAGAGGGCCAGTAGGTTGTTTTACGGCGGTTTGGAGGACAATCCTAATAATACACACCTGACCATAAAAGACTAGTGGGTTAGCCAGCAAGATTATGCAAGAGCTCACAGAAGTGCACCTAGGACGTATACAACAATGTACGTTAGGTGTAGGCCTGGTAGTATGTGTTGGGAACAGTGCCCAACAATATTGCTGATTTGAAGAAGTGCTCAGATCAATGATAAGTACAATTTGTATTTGAAATGCATTTGTTGTGACAAGAATAGGTCAGATTGTCATATTCACTAAGTATAATATATAAGGCTCAAGTAAAAGCATCTAAGGCATATATCATAGTGTTGACAATATACACACTACCATATTGCTGAAGTGTCTAGAAACATCGTTGAGAAGACTCATGAGGAATCCAAGAATATGGAAAAGTATAGACTATGTGTCCAGTACTTCTCCAATCTCACTAAGTCTAAAATTGTCGAGAAGGACTGGACATATCATCACATAATCACTCATACATCATCGAGATTATTATCAGAGTTAAGCAGAAGGTTCATGTTAGTTATCATCGAGATAATATGGACAACTCGACGATATCGTTGTGATTTCAACATACACACGACGATATCGTCGTATGAACAAGAAGAATCGATCAAAGTCCAATATCATCATGTCAACCAGAATTAAACGACGATATCGTTGTAAGGTCTAAGAAGACTTAAGTCAAAGTATTCGACATTGTCGATTACATCATCGTAAAGAAGGCTAGCGCCAAAAAGGCTAAGGGAAAACTCGTGAAGACAACTTATAGAAGAAGAATCACATATCATCAGAATGATCAAGACGATATCGTCAATAAGACAGTATGGTTTCAATGATATTGTCGATAAAGCAGAATAGTTTGATGACATCGTCGAGAAGACCGCAAGTTGTCATCAAGGTTACGACTACATCTTTAAGATGACTTCATATCGTCGTAAGTGCAAGTGCAGCTGAGATATCTTGTATCATCGAGATATCATTCACTAAAGAAGACTTGAAGATTTACCCAAGTCCAAGATGGATCGGCATAACGACAAGTTCTATCATCGAGACATTGCAAATGTCGTCGAGATAGATTAAGACATTTCAAATCGCGATGTCTACATTTAATGTTGTCGCGTGATGGTCCAACCAGCATGTGCCGTTAAAGAATGGGTCTCTGACACTTAAAGGACATCATAGGAGACCGTTAGTCGGCTCCTCAGTCTTATAAAAGAGATAAGTGTCTTCCCTAAATAATAGAAGTAAAAAATGCAGAGAATACACACAAATCAATAGATCAGTAACGCGACTGCGTAAAGAAGGAACAAGAACCAGAGAACAAAACAATTTTCATCAAGTGTTCTCCAAGTTTCAGTCCAGCAACATCGACTGATAAGAACTATTCCAGATTGAAGTAGGGATTGAAGAGGAATTTGTACTGACCAAGATAACATCAAAAGCATTCTCTTCAAGCCTAGAAGCCAATCTTCATCTGGCTAGAGAAGTTTTCTTATTCTTTCTCTGTATGGATTTTATAAGCCTGAGTCTGTAGGATCTGTTTCAGATCTGAGTTGTTGGGCTTAAGGGTACGAGCTGTAGGGCTTGAGGGCCTAAGTATTATAGGGCTTAAGAGCCTGAGTATTGTAGGGCTTGAGGGTCTGAGTTGTAGGGCTTGAGGGCTTGATTTGTAGGGCTTGAGGGCCTGAGCTGTAAGGCTTGAGGGCCTGAGATTGTAGGGCTTGCGGGCCTGAGTTTTGACAGAGTTTGCCGACCCTCGCACACTGCTAGAAAGGCGCATAGGGATAGTGGACTACTCAAGACACCCCGTCTTGAGGAACCACTATACATCTGGTGTTCATGTGTGCTTTGTTTCTGTGGTTTATTGCTGTGCTGTGATAAAGTTATTTACTTCTTGTGCATACAATACAAAAACAGTAATATCACATATTCCCCCTCCCCCTCTAGGTGATAGTTCCATAATTAACAAGTGGTATCAGACCGAGGTTGTTCAAAGGAAGCCTAATAGCTTGAATAGATCTGCCATTGGGTGTGTCAAACCATCAGCTCAAAAAGATTTAAGTTTTATGAAGAAAATGAGAAGATCTACTGTTAAGAAGTTCAGATCTCTAAGTGAAAGCAACTGCAACACTTCTTACTCCGATGAAGAAAGATGTATAGGGTTAAATGAGAAAGGAATCAGAGCACCCCTGACTCTCTCGGACATTGAATCTGAGGATGAAGAAGGCTCTGAGGCTAGAGAAAGGATAAGATCACCTCTCACTCTCTCAGGCTGTGACTCTGATGATGGGGAGCTCTATGGGTTGGTTGCTTCATCAAATGAAGAAAGTCATGATGATTCACATCCTGCTCAGGTATGCACTACTCACACATTTCCAGTACCTGCTTCATTTAAAAATACCAAGATTGCACCAGATGATTGCTCATCATCTGAAAATGATGTAGAAGACTACTCATCATGCAATAATGAGAACCATACTAAACTAATAGAACAATTTGGGATTCTCTTGGCAGCTCTTAAAAAGAGCAAGAAATTGGTCAAATCTCAAGCTAATGAAATCAGAATCCTCAAGCCCTTCAGATATCAAATTGGTGAGAAGATAAAGATGGAGATTAGATTGTATTGTGAGATTGTCCTACTTCAGAGGAAATATGATGCTCAGGATAGGAGAATCAAGTCTCTAGAGAACAAGCTTATAGCAGAGAGAAAGCTTGTGACTAGCTTCTCTAGGCCCAAATTGGTTCTCCCTATTATAGACTGCTTCTCCACTCAAGACAGAGGAGGATTGGGATATAATAAGGAAGTTGGAGAGAATTCCCAAGCCAGAACTATTTTTCAAAAAGTTGTCTCTCCATAAGCACCATCAACCAAACAGAAGGGAAAGACTTTACCTCAAAAACCTATTCCCATAGAAAGATCATTGGTTGTGCAACCAATTCCAAAATCAAGGCACAATCATATGATCAGTATAAATGAATGTTGTAAAGAATCCTGCTCATTTAGTCACCTGTCCCCCACTCAAAAGGACTCAAAAGAGGAGGTACAATAAAATTGGGTGCTGGTGCTATGGCAAGGTGGGGCACTTTGCTATAGATTGTTGGTTTAACCAAACAGCACCTAGAGCAAGGCAGGAGAAGCCAGTCAGTGATTTGACTGCAAAATCTATAGTAAGTAGATATTTTTTTCTGTGCTAATAAGAACCTAGGACCCAAACTCATTTGGGTTCCTAAGGGATAGTAAATCTCTGTCTTGCAGGATTGTCCAAATAACCAACCAAAAGTCAATACGACCAATGGACAATAAGTAATCCAGGTATAAATCTGGTATAAGAAGAAATTCATCACAAACAGAGGTATCATGCCTAACATAATTATTGGAATTAGTCCAACAACCCAGGTATGTGTCCTTTCACAATCTAAAATAAGAAATATTCAAATAAATCACATGTTTAGAAATAGAGTAAAACACACATTTTCTCTAAGTCATCACATGAAGAAGAGTGACTTGACAATTCTGAAGAGAAAGGAAAAAGGCAACTAAATGTGAGTTCAGTTCTTCAACAGAGTGAACCAGCATGTCAAATCCAAAACAACATGCAAAGACTTAGATTGCTGGATGACAGTACGTGAAGACTTGTCTGCCAGAAAGAATAGTGCAAAAGTTGAGGGGGGGGACTTATGCTGAGCCCTCGGCATAAGAAACTATGCTGTCAATCATGGATGAGGCTGTTGTTGAGGTGGAGTCTCAAAATGAAGTCAATGCTCCAGACGTTGAGGAGACTGCTAACACTGAAGAAGCCTGAAGAAGCCACAAGATGAATGTTGAATACACCATCCTTAAGAAGTGTGGACACTCCAATAAAACAAAGCCATCAGAAAATGTGAATCTGAAAAGAGTAGCAAAAGGTGCAGAGAATAAAAGGAACTGAACTGGCTCATGTGATAGATGAAAGCAAATGTGGTTGAAATTCAATTTTGAAAACATTTAGCTTAACTATAAAATGACATTAAAGTAGTGACACTCTTTGACATGCACCTACCTCATCACATAAATGTGAAGATAATACGCTACACATTTATGATGCAAAAGAACAAACAAAGACAATATCGTTGTGTCTACAAAACGATATCGTCGTAACAATGGTGTGTGTCGTCGAAATGACAGCTTGTATCGCCGAAATGACTCTACGACTTCATCGTAAAGTCATGATGATACCTAAGTATCTACTCAAGAATTCAGAATTCTGAAATAAATCGATCATGACCATTCAATCTGATTTAAGTTAAACATTTAACATTTGACACTTTGCCTCCCACATCATAAGTTATAAATAGGGTCAAATGTCACAAATGAAAAACACTTCCTACATTTTGCCCTAAAAACCGTTATGTGCTCCTTGACTTCAGAGAGTGAACAAGACGATACTGGTGAACCCTCCCTTGATTAACCAAGAAATGGCATCGAAGAAGGAAGGATATCTGTATGAAGGAAATGAGGTAGTAAGGAATGGATTCACGAAGGCTCCAGAAGAAATTCAAAGCACCATGCGACTGCTCGACTCCGTCAGCTTGGAGTTCGCTCTTTCAGAATCAACGGTAATACTGAAGAGGGAAGTTCTGGAATTCTACTCGAATGCCAAGGGATGGACATCTATCTCTCCTCCATACTCGAGAAGAAGGCTGAAAGACAATATGACAGGCCCAACTCTTCCACAGAGCAAAGGCTAGAAAACTCCTCATTGCTGCCTCAGATAAGGATGCACTTGGAAGAGCTAGCAATTACTCACCAGGGTATAGCTGAAGTTCTAGAAAATCAAGGAATGATATGCAACAACATAAAGAAAGCCTACATAGCCACTAACCGGTGGATGAATGAACACAAAACCAATCTCTGAGAAAAATTAGATCAACACAGTCAGGAACTGAATAGTCATCTACTTGAGACAAAAAATCATCTGGAAAAGGGAATTCATTTGCTTAAAGATAAGATTATGAATCTTCAAGGGAACATCCAGAGGGAAAATTCATAAGAAGTCATAAAAGGGGAGAGATCAGGGATAATGGCCAGTGGTGAGCCTGCCATCTGGACCTCCAATACTATCAGGGAAGCAATGAATCTCTCTCCCCTGAATTATGATTACCCTGTTGATCAACCTGGTGATATTCCTGCTTCTACTGCTGATCGGAGTAAGGGAAAGGAGATATTAGAGGAAGATGAGGTAAAGCTGAGAAAGAAAATATACAGAGAAGAAATGGAGAAGAAGGATGACTATGAGAGGTGGAGTCCCAAATCCAGAGCCATAATATTAAATGCATGGGAGCTCATGAAAGTAAAAAATCTGAAAGATATAAGTTATATAGCTCCCAAGAGAGGACTAAATATGAAGATCAAGAAGAGTCAAGAAGAAGCCACAGAAGAGACAAGCTGGCAGGAAGAATCCCAATAGATGCTCCAGAACCACTCACGTATCATCCCAAGCCATATGAGTACTTCAACAGTCAATCTGAGAAGAAATAGGAAGCTGCTGCCAAGAAAGCAAGAAATGAAATAGCCTTGAGGGAACCAAAGACATAGATGGCTGACTCACTGTGGGCATATGTAGGAATGCTGAAAATTTCAAAACATATGTCAATATTCATAATTTCTCAATGAAATGAAGTGTGTCAAACTGTAAGACCCCCCTTCAGAACTAGGCACAAATAGGGGATCTTATCGGACACCGCCACCAATCCACAACAAATAAGGGAATTAACGAAGAGTAGAGGTATGAACGTCTCAACACTCTCCCATCATTCTCTTCCAAGCTACGAATCGATGACGGTGTTAAGCAAATAACCATCACACCCCAACCAGGGTTCACTGTGAGCAGTAGCAGAAGTAATACTAGCGGAAGACTAGCAGCCACGTAGTAGAGCACAAAAATATAAGAGTATATAAAACAAGACAGAAATAGCCACAACAACGGCACGATGGCCCCACAGTCCAAGTACAACAGTCTATAGAAAATTTGGGGGCTCACACGAAACATGCCAAGTCGGATGAAAGATGATGTAAAGTGCAGTAAAAAGGTAAATCAAATGAGCTAACTATATGACCGATGATGTTGCTAAGGGTAGCAATGATCATCATGATGTCTTCTGTCTTCACGCCAAGTCCACGTCGAGTCCACATCGAGTCCATGCCAAGTCCACATCATAGCTCTGGGAACACCAACGGTTTCGGTTGCATCACCATCAGCGGAGCCTCCGCCTAAAATGATAAGCGCGAATGCGTCAGCCAAACTAGACTGAGTGGTTCTTCCCGCTCCCCCCAAAGCCCTAACGCTCAAGGGAGGGAAATACCACGCTGTAGAAAGTGACATGCAGTATATATGCAATAATAACAGACGAATAGTATAATATGTAGTGAGTAAACTAGCAACCTATCAATTATGAGCATATGAGCAAGCAGTGTATAAAGAAAATGAAAGTATAAGTTCTACTATTTCGAACCTAGCGGTGTCCACACTCACGCACCCAACAGTGGCTAAGCTAGAACAGTATGAAGTGTGTTATCATCTAAGAGCGATACTAGTAAAAGAATAAACCCAACTGGGATTAACATCATAAATGCACATGAAATCTACGTCGACATAAACTTAACAAACACATAGTGTCGAGACGTAAGCACTCGATCCAAATCAAGTACAAACTAATGACTGGGACACTTATTCATGGGGTAGCTATTCCCATAGGCACCACCATCGTGGCGAAATGGTGGCAGTCCGAGCCCGTCCTGTCCACTTCTAGAGTGTTTAAGAACTATCACACCTAGGCCTTATGTACGGCTGTCCGAGCCCGTACTCAATCATCGCCCATACTGGCGGAACAAACAAAAGAACCGAGGAATAGCTCAGGTCGAACTCCAGGTGGCTAAAACCTACACAAACAACAAACTAGGCTAGGGCGCACGTTGTTGTTCGACCATGAGGCTACCCTAGAGTTGCTGTACGAACCCTCCGGAGTGTGCCACCGGGAGAGCCAGCGACCTGCCACATCACACACGCAAACATACAACAATCACTTAGGGGAAAGAACACCCTACTAATCATCGCACATGAGGAAAAGACACTCAGCTTGTGTATCATCCCACCCTAGCAATCTCTGCATTACAGGTGGACGCTATAGATCTCCTTGGTCATCTCAAGCCACTACTCATCACTTAGGGGAAATGAACACCCTTTCATATCCAAGGTCACCAACAGTTACAATTCATCAGCTTTTATACTTTAGATTAATAAGCTATAATGTAATACAACATTATCTGCTCCTCAATTTATATTCTCATTCAATCACACAGTTCATCTTACCCTCATCAGGTCAGGATTGTCACTATTGACTTCAAACATACTTATTGAGGATTCAAAAACCCGATTCATTTCAAATATAAGGTTATGCTCTTCAAGACTGGATCAACCCACGAGATCTAGTATAGGCCATTAATCACATCCTACATTTAGGGTTCGTGACGTACTCTCGTCTACTCCCACTGAAATCATCTTATAGATTCATAGCATCGAGACTGCGATTATCATTTCATGTTCGGTCCTGGTTTCATCATAATAGGCTTGAACCTACTAATTCTTCAAGTCTAAGTTCATTATATGTTCTTGTCATCAGACTCGTCTAAGCATTCCAAGGGTTAATATCCTCAATTATAAACCAGGATTTGGACTATCCGCTCATAGACATCAAATATCAGCAGTTATGATAATACCCTTGGAAGATTTCATGTCGTTGGCTAAATAATATTGCAATCGAAGATGCTCCCTTGGTTAGACGATTCTATCCTAAACCTGAATCACGTGACAACAGACTTGATTTCATCTTCGACGTCAGTCACCTCCTAATGATTCACCATTTATTTCCATTGCGCGGTTCTCCGTTGAGTTCGTCGCATGATACACCGTCGGTCTCTGCCGCAAGTATTGTTGATCTTCGTTGCGGAATCAATTACTGATTTTCGTCGCACGCTTCTTCATTGATTTCCGCCGCGCGATCAACACGAGTTTCTCACGAGATCTACCATCGATCTCACCGCACAATTTGTTATTAATTCTCGACATGCGAGCGTTGTTATTTTGATTGCACGCATCGATATTATTTATCGATGCGCAATCGTCGTTATTTTGACCGCGCGTGCATCTATATTATTTGTCATCGTGCGATCATTGTTGTTTCGACCGCGCGCACAACACTATTTATTTATCATTATATCGCACCCCGAGACTTGTGGAGAGGGGTCGCAAGGACCCACTCAAAATGATCCGCGACCACGCCGAGCACGACTAAGCTCGGGCGTTCGCCGGTCGCCGGAAAAATGTGGCCTTTGCGAGAAGGTTTCTACAATTGAAACTTAAGATCTATGTGGAGGGAGGAGTCGAGGAATAACGCAACTTTTGTTCCATGCATGCTACCCAATATCCGCGTATGCGGCATTTGCACCCCGCTCCCGGTCATGGTCGGATCTTGCCGATCAGGATCTCATCGAACGCCGCCAAAGAGGTGTCATCCTCTTTGAGTACGCTGCCCTATTTTTGGAGAGGACCTTGCTAATGTTTTGAGAGCTATAAAAGCCCTCGGTCGAAAGGGATCTCGCCACTTTCTCACTTGGAGGGAGATCTCGAACAGATGGAGTGGAAGAGCTTTGGAGGAGCTCTGGCTTGATGTTGCCAGAAAAGTGACCTGAGCTCGGCCTTTAGAGTTGCCGGTGGTCGGATCTGAGGAGGAGGGTGCTCGAAAAATAACTCGACTACTATGGAGATGGATCGGCCTAGAGCTTCGAGGGGTGTTTAGGTTGTGTTCTCTCCAGAGAAGAGAATGGGCGGAGAAGATAGCTAGTGAGCCTCGCTGGAGTAGACGAGGAGGAGCTCGACATGCCGAATCTGGAGGAAGAGTCGCCGAAAATGGAGGGAGAAGGGGCAAATTTTGGGTCGCCGATGAGAGAGCTCGCCGGAGGGGAACCTTACCGGAAATGGAGAGTTGCCAGCTGTGAGGTGGTGCGCCGGAGTGAGCTCACTGTGAGATGAGCGGCGCCGAAGGAGGATCAGGGAGAGAGAAAGAAAGCAAGAGAGAGGGGGGAGCTTGACGGCGGGCTACTGGGAGGGGGATCGGGCAAATGGGAATACCTAAGTTTATGTATATATATATAATATATATTAATATTAATATTATTAATATTATATGAAAACATTAATTAAAGCATTCAAACGCTTGCATATCGCTCTAGAATGCTCGAAATTTATCCCGGACGGGCTCGTTACGATCGTCTAGTCGATACGCACCCATCGAAACAAGTCGAGGTCAGTTCTGAGTTCGTTTGCTCATTTTATACTCTCCGGAGCGTTTACGACCTAATTTTATGTCATAGTAACAACTCGCTGAACAACGTCAGAATTTCAAACGGACGACTCTTTTGGACTCGTATCATCATTACGAGTCCAACAAAATTGACTGGGTTCCATTCTGAGGTCGTTTGTTCGATTGCACATTTTTGGGTAAATCAGCTATTTGCAAGCAACGTTATAATTTCGCCGATTCTTATCAGAATCGAGCGCGGATAATTTTATTGAACTCGTATTGGCTTCACGAGTCTAACAAAACTGACTGAGGTAAATTCCGAAACCATTTGCTTGATTTCACCATCGTGGATAAATACGCTATTTCTAGACCACATTCTAACAACAATTCTCCGATACCAATCGGAATCGAGCGCGGACAGTTTTACTGAACTCGTATAGGCTTCACGAGTCTAACAAAACTGACTGAGGTGAATTCCGAGACCGTTTGCTTGATTTAACCTTTTAGATAATTTCATTGCTTAAATTCGCGTCGACACGATAGATTCTCTGATACTCATCGCAATTGAGTGAGGTCGACTCTGTTGGACTTGTATCAACTTTACAAGTCCAACCAAAACCAACTAAGGTCGATTATGAGGTCATTTGCATAATAATTATATTTGAGCCGTCGCGTAGCTCGAGGCGACCCTTTTTGGCCAACTTCATATATAAGTATCGAAATGCGACGAAACAAACATCGTTGAATTTATATTGGTCTTACGAGTGTAACATCACAAACCAGAGTCCATTCTGAACTCATTTGCTCAAAGTTGGTTTGAGTCATTATAGCTCAAAATTCAGATCAAACCAACTGTAATTGGTTCACCAGACCAATAAGGTCGCATTGGCCCTAAACAAGCTCACCAAGAGGGGTCGATTGAACCAGTTAGGTCCCCTATGGGTTCAATCGACCAGGCCAGAAATTTTGGGATGTTACACCAACTATCTCTTTCTATGATCACATAAACTAAACTAAAATATCACTATTATATGCTAATTTTCTTTAGATGTACTTTATCATTGAATGGGTTACGACTTCTTCAAATAGGGGGAGATTGTTGGGAATAGTGCCCAACAATATTCCTAATTTGAAGAAGTGCTCAGATCAATGATAAACACAATTTGTATTTGATGTACATTTGTTGTGACATGAACAGGTCAGATTATCATATTCACTAAGTATAATATATAAGGCTCAAGTAAAAGCATCTAAGGCGTATATCGTCGTGTTGACAATATACACACTACGATATTGATGAAGTATCTAGTAACATCGTTGAGAAGACTCATGAGGAATCTAAGAATACTACAAAGTATAGACTATGTGTTCAGTACTTCTCCAATCTCACTAAGTCTATAATCATCGAGAAGGACTTGACATATCGTCGAATAATAACTCATACATCATCAAAATTATTCTCAGAGTTAAGCAGAAGGTTCATGTTAGTTATCGTCGAGATAATATGGACAATTCGACGATATCATTGTGACATCAAAGTGCACACGATGATATAGTCGTAAGAACAAGAAGAATCTATGAAAGTCCAGTATCATTGTGTAAACCAGAATCACACGACGATATCGCTGTAAGGTCTAAAAAGGCTTAAGTCAAAGTATTCGGCATTTTTGAGGACATCGTCGTAAAGAAGGACAGTCGTCGAAAAGACTAAGGGAGAACTCATGAAGAAAACTTATAGAAGAAGAATCTCCTATCGTCGGAATGATCAAGACGATATCGTCGATAAGACAATATGGTTTCAACGATATCGTCGATAAAGCAGAATGGTTTAGATGGCATCGTCGAGAAGACTGCAAGTTTTCATCAAGGTTACAACGACATCTTTAAGATGACTTCATATCATCGTAACTGCAAGTGCAACTAAGATATCTTGTATCATCGAGATATTATTCTCTAAAGAAGACTTAAAGATTTGCCCAAGTCCAAGATGGATCGGCATAAAGACAAGTTTTGTCGCTGAGACATTGCAAATGCTGTTGAGACAGATCAAGACATTTCAAATCGCGCAATCTGCTTTTAATGCAGCCACGTGTGTTGGAACACGGTCTTCCGCATCTCCTAGGTTTGAGAATAACAAATCCTATGTGTATTTGATCTTGTGTGTTCAAGTGTGCAGGTTAACATAGTCCACATGACTCAAGGAGTACTCATGATGTCTGCCCCCAAAATTGAGGCCAAAATTCGAACAAGTTCACTAGCGCCGGCAGTAGCGATAGCGCCCGGCGCTAGCATTGATTAGCTCGATTCCGGCGGCATTTTTAGAAGGAGCTAGTGCCCGGCGGTAGCTACTAGCGCTGGCGATAGCATGGCGCACAAGAGGCATAGAGCAAATTGTTGTCATGGATGGGAGATTCGGCCGCGCAAGATCATTACTAATCCGGGCTAGCGCCGGCGGTAGCGCTAGCACCGGCGGTAGTGTGAAGGCTATAAATTGGATTCTTTGGCTCTGAATTCTTGATTTCTCCTCCAATCCCAAACTCCAGAGCTTCGTGCCACAGCAGAGAGAGGAAGATTCAGAGCGATACTCCCATAATTCCATAAAGCCTTAAGGAGATCCGTGGAGAAGATTTCAACACGCGTCATCATCATGACGAAAGGCCGCATCGACTACGATCATACTCTGCGGGCCTTCGTCCACTTCTCCAATAGATCCACATAGAGGGAGTTTTTATATTATTGTCTTTTCATTTCATATCTTTTCTGTAAACGGTAGTGAAATCGCCTCGTGTTGGCGACTATGTCTGGGGTAGGACTTAGGGCTGAAATTTGCCTCGTGTTGGCGACTAGATATAGGTTAGGTCTAGGGGGTGCTTGAGGCCTTTCTGGGGATAGATCGGCTAGAGCGGCTTGAGGCCGTATCTCGGGAGAGATCGGCTAAAGCCAACCGGTTCGTGGGGATACGAGTCGGTATAGAAAACGAAAAAGAATTTTTATTAGTCGCCTCCGATTTCTAGCGTCATAGAAATCAAGTTTTGTAAAACATTATTTGATATTAATAAAGCATATCTCTTTATTATTGTTTTACTTGATGTCTCTTTATTAATCTTGCAATATTCCGAAGTTTTTCTAAATATAATCTAAAGTTTTTGAAAACCCTTATTCACCCCCCTCTAAGGGCGCCGACCGATCCAACAAGTGGTATCAGAGCGGTTTTATTCCAATCGGCTTAACAACCGGGAATAATGGCATCTCATGATCTCGCTTCTACTTGTGGGGGAAATTTTTGTGAAGAAGAAAAATCACCTACACCACCTTTATTTGAAGGGACAAATTATAAAGGATGGAAAATCTTAATTGAAAATTTTATTAAAACTTTAGACATCGAAGTTTGGAATTTAGCAATAGCAAGACCTGCAAATGAATCAAATAAAAAGGAACTTCAATTAAATGCAAAAGCTAAACATTATTTATTTTGTGGTCTATCTAATGAATTTTTCAAATTCATATATTGCTTTTCTAGTGCATACAAAATATGGCACTTTCTTGAAGAAATGTATGATCTTCCTCTCGCAGGTGTGGAACAAACACAGGAGGAAAAGAACGTACAAGCATCCATTATCATTCAAGAAGATCTCTCTCGGAGAAAAGCCATGGAGAATATTGAAATAGAGAAAGAGAACAATACATCAAAAGAAGATGAAAACTCATCTGTGATCGAGGAAGGACCAAAAGATAACGAAGGAACTTTATGCACATGTTTTTCCTCTACCAAACGCGCTGTAAGAAAGTCAAAATCTTCTTCTTGTGTGATAACTTCCATTTCTAGTTTCAATATACTAAAAACTGCTAAAAGTAAGATCAAGAAATTGAAAATCACTATTAAAAATTTACATTTAGAAAATAAGAGATTAAAAGCTAATGTTAATTTAGAATTAAATTGTGATGTGGTTTCACCATCTTGTCCTTTACTTGAAAACACAAAACCTTGTTTTGATTATTATAATATTAAGGAAAAACTCATGAAACTTGAAAAGGATTTTATTTTAGTAAAAGAACAAAATGAAAAATTATGTTTAGAAAATACTTCCTTGAAAAATGATTGTGCTAAGTGCAAAGATTTTAAAATTGAAATTAAAGAGATGGATGAAACATTTGATGAGTTTAGAAATGAGTATCAAAATCATATTGACTTTATTTTCTCCACTCTTAAAAATAGCACAACAGCTTATAATAAAGCTAGACATAATCTAAAGATAAAGAATGATGAATTAAAATCAAAAATCAACTTGCTTATGAAAATTATAAATACAAATTCAAAACATACAAATTTAGAATATCAAGCAATATCTAAAAGCAAGTTGAATACAAATATCTTAACTAAACCTAATAATGGGAATAAGAAACAAAATGTTTTTTCATATCAAAAACCAAATCATCATTATTTACAAAATCATGTTTCTCCCAACTTAAAATTGAAATTTCACAAATTTCTTATAAATGATAATTTCAATTATAATCTTCAAAGGAAAGAAAATCATCATGGAAATTTGATAAATAAGAATAATATTAAACCAATGTTTGAAAAATGGTGGCCAAAAGTTAAAGATGAAACACAAACTCAAATCAAAAGGGCCCATTCAATCACATCTCCCCAAAAGCAAACACGATGCATTTGGGTACCCAAAGGAACCATCACACCCGGTCCTCTTTGGATACCTAAATCTCTCATTCATTAGTATCCCATTAGTTGCATGAAGTAGAGATCAATTAAAAATGAAATATCATTTCTCTACTTCATGATATACTTAAACCTTCTTTTTGTTTTGTTTCTTCTTAAACTATCATGCTATGATCACTCTATGTATCTTGAAAAGTCATATCATTTTGTTTAGTGATCTACTTATCCGTTTTATTTAAATCCATTACCCTTAAATGTCTTGAACTATCATTATTAATTAAATATTGAAACTATTATCAAGACTAATGAAATTATTTTAAATGGATTTAAATAATAAAGGGCTTAGGCAAACAAAAAAATTAAAATGCACAATGTGTTGATTATTATCTATCTTGTGTGATGAATATGATAGCCCTTATATTTGAGAAAATTTACAATAACTCTTCAAACTAACCAAAAATAGCTTCTCACTTCCTTCATATTCATTATTCACCTCACAATCTTTCTTTAAAATATTCTGAAAAAATGTTGAATATGACTTGTGCTACATGCTTCACCATCATAATTATGTAATATCAAAAGATCTTTAAATTCAAACATTACAAAAGATCCACTTAGTTCTAACATTTGATTGGTGATCATAATAAGTACATGAATGAATTAATGAAGTATGACTTGCATGTATCTCATTTGATTATAAACCATAGAATCAACTTTATAATTAATAAATCAAATGAAATCATAGATTCATTCCATGTAAAAATATTAAATCACGCTCTTGAATACATGCAACATTATCTCAATTAATCTTGTGGTATAACAATTGCAATCAAACTCATTATTCTAGCATTATCAACTAATAGATATTATTCATGCTAGTTATCTCATATTACCATAATGAATTAATTACGAAGTAAAATAAAATAAACTTGAACGATAAAATAACTATGTGACTTTAAATTGTTTCCATTGGACTAAAATGCTTATGAATGTGCATGATATTCTTTTGCATTATCATTATTTTCTAAATCACTAAAATTATGCATATTTGTTCCTTCATGTCTTCTCGTGCTTACATTTCCTATCATTCTTCAACCTACATTAGATTGATAAAAGTCTAGAAAAATTTGAATTCACATACATTATGATAATCTATCTTATAGCTCATGCAAGATCTCGTTTGTTACGACTTGAGATAGGTGTCCTAAATCTTTCATGTTAAAACATGCTTACAAATGCAATTTTCTTCATTTTTAACCATCAAAAACATTTCCAAAAATTCTGCAAATTCAGCATGAAATTACTAATGGGACACCTAATCAAGTTCAAACATCAAAATTTTCAAAACCCTAAAAAATCACTTACTGTTTCCCGCGCTAGCGCTAGCGCCGGCGCTAGCGTCGAGGTTCGTTTTTCTATAATTTTAAAATTTTGAAAAATCCCTAAAAATATACTAATCTATATGTACTATTTAGTTTTGCACTTCGGATTTTATTTTATTTTTGAAAAATCAAATACAAAGATATAAAATCCAAATTTCAAAAAAATATGTTCTGTCTTTTGGTTTTTTTTGTCATTTGTTTAAATTCTATTTCCTAAAGCAAAAATCAAATACAAAAATATAAAACAAAAGAAAATTTATCAAAAATCAGTTTTTGAACTTAACTTTTTACTTGTATCTTGCGAAAGGGTGATTGGGCAATCATCCCATCATATCACCTAGTACCAGGCGAACCTCTCACAAGGTAGTCCTCGGGAAGTCCAAGATCAATTTTATAAGTTCAAACTTTAAATAAAAATTATTTTTCAAAAATATCTGTATGGACTTTATTGTAAAAATCAAGCATGATTTAATCTATTATTCAAAAGTTCTATAATGTTGCAATTTATCTTTTCAAACTACTTTGAACATTGTTTTCATCAAGCTTAGATATATCTATTAATATGTGCATAAATTATATTGAAAAAGTTGTGTAGAACTATGCGTAGCATGCCTCTAAGTATGAGTAATGTTTTATGTTTGATAATGATCGCAATTCACTCACTTATTTTGGCATTGTCTACTTATGTGTTTAATCTAAGAATGTTTGTGTATGTTTTGTAATAGTACAATGAATTAAAATTGCACAAGTATCTCACCTACACAACCTTTATTTGCACTTTTAAAAGTTAAGAAAAGTGGTTATCTTTTTCATAAATTATATTGGTTTGCAAAACAAGTGTATTCGGAGAACTTTGTACAAAACAAAATTATAAAATAAAGTGACAAAGATAACTCCACCAAGCACTACTTGAACCTCCTGATAAGTCTTAATAAGCGTTGTGAGGTTGAGCACCTTGAAAAGAATAATAAAGTATCTTGTGCAAACCATAACTTTCTTTCAAAATAAAAACCACTTATTCTTAAGTACACCGGATCACAATAAAAATCAATCTTGAAGAATAAAACTATGTGATCCCCCAAGCACTACTTTGCACCCTGATAAGTCTTGATGAGCATTGTGTGTGCAGAGCACCTTGGTAGTTGTACATTTTTCTGTGAGCATTGAAGTGAGTGGAAGTAAAATTATTTGTGTTTTATTGTGCTCTTTACTTTACATATTATTTGTATTTTTGATTAAAACATTTGTTTACTCTATTCAAAATACACTTTTATGCACATCATTATCTTCCATAACACTTCTTCTCATGAGTATTGGATCCTAATGCTAATTCTATACTACTCTTTATTTATGAAATGCACTAGATAACCTAGCATGCTTTCTACAATGTTTGGTATGTTTTGAAATTGTGAATTAAAGTAACATTGTAGTAATCTCTTTTTGATAAGATTATTTCATGCTTGGTTACTATATTGTCAAAACAAAAATTTTAAATGCAAAATGATTTACAAAAACATCTTCTTTTTGAAATTGAACTCATATATCTTTTTATGAACCATCATTGATTACCATAAGATGTTTTTTGTACTTCTATATGTCTTCCGCATCATAACCATATAATTGTTTTACCTTGCACTTTAATACTTATTTAAAATCTTTCATCTTGTGTGCATCATCACTTGAATCTTCAAATTCCTTTCTTGCAACAAGTGGTAGACTTGCTTGGTAAACTTTATATT
The DNA here is from genome assembly GCA_033032865.1 of Dactylorhiza incarnata. Classification (NCBI taxonomy): domain Eukaryota; kingdom Viridiplantae; phylum Streptophyta; class Magnoliopsida; order Asparagales; family Orchidaceae; genus Dactylorhiza; species Dactylorhiza incarnata. Next base: position 1,203,056 of record JAWHQI010000078.1, read on the forward strand.
GGTTGATTTTTTTTTTATTATAACTCTGATCTATTTCTATTCTAAACACTCCTCCAACAAGTGAAATATTGCTTATAAAACATCTCTTTTTTAACTTAAACTCTTATTTAGTATTATGATGTTTCTTTTTCGAAATCTTCCGCAATACTCAAACTCTGATTCATTCATGAATTTCAATATAGCTATGTGAGTTTTATTTCAAAAATTCAAATAAAAATATAAACCAATATGCTATGATATTTCCCATTAGATTTAAATGCTTAATGTTTCCAATAATTGTTATCCATGACTTCATTTCTCACCATAGCGGGGGCGTAGGGTTGTAGACATTAGATAACATTATCTCTAGTCATGTCTTGTCCTTAACCGGGGAGGGTTCCAGTGGGGCCTTGCGAGGCACTGGGGGAAAAGAGTGCTAGGTTAAGTTTTTGTCTAGTGTTTGCATATGGGATTAACACCCCAACCTATGGCATGTTTGCAGCTACTCATGCCCATCCATCACTTAGTACGGGGCTAGGGTGTTGACATATTGTCTGGATAGATTGGTTACTTGGAAATCATGATTGTTTTTAGGCTTAAAACTCTTATTTAAAGGGGAAATCATTATTTTTTACTTAAACTCTGATATATAAAAGGGGGAGAACTACAAACAAAAGGGATAAAATAAGTCATAACTCTGATCATTTTCAATGAAAGACAAGTTTAAAACTCCTTATCATTTACTTAAAAAGCTCGATCATGCCTTCTCTTTTATTTACACATTTTTAGTGCTTTGTTTCCCAACCCACTTTTGCTAATAACAAAGGGGGAGAACTAACATGATAAAATGCAAAAGAGGGAGAACTAACAATGATAAATGTAACCCGCTATCATAAACCCAACATGACAAATTCAGTTGATAGCATACATATTAAGGGAGCATTCACAAAAGGGGAGCATATATTTAGGGGGAGCAATTCTAAATGCTAAAATCAATAAGCATCCTAAAGTCATCACTCTCACACACACACAAGTATAGTCTCATCATGCTTATTTATTAATGCTTTGATTTATCATTAATGGATTTGTTATTATCAAAAGGGGGAGTTTGTTGGAACACGGTCTTCCGCATCTCCTAGGTTTGAGAATAACAAATCCTATGTGTATTTGATCTTGTGTGTTCAAGTGTGCAGGTTAACATAGTCCACATGACTCAAGGAGTACTCATGATGTCTGCCCCCAAAATTGAGGCCAAAATTCGAACAAGCTCACTAGCGCCGGCGGTAGCGATAGCGCCCGGCGCTAGCATTGATTAACTCGATTCCGGAGGCATTTTTAGAAGGAGCTAGCGCCCAGCGGTAGCTACTAGCGATGGCGGTAGCATGGCGCACAAGAGGCATAGAGCAAATTGTTGCCACGGATGGGAGATTCGGCCGCGCAAGATCATTCCTAATCCGGGCTAGCGCCGGCGGTAGCGCTAGCGCCAGCGGTAGCGTGAAGGTTATAAATTGGATGCTTTGGCTCCGAATTCTTCATTTCTCCTCCAATCCCAAAATCCAGAGCTTTGTGCCACAGCAGAGAGAGGAAGATTCAGAGCGATACTCCCACAATTCCATAAAGCCTTAAGGAGATCCGCAGAGAAGATTTCAACACGCGTCATCATCGTGACGAAAGGCCGCATCGACTACGATCATACTCTGCGGGCCTTCGTCCACTTCTCCAAGAGATCCACATAGAGGGAGTTTTTATATTATTGTCTTTTCATTTCATATCTTTTCTGTAAACGGTAGTGAAATCGCCTCGTGTTGGCGACAAGGTCTGGGGTAGGACTTAGGGCTGAAATTCGCCTCGTGTTGGCGACTAGATCTAGGTTAGGTCTAGGGGGTGCTCGAGGCCTTTCTGGGGATAGATCGGCTAGAGCAGCTTGAGGCCGTATCTGGGGAGAGATCGGCTAAAGCCAACCGGTTCGTGGGGATACGAGTCGGTATAGAAAATGAAAAAGAATTTTTATTAGTCGCCTCCGATTTCTAGCGTCATAGAAATCAAGTTTTGTAAAACATTATTTGATATTAATAAAGCATATCTCTTTATTATTGTTTTACTTGATGTCTCTTTATTAATCTTGCAATATTCCGAAGTTTTTCTAAATATAATCTAAAGTTTTTGAAAACCCTTATTCACCCCTCTAAGGGCGCCGACCGATCCAACAACATGATAGTCCAATCAGCATGTGCCATTAAGGAATGGGCCTTTGACACTTAAAGGACATCATATGAGATCATCAATCGGCTCCTCGGTCTTATAAAAGAGATAAGTGTCTACCGTAAACAACAGAAGTAAAAAAAATGCAGAGAATATGCATGAATCAATAGAACAGTAACAAGGCTGCGTAAAGAAGGAACAAGAACCAGAGAACAAAACGATCTTCATCAAGTGTTCTCCAAGTTTCAGTCCAACAACATCGGCTGATAAGAACTGTTCCATATTGAAGAGGAATCTATTCTTGATAGATATGGGTTGTCAATGATCTACACCTAGAGGGTGGGGGTGAATAGGTGTTTTCTGTTTTCTTTGCTACTTTAAATTTTATCTATCACAGCACAAAATCAACACAGAAAGCACACAATGATTTATAGTGGTTCCCAACTAGACAATGTGTCTAGAGGTAGTCCACTGTCCCTCCCACCTATCTAGCAGTGTGCTAGACTAGGCAACTTCTCCAACTTAGATCTTTTCACTATAATCAGATCTTACAACTCAGGTTCACATAGAACCCTACAAGGCTCAAACTTTACAAGTATTACAATCATAGATCTTCAACAAGATCCTACCAAAACTCAGGTTTGTTGGAACATGCTTTCCACATCTCTTGGTTTGACAATAACAAATCTTATTTTATTTGATCGTACTTGCATTGTGTTTATAGTGTGCAGGATCTTCAACATTCAATCTCCAAAGGAGTGTGAAAAAGAAAGACGTTGAAGCGACATCAGGATGATTGTCTGTTGATACCGCGGCACGGTAAGACTACCGCTGGCGCTAGCGGTTCGATGAAATGAGATGCGCTCGATGAAATGGTGTTCGACAAAAGTAGATGTCGTTCGACGAAATTGAGTTCGACGAAATGAAAATAGCGTTCGACGAAATGTGAGGCAGTTCGACGAAGATGCATTCGATGAAAAGAGATGTACTCTACTGCGGAGCGTTAGCACTACCGTTGGCGCTAGCATAAATGGAAACAATTGATGGGAAGGAAACAGTGGAGAAAAAGGAATGATTGACGGGTGGCTATTTTGGCAAGTACTATCGCGGCGCATTAAGGCTAACGCCCGGCGGTAACTTTTGGATGTCCCGCCGTCAAGATGCTAATTGAGGAGCAAATGAGGAAGGAGATATCTCAGGAAGGAATAATCAATCAAGAGTATGCAATATCATTATGAAACCAATCAATTATGATTGGGAAACTCTAATCAATCAAGATTTGATTAATCAAGATTTGGAAACTCCAATCAATCAAGATTTAATTAGGAAACCAAAAGGAGCATGCAATATCATTATGAAGGCAAGAATATATCATATTTTCGTGTGGAATAATGTATTTTCAAAGATAGAAGCCAAACCCACGAATTTGATGAGAATAGAAGGAAGGAAACTGCTCACTGCCGCTACCGCCCCGCTATAGCACTACCGCCAGCGCTAGCTTTCCTGGACAGCAAACCTCTATTTAAAACAGCCCGAAAATGAGTTTCCCTAGACGGATTTGGACGAAATTTTCGAGGGCTGAAAGCCCTAGCCGTCTAGAGAAGAGTGAGGGGTGTTTCCCACTCATCAAATGAGAGAGTTCTTCAGAGGAGATCAAAAGAAAATCATGCGCAAGGATTGAAGGCTATCAAAACGGCGATCAAGAAGCCGTCTCTCAACATACACATGGAGTGGTCTCGCTGCAACAATCTCTAATCAATTGGAGACATCCAAGGATCTCAAGAACATCAAAGAGGAAGACTCTCAATCCACAACGATCGAACCTTTGCAAGCGAAATGACATCTACATCAAGGGTTCTACTTAGAATGGAGTTTTTCCATTATCTTATCTTGTAACGCTTATATTTTTATCTTTGTCCGGTAGAGAAATTCGCCACACGGCGACTAGGTCTTGAGGGGCTTAGGGAGGAATTCGCCACACAGCGACTAGGTCTAGGGAGTAGATCTAGGGGGTGCTCGAGGCCTTTCTGGGGAGAGAAAGGCTAGAGCGGCTTGAGGCCTTATCTGGGGAGAGATATGCTAAAGCCAACCGGTCCTTGGGAGAAGGGTCGGTATAGAAAACCAAAAGAGTTTTCATTGGTCGCCTCTTTCCAAGTGTCATTGGGAAAAGTTTTTTGTAATCATATTTTATTTCAATTTAATGTTAATGAAAATATGTTTGTTTCTTCATCTCTGATTCGTGCTCTATGATTTTTATTGTTCTAACCTAAAAGTATTTTCACTGTCTCTAATGTAGAGCGGTAACTCTACAGCTGGCGGTAGCAACATAGAATTATTTTGTTTAATAATCATAAAAAATTTAAAACCCTTATTCACCCCCCCCCCCCACTCTAAGGGCGCCGACAGATCCAACAAGTGCTATCAGAGCTAGGTTATTCCAAATCGGCTTAACAACCGGGAATAATGGCGTCTCTTGATCATGATCTTGCTTCTACTAGTGGAGAAAATTTTAATATAAATGAAATGGTATTATCACCACCTTTATTTATGGGCAAAAATTATAAAGGGTGGAAAATATTAATGAAAATTTTTCTTAAGGCCTTAGATGAAAAAGTTTGGAATATTACTATTGAAAAGCCACCTAGCGTACTAACTAGAAACGAAATTTTTTTAAATGCAAAATCTATGAATAGTATATTTTGTGCGTTAGACCAAAATATTTTCAAACTTATTTATACGTTACCTACCGCATATGAGATTTGGAATTTTCTTGAAAGAACTTATGATTCTCCTTCTACAGGTATGGAACAATCGCAAGAACCGGAGAATATGCAAGCTTGCACAAGTCTTCAAGAATGCTCCTCTCATGAAGGATCCATGGAGTGCACATCAAGTGGAAGAGAAGAAGAAATACTATCTTCGGAAGAGGAGTGCCAAAAAGATGTCAAAGAAACTATATGTTCAAATCGCGCCTCTCCCGAAAGCAATGTTAGGAAATCAAATTCTATTTTCTGTACTTCTATTTCTACATTACAATTACTACAAACTACTAAACGTACGATTAAGAAACTAAAAATTGCTAATGAGAAATTACGTTTAGAAAATAAAAGTTTAAAAGCTAGTGTTAATGTAGAATCTAGTTGTGATGTGGTTTCTTCATCATGCTCTTTAATTGAAAATATAAATCCTTGTTCTGATTGCAATATTCTTAAAGAAAAACTCAAGGTATATGAAGAAGAGCATCTTAAAGAACCAAATGAAAAACTATTTTTAGAAAATTCATCCTTAAAAACTAATTGTGCTTTGTGCAAAAACTATAAAATTGAAATTAAAGAGATGGATGAAACATTTGATGAATATAGAAATAACTATCAAAATCATATTGATTCAATTGTTTCCACTCTTAAAAATAGCACAATCGCTTATAGTAAAGCTAGACATAATTTAAAGATCAAGAATGATGAATTAAAATCAAAAATCAACTTGCTTATGAAAATGGTAAATATAAATTCACAATATCAAACTATATTTAAAAACAAGTTGAATATGAATATGAACATCTTAACTAAGTTTAATAATGGGAGTAAGAAACACAAAGTATTTGTAAATCAAAGTCAAAATCACCATTATTTACAAAATCATGTTTCTCCCAACATAAAATTAAATGTTCACAAATTTCCTGTAAATAATGTTTTACAAAATCATCATGGAAATTTGATAAATAAAAATAATATTAAACCAAGGTTTGAATGGAGGCCCAAAGTTAAAGATGAAACACTAACTCCACTCAAAAGGGCCCATTCATCACTATCTCCCCAAAAGCAAACACGATGTATTTGGGTACCCAAAGGAACCGTCACACCCGGTCCTCTTTGGATACCTAAATCTCTCATTCATTAGTATCCAATCATTTGCATGAAGTAGAAATCAACTAAAAATGAAATATCATTATTCTACTTCATGATATGCCTAACCTACTTTTTTTGTTTATTTTCCTTTTTGTTGAACCATCATGATATGATCACTTTATATAACTTGTGATATGACTTTCACATATTAAACCAAAATTCATAAATAAATCAAATTGAATAAAGATGAATAAAAAGTCATATCATTTTTCAAGTGATCTACTTATCCTTTTTATGTTTATCCTTCTAGATCTATTTCCTATGAAAGTCATATGTAAATTAAATCCTAAATTTGATATGTATTATTAAGACTAATGAAATAATTGTCGTAAAAGGTATTTTAGGGGTATTAGGCTAAAGTTATAAAATGCGCAAGGTTTGCTTAGGTATTTAATATATTTGCGTCATTCTGATTACCCCTAGTATGTTTAATCATAATCATTTCAAATCGAAATTGAAAAATTGCAAAAATCATTTGTGTTTAAATAAATAATCTCAACTCTGTTGCTAGCGCCTGACGTTAGGTTCTAATGCTGGCGGTAGCATAATTTTCCTAAATTCTGATTTATCAAAAATATTATTTTCTGAAAAATTATTGTATTACCTTTATCAGCACTATGCTTTCATAAAACAATATATATATGTGATTTATTTAAGATTTCAAAAATCAAAGAGAAAATTCACAAAACCTTTCTAAATAACCAAAAATATTTTTCTCTTTATATTTATCTTAAGTTTTTACCTTATAATATTTCTCTCTAATCATTCAAAAAGGATGAATATGAATGTTCTTTAATAATATCTCATTTATATCATCATGAACAATTAATTATGAGTATATAATTCCTATGTGTTAAAATTCATGATCATGTATAATAATCTTGCCAATTCAATAGATCTTTTTAACTCAAATATTAAATATCTACAAAAGATCCTATTGATTCCATCAAATAGTTTGTGATCATGACCATTATATGAATCAATTATGTTTTGCATGTATCTCATTTATATGAAGATCATAGAATCATCTTTATATCTAAAATAATAAATTAACTAGAATCATCACTTCATTCTATGTCCAAAATTTGGATGACTAGGTTTGAATACATGCAACACTAACGCAATAAATCTTACGCCATAAAATTGTGATCAAATTCTTCTTTCTAGCATTATCAACTAATCAACACTATCTTTTCATGCTAGTTATCTAATGATGCCATAATAAATCAATCTTAAAGAAAACAATTGAAAGTTAAAATTTATAATGACTATGTTGCTTTAAAATGAAATCTAATATGAAATGAATCTCGCATAAAAGCCATAGTTTAAAAATTGGTTCAATAAGATTAAGTGCTTAGTATGCCAATGATCATTCAACCACATTATGTGTCTCACTATAGCGAGGGCGTAGGATTGTGTGCATTAGAAACCTAACCGCTAAGTCATGTCTTGTCCTTAACCGGGAAGGGTTCCAGTGGGGCCTTGCGAGGCACTGGGGGGAAAGAGTGCTAGGTTGAGCGTTGTCTTTTGTATGCATATGGTATTTACACCCCAACCTACGGTATGCGTGCAGCTCCTCATGCCCATCCGTCACCTAGTACAGGGATAGAGTGTAGACATGTTGATTAGGGTATCTTGATCTTAGACATACTTATATTTTATAGATTGCATGAGTATTGTTTTGCTTGTTTATGAACATTTCACTCATGCATACTTGTGCTCAAACATGTTATCTTATGTTTTACTCTTTCACCTTTCATGCGTTTGAAAAACATATGTATTTTGAAAGTGTATTGTGACTCCTTAGGCTAGAATTAGGGGTCTTGGACATTCATACTTAATCATGCAAAATCCGTGTTCTTAAGACCTCACATATCTGATTTCTATACTGAATCACATTGTCACTAATCTGCACAACTATATTCATAAGAAAAATTCTGAAAAATTTCACGCTTTCCCAAAAATTCGAGTTCTGTCGCTAACGCGCGGCGGTAGATAGTTACCGCTGGCGTTAATGGGTATTTTCTGAATTTCCAGTTTCTTTTTCATTTTTTATTTTTCAGTTCCTGTCATTTTCTGTTAAAATTTTTTAAAAAAACTGTAAAACAAATCAAAATCCAACCAAAAACATGCTTTGCTTTTCTATATATCAAAACAACTACAAAATTGAAAAACCAATTAAAACAACAAAAACATGCTTTTTATTTGTTTTATTTTTTGCTTTTGAAAAACTTAAAATTTATAAAAACTGATGTAATTTTCAATGCTTCAAGGATGATATGGATTATCTTGCCAAGTTTAGAATACAATATTTCATTCTCTATTTCAAGTATCTTAATAACATTGTTTTTGTATCATGCCTTGATCATTATCTTATGTGTGCTTTGAAATTGATTATAGAAATCATGTGTAGTATTGCATAGCATGCTTCTATGTATGAGTAAATGGTTTATATTTGCTAATGATTTATTCACTCACACTTTTTGATAAACTACATATGAATTTAATCTACTCTTACATGATTGTGTAGTGTAACAACTTAATATTATTGTTAGGCTTGCTTAGTTTTACCTACACCACAAGTAAAAATCTTTTTCATGCACCTATTTTTGAAGAAGTGTGTCTTTTCAAAAATATTTTGTTTGCACATACAAGTGAATTCGGAGACCTTTGTCGTTAAGCAAAAATTCAAATGAATAATTGACAAAGATAACTCCACCAAGCACTACTCATGATGTAGGCTCACTCGCCGACACCTTTTTGGGACGGCCTAAAGACACGAGTCGATTCTCACACTCCAATCCAACGTTCGCACAAACAAAACGATGCACACCTACTATGCAAAGATTAAGGTTACGCTTACGTACGAGTTAGCAATGCCCTTAGAGATCGAACAAGAGGCTATAGGGCAATGTTCTCTCTTGCTAAATGGACCTACCCGATCCGGTCGAGCATTGTTGTACTGAAAGAGATCCACCGAAAACAACACGATTCGGAAAAGGTAGATCTCCCCCAACAAAAAGAAACGAGGTCCGCCAAGCCTCACGAACTTAAAGAAGTTTAGGATCAACACAAAAATTAAATGAAGAAGCCACGAGAAATCACGATGTCGAAGATCACGCAAAAGTCGTCCACCACAAGAATTATCTAAGAAAAGAAAACACAGTTTGTAGAAGCTTTTGTTACCCCCACTCAAAGAGTTTCCAAGAAATGACTGCTCTCCGACGTTCTCCACCGGAACCGCATCGAATGGAGAGAAACTTGACCGCCGTCCTTGCTTCACACCGGTTGGGGCTCCAGCAAGAGCACTCCTTGCCTTTGACCGAAATCCTCCAAGGGAAGAAGAGCCTCCCTCTTGTTGTGGTGGCCGAAAATCTCTCAAGAGGAGAGGGGGAGATTCGGCTATGGCTGGAAGGAATAAGTTGGAGGTAGAGGAGTGGAGCCTAGAGAGGAATAAGAGAGGAGAAGGAGGAGAGGGAGTAGAGGGGACCGAAATATCCAAGGGGGAGATCGAGGAGGGTGGCCGACGGCTAGGGAGAGGAGAGAGGGGAGAGCAAAAGAGGGATTTCCAAATTAGGGTTTGCTTATATTCATTCTGCTTAATCCATCATCAAAAATGCCTTATATAAGGCTTACAAGAGTTCAGGCTAAACGCAGCCCAATCTAAAAGAAACATTGGCTAAACGCAGGCCAAAGTAAAAAGAGTTCAAATTAAAATGCACCAATAATTTAAATGCTTCAAAATTTAAATGCTTCAAATATAAAATATTAAGTCTTGTGTCGAGGGCGGAGGTTGTAGCGGCGATGACGACGGGAGTCCTTGGTTGGATGACCTCCCTCATCCGTAAGCGTGCTTGCATCAATCTCATCAAGTTGTGGGCCGTCGTCTCCATCAACTCACCCTCCTGATAAGTCTTAATGAGCATTGTGAGGTTGAGCACCTTGGAGAGAATTGTAAAGTGCCTTGTTGCAAACAGTTTTTTACACTACTTCTTCTTGAACACCGGATCACAAATAACTAAAATTCAAAAAAATAATTGTGAATCCCAAAGCACTACTTTGCACCCTGATAAGTCTTAATAAGCAATGTGTGTGCAGAGCACCTTGGTAGTTGTACTACTTTTCTATGTGCATTGAAAAACTTATATAGCTTTGTGGGTAGAAGTAACTCTAAAAATGCATTTTCAATAATATTGTGTTTATTCCATTATACATGTCATGTGTTTTGATTAACTCAGATGTATACTTTTATCAAAAACACTATTTTGTACACATCATTATCACTTGTAAGACTTTTACTCATGAGAATTGGAGTCTATTGCATATTTACATGTATTCTCTAAAATCTTATGTAAATGCACTAGATTGCTTTGCATGATCAATATAATGTATAAGTGTACTTGATTTCTCAATTTAGGACAATATATTCTTCTATCTTGACTTGATATGTTGTATCATGCTTACATGTTTTTTCCGCTACGCCCTGTGTACTCTTTATTGATTACCTTTCAAAACAAGTGTATGGTTATATTGCAACTGAAATCATTTTGTGTACTTAAATTGCTACAACATCTTTTTTTGTCTAAAACTCTTAATCATTTACTATGCTTCACCATTCCTATATAGATGTTCACTTCAAAAATATATTTCTTCATGCTTTCCACCTCTTTACTACTTGTACGCTCGATCATGAATACGTTTTCCCAAGTGGTTTCTTTATGACAATTTCTTCACATTTTTTTCACTCCTATATACTATATTTTTCCTAAGCATTTATCTCGTTATCATGTTCATTCCCTCTCTACACATTTATTGCACATGCTCCTGTTTGACTTTCTCTCCACCCTCTTTTGATAATACCAAAAGGGGGAGAATAAATTTGAAAGAAATTCACATGTTTGGGGAAGTCAAGTTCATAGGAAGTTTTGTTGTAGGGGGAGTATTCACTTAGGGGGAGCATTCATTTGGGGGGGGCATATGCACATTGTTGGAACACGGTCTTCCGCATCTCCTAGGTTTGAGAATAACAAATCCTATGTGTGTATTTAATCTTGTGTGATCTAAGTGTGCAGGATAACAGGTCAAAATGACTCAAGGTTTACATATGGTGGTTGCCCCCGAAATTGAGCCATCAACTCCAAACTGATCACTAGCGCAGGCGATAGTGGATAGCGCCGGCGTTAGCTCGATGCACAGAAGGCTTGCTGGAATTGTTGCCTCGGATTGAAGATCTTGTCGCGCAAAGAGTTTCTTAACTTGGGATAGCGCCTGCGGTAGTGGATAGCGTCGGCGGTAGCATGACTCACTTAAGGCATAGAGCATGAGGTTGCCGCGGATGGGAGATTCTGCCGCGCAAAACGTTGCCTAATCCGGGCTAGTGCCGGCGGTAGCGCTAGCGCCGGCGGTAGCGCGTGGGCTATAAAAAGGACCCAAGTCCTCTTGTTTCAGACAACACATCAGAGAGATATATTGAGTGCCAGAATTCCAGAGGCTATCTTGGCCGAAAGTTGATGTGCTAGCAAAGCTCTGCAAAACTTCTGAAGGAGAATCTCGTCACGCCGGATCAGATCGAAGTCCGCTTCTACAACGCTTATTCAACGGCGGATCTTCGTCTCCAACTTCAGAAGTCCATCTTGAGGGAGTTCTTATTTCTTTATTATTATTTCATATTCCTCTTTGTAAATGATTAGTGAAATCGCCTCGTGTTGGCGACTAGGTCTGGGGTAGGACTTAGGGCTGAAAATCGCCTCGTGTTGGCGACTAGATCTAGGCTAGGTCTAGGGGGTGCTCGAGGCCTTTCTGGGGATAGATTGGCTAGAGCGGCTTGAGGCCTTATCTGGGGAGAGATCGGCTAAAGCCAACCGGTTCGTGGGGATACGAGTCGGTATAGAAAACAAAAAGGAATTTTATTTAGTCGCCTCCGATTTCTAGCGTCACAGGAATCAAATTTTGTAAAACATTATTTGATATTAATAAAGCATGTCTATTCATTATTGTTTTACTTGATTTCTCATTGTATCAATCTTGCAATATTTCAAAGTTATTAAATATAATCTTAAGTTTTTAAAACCCTTATTCACCCCCCCTCTAAGGGCGCCTACCGATCCAACACACATGTCTTAAATTTCATGTTTATCCTTTTTAATAAACACAATTCCTATCTTTTGAACTATTTCTTTCTAAAGGGATTTGTTATTATCAAAAGGGGGAGTTTGTTGGAACATGCTTTCCGCATCTCTTGGTTTGACAATAACAAATCCTATTGTATTTGATCATACTTGCATTGTGTTTATAGTGTGCAGGATCTTCAACATTCAATCCCCAAAGGAGTGTGAAAAAGAAAAACGTCGAAGCGACATCAGGATGATTGTATGTTGATACCGCGGCGCGGTAACACTACCTATGGCACTAGCGGTTCGACGAAATGGTGTTCGACGAAAGTAGATGCCGTTCGACGAACTGGCGTTCGACGAAATTGAGTTTGACTAAATGAAAACAGCGTTCGACGAAATATGAGGCTATTCGACGAAGATGCGTTCGACGAAAAGAGATGTGCTCTACTGCGAAGCATTAGCACTACCGTTGGTGCTAGCATAAATGGAAACAACTAACGGGAAGGAAACAGTGGAGAAAAAGGAATGATTGACGGGTGGCTATTTTGGCAAGTTCTATCGTGGCGCGTTAAGGCTAATGCCCGACAGTAACTTTTGGATATCCCGCCATCAGGATGCTGATTGAGGAGCAAATGAGGAAAGAGATCTCGCGGGAAGGAATAATCAATCAAGAGTATGCAATATCATTATGAAACCAATCAATCAAGATTTGGAAACTCCAATCAATCATGATTTGATTAATCAAGATTTGGAAACTCCAATCAATCAAGTTTTAATTAAGAAACCAAAAGGAGCATGCAATATCATTATGAAGGCAATAATATATCATATTTTCGTGGGGAATAATGTATTTCCAAAGATAGAAGCCAAACCCACGAATTTGATGAGAATAGAAGGAAGGATACTGCTCACTGCCGCTACCGCCCCGCTATAGCACTACCACCGGCGCTAGCTTTCCTGGACAGCAAACCTCTATTTAAAACAACCCGAAATGAGTTTCCCTTGACGGATGTGGACGAAATTTTTGAGGGCTGAAAGCCAAAGCTATCTAGAGAAAAGTGAGGGGTGTTTCCCACTCATCAAAAGAGAGAGTTCTTCAGAGGAGATCAAAAGAAAATCATGCGCAAGGATTGAAGGCTATCAAAACAGCGATCAAGAAGCATTCTCTCAACATACACATGGAGTGTTCTCGCTGTAACAATCTCTAATCAATTGGAGACATCCAAGGATCTCAAGAACATCAAAGAGGAAGACTCTCAAGCCACAACGATCGAACCTTTGCAAGCGAAATGACATCTACATCAAGGGTTCTACTTAGATGGGAGTTTTTCCATTATCTTATCTTGTAACGCTTATAGTTTTATCTTTGTCCGGTAGACAAATTTGCCACACGACCAGGCCTAGGGAGGAATTCGCCATATGACGACTAGGCCTAGGGAGTAGATCTAGTTGTTGCTCGAGGCCTTTCTGGGGAGAGAAAGGCTAGAGCGGCTTGAGGCCTTATTTGGGGAGAGATAGGCTAAAGCCAACCGGTCCTTGGGAGAAGGGTCGGTATAGAAAACCAAAAGAGTTTTCATTGGTCGCCTCTGTCCAAGCGTCATTGGGAAAAGTTTTTTGTAATCATATTTATTTCAATTTAATGTTAATGAAAAGATGTTTGTTTCTTTATCTCTGATTCGTGCTCTATGATTTTCATTGTTCTAACCTAAAAGTATTTTCACTGTCACTAACGCCGAGCGGTAACTCTACCGCTGGCGGTAGCAACAGAGAATTATTTTCTTTAATAATCATTAAAAGTTTAAAACCCTTATTCACCCCCGTCTAAGGGCGCCTACAGATCCAAGAAGGTTCACCAAGAACCCTACAAACTCAGATCTATTAGTAGATCCTACCAGCTCAGATTGACAAAGAACCCTACAAAGTAATAAATAGATTTGATGTTGTAGAAGAAAAGTCTTCAAGATGATATGCCTTTTGAATAACAGACTTTTTCTTCTTCGTATAAATGTAAGCTCTGTGATCTTGTGGATTACATAGCTTTTCTTCTGAATCTCCTCCTTTGTTGATGGTACACTTCTAGTGTAGGAGAAAGATTCTTTCTTGTCTTCTCAGCCAAGTGATGAAGATTTTCTTCTAGTTCTTTGTACAACCCTGAATTCGCCGAGTGTTTTTCCGAGACCCAGGAGTCCTTTAGAACGTTGTGCGGTAACATAGGCCCAGGCAGGAAGACTAGGGGCAGAGGGGGCGAGCAGGGTGGGATCCAAGCCCATGGCTCGCCCCAGAGCCCTTAGGGGGCGAGCCGGGAGGGGCCCCAGCCCCCTGGCTCGCCCCAAAGCCCTTAGGGGGCAAGCTGGGAGGGGACCAAGCCCCTGGCTAGCCCCAGAGCCCTTAGGGGGCGAGCCGGGAGGGGGCCCAAGCCCCTAGCTCGCCCCAGAGCCCTTAGGGGGCGAGCCGGGAGGGGTACCAAGCCCCTGGCTCGCCCCAGAGCCCTTAGGGGGCGAGCCGGGAGGGGGCCCAAGCCCCTTGCTCGCCCCAGAGCCCTTAGGGGGCGAGCCGAGAGGGGTCCCAAGCCCCTGGCTCGCCCCAGAGCCCTTAGGGGGCGAGCCGGGAGGGGGCCCAAGCCCATGGCTCGCCCCAGAGCCCTTAGGGGGCGAGCCGGTAGGGGGCCAAGCCCCTGGCTCGCCCCAGAGCCCTTAGGGGGCGAGCCGGGAGGGGGCCCAAGCCCCTGGCTCGCCCAGAGCCCTTAGGGGGCGAGCAGGGAGGGGGCCAAGCCCCTGGCTCGCCCCAGAGCCCTTAGGGGGCGAGCCGGGAGGGGGCCCAAGCCCCTGGCTCGCCCCAGAGCCCTTAGGGGGTGAGCCGGGAGGGGGCCCTGCACCCTGGCTCATCCCAGAGCCCTTAGGGGGCCAGCCGGGAGGGGGCCCAGCCCCCTGGCTCGCCCCAGAGCCCTTAGGGGGCAAGCCGGGAGGGGGCCCAAGCCCCTAGCTCGCCCCTGGCTCGCCCTAGAGCCCTTAGGGGGCGAGCCGGGAGGGGGCCCAGCCCCCTGGCTCGCTCCAGAGCCCTTAGGGGGCGAGCCGGGAGAGGGTCAGGCCCCTGGCTCGCCCCAGAGCCCTTAGGGGGGAAGCCGGGAGGGGACCCAGCCCCCTGGCTCGCCCCAGAGCCCTTAGGGGGCGAGCCGGGAGAGGGCCAGGCCCCTGGCTCGCCCCAGAGCCCTTAGGGGACGAGCCCGGAGGGGGCCAAGCCCCTGACTCGCCCCAGAACCCTTAGGGGGCGAGCCGAGAGGGGGGCCAGCCCCCTGGCTCGCCCCAGCTCCGAAGTAGGAGGCGGTCTGCGTTTAGCGTCTCAGAATAGCGGGACTTGGCTATCCGCAGCCACTTCCGGGGGTATGTTGGTATTTTCAGGGACCGGTTTTTGGTTATTTGCAGCCCAACTTCAGAAATCCTGTAATAGGACCAAGGGGGCATCGTTTGGAGGCAAGGTCATTCTAGGCTAGCTCTCTCCCTCTCTATCCCTCCCCAAGTCTCTCTAGTGGGTGAGGAGACCCTCCAGTGGTGCCCAAGCTTAGTAGTGGCTTGGGAGGGGAAGTTCCTAAGGGGCTTCCGGGTATGTGGCGGGACCTCCCCACCAAGCCCTTGGTCCAGTCCATAGTTCCTCAACCTTCAACCTAGAGCTCTCCCTTAGGGGGAGTAAGGGTTGGTTGCCCCTCATCTCGGTGAGGGCCCCGAACTCCACGGAGGCCGAGAAATCAGTTTCAACATTTTGGTGCGGTGAGCGTGGAGTGTGACCGATTCAAGAAACTCTCAAGATGAGCTCCATGGCTGGAGGTGGAGGATCCGACCCAGGTCGCTCGCAGCCCCCGATGGCTGGGGTGACGTTGGAGATGTTAGAAAATTTCAAGCAAGAGGTCTCACATACCTTCCAGGTTGCTTTCGCCATGATAGTTGGAGGCAGAAGAAGAGATGGTCCAGTGGTTCCGCCCCGGCAGATGGTCGAGGGAACTTTCGGCCAACAGTCCAGGGAAGAGGTACCGGTGGGGGGGAGTGGGGAGGTGCCATACCCCAGCTCGCCCCGCCCCTTCAAGGGGGAGAGCTCAGGAGGGAGGCACCCTCCCAGCTCTCCCCACCCCTTCAAGGGGGCGAGCTCAGGAGGGAGGCGCCCTCCCAGCTCGCCCCACCCCTTCAAGGGGGCGAGCTCAGGAGGGGGCGCCCTCCCAGCTTGCCCCGCCCATTCAAGGGGGCGAGCTCAGGAGGGGGCTCCCTCCCAGCTCGCCCCGCCCCTCCAAGGGTGCGAGCTCAGGAGGGGGCACCCTCCCAGCTTGCCCCGCCCCTTCAAGGGGGCGAGCTCAGGAGGGGGGCGCCCTCCCAGCTCGCCCCGCCCCTTCAAGGGGGCGAGCTCAGGAGGGGGGCGCCCTCCCAGCTTGCCCCGCCCCTTCAAGGGAGCGAGCTCAGGAGGGGGCGCCCTCCCAGCTTGCCCCGCCCCTTCAAGGGAGCGAGCTCAGGAGGGGGCGCCCTCCCAGCTCGCCCCGCCCCTTCTAGCCCAGTCCCAAAAGGGGGCGAGCGGGGAGGCATCCGGCCCCCACTCGCTCCACCCCAAAAGGAGTCGAGTGAATGTTGATGGTCAAGACCACCCCGGGTGGAGGCTATCCAATAGCCCGGTGAGCGCAGAGGCCAGCAAGTCGACTCCGCGAGAGCAAGGAATGGGGAACTTCAAAAGGAAAAGATTAAACTACCCAAGGTGGAGGCAGGGACCAAGGGCACGCCCTCCACCGCCTCCGCAAACTATGGCGATTGGCGGGGGAAGAAGGAGGAGAGCCAGGAAAGCAGAAAGAAGAGGAAGAGGAGGGGGTATGGTGGAGTTATCCTACTGTGACTTCCACCAGGAAGAAGGTCACGCGACATCCACCTGCCCCGAGTTTTTGAAAATAAGGGAGGCAATGGGTCCGATGCAACAACGACACTAGCCGAAGGGGATCGAGAAGGACATGACTTAGGATGTTGGAGACGAAGAAAGGATATCCCGAGCTAAGTGGTGGCGACCAAAAACGCTTGTACCAGTAAATCCACGTAGTGCGATGGTTTGTTTTCATACTTAGTTCCTTTTTCTTGCATGCAATATTATGACTAGCAAGGTGGTATATGTTTGGTGCTGGAATGCCCCAGATTGATTCCGCTCCCGGGCTCTCACTAGATGGGGGGTTCAGGTTGATCTCTGGAGAGGCTGGCAAGGTGGTATATGTTTGGTGCTGGAATGCCCCAGATCGATTCCGCTCCCGGGCTTTCACTAAACGGGGGGTTCAGGTTGATCCTCGGAGAGGCTGGCAAGGTGGTATATGTTTGGTGCTGGAATGCCCCAGATCGATTCCGCTCCCGGGCTCTCACTAGACGGGGGGTTCAGGTTGATCTCTGGAGAGGCTGGCAAGGTGGTATATGTTTGGTGCTGGAATGCCCCAGATCGATTCCGCTCCCGGGCTCTCACTAGACGGGGGGTTCAGGTTGATCTATGGAGAGGCTGGCAAGGTGGTATATGTTTGGTGCTGGAATGCCCCAGATCGATTCCACTCCCGGGCTCTCACTAGACGGGGGGTTCAGGTTGATCTATGGAGAGGCTGGCAAGGTGGTATATGTTTGGTGCTGGAATGCCCCAGATCGATTCCGCTCCCGGGCTCTCACTAGACGGGGGGTTCAGGTTGATCTCTGGAGAGGCTGGCAAGGTGGTATATGTTTGGTGTTGGAATGCCCCAGATCGATTCCGCTCCCGGGCTCTCACTAGACGGGGGGTTCGGGTAGATCTCTGGAGAGGCTGGCAAGGTGGTATATGTTTGGTGCTGGAATGCCCCAGATTGATTCCGCTCCCGGGATCTCACTAGACGGGGGGTTCAGGTTGATCTCTGGAGAGGTTGGAAAGGTGGTATATGTTTGGTGCTGGAATGCCCCAGATCGATTCTGCTCCCGGGCTCTCGCTAGACGGGGGGTTCAGGTTGATCTCTAGAGAGGCTGGCAAGGTGGTATATGTTTGGTGCTGGAATGCCCCAGATCGATTCCGCTCCCGGGCTCTCACTAGACGGGGGGTTCAGGTTGATTTCTGGGGAGGCTGGCAAGGTGGTATATGTTTGGTGCTGGAATGCCCCAGATCGATTTCGCTCCCGGGCTGTCACTAGACGTGGGGTTCAGGTTGATCTCTAGAGAGGCTGGCAAGGTGGTATATGTTTGGTGCTGGAATGCCCCAGATCGATTCCGCTCCCGGGCTCTCACTAGACGGGGGGTTCAGGTTGATCTCTGGAGAGGCTGGCAAGGTGGTATATGTTTAGTGCTGGAATGTCCCAGATCGATTCCGCTCTCGGGATCTCACTAGACGGGGGGTTCAGGTTGATCTCTAGAGAGGCTGGCAAGGTGGTATATGTTTGGTGGTGGAATGCCCCAAATCGATTCCACTCCCGGGCTCTCACTAGACGGGGGGTTCAGGTTGATCTCTGGAGAGGCTGGCAAGGTGATAAGTCTTTGGTGCTGCAGTTCCCCTCGGATGGTTCCGCTAACCGGGCTCTCACTAGCTGGCAGGTTCAGGTTGACCTCCCAGGGAGGCAATGTTCTTCACCCCTTAGATGGTTCCGCTGACCGGGCTCTCACTTGCCGGCAGGTGCAGGTTGACCTCCTAGGGAGGCTATGTTATTTTCCACTCGGATGGTTCTGCTGATCGGGCTCTCACTAGCCGGCAGGTGCAGGTTGACCTCCCAGGGAGGCTATGTTCTTTTCTCCCGAGGTGGTCTCGCTAGCCAGGATCTCGCTAGCCGGCAGGGTTGGAAGACCACTCGGGATGGCTGTATGTTTTTCTCCCGAGGTGGTCTCGCTAGCCGGCAGGGTTGGAAGACCACTCAGGGTGGCTGTATTTTTCCTCGAGGTGGTCTCGCTAGCCGGGCTCTCACTAGACGGCAGGCTTGGAAGACCTCTCGGGGAGGCTAGGTATTTTTCCCAAGGTGGTCTCGCTAGCCGGGCTCTCACTAGCCGCCAGGGTTGGAAGACCTCTCGGGGAGGCTATGTATTTTCCCCCCGAGGTGGTCTCGCTAGCCGGGCTCTCACTAGCCGGCAGAGCTGGAAGACCTCTCGGGGAGGCTATGTATTTTCCCCCGAAGTGGTCTCGCTAGCCGGGATCTCACTAGCCGGCAGAGTTGGAAGACCTCTCGGGGAGGCTATGTATTTTTCCCGAGGTGGTCTCGCTAGCCGGGCTCTCACTAGCCGGCAGGGTTGGAAGACCTCTTGGGGAGGCTAGGTATTTTTCCCGAGGTGGTCTCGCTAGCCGGGCTCTCACTAGCCGGCAGAGTTGGAAGACCTCTCGGGGAGGCTGTGTATTTTTCCCGAGGTGGTCTCACTAGCCGGGCTCTCACTAGCCGGCAGGGTTGGAAGACCTCTCGGGGAGGCTAGGTATTTTTCCCGAGGTGGTCTCGCTAGCCGGGCTCTCACTAGCCGGCGGGGTTGGAAGACCTCTCGGGGAGGCTATGTATTTTTCCCCCAAGGTGGTCCCGCTAGCCGGGCTCTCACTAGCCGGCAGGGATGGAGGACCTCTCGAGGAGGCTTTATGTTTTCTCTCAAAGTAGCTCCATTAGCCAGATTCCCAGCGACGCTCGTCGAATATGCAGGGTTGGATGTTTCTTTCCGAGCTCGTACCTAGCTCGAAAAGAGCGGGGATTCTGTACAACCCTGAATTCGCCGAGTGTTTTTCCGAGACCCAAGAGTCCTTTAGAACGTTGTGTGGTAACATAGGCCCAGGCAGGAAGAGTAGGGGCAGAGGGGGGCGAGCAGGGTGGGAGCCAAGCCCCTGGCTCGCCGCCAGAGCCCTTAGGGGGTGAGTCGGGAGGGGGCCCCGCCCCCTGGCTCGCCCCAGAGCCCTTAGGGGGCGAGCCGGGAGGGGGCCAAGCCCCTGGCTCGCTCCAGAGCTCTTAGGGGGCGAGCCGGGAGGGGGCCCAAGCCCCTAGCTCGCCCCAGAGCCCTTAGGGGGCGAGCCGGGAGGGGGCCCAAGCCTCTGGCTCGCCCCAGATCCCTTAGGGGGCGAGCCGGGAGGGGGCCCAAGCCACTGGCTCGCCACAGAGCCCTTAGGGTGCGAGCCGGGAGGGGGCCCAAGCCCCTGGCTCGCCCAAGAGCCCTTAGGGGGCGAGCCGGTAGGGGGGGCAAGCCCCTGGCTCGCCTAGAGCTCTTAGGGGGCGAGCCGAGAGGGGGCCAAGCCCCTGGCTCACCCCAGAGCCCTTAGGGGGCGAGCTGGGAGGGGGCCAAAGCCCCTGGCTCGCCCCAGAGCCCTTAGGGGGCGAGCCGGGAGAGGGCCAAGCCCCTGGCTCGCCCCAGAGCCCTTAGGGGGCGAGCCGGGAGGGGGCCCAAGCCCCTGGCTCTCCCCAGATCCCTTAGGGGGCGAGCCGGGAGGGGGCCCAGCCCCCTGGCTCACCCGAGAGCCCTTAGGGGACAAGCATGGAGAGGGCCCAGCCCCCTGGCTCTCCCCAGAGCCCTTAGGGGGTGAGCCGGGAGGGGGCCCAAGCCCCTGGCTCGCCCTAGAGCCCTTAGGGGGCAAGCTGGGAGGGGGCCCAGCCCCCTAGCTCGCCCTTGAGCCCTTAGGGGGCGAGCCGGGAGAGGGCCAGGCCCCTGGCTCATCCCAGATCCCTTATGGGGCGAGCCGGGAGGGGGCCCAGCCCCCTGGCTCGCCCCAGAGCCCTTAGGGGGCGAGCCGGGAGAGGGTCAGGCCCCTGGCTCGCCCCAGAGCCCTTAGGGGGCGAGCCGGGAGGGGGCCAAGCCCCTGGCTCGCCCCAACCCTTAGGGGGCGAGCCGGGAGGGGGGCCAGCCCCCTGGCTCGCCCAAGCTCCGAAGTAGGAGGCTGTCTGCGTTTAGCGTCTTAGAACAGCGGGACTTGGCTATCCGCAGCCACTTACGGGGGTATGTTGGTATTTTCAGGGACCGGTTTTTGGTTAATTGCAGCCCAACTTCAGAAATCCTATAAATATGACCAAGGGGGCATCATTTGGAGGCAAGGTCATTCTAGGCTAGCTCTCTCCCTCTCTCTCTCCCTCCCCAAGTCTCTCTAGTGGGTGAGGAGAG
Organism: Dactylorhiza incarnata; assembly: GCA_033032865.1. Classification (NCBI taxonomy): domain Eukaryota; kingdom Viridiplantae; phylum Streptophyta; class Magnoliopsida; order Asparagales; family Orchidaceae; genus Dactylorhiza; species Dactylorhiza incarnata. The sequence continues at coordinate 1,224,326 of JAWHQI010000078.1, forward strand.
CCTCCAGTGGTGCCCAAGCTTAGTAGTGGCTTGGGAGGGGAAGTTTCTAAGGGGCTTCCGGGTATGTGGCGGGACCTCCCCACCAAGCCCTTGGTCCAGTCCATAGTTCCTCAACCTTCAACATAGAGCTCTCCCTTGGGGGGAGTAAGGGTTGGTCGCCCCTCATCTCGGTGAGGGCCCCGAACTCCACAGAGGCCGAGAAATCGGTTTCAACATTCTTCTTCTTTTGTTTTCTTGATCAGATGTTTGTATTCAGTCGGAAGAAGTGCTTAGCAATCGACAATTTCTCCCTTTTATATTCTTCTGTAACTTTGCATAAAAGCCCCTTCATAAATCTTCCATAAATTGCCTAAAAGCATATTTGGAAGAACCGGCTGAATTGATTATAGTAAATGCCTTGCCATTCTTGGAACTTGCAGAATATAGAAGTAATAAAATTCTTCCTTAAACATTGTGCAACGACTATATTCTGTGCAGATGATATTATTTATTACTCCTTGATTGGTGTGCAAGATGGGCATCGTGCATTTTCCCTAGATGTCAATTTCCAAGAAAACCGGCGCATTAAATGCTGCTCTGCAACTGTCAAGACGATATTGTTCCTTCAAGATGACATCGTCTTGATCAACAAATACACTTCACGACGTTATCATCGATATCCTTTCTACTTCAGTGCTTGGCTTGATATCTCAACGAGATTACTTCTTCTAAACGACATCGTCGAGATGTTGCTTTGAATAAGACTTAGACTTGTTCTTCAAGCTGTCTGTCTTTGTTCAAGACGATATCGTCTTGATCTTTTAGACAACATCATTGAGATGTTGAATTAGACTTATTCTTTAGGCTGACTGTCTTACTTCAAGATGATATCGTCTTGATCTTCTAGATGACATGAGGTCTTCAAGCCGATGTGTGTCCATGTGAACCTTTCTTTATGAATTAAGGGGTTATATCTTTCAGCCTTTAAGGTTGAGCTTCTTCTTCAAGACGATATCGTAGAAACATCTTATTTTTATCTGCGATAAGCTTTCTTCAAGATGATGTCGTCGATATCTGAACTTAGCTTTATCCACGATAAGCTTTCTTTAAGACGATGTCATCGACATCTGTACTTAGCTTTATCCACGACAAGCTTTCTTCAACCTTCAAGACGATGTGCCTATTAAAAAATTTAGAGGTCCGAAGTGAAGTAAAAAATACGGAACACTTCAACACAATCCACAAGCGTAACAATCAATGACAATGGGAAGACAGAATAGTGCACTTGATATTCATTGTCTCTTTACAGCTCGAGACATACATGACGATACATTATTCATAAGAATCACAGAGGAGAGAAGCACAAGACACAAAAATTAGCCGCCAGCGAACTGCCAGAGCAGAGACTGCCAGACCGCTCATACAGGCAAGCCGCACGGTTATCCTTGAGTCCGCGCGAATATAGTACAAGCTGCTGCTATCAGATCGCAACCACAGACCGCTCGACTTGCTGCTTTATTTAACTACTGAGAACAACTGTCCGCACTTCTTGATCGCCCAGACCGCACGGTCTCAAGATCACAGAAGAACCTGCAAACACTTGACGAAGAACTGTTTCCTGCTGCAAGACCGCAACTCAAGAACGCCCGACAACTTAAGGCCGCCTGATCAACTGAGTCCGCTGCACTGTCCAAGAACTCCTAAACACAGTCCGCACAGACAAACCACTGCCAAACTGGTTTATTCAAAGTTGGAAAGAAAGGAGAAAGCTGACGATGACTGCTAGCCGCTAACCTGCGAACAAACAAACCGGTCAGACAACTCAAATCGCGCAACCTCAGAAAGAGACTGACACAATCAAGCCAACTTGTGTTCTTACAATTCTTGCGTTTTGATGGCTACCCCGGCATCCCAATTTATAGGCAAACGAACGGATGTCATCACCGCCCCAAGGGATACAATCACCTTCCTTATTGAAGCACACGGTCTCCAGTACCAAACTGTGTATTCTCTTATAAGACCTTATTTACTTAAAGCACAACTGTCCGAGAAAGACAGCTTGCCAAGGCAACCCGGCAGACCGCCCAGCCTCTTGTAAGAATAGACATGATCATCTTACCGACTAGGAACAGACCGCCACAACAAGCTCATGCAACCCGCAGTACGAGACCGCCCGGTCTAAACCTGAACAAGGATACTTGGGCAAAACAGGCAGACCAACCACATGCCGCCAACATCAGAGACACGCGACCACACCAGCTAGGTTCCCACACTGAGCTCGCAGATTCCAGAGGTAAACCGCAACACAGGTCACACGGTCTCTAAGAACAGACCTCCCGGACAGTCCACTTCCACTTCAAAAATTTAACACTCCCCCTTAAAGTGGGAAGTGGAAGTCAGCACAAGTAACCTCCTCAACCGTGTGAACGATTCCTTCGACAACGGCTTTTTAAATATGTCTGCGACATTTTCCTTGCTCTGCACATGATCAACCATAAGAGATCCCTCCAACACCTTCTCCCGAATGAAATGGTATTGAATCTCTATATGCTTAGTTCGCGCATGACAAACTGGATTGTTCACCAGTTTGAGGGCACTCTCATTGTCACCCCGAAGCATAGTAGGACCATGCACCTCCCTATGAATATCCTCCACAAGCCTCCTAAGCCAGACGGCTTCTTGAGCTGCCAAAGCCAAAGCTTTGTATTCTGCTTCCATTGTAGAGACAGACACAGAATCCTGCTTCTTGCTGCACCATGATATAGCTGTAGAGCCCGTCATAAATATGTATCCATAAGTCGATCTCCGATCATTTGAATCTCCTCCATAATTAGCATCCATGTATCCATGCAAGCAAAAGCCCGAGTCCTTCCCATAGAAGAGACCCAAATCCGAGGTGGTCTTGACATACTTCAAAATGTTCCTCGCCGCCATCAGATGAGGTTTTTGTGGCTCTGCCATATACTGACTCGCACGGCCAACCTCATAAGCAATATCTGTCACAACCCGCATTTTCCCAAAAATATAATACATAATATCAGAGCAAGGGAAAAATACGCGTCGTGATGTCACGCCTGCAGGAGACGACTACAGACGCTCAGGCAAACACTCTTTACGATAATTTTATAAAAGACATATATGTGATTGGATTAAAAGAGAAATTTTCATTTTAGCTTAAGACCACGTCCCTCGGTCTGGTGGATCATCTAGTCCACAAGTAGAAAACTATACATACGCAGCGGAAAATAGGTTTGTTTCTTTTAGCCTACATGAGCAAGAAAATAAACATTTCCAGAAATGATATGCACATATCTAGGTTTAGTATAGTAAGAAAGGATTTTTTTTTCTACGAATTTCAAAGTATGCGATCTTTATTTAAAAGCATGATATGCAAGAACGACATTTTTTTATATCAATAAAGTAACTACTACATCTTAGCGAAAAGGCTTCCCAGAGAGCAAATAGGTAAAGTACTCAAAGTAACAGCAAAGCAAACAGTAAGTAATCTAAACAAAAAGTCATACGGGCGTCAACAGCTGACACGAACCCGCAGGGAAGAAGGAAAAATAGCTAAAGGAGAGACAACAACTACGCAACTGCCCCTTACCTAAGAGGGGAAGGGCCTCGACAGGAACACTGAACGACGCCGCTCTAACTCCTGCAGCGGCTAAAAACCTGAACCTGAGACATTTATAAGAAAAGAATGCCTCAGCCCAAGAGGGTGCAAGAAAACCAAGGTTAGCAGTAAAAGAAATAAGAGAGTGCAGAAAGGAAAACTAAGCAGGTAAACATCTATAATCTTACAACAACCCGAGCCAGCTCAAACGAGTGCACTCGGTAAGAAGAAAAGCATGCACCAGAAGGTAATAGTCAACACAATCAAAGCCCACCACGTGTCCGCCTTTGCGGCTCAGAGGTGATGGTCATACATATACTATCATAATACACATATATAAGCATATGTGCTTAAGAACTTGAGACTGATCAGCTCGAGGGAAAAGCGTCCCCCAAAAGAAGGTACTGCGACGGTGGTATCTTCCACTAACGCCCGCAGCCCAAAACCGGGTCGTGGTCCTTTATCCACTGCCACCCAAAAACCAAATCAGGGTGGTGGTACTCTATCCACTGCCACCCAAAACTACCCACCGTGCAAGGCTTAAGACAAAGGTTCTAAATAATCAAATTAAGTTTCAATTAAGACACGGGACGTAACCCGAGATATCAGCACCATAACACCCTAAGGATAGGGTCACAAAGAAATAAACACTACTCAACGATTCATTTGAAAACACATGGTGAGTCCAAACTTGACTCTCAACGAACTTCCCGTACCAGTACGGTGAATAAGGCATGACAAGACACCACGAATGAATGCTAACCAATTACAAGGCAACTCAAGAATAGAGCATAGCTTAGTTTGACGGTCAAGGAAGAAATATAGGATCCGGGAAATTTGCCGAGCAAGACCATTTACGCTTAACTAATTAAATAAGCCCAAGAGTTAACCAACAACATAAAGACCAAGGAGAAACCCCGCATAAAACCAATAGCTAACCGGCACAAACTTCCCCGAGAGAGCAAAATCTCTAGCATATAGCCTAGGAAATTTATCTTTGCATAAACCTAAGTAAATACCTAGCCCTCAAACTTAAACCCAGAAAAATTTACGAACCGGGTAATTAACTTAAGTTTAAACCAAGAAAATTTCCTAGCGAATAGGCGCAGAGTTTCGTATATCAAGAGTATGAACTAGGAGGAAATCAAGGGAAAATAAAATGAATCAGTAGTTACCATGCTAAAATCAGGGAGGAGACAGCCACAAAGATATTATAAGGAACCTTACCCACAACCAAGAAGATCACCACAAGATGTTCCTATTAGGTAGGACCATGAGTAAAGCAGCCCCAAAATGACAGGTTAAAAATAAAATAGCCCCCAAACAGAGCTCCATAAGGCAACCCCCATAATAAAGTTTGTTAAAACAGCCCCCGAACAAAAAGCTATAAGGCAGCCCCCAACGTAATAAATCTTATATTGGATACGGGGAAATAAACTTTAACGTTTGCACTTTAAGTAATAAGCCATATAATATATTTGTTCACTTATCTAGAGAGCGAAGCGGCCAATAATTTGAAGCGGTTATAAAGCTCGAAACCGAAATAAATCTACGTAACCTCCAAGTTTAACAATTTATAACCTTGCCAAAACTTCGGGAACAACAAAAGAGATTCCTAGGATTTCAGCACCCAATTCCCTTCATATTTGAGCAGTGCATGATGGTGGTAACACAAAAAAATACATAAAAGATTAGCGAACAAGAAAATGTAATCAGGACAGAGAGAATATACTGATGGTTTATCAGCAGTTCTTAACTTCTCGACAAGTTTTCATTTCTGTTTCCTAGTACAAGAACCCAAGATGAAAATTGTTTTCATTGACCATTAAATAATATAGAAATAATATTTGAAAATAATTAACAAAAGAAAACGATAGAATGGTGATCAAATTCCACCTACAGCCGCATTATCCAAAATTAGAAGTGGAAACACGAATTTACAACATTCAATTGAACTGGGCACCCAAATTTGCTTCTTCTTTGTGAGCTAGTGAATTTCGAACATAGCTTCCTAGTAACATTTATCACTAAATCTACAAACAACCACTAAAGAGCCTGACACTTTCTCCATCTCATCACCTTGAGGATTGAGCTACAGACATGCAAAATGCTATATCGGCTATAAAGCTAAGTTACAGACATGACTTGAACAATGCAATTATAATATTTATAGTTTGCATACTAATAAATTTGTGCTTTCCTTTCTAAGAGATCAATGCAACTACCTGAACAACAAGAGCTGCCCGGTGCACAAAGCATCCCCGCACTGCGAGGGTCCGGGGAATGGTCCCACCAAGGGTGAAATGTCGGAAAACATTACCCTACCTGTTGCAAGAGGCTACATGGACACTAGCACAAACCCCAAATTGATTACCCAAGGGTTGGGAGAAACTCTCCCTGCACAACATAGGGTAAAGCCTACACGACCATCCACTGCCATGCCGAGCTCAGGCAATACGAACGAAAGAAAGGAAGAAGAAGAGCAGGGGACAAGGGGGAAGAGTTTGCTTGCCTGAAAGATCGAAGACCCGCCGATCACGACGACGAAGAGAAGCCCACGACCAGAAGAGCTCGCAACCACCGCCGATGCCGACGAGAGCTCTCCGATCTGCTACTCCGTCGAAGGCGCCAAGCTCCGGCGACCACAAAAACGCCGCCTCCGAACAGCCCCGACGTCGAAACCCTAGGCGCGGCTCACCAGCCCTCTCGACAGAAAGAAATCGGGAGAGGGGAAGGGGGGGGCGCCGGGTTCCACTCTGGTCTGAGGGGGAAAAAAGGGGGGAGGGGGGGAAGAGAAAGAAAAGAGGGGGAGGAGAAGGAAATGGGGAGAAAGGGAGAAAGAGAGGAGGGAAAGGAAAAAAAAGGAAGGGAGGGAGAGAAGAAGAAAGAGAGAAGATGGAAGAAAAAAGAAAGGGAGGTGTCATCGTCATGGTTCACTATGAACAAGATTGCATATGGCTTTCGGGAGACACTAAACACCTAAAGTGTTATGGATTTAAGCTTGTGTTTCTCTCAATAATACCAAAGAGGAGAAGAAGGTATTCAAACATCTAAAACGTTTCTTTGCAAGCAATGTGGGACAAATGCCTTCATGGATTTTAAGCTCCGCTTGGCGTGGTGCTCAAAAACACAACATCAAGTTAGACCATTAAATCTTAAAACTTATGACCAGTATTAAAATTACTCATCACCTTATCCCAAATGGGTGTGTTAAATTTTCTATTTTATGGACTCCTATTAATGAATAATTTAACTTAATAATTTGGATAAATGATATGCATATATACTTAATTTCCATTAATGCGATCTTATTATATGAGATTTTATTATCTCAATTTAATTCAAGTGGTATGCAGCCAAATTAGCCTCAATATGTAAATTTTGTTAGTTAATAAATATAAAGAGAATTTGATTGGCTCCCCTTCCTCATCCTTAAATTGAGCTTGAAGCTGATTTATGCTTTGTTTGGCACAGTTTTTTGCTCCGATGAGTTTGGACAAAAAAACCACCATCATAGAATGCATTTTTGGCAAGACAATGGTAAGAAAACCAATTCTGAGCATAAAAATGGATGATGCTCCTTAGGTGAGGTTGGACGTTCATGAACGACAGTTCATAACCACCGCATTCACAACCGTCACCATCGTGCCAAACGGAGCTTTAAAGTCCGATTAAATTTTATTGTTCATCTACTAAGATAAATTTCAATATGTCAAACACTTTATGACTGCCCTTATTACCGTACTATTTAAAAAATTATAATTATTTATTAATTAATTTATTACATCATCATCATTTGTTGAAATTAAGAGAACTTGGAACCTTTGCTTTCTAGTTTCTATGATTCAATGTTTGGTCCCTCTCTCGAAGCTGAACCTATACATTTTCTTTAGTGGTTTTATATTTTTACGTTTAAGGTTCAAGTTAGTATTCACTTCTCATGCACTTGTTCTTCATTTCGTTCGTGTAGGCTCCGTTTGGCATGACTCATTTCGTTCGTGTAGGCTCCGTTTGGCATGACTCATTTCGTTCGTGTAGGCTCCGTTTGGCAACGTTCGTCAGGGGGCAGCCACGTTCAACGAGCGGCCACATTCGGCAAGCGGCAACGTTCGACAGACGGCAAAGTTCGGCAGTTGGCAACATTTGGCAGCGACAACCTTAAGCGGCGGCAATGTTCAGCGAGCGACAACTACTTAGAGCCGTAAATCACGAAACCTAATTAAGACTAGATCTTCTAACAAATAGAACTGACAATTTTGCCTTTTCCAAGTAATACAATTCATGTCATCATGCTATGAATCTAGTAAATCTGATAATATATTTAGACATAATGTGTGCACACACATCCATAGATTTTATAGAGGTTTTGATCTACTCTCAATGACAATACATTGCATGGAGGCTAATATCTGATTCTTTCAATCACAAAAAGGCTTCTCAACCGCCCTTTTTAGGGTACCCAGATCTCGCTGCAAATGATGCATCCAGCACGCACCAAGTTCCCACCTAATTGACTTTCTATGCAGGTTTGGATCTTCTTCTTCTTCTAACTTTGCCTGCGTTAATTAAAAAATGTTATTATGGAAATTGAAGATAAGTAAACCTGAAATTTATGCTTACTTCATTCATGATTCTAGGCACTTTAAAATACAATGATGGCACCGTTTAGAAGAAGAAAATATGGTTCATATAGCAGTAACTTTACAGCAATGTTCTTCTCTATAACACAATACTGCAGCATTTAGATAAATTTCCCACGGGAGGATACGATATATTGGAGTTTATCATGGAAAAAGACGCATCATAAAGAACACTAACAGTTTTTTGTTTTTACAAAAAAACACAATACCATTTTCAGTAAAATAAATTGAAAACCAACATTATTTTGCTGGTAGATGAATAGACAACAACACCAAATTATTAACGGCTATATGGGCTCCATCACGATTTTATATATGCAATTCATCAAGTCAACAATTGAGACCTCCGGGTGGGATTTTCGAATTTGACCAATGCTTAATTCTTTCATCGTCTTCCAAATCTCCCACTCTCAATAGAGAAATAGTGATTCAAGTAACTTAATATATACCCAAATAAAAAAGAAACCTCAGAATGTGAGAGCATAATCTATAGCCCAAGTAAAAAAGAAAACATCACGTTGCAATAAATAAATGGCAACTTATTGGGCATGAGCAAAAATAAATGGAGAACCAAGGAAAAACATAGCATCAGAAAAGAAAATCAATTTAAAATCAATTTAGGAGAGTAGTTGCGGAGTAACAGATAATTAACGCAAGCATCAATTTAAAATCAATTTAGGAGAGTAGATGGGCAGTTACATTTGGCTCGAGAATAGATGGTTTAACAATCATAATATTTCGTAATGGCAGTAACTTACATAGAATGTTGAATGGCTTCATGAGCAGTGATTGCAGGCAAGAAATCATTAACGACAACCTCTTTGTTCTCATTCTTCTTGTCTGATTTGTTTTCCAGGATAGCAGAGATTAGTGGATATTAAAAAGAAATCTATCTTCTTACAACTGAAATGAGAAATATTAAGATATAATCAAAATAGTTGTTAATGCTGCAAGGGCATACAATCTTCGAAGAAGCGGCGGAGTTCATTGAGGCGATGTGGGGAGAGTTCCTTGAGATCATTCAAGTAGCGGTATTCAGGATCATCAACGCAAACTGCGATGATTTTATCATCCTTCTCACCCTGTGAAGAAAAAACAATACCGCATGAAGTTTAGAAGCCGGATGAGCAAAAGAAAGCAGCTAATTTGCACAATACCTAGTCAATCATGGGCATAAGCCCAATTGCTCTGACTCTAAGGAAGCAATCAGGAAGAACTGGTTCCTGCCTCAAAACGATATTCATCGCGAGAATTCTACCAATCACCAAAAAAAGACATAAATACAATGATAATAAGATTGAGACGGCAAACTAATTTGTATATATATCTTGAAGATTACAGCCGCATTGCAAATCATTTCACAACCAACAATGATCACGGACATATATTCCGCATAAAAAAAAATTAACAAATCAAAATCGATTATTACTTCCGTAACAAATTCATTAATATAGTTGAGAGTGAGTCTCCGACAAAAATTACTTCATTAACAAAAATAGAACAAAAAATAATTCAATAACATGGTTGATAGTGGATCTCTAACAAAAATTACTTCAGTAACAAATCAAAATCACACGCTAGCTTATCAAAACTATATGAAAGCAACATACCTGAATTTTTAGATCTTTACCAATTATGTCCAGCGTGTACTCCAAATCCTATAAACAGTGAGCCCACCTTTCCCATGGTGTACTCAAAATCACACGCTAGCTTATATAAACAGTGATATACCGACATCAGTTCTAGTTCTATCAACATAATGTGCCCACCTTTCCCTTTCTAAGTCTAAAATCCTGCAAAACTAAAAAAAAGCAATATAAAAAAGATGGCAGTCTAACATGAAATTTATCATCTTACACAAAAGCATGAGTTGTTTGTGAAGATATTGCAGTATTACATGAAATTCAAAATATCATTTTGGAGAATTTGTACTCATAATAGGAAGCATGCTAAATTTACCATCTTACACCTCTCTTATTTGGAGTTAAAAACCTAATAATTTAATCCATAAGAAGAAAATTCTGATAAAAAGCCAATGAACATATTAATCTTGGTGCTCCACCTTCAGCTGTCATTTTCCTCTACCAAGGAACACCCCCTCCATTTAAGGCCATAGATACCATAGAGCATGTTTTATCAGACGTGAAGGCAACATATCAAAATGATCAACCATATTAAAAAATAACACAACTCCTTAATTTAATTGTAGTTTTTGGCGCTATAATTATAGTTGCATCCCATAGGATACCCCAACTATTCCATCCGACAATGAAAGGTGTTGAACATTGACATTGTTGTAATCTAATAAGCGTGATAAAAAATTGTTTCATGAACTTCAGTTGATTATCATGCCTCAACTCCTAGCTATAAACAAACTTGGATGGAAACGAGGATGCAGAAGCAAAGAGTTAATCATATAAGTTGCTTCTGCATATAAGTTATTCATATAAGTTATATGATTAACTTTGCTCGTTTGGAATGCCAACTGCAAAGAGTTAATCATATATGTTATTAACTTTTTGTTTCTGCATATAAGTTGGCGTTTGGAATGCCAACTGAGGATCATCCTCGTTGACGTTTGAAAGCAAAGAGGTAATCTTTATCTTCATCATCCGCTTTGATAAAAAATTTCGATTTCGAACTCTGTCATATGCTTTAATCGACGCCGAGTTTCGAGGGCTGCTAGCTAAAAAGATATTAAAAGCATTAAATTGATAGTTTGGGTTCTCTGCCTCTGCTAGCTGCGAGAGGGGAATGAGAGAAATTATTTTAAAATTGCTTTTAGAATGTGAGAGAGGGATTTTAATGTATTAAAATGTTTTTTTCATAATATCAGTTGGATTCATAATGTATAAATGTCTTAATTTTGATTAATAGTTAATAATATGTTATTGATGTATCTAATTTGGTGTTATGTGATACATAGTTGTCGTATTTTGAAGGGGTCTTTGTTTGATTTTGAGAAATCAGTGAAATCAGGAAAAAATTGGAATGAGAAGCTGTAGAGAATAGGAGGATCAACACATGAAACCTTGTAATCACTCAGAGTAGTATAGAAACATGCTTCACTATAGAGGAAAAAAAATTCAATACTGATGAACGGGAGCGAGATGAACGGGAAATTGGAGTTAGTTGAACAAACTAAGTGAATGGAGCTGCTGAAACAGTTGGGTATTCACCATATGCCATTTTGGAGTACATGGTAGGAAACTCTCATAGTGGGCCGCATGCACAGCTGCACCACCATTTGTATTGACTATTAAAAGTAATTGTAGAATTAAGCAAAAAGATAGAAAGTAGCAAAGGAGAAACTTACCCCCTTGTGGTTGACTCGGGGGCAACATACGTGAAATTGAAGGTTTGGAACTTCTTGAACTTTCGCGATGGACTCCAACGGATACAACTTAAAGTATATATATACTAAGTTTTTTCTCCAAACCAAAGCATAAAACAAAAAGCTGCAGAATATAGGAGAAAATTTAAATTAGTTCACCAAAAAGATAAACGAAACATGATTATAGGCGCTTGTCGAATGTTGCCGCTTGCCGAACGTTGCCGCCCGCGAGAGGAATTCAAGCAAAATTTAAGGAATTCCAAATATTTTTTGCAAACATCATTGTGCTATTGCTTCCAATGGATATAAGCCATCTTAGGTTGAACCACAAAAGTTAATTCAAAGCCTTAATTTCAACTATGATAGTAGGAAATAGAGGTATCATAGTTCTTCTAATTATATGCAATTTCTGATCATATAGTAATAGTGAACTCCAAAATAAATATGACATCTCTTCCATAATTAGAGGAATATATGCAAGTAAATATGACATCTCTTCCATAATTAGAGTAATGTATGCAAGTAAAGATGACATCTCTTCCATAATTAGAGGAACGTATGCAAGTAAATTTCATCAAGAATAGGAATGCATCTGTATAGGAATTGATAATGATATAAATTCCCTTGTAGTTGCAGTTAAAATAAATAGGGCAGGAGTCGTTCAAGAGCTGAACTAAATAAAACCACTAAAGGGATAAGGCTCTTAAAGCACCAATAAGTCTTCCCGTTTTAGAACCAAATTATTTTAAGAATATCCAGAAGCTGAATTTTATTACAGTTCAAAGAGTTGCAATCTCTAGCAACAAAAGTTCAACTGGAACCATAATAACCCCTAAATCTGTATCGTTTGGTATCTAGATTTTTAAATATAATATTTTATAATATATCCACACAAATTTCAGCAGCTTAAACTTGTAAAAAACTAAAAGCAGTAGTTCACAAAGCAAAGCTCTCGTAAACATCAACAAAGAAAAAAAAATAACTACTTCTGGATAGGCAATTTCAGATTTTATTTGGCACATGAGATCAATTACTTAACGTACCTTAAGGCATCCACCAAGCTTTCTCCTTACAATTTGTCCAAGACTAAGCTAAAAAGGTGGGAATTAAAGTCAATTAGCATATGTACAGCAACAGAAAAGCAGCAGCGAAACCAAAAATAAAATAAAATGCAAGATTATGATACCTCGTATGGAGATCCATTCTCCTAGATAGCATCTGAATCGCCCCAACTTGGCACAGCAGAAGAATCCTCAGCCTGTGATTATATCACTCCCATGGAGACGGCGCTCTGTAAAACACGAGAGGTGGAGATAAAAGACCCTAGCGAGGAGGAGAGGAAGACGTCGTCGAGAGGGAATCGTGGCTCCTGTCACTGTTGTGGTCGAGCCCTAGCGAGGAGGAGGCGTCGAGAGGGAATCGCCGCTGCTGTAACGCCCCTGATTTTCGTTAATTATTGTACGTGCCCGCTGTGATGTAATTTTGGCGTAAGGGCGTTACGTCAGCTCGTCGAGTAGTGTGTTGAGCCTTAGCTTAGTTAAAGTATGTCTTGTAGATCGAGCGTGCGAGATTTCGCATCGTTTCGAGTTAAGGTAGAGATTTTGGGTGGATATCAAGATTTTAGCTTCGGGAGGCTTTAGCCCGAGTTGGGCCCGTCGGAATTGAATTCTGACTTCGCCGTTGGGTTCGTAGTGCCGTGTTTTAGTTAAGGTGCGAATTTAGTAGAAATCCGAGGTGTTTTGATCGCCCTCGCAGTTTAAGTAAATTGGGGAATTTATTTAATTAATTAAATAATAATTTAGGTTATATATAAAGCCTAAAGTCCCCTCTCCCCTATTCATCTTCTTCCTCGACCAAATCAGCCGCCGAGCGAAAGAGCGAGAGCGGAGCTTCGAGGAGTGTTCGATCGTCGATTCCTAGGGCTGTAGTAGTCAGAATCGTGTTTGGAGGCTGGATTTGGAAAGCTCTCGGCGAGATCTTCGTTCTAGCGGTAAGCTTTTCCCGTTTTATGGAATTTTTGGAGTTAGGATAGTGACCTAACCCCTTCTTTCAACCCGAAAAGTTTCAGGAATCTGTGCTCGTGTGTTTCCCTAGCCGATCCATAGCTTTCGGAGCGGAGATCTTCGAGTTTGCAAGGTTTAAGGCAAGTGGCTTCCTCCTCCTCTTTGTTTGGTTAAGTCGTGGTTTGTCTTTCTCCTGATAGATACTTGGTGAACTGTGGGCTCGTGTTTCGAGCGTCTTGTGTGATAGTTAGAAACCCTAAATTTTCTTCCCCGCGTAGTGTCAGGGCATTTCTCCCGGAAGACACCGTCGTTCCCTGAATTTTAGCCGCTGATTGGTCCTTCTCGAGAAGTCTTTGAGAGTCTCGAGAAGTTGTGTAGTCAAGTTTTCGAGAGATCCCTGGTCCTTCTCGAGAAGTCTTCATCGTTCTCGAGAAGTTGTTTTAGCCCAGCTCTCGAGACCACCGCCAGGGGCGCTGCCCCTTGGACCCCGTTAGGGGCTCTGCCCCTAAGACCCCGCCAGGGACGCGGCCCCTTGGAACCCCGCCCGGAACGCATGTGATTTCGTTGAGTTCTTGTGTTTGAATCTCATGTCCCCTCGGGTGTACTTGGATGATTGCCAGTGACCCTTCAGTTCTCCTGATCTCGAATCCCTCCCGTTTGAACCTCTTTTTACTCGTTGTGGTCTGTTAACATTTGAGTCACTCTTATGATTCATATTGATCGATGTGTACTTCGTCTTGACCCTATTTCTTAGGGCCTTCCAGTGATTATCCTTTCGGGCAGCGTCCCGTGTTTAATTAAAATTTAAGTAATAAGAACTACTGTCTTTAGCCTTACACAGTAGTTGTGTTTGGGGGACAGTGGGGGAAAATGTTATAGCCTTGCACGGTAGTCGTGTTTGGGTGGTTGGGTCTAGTGGTACCCCCACCTGGTTTTGGGCTGTGGGTAGCGGAGGTAGTTAACCGCTCCAGTATAATTTGAGCTGATCAGTCTCTTTAATTGATGAAACTAAATGAATGAACGTGTTGTTCCTCTTTTGGTATTTAGTGCACTTGATGCTTGCTGACTCTTTGTTTAGAGCTCTCTTTCGGTAAATTTGGCTTGGGTTGGTACCCCTTATGTCTTGCTTGTTTTTCTGCTAGTTTTCTGCCACTTGTAATTCCTTGCTGAGGCGTTCTTTGTTTTATTGAATGCCTCAGGTTCAGAGCCGTAGCGGCTAGTGGTGTAGCCTGAAGTTCAGAGTTTTAGTAGCTGTTCACCCCGCTGCCGCGAGGTAGTTGTTTTTAGTTACTTCTTGTGCTCAGACATACTACTTGGTGCCGATGGGTTAGTGTCTGGTTGTTGACGCCCATTGTGCCCCTTTTTATACTTTATAGTTTATTTGCCAGATTATGCCACTACTTTTAGATCTTGTGTATCTTACCCTCTGGGAATGATTTATGTTAGGTGCACTATAGTTATAAAATGGTTTTTCTTCATCCTCATTGCATTCTTTCTAACTGAAACCCTTAACTTTAAAGTCGCCTAAAGGTATTTTCTACTCTTACAGTACGCCTAGTTATGTGCATATCATTTACTTCGTGCTCCGTCGTTTGCATACATGTAGGACTTTAAGTAAACTAAATCAAGTACTTTCCGCTGCAAGTATATATACTTTCTCGGTGGACTAGTTGATCCACGAACTGAGAGACACAGTTCTTATCTCAAAACCCCTAATAAATGATTTCAAATGATGACTTATCATATAATCATGTTTGTTTAGTTAAGTAATAGGTTCCCGCCTGAGCGTCTACAGTTGTCTCCTGTATGACGTGGCATCATGACGTGTATTTTCTCTTACTCTGATATTCTTAAATTCGGAGAAAATGTGGGTTGTGACAGCTGCTGTGGTCGAGCTCTAGCGAGGAGGAGGCGTCGAGAGGGAATCGTCGCTGCTGTCGTGGAGCCCTAGCGAGGAGGAGAGGAAGACGTCGTTGCTGCCTTCGTGGAGAGGGGAGAGCAGCTGTCGTGGAGGGGGAATCGCGAACGAAAGGCTGCGGGAGGAAATGTCGAGCGGAAGGAAATCGCGAGAGGCTGCGGAAGGAATGCGAGAGGCTGGGGGGCATTTTAGGGATCGCACAAATTCAGTCAAATTAAGTTACGGGAGTGAGGCCAGACCGCCCCCCCCCCCCCCCCCCCCCCCCAAATTGGCCCAGGATGCACATTGCCAAAAATCTGAATTTGGGGGGTGCAAAATGGGACATTCCTAGGGTGTATTCTGTCAAAAAGCCCCACTTGCCCTCCAAGTGATAAATTTTGGGCGTTGCTATTAGCACCGCAGTTTTGGCTAGTCGCACCGCACTTTGTCCTAATTTTTCGCGTCATTTGGAAATACGCCTTGTACATGCATTTTTAGGAAAATTGTCCAACACGAAAGTTGTAGATTTCGACGAAATCTACAACTTTCGTGTTGGACACTTTTCCTAAAAATCCATGTACAAGGCGTATTTCCAAAAGGCGCGAAACCTATGCGTATTTCCAAAGTACGCCTTGTACATGCATTTTTTGGAAAAGTGTCCAACACGAAAGTTGTAGATCTCGTCGAAGGCTACAACTTTCGTATTGAACAATTTTCCTAAAAATGCATGTACAAGACGTATTTCTAAAAGGCGCAAAAAATTAGGGGAAAGTGCGGTGCGACTAGCCAAAACTGCGGTGCTAATAGCAGCGCCCTAAATTTTAGCCAACTGAATAAAACACTTAAAGGTTCCGTTCGTTTAGACGGAATTGGATTTCTGGAATTGGCATTGGCGATTAGAAATCCAATTCTAGTGTTCGGCGCAACGAAATTTACGAGGATATTGACTTTTATATGAAAACTTGGACTTTGAACTAAAAAATTAAATCGTCAATTCTTACCTTCACCAACGAGTTTTCCGCATAATCGAGTGTTTTTGCCCGAGTTTTTCGGCCTACGTGCGTGTTTTCCTGTCGGGAGTGGGTTTTTCCGCCGGGTGCATTTTTTTCGGTCGGGCATTCATTTTTTGCCCAAACTAGCCTTTTTCGTCCGGGCGCGCATTTTTCGGTCGGCCGTGGGTTTTTCGTCCGACCGGGCAATTTTCACACGTGCGCACGTTTGTTTTGCTCGGGCGCACTTTTTTTGCCCGGGCGCGCTTTTTTCACTCGAACGTGATTTTTTCGATCGGAAGCAAATTTTCTGGTCGGGCGCAATATATTTTGCCTGAACGCGATATTTTTTGCCGGACGCGATATTTTCTCCCGAGCGCGTTTTTGTCGCCCGTGCGCGTTTTTTTCGTCGGGCGAGATTTTTTCGCCCTGCGCAGTATTTTCCCCCCGGGCGAGATTTTTTCGCCCGTGCACGTTTTTTTTTGCCGGGCGAAAAAAATGCGACCGAGCCAAAAAAATGGGTCCGGACGAAAAAAATCGCGCCCGGGGGAAAAATCGCGCCAGGGCGAAAAAATTGCAACCAGACAAGAAAAACGTGCCCGGGCAAAAAAATGCGCCCCAATGAAAATACGTTACCGGGCGAAAAAAACGTAACCGGGCGAAAAAATGCTCCCGGGCGAAAAAAAAAACACGCCCGGGCGAAATAATCCCTCCCGGGAGAAGAAAAAATGCGCCCGGGCAAAAAAACGCAACCAGGCGAAAACAAAAGTGTCCGGGCAAAAAAATCGCGCCTGAGCGAAAAAAAAATGCGCCCCGGCGAAAAAAAACGACCGAGCAAAAGAAACGCGATCGGGCGAAAAAAACGCAACCGAGCAAAAAAATCGCGCCCAGGCGAAAAAAAACATGCCCGGGAGAAAAAAACGCGCCCGGGAGAAAAAATTGCGTCCGGGCGAAAAAATTCTGCCCGGGAGAAACCAACGCGGTCGGACAAAAAATCTAGCTTGGGCGAAAAAATCGCGCCCGGGAGATAAAATTGCGTCCGGCAAAAAAATTGCGCCCGGGCGAAATCAATGCGGTCGGGCGAAAAAATCGAGCCCGGGCGAAAAAATCGCACGGGTTTTTCGCCCGGGAGCGCATTTTACGCCCGGGCGCGGGTTTTTCGCCCGGGCGCGCGTTTTACGCCCGGGCGCGTGTTTTTCGCCCGGGCGCAGGTTTTTCGCCCGGGCGTGCGTTTTTCGCAAGGGCGCGCGTTTTTTCGCCCCAACGCGCGTTTTTCGCCCGGGAAAAAAGTGCGCACCTGGGCAAAAAAATTGCGCTTGTGCGAAAAACGCGCGTCGTAAAACATATAATGCAATTTAATGCGTTCGGCGCTAACGCCTATTTTAAGTTTTATAAAAATATTGTATAATATCAATTCCAATACCAATTCCATTATTCAGCCGAACAACTTTTGTGCCTTAATTCCAATTCTGTTGACTGAATTTAATCTTACAGCCGAACAACAAAATTGGAATTCTGTACAAAGTCAATTCATGTAGCTATTGGTTTTCGTCGAAAGCCAATTCCAGAAAGCCAATTCCGTTCAAACGAACGAACCCAAGGGTCCGTTCGGCGCGCAGGTAATGGCTTTCTGGAATTGGCTTTGGCTAGAAAACCAATATCTGCAGGAATTGGTTTTGTGCATAAAACCAATTCTGTTGTTCGGTTGCGGGATGGAATTCAGTGAACAGAATTGGAATTGATATCTGTAAGTTGTTCGGCTGCACAATGGAATTAGTTTTCTGAAATTGAAATTTTTAAAATTCAAATTTTTAAAAGCGCGAGCTCGGGTGAAAAGCGCGCGCCCGGGCAAAAAGCTCGCGTCCGGGTGAAAAGCGCACGCCCGGGCAAAAAACGGGCGCCCAAGCTAAATTATCGCGGCGGGGCGAAAAAATCGCGCACGGGCAAAAAAAAATGAGCCCAGCCGAAATAAATGCGCCTGGGCGAAAAAATCGCGCCCGGGTGAAAAAATTGCGCCCGACCGAAAAAAGTGCGCCCGGCCAAAATAAAACGTGCACGGGAGAAATAAAACCCGCCCGGGCAAAATAAACGCGCCCTTGCGAAAAAATCGCGCCCGGGCGAAAATATGCGCCCGGGTGAAATAAACGCGCCAGGACGAAAAATCACGCCCGGGCGAAAAAATTCCTACCCGGACGAAAAAATCGCTCTCGTGCGAAAAAATCGCGCCCGGGCGAAAAAATCGCGCCGGGACGAATAAATTGAGCCCGGGCGAAAAAATCGCGCCCTGGCGAAAAAATCGAGCCCCAGGCGAAAAAATTGCGCCCGGGCGAAAAAATCGCGCCCGGGTGAAAAAATCACGCCCGGGCAAAAATATCACGCCCGGCCGAAACGTGCCCGGGAGAAATAAAACGCGCCTGGGAAAAATTAACGCGCCCGGGCAAAAATATGCGCCCTGGTGAAATTAACGCGCCCTGACGAAAAAATCGCGCCCCGGGCAAAAAAATCTCGCACTGGCGAAAAAATCGCGCCCGACCGAAATAAACGCGCCCGGGCGAAAAAATCGCGCCCGAGCGAAAATATGCGCCCGTGTGAAAAACGCCCGCCTGGGAGAAAAATGAACGTCCGGTCGAAAAGCACGCGCCCGACCGAAAAACTCATGCCCGATTGAAAAACACACCCTACAGGAAAACGCACACTCGGGCGAAAAACCCGCGCGTAGGTCGAAAAACTCGTGCGTAAACATTTGATTATGCGGAAAACCTATGGGCGGAGGTAAGAATTGCTATTTGATTTTTTAGTTCATAGTAAAAGCCATGAGTTTTCACATGAAAGTCAATATCCGCTTAAATTTCGTTGCGCCGAACACTAGAATTGGATTTCTAATCTCCAATGCCAATTCCAGAAAGTCAATTCCGTCCAAACGAACGGGCACTAATAGAAATGAAGGGGAAGAGCGCACGTGGAGCCCAAGTCTCACTTATAAAAAATTGTAAAATGTATAATAATAATAATAATAATAATAATAATAATAATAAAAAGGTAAAGTCGAGAGGATGAATGTTTGGCCAAAATTGGTTCAAAACTAGCTCAAAAGGGTAAGTTTAAGGGTCAACCGTTAAGCCACAGAGCCTTAAACAGAACCTTTTAAAACCAACTTTGAGCCATGGATCGGACTGATTATGTTTTATGTATTTTAATCCTCAAGACAACTGATAATAAGATGTAACTTTAGTCTAAAAAGTCAACGAAAGTCGACACAAAAAAGAACTGATAACACGAATTTTAAAGACAAAAAGTAGGATGAATATAGTAGGCAAGTAGAATTTTATACTTCCCGCACAACTACTGAAAACACTGAACCAAGCGACACTTGGAAACTGGAGCAGCAGCACAAACTATCTCCCGCAACATCCTCAAACCAGCACTGAAGTATCAAAAATCATCAGGCCCTTGAGCAGACAAACTACACACTGATCTCTTCGGCAAAACCCGCCCTTTGGCAAAGCTTTTGCATTCCACGAAATCATAAAATATACGCACACATACACACGCGCCCGCACGAAGCAAACAGGCGGCACGATCAAATGTACAAGAACGCCGTCACCTTGCCCGACATGCGGCCACAGCACCGGGAGAAGAACATTTGGCGGCGGGAATAGACCGGCAGCCCATGCCCGTGGCCACGAGCCTTTTGTGCATGCGGTGGTCCGGCATGAAATTCACACTGTTGCTCTCTTGGAGGGGGCCCAAGGTGTCGACCACGTCGCTCATGAGAGGCCTCGCCTTCGGGTTTGGGCTCAGGCAGTAGTATGCGAGGCTGCAAGCCTTCTGCGCCGCTCGCATCGAGTACTGCCCCTCGAGCTTGGGATCGACGATCTGGAGCAGCTTCCTCTTGTCGTTGAGCTTGGGATGCGCCCAGTCGACGAGGCTCTGCTCCTTGCCAGGACGAGTTTTATCTATCGATTTCCGACCGCTCAAGAGCTCGAGAAGAACAACTCCGAAGCTGTAGACATCGCTCCTCGCAGTCAGATGACCTGTTAGGACATGATTACTTTTGATCAGTAGTTGAATTAGGAAGGAAAACCTATGATTAACTCGGTAATTACTCTCTCGCTTACCAAAACTTCGTAGGCTCCCTATATTGCTTTCGACTTATAGAATGTCTAGATTTCGATCTCGATTTGAGCCAGGTATGGCTAGTTTAATTTGATTCAACCAAAGAATCGCTCCGATTTGGATCGATTTCTCTTTCAAGTCATTTGTAATCCAGCATGCATACATACTCCTGGGAGTTTGCATGATTACAGGTTGCACCCCTCCTGGGGGGTTAAAAATATGGCTGAAAATGATAAAATCGGCCAAATATTTTATGATATTTCAATTTTATGATATTTCAATTTTATCATTATATATATAGATATATAGATAGATAGATACTAAAAATGTATAAGGGAAAAACACAATTTGGTGAAACATTCATCTTTCCAATTTCCAATTTTACCCCTTTTATGAGTTGGCTTAATTTGTGCTTTTTATTTTATTTTAAAAAGTATGTCCTTATCTTTTGAATTCTTATTAAGTTTTGTATTTGACAAGACAATTTTACAGGAATTATGGACAGGTGTACTATCGTGCCAGGGCACGGGGGAACCCCATGCACGACTTAGTATATTCATTCATGCAATCAATACAAATCCAATACGAGCATAGCTTGGAACGTTCGCTTCGAGATTTATTAGAACGGAAAGCCAATTCAAGATTCAATCTATCTTCACATGGTAAAATCTATGAAGATTGAGACAGGATGGTTGAGTGAATTTGAGAGGAAGACTGAGGATGGTGAATGAAATATGGGCTAATTGTTTTTCTTGAATATGAAAACAGGCAGAGAAACACAGATAAAACAGCTCAAAGGTCCTGTTTGTCTGTGTCTGGTTCCATAGAGGCATGATAACTATGACTTAGAGCTTGATCCATTTTTAAGTATCTCTTAATCAATCTGCTCCAAGACGATGGCAGATTAAATTAATTTGATCCCTCGAAATCAACCTATCATATTCGCGTATTCGTAATAAACATGATTAATAATTAAAGAAAAATATTTTATAAACTAAATAAACTAAAGCTCGACTCAAGTTGATCACACTCAACTCGATACATACTTCACTCACAAAATGTTAATCTCTAAGTTCAAGTTGAGGCCGGTTTAAGCTCAGACCCAGCTAGATCCCCCAGGATCCAAATAAATATTGAAGAAGTGAAACTTCCAGCTCAACTTTTACTAAGAGAGCTGGTTGACATTACTGAGGAACTGGCCATGAGACTAAGAGAGCTGGTTGACATTACTGAAGAACTGGTGGCCATGAGCTGGAAATGCTGATAGAAAAGCTTGAAAACTGAATTGATTATAAACAAGAGACCATTTTCGTTGACACTCATTCTACCCTGAATGCCACGAAGCGAGCAATTCCATCCGTGAGAGCTAAGAAGACGCAGGAATCGGAGATAAAGCTCCATTTTCGAGGCCAATCACACACCCACTATCCGAAAACATTGAATGCTAGCGCTACTCCGCATCTCCGCCAAATGGCCCCTTGCTAGAATGAGCGGAGCTTGAAGGGATCCCAAACAGAGTGTGAATTAAACACGAGAAAACAAAAAAGGAGATCATACCAGTCATGACATATTCTGGAGCAGCATATCCATAAGTTCCCATAACCCGTGTCGAGACATGGCTCTCATCGCCCTGTGGCCCTGCTTTAGCAAGCCCAAAATCAGATAACTTGGCAGTATAATCCTGGAAAAGTGAAGAAAGAATGTTAAGAGAGGCAACTAGAAATTTCTTGTGAAAAAATATGATAAAATAAAAGATTGGTGCTTAACAGAGTCCAATAAGATATTTGAGGTCTTAAAATCCCGATAAATGACTGGTTTTTCTGCATTGTGAAGGAAGGCAAGTCCTCTGGCGGCACCAAGTGCAATCATCATCCTCGTAGCCCAGCATAATGGAGCAGTTGTCTCTGAAAACAAAAGGCAAAGTTGACCACGAGTATTACTACAATTATGGAGAATTTAATGATAAAATCCACGACTTCTGTAATTAGATCAACTATATTTTTTGGCGTTGTAGCACAAAGTAACCGACAACCAAATTGAATTCAGGGGAAATGAGAATGTTTAGATATTTGCGCAGATAAACTAGGAAAAGTTAAATACTAGCCCTATAGATTTAATTCCAGATTGTACAACACATTTCTTGTATATATCTTTCCTCCTTATATATCCCTTAAAGGGATGAATAAAAACCGGAACTCTCTTATAATACTTATTCACATCTCTAACATGGTATCAAAGCAAGGTTATTAATCGATGAAATCACACGCACACGGGACTTCTCAAGCTCCTGCACATCTCTTATACGAAACGATCTCGTCGACTCTACCTTAGTCTCTCGTAGAAAAGACATTGCCTAGGGGTGCTCACAGACCTCGCTAATCTCATCACCTGAAGATCACGTAGACTCACTAATTTCATCACATGCTTCCGATGTTGATGACGCTTGCTCCTATTCTCAATTTTGCACTGCTGAAGACGTCTGCTCATGTTCTCGGTATTGATCATTGTCAAAGACAATTGAGGAATCACGTACTCTTGAGCTTGCAAAAGACACCCCCTCGGCCCTCGCAGACGACCTTGGAGTTATTGATCATGATCATTGCTCGTGTTCTCACTGACTCTCGGTCAAATGACTCGTTGATTCTCCTCAAGCCTTTATTCTCACTCGGGAGTTCTCAATCTCGATCATTGGTCTTGTCACAAACTCTTTTTAACGACTCAACCCTGACAATATCATAAGTAATATCTGTTTTGGTTCATCCCAGTAAATACTGAACTGAACCGCATGTTTTGCCCTTCCCCATAGGTGGCCTACGAGAACTCAAAATGTCATTCATCAAGGACTACTCCCACCGGAGCACGCTTAACTATGGAGTTTCCAACTCAACTCCACTACTTGCTCTAAAAAGGCACCTCTAATATATAGGTCCAGATTATGACTTAAACCCAACAACTTCCCTCCAATTCCGATGTGAGATTCGACTCATTCATGCACCTCCTTTCACCTATGAGCATGTCATCCTAGAAGTCTGTCAGGAGCTGCTTTGTATGGGCTTCACTGCCCTCAAAGCACTCTCATCGGATTCAGGATGTCAAGGGCCCAACAACTTCAGCATGGTTCGTCCTCGGACATCGTACTGCAGGAGGTCTGGTTCTAATGATGTGAGATTCGATTCATTCATGCACATTTCACCTAGAAGCTTGTCATCCTAGAAGCCTTCAAGGGGCTGCTTTGTCTGGGTTTTACTGCACCTAAGCACTCCTCGCCCTCATCGGCATGCCATCATCGGATTCAGAATGTTACAGGCCCACCATCGTCCGCATAGTTCATCCCTGAACCATACATCCTACTATAGGAGGACTGGCTCTGATACCATTTGTAACGACCTATATCTCACAATATCAGAAATATTGTCCGCTTTGGTTCATCTCAACCCATATTGAGTTGAACCACACGGTTTTGCCCTTATTCATAGGTAGCCTACGAGCACTTCCCAGGAGGTCACTCATCCCAGGACTACTCCCATCAAAATACGCTTAAGAATGGAGTTTAGAACTCAAACTCTACCACCTGCTCTGTTAATGAGCTTCTAATATTTATTGTCCAAATTATTGTTTAATCTCAATAACTTTCCCTTCAATTCTGATGTGAAATTCGATTCATTCTTACACCTTTCACCTAGGAGACTGTGATCCTAGGAGTTTACCAGGAGCTGCTTTGTCGGGACATTACACTCTTGATCAGAGAACTCGTTAATTCTCGCCAAATCACTTTCTCGTTGAAGATTTCGATCTCGCTAATCTTTGTTAAAGTCGAACTCGATCTCACTGATTCTCGTAGAGCGCCTTTTTTTGCCAATTCTCAATGCAAATGATCCACAAAGACTCAATCTCGCTATTTCTTGATATTGAAACTCTTACGTGGTAGCCTCTCGCCCCGCCACAACTACGTTTTAAAATTACGGCTGACATCATCGAGTCTCATCACTATGTGATCTTGGAGGGTCTCAACTACTGCACTTCGGCCCTTGCAATTAAGGGTCGGCTTGATTTAGTTCCATTATCTATGAGCTCTTATTTATTAATAATTTATTTGTATTTTATTAGATAGGTTTTCGGCACTGAACGGCCGAAGCAGTAGGAGTGGTAGCTCGTGCAGCTTTCCAATTCAGCTTCCCGACTCCCTAATCCCTCGAAAATCAAAATAGTGATTATCGCAATTCAGCTTTCCAACTTCAATTTTATATTGCATTCAATTCAGCTTTCTAGTGTGGCCTTGCTTGCTCTCGAATTCAACAATTAATGAGCATGCTCCAAATAACTAGTGAAGGAGATCGACAATGGACTACGAGTCACCAGTCGGCGGGGCCCACATTCGTGTATTCATGCAGGAGGTGTTGATCGGATCGGCGATCTGAGACCGTAAGCGCGTCCGGATCGTCGTTTTATTATTTTTGAGTATTTTCTTTTATTTGGACGTGTATTTAGTGTTTCAGGACATCAGGCGTAACGGTCAATCATAGTCATTCACGCCTGGTGTTTCCCTCACTCGTTATAAATAGGGGTGGATGCTTCATTTATTTTCATTGCTTGTATTGTGAGAGAATCCAGACTGGTAATTATTCGCGGTGCGATGCTGCGATGCTCGGGGGTGCGATGTCCCGATTAATTTCAATTATCTTTTCATTTCTATCCACTGTTTCCGTGATCTGATGATCCCCTGTCGCAGAACCACCTCTATTTCCCCCTCTATACCACGATCTCCATCGAACAGAAGGTGAAAACCGCCCGCTCCCTGCTTAAGTCCTTCTTTCCCAACGGAAGATCGACGCTCCAGTCGCATTGTCTCCCCCCCCCTATGTCATTAAGCATCTCCCAGCACCCCCTCCCATCATGTTCATCTCCTCCTTCCTCAACAAAAGGAACGAATCTTGCAGCCGCAATTTTCTCCAACTGCTGTAAACGCCTCCCGTGAATTTCTCGCAGTGCATCTCCGTCTTCCTCACCTTCAGACCACCACTCCCAGACATCCCTTTCCCAGAGCTGTCGTTCTTCCTATTCTCCTCAACACATGTAACCACCGCCCCAGGTACTTGTTGAATCCACCATCCCTTCAAGATCCCGTCTCAAGCAAAAAGTTTGACAACCTATCCCGTTCCAGTCTCCATTCCACCACTTGTCTCCTTATCGTGACCCAGCAACACATCTCCTGCCCGTTGTTTTCCCATTACAGCAGCAGTATTTCCTCTAAGTCAAAACCCGCAACAGCCATCTGTTTCCAATCCCAGTAACTCAACGTTGCTGTCACTGCTGGATATCGTTGTTTGTATCATCGTATTGTGATTTATTTACTTCATTATTGAGTATTGGGAAAACATTTCATACGTGTTTGGGTATTTTGATTCATGAGTGTAATTCTTCTTTATTGTCTTTTGTTCTATAAAGCCTAATCGTGGAAATTGT
Organism: Dactylorhiza incarnata; assembly: GCA_033032865.1. NCBI lineage: Eukaryota > Viridiplantae > Streptophyta > Magnoliopsida > Asparagales > Orchidaceae > Dactylorhiza > Dactylorhiza incarnata. The sequence goes on from JAWHQI010000078.1 coordinate 1,250,363, forward strand.
AGTAAAAGTATTTAGCGTGGTTTGCTTGTACACCGGAAAATTATAATTCATCTTGTGTAAATTTGATTCGCTTATAAAATCATCATTGGAAAGTTTTACTTTCGGATTAAATGAAAACTGCCCATGCATCATTTTTGTTAAAGTCGTTGAGTTCGTCTTCATTTACACTAAGAATTACAATAGCGTCGGCACACCCAAGTTACACAGCCTACCATACGCATCAAATTTGGTATCAGAGCCCAGGTTAGGGCCACATGCATGTTACATAGTGGTAGGTCTTACCGTCAATCCACGTCTGACCCGAACCTTACCGACGAGAGAGCCATCAACTCCAATTCTGAAATGACACCTGCGGAATTTCAACGATTGATGATAGATCGACTCGATCAATTGACTGCACTATATGGCGATCTTCGCACCGGCATTGGCGTCATTGAGGATCAGTGAGAGCATTCCACTTCCCAAAGCAGAGAAAACTCACCCACTCCGCCTGATGTTCCCTCTGAGGAAGAACGGGTTTCCCTCCCTCCACAAGACGTGTGCGTTAGGAATCAACCACCACGAGAGCATGCTCCGCTTCAAGAGCCTACCCCACACCGGAAACGATGCCTCGATCATGTTCGAGACTGTCAGCCTGCACTTGTTCACCACAATGTCCGGGTACTCATGATAGATCCCAGGACTGTTATGACTACAGGCAGGATGATTACTTCGACGAATATCCTGAGCCACGCCAAGCACCACACGCTGAGGACGATATTACCTGTCGCATACCCATTAATGCCCCACCTTTGATGGTCAGCTTGACCCGAAGACTTTTAGTGATTGGCTTCAGGAGATGGACCACTATTTCGAGTGGTATAATATGAGCGACGAGCGTTGCGTTAGATTTGCGAAAATGAAGCTGGTCGGTCCAGCCAAGATTTTCTGGATCAGCCTAGAGAGGTCTCTACATCGAGATGGATACCGTCCTACTATCCTTTGCGAAGACATGAAACGCCGATTGAGAGAAAAATACCTTCCCCCTCCTATCAGGATCAGTTGTTAGATCAGTTTTTTGCGTTGCGCCAGGGAACGCTATCCGTAGCGGAGTACATGTCTCGATTTAATGAACTAGCAGTGATGAGTGATCTACGAGAGGAGATTAGTGCCACCGCATCCCGATTCTGTACTGGATTGAGATCGGAGTGACGTATAGAGCTTATTCCCTACCGGTTAGAGACGGTAGAGCAAGTTTATCAGATGACCCTCGAGTATGAGCAGTACTTGCGAGTCGCTGGTATCCGTCAGATTTCCACCAGGTCAGACGGATCCACATTTAGGAGGCCACCATCGGTCACTACCACCCTTGCAGGACCCTCTCGTGTTCCCACGGACATGAAGGGCAAGGTTGTCACCACCGGACCATCCACAACCTCCAGGTCGGGGAATATCCAGTGTTATCGTTGCTCGGGTAGGCGCCATGTGGCGGACCAATGCCCTACGAGAAGTCTGCTAGTTGAAGAAGCGAACCCAGTGTTGATGATGAGGAGATCGCCGATGAGGAAATTGTAGCCACCGTCGAGGACGGTTAGGAGAGCGATGTTGAGCGCTCCCTAGAGTTAGGCATTATACGACGTCTCCTTTACACCCCACTTATTGATGAGGACTGTCATTGTACGACGATCTTTTATACCTATTTTCCCAGAGCAGGCAGTCCCTGCAAACTAGTCATTGATAGCGGGAGTTGCGTGAACATTGTAGCCCAGCGAGCATTAGAGAGGATGCAGGTGACCCCTGAGCCTCATCCACATCCTTATCGAGTCATTTGGGTCGATAAGACGGTTAAACATATCCAGAGGTGCCTAGTTCCAATCACTCTCGCTTCGTTTGGGGATCGTGTTTGGTGTGACGACATCCCTATGGATGTCGCCCACATTCTATTAGGGAGGCCCCGACTCTACGATCGTGATGTCACGTGTTTCGGTCACTCGAACGCGTATGTACGAGTTCATCTAGGCCGCTGCACATCTTGTGTCACAGCGAGTTTATGAGAGAGAGTATCAGCGTCGGTATATTTTACGTAGTGGCATGGCTTCTGAGAGCACTATAGAGATTTCTAAGCCATGAGATTTCTGAGCCACCGCCTAAGGTCCGACGATTTCTAGATGATTATGGTGATCTTACCCCAGATGAGCTACACGATGAGTTACCTTCGTTACGAGACATTCAACATACCATAGATTTGACATCGGGAGCTTCACTCCCCAACTCACCACATTATCGGATGAATCCAGATGAGCATGTTGAGCTCAAGAGATACGTAGGCGAGTTGTTGAAGAAACAGTTCATACGTGAGAGTCTGAGCCCATGCGCCGTCCCTGCCCTACTCACTGATGAGTCTGATGTATATAGAGTTTTATAGACTCATCCGGGCTAGTTTTCACTCTTATGCACTGCACTTTCAAGCCTTAATCGCTTGTATTTCACTTGTACACACTTTCACTATAAGTGCACTGTTTAGGCCCGCGGTGGTGTGCAATTGCGCGCTATATTGTTGGGGGTAAGCACATGGTGCTCCCCATTCTTTTTCTGGTGTTTGACTTGTGTTGGAGGTGTATTCCCAGCTTGTGATTTTGATGTGCAGGTGGGGTAGCTCTCCTATGTTGCCCAGATTTCATATCTGCAGAAATTGCACGGTCGTGCGTTTACTTGACGCACGATCGGTGCGACCATGCATTTCCTTGACGCACGATCGGTGCGACCGTGCGTTTCCTACAGTTCTCCAGGATAGTGATCTACCCCCTGCTCGTGCGTTTTGTTCACACACGGGCAGTTTTGCCCGTGCGTGAGTAAAATCGCACGAGCTCCTCTTTTTGTCCAAATATTTTATGAAATTATCGCCCGTGCGTTTTATTCACGCACGGTTAGATTCAACTGTGCGCTAAGTAAACGCACGATCTGTCTGTTTTGCCTGGTTTTTAGTGATCTGACTTGAACAGTGCATTTTGTTCCCGCACGCGCCGTTTTGCCTGTGCGTGATAAAAATCGCAAGGTCTGTTGTTGCACCAGGCTGGGTGATTTATGCGAGCTAAAAATTGCACAATCCACGCACGGTCGTGCGTTCGACCGTGCGTGCCATTTTTCTGATTGTTTCCTATTTAAGCCGCAAATTTCGTCTTATTTCGGATCCATCTTCTTCTTCCTCCATTTTCGCTGCAGAAGGTGCTCCGCCTCCGTTTTTCTTCCGTCTTCCATGAGGGCTTTGCCCTAGGCCGCCTCCATCATCCAAAAGCTTCCAAGGAGAGGATTCTAGCACTAAGCACATTATCAAGGAAGGAGATCCTCGCATTTGACGTGACCGGATACTATACCAGAAAAGTCGGGCATATTAGGAGGTGGTGACAGCCCTCTCGTACCCTGGATGTAGTTGATGATCAAGGATAGGACACGGATTGACAACCCGACAGCTTTACCTTCTATCTACAGCAAGCCTTTGGATTCGGTTGTATCTTACGCCTCTTTCTCCTCTTGATTTGATATTTGTAGGCTAGATTATCTATATTTTGATGATGTGCACAATAAACTTTGATTTGTAATGTTTATTTCAATTTGGCCAGGTTGAAATTGTTTAGTTTATATGTGTGTATGAGGTGCGCCACCAAATCCGCCATCACCCTCCACTCCACTACGCAAGCCTACTTTTCCACTACGTGAGCCTACTCTTCCATTCTGCAAGCCTTCTCTTCCACTCCGCTTGACTACTCTTCCATTCCGCTTGACTACTCGTCCATTCGCCGAGCGAAACAGTGTATAGTGTCCTGCGTAATCCCCCACATTGCGAAACGGTGTTGGCGACCCGCATTGTTAATTTAGGTTATTTTATTTTATTTTCCACAAACCAATTCGAGCCTTCCGCAACCCATCCGATCTAAAGGACTTCAATCTCAAGTCCTTCCTCTATTGATAACTCGACCTTACTGTGTTCCTTGTGAGATCGATACTCGGGGATTCGCTCCTCGTTTTATATTACTTAAACGATCGATGCACTTGCCGTTTCGTATCGCTGTCTCGCTCCCGCCTATAGCGGCGTGCTAGATTTGCGCATCAAGTTTTTGGCGCCGCTGCCGGGGAACACGGTCGTGTGAGTTTCTGGAAATAGAGACGAGAGATAAAGTTCTTTTCCATTTGTTTATCGCATTTGTTTTAATTTAGTGCTTGTAAATTCGTTATTTATTTTTTTAAGTATTTCAAAAATCAGGTTTCCGCCGATTTTAATTTTACTTCGTACATATTGAGTTCATTTTCTGCTTATGTTATTTGTGAATCCGTCTTTGCACCAATATGTATTCTTATCAACAATGTAAATGGTGCGGAGCTTTTAATCATTCCAGTGATGATTGTCGTTTAGGAAGTCATAATTATAATATGTATGGTTCCTCGTATGGAGTATCTGGATCTTCATACAATGAACCTACATATTATAATTATGCGTCCTCATTGTGAGCATTGCCTTCACCTGGTGGTTTGGCCTTTCCATGGTCGAAACCTACCGGGAAGCGCTGCTTGTGTTGTCAGAGTTTTGATCATGCGTTAAAGGACTGTCAGAAATGGAAATTGCAACTAGACGAGGATGATGAGCCAGCTCTTGTCACCATTCCACCATTTCCTTATCACAATACTCCTTCTATCGTTGATGACATATATGTCACGCCACCGTATCTTTATGGGAGCATAGCGGATGTGTCTACTAGCGTTGTCATTGATCACTACGATGATGTCTTGGAGTTTTCTTCCTCTATGGTGCCATCTCTGCCCGTGGATTCAATATCAGGATATTTCTGCACTCCTATCGGACTCTATCTTGAGCCATATTTCTACTCAGATATTTCTTGTATTAGTATGCATGTATCTTTTGTTCTTATTGCCGAATTTCTAGATGTGCAGGATGAGCCTATGGAGCCCGAAGATGTGTTGAGTTGCACTGAGGAGGACGTTTTCCTTAGTGATGAGGTTTCTACCTCATCACCGGAGGAAAAGGTCCAACTCATCACCGAAGCTCCTAGCTGCTCATATTTTTCCTGCAGTGATTTTATTGCAACCGGCAATTATCCTTCTGTGAAACCTGATGGGAGTGAGACCGGGACCACTCCCCCTTTTTCTGATTATTTATGTTTTTCTTCCATTTTATTTCCTAACCCCCCCCCCCCCCCCCCCCCCCCCCCCCACCCTTCTCTATCTGAGCCTGAGCAGGTGGACGTATCACAGATGCTTCAGAAGGATATTGAGCACCATGCTCAAGACGATGAGGTGAGCATCCTCTTATGTGAGGAGGTTTGTTCCTCCTCCGTAATGGAAGCTCCACCCATTGCCTTTTACTCCTGCAGCCCCTCTGTTAATGATGTCACCTTGCTATGCAAGGACACATATTTTGGTGAGATGAGTGAGGATTCCTCCTCTTCTTACATTCTCTTCCCTCTACCTGTGAGAAGCAGGTATGATTATTTAGGTAGAGGGGTAGTTGTTCTATCGACGTATCGGTACCCGCTACCGACACAGGTATTAGGCCAGTTACCTGTGCATTTCTCTTTTCATACCCCCATTAGCTAGAACCTTCTATGTTACCGATATCAGGGAGGAGGACCCACCATGGCAGGTATACACGCGAAGGGGACGCAGCACGCAGGAGGCGGACGAGCCGTCTGGGGCGTGAGGGACCGGACCATGAATTTAAGCATTAGCGGTGTGCGGTTATCAAGTTCAGCTTTATTTTAATTTTGCTTGTTTTAGCCCTCACTATATGAGGAGAACTTTGGGTTGCTTTTGTTATCTTTGGATCAATCAAGTTATTGGGGGCTGCTCCCTCTTTTCTCTCAACCCTAACTTCCCTCTCTCTTCCCCTATCTCTTTCCCTCGCTCTCCATCGCCGCCGGCACCCGCACGGCTTCCGCGGGTATCGCTACCGCCCCCTCTACCGTCCGGCGATATCGGGTATCGCTAACGCCCCCCTACCGTTCGGCGATACCGGGTAGGTATCAATTTGGTCCGACCTCGTCGTTCCGCCCGCCCTAGCGCCGCCGGTCTTCCGCGCTTGTCGCCGTCTGACGCCATGGCTCCCAACACCCGCCAGAACGCCCAGGACAACCTCGAGGAAGCCGACGCCACCCGCAGTCGCCTCGACCGCCAGGACGACCGTCTCGATGCCTTCAAGTCCACCATCGACGCCCTTGCCGCCGAGCAGGCCCTCATCCTCAGTCGCCTCGACGCCCTCTCGCCGCTGCCGCACTCCTCCGTTCCGTCCGGATCGGCGACCTCCAACGACACCGCCTTCATCCTCGGGATGCCGCCGCCGATCTACACTACCACCCCTGCTGTCGCTGTAACCCCCGCCGGACGCCCACACCTCGTTCTCGACATTCCATCCTTCTCGGGGGTGGATCCGTTGGGTTGGATTGCTCGGGCGGAGCAATTATTCGACCTCAACAACACACCGCCGGCGGACAAAGTGAGCACGGCTGTGGTCGGGTTGGACGGTTCCGCGCTTCATTGGGCGCGTTGGCTCCGCCAAGTTCAGCCACTCATCTCCTGGAATGAGTTCAAGCAAGACATGATCAGTCGCTACGACTCCCGTTACACCGGCTCCGCCGTGGAGCGCCTTTGCACGGCCCGCCAAACATCTTCAGTCGACAGCTACATTGATGAATTCATCGCCCTCGTCACACAGGTCCCGGGCCTTCCGCCCGACCATTATTTGGGGTTCTTTCTTCAAGGCCTACTGCCCAATATTCGGTCCCGGATTCGGACGCATCACCCTCAGACGGTCTCTGAAGCCTTGGAATTGGCTCGTGCGGTTGAAGCGGACCTCGACACCCGCCCATGGCCTGTCGGTGGCCATCCTAATCCCCGCCCTCCTGCTCATCGGGACGTGCACCCTCGGCCGCCGCCGGCGGGCGGCCCCCGTCCGCCACGCACAGACAACCCTCACCGCCTCTCCAACAATGATTACAACAACCTCCGTCGCAAAGGCCTATGTTTCCGCTGTCGCCAGCCATACTCGCCTCAGCACGTCTGTTCCGTCAAGGAATTCCACGCGATTATTGGGGACGGCGACTCCGACAACCCCGAGCATGGAGGCGGCGACTTCTAAATCCGGATGGATACTGCTCCAGTGGAGGAGGAGGAGGCGCCCCTCAATGTACTGGACCTTCCCTTCTACTCCGTCGGGGGACTCACCGGTCCCCAAACGATGAAACTCGCTGGAGACATTCGGGGCCGCCCCGTCATCATCATGATTGATAGTGGAGCAAGTCATAACTTCATTTCGGCAACAGTGGCACGCGAGCTCGACCTCCTAATTACTCCCTCGCCCTCCTTCTCGGTGTGCTTGGGAGACGGCCGCCGCCGGCCAATGCTGGGTCAATGTCCGGACGTCTCTCTCTCTGTGGGGTCGGGTATCTTCACAGCGGACTTCTATATGTTTGACCTTGGGGGCATTGACGCGATCTTGGGCGTCGCGTGGCTCCAGACATTGGGGGACGTCCGCGTGATTTGGGCCAACCGCACGATGGTGTTTCAGCATCAGGGCCAACCCTGTCGCTTGGTGGGCGACTCGTCCCTCCTGCGGTCACCGATTTCATGCCGAGCCCTCAACCGCATCACGGACGTGGACTTCTCCGCGTGGCTTTGGGCGGTGGAGCCAACCCCACCGGACCGCGCTGCCGTAACACCCGCGGTCCAACTACTCCTGGACGAGTTTGCGGACATCTTCGCACCGACGCACGGCCTTCCACCAGCAAGACCAACCGACCACGCTATCGTACTTCAGCCGGGAGCGGCCGCGGTCTCGGTTCGACCGTATCGTTACGGCCATGCGCAGAAAGATGAAATGGAGAAATTGGTACAGGACATGTTATTAGGCGGCCTCATTCGCCCAAGTGCCAGCCCTTTTTCCAGCCCGGTCCTCCTCGTCCGCAAGAAGGACGGAAGTTGGCGATTCTGCGTGGATTACCGGGAGCTCAACAAAGTCACCATTCCGGATAAATATCCCATCCCGGTGATTCAAGAACTCCTCGATGAGCTTCACGGCACCGCCTACTTCACTAAACTGGATCTCAGGGCCGGCTACCACCAAATCCGGGTTCGTCCCGAGGACGTCCCGAAGACTGCGTTTCGGACACACGACAGGCACTTTGAGTTTTTAGTCATGTCGTTCGGCCTCACCTATGCGCCGACCACATTTCAAGCCACCATGAACGATATTTTCCGGCCGGTCCTTCGTAAGCATGTTCTCGTTTTTTTTGATGATATTTTTGTTGGACATGTGTGTCACATCCCTTTGTTTGAGAATAACAAATCCCATATTGTATTTGATATTGCTTGTCGTGTGTTTATAGTGTGCAGGAACTATAGGTGCAATACTCCACTGGTAGAAAGCAGCTTGGAACAACCTTTTGAAAGGAGGAGCGCTACCGCCAGCGCTATCGCTAGCGCCAGCGCTACCGCTACCGCCAGCACTACCGCCGGGCGCTATCTCGAGTTCGTGCACGCGACGGTTTCGCAACCGCTACCGCTACCGCTACCGCCAGCGCTATCTCCCGCTACCGCCAGCGCTATAGCTACCGCCAGGCGCTATCTCCAGTTCGTGCACAACGCCACGCCGCCGACGGTTTCGCAACCGCTCCACACGAACGCTACCGTCGGCTCTAACCACTACCGCAGGCGCTAGCTCCAAGTTCTATAAAATGGTGGGCTCTCTCTCGTTTTGGTCAGAGATTCCAGAGAGGTTGCTTGTGCCACAACTCCAGTGCTGTTATGCTGCCGAAGATGGATCTCCCACGAAAAGCTTAAGGAGAATTCTGGAGGACTACGTCACGCTACATTCGAAGGACGATCGCTTCTACCTCGCTCATACTACAGCGATCCTTCATCCTCATCTTCAGAAATCTCATATAGGGAGTTTTACTATTGTTATCTTTATTTTCATTCCATACTTTCTTTGTAACCGTTTAGTTAATTCGCCTTGTGTTGGCGACTAGGTCTGGGTAGGACTTAGGGGGAAATTCGTCTTGTGTTGGCGACTAGGTCTAGGTGATTAGATCTAGGGGGTGCTCGAGACCATATCCGGGGAAGGATTGGCTAGAGCGGCTTGAGGCCTTATCCGGGGAAGGATAGGCTAAAGCCAACCGGTTCGTGGGGATGAGTCGGTATAGAAAAGGAAAAATTATTTACATATGTACGCCTCCGATTTCTAGCGATATTGAAATCAATTTTTGTAAACACCTTTTTATATAAATACAATCATGTCTCTATTTGTGTTATCTTGATTTCTCTCCTTTGGCGTTATCTTTAATATATTGGTTACAAAGCTTTAAATTCAAATCACTTTAACTAAATTGTTTATTTTCAATCTCTTAATCATAAAACAATTTAGTACTTATTTCTAAAGATGAAAATTATAATATTCTCACAAATTAGCTAAATTGTTATTTTGCCTTTCTCATATTATAAAACAATTTAGTAATTTCCATAGAATTATAAAAAGATTTTTTATTCTCTTATTCACCCCCCCCCCCCTCTAAGGGCGCCATAAGATCCAACAAGTGGTATCAGAGGTAGGTTTTTCCAAACGGTTTAAAAACCAGGAATAATGGCGTCTCATGATCTCGCTTCTACTAATAGGGGAAATTTTCTTATAAATGAAAAATCTTTAGCACCACCTTTATTTGAAGGGAAAAATTATAATGAGTGGAAATTTCTAATGGAAAAATTTCTTAAATCTTTGGATATGGAAGTATGGAATATTACAATTAAAATACCCCCAAGTATTTTAAATAAAAATGAAATGTTTTTAAATGCCAAATCTATGAATAGTCTATATTGTGCATTAGATCAAAATATTTTCAAACTTATTTATACACTTCCTACTGCTTATGAAGTTTGGAAATTTCTTGAGAATACTTATAGTCTTCCTTCTACAGATGATGAACACGAGGAATTTCTTATGGATCCAAGAGAAGAAATCGATGAGGACTTATGCTTGGAGGAAGAAGAATACAACATCACAATATTGGACTCATTTATTGGCAACACATCAAGCAAAAGAGAAGACGGAAACAATTGCAAGGTAAGAAAATCAAAAACTTCTCTTTTTGTAATGAATTCTATTTCTACATCTCGTATGCTTAAAATTGCTAAACGTAAAATTTTAAAATTAAAAATTGTTAATTCCAAATTACGTTTAGAAAATAAATTTTTAAAAGCAAAAGATAACGTATAATCAAATATTGATGTGTTAAATTCTCTTTCATGCTCTTTAGTTGAAATTCCTATTCCTTGTCTTAATTGCAATTTATTAAAAGAAAAATTCAAGGAAATTGAAAAAGGGCTCTTAATTTCTAAAAGGCATAATGAAAAATTGTTAATTGAAAATGATGTTTTATCTTGTAAGTTAATACAATTAAAATCTTTTGTTGAAAAATTTCAAATGTCATCTAATGAATCTCATCATAAGATTTTGAATAACAAGAATAAATTAACTTACAAAATCATTTCTAAAAAGGATCATTTTCATACATCAACTCAAAAGGAGTTAAGTTTCAAGAAGAATTATGACCCTCACAAAATTCTTAAGAGTCACTATTATAAGTCTCAATATATTTTCAATCATGACTCAAACTTAAAAACTCCTTTTCATGAAAATCAAAATATAAAATATTATCTTTTATATTATAAGAGTATGTCTATAAGAAAGAGTGGAAATGAAAATCATCAAAATAATGATCAATCTTCTAAAACATATTGTAATCCACTTTTTCAACAATCACTTCTAAAGAAAGACAATCACTCTTATAAAATTTTAATCAATCCATATAATAAAAATCATTATGATTATCAAAATCAAGCTATTTTGAAAAATAATTTAAATAAACATAAACCTCCAATGAATTATTTTTCAAACAATTCACATAATCATTATATGGATTTAAGTAATAAACAATCAATGTATGAATGGAGACCCATAAAGAAAAATGGCATATCAACATTAATTAAAAAGGCTCATTCATCATTATCTTCTCAAAAGCCATCACGACATATTTGGGTGCCCAAAGGAACCATTACACATGGTCAACTTTGGATACCTAAATCTCTTATCATTTAGTATCTTTCATTTGCATGAAGTAGAAATAATTAAAAATGAAATATCAATACTCTACTTCATGATGTGCTTTATTTCTTTTTCTTTTGTTTGTTTTTGTATTTATTGATCCAAAATGCTTATGGTCCCTCTATATTTTATGAAATATGACTTTCACATATTAAGCTTAATGTTTATCAAATCAAATTGAATTAAAATTGAACATAAAGTCATATGATTTTAAAAGAGACCTACCGATCATTTTTTTTGTTATATATATCCTTTTAAATCCTTTACTCTTAATTGTCTTGAATTATCATTAGAAATTGAATATTGAAATTATTATCAAGACAAGTGAAACTATTTTAAAGATTGGATTTAAATGGTTTATTTAAGGGCTTAAACTAAAAATTAAATGCGTAACGTTTTTGATTCCTTTCTATTTGTTGCATTTGATAGCCCTTATAATGAAAAATATTATCAAATAAAATCGAAAACAAACATTCATCTAAACGCATGTTTCAATCTTTCAAAAATGTGAGTTTTAAATCAAAACTTCAAAAGCCATATCTTTTGATCCGCTCGCCTGATTTTCGCGTTTAATATATTTTCGGAAAGAGCACAAAAATCTCCATCCAACGACGAACTAGGCTTGCCTATTTGAGTTCGTTTGGTGTTGTCAATTTGCCCAATTTTAACTCCGTTTTAAAAAGCTATCTTAGTTTGCTTGATTCGGAAATTTCTGTGTCTATGGATTTTATTTTCATCACATGCTATCCTAAGTATAATTGTTTCATATATTAATTTAGATATTATGTGTGTGATGTGTGTCACCATTGTTTGCATGTAACTTAGACCTTAGAATCATCTTGTATCATTAAGATCAAATCAAAAGTTTAATCATTTCATTCTAGGTCTAAAGAAAATTAATTTGAAAACTTCTCATATTACATGCAACATAATCTCCATTAATCCCATGTAATAACATTGCATTCAAACTCATCATCATAGCATTGCTTCTTGGTCTATGCTTATATATTTATGCTGGGTAGAACACTTACAATGTTATTCAACTTTCATGATAACTATGTGATTTTGAAATTATAATAGAATACCAAAATTCCAACAAACACATAGTTTATGGATTAATCATTAGTATATATATCATGAAACTATATATCATCATGGAAAACCAAAGATCAATAAATCTAATTATCCAATGCAATTTTATTATAAATTTCAAAATGTTATATATGTGATCTTTGTCTTTGATATGATTACATGATCATCAATTTCTAGAACTAAAAATCAAACATGCTTATTCAAAAGAAAATCACCAAATCATATTATCATAAGTCTACAAGGAATAGAAATCACATACATCATGATGATCTAACATATATTCTATGCAAAATTCTCTATAATCATAAATCATAATTCATATTCTATCAAGAAAAATCTCAAAAACAAATTGGAATTATGAATTTTATGATAAAGATATGAATATTGTTTTCTTTACATTAGTTGGTGTATGAATATGCGTTGCTATTGATTGCACATATATATATATTCTAGAATCAATTGTGTAATAATAAGAATAAATTAAAATCATCACTTTATTCTAGATCTATAATTTGAAACTCTAGTTTGGAATACATGCAATATAAATGTTAAACTTATGACATGACATTAAACCCAAAACTCATCATACTAGCATTACCATTTATCTCATATTAGTAATTGCGCTAGTTATCTCATTTCGTCATCTCATAAGAATAGAAAAACTATGCGGCTTTATAACTCTTCACAAAAACCCATAGTTTATATATCAACCCATAGATTTAAAAAGCATAGGTTGTCCAAAAGATTATTCACCTATGACTTCATATCTCACAATAGCGAGGGCGTAGGGTTGTATGCATTAGAGACCTAACCTCTAAGTCATGTCTTGTCCTTAACCGGGGAGGGTTCCAGTGGGGTCTTGCGAGGCACTGGGGGGAAAGAGTGCTAGGTTGAGTGTTCTCTAGTGTGTGCATATGGGACTAACACCACAACCTACGGCATGTGTGCAGCTCCTCATGCCCATCCGTCACTTAGTACGGGGCTAGGGAGTAGACATTTAGTCGGGGTAGTCTTTAATCTTAGGACGTACTTATATTACTCTTTGCATGATCTTTTTTTACTTATCACTTAAATCATGCATATTTTTGGGTTGTTTAATAAAAAATGTCATCTTGTGTCTTCATAGTTTATATCTTCATGTTTAAATGGTTTTGTAAAACACAAGAATTTGAAAAGCCAAAGTTTCATGCAAATTTGATCCACCTAGAGATCTCCAAAAATTCTGAAATTTCAGCATGGAACTACTTTAAGGACACTTAATCAATATTTAAAATCAAAAATTTAAAATTCTCAAAAAATCGAGTACTGTTTCCCGCGCTAGCACTAACGACGGCGCTAGCGTGAGTGTGTGATTTTTCTGAATTTTAAAATTTCTAAAAATCCATAAAAATATGTTGGTTCATATTTTCTACTTATTTGTTGTGTTTCTGACTTTTGTTATTTTTGTTTTATTTATATTATGAAAAATCAACTACAAAAGATCAAAATTCAAAAATACAAAAAAAAAATTTGTTATTTGTGTTTTAATCATATTATGAAAAATCAACTACAAAAGTTCAAAATTAAAAATATACAAAAATATGTTTTTCTTCATATTATGAAAAATCTACTACAAAAATTCAAAATTCAAAACTTACAAAAATATGTTCTTGTAATTTTCTGTTTTTATTTGATTTAAAAATGATAAAACCAAAAAAAAAACTGAATGATCTTTATTGTCAATATCAAGCATGTATGAATTCTATTATTTAGAATTATTTACAATGTTAAACCTTATTTCTTCAAATTACTATGAACATTGTTTTGCTTATCATGCTTTGATATATCTATTTAAAGTGCATCAATTGTATTGAAAAATGTGTAGAACCAAGCTTAGCATGCCTCTAAGTATGAGTAAATGTTTTATGATTGATTATGATACATTTCACTCACTTATTTTGGTAATCAACATGTGTGTCTAAATCTAAAAATGCTTGTTTGTGTATTGTATTTGTACAATGAATTAAAACTTGCATAAGTTTATTGCCTACACTACATTTGAATTGCACTTATGACATTTAGAAAAGTGGTTAAGTTAAAATTTTTGGTTTGCAAAACAAGTGTATTCGGAGAATGTTGTCTCACAAATGTGACCAAAAATTATATGTGTAGACAAATATAACTCCACCAAGCACTACTTGAACCTCCTGATAAGTCTTCATAAGCATTGTGAGGTTGAGCACCTTGGAAAGAATAGTAAAGTTAATTGTGCAAACCTTGGTTATTACACCACTTTGTTAAAAACTATGTGCATTAAAAAGTATGTGAAAGTAATTTACTTGTGTTTTATTGTGCATTTTACTTTACATATGTCTTGTATTTTGGTGATTTAAATCAATTGTTAACATTGCCCAAAATACACTCATGTGCACATCATTATCTTTCATAACACTTCTTCTCATGAGTATTGGATTCTAATGCTTTATCTATACTACTCTCTATATAAGAAATGCACTAGATAACCTAGCATGATCTCTACAATGTTTCGGTATTTCTTGAACTTAGAATTAAGTAACATTGTAGTATAATCTCTCTTTGATATGTTCATATCATGCTTGGTATTTTTATGAAAAAAACTTTGAGATTTCAAAAATCTTAAAACATCTTTCAAATTTGAACTAAAACTCATATTTCTACTTATGATTTTCATGCTTACAAAAAGATGTTTATTATAATCTTCCGCTTGCTTACAACTCTTATCTTTATATTTGAAATCTCGTATATATGCTATGCTTAAACTCTTTATCATTATTTATATTTCGAAAAGCTCGATCATGACATATTAATGCCTCCTTACTACCCTCATCCCACCTTCTTTTGATAATACCAAAAGGGGGAGATTAATTGAAGAAATCTATATAGAAGAAATATAGAAGATTAAGGGGAGAATAAATTCATGAAATCTATCATTTATGGGGAGTAACACATAAATTGCATTTATGTAGGGGGAGTAACACATAAATTGCATTTATGTAGGGGGAGCATTAAGATAGGGGGAGTATGCACATTATCATGCATATCATTTACTATAGTTGCACTTTTATCTTGCTTATCTTATCAATAAACATTATTGCTGATTTCTTGCTTAGAGGATTTGTTATTATCAAAAGGGGGAGATTGTTGGACATGTGTGTCACATCCCTTTGTTTGAGAATAACAAATCTCATATTGTATTTGATATTGCTTGTCGTGTGTTTATAGTGTGCAGGAACTATAGGTGCAATACTCCACTGGTAGAAAACAGCTTGGAACAACCTTTTGAAAGGAGGAGCGCTACCGCCAGCGCTATCGCTAGCGCCAGCGCTACCGCCAGCACTACCGCCGGGCGCTATCTCGAATTCGTGCACGTGACGGTTTCGCAACCGCTACCGCTACCGCTACCGCCAGCGCTATCTCCCGCTACCGCCAGCGCTATAGCTACCGCCAGGCGCTATCTCCAGTTCGTGCACAGCGCCACGCCGCCGACGGTTTCGCAACCGCTCCACACGAACGCTACCGCCGGCGCTAACCACTACCGCAGGCGCTAGCTCCAAGTTCTATAAAATGGTGGGCTCTCTCTTGTTTTGGTCAGAGATTCCAGAGAGGTTGCTTGTGCCACAACTCTAGTGATGTTATGCTGCCGAAGATGGATCTCCCACGAAAAGCTTAAGGAGAATTCTGGAGGAGGACTACGTCACGCTACATTCGAAGGACGATCGCTTCTACCTCGCTCATACTACAGCGATCCTTCATCCTCATCTTCAGAAATCTCATATAGGGAGTTTTACTATTGTTATCTTTATTTTCATTCCGTACTTTCTTTGTAACCGTTTAGTTAATTCGCCTTGTGTTGGCGACTAGGTCTGGGTAGGACTTAGGGGGAAATTCGCCTTGTGTTGGCGACTAGGTCTAGGTGATTAGATCTAGGGGGTGCTCGAGGCCATATCCGGGGAAGGATTGACTAGAGCGGCTTGAGGCCTTATCCGGGGAAGGATAGGCTAAAGTCAACCGGTTTGTGGGGATACGAGTCGGTATAGAAAAGGAAAAATTATTTACATATGTACGCCTCCGATTTCTAGCGATATTGAAATCAATTTTTGTAAACACCTTTTTATATAAATACAACCATGTCTCTATTTGTGTTTACTTGATTTCTCTCCTTTGGCGTTATCTTTAATATATTGGTTACAAAGCTTTAAATTCAAATCACTTTAACTAAATTGTTTATTTTCAATCTCTTAATCATAAAACAATTTAGTACTTATTTCTAAAGATGAAAATTATGATATTCTCACAAATTAGCTAAATTGTTATTTTGTCTTTCTCATATTATAAAACAATTTAGTAATTTTCATAGAATTATAAAAAGATTTTTTATTCCCTTATTCACCCCCCCCCCCCCTCTAAGGGCGCCGTAAGATCCAACAATTTTGGTATTCAGTCGTTCATGGCAGGATCACCTACGGCACCTTCGAGAGACCTTCCTGACACTCCGTCGGCACAGCCTCATGGTCAACCACAAAAAATGCTCCTTCGGCGTCACCAAAGTGAGCTACCTCGGCCATACCATATCGGCCGACGGCGTGGCCATGGAGGAAGAGAAAGTTCAAGCGGTTCTCAAATAGCCTACGCCCTCGTCCCTTCGGGACGTCCGCGCATTTCTGGGCTTGACCAATTACTACCGGAGGTTCATCCAGAACTACGGCGGATTGGCGCGCCCTCTCACCCAATTGTTGAAGCTATCGGAGGAGGGTCCCTTCTCTTGGCCGCCAGCGGCCATGGCCGCGTTCGCCGCTCTTCAGGCGGCCCTCGTTCAGGGGCCGGTTTTAGCAATGCCAGATTTCCAGAAGCCGTTTGTGGTGGAATGCGACGCGTCCGGGATGGGCGTGGGGGCGGTCCTGATGCAGACCGGACGGCCGATTGCCTACTACAACCGCGCCTTCTCGGCCACGGTGCGGAGCCGGTCGGCCTACGAGAACGAACTTATGGAGCTGGTCCTAGCAGTTCAGCACTGGCGGCCGTACCTCTTGGGTCGGCACTTTGTGGTTCGGACGGACCATCACAGCCTTCGCTATCTACTACAGCAAAAGATAGCGACACCGGCGCAGCAACTATGGGTGGCCAAGTTACTGGGTTATGACTTCACCATAGAATTCCGTCCCGGCAAGACAAATCGAGCAGCGGACGCACTGTCCCGGCACCCCCAGGCACCCGAACTCACGGCCCTGTCACGACCAGTGTGGGACGACGCCGCCACCATTCAGCGGGAGGTGGAACAGGACCCGCACCTGGCGGCCATTCGGACGGCCCTCCTCGCCAACCCGGCCGCTCATCCTCCGTACTCCATTATCGGCGGCCGTCTGTTTCATCGGGGACGCCTGGTGATTTCTGCCACCTCCACCTGCATACCGCGCCTCTTGGACGAGTTTCATTTTACCCCCTCCGGGGGTCATGTGGGTGCCTTTCGTACGTACCGACGCCTGGCGGCCTCTCTCTACTGGCCGCATATGCTACAACAGGTGAAAGCATACGTGGCGGCCTGTTTGCCCTGTCAAAAAGCTAAATACGAAGCCATGTTCCCGAGCGGCCTGTTGCAGCCCCTTCCGATTCCGGAGCGGATCTGGGAGGATATTGCTATGGACTTCATCACGCGGCTGCCCCGTTCTAATGGTTTTGACTGCGTATTGGTGGTCGTGGACCGCCTCACGAAGTATGCACACTTCGTTCCTCTCCGACATCCGTATACGGCAGCGACAGTCGCCGACAGCTTCATCGCCGACATCGTCCGATTGCATGGTTTTCCACGTTCCATTGTCAGTGACCGTGACCCCCTCTTCCTCAGCAGCTTTTGGACATCACTATTTCGGCTGCAAGGGACACGCCTCCGTATGAGTACAGCTTATCATCCCCAGTCGGACGGCCAATCGGAAGTGCTGAACCGATGCCTCGAGACGTACCTTCGTTGTTTCATCGGCGAGCGGCCGGGCACTTGGGCCAAATGGCTATGTTGGGCGGAATATTCCTACAACACGACATATCATCATGCGGCAAACACGTCTCCATTCGAAACGGTTTACGGCCGACCACCTCCGTCAGTGATCCGTCATTTTCCAGGCGAGTGCCCCGTGGCGAGTTTGGCCGACCATCTCCACGACCGGGATATCATCCTCGACAGCTTAAAGCACCATCTCCGTCGCGCCCAAGCAAAAATGTTATCATTTGCAAATCGAAAACGCCGGGACTTGTCGTTCCAAGTAGGCGAAAAGGTCTTCCTCAAACTTCACCCCTACCGCCAGTTGACCATCGCACGCAGGCCGTGTCCGAAGTTGGCACCCCGCTTCTATGGGCCGTTCGAGATTATCAGCCGCATTGGGGCCGTGGCGTACCGGCTCCGCCTGCCTATCAATAGCCGCATTCACTCCGTGTTTCATGTTTCCCAGCTCCGGCGGGTCGTCGGCGACCACCCCGTCGTGGACCACATTCCGGCCGGCCTCGACTACTCCGGCTCCGAGCCGTTATACCCAGAAGCTGTTCTCGGCCGACGACACCACCGCCCGGGCGACACCACTCACGAGGAGATTCAGGTGGCTTGGCGCAACCGGCCGTCCACCGCAACCACGTGGCTTCTGCGGGACGAGTTTCGTCGGCAGTTTTCCGACTATTGCCTTGAGGACAAGGCCAATTTCCCAGATGGCGGTATTGTTACCGATATCAGGGCGGAGGACCCACCATGGCAGGTATACACGCGAAGGGGACGCAGCACGCAGGAGGCGGACGAGCCGTCCGGGGCGTGAGGGACCGGACCAAGAATTTAAGCATTAGCGGTGTGCGGTTATCAAGTTCAGCTTTATTTTAATTTTGCTTGTTTTAGCCCTCACTATATGAGGAGAACTTTGGGTTGCTTTTGTTATCTTTGGATCAATCAAGTTATTGGGGGCTGCTCCCTCTTTTCTCTCAACCATAACTTCCCTCTCTCTTCCCCTATCTCTTTCCCTCGCTCTCCATCGACGCTGGCACCCGCACGGCTTCCGCGGGTATCGCTACCGCCCCCTCTACCGTCCGGCGATATCGGGTATCGCTAACGCCCCCCCCCCCTACCGTTCAGCGATACCGGGTAGGTGTCATTCTACTTGTTTAATAAGTCGTGCTGGGAAGACAGAAAACCCAGTACCTATATGTGAGTAGTAGTGATTATTTAAACTTTATTTGTAGTTTTACTTATTTCCTATTGTTCATTGATTGAAGTTTTTCGTTTTATTTTGAAAAAGTTTTACGCGCGTCGCGCGCCCTGCGAAAAATTTAGTAGAGCATTCTCTGGTTTTCTGTCATTTTGTTGTTCCATTTTGTCGTTCTGCCGCTAGTGATCTCTTTCCCGGAAAAAAATGTGTAGTTTGGCTGAAATTGCAAAACGCACAGTCGGATTCGCCCGTGCGCGAGTAAATCGCACGATCGTGCGATTTTTAATTCTATAAAAGGTGGCATCTTCTTCCCCGAATCGCACGTTGGCCCTAAATCCGCCCGACTGTGCGTTTCGCGATTTCCGCCCAGTCTCTCTTCTCCGGCGATTTCCTTTTATCTCCTCCACCGTTTCTTCTTCCATTCTCCTTCTCCTTCCTCCTTGAGCACTTGTGTGAAGCATCATGGGCATCAAAAAGGTCGTGAGCCGGCTTTTCTGAGGTGGGGGTTCGTCCTCTTCAAGGGCGGATGGTGTTACGGCCGAGGAAATGCTGCAATTTGGGAGGCCAGAGTATATCGAGAGGTATAATTTGCTGCGCAGAAGAACTTTCTTGATTACAGCTTGCCCTTTCTTCTGGCGCTTGAAACCATACGCTTAGGTGCGGCGGTGGAAGGGCTACTCGACGTGGGTTCATGGAGAAACCAATTCTCCATTGAGGAGTTTGGGTACCGTGAACTCACACATTAGTTCCTCACCACATTCCGCATTTTTGAGGCTATGGATGAGAGAACCGGTGAGTCTACGTCGGTTTCCTTCCGGATGCGCGACCGTACCCATACGTGTGGTATTGGCACATTGGCGGGTCTCGCTGGGATTTACACCCACGGAGAGCTCGTGGAGATGGACGTTTGCAACCGTCCTTACGAGTTCCCTGATGGAGCATCTCCTAGCGAGTTCTGGCAGTCTATTACGGGAAGGAACCAGCCGTATGAGGCGCGCGCAGCGAAATCTACCAATATCATCTCCCCCACGCTTCGTTACGTTCAGCATTTGATTGGGCATAGCAACAATGCCCGAGCCATGAGCCAGAACGTAACGGGCTGGCAGGATCTTCTCTACCTTTACAGCATGCATCGACATATGCCCTGCACCTCGGGCGAGTTCTAGCCCAATATCTTTTACACCAGGCCACTTATCTTCCTCTGAAGTCTATTGGAGGGTTGCACTTCATCACCCGAATCGCCAAGGGTCTGGGCATTTGGGAGTCGCTGCCTCCAATGGATGTCGTCTCCAGAGGGTCTTTTATCACTTTGGCCATGATGACTTCTTTTAAGCTGATTCAGAAGGTGAGGGAGGGAGAGAATTGGGAATATCGGATCCGTGAGGTCGGAGGGAGGAATACCGATCTTGATGACGCTGCTGAAGCTAGTTCCTCGACTGGACTAGTAGGTCGATTCCCGATGTATCCCTCTCTGTTGCTCCTGCTCCCCAGTGGCAAGCCCCTCGGCAAAGTATTGAGCAGCAGTTTCGGGAATTCTACGAGCGATTTGTACGCATGGAGGATGATATGACCATGCAGTATGAATTATCTTCTCGGATTGGGGCGCAGTTGGGTGTTGAGCCTCCTACTGCTCCTGCTCTAGCATCTACTTCAAGAACTCGGCGGATGCGCACTCCTACTCCGGATTTCCCTCCACAGTCTCCTCAGTGACTGCTCTGCTCATTCTCTTCCAGGGATTCTTTTTGCTAGTTTCAGTTAGTTGATAGCATTTGTTTCTTTTTATTGTTTTCGATTATTCTTGATGTTGTATTGACATTATTCTGTTGGGGCTTCGTCCCCAGGGTGTGTGTTGTGAACAATTTTCTTATTACCCTTTTTCTACTCTGTTTGGCTATTTTGCATTGTATTAATTGAATCATATTTCAGTATTTGTGCAGTGTAGTTTAATTTTGGTGTTGTAGTAGTTTTGTTTTCATATTTTGTGTTGTTTGGAGCCTCTTTCTGTAGGTGGCGCGGGCAATCTAACTGTAATCTTGTTATGAGGCGGTGATCGACGGTCTTGACTTATTGCAACCTTCTGATATGCTCATTTCTGAGCATGGGGTAACCTCCCTCCTAGCATCCATTTTAATCTCTAATGTTATATGTTGTGTTTCTTGGATTAAGTATGGGGAGAGCTGATTATCGTTACCTACTGTGCACGCGCATATCGCATTGCATATTAGAAATATTTTATTTCAATTATATTATTTGTTCATCTTCACCGCACACCACAACACCCATTTGAGCGTGCACTTACTCATAGGCGTGTCATGAGTTCAACTCGTCTCTTTTGTATGATTTGGAAAATTTCTTTGCTGGCTTAGGATTGTGAGGCATGCTCGCACACATAGGAAAGATTCCGCGCATATTTCTCAGCAGCGGCGCATTGTTGAGGCCGCGTCTCAAACCCACAATCATCCCCCTTGATAAGGAGTTTTCAAACCACTCCTCATCACCAATTGATCGTGAGTTTACTATCACGCCGACGCCCAACAGTTCCACCTCCACCTCCACCTCCACAGCCCTCTCCCTCCTCCCCATCACGTCGACGCCGGCCTCCCTAGCCACCACAGGTAGTTTTCCCTCTTACATCCCTCTTCTAGTCCATTTCTAGCCCGCCAACAACGGCCTAGTCCATTCTACCTCTTTCAACAGCCACTGCAAGCCTCTTCACCACATCCCTAACCCCAAGAATTTGCGGTCGACCCTCCCGAGTCATCTCCCTAATACATCCAGTCCCCTCCACCCATTTATCCCCCTCAGATAACAACTCTCTCAAAGCATTCTCACTTCCAGAGAGCCACGACTTCCACCAAATCTTCCTCTCCACCAACGACATTGATTACTCGATGAGTTTTGCATTTTAGTTTCATTTCCTTACATTGTACAGGTATTCTCAATTATTGTCAGTAACATTTTACGCAATTAGTTTGACTATTGTATTTCATTGTAGTTGAGCAACACTTATTCGTCTACATATAATTTTATGTGCACTCACTTAATTGCAATTATTATTTGCTTACATACATTGATAACTTTGTGATCAATTGTGTTATTAGTGCAATGCTTTAAAACTAGCATTGTTTAATTAACTGCGCGTCAGAACAAACTGCATGATTGAAGTGTTGGATTTCCATTAGGGTTAGGGTTTATGTCGTAAGCCTCTTGTTCATTGGATTGTGTTTGGATTGCGTGCATGTACTCGCATCCTCATTTTAGAGTTGGTCATAGGTCCAATGCATTTGTTCGTAATTGTTTGCATTGCATAGGGTTAGGGCATCAAGTGCCCGTCCCGTGTAGATTCGTCCTACATCACCTTTCCTCCTTATTAAGGTTTAGCTTGAGCAAGGCTCCCCTCTTCATATCTCCTCTCCTTCGATTGAGCACGACTCTCACCTCTATCCCACCCTTAGGACCCCTAGGTCAAGAGGAATCAAAGGAATCTCCTCCGAGACTTCAAACTCTCACGACAGCGCACCCGATCCCAATCACCAAACCACAATAACTTGGTATCAGAGCCAACTCCTTCCGCTCTCATCGGAACAACCTTCTCCAGTCACCTCCTCCAAACACAGCTCTGACAGGACACTCTGTCGCCGTCCTCGCATGATGCACAACTTCCCCGACGCCCGATACTCACTCCAGCTATCCATAAGCCACCGGAACTCCAATCCCAGTAAGTTGACAGACCCATACTCTCGAAGGGCTTCCCATCCCTCCTACAAAGCTTCCCTGCTTTTTCCAATCTATACCTAATGTCTAAGTGCCCACCACTCTGAATCAGGCATTCTATACCTCGACCTCCACTTCCACCACCTCGTACAGCTCCTAAGATAGTTTAATGTTCATGGACGAGGGTGGACTTACTCTCGCTCGGATCACGGAGCCATTCTAAAAGATGATGGCAGACCAAGCAGCCCGTGAGGCTTAGAAGCAAGCTGTCAATCGTTGCATCTGAGGTCCTAATTGCTCACATCGATAGCATGTGTCTGCCACCACATGCGGGACATCACCTGACAACGATCCAATCAGGGCAGAATGCATTACCCTGTGCACTTCGATGCCCACGGAAGTCAACCGAAAGGAGACAGTTTCTCGCGTTTTGTGAAGATATTCATTCCTCTATTGAATGCCAAGAGAAACCCCGAGTCTAGCTCTCCTGCTGCGACCACTTCTTCACCAACCAACACGCAATTAAAGGATTGGACAGGGTTGGCATCATTCCACCTCAAGGGCTCAATGTAGTTGTAGTAAGTCCAACTTGAGAAGGAAACACACAACTTGAATTGGGTAGCCTTCAAACACTATTGCAAATTGTGCTTTGGGCCACCACTCCGCGGCAACCTATTGGGCGAATCATCTCCCTCAAACAAGCGGTCCCGTGAATGATCACATGGAGAATTTTCAAATGCTACCGGCTCATGTTCCCTCTGTCCTACCAGAGCACTAAGCACATATTTTCACCGCCAGCTTGGAAGTTCGTTGGAGTCTCTGCATCAAATTAGAAGAATCGCGAGATCTCACACTCCCATGAAGTTTTCCAACCTCTACGAGAAGTGTCTCCTCATGGGCAATCTGTATGGCAGCGACACGGAAGGAACGGGGGGCAATTGGAAGGACATTTCTTCTTAACACACTAGTAACTTCTCAATCAAGAGCAAGGATTTTAGTAGTATCCCCGTCTACAAGCGTTTATTGAGAGTAAAACTAGTAAAACAACACGTCCAAGGGCACCGTTTCAATTACGACGAGTCATATACAGTAGGGCACAAGTGTAAACGAAACTTTGGCTAGAATTTGATGATTCATTGGACGATCACAAGGATGCAAAGACGGTGGAGGACCTGAACCCTTTACCTACTCAATCTTCAGGATAAGCTTGATCTGCAAGGGGAAGGTGATGTTACGGGTCCACAACGGAGGTGACGACATGTGACATGGTAACCTGTCTTTATTTCTCGCACAATATTTTTTTATTCGTACACACTATTGACTCACAAATCATATAGCCGCCTGGGTGAGGGGGAGTAATTGTAATATTTTGAAAATCTCTCTCATTACTTAGAGTGAGCAAGGGCGTACGAAATCCAAGCAAGAACTAATCATCATATCTCCTCTTAGTTCCTCTCCTCCCTAAATTAGGATTTGGGTTGAGCAAGGCTTCCCTTATCTTCTCCCTCTCCTTCAGTTGAGCACAGGTCCCACCTCTATCCCACCATTAAGAACTAGATCCAAGAAGGATCAAAGAAGTTTCAATTTTGACTTCACCATCTCGCAGTCGCGCACCAGATCCCAATTGATGGACAGTAACAGACTGACATCTACTCAAGTGATATGTGGATAGTACACGGTTAAATGGCCCAAACTGACTACACCAGCATGAATGCCACATCAACAAATAAAAGGTGACACTTGGCAGAATGTCATGATTACAAGAAAATGTCTGAGAGGGTATTTGGCAAGAACATCTGACATGAGTATTAACCATGGGTGGTTACTCACAGTCATCATCGCATACCGACATATAGCGTTTCAGCTACAACAATTAAATCATATATTCATCAATACGATGTGATTTGCAAAATGCCGCAAATTTTTGTATAAATACATGCAAAATGAGATAAACCTGATATTAAATTCTAGTGCATGGTCCTTTGTTAAAATTTTGTAATTACTCTGATGCATTGGAAAGGGAGATATTCAAATCTCTTGGGATTGAAGGAAGAACATCCACTTAATAAGCTTCTATTTTCATTTCTTCTCTTTTGGTTATTTAGAGAGCTCTATATGGAATGTCGTGGTAGTAACTAGTAAGTAATATTTCAGTATCACTTCCGACAAACAATTTGGGTTTCAACATGGAGTATAGATGATGGTTTGGGTATGTCAAAGGGAGTAAAGTTGTACAGATAAGACAAATTGATACAATCAATAGGAAAGAATGCGAAAGAAATGAATAGCCCCTACTTAACATGGTTAAAAGTAGTGATAAAAAAGAGTTAACACTCAACAAAAATGAATGGAGAAGGACTCAAGAAGATGATTTGGAATGAGCTAATGGGTATGATGTTGCAAAACTATATGTTAAATGAAAATCAATTAGAAATAGAGACTAGTGAACTCCAAATTATGCATCCTGAGGGTTTAACATAAAAAGGAAAAGAAAATAAATACATCCGAGAAGTAACAAAAGGACAAACTAATGCATAAAACAATATATAACAATCAAACTTATAAACTATCCACTCAGACTTGAATAAACAATTTCCTAAGGGGAATATATGTAGAGTCAGAGAAAATAATATATATATACCAAACTTTATTAAAAGAAACATCACCTTTACATATAGGTAGAAAGTGATATAGAAATCAGAACCAAAGTGATACGGGATTAAAACAGAAACTAAACAAAACTAAAAACTATTGTATTATTTGAATATGCCCTCAAGTTAGTAGTAAATATATTTATCCTACACAACTTTGACAGATCTCAATCCAACATGTCACAACGTAGCCCTTGTAGTACGTGGCTCACCGATCTTTTACAAAGCAAAAGGAATGCAAACATTGCCTCAATTTAGATGATCCTTTATGAAATTTCCATCTAGTTCTACATGTTTGGTCCTATCATGTGGCACAGAATTGGGATCAATGTTGATGGAGTCCTAGTTATCATAATACAGCAAAGAATTTGGTCCTATAATGTGTCACAGAATTTGGTCCTATAAGTTTTTGTTCTTAAAAATCGAGATCAAAGAGAAAAGTTTGTAGCCATAATCCTTTACAAATCCCATTAGACAGGGCTTAGAATTTTGCTTCTACACTTGTTATGACAATCTGCTTCTTGCTATGGCTTATAACCAAATTCTATCAAAAAAGGAACAATATCCTAAAATCGATTTTCGATCATCCTGGCAACCAAACTGATCAACATATGTGAAAATTTCGACCTTCGAAATGGTTGCTCCGAGAAAATATAACACCTCTACCAAAACCTTCTCTAGGTATCGAAGAACATGATGTGCAGCTTTCAGATGTCTAACGCAAGGGGAATGCATAAACCTACTTAGTATACCCACAGCATAAGTGATATATGGATGAGTAGGAGATAATAAATCAGACAATTAACTATTCTCTAATAATCGGTGACATCAACACTCTCAGCTTGTCTTCATCGGTCATATGATTTTGATTCAAATGTAGTATTTATAGGAGCACATCCTCGCATATCATCTTGAGAAAATCAAAAACATACTTTGTTGGAATAAGAAAATCACTTGATCTGATCTCACAATCTCAATACCTGAAGCATTTCAAATCCTTGACTGCCAACTCTTTGGATAGGAAATACTTAAAACTTTATGACTCTACATAGACAATCAGGATTGTTGTGGTTGTTCCTTCTCTTCTCTTCGTAAAAAGAGTATGATTGGAATAACCTTGTTTGTAACAAAGTTCTGCATGGCTTTACAAACCAAATTCTCGAAGACTGCTTAAATTAGTATATAAAGACTTTCTAAGATAGCCAACTTCCATTTTGAACTTTGCGGAATAATCCCATGGAAAAAAATCATTCTTCTTCCTTTAGGTCCCCTGGAGAAAGACATCTTTTAATATCAAGCTGCTAAAGAACAAGCAGCGTGAGATGATAGCACAAAGAATATGCACTTTTGTCATTGTCATGGGGTAAAGGTCTCCCGGTAACCAAACCCATATGTATGGATATATCATTAGACAATCATATATTGCACCTTTCCACAATTGCCTCATGAATTTATTTCACCCAGAACACCGATACGAACTGAACTGATTTCTTGCCTAATGGTCCAATGGAAGATGAGCAATCTCCCATTTAATTCTTCTTCAAATTTGTCGTCTACTTAACCACAACTTTTTTCCACTTAGGCATAACAATAGACGTCTGCCAGCTTCTACAGAAGATGTACATTTTGACTACCTTTATGAAGAGCTATCAGAAGGTAGAGTTTTCACTGGGTATTGGATTTGAATAGGTATTAGAGATTTGGATTTGGATAATCAGGCATCGTTTCATGGTTGAGTAAGAGGTATAGGTATAGTCATAAAGACAACTGAAAGGGGATTCATTTCATCTGTAGCTAAACTCTTTCCATGAAGAGAATCTGGAGTTGTACTCCGAAAGAACGGGTTCCCCTAACAAAAGATAGTATCCATTGTGATGTAGGGTAGGCTACGGGGTGCACAAAATCTAGACCTCTAGATGAAAATACGAATGTGATTCAATGATCCTAGGGCTACATGCAATGAAGCCGACGGATACGGGGACAAATAAATTTGAGCAATGTAAAATTTTCAACACCATGCAATTAATTAAAGGAAATTAAAACAAGCATTTAATTCGGCGTTTATGTGATGGCTTTCCTCCGCTCGGAGCGTCAATGCTAAGCGCGCGGCGAGTAGATCCCACCTGCAAATTATAAGAGCTCCGCAACAAAGTTCTACAAGTACGAATCCAAGTAAAGCACGAAAATAATCCAATAATAATGTAGATTCAAATATTCCAATACATAAGAGGCTCACCAAAGCAGCGGGCTGATCCGAGACAATGAGGAATTCGGGTCCGGGTATGTAGATCGGCGACCGAAGGTAGAACCGGAGGCGTGAGGGAATGGCGGTGGCTGTCCTTGGCGGAGAATGATGAGATCGGGCTGGAAATAAATAGATCCGTCCACTAGGGAATAGATCCGGGTGAGGGTGGATAGATCCGACGTATGAGAGCGGATCCGGCGTATGGGGGTGATGTATGGGGGTGGAAATAGCGGATCGAGAGTGGAAACCCTAGATCTGGACTGATCTAGAGTTTTTAGGGTGAAAGAGGGGTGGATCCACGTGAGGGGAGGAAGGGGGTGGTCGGATAGGGCAGGGGAGGATCGGGGTGGCTGTTGGAAGGGGTGTGGGGCTGGAGGCAAGGAGGGGCGGCTGGAGGCAAGGGAAAGGGCGGCTGAGGGCTGGCAGCAAGGAGGGTGGGCGGCTGGAGGTAGGGATGTGGGTGGTTGAAGGCGGGGGGCGGCTGGAGGTCTGGCGGCAGTTTGCTGGGTAGCTGGACAGAAGGGAGGTTGCGGCTTGGGAGGAGTCTAGGGTGGCCGGCGGTGGCTGGGAGGAGGGGAAGAAGAGGGGGAAGGATAGGGGGTACCTTGGGGAGAAGATTGAGCACCTAGGAGTCGTCACATAGGGTTCCACAGCGTCGGCACTGGGGGGTGATCGCTGGAATCCGGGAATGAAGTTTCTCCAAATTTTGCAATGCCTAGACCAGCTCACTACTATCTTATTTATAATAAAAGAACAAAGTTAGGGCATCACAATCAACGACTGTGATTGGCCGGGGGAAGATCCACCTAAATACAACAATAATAAACCAAAATATATAAAGTAATATATGATCTCGACTCGCGACGCGGATCCGGGCACATCCGCGGAGTCGGATCGGCGATCCGGTCAAGTCCTCCTGCGTGAATACACGAACATGGGTCCCGCCTTGCGGCGAATCCCTCCCGGTGCACAACTTGATGGATTCCCATCAACTCCCCCCCCCCCCCCCGACTGAAAAGCTTTCATCTCCGATGAATGGAGACGATCGTACTGAAGTCGAAGTCCTGGGGCGAGTCGATCGAGCTCTATTGGTAATATCTAAGCATCGTCTGTGTCTGGACGGCCCTGCCAATGTACCAATTAGCGACATCGCGGCCCGTCAGCTGTGGGAACGAACTGGTGGGATCTGACCTCTGTAATGCTCTCATCTCTCAAATCTCGAGTGGTGGAAACCCGTGCGACCGGTGGTGCCGTCGGTGAAACCAGAGAAGACGAATCCCCAGGTGGGTGGGTGTCAGCAGTGGGTGGGTGTCAGCAGTGGGTGGGCTGTAGTGGCGATCAGACGTGAGCGGAGTGTGAGGGTTGTAGGGTAACAAAAGTGGGGATGGGAACGACTGGGCATCTCCACTGCTCGGGTCCGCATACTCCCGTGGTTCGTAGTACGGCCTCAGATCCTCGACATTAAATACTGGATGGATTCTCATACTTAACGGGATAACGAGCCGATATGCGTTTGTCCCGATACGACTTATAATAGAGTATGGGGCCCATTCGCCTGGCGCTTAATTTTTGGCAGGCCCCGAGGAGAGCCTCTCAGGGCGGATTCGCACCATGACCTTCTCGCCTTCAATAAACACTTGTTCTTTCCTTCGCATATCTGCATGGGTTTTATTTTCATTGCTCGTTATTATTCGTAGGCGAACCAACTCATGCAACTCATACAAATGTTGTGCAAACGACTCAGCAGACTCACTGGGACGTGACTCAGTCGGGACAGGAAAAAGATCAATAGGCTTCTGAGGGTCGTAACCTAACACTATATGAAACGGACTCAGACTTGCAGACCTATTGATTGAACTGTTATATGCAAACTCCGCAACAGGGAGCACCGAGTCCCAACTAGATGCATGCTCACCAACTAGACACCTCAGTAAATTGCCTAGGCTTCTATTCACTACCTCGGTCTGACCGTTCGTCTGAGGGTGGTATGCAGATGAAAACTTTAAGGTAGTCCCGGTCTTTCGCCACAAGGTCTTCCAGAAATAGCTAACGAACCTCACATATCTATCGGACACAATGGACTTCGGCAGACCGTGTAATCTAAAGACGCCAGTAATAAATAAGGCCGCGACGTGGGGCGCATCTGCAGTCTTACTGCATGTAATGAAATGGGTCATCTTAGAAAACCGATCAACCACTATGAATATAGAATCATGTTTCTTCTGGGTACGAGGAAGTCCAAGTACGAAGTCCATACTAATGTCCTCCCAGGGCCGATGGGGGACTGGAAGAGGGGTGTATAAGCCGGTGTTCTGCTTCGTTCCCTTGGTCGTTTGGTACGACACGAGCTGCATCCTTCTTCAGGCTCGGCCAATAGAAACGATCCTCTACGATAGCGATCGACTTGTCCCGCCCAAAGTGATCGGCGGCACCTCCTGCGTGTAACTCCCAAACTAAATAGTCGCGATACGAAGTGCTGGGTACACACAAGCGGGAACCCCGGAATAAATACCCGTCAATAAGCTGATACCCCTCAATAATATCAGGCGGATCCCTCGACAGCGCGACATATAAATCCGCGAAATCACGACACGTGGGGTAGTCTGTGATCAATCTCTCAAACCCATCCACCTGGGCCCTCAACGTGTGTAGGAATGAGACTCGGAGACAGAGTGCGTCAGCGGGTTTGTTCTCAACACCAGCGCGGTGTTTGAGAACGTAGTCAAAATCCTGTAAGTACTCAACCCACTTCGCATGTCGATGGCTCAGCTTCCTCTGGGAGTCGAGGTAACGTAGGGTCTGCTGGTCAGAATAGAGAACGAACTCCCGTGGTTGGAGGTAGTATCTCCAATATCATAATGACTGGACGATAACATAAAATTCTCGATCGTAGTTCGAGTATTTTTGCTTAGCTTCGTTCAGTTTCTCACTAAAGTAAGAGACTGGGTGTCCCTCTTGACTCAACACACCCCCAATACCAACACCTGATGCGTCACAGGCGACCTCGAAAGTTCTACTGAAATCGGGCAGTCTCAGGACGGGAGTGGACGTCAACTTGTCCTTAATCTCTTCAAACGCACGAGTGGCCGCGGCAGCCCACTGAAAATCTCCCTTGCGCAGGCAGCTAGTAAACGGGGTCATAATCGAACTAAATCTCCTGTAAAAGGTCGCAAGTCCATGGAAACTGCGGGCCTCGTGAATGTTCGATGGCGTGGGCCATTCGCGGATGGACTGGACCTTCTCAGGGTCAACGGACATGCCTGAGGAAGAGATAATGAACCCGAAAAAATGGACTGATTAGGACAAGAAAGAGCACTTTTTCATATTTATGAATAACTTCTCCTTTCGAAGGATGTCAAACAAAAGTCGCAAGTGCTCGAGGTGGTCCGACTCAATGTGGCTATAAATCAGAATGTTGTCAAAGTATACGACTAGGAATTTGCCTATGTAGGGCCGCAGAATCTGAGTCATGACTCGCATGAATGTGCTCGAGGCGTTTGAAAGCCCAAATGGCATGACCAGCCACTCATACAAACCATCTTTGGTCTTGAATGCCGTCTTCCACTCGTCTCCCTCTCGAACTCTGATCTGGTGGTAACCGCTACGGAGGTCGATCTTCGAAAAGATCTGGGCTCCGGACATCGTATCTAAAAGATCATCCAATCGAAGGATCGGGAAACGATACTTCACTGTAATCTTATTGATAGCTCGACTATCGATGCACATGAGCCAGCTGCCATCCTTCTTGGGAGTAAGAAGGGCGGGAACCGCGCACTGACTCAAACTCTCCCGAATGAATTGCTTCCGGAGAAGCTCATCTACCTGTCTCTTGAGCTCGGCATGCTCAACGGGGTTCATACGATAGTGTGGCAAATTTGGGAGCGAGGCCCCCGGAACTAAGTCAAACCCGTGTTGGATGTCCCGTAGAGGGGGCAACTCATCAAGGAGCTCCTCGGACATAATATCCGCAAACTCATCTAACAGTGGCCTAACGACGGGGTGAGGCTCTGGTGTAGGGGAATTAGGTGCCATGGTGGCTGCCACTACATACATAATGCCAGCATCAGTGTTGTCTCTCACAAACTCACTGCGCCTCAGGATGTGTACGGGTGTCGAGGCACTCATGCTAACTAACGACTCAACCCGACCCTTGGGTCTCTCCATGGGTTGGGTTGGTGATAGCATAATCTTCCATCCCTTATCATACAAGACACGTATTCGAGCGGCCGAAACACGTGACGTCGCGATCAAAAAGCCAAGGGCGGCCTAACAGAACGTGGGTGACATCCATGGGTATGACGTCGCACCATACCCGATCCTCAAAGGAAGCGATGCTGATCAGCACAAGACGGTGCTGGGTAACCTAGATCACCGTCTTGTCTACCCAAGTGATACGATAGGGGTGTGGGTGAGGCTCAACCTTCACCTGCATACGGTCTAGACCCTTCTGGGCCACGATATTCACACAACTCCCACTATCGATGGCTAGCTTGCAGGGTCCGCCTGCACTCGGGAAATACGTGTAGAAAATGGTGGTGCGGCGCCAGTCCTCATCGGCACGTGGGGTATGTAAAAGGCGCCTGACCAATCCCAACTCTAACGAACGCTCAGCGTCGCTCTCCCAACCCTCCTCAACGACAACCGTAATCTCCTCAGTCACCTCCTTATCTCCCTCTAAACCCTGCTCCTCATCTTCAACCAATAAATTTTATGTGGGGCACTGCATCATCACGTGTCATCTGCCTGGACATCTATAACACTGGATACCCCCAGAGCGCTGGCCATCAGTGGCAGTGGCCTTGCCCTTAGTGTCCGGGGGAACACGTGTAGGTGCAGCCGAGGTGGTCTGGGGCGGAGCGGGTTTCCTGAAAGTCGAGGAATCAGTCTGAGAAGGAAACTGCCTCGTAGTAGATGATCGAAGGTACTGCTCGTACTCGAGGGCGAGCTGGAATATCTGATCGACTGACTCTAAACGGTGGGGAATCAATTCTCTCTGAATCTCAGCGCGTAGGCCCGCCTTGAAACGAGATGCAGTGGCAATGGGCTCCTTCAAGACGTCACTCCTAACGACTAACTCGTCAAAGCGAGTCATGTAGTCTGCGACAGTGAGTGTCCCCTATCGTAAGTTCTCCAATTGCTCAAATAACTGGTCTCGGTAGGACGCGGGGAGGTACTTCTCGCTCAGTGTCTGTTTCATCTCCTCCCATCTGGTGATGGGGTAGTAACCATCTCGCTCCAAAGCTCTCTCAACGCTAATCCAGAATACCTTAGCATGTCCGATCAGCTTCATTTTTGTGAAGCGAACACAACACTCGTCACTCATATCATACCACTCGAAATAGTGGTCCATGTCCAGAAGCCAATCGCTGAAGGCTTTCGGATCCAAACGACCATCGAACGTAGGGGCGTCGAGTCGAATACGACGAGTGATGTCCAAGTGGTGGTCACCTCTCCGTGGGTCGGGATAGTCCTCGGGATAATCGTCATGGGCGTAGCCGTATCGAGCGGGTGGGGGTCCAAGCTCTCGCCGAACCGGGGGATAGTACTCATCTCGGTGACGATCCCGTCGATCGTGTGGGGGCATACGATCTTTGGGGTCCTGCTGAGGCTGACGTGGCATACGGTACTCATCACGCTGAAATGGAGGCCTATATCGTACTGGAGCTTGTCTACGCTCAACTGCCGGGTCAGGGTCTCGCCTTGCCGGTGGAGTTGGGGCTCGCTGAGGAATCTCACGATGGAGGCGGTCTAATGGTGGGTGGACATCTCTCGGACGCTGGTTAGGTCGTAGAGGAACATCGGTGTCGTCCTCAAGCAGCTATGTTGGGGTGTCCCTGGCATTCTCTAAGTGGTCTAGGCGAAGATTCACCTCGGCAAGATCATGACGTGCATCGTCGAACTGGGCACCTAAGGTGTCAAAACGATCTAGGATAAGACGCTGGAACTCGGCGAAAGCGGTGCCCGAATTCGAGTTTGTCGTGCGGTCGTCGGTGACTTGAGGATCTACCATGCTTCTTCTAAAAATCCTACCACTACAGAGCATGCAAAAGGCCCAACCTGGGCTCTGATACCAATTGATGTAGGGTAGGCTAAGGGGTGCACAAAATCTAGACCTCTAGATGAAAATATGAATGTGACACAATGATCCTAGGGCTACATGCAATGAAGCCGTCGGATATGGCGACAAATAAATTTGAGCAATGTAAAATTTTCAACACCATGCAATTAATTAAAGGAAATTAAAACAAGCATTTAATTCGGCGTTTATGTAACGGCTTTCCTCCGCTCAGAGGGTCAATGCTAAGCGCGCGGCGAGTAGATCACACCTGCAAATTATAAGAGCACCTCAACAAAGTTCTACAAGTACGAATCTAAGTAAAGCACGAAAATAATCCAATAATACTGTAGATTCAAATATTCCAATACATAAGAGGCTCACCAAAGCAGCAGGCTAATCCGAGACAATGAGGAACTCGGGTCCGGGTATGTAGATCGGAGACCGAAGGTGGAACCGGAGGCGTGACGGAATGGCGGTGGTTGTCCTTGGCTGAGAATGATGAGATCGGGCTGGAAATGAATAGATCTGGCCACTAGGGAATAGATCCGGGTGGGGGTAGATAGATCCGACGTATGAGAGCGGATCCGGCGTATGGGGGTGATGTATGGGGGTGGAAATAGCGGATCGGGGGTGGAAACCCTAGATCTGGACTGATCTAGTTTTTAGGGTGAAAGAGGGGTGGATCCACGTGAGGGGAGGAAGGGGGTGGTCGGATAGGGCAGGGGAGGATCGGGGTGGCTGTTGGAAGGGTGTGGGGCTGGAGGAAAGGAGGAGAGGTAGGGGAAAGGGCAGTTGAGGGCTGGCAGCAAGGAGGGTGGGCGGCTGGAGGTAGGGGTGCGGGTGGCTGAAGGCGGGCAGCAGGGAGGAGGGCGGCTGGAGGGCTGGCGGCTGGAGGCTGGTTTGCTGGACAGAGGGGAGGCTGCGGCTTGGGAAGATTCTAGGGTGGCCGGCGGTGGCTGGGAGGAGGGGAAGAAGAGGGGGAAGGATAGGGGGTACCTTGGGGAGAAGATTGAGCACCTAGGAGTCGTCACCTAGGGTTCCACGGCGTCGGCACCGCGGGGTGATCGCTGGAATCCGGGAATGAAGTTTCTCCAAATTCTGCAATGCCTAAACCAGCCCACTACTCTCTTATTTATAATAAAAGAATAAACCTAGGGCATCCCAATCAACGGCTATGATTGGTCGGGGGAAGATCCACCTAAATACAACAATAATAAACCAAAATATATAAAGTAATATATGATCTCGACTCGCGACGCGGATCCGGGCACATCCGCGGAGTCGGATCGACGATCCGGTCAAGTCCTCCTGCGCGAATACACGAACATGGGTCCCGCCTTACGGCTAATCCCTCCTGGTGCACAACTTGATGGATTCCCATCACATGGTACGTAAGATACGATTGGAAAAAGGATGAAAACACTTGTGGCCTTGTCGGGAAGATGAATAGCCAACAAAGAAACACTCAAACACCTCAGGAATCGAGTGAAAAGTTTCGTCCAATTTTGAAGGCAAACGTGCACAAACACACCCAAAATATATTGGAAGAAGGTTGGAGATGCGAATCATAAATTTGGTGAACAAGTGGGGTTATAGAAAGGCATAGTTGATAACACATGAAGGAAAATCATTGAGGCAAAAATAACATCTCCCATTATGATTATGGAAGGTTCATAGTAACAACTAAACACTTAGCTACTTTTACAAATGTCTGTTTTCTATCAGCTACTATATTCTGCATGAGTGAAAAAGTAGTTTAGCAAATAATACTGTTCAAACATAAGCCCCAAAAACACCTTTATTGTCATATTCTACCATGTTATCACATCTTAAAACTATAATTGATGCCCAAATTGGGTCGCAACCATTTATGAAAGCTTTCAAGGCAATCAAACGCTTATTTTCCTGTGCAGCAGATATAATCAAGTAGTACTAAAGGAACAGTCAATAAGCATAACAAACCAGCTAAATCCATGTGAAGTTATAAACAGTGAAGGACCCCAAATATCATAATCCACAATATGAAATGGAGTAGTCAATCCAAGCTCAGATAAAAATAATTGACAATTGACTTTAGCCATCCATTAAATCCACATGAAAACCTTTGAAGCACGTACGCCAAAATGAGATCGATGCAACACTACACAAAGCCGAACAAACACACAATAGAATATTCAGTGGAAAATTAGGACAAGGCACTACAAGATAGTTGCCTTTTTATATTCATCAAAGAGAACAACACGTACAACAATACTATAAATATAAAATAACATCAACTAAACTAGAGATCTTTGCATTATTACTAAGCTACAAAATAAGTTTATATGAGTAAAACTCACATATAGAAATGAACAATTTCTTCATCTGCAATGGAATCATCATCGATCAAGTGTGAGACGGAAAAAATTCCTCGGGAATGTATTGATTTGTTTGAGTGTGAGGATCGAGGTTAGTTCTTTGTAATCTTTCAATTTATCTTTTTCCGCCCTTGTTAAAACTTTTAGCTCTCTGGCCAAATTCAATGAAATGAATCCTCATCCGTCATAGAGGAGAGTGGATAACAAAGAATAAATCACAATATTTATCACAATCTAGATTTCATCAAGTATGGAGCTATGGAATTGTACATTTAGATTATAAAAGGGAGATTTTAACAATTAACATCAATTTTGTTGAAAATATAGTCCCATGATGGGAACTTCTGTAATTTAATATAGATCTTGGCCCCTCCATCTACAACTAATTAGTTTTAAATTGTATGATTAGGTTTTAATATGATATCAAAGCAAGCTAAGCCCAATGATCCTTTCCCAAATCACCCAGTTAAATTTCAAGTAATAGCGCAACCACCCTATACATGCTGGTGACTGCTGAGAATATAGTCTCACATTGGAATTTATGCAGCTTTGTGACTTAATATAGATCTTGGGCCCTTTCACCTACAACAAAATGATTTTAGATTGGATGCTTAGGTTCTAGCAAAGACTATACAATAACATTGCATCAGAAAACAAACATGGAAGTTGAATTTGTCTTTTAACCACAACAAAACATAAGGTACAACCCACTTAAGTTTCGATGGTTATAAAATGGACATAAATAACTAAATTTAAGTATTCTTATAATATCATGTTATGATTACAAAATGTACATAAATAACTAACTTTAAATATTCTTAAACAAGAAATCCATTTAATTATAGTTTTTTGTTCTGATAATTATAAAATGCGCATAAATAACTAAATTTAAGAATTCATAAAAAAGAAGTCCATTTAATTATATTATTATGATTAATGTACTTTATCATTAACAAAATGTGGCTCAGAGTCATTTGGAGGGGACCAACAAGATGTTTGGAGAATGAATTTTTGGGTGAGTTCCGGGTCATTTTGTCACCTGTCATATTTCTCCCGATGAACTATCCGAGTTCGTAGCCATGTCTGGAGTGATGTTCCGATATTTTTATGTATTTTTTCCAAGGTTGTAAATATCGGATGTCGGTGACATGTCGGATTATGTTTTTAAATATCGGATGTCGGAAGTCAGAGACATATCAGGGATATTTTAAAATATCGGATTTTCATATATCTTATAAATAAAAATAATAATTTATATATATATATATATTAAGTATAATTATATGTTCTAAACGGAAAAAACTTTAACATAACAAGTAAACGAACAATGAGTCATGTATATCCTAAAATAAATTCAAAAAATATCCAAAGTAAAATATTATAACAAGTACAAATCAGTACAATGTAAAATATATTTAATATTATATAAGAATTTTATTATATTAGCACTAGGTTTTATAGCAAATAAAGAATATTTAAAAGCTAAATATCCTTAATTGAATATAAGTCTTTTCATGCTTAATAAATTTATGTTAAAATCGTATAAATAACAATTAATGTGTTAAACTTTTTCACATCTTTGTAACATGAAATAAGAAAAATAGTGTAAAATAATTATGCAAAATTGACTAAAAAAAATTGAAAAAAGGAAACAATAAGTCTAATTGATTTAAACATGCATAATATAGTATATATATGTGATTTATACATATACTGCTAGATTGCTAACATAACATAAAATAAATAACGGACGATATGTTCAGAAGTAGTGTCGGCCAATATATCAGAAAAAAATCGAATATATCGACATATATTTTACAAAAGGACAAACAATTTTTTTAGAGAACAATGTCGTTTTACCCTAAATATGACATGTCTGGCTTGTCGGAGGACACAATTAAAATAGTGTTTTTTAGTGTTTTGTTTAGCAAAATCAAACAAACATCATGAACAGTCGATGGTTGTCCTAAGCTTTATTATAAATAAGAAAGGGCTAGCATGGGAGGCTATTGCAAATTTTGAAGATCTTTGTTCCCGGAATCCAGCGATCTCTCGTAGTGCCGATTCCATGAAATCTTAAGGTGCTGACTCCT
This sequence comes from Dactylorhiza incarnata, assembly GCA_033032865.1. Taxonomy (NCBI): domain Eukaryota; kingdom Viridiplantae; phylum Streptophyta; class Magnoliopsida; order Asparagales; family Orchidaceae; genus Dactylorhiza; species Dactylorhiza incarnata. Next base: position 1,288,912 of record JAWHQI010000078.1, read on the forward strand.
TGGTAAGTTATCTGTGTTTCCCCTTGTTTCCAAGTGTTGGTCGCATCTCTCCTTCCTTTCCTAAGTCCAACCACACCTCCTCATCCCCTCAAAACCGTATCCACCCCACCCTAAATCATCCACAAACAGCAGCAGTTGTTGTTTCCACCCATCCACCCCTTCTACATCCATTCCACACTACAGTTGAGCCTTCTCAGCTCTCACCAAACTCAATTGATCAAGTCCCCCTCCCCCCTACAGCTACCAACCATGATGTTCTCTCCCCAAACCATCCTCCCCCTCCCCCTACAGCTACCAACCATGATGTTCTCTCCCCAAACCATCCTCGCCTAACACTCTCACAGCCACCCTTCACCTTCCAGCCTCTAAACCCTAAACCGAATCCCCCATAACACCCATCTGAATCAGCCCAAAAACAGCCCCTCCCTCTCTCCGGTAACCACCATGCAACACCCTTCACCCCTCCGGACAACCACCATCGCATCTCCGATCATTGGATCTCGTCGCCCACTCCCACTGCCCCCTCCTCGAGAGTTTTCCTTGTTTGGTTTCATTATTTTTAACATTGTTGTATGAATTTGGCTTCCCAAATGATTATGAATTTGGCTTCCCAAATGATTATGAAAGTCTTGATATGCTAGTATATTTGTTTGTAATTAATCTTAACTCGCATGACCTTTATCGCTTGCACATATTAACTTTTGTCCCTCCAATCAAAGGAAAAACGAACTTGCTTGCTTTTAAAATTCATCTTAATATCACTTGTGTTATGTGGTTAAATTTTGTGTGGATTATTTTTTGCAACACATTGCTGGACCACCTCATATGCATGCATCTTAGGTTTAAGTAAGATTACTTCCCCGGAACTACACATAGGGTTTGAATAATCTTTAGAGCCGCACTCTCACAACTCTACCCCGCGTCTTCATTCTATCTCAGCTTGTTTATAATGTAAATTGTGCATTCTATTTAATTAACCCCATCTAGGAATTGTTTAGGTCATATTTCCTGACTTTTATATGACATTAAAGTATTCACCCTATAACAGTGATCATTGTCTAACTTCATATATAAACTTGAGATTTACCATTCACACTCGACAAAAACATAAGAAAATGTCTCTCAAAGCACACTTTAGATTAAATTAACATCAAATGCAACTCTTAACAGGAGAATGGCATAAAAAGTTCAAAAGATTGAGCCTCAAGAGTTTGCATAGGCTGATGATAACATTATTAAAAATCATGAGCTCTATAGAAGTAAATTTCATAATTACTGAAGTGCCATCATTCAACATGTATAACTTTAGTCCTATCCTTACAAACAATGTGAACAAAAGAAATCATGTCTGATGATGGCCCAGATTTTGATAAGGAGAATTTTCAAAAATGAACAGATTTGCATGCAATAAAGAAGTATACTCGTGAAAATATAAAAAAAAAATATGTAACTATTAGCTTGAGAAGCAAATGAAGAATACAAAAAAGTAAATATTGATTTATTTACTTCGAAATAAATGGTTCTCGAGGCTTCCTCGGAACATGAACTCATAGGCAAGGAGCCTGTGATCATCCTCACAGCAATATCCAATCAGCTTCACTAGATTAGGATGTCTTAATTGTCCTAGAAAATTAACCTCCGTCTGGCAAAAAGAGGAAAAAAACACGGTTAACTTGGAAATTTTTTAAATGGGCAAAGAACAACATATAATGAACTCACAAAAATATTAAATTCACTGTGCTTTTACCTTTTATTCTACATAATCTATATATATGTAATCAATCAAGATTACAAAAAGAGAGAAATTGACTTGATTCCAAACTCTGCTGGCAGAGTTTTTCATAAATTAGTACCTTTGGTTCATACAATGTGAGTATTTCATTCAAGGAAATGATTTAGTAATCAAAGGCTAATTTTCAAATAAATGGATAAGCTTTGAGCTTTTCCGGGACAGTTCACTATACAGGAAACAAATAGTATCTTCATAATTGAAGGGAAAGCCCATACGAAAAAGATTGTAGCATCATATAAGATGTTATTTAGATCTTGCAATCTTATGTCAACTATACTAATTTTCCAAAGAATGTCAACATTTGGAAATTGGCATTTCAAACATTACCTATTATATTTGTCTGTCTAGAAGAAATAGATCAAATTAACTTTACGTCTATGCATATCACATGCATGTCACCAACTCCACTATCAACAAAATTGGTACACTAAAACAATTACATATTACATTTGCATGTATTAAAATAAAATAGTAAACAAACCCAACAATATTTCTCATCCAAAACATAGAATATTTGCTACTCATCAACATACAAATGCGAAATGAAAATTTCATGCAAAGACGTGTAAAGCATCAAAAATGTTAAAGAAAATAGGAGAGACGTGAGGAAAGCAAGAAAATTTGATTATTGACAGATAATTCTTTAGAAAGAGATTGAAGTAACTCACAAGCCATTCCTTGTGTCCCTGAAGGCCCTGCTTGTTAAGCACCTTCACAGCAACTGGCAAAGATTTGAGACCAGTTCTCACATTCTCATCAATATATCCCTTGTAAACTGTACCAAATCCGCCTTCGCCGAGAACATAATCAGAACGGAAACTCTTTGTGATGGTCTCAAGCTCAAATAATGTGAAAGCTATCATGTCAGTGTATATTGCAATATTCCTCGAGTCTGCAAAATTTCGCGGAGTTGATGGGTCGCTCATGTCTGAGAAGAAGACGTTATGCTTCTTCCCAGAAGAGGAGTTTCTTGCAGCTAGTTGAGGCAACTGGACATTTTGCACTGCAAATAAGATGATTGATAACTACATAAATGATATTTTTTGTCAAAAACCTTCCTTTATGAGTAAAACTATACAAGCAGCGAGTGAATAAGACAAATATTGTACATATAAGAAATTAGGAATCTCAGTATAATGAAAGTTGAATTCAGAAACGGTCAAACTATTCAAAAGCATGTCGTTGTATACCTTGGAGCTTTTAACAACAGTCAAGGCCAAATATGCACACCAACTTAGATCTGCGCTAGGCACTGAAATTAAGTATTCAAGCCTTCACGTTTTAGCTTTATTTTTTCAAGCTGTAACGGCGCTGAATTCCACCATACGACACATACACACTAAAATTCCGACAAACGCTAAAAATAAAATGAAAAAGAAAAGGATAATATGAAGTTATTAAATTCAAAAAAGAACAATAGAAATCAGTTTGAATCTGAAAGGAGTACTCCTCCCACCCTGATTTTGTGTTTCTTCGCCGTGAAGTAGATTTATATGATTACACGACATTTGGAGTCAAGGGCTAGCTTAAACCAGGAAGAGAATCCGAGAGAACAAGTGGAGAAAAGAAAGGGAAAAGAGCAGAGTTGGAAAATCGAAGGGAAGAGCAAAACCTTGAGCATGAGATGCTACAGCTGCAGATTCCTCTCTTGTTCCGCAATTTCCCATCGTGAACCCGCTCTCTCATCCTCCACTGCCCTCACCCAAATACCCACCCTCCCACCACTACTCAATAGACTCTGACACGATCGCAGTGCACACTCAAATCACTCAATTGAGGGAGAATAAGGAAAGGAGAAATGAGAATGGCTATTAGGGTTTTAGGAAGAAGGGACCACAAGACTACTAGTTGCTCTGAGGACTTTGGCACGCCAACTACGCCACCGTAGGAACCACCGCCATGGCGATCACCTTGCAAATCGCCACTCGCCTCTGCTTTAATTTGTTTAGAAAAAGGGTATTCCGTGTGAACCCCATGGAGAACATGAGTTCCACAAAGCACAAGAGCAGAGAGAGAGAGAAAGAGGACCGGGACTTTATGCTTTCTATCCAGTGGCATGAAATAGGGAACGGCATCCAGAGGAATGACCTCCCAAGGTGAGAGAAGGGTTTTCCACTTTTTACACTTTTTACTTTCTTTTACCCATTTGAGTAATGCTTTTGAGCACGTGATCTCAGCGTGCAAGTTCGGATCTGCTGGTTCCTTCAAATTACTACAGAAACTGTTGCTCACGTGCTCTATCCTTACCTGTTTTTTTTTTCTTTCTAAATTCTTATTTCAGGCTTAGTTTGATAGTCTGGTAGTGGTCGTTAACGTGGTGTTTATCAATTGTCGTTCGTGAACGTTCTTGTTATACATTCATAAAGGCCTTTGAGTGCGTCTAGAGAAAACTTCACTAAATGGAGGTGGGGTCAACGATCAACGCATGATCGCCCGAGTTGAAGAAACCGAACCAGCCATTTCCGCCGCCAACCGCCAGTGCGAGAACACGCACGAAACGCACGGAGCACGACGCCATAGCCGAACCCCACTACTGGGGTGCGATTAGCCCGCACCCCACTAGTGGGGTGCGAATAGCCGCACCCACCATAGTGGGGGGTACGGCCAAACCACACCCCTTGTGGGGTGCGGCCACGCCGCACCCCCTTCAGGTGCGGCCACGCCAAGCCGCACCCCCTTCGGATGCGGCCATGCCAAGCCGCACCCCCTTGGGTGCGGCCCGGCCGCACCCCCTTGGGGTGCGGCCAGGCCAAGCCACACCCCCCTCGGGTGCGGCCGCACCGCGCCCCCCTTAGGGTGCGGCCGAGCCACTCTCCCCCGTAACGGGGTTGGCGAAAATCCTCCCTCTTCTGACTCGCCGCCCACTCTTCGGGTTCCGGATTCCGCCTAGAACGCCTCCTAGCACACTCAGAACGCTCTCGTGTTCGTTGCGCGCTCAGAGCTCTCGCGCTCGTTGCGCGCTCAGAACGCCTCTCCGTTCGCTCAGAACGCTCTCGTGTTCGTTGCGCGCTCAAAGCGCTCCCGCGCTCGTTGCGCGCTCAGAACGCCTCTCCGTTCCCTCAGAACGCTCTTGTGGTCGTTGCGCGCTCAGAGCTCCCGTGATCGTTGCGCGCTCAGAACTCCTCTTCGTTCGCTCAGAACGCTCTCGTATTTGTTGCGCGCTCAGAGCACTCCCGCGCTCGTTGCGCGCTCAGATCGCCTCTCCGTTCGCTCAGAATGCTCTCGTGTGCGTCAGAGCTCCCGCGCTCGTTGCGCGCTTAGAACGCCTCTCTGTTCGCTCAGAACGCTCTCGTATTCGTTGCGCGCTCAGAGCGATCACGCGCTCGTTGCGCGCTCAGAACGCCTCTTCGTTCGCTCAGACCGCTCTCGCGCTCGTTGCGCGCTCAGACCGCCTTACAGCGCGACCAGGACGCTTACATGTTCGTTGCGCGCTCAGAACACTTCCGCGCTCATGCGCGCTCGGAATGCTTCTGAGCATTCTCAGAACGCCTCCCCAGTCGCTCAGATTGCTTCTTCGTTCGTTGCGCGCTTAGAACGCTTCTGAGCGCGCTCAGAGCACTTTCACATTTCGGGCACGCTCACTTTTGTCTTTCTAATTTCTCAGATTGCAGGAACGGCTTGTCGCCTTTTTCGCCTTCAACAAAGCTGTCTGAACTGCCCGAACTGCCCGAACTGCCCGAGGGGCGAGACGGTCATTTACGAAAAATGGCGATCCGTGTACTCTGAACCGTAAAACGTGATTCGTCCGTCAGGTGGTTACGGTGGTTACAACGGCGAAATTACCGGGCTGCCCCGGCCAAAGCTATAAAAAGGAGTCCAGAGCCTTCATTTGAGGGGACCTTGTCTTCTGCACCCGGGAGAGCTCCTTGAAGATTTTCATGGAATTCTCCTTCGGCGCTTGAAGATCTCCTTCGTGGACTTGAAGATTTCCCTCATCCCGAAAGGCGACTCAGCATTCTCACTTTCGTTCTCCAGAGCATTCTCACTTTTGTTCCCCCGCAGTTCTCAGAAGGAAAAAGACTTAGTGTTCCGAGAGGTGGCCTGTCACCCTCGGAACTCTCTCTCTCTCTCTCTATTATTGTAACGTGCGGCGGCCTGTCGCGCTCATCTTCTAAGTACCTAATTGTAAGCTCTCAGAAGATAGTGAAGTTTGGTAGGCACAGCTCCGGTCGCATGGTTTTATACCCTTTCCGAGTTTTCCACGTTAAAAAGTCTTAGTGTACTCAACGAATATCTAATTGACTGTTTGCGTGCTCGGTCCGCTTCCGAGCTAAGGTGTTTCAATTCGACCGGTCTACCAAAGCACCCGAGCGACCCGCAACAGTTTGGCGCCGTCTGTGGGAATGAATTCCCAAATACCGAGCAAAGGATTTCCGAACGCAACGCCCGCTTCGCCTGAGTTCACGGAACCAGCAAGAGTGGACACCTCCCCCGAACTATCTGACACATGCAGTTCCTCAATCCCTGAAAACCCGGCGAAAAGAGCGTTCATCGCTGCACCCATCCTTCCCCAGTGGCTTGAATCAACTAGCAAGTCGGTCCCTCTCGCGGTAGGGCAGGATCCGAACGATGTCACGTACCAGCAAAGGCGATCCCCCCCTGTCAAAGTCAATTTTGGCATACCCAATTCCGTCATGGCTAAAGCTCCCGCGCTACAAGGAGTTCCATGGAGCAGAGGACCCGTACAGGCACGTTAATCACTTCTTGATAACTATGCGGACGTTCGGACTTCCCGACCAAATCAACTACAAAATCTTCACCAAAACACTGCGCGAAGACGCCCTCCGCTGGTATCAATCTCTGCCAAACGGAGTGATTCACAACTTCACCGAGTTGTCCCAACTGTTAATTGAATGGAACGAAGCGCGCGCGCCGAGGATCCAAGAAGAAGAGCGAGAAGAGCCCGAGACGGACGAGTCGCCCCACCTAGGGGAAGAGGAGCGGAGCAAGCAGCAAGAAAAGATCTACCCAAGCTTTTGTCAAGAGCGTCCCGGTGGATGGTTGGGCTTCGCCTTAGACGCAAGCATAGGCAATCCAACCTGTGAGCTAAGGAGGGCGTTGATAACCCATCACATCTCGTTCAATATCCTGTTCGTGGCAGCCGTTGTGCGGCTCAAACTCCTAAGCGGGAACCTCAAGCTCCGGGCCAGCGACGCAGAGCTCCCAGACGGAACTATGGTACCCACCATAGGAGTCGTCACACTCCCCGTTCAAGTAGGGATGCACTCGGAACCAGTCCAGTATGACGTTCAGTTCGTCATCGTAGAGGCAGACTCCCCCTACGACGCAATATTTGGGAGCCTCATACTCGACGCCCTGAACCACGACGTTTCCATGTCTGGACGCATAGCCAACAAAGGGAGAATCCTCAGGGATGCAATTCGTGGTTTCGACACGGTCGCAGCCGAGCTCCCTTGGATCAACTACGACCCGTCGCCAAAACCAAATTCTGAGAAGCAAGGCGTGCGAGAGTGCCGCGCAACTCCCACATTGGCAGAAAAAGCTAATCTCCCGGCACCGGCAAACCCACTACGATTTGGAGATACGTGTCGCAAGAGAAAGGGACAGCAACAACAGTTCGAGAAGGTCGTACCGCCCCTTCAAAACCAAGCAGACCGCTCCCGAGGGCTAGCAAATCAAAGCTCCCGGATCTACACATCGTTAAATGCCAATCGCGAGCATATACTGTCCATAATCTACAATAGCAAAATCAACAACTGGCCCAGACCGCTCCCCCAGCGTAGGGGAGATCAATCCCCGTTCTGCAATTTCCACAAAGGCCGAGGACACCGTACGGAGCACTGTGCCAGGTCGAAAGAAGAAATTGAACGCCTTGTCCAGTCAGGACATCTTGAGGCTTTTTGCGAAGAAGCACAGAAGGATGCCACCGAAGGTCGGTCGCCGGGTCACCGCCGCCCACCATGCTGAATGACTGAAAGAGCTCGAGCAAGCGCAGCGCAAAGGGAGCTCGATGTTACCTTCTCCCTCGTCAAACTTGTATCAGAAACTTATTGGCTCAGAAGCCACAAGATTGCACTTGCGCATGTATCAATGTTCATTTTCTAATTATGTTTTACCTGTCCTAAACTATTCTACTGTAGGAACCCATTCGGGGCCCTGCCTCAGGGACTTTGCACCACCGTCGATTGAAGGTTCACCCTTCTCCTCCGCCGTCAAGTCCCGGCATCGTTGGGGCTGCCCCCCTTACGTTCGCCCCCGGTTTGAATACACCCGCTATTCACCGGCCACTTTGGGCCCTGCCCCAGGGACTTTGCACCGTCGTCGATTGAAGGTTCGCCCTTCTCCTCCACCGTCGAGTCCCGGCGTTGTAGGGACCTGCCCCCTTACGTTCGCCCCTGGTTTGAATACACCAGCTATTCACCGGCCACTTCGGGGCCCTGCCCCGGGGACTTTGCAACGCCGTCGATTGAAGGTTCGCCCTTCTCCTCCGCCGTCGAGTCCCAGCGTCGTAAGGGCCTGCCCCCCTTGCGTTCACCCCCAGTTTGAATACACCAGCTATTCACCGGCCACTTCAGAGCCCTGCCCCGGGGACTTTGCACCGCTATCGATTGAAGGTTCTCCCTTCTCCTCTGTAGTCGAGTCCCGGCGTCATAAGGGCCTGCCCCTCTTGCGTTCGCCCCTGATTTGAATACACCCGCTATTCACCGGCCAAATATATATTATAAAAGCTGCAAGCTCAGACTCGCGCAAACTAATTTATTTTCTATTACGTAAAACGCCGCGAGCTCAAACTCGCGCAAACTAATATTCTACTAAGACTCGCGCAGGCTCATCCAGTATTTTATAAAAGGCCATCAAGCTGTTCAGGTATCAATGCTAAATAGCAAGCCAGCAACAATCCCAAAGTACGAACATCCTTCGTCGGCCATCTTGAAGCACCTCTCCTCAATCGACACTTCGACAATAACCAGGGCAGCGAGGCCACGAGAGTGCTATCGCAACGCAGCGCAGAGCAAGAAACGCCTGAACAGAACAAGAAAGCAAAAGCAACCACACAATCTTCCTTCGACAACAATTCCTACCCAAGGCCCCACGAAGAGAGCAATGATCAAAGCCGCCACAGAAAAAACGAAACCTACGAACTCCTCAGCGCAGAAATTCGGACTCCGAAGGTTTGGGGGGCTTATGTTATACATCCATAAAGGCTTTGGAGTGCGTCTAGAGAAAATTTCACTAAAGGGAGGTGGGGTCAACGATCAACGCATGATCGCCCGAGTTGAAGAAACCGAACCCGCCATTTCCGCCGCCAACCGCCAGTGCGAGAACACGCACGAAACGCACGGAGCACGCCGCCATAGCCGAACCCCACTACTGGGGTGCGATAAGCCCGCACCCCACTAGTGGGGTGCGAATAGCCGCACCCCCCATAGTGGGGGGGTACGGCCAAACTGCACCCCTTGTGGGGTGCGGCCAAGCCGCACCCCCTTGGGGTGCGGCCAAGTCGCACCCCCTTGGGGTGCGGCCAGGCCGCAACCCCTAGGGTGTGGCAATGCCGCACCCCATCCGGGGTGCGACCAAGCCAAGCCGCACCCCCTTGGGTGCGGCCAAGCCAAGCCGCACCCCCTTGGGTGCGTCCCGACCGCACCCCCTTGGGGTGTGGCCAAGCCAAGCCACACCCCCCTCGGGTGCGGCCGCACCGCGCCCCCTTAGGTTGCGGCCGAGCCACTCTCCCCCGTAATGGGGTTGGGGAAAATCCCCCCTCTTCTGACTCGCCGCCCGCTCTTCGGGTTCCGGATTCCACCTAGAACGCCTCCTAGCACAATTAGAACGCTCTCGTGTTCGTTGCGCGCTCAGAGCTCCCGCGCTCATTGCGCGCTCAGAACGCCTCTCCGTTCGCTCAGAACGCTCTCATGTTCGTTGCGCGCTCAGAGCGCTCCCACGCTCATTGCGCGCTCAGAACGCCTCTCCGTTCACTCAGAACGCTCTCGTGTTCGTTGCGCACTCAGAGCGCTCCCAGGCTCATTGCGCGCTCAGAACGCCTCTCCGTTCACTCAGAACACTCTCGTGTTCGTTGCGCGCTCAGAGCTCCCGCGATCGTTGTGCGCTCAGAATGCCTCTCTGTTCGCTCAGAACGCTCTCGTATTCGTTGCGCGCTCAGAGCACTCACGCGCTCGTTGCGCACTCAGATCGCCTCTCCTTTCGCTCAGAACGCTCTCGTGTTCGTTGCGCGCTTAGAGCTCCTGTGCTAATTGCGCGCTTAGAATGCCTCTCCGTTCGCTCAGAACGTTCTCGTATTCATTGCGCGCTCAGATCGCTCCCACGCTCGTTGCGTGCTCAGAACGCCTCTCCGTTCGCTCAGACCGCTCTCGTGCTCGTTGCGCGCTCAGAACGTCACACAGAGCGACCAGGACGCTTCCATGTTCGTTGTGCGCTCAGAACACTTCCGCGCTCATGCGCCCTCGGAATGCTTCTGAGCATTCTCAGAACGCCTCCCCAGTCGCTCAGATTGCTTCTCCATTCGTTGCGCGCTCAGTATGCTTTTGAGCGCGCTCAGAGCACTTTCACATTTCGGGCACGCTCACTTTTTGTCTTTCTAATTTCTCAGATTGCAGGAACGGCTTGTCGCCTTTTTCGCCTTCAACAAAGCTGCTCGAACTGCCCGAACTGCCCGAACTACCCGAACTGCCCGAACTGCCCGAACTGCGAGACGGTCATTTACGAAAATTGGCAATCCGTGTGCTCTGAACCGGAAAACGTGATTCGTCCGCCAGGTGGTTATGGAGAAATTACCGGGCTACCCCCGGCCAAAGCTATAAAAGGAGTCCATAGCCTTCATTTGAGGGGACCTTGTATTTTGCACCCGGGAGAGCTCCTTGAAGATTTTCACGGAATTCTCTTTCGGCGCTTGAAGATCTCCTTCGTGGACTTGAAGATTTCCCCCATCCCGAAAGACGACTCAGCATTCTCACTTTTGTTCCCCACAGTTCTCAGAAGGAAAAAGACTTAGTGTTCCGAAAGGTGGCATGTCACCCTCAGAACTCTCTCTCTCTCTCTCTCAATTATTGTAAAGAGCGGCGGCCTATCGCGCTCGTCTTCTAAGTACTCAATTGTAAGCTCTCAAAAGATAATGAAGTTTGGTCGGCACATCTCCGGCCACGTGGTTTTTTACCCTTTCCGGGTTTTCCACGTTAAAAAGTCTCAGTGTACTCAACGAATCTCTAATTGACTGTTTGCGCGCTCGGTCCGCTTCCGAGCTAAGGTGGTTCAATTCGACCGGTCTACCAAAGCACCCGAGCGACCAGCAACAGTTCTATCTCACCTAAGGAACTTTATTTATTTTTAGGTTGTGTTTGTTTGTCGGTTTTCGATAGAGGGAATTGGTTTTGGTTCAAAACCAAACATTCTTAGGTTTTGAAAATTAGGAAAAACTAAATTTTTTTGTTCGTTTGGAGGAATGTTTTGAGATAGAAAGAATTCAAAAAATAAAATTTTTTGTGATAAAGTTTTCAAGCTGCTCATGTTCATCTTCTTCCTAAAGCTTGCAAGCTTCTCCTACGCGCAGAGTGAAAAACCTTTAACCCTAAAGAAAACCTCACGTTGTTGCTCCATGGAGTATTAGAAACTACAAGGAAACATTAAAAAGAGAGAGGAAACGAAAACGGCGATCCATGGAAGCTCGTGTTTTCGCCGTTGCTTCATGGATCCCAAAAACGGAGAGGAATGGAAATAAAAACCGTGATCCATGAAACTGACGAGCAAAAATAAAAGCATGTGTTTTCTCCGTTACTCATGGATCCCAAAAACGATGAGGAAAGGAAACGAAAACGGTGATCCATGAAAACGGCGAGCAAAAACGAAAGCTCGAGCTGCAAAAATGCCTTCCAACTCTGTCCTCTTTGCGAATCTTTTCAAGTCAAGCTGCAAAACTGACCAAATTAAGTCGGTTTTGTGGATAGCTTAGTTTCTAAAGGTTTTGGGGTTTTGGTTGAAAGCCAACACCATTTAGAAAAAGCCTCAAACGAACACAAAAAATGGAATTGTCTCAATTCCTTCCTCCCAAAATCAATCAGGCCAATTTCATCCTTCAAAAATATCAAATGAACACAAAATTGGGAATCTGGTGTACCAATTCTAATTCCTTCCTCCTAAAACCTACGAAACAAATGCAAAAATTTTTGTGTTCATTTGGCAAGAAATGGAATGCAGAAATTGGAATTGGTCCAATTCCAATTCTTAAATTGAAGTCAATTACAATTCTATTGTTCAGCTGAATGCAATAATTCTTTCACAGGAATTGGAATTGTAATTCCAATGTTCAGTTGTATATTAGAATTCAGTGAATGAAATTGAAATTTTAAATTTATAACAGTGACATAATAGAAATATCAGGATAAATAAAGTCCATTGATTTAAAAACTTATAAATAAAGTCCACAAATTTAAATAAAATCCACATAATAAAGTAAATCGGGATAAATAAAATCCACATAATGAAGTCCACAAATTTAAAAACATGCAAATAAAGTTCATGAAAAATCAATCGAGTAAATGTAAGCGTAGCCAGGCCCTCATATTTGGCACCTGCAAAGCCATGGAACATGTCGCTCTTTGTGTCGTCAGCACTCAGCATCTCAATGGCTTGTATGATCTCGAGCTCAGTCAGATCTGAAATAGCTGCAATGGTCACATATATCTTGTATGTTCTTTGTTGGAAATTTTTCTGTTTGGTGGACATATTCCGTCGAGTCGCCCCGATAAGGTCGTACGTGAATATTTGAGACTATTCGGACTCCTGCGAGCGTGAGTGAATTCAGTCGCGCGAATGGTCGAAGCCTGTGATAGGTGGGCAAGATCGTCTCGTAATTTCAGGATGCGAATCGGTCTCACCCTTGACACAATTTTGGCATGATCATGAATATAATTAATTTTATGGAGTTTTTTTGGGTTTTTAATGGAATTAATTCCATCCATTAAAATTTAGTAACTCCTTTTGGGTCACTCCTATTAAGCTAAATTGGTGATTCATGAATTAGCTTCTTCCATTTTTGCTGTGAACAAATTGTGAAATCCTGGTTACCATTTTTTTCTCCATCGTGTAACTGCAGTCAAGACGTGTGGTTTTCTTGATCTCCTTCATCCAGCCGGTTGAGAGAAGGCCAACAGTTCCTCTTTGAAATATCTAGTTGTCAACCTAAATCACCTAGAGGGGGATGAATAGGTGATAACTGCGTCTTTTGCGGAATTAAAAATTTGATGAAATAGAACGCACAGAAAGCAAATCACAATCACAAACGACACAAGAAATTTATAGTGGTTCCCCGTTCTTGGGTACTCCACTTGCCGGCCTCGCCAATCTAGCACCACAGCTAGACTTGACTACTTCACTATAACTCGGATCATTCTTGATCCTACAATCTCGGAGTCAACACTCCTACAACCTCGGAGAGAAATCTCCTACAAACTCAGAGAAAACCTCTCTTACAACTCGGAGATAAACCTCTCCTACAACTCGGAGACAAACCCCTCCTAAAACTCAGAGAAAACTTCTCCTACAATCAAATGTAAATTGAGATTGATACAATACTTATCAATTCATAAACAGATCTGAAAACCCTGAGAAATCTTCTTCCATCTTGAGGCTTGAAAAGCTTTGACTTGATGTCGATGAGGAAGAATTAAAAATGACTCAGATGTGATCTTCTACGATTCGACTTGATCCAATAGATTCAGTAGAGGATGGAGCAATGATCAATCGAACCTTTTCTTCCATTAGAGACAATTGATTCAGAACAGTATATCGATCTCCAGCAATGGCGACAGGAGGCAGCACTTTCTCATTCTACTTGGATCGAATAGAGAATTAAGGTTAATGAATAGAATGAACGATTCATGATTAATCCTTAAACGAGAGCCTCATATAGCCAAGGACTTAAGGACATGAATTAAGGTAGGATTAACCTTAAACGAAATCATACGAGCCATCACATCAGACATAAGGAATTAGGTCCCGACAAACGGACTGAAAATCACTTAAAGGACGAAATCAAAACTTCTCGAGAAATACAAAGCTTCTCGAGAAATTGCAACTTCTACCCGAGAGAAGACATAGAAGAATTTTTCGGAGAAGGAGATAAACTTCTCGAGAGATAAAGGATTTCTTGAGAGATGGATGGACTTCTCAAGAACAACTGGTTTCTCAAGAAAAAACAACCTTAGAAAAACTTTTCTGGCAGATGAGAAAGACTTTCCGAGAGACAGACATATTTCTCGAGAGATTGTTTTGAATTCTCGAGAAACTCAAGTCTAGCCGAGAAACCTTTAGAAACTTGAAATAAAGGATTGAAAAGGAGTTCTCGAGAAAGGAAATTGAGAAACAAAACAACGTTGAGTCAATTCGTCGGCCGAGAAAAATTCGTCGAACTGAGCTCAAAGAAATCACTTCAGTTCGTCGAACGGCGATCGACGAACGGCGATCAACGAAACTTACTTCAATTTCAGTAAAAACAGCGATCGACGAAACCACTTCAGTTCGTCGAACGAAGCTCGATGAACGACGATCGACGAAACTACTTCAACTTCAGTAAAACAGAGATCGACGAAACTACTTCAGTTCGTCGAACGGAGCTCAACGAAATCCGAACTCAGAACTTTGGTATAATAGTCCATCGAACGACGCTTCGACGAAACAACTTCAGTTCGTCGAACGGAGCTCGACGAACTCAACAAAATTCGTCGAATGAAAAATACTTAGGAAAAATATTTCTTCTTCTCTTGGACACCAGTTGCACCTCCAAACTATGGGCTTCAATAGTCTTGAAAATGAAGTGTATCCCAATAGAGAGATCACACATGAGTCAACACCATGTTCTACACAATGAGGAATTACATTATATGAAACTGTGCTAATTGACCCACTGTGACCTGACATTGGTCTACACTTAGCAATATGAACCTGCAAGAATAATACTAGAAAGACATATCAAATACACTAGCAATTCAATCTTGGTTCAAGGGTGACTTCCCACAAATCAAGATTATTATGGATACAATACCCAACAAATCTCCCACTATTTGTAGAAGTTAGAACCTTATTTACCAAGATGAATTGCATCAATATAAAACATAAACAAAACACACCATAGAGGAAAAGATATGAAAGCAGAGAGAGCATCAAAATCAATAACTATATATATTTAAAATTTTCTCTCGAATTAATGTTCACACAATCAGATTGAGTAAAAGGTTTTGATGGGTCTCATAATCTTTTCTTCAGGCATTGTCTCTTTTCTTCTGTTCTTGTCTTGCAAAATAAGCATATGGCTTAGGATGGTATTTTGGAGGAGGGGCTGGACCCAGAGACAGACCTAGGGACAGACCTACTAGCAGATGGCCCTTCTCCATACTTCCTTTTTCTTGAACCAGACACCTTAGACTGAATTTTAGATTGCTTTGCAGGCCAAGCCTGGGAATAGTCAGCAGGAGGTTGATATGCAGGTTGCCCTTTAGATCTAGGAGAAAACTGAGGTTGTATAGCAAAATCTAGAAAAATCTCATTGTGTATCCACATAGCAGTCTTTGTAGTGTGAGCATTGACATCTGCAATCTGCTTCTGAACACCAATATTCAATTGCTCAAACTGATCAGCACAATTTCTTTGGAGCTGAGAAACCTGATAATCCAAAAGCTCTGCCATTTTATCCTCCCCTTTCTGACTTCTACAAATAGGGTTTGGATGACAGATTCCTTGAACTGACCAACTTCATCAATAATTGAAAATATATTTTTCTCTGCCTGCCCTTCAATAGATTCTTGAATATTTCTTACCTTTAAAGTTTCATCAAAAACTTTACCCATGCTCTGAACAGAATGATCAATAGCTTTACCACCCTGAGTGATAAGCTTCTTAAGACTATTAGTGTTAGCTTGAACTTCAGCTAATCCTCTGCTCATCTCCTTTTCAACAACAGAAATCCTTGTTTGCTTCCAAACAGAACTCTTTCTCCCCCTCAACATGTGCTGGGGGAGGAGAAGGAGAGGGAATGGGGTTTGCGTGAACATCAATTCATTCGAGATTTTCTATTTATAGTTTTGATTTGATTTGACATTTAAATGAATTTTATTTAACATTTAAATAACAACTGTGTACCTGCCCTTTCGTATTTCCGAAAAATAAAAATTTCTGAAGATCGAAAATAAATGCCATTTCTCGAGAAGTCAAATGATATCTCGAGAAATCAAATTATTCAGCAGACTCATCTTCGCAAGGTCATTTCTCGAGGGATAACTCCATTTCTCGAGAAGCACAATATAATTTTCGAGAAGTATTAAGATTCTGTCATTTAGCCTTTTTCTCCAGAGAAACGTCATTTCTCGAGAGATGACTTCCATTTCTCGAGAAGTCTCAAAAATGACTTAGAATTTTCTCCAAAAATTTCAGACCTTTGCTTCCTTTAGAGTTTGAACAAATGATGATCTACCTTCATTTTTGTCTTCTTCCTGACTTGAAGATTACTCCATGTTTTGAGCATTCCAAGCTCTGTCTTGAAGAAAGAGAACTTGGTCTCATCCAGCGGCTTTGTGAAAATATCTGCAACTTGCTTATTCGTTGGGACATATCATAGATTGATGTCCCCATTCTCCACATGCTCCCGGATGAAATGATATCTTAATTCGATATGCTTTGTCTGGCTGTGCGAGACTGGATTATTTGCAATTGCTATAACTGTGGAGGAGTCGCAAAACATTGGGATGTCTTTGAACTTCAAGTTATAATCTTCAACCTGATTCTTTATCCAAAGAAGTTGTGCACAACAACTGCCTGCAGAAATGTATTCTGACTCTGCGGTTGAAATTGCAACACAATTCTGCTTCTTGCTACTCCAAAAAATAAGCCTCCTTCCTAGGAATTGACAAGTCCCGGGAGTGCTTTTTCTATCATCTTTGCTACCTGCAAAGTCTGCATCTGAAAAACCAATTAGTTCGCTATCGTTACTTCTTGGGTACCATAAGCCAAAATTTGGTGTACCCTTAAGGTATCTCAAAATACTCTTTGCAGCGGTATAGTGAGATTCCTTAGAGTTCACCTGATATCTAGCGCATACACGTGTAGAGAACATTATATCAGGCCTACTAGCAGTAAGGTAGAGCAGAGAGCCAATTATTCTTCTGTACTTGGTTTCATCGAAAGGTTTTCCTTTCTCATTCTTGTCCAGAGACATAGCTGAGCTCATTGGAGTCCTCATAGAGAATGCACTCTCCATTCCAAATTTCTTTACCAACTCCTTAGTGAATTTCGTCTGAGAGATGAAAATTCCATCTTCAGATTGCTTCACTTGAAGTCCTAAGAAATATTTCAGCTCACCCATACTGCTCATTTCAAATTTCCCTTGCATAAGTTTGGAAAACGTTTTGCAGAGGTTATCATCCGTAGAGCTAAAAATAATGTCATCGACATAGATTTGCACTAGCAAAATCTTGCCTTTAACTTCCCTAAGAAATAATGTCTTATCTATCTTTCCTCTTGTGAATTTGTTCTCAAGAAGAAAGTTAGACAGCGTCTCATACCAAGCTCGAGGAGCTTGTTTTAAACCATATAGAGCTTTTTGTAACAAATAAACATATTCAGGATAATCATGATTAACAAAACCTGGAGGTTGTTCAACGTATACTTCTTTTATATTACCATTGAGAAAAGCTGACTTGACGTCCATTTGGTATATGGTGAATCCTTTGAATGCAGCATAATCTAGAAACAGCCTGATCGCTTCGAGCCTTGCTACAAGAGCATAAGTCTGATCGAAGTCAATCCCTTCTTCTTGTCTGTATCCTTTTGCTACAAGCCTGACTTTGTTCTTGATGATTGTTCCGTCTTCATCCAATTTATTTCTGTAGACCCACTTTGTTCCAATGATATTTTTATCCTTTGGTTTTGGAACTAGAGTCCATACTTTACATCTCTTGAATTGATTCAATTATTCTTCCATTGCTATTATCCAATGGGGGTCTTCATTTGCTTCTTGGAACTTCTTTGGTTCAACCTGCGAGAGGAAACTTAAATGCATATTTTCGTTAGTAGTACCTCTTCTCGTTCTTATGCCGAATTGAGGATTTCCTATGATCTGATCAATAGGATGGTCCCTCAGGTGTCTGAATTCAAGATTGCATTATTTGGAACACCAGGAGCTATTTCTTCTACTACTGGAATGTTTTCTTCCACTTGAATTGGCTCTTCATCAAGATGATCTTCCTCTTCAGTTGAGGTTGGGGGAGAGATCTTGACGAAGGTTTGAGCATTGTCTTTAACTGTCTCATCCAAGTTTGTATCTTGCAACTTTGAACCTGTAACTTCAACAGAAGCACTAGAAGAGATGCTATGTAGCAAGCTCGTCTAATCAAATACAACGTTAATAGATTCTTCTACAACTAGAGTTTTCTTATTAAAAACTCTATAAGCTTTGCTATGGCTACTGTAGCCTACGAATATACCTTCAAAGCTCTTTTCACTAAACTTGGTTTTTAATGCTTTCCATTATTAAGTACAAAGCATTTGCTACCAAAGATTCTAAATTCAGAGATGGTTAGTCTCTTGCCTTTTAGTAGTTCATAAGGAGTCTTTTTCATGGTTTTTATTTATGAGTGCTCTGTTTTGCACGTGGCAAGCAGTGTTGACGGCTTCAGCCCAGAAGTATTCCGGAAGTGAAGAATCACTCAACATTGTTCTGCAAGCCTCAATAAGTGTTCTGTTCTTTCTCTCAGCTACCCCATTTTGTTGTGGAGTTCGAGGAGAGGAAAACTCATGAAAGATACCAAGGCTTTCACAGAAATCTGTCATGGCTCCAGATTCAAATTCCGTTCCATGGTCACTTCTGGTTTTGACCACCGAACAATCTAATTCGTTCTAAATTTCCTTGACAAATCTAGTGAAAATATCAAAGGTATCTGACTTGTGTTTTAGAAAGAATACCCATGCAAAACGTGAGTAATCATCTACAATAACCAATGTGTAAGACTTTCCTCCTAAACTTCTAATTTGCAAAGGACCAAACAGGTCCATATGAAGCAGGTATAAACACCTGGTAGAGTCTTTGCCAATAATGCTCTTAAAGGTAGCTCTTGTTTGCTTGCCTTTTACACATGCATGACAAGGTCTATCTTTAATGCACTTAACATTTGGCGCATCGCGCACTAAGTTTTGAGAAAACAATTTATTTATCGTTTTGAAATTAATATGTGTTAATCTCTTGTGTCATTGGTCAACAAGAGATGCACTATCTTTTGCTAAAAGACACACTGGTGTAGAAGATGATAAACAAAGAAAATTCAAACAGAAAATATTTCTACAACGAGTGCCTGATAAAATCGTTTCAGAATTTTCTGTCAACTTTATCAAACACTTATCTTACAAAAATCAAATGTGTATCCTTTATCTCATAGTTGACTTATGCTTATCAGATTATGTTCTAATCCTTCCACATAAGCTACATCTGAAAAGGATACATTACCCTTAGTGATCATACCGTAGCCTTTTGTTATTCCTCTATCGGATCCGCCAAAAATAACTTTTGGACCGCTCTCAACTGGAATATAGTTCTGCAAAAGACTTCTAGTTCCGGTCATATGCCGAGAACAACCACTGTCCAAATACCAGATAGGATTTTTGTTGGCCTTTGGACATACCTGCAAAAACAAATAATTTTGCCTTAGGAGCCCAAAAAAATTTGGGTCCTTGGTCCCTTATTAGTTGAGCCCCACGAAGAACGTTAACATTGTGAGTGGTCTTTCTTGCAATGTTTACTTGTGGTCTCTTGAAATAAGTAGAATTGAACCAACAATCTATGTCAAAGTGACCTATTTTGCCGCAACACCAACAATCAAATTTGTTGTACCTTCTCTTAGTATTCTCCTGCTTCACTTTTTGAATGTTAGTTTTAGAAGGGAAATTCTTCTAGAAGAGAATGCTTCATGAGTGCAGCACACACATGGTTGAACTATCTCCTTAGGCTTAGGTGCAACAACCTTCACTATTGGTGCTCTCTTAGTACTCAGACCATGAGCATAAGGACCAAAATCTCTCAGATTTAGCTCACTTCCACCAAAGTTTCGGGGACAAGTCCACCCCTTATAGTCATTGACAGGCGCAAAATTAATTGGTCGTGTCAAGTGACCATAGGTGCTTTCCATATCATAGACATTTGTAGGAAAGATAACTTTCTTAAATGCCACTTGATCTTGATGGGCTTTCGCTTTCTGTTCGGTGGTAGCTTTCTTTGCATTCTTATTTTTCTTCTTGGCTAGTATGCTTTTAGAAGATTTACTAGATTCAGCCACATGATCCACTCCACTTCCACTTGCTTTAGCGGAGAATCTATCAATGGTTAGAAGAATAGTTTTAGGTTGAGAAAACTTTTCAACTAGCCTCTTCTCAGCGGCTAGCTGTTCTTCCAGCTCTTTGATACTTTCCTCTCTCAGGGCAAGGAGCTCATCTGAGCTCTTGGCTTTGTCTGTTAGATTTTGGATTTCTTCTCTGAGAGATGTGTTTACCCAGAAATCGGCGATCACCTTGAGATAGCTTTTTTGCAGGTGACCGAGGCAATCGACATACTCTCGCAGTCCTCGAGCAACCTCTCCCCGCGACCAAAGTTATTTTGCCAGGATTTAGAGCCCGGGTGGTCTCCCACCTCCCGGGCAGTCTACCCCCTAGGGAGGTCGCTCCGCACGGCCTCGCCCTGAGGTCGCCCCCTGGGCGACCTCGCCTCAGGAGGTCGCTCCGCGCGACCTCGCCCTGAGGTCGCCTCCTGGGCGACCTCACCCTGAGGTCGCCTCCTGGGCGACCTCGCCTCGGGAGGTCGCTCCGCGCGACCTCGCCCTGAGGTCGCCTCGGGAGGTCGCTCCGCACGACCTCGCCCTGAGGTCGCCGCCTGGGCGACCTCGCCTCGGGAGGTCGCTCCGCGCGACCTCGCCCTGAGGTCGCCTCCTGAGCAACCTCGCCTCAGGAGGTCGCTCCGCGCTACCTCGCCCTGAGGTCGCCTCCTGGGCGACCTCGCCTCGGGAGGTCGCTCCGCGCGACCTCGCCCTGAGGTCGCCTCCTGGGCGACCTTGCCTCGGGAGGTCGCCTCCTGGGCGACCTTGCCTCGGGAGGTCGCTCCGCGCGACCTCGTCCTGAGGTCGCCTCCTGGGTGACCTCGCCTCGGGAGGTCGCTCTGCGCGACCTCGCCCTGAGGTCACCTCCTGGGCGACCTCGCCTCGGGAGGTCGCTCCGCACGACCTCGCCTTGAGGTCGCCTCCTGGGCGACCTCGCCTCGGGAGGTCTCTCCGTGCGACCTCGCCCTGAGGTCGCCTCCTGGGCGACCTCGCATCGGGAGGTCTCATCTCTGGGCAGCCCGTTCCTTCCTGAGCTGCCCTAGGGGGGGTAGGGGCATTGGTTTCGGGATCTTTGGAGAGTTTCCAGCCCTTGCCTTTGATATAAGCAGCCTTATTTCTGAGACCATCGTATCTCTTCCCAGCAGCTGGGGCGGTCTCATTTTTGAGATCGTCAATACTTCATTTCGGCAGCTGGAGCTATCTCATCTCTGAGACCTTGTTACCTCTTTTTTAGCAGATTCCGTTATCTCCTCCCAAGAGATTCTCGACATCTCTTTTTCTCCTCCCTCTTATCTTCCATCATAGCTCAAAGTAACCAACCATCTAACAATTTCTTTCCTCCACCTCTTTTCAGCTTGAGCGAGTGTGGACCTGGAGCATTTTTGGCTCGAACAAGATGTAAGTTGTGCAACTTCTTCTCTCAGATTAGATTCCACTTGCTTGAGAGACAAAATCTCCTTGGCCTGGATTTTGACAACCTTTCAGCATTTGTCAAAGGCTTTAAGCAATTTAGTATATTGGTTCATGAGTTCTGAGTCATCATCTGAGGGGTATTCCTTTTGCTCAGCTGAGGCATAATCTGAATCAGATAAAACAATGTGAGCATTTACCTTCCCTTTGTATGGAGGTTCTTCTTCGTCGTCAGTCATAGCCATCAGACCGAAGTAGGCTTCTTCTTCATCACTTAACTTCTCTGAGTTACTGTCGCTGAGTGTTTTGGACTTTTTGGCGACAAAGCTTCTTTCATTTTTCTTTTTCCCGTGGGTGGTTTTCTTTTCTTCTTTCTTTCCACCTTCTTTCTTTTTGTAAGGGCATTCAACGATCATATGCCCTGGCTTATTACAGCAATAACAAATAATATCTGAAGAAACGTGTGTAAGATCCCCCTTCCGGGACTTGGCCTAATCGGGAGATCTTACCGCACACGACTCTGTACGTACAGACCTTTTGTAGTTCTCTCTGTTCG
Source organism: Dactylorhiza incarnata (assembly GCA_033032865.1). Lineage (NCBI taxonomy): Eukaryota > Viridiplantae > Streptophyta > Magnoliopsida > Asparagales > Orchidaceae > Dactylorhiza > Dactylorhiza incarnata. The sequence goes on from JAWHQI010000078.1 coordinate 1,310,990, forward strand.
AGTGTGTCAACTCAGGTACCCAGTTGAGGCAAACAGGGCAGTGGACCGGGCTGTCCACTTCTAGGCTTGTGTAACACTACCCAACCTAGACCTTACGTACGCCCCTAAGAACACACAGGGTATCCGCATACTATCTGGTAAGCACCACCTCTAGCCCTCTATTCGAGTCTCCGCTCAGGTATCCAGTTGAGGCAAACAGGGCAGTGGACCGGGCTATCCACTTCTAGGCCAGTATGACACCTCCCAGCCTAGACCTTACGTACGCCCCTAAGAACACACAGGGTATCCACGTACTACTTGATACAACAATGCCTCTAAGTGAAACACCAAGCTCTCGGCTCGGAGGACCCGACCAGTCCTTTCTTATGCTTCGAGCCTACCATTCGCAGGACTATCCCAGTCCTTCCTTATAACCCGAGCCTACCGCTCGCAAGACTAACCCAGTCCTTAATGTAACTATCACCCGAGCCTCCAGCTCGCAGGATTAACCCGTCCTGAGCCAACGTACGTCCGCCGGTGTGACGGCCAGACCGTACCGGAGACCCGCCACAGATTTCCTTCATAGTTTTCCATATACTGAACATCAAGTTCAATAAATATTTATTTCCATAAAAAGTTCAACGAGTGCAACGCTCCTTTGAATATCAAAGATGTGCCCCTTTGTCAAGCCAATGCTGCCTGACCCCTAGGTGGCAACATTATCTTAGTACCGAGTTATTCATGTCCAGGATAGCTTGTCCTTACCTGCCCTTGTACTCCACATAGGAGCGAGATTATAAATCATAGAGGTCGCAAATAATCTAATCTTTTCTAAATTTTAGTTGGCCTAAAGATTTAGGGGTCGACCTTGAACTTCCCGAGGGTTACCCTATGAGGGGCTTGCAACGGTACTGGGAGGTGTGATGGGGTGACATCCCCAACCTCCGCTTCCCAGGGTATTTAATATTATTGGTAATCTACAGTTATTAGTTTCTCATGACCTCTATGGTTACTCTTATCTGTGATAACATCAGACTGTTCTCCCTGCATTTTATAACTATATGCTCCCTATGATCATCATATACGATCGAATGAGAATCCTCAGTTGTTACATACTAAATTTGATGTTCTAATCAGCGTGAACTATTCTTCATAGATCTTTAAAAATTCTAACATTCAATGATCACCGTGTAACATTATAAACTTCAAGGATCTTTAACTTCCCGATGTTAGCGTCTTCAAGGCTCGAGTGATTATAATTTTTTCTCACTATAATTCCAATTTTGGAATATGAACTCCCAAAGGTCTTTGTTATAAGATCACCGAAGAATTTAGAGGCATAAACCTAAAATTTTCAAATGAATATTTGTCCTCTAAATGTATTTATCGTAATTATTGGGCTAATGACACTTGGATTATGAGTATTATCCATTTCCCAAAATATATTTTCTAAAAATTACTATGGGATCCTAACATAAAAACTATTTTCTGAATGATTTTCATTAACCATTATCGTTGAATAGTCTTCTTAATAATCCAAATCACCCTCTAATACAGATTGCAATCTTTGTGAACACCATAATCATGGAGTTCTCTACTAAAGTCGTGATTCTAAAACCGATCATGATACATGCCCGTTCATTTGATCTTTTAAATCCTTTAGGGGTCTACTATTAGTTTTCCTTAATTAGATCATTTCCTAAGTTTGGGAAAAATTCTAAAAAGTTTTACTAAAATGTCTCTGTTGTTCAAAGGGAATTAAATCTCTTTATTGACAATTGATCTCCTTAGAGACTTATCTTTCTTTATTTCCTCCACTAGGGAACACCATCCCCATTCAAACTTGATTTATGAAAAAAAATTCCATAATTATTCTAGGACTTGCAAATGGGAATCTCATCTATGCAAAAGTCCAATTGATCTAATATAATCATATAAAACTTATTTCGTGATTCAGACCATAATGTCTTGGAATAAACCTACGAGCTATGGTAATACATGTGATAGTAATGAGGTAAACCTCAAAACTATGAGTTATAATTTGTGTTTTAACATCTAACCTAAGGCATATAAGGTAGTTTTCAGCCTTATTTTTCCTTGGGCCAAATTCAAAGTTTGATTTCCCAGCCATCTTCTATGTGGTTAATAACGAGCTCTAGATAACTGATTTTCTAGTGTAATTCCACTAAATTTCAATTTTTGAGGAACATTTGATGATTTACTTATGAACAATCATCTTGTTTAATGCCCTTTAAGTATGCTAATATGGAATTACTTAAACTATTACATGAAATTTATCCATTATAGTTCTCATTTACTCGAATCACCTTAGTGAAGTACTAATTTTGATGAAGTAGGTGAAATTTTATCAAACTGAGAGGGAGATATGTCATCCCCAATAAGACAAAGAGGAATAGGTCTAGGGTAGAGTTGTGTCAAAACATTGTCTTGATAATTAAACGGTCCACCACTGCTTCCGCTGAAGTGGTTCCCCTGAACCACTCATTTAAAATAGACTGGACATAAGAGAATTTCTGTTTCTAGCACTAGCTGAAGGATCGATTAGGCTCTGATACCCTTTGTAAGATCCCCCTTCCGGGACTCGGCCTAATCGGGAGATCTTACCGCACACGACTCTGTACGTACAGACCTTTTGTAGTTCCCTCTGTTCGAGTGTGTCAACTCAGGTACCCAGCTGAGGCAAACAGGGCAGTGGACCGGTCAGTCCACTTCTAGGCTTGTGTAACACCACCCAACCTAGACCTTACGTACGCCCCTAAGAACACACAGGGTATCCGCGTACTATCTGGTAAGCACCACCTCTAGCCCTCTATTCGAGTCTCCGCTCAGGTACACAGTTGAGGCAAACAGGGCAGTGGACTGGGCTGTCCACTTCTAGGCCAGTATGACACCTCCCAGCCTAGACCTTACGTACGCCCCTAAGAACACACAGGGTATCCACGTACTACTTGATACAACAATGCCTCTAAGTGAAATACCAAGCTCTCCGCTCGGAGGACCCGACCAGTCCTTTCTTATGCTTCGAGCCTACCATTCGCAGGACTATCCCAGTCCTTCCTTATAACCCGAGCCTACCGCTCGCAGGACTAACCCAGTCCTTAATGTAACTATCACCCGAGCCTCCATCTCGCAGGACTAACCCGTCCTCCAGCTCGCAGGACTAGGGGATTGAATTGTAAAGAGTAGAAAAACTGGGAAGATATGCACCTCGGAACCACCTCAATTTTTGGTGAGCAACTTAATTAAGTATGGACTCTGGGTAAGGAGAGTTTTCATAGCAATTGGACCAGCAAAATGAAAGGAAGTCCCCTCTTCAAGAATGGAGTTAGGCAGGCCTTCGGTGAATAGTAAAATGCCCTTTCGGTATTCAGAATAAACTGAATACTCATTAAGTGAATCTAGATCGTTGCGTAATACCAAACTTGGGAGATATAAATCTTAATCCCATAAGGCCCATTAATAATGCTCATATACTCGGAAGACAACTGATGCTTTCTCCAATGAATACAATTACAAAGATTCCATTTGAACAAATCGCTCTCCTCCTGAAACTTAACCTCTAGGGGCAATGAGCTTTTAAGTCCTGGAAAGCTGCTTCACACTTGGGGGTCCAGATGAACAACAAATTTTTCTTCGTTAACGTGGTAAGCGGTAATGCGATCCGGGAGAAACCTTGTACGAACTTCCGGTAGTATCCGGCAAGTCCTAGAAATCTCCTTATGTCTGAGGCCGTTTTCGGTTGGGGCCAATCTCAGACATCTTGGATTTTTGCTGGGTCAACTGCCAATCCAGCGCCGCTGATAATGTGGCCTAATAAGGCTACTTCACTGAGCCAAAATTGGCACTTACTGAACTTTGCGTAAAGCTTATTCTCCCGGAGTTTCTGGAGAGTTAAGGATAAATGCTGGGCGTGGTCCTCCTTTGTTTTCAAATAAATTAGAATGTCATCTATAAAAATGATGACGAAGGAATCTAGGTATGGTTCAAACACTTTGTTCATTAAACTCATGAATGCAGAGGGAGCATTCGTGAGTCCGAATGGCATTACCGTGAACTCATGTAATCCATACCTGCTACTGAAAGCCGTCTTTCGGATATCCTCCTCCCGGATCCTCAGTTGGTAGTATCCTGATCTGAGATCTAGTTTTGAATACCAGAAGGCCCCTTGCAACTGATCAAACAGTTCGTCTATACGAGGTAAGGGATATGTGTTTCTAACCGTTAGACGGTTGAGCTCTCTATAGTCGATGCATAATCTCAGGGTTCCGTCTTTCTTTTTAACAAAAAGGACCGGGGCTCCCCAAGGTGATGAACTAGGCCTTACGAAGCCTGCTTCTACTAACTCTTGTAATTGACTTCGAAACTCGGTTAGTTCCTTTGGTTCCATTCTATACTGTGCTTTGGATACTGGTTTTGCTCCCTGTATCAATTGGATTTGAAAGTTGGCTTCTCTAGAAAAACCTGGTCATCCACTTGGAATTCTACCTGACGGTGATGCGCGTCATGGTATTTGGCTTGCCTGCTCTGGGCTTCTAGCATCTTCTCTCGTATCGAGCGTACTTGTGCATCAGTGTCTTCAATGAATTCGGATCCTAAGGCCGAGTGGTCTTCATCTTGCACCCAAGATAACAGAGTTCTGCACCTTCTTCCGTACAGGGCTTCATAGGGAGCCATCCCTATGGAGGCATGATGGCTATTATTATATGAAAATTCTATTAATGGCAATAGTTTCTCCCAAGGTTCTCCGCTATCTAGTATGCACAACCGGAGGAGGTCTTCCATTGTTCGGATAGTGCGCTCTGTTTGCCCGTCAGTTTATGGGTTGAAGGCAGTGCTGAAATTCAGTCGGGACCCCAGATAGGCTTGGACAGCCCTCCACTCCCTGTAAGTGAACCTTCCATCTCGATCTGATATGATGGCCTTTGGCGTGCCGTGGTATCGCACAAACTGTTCAACGAAGAGATGAACTAGAACGCTGACCGGGGCCTTCTTTCTCATCGGGATAAATCTGGCCACTTTTATTAATCTGTCGACTATTACCCAAACTGAGTCATAACCAGAGCGGGACCTTGGTAACCTATGTACGAAGTCCATCGAGATATCTTCAAATTTCCAAACAGGAACTGCCAAGGATTGAAGCCGCCCTGCCGGGTTTCTGCATTCAGCCTTTACACACTGACAAGTTTCACAGAGGTTGATAAATTTTGTTATATCCTTCTTCATCCCAGGCCAATACATAGTTTTCTTTAAATCTGCCGTCATCTTGGTGATTCCCGGGTGCACTGAATACCCGCTGTAATGTGCTTCAGTCATGATCTCCTCTCTAAGCTGGTTTGTAGCCGGAATGTAAACCCGGCCCTTGAAGCGGACTAAATCGTCGATAAAAGAGAAGTCTTTGGCGGTGCCCGTACTTAGTGCCTCAAAAACCGGTTCCAAATCCGCATCTTGTTTTTGCCCTTCCCGGATGCGATCCTTGATATCACTCTCGATTGAGATCGATCCCAGATACTCTTCGTACAATTCGGGGTCTGCTCGGGAGACTAGAGTAATATTCAAGTTCTCCATTTCTCGAATCAACTCCAATGATGACAATCGTATTTCTGGTTCTGAAGTGCCGACCGTTCTGCTCAAAGCGTCGGCCACTTTATTCGCTTTTCCTGGTTGATAGTGCATTGTATACTGATAATCGCAAAGGAATTCCACCCATCTTCTTTGACGCATATTAAGATCCTTCTGTGTGTCTACGTACTTTAAATTTTTGTGATCAAAGAAGATGTCACAGTGTACTCCGTACAGATAATGTCGCCAAATTTTTAGCGCGAATACTATAGCACCCATCTCTAGGTCATGCACGGGATAGTTTTGTTCATGCTTTTTCAATTGCCGGGATGCATATGCAATTACATGACCATTTTGCATTAGTACAGCACCCATTCCTTGGTAAGATGCGTCAGTGTAAACTTGGAAGCCCTCCTTCCCTGATGGCAAGGCAAAAATTGGAGCAGAGATTAATCTGGCTTTTACTAAACTAGGCCTTAGTAAAAATAAAATTCAGGGAGTTCTACAACTCCTTTTAATCCCATTTCAATTCTGAACAGTAGAGGGTTGTCTCCTCTCCAATAAAGGTTTGGGGCACCCTTTCTTATAGGAACCCTAAGGGAAGTGAATTTTTAGTCAAACTTATAGTGGTTTTGGTGACCACCTAGGGGTTACTATTTCACAAGTGTTTCCTTCTCATTCTCACTCAGATTAATTTAATGGCTTCTGTGGGGTCTGTTAGTTGTCCTACCAATTTATTAGCATGAGTTATTTGAGATCATGTATCAAGAAAATTTGTTCATGCCTTCAATTAGTAACATGCACTCACTAGGAATCTCCATGAATATTGGGGTGGACTGATGTATGATTTTGAGCCTTGGGACATTTTAGACTCCTATGATTTGTTCAAGACTTCTGGTCATCCTATGTAAGCTCACTAGAGTAAGGTGAATCATCGTCGTTTCTAACTAACTCTACTTTTACTATTGAGTGAGGCTAGTTAAACTTTATTCCCTATTGATAACCTATGCTAAGTCACTTCCAGGGTTAGTGAACTCCTTTCAATCTAAGTTTTAGAATCATGAAGTTCTTAAGTTCACTCTATATGTTATACTTGAAGTATGAGTAGGGAATCAACTAAATTACATGGACCATTTTACCTAAAGACATCAAAATACCCAGATACGTAACATTATACATGCTTTACTAAAATGGGTCTACAGGGAGCTATACTACACCAAAAATTCTGTATGACATATCATTAGAAAGGTAAGTGCAAGAGCTACAACTTTTGTGTTGACCACATGTTCTGAATTTGAGTGTAAGTCATTCAATTTACTGCCTAAAGTTTCAGCATGGGGTGTGACAATTAATTACTATTCATTTATTCAATCTAGTGATCACAAATTCCAAGCTTCATATCTTCATTTCTACTTAGCCAAACCTCATAAAAATTGTACAGATGACTTAATCATGACTTGGGGAGAGAACCCTTGAGATTTCATTAAAAATTAATAATTAATGTTTCCTAAATTCACAAAATTCATAAAATGAAATATCTAGCAAAACTATAGAAAAGTGTCCTCTTATAATTCTAAATTTCTCACCAAGCATAGGTCATGCATGGATACATGCATGGCCTGAAAATCATTCATGTTGCATGCACCATAATTTTTAAATTTCAAAAACACCAAAAATCTTAAACCATGTACATGTCACACCAAAACAAGCCTACAGGGAGATATACTCAGCCAAATTTTTTGTATAATATATCAATGGAAAGGTAAGACAAGGATCTACAATTTGGGTGTTAAGCACTTTGTCTGATACTGAGTGGATGAGGGCTAAATTTCAGCTCAAAGTAACAGTACAGAATGTGACACACACTGTCACTATTCGTTTATATAAACAAATAAATTGGTCTGCGATTAAGGATCTCATCAGATCCAACGGCCAGAGAGCCGTCTTCAACCTCTCGTCAAGGCTGAGAAAGAAAGTGTCTGGGCTACCTTTAAGCCCGATTTCCCGGCCACCTACTTGACACCACGACTGACCACCACCAACCACCACCACCTTCACGGAGGTGGGGGCTGTCGGGACGGCGGTCTTGATCGGCCGGCGGCGGCCGGGATAAGGAAAGAGGGGAGGGTCATTTTGACGGAAAAACCCGTGAAAACCAGTGGTGGATCTCGCTCGATTGAGCTCGTCTCACCTCCTATTTGATCTAGATGGCTAGCACGAGGGGAGAGAGAGAGAGAGGTACGGGCCTGAGTTTGTGGTCGGAGGCGCGGATTTGCCCTTGTTCCCATGCGCGAGTTGTCGCCGCCGGAAGCCATGGCCGGATGGGGGTTCTGAGCTCGAAAGCTTCGCCGGAGTTGGGGGATTGTCCTCGTGGAGCTCACTGAACGTGAAGGCGACCTCAAATGAGGCTGAGGAGGAGTTAAAGTAGGGGATTCAAATGGGTGGTTCGCCCATTAATGCCACCTCTCAAACACCCAATGCATGGCTTCCAGTTCGAGCCAAACCAGTTGGGCATCAAGCCTGAGGTCGGGTGAGGAGAGGGAGATGGAAGGGAGGTGCCATTTGGCACTCTAAACCCACATTCGAGGTGGGTGAAATCACTCCTTTGTAAAACACTATTCACCCGATTTTTCACCCCCTTCATGACCATGCATGGTTGCCACGTCAGCTCAAAAAAATGGTGGGGGGTTTACTCTCCAAGGTCATCTGAATAGATTGGGTTAAGGTGGGGTGTGCCATTTGGCATCGTGCTCAAAACTTCCTCTCTTTCTCTCTCTTCCTATTTTTGTCATTTTCTCTAAAACTAATTCCCTAATTTTCAATTATTTTGATTTATTAATTAAAAAAAAGGATTCACTTATATCATGGGCTGAGCATTGCTTGAGATTGGGCTAGGGCCCAAGGAAATTCAATTTTTGACCCAAGGGGACTTGGTGGGTCATTTTGAGGCCTAGCTTTGCCCTAGCTTATTTAGGTCAATATGAGTAGTTCAAATGAACTTAGTGGGCTCAATGAGTCCTTGGTAGGGTGCCCTAAGTGGAGGGGAAGACACAAAGGGGCCTTGAGTTCACTTTTGAGCTTGGAGGCATAGTGGAGGTCCTTAGGGTTTGCCCTAATTTCCAATTTGGAGGGCCCATTGGGTTAGAGAACCTCAATGGAAACCCTAGGGTTCAAGGCTCCTTGTTGATACTAGTTGATTCTCAAACTTAGGGTTTTACCTTTATGTGGCTAGGGAGCTCACCCTAGTGTCACCTAATCTCATGTTGGTCTAGGGAGCTTGTTTAGAAGGGGGGGGGGGGAGTGTCAAAACCTGTACTAAGGGGGTCTAGTAGTTTTGGAGATGTTACAATTCCCAATATGCAATAAAATAATTTCGTCCCCGAAATTTAAGATTAGGTGTACGGGTTTTGACATAATAAGAAAAACACAATCTTTAAGGAAGAGTGCGAAGCGTACCTGAGTTGAATAGCCTTGGATACTTTTATTGCTTGAGATCCAGGGGTTCCTAGGTATGCTCCTCTTGGCCATGATTAGACCACAACACATTGACTAGCGGAATCTTCTTCTTTCTTAGGATCCGGACTGCCGTTTCATCTATAAAAATGATGACGAAGGAATATTCTGTCCAACCCTTGTTACACCCCACTCAAGTCTAGTTTGCGGACAAACTAGCAGCGGAAGCAATGGTGTGCCCATAAGGGTTTTCCTCCCAACCATTTCTCATCAAGCCACCTGAGATCAATACCTCTTTTCAATTTCTCATTCTTATCTTCTCATCTTGCAGAATCCTGTCCCAGAGAATAGGGTTCCCCCTCCACCTCCGCCCCCCGCCCAATTTCAATAAGACAATGTGGGGCAGACACTACAGGCTATTCTGCAAGCATTCAGGGATCAAGCCCCAGTTAGGGAGCCCAACCCGGCTTCAACCTGGCTCTGATACCCTTTGTAAGACCCCTTCCCCCGGACTTCCCCAAAACTTGGAAGGACGGAGGGAACATGAAGAGAAATGGGCCCGAAAACGGGACAACAAGCAGTAGTCGAGTCCCTTTTAGCCTTACTATGGGTCTTACTTCCCAGAACCGCCGTCTCATGGTGGACTGCTACCACTTAACGCCGATTCTGCCGGCAAAATCTAGAGGAAGCATCCACAGTTAATATTTCATAAGAGAAGCATATCCATCCATAAACCAAATGACATTGAAAGGTAGCATCATAGTCTGGTACAAAATCATAAGGGAGTACTCGGGAACAAACCCGGTCAAATAAAGCTAAACCTAAATCTCCTCGAAAACTAAAGTGACTGTAACACAGTCCTCATCACGAAGTACTAAGAATCTAGGATGAAATCTCACGGTAGTACGACCGCCAACAGAAGGGTCTCCTGAATCTGTAGCTCCTGCCAGATCAGGTCCTCCTGTCCTCTGGTGTTGGGTCTCCTGGTGTTGCCTCCCCTGTGTTAGGTCACAACCGACCGTCAGTCTAAAAGACTCAGCCACAACCTCCCCGCCTCCCCCCGCGACTCCTAGGCACCGGGCGGAGAGGAGGAAGAGGAAGGACACAAAGCAGTATAATCTCAAGTAGATGGCAAATGGTAGGTTAATTAACTATAACACATATTTATATAGATGATCACGGTAAACTAAGTGAGAACAGGTGAGTATAGAGTACGACAATGACCATTGTACAAGGAAACTAGCATCATAAGCAATATCACAACATAAGAGAAGCAATAGAAAGTGTAACATATCGCAGTTTAAGGAGCATCCATTAAAAGTAAACAAACCCCGGTACATGGGGCAACAATGAGGTTTCTATAATTCTAAGGAAGGAAAACCTTAACTTATCAATTCAATAGATAAGTTAAGGGGTCGTTTTGCAGGGCCCATCATATAAGGCATCCCATAATACTTTATATGATGAGGGGTAAAAAAAGGAAAAGATGAGTGATATGATGTATGCTATGTTATGCAATGATGCACATTATTATGAAATGGTGATCTACTCACACACACGACTCTGTACGTACAGACCTTGTAAGTTCCCCATTGTTCAAGGTGTAGCTATCACCCAGGGTCTCACTACCGTGGCTGTAGTGACAGTGGGTCGGGCTCCCCCACTTCTAGGCGGGTACACACACTACCAGTCCTAGACCTCTCCACACTCCCTCCGAGACCCACGCGTGGGTGGACTAGTCGTGCTTTTTGCTGCGCGTCAGACTTAGATAGGCCAAGTATGAGTTTAGGGATGGTAGCTTCTCCACATCATCAACTAAGCCAGATCCTTAACCTTCATCACTCGCCTGAGTCAACGTATGTCCGCCGGTGTGCCAGCCCTGACCATACCGAAGACCCGCCACAGATTCCATTTGTTCATAAAAGTTTTACCCCGAGCTTACAGCTCGCTATTAATCGCATAAAACACGGGCTCAGCCAGCCTCTCACTAGGCCTCAAGACAAGTTCATTTCCAAGGTAAGCATGTGGAATTGTTTAATAATGTATTTACTTGACTCTAAATTACAAGTTCTCTCCCAGTTGACCCTACTCTTGTAAATTTGAATGGTGAAACTAGATTATCGTACCAATCCTCACCTTATCATGTGGGGTTGATTACGTTGTAGCATGATCCGATCGGCACGGTGCCCTTACCTTAGCTTATAGACTTAGGGATTTAGAAATTTACCTTGGACTTCTCGAGGCATAGTCCTAAGTGCCTTGGCGTAGGTTAAGTGATGTGGGATCATGCAACTGAGACCTCCACAGGACTTGATGTCGTTTAACTCGTCTTAATTATACTACCTTAAATGGTCACTTTAGATTCTCCTCGTATTGCTTTAGTTCATGTTCCAACATGGGCATGAGGTTCTATTGATCCGACACGTCCTCGAGTGGTTATCTTCTAATGATTTGAGTCTATAGTATTTAACAATTACTTCCAAGGAATTCATATTAACTTGAGTTTCAAGCCCCAAGAGGTTAAGTTTCGGGAGGAGAGCGATTTGTTCAAATGGAATCTTTGTAATTGTATTCATTGGAGAAAGTATCAATTGTCTTCCGAGTATATGAGCATTATTAATGGGCCTTATGGGATTAAGATTTATATCTCCCAAGTTTGGTATTATGCAACGATCTAGATTCACTTAATGAGTATTCAGTTTATTCGAATACCGAAAGGGCATTTTACTATTCACCGAAGGCCTGCCTAACTCCATTCTTGAAGAGGGGACTTCCTTTCATTTTGCTGGTCCAATTGCTAGGAAAACTCTCCTTACCAAGAGTCCATACTTAATTAAGTTGCTCACCAAAAACTGAGGTGGTTCCGAGGTGCATATCTTCCCAGTTTTTCTCCTCTTTACAATTCAATCCCCTAGGGGTAATCTAAGGTAAATTGAGTCTAAAGCTTATGATTTTTGAACATGGGTTGGGTCTAAGTGTGTTCCTAGCCCTGTAAAATTTTGGGGACAGTTGGGTTTCTCAATTAGTGTGGGGGTCCATCTTAGTAAATTGGTTCATACTAAACTAGGCCTTAGTAAAAATGTAATTCAGGGAGTTCTACAGCTCCTTTTAATCCCATTTCAATTTCGAACAGTAGAGGGTTGTCTCCTCTCCAATAAAGGTTTGGGGCACCCTTTCTTATAAGAACCCTAAGGGAAGTGAATTTTTAGTCAAACTTATAGTGGTTTTGGTGACCACCTAGGGGTTACTATTTCACAAGTGTTTCCTTCTCATTCTCACTCAGATTAATTTAATGGCTTCTGTGGGGTCTGTTAGTTGTCCTACCAATTTATTAGCATGAGTTATTTGAGATCATGTATCAAGAAAATTTGTTCATGCCTTCAATTAGTAACATCCACTCACTAGGAATCTCCATGAATATTGGGGTGGACTGATGTATGATTTTGAGCCTTGGGACATTTTAGACTCCTATGATTTGTTCAAGACTTCTGGTCATCCTATGTAAGCTCACTAGAGTAAGGTGAATCATCGTCGTTTCTAACTAACTCTACTTTTACTATTGAGTGAGGCTAGTTAAACTTTATTCCCTATTGATAACCTATGCTAAGTCACTTCCAGGGTTAGTGAACTCCTTTCAATCTAAGTTTTAGAATCATGAAGTTCTTAAGTTCACTCTATATGTTATACTTGAAGTATGAGTAGGGAATCAACTAAATTACATGGACCATTTTACCTAAAGACATCAAAATACCCAGATACGTAACATTATACATGCTTTACTAAAATGGGTCTACAGGGAGCTATACTACACCAAAAATTCTGTATGGCATATCATTTGAAAGGTAAGAGCAAGAGCTACAACTTTTGTGTTGACCACATGTTCTGAATTTGAGTGTAAGTCATTCAATTTACTGCCTAAAGTTTCAGCATGGGGTGTGACAATTAATTACTATTCATTTATTCAATCTAGTGATCACAAATTCCAAGCTTCATATCTTCATTTCTACTTAGCCAAACCTCATAAAAATTTTACAGATGACTTAATCATGACTTGGGGAGAGAACCCTTGAGATTTCATTAAAAATTAATAATTAATGTTTCCTAAATTCACAAAATTCATAAAATGTAATATCTAGCAAAACTATAGAAAATTGTCCTCTTATAATTCTAAATTTCTCACCAAGCATAGGTCATGCATGGATACATGCATGGCCTGAAAATCATTCATGTTGCATGCACCAATATTTTTAAATTTCAAAAATACCAAAAATCTTAAACCATGTACATGTCACACCAAAAAAGCCTACATGGAGATATACTCAGCCAAATTTTTTGTATAATATATCAATGGAAAGGTAAGACAAGGATCTACAATTTGGGTGTTAAGCACTTTGTCTGATACTGAGTGGATGAGGGCTAAATTTCAGCTCAAAGTAACAGTACAAAATGTGACACACACTGTCACTATTCGTTTATATAAATAAATTGGTCTGCGATTAAGGATCTCATCAGATCCAACGGCCAGAGAGCCGTCTTCAACCTCCCGCCAAGGCTGAGAAAGAAAGTGCCTGGGCTACCTTTGAGCCCGATTTCCCGGCCACCTACTTGACACCACGGCCGACCACCACCACCACCACCTTCACGGAGGTGGGGGCTGTCGGGATGGCGGTCTTGATCGGCCGGCGACGGCCGGGATAAGGAAAGAGGGGAGGGTCATTTTGACGGAAAAACCCGTGAAAACCAGTGGTGGATCTCGCTCGATTGAGCTCGTCTCACCTCCTATTTGATCTAGATGGCTAGCACGAGGGGAGAGAGAGAGAGAGGTACGGGCCTGAGTTTGTGGTCGGAGGCGCGGATTTGCCCTTGTTCCCATGCGCGAGTTGTCGCCGCCGGAAGCCATGGCCGGATGGGGGTTCTGAGCTCGAAAGCTTCGCCGGAGTTGGGGGATTGTCCTCGTGGAGCTCACTGAACGTGAAGGCGACCTCAAATGAGGCTGAGGAGGAGTTAAAGTAGGGGATTCAAATGGGTGGTTCGCCCATTAATGCCACCTCTCAAACACCCAATGCATGGCTTCCAGTTCGAGCCAAACCAGTTGGGCATCAAGCCTGAGGTCGGGTGAGGAGAGGGAGATGGAAGGGAGGTGCCATTTGGCACTCTAAACCCACATTCGAGGTGGGTGAAATCACTCCTTTGTAAAACACTATTCACCCGATTTTTCACCCCCTTCATGACCATGCATGGTTGCCACGTCAGCTCAAAAAAATGGTGGGGGGTTTACTCTCCAAGGTCATCTGAATAGATTGGGTTAAGGTGGGGTGTGCCATTTGGCATAGTGCTCAAAACTTCCTCTCTTTCTCTCTCTTCCTATTTTTGTCATTTTCTCTAAAACTAATTCCCTAATTTTCAATTATTTTGATTTATTAATTAAAAAAAAGGATTCACTTATATCATGGGCTGAGCATTGCTTGAGATTGGGCTAGGGCCCAAGGAAATTCAATTTTTGACCCAAGGGGACTTGGTGGGTCATTTTGAGGCCTAGCTTTGCCCTAGCTTATTTAGGTCAATATGAGTAGTTCAAATGAACTTAGTGGGCTCAATGAGTCCTTGGTAGGGTGCCCTAAGTGGAGGGGAAGACACAAAGGGGCCTTGAGTTCACTTTTGAGCTTGGAGGCATAGTGGAGGTCCTTAGGGTTTGCCCTAATTTCCAATTTGGAGGGCCCATTGGGTTAGAGAACCTCAATGGAAACCCTAGGGTTCAAGGCTCCTTGTTGATACTAGTTGATTCTCAAACTTAGGGTTTTACCTTTATGTGGCTAGGGAGCTCACCCTAGTGTCACCTAATCTCCTGTTGGTCTAGGGAGCTTGTTTAGAAGGGGGAGTGTCAAAACCTGTACTAAGGGGGTCTAGTAGTTTTGGAGATGTTACAATTCCCAATATGAAATAAAATAATTTCGTCCCCGAAATTTAAGATTAGGTGCACGGGTTTTGACATAATAAGAAAAACACAATCTTTAAGGAAGAGTGCGAAGCGTACCTGAGTTGAATAGCCTTGGATACTTTTGTTGCATGAGATCCAGGGGTTCCCAGGTATGCTCCTCTTGGCCATGATTAGACCACAACACCTTTACTAGCGGAATCTTCTTCTTTCTTAGGATCCGGACTGCCGTTTCATCAATTCGGATTGGCTCTAGAAGAACAGTTCTATCAGAGGCCACTGGATTTGAAGTTGAAGTTACATGTTGATCTAGTCGGAGTAGCGCCTTCCAGAGAGAGGAGATATGAAAAACGTTGTGCAAACCGGCCAAGTCCGAGGATAGTTCTAATCTATATGCCACGGGACCGATTCTTTCTAGAATTATGAAAGGCCCGAGGTACCTGGGGCTGAGCTTCTTCAGTCCCCATACCCGGGTGATGCCATGAGCTGGTCGGATTTTTAGAAAAACCTGGTCATCCACTTGGAATTCTACCTGACGATGATGCGCGTCATGGTATTTGGCTTGCCTGCTCTGGGCTTCTAGCATCTTCTCTCGTATCGAGCGTACTTGTGCATCAGTGTCTTCAATGAATTCGGATCCTAAGGCCGAGGGGTCTTCATATTGCACCCAAGATAACGGAGTTCTGCACCTTCTTCCGTACAGGGCTTCATAGGGAGCCATCCCTATGGAGGCATGATGGCTATTATTATAAGAAAATTCTATTAATGGAAACAGTTTCTCCCAAGGTTCTCCGCTATCTAGTATGCACAACCGGAGGAGGTCTTCCATTGTTCGGATAGTGCGCTCTGTTTGCCCGTCAGTTTGTGGGTGGATGGCAGTGCTGAAATTCAGTCGGGACCCCAGATAGGCTTGGACAGCCCTCCACTCCCTGGAAGTGAACCTTCCATCTCGATCTGATATGATGGTCTTTGGCGTGCCGTGGTATCGCACAAACTGTTCAACGAAGAGACGAACTAGCACGCTGATCGGGGGCTTCTTTCTCATCGGGATAAATCTGGCCACTTTTGTTAATCTGTCGACTATTACCCAAACTGAGTCATGACCAGAGCGGGACCTTGGTAACCTATGTACGAAGTCCATCGAGATATCTTCAAATTTCCAAACAGGAACTGCCAAGGATTGAAGCCGCCCTGCCGGGTTTCTGCATTCAGCCTTTACACACTGACAAGTTTCACAGAGGCTGATAAATTTTGTTATATCCTTCTTCATCCCAGGCCAATACATAGTTTTCTTTAAATCTGCCGTCATCTTGGTGATTCCCGGGTGCACTGAATACCTGCTGTAATGTGCTTCAGTCATGATCTCCTCTCTAAGCTGGTTTGTAGCCGGAATGTAAACCCGGCCCTTGAAGCGGACAAAATCGTCGATAAAAGAGAAGTCTTTGGCGGTGCCTGTACTTAGTGCCTCAAAAACCAGTTCCAAATCCGCATCTTGTTTTTGCCCTTCCCGGATGCGATCCTTGATATCACTCTCGATTGAGATCGATCCCAGATACTCTTCGTACAATTCGGGGTCTGCTTGGGAGACTAGAGTAATATTCAAGTTCTCCGTTTCTCGAATCAACTCCAATGATGACAATCGTATTTCTGGTTCTGAAGTGCCGACCGTTCTGCTCAAAGCGTCGGCCACTTTATTCGCTTTTCCTGGGTTATAGTGCATTGTATACTGATAATCGCAAAGAAATTCCACCCATCTTCTTTGACGCATATTAAGATCCTTCTGTGTGTCTACGTACTTTAAATTTTTGTGATCAGAGAAGATGTCACAGTGTACTCCGTACAGATAATGTCGCCAAATTTTTAGCGCGAATACTACAACTCCCATCTCTAGGTCATGCACGGGATGGTTTTGTTCATGCTTTTTCAATTGCCGGGATGCATATGCAATTACATGACCATTTTGCATTAGTACAACACACATTCCTTGGTAAGAGGCGTCAGTGTAAACTTGGAAGCCCTCCTTCCCTGATGGCAAGGCAAGAATTGGAGCAGAGATTAATCTGGCTTTTACGTCCTGGAAAGCTGCTTCACACTTGGGGGTCCAGATGAACGGCGAATTTTTTTTCGTTAACGTGGTAAGCGGTAATGCGATCCGGGAGAAACCTTGTACGAACTTCCGGTAGTATCCGGCAAGTCCTAGAAAGCTCCTTATGTCTGAGGCCGTTTTCGGTTGGGGCCAATCTCGGACAGCTTGGATTTTTGCTGGGTCAACTGCCAATCCAGCGCCGCTGATAATGTGGCCTAAGAAGGCTACTTCACTGAGCCAAAATTGGCACTTACTGAACTTTGCGTAAAGCTTATTCTCCCAGAGTTTCTGGAGAGTTAAGGATAAATGCTGGGCGTGGTCCTCCTTTGTTTTCGAATAAATTAGAATGTCATCTATAAAAACGATGACGAAGGAATCTATGTATGGTTCAAACACTTTGTTCATTAAACTCATGAATGCAGAGGGAGCATTCGTGAGTCCGAATGGCATTACCGTGAACTCGTGTAATCCATACCTGCTACTGAAAGCCGTCTTTGGGATATCCTCCTCCCGGATCCTCAGTTGGTAGTATCCTGATCTGAGATCTAGTTTTGAATACCAGAAGGCCCCTTGCAACTGATCAAACAGTTCGTCTATACGAGGTAAGGGATATGTGTTTCTAACCGTTAGACGGTTGAGCGCTCTATAGTCGATGCATAATCTCAGGGTTCCGTCTTTCTTTTTAACAAAAAGGATCGGGGCTCCCCAAGGTGATGAACTAGGCCTTACGAAGCCTGCTTCTACTAACTCTTGTAATAGACTTCGAAACTCGGTTAGTTCCTTTGGTGCCATTCTATACGGTGCTTTGGATACTGGTTTTGCTCCCGGTATCAATTGGATTTGAAAGTCGGCTTCTCTATGTGGGGGCAGTCCGAGTAGTTTGTCGGGGAAGACATCGGAAAAATCTTTTACTACCAGAATGTCCCCTATAGGTTCACCTGATTCCTCCATTCCGAAGCAAACTAAGAATAACTCATCTCCTTGAAGATGTGATTTAACAGCCTGGACGGAAGATAAGAGGTTTTTTGGAGACTGGCAAGGCATTTTCAAAGATGATTGTGGCGTCCCCGTGACGAATAGTAACCCTTCGTTGCTGACAATCAATTATGGCGTGATACTGAGATAGCCAGCTCATGCCCAACACTAGGTCGTATTCGACAAGTTTCATCGCAGTAGCTGAGGTTTCAAAATTCTTTCCATCGATGGTTACGTCTACGTCACAAGTCGAGGTGACACTGATTACGGATCCATCGGGAAGGCGGACTTCCCTAGCAGGACCCAAGCAGCAGCTTAATCCTTTCAACTCCTTAATAAAGTTTTCTGATATAAAAACGTGAGTTGCTCCACAATCGAACAAAGTTAAGGCAGGTTTTCCGTTTACAGAAAGGATGCCTGTGGTTACGAATTTGAATGTTATCTAGTTAAGTGATAGTTCTTACGTTACCCATGTTTAGGAGAAGAGTTTAAGGGAACAAATTAAGTAAAATAAAGGAAAGGGAAATCTTGGAATACCTGTAATAGTCTCCTCGGGTTTGCAAGGTTGGGCCAGGTCCAGAGCATATAGTTGATTGCCGGCGAGTTGACGGTTACCTCCTTGGTGTCCTCGTCCTCGACCTCGACCTCGGCCTCCAAAGTGTTGATAAGGGGGCCTTTGGGGTGGAGGAGGGAATGTTCTCTGAGGACAGAATGCCTTCACATGACCGGGCTGGTGGCAGAAGAAGCATAGCTGAGGAGGAGGGGCCCCACCCAACTGCTTAGGTGGCTCCCGGGCTTGCAGTGGTTGCGGTACCAAAACTGTGTGGGATCCTTGGCCTGTGGGTTATGTAACGATCCAGGCCCACCAACACGGGACCCAGCTGGACCGCCAGCACCCTCCCAGCCCAGGCCAGCCAACACGGGACCCAGCTGGCACCGGAAGGGTTCAGCCTAACCAGATGGTCTGCAGACCATGCACCCCAACCCCTCTCTGTCCCACCATAGGGCACAACGGGTTGTTAGAGACCGCAGCCCCCCTTTGATGAGAATTGAGCCAGTTAAGCGGCAACGCGTGGACTTCCCAGGAGGCCACCCATCCCTGAACTACTCCAGCCCGAGCACGCTTAACTATGGAGTACTTTCACTTCTCATCACCAATTGAGCTGCAGCTAAGATGCTTATATCTGCGTCGACCACTTTATTTCTGGTTCTGATACCCTTTGTAAGACCCCTCCCCCGGACTTCCCCAAAACTTGGAAGGACGGAGGGAACATGAAGAGAAATGGGCCCCAAAAATGGGACAACAAGCAGTAGTCGAGGCCCTTTTAGCCTTACTACGGGTCTTACTGCCCAGAACCGCCGTCTCATGGTGGACTGCCACCACTTAACGCCGATTCTGCCGGCAAAATCTAGAGGAAGCATCCACATTTAATATTTCATAAGAGAAGCATATCCATCCATAAACCAAATGACGTAGAAAGGTAGCATCATAGTCTGGTACAAAATCATAAGGGAGTATTCGGGAACAAACCCGGTCAAATAAAGCTAAAACTAAATCTCCTTGAAAACTAAAGTAACTGTAACACAGTCCTCATCACGAAGTACTAAGAATATAGGACGAAATCGCATGGTAGTACGACCGCCAACAGAAGGGTCTCCTGAATCTGTAGCTCCTGCCAGATCAGGTCCTCCTGTCCTCTGGTGTTGGGTCTCCTGGTGTTGCCTCCCCTGTGTTAGGTCACAATCGACCGTCAGTCTAACAGACTCAGCCACAACCTCCCCGCCTCCCCCCGCGACTCCTAGGCACCGGGCGGAGAGGAGGAAGAGGAAGGACACAAAGCAGCATAATCTCAAGCAGATGGCAAATGGTAGGTTAATTAACTATAACACATATTTATATAGATGATCACGGTAAACTAAGTGAGAACAGGTGAGTATAGAGTACGACAATGACCATTGTACAAGGAAACTAACATCATAAACAATATCACAACATAAGAGAAGCAATAGAAAGTGTAACATATCGCAGTTTAAGGAGCATCCATTAAAAGTAAACAAACCCCGGTACATGGGGCAACAATGAGGTTTTTATAATTCTAAGGAAGAAAAACCTTAACTTATCAATTCAATAGATAAGTTAAGGGGTCATTTTGCAGGGCCCATCATATAAGGCATCCCATACTACTTTATATGATGGGGGGCTAAAAAAAAGGGGAAAAGATGAGTGATATGATGTATGCTATGTTATGCAATGATGCACATTATTATGAAATGGTGATCTACTCACACACACGACTCTGTACGTACAGACCTTGTAAGTTCCCCATTGTTCAAGGTGTAGCTATCACCCAGGGTCTCACTACCGTGGCCGTAGTGACAGTGGGCCGGGCTCCCCCACTTCTAGGCGGGTACACACACTACCAGGCCTAGACCTCTCCACACTCCCTCCGAGACCCACGCGTGGGTGGACTAGTCGTGCCTTTTGCTGCGCGTCAGACTTAGATAGGCCAAGTATGGGTTTAGGGATGGTAGCTTCTCCACATCATCAACTAAGCCAGATCCCTAACCTTCATCACTCGCCTGAGTCAACGTATGTCCGCCGGTGTGCCAGCCCTGACCATACCGAAGACCCGCCATAGATTCCATTTGTTCATAAAAGTTTTACCCCGAGCTTACAGCTCGCTATTAATCGCATAAAACACGGGCTCAGCCAGCCTCTCACTAGGCCTCAAGACAAGTTCATTTCCAAGGTAAGCATGTGGAATTGTTTAATGATGTATTTACTTGACTCTAAATTACAAGTTCTCTCCCAGGTGACCCTACTCTTGTAAATTTGAATGGTGAACCTAGATTATCGTACCAATCCTCACCTTATCATGTGGGGTTGATTACGTTGTAGCATGATCCGATCGACACGGTGCCCTTACCTTAGCTTATAGACTCAGGGATTTAGAAATTTACCTTGGACTTCTCGAGGCATAGTCCTAAGTGCCTTGGGGTAGGTTAAGTGATGTGGGATCACGCAACTGAGACCTCCACAGGACTTGAAGTCGTTTAACTCGTCTTAATTATACTACCTTAAATGGTCACTTTAGATTCTCCTCGTATTGCTTTAGTTCCTGTTCCAACATGGGCATGAGGTTCTATTGATCCGACACGTCCTCGAGTGGTTATCTTCTAATGATTTGAGTCTATAGTATTTAACAATTACTTCCAAGGAATTCATATTAACTTGAGTATCAAGCCCCAAGAGGTTAAGTTTCAGGAGGAGAGCGATTTGTTCAAATGGAATCTTTGTAATTGTATTCATTGGAGAAAGCATCAGTTGCCTTCCGAGTATATGAGCATTATTAATGGGCCTTATGGGATTAAGATTTATATCTCCCAAGTTTGGTATTACGCAACGATCTAGATTCACTTAATGAGTATTCAGTTTATTCCGAATACCGAAAGAGCATTTTACTATTCACCGAAGGTCTGCCTAACTCCATTCTTGAAGAGGGGACTTCCTTTCATTTTGCTGGTCCAATTGCTATGAAAACTCTCCTTACCCAGAGTCCATACTTAATTAAGTTGCTCACCAAAAATTGAGGTGGTTCCGAGGTGCATATCTTCCCAGTTTTTCTCCTCTTTACAATTCAATCCCCTAGGGGTAATCTAAGGTAAATTGAGTCTAAAGCTTATGATTTTTGAACATGGGTTGGGTGTAAGGGTGTTCCTAGCCCTGTACAAGTTTGGGGACAGTTGGGTGTCTCAATTAGTGTGGGGGTCCATCTTAGTAAATTGGCTCATACTAAACTAGGCCTTAGTAAAAATGAAATTCAGGGAGTTCTACAGCTCCTTTTAATCCCATTTCAATTCTGAACAGTAGAGGTTTGTCTCCTCTCCAATAAAGGTTTGGGGCACCCTTTCTTATAGGAACCCTAAGGGAAGTGAATTTTTAGTCAAACTTATAGTTGTTTTGGTGACCACCTAGGGGTTACTATTTCACAAGTGTTTCCTTCTCGTTCTCACTCAGATTAATTTAATGGCTTCTGTGGGGTCTGCTGGTTGTCCTACCAATTTATTACCATGAGTTATTTGAGATCATGTATCAAGAAAATTTGTTCATGCCTTTAGTTGGTAACATCCACTCACTAGGAATCTCCATGAATATTGGGGTGGACTGATGTATGATTTTGAGCCTTGGGACATTTTAGACTCCTATGATTTCTTCAAGACTTCTGGTCATCCTATGTAAGCTCACTAGAGTAAGGTGAATCATCGTCGTTTCTAACTAACTCTACTTTTACTATTGAGTGAGGCTAGTTAAACTTTATTCCCTCTAGATAACCTATGCTAAGTCACTTCCAGGGTTAGTGAACTCCTTTCAATCTAAGTTTTAGAATCATGAAGTTCTTAAGTTCACTCTATATGTTATACTTGAAGTATGAGTAGGGAATCAACCAAATTACATGGACCAGTTTACCTAAAGACATCAAAATACCCAGATACGTAACATTATACATGCTTTACTAAAATGGGTCTACAGGGAGCTATACTACACCAAAAATTCTGTATGACATATCATTAGAAAGGTAAGAGCAAGAGCTACAACGTTTGTGTTGACCACATGTTCTGAATTTGAGTGTAAGTCATTCAATTTACTGCCTAAAGTTTCAGCATGGGGTGTGACAATTAATTACTATTCATTTATTCAATATAGTGATCACAAATTCCAAGCTTCATATCTTCATTTCTACTTAGCCAAACCTCATAAAATTTTTACAGATGACTTAATCATGACTTGGGGAGAGAACCCTTGAGATTTCATTAAAAATTAATAATTAATGTTTCCTAAATTCACAAAATTCATAAAATGAAATATCTAGCAAGACTATAGAAAAGTGTCCTCTTATAATTCTAAATTTCTCACCAAGCATAGGTCATGCATGGATACATGCATGGCCTGAAAATCATTCATGTTGCATGCACCAATATTTTTAAATTTCAAAAATACCAAAAATCTTAAACCATGTACATGTCACACCAAAACAAGCCTACAGGGAGATATACTCAGCCAATTTTTTTGTATAATATATCAATGGAAAGGTAAGACAAGGATCTACAATTTGGGTGTTAAGCACTTTGTCTGATACTGAGTGGATGAGGGCTAAATTTTAGCTCAAAGTAACAGTACAAAATGTGACACACACTGTCACTATTCGTTTATATAAATAAATTGGTCGGCGATTAAGGATCTCATCAGATCCAACGGCCAGAGAGCCGTCTTCAACCTCCCGCCAAGGCTGAGAAAAAAGTGCCTGGGCTACCTTTGAGCCCGATTTCCGGGCCACCTACTTGACACCACGGCCGACCACCACCACCACCACCACCACCTTCACGGAGGTGGGGGCTGTCGGGACGGCGGTCTTGATCGGCCGGCGGTGGCCGGGATAAGGAAAGAGGGGAGGGTCATTTTGACGGAAAAACCCGTGAAAACCAGTGGTGGATCTCGCTCGATTGAGCTCGTCACACCTCCTATTTGATCTAGATGGCTAGCACGAGGGGAGAGAGAGAGGTACAGGCCTGAGTTTGTGGTCGGAGGCGCGGATTTGCCCTTGTTCCCATGCGCGAATTGTCGTCGCCGGAAGCCATGGCCGGATGGGGGTTCTGAGCTCAAAAGCTTCGCTGGAGTTGGGCGATTGTCCTCGTGGAGCTCACTGAATGTGAAGGCGGCCTCAAATGAGGCTGAGGAGGAGTTAAAGTAGGGGATTCAAATGGGTGGTTTGGCCATTAATGCCACCTCTCAAACACCCAATGCATGGCTTCCAGTTCGAGCCAAACCAGTTGGGCATCAAGCCTGAGGTCGGGTGAGGAGAGAGAGATGGAAGGGAGGTGCCATTTGGCACTCTAAACCCACATTCGAGGTGGGTGAAATCACTCCTTTGTAAAACACTATTCACCCGCTTTTTCACCCCCTTCATGACCATGCATGGTTGCCACGTCAGCTCAAAAAAATGGTGGGGGGTTTACTCTCCAAGGTCATCTGAATAGATTGGGTTAAGGTGTGGTGTGCCATTTGGCATGGTGCTCAAAACTTCCTCTCTTTCTCTCTCTTCCTATTTTTGTCATTTTCTCCAAAACTAATTCCCTAATTTTCAATTATTTTGATTTATTAATTAAAAAAAAGGATTCACTTATATCATGGGCTGAGCATTGCTTGAGATTGGGCTAGGGCCCAAGGAAATTCAATTTTTGACCCAAGGGGACTTGGTGGGTCATTTTGAGGCCTAGCTTTTCCCTAGCTTATTTAGGTCAATATGAGTTGTTCAAATGAACTTAGTGGGCTCAATGAGTCCTTGGTAGGGTGCCCTAAGTGGAGGGGAAGACACAAAGGGGCCTTGAGTTCACTTTTGAGCTTGGAGGCATAGTGGAGGTCCTTAGGGTTTGCCCTAATTTCCAATTTGGAGGGCCCATTGGGTTAGAGAACCTCAATGGAAACCCTAGGGTTCAAGGGTCCTTGTTGATACTAGTTGATTCTCAAACTTAGGGTTTTACCTTTATGTGGCTAGGGAGCTCACCCTAGTGTCACCTAATCTCCTGTTGGTCTAGGGAGCTTGTTTAGAAGGGGGAGTGTCAAAACCTGTACTAAGGGGTCTAGTAGTTTTGGAGATGTTACAATTCCCAATATGCAACAAAATAATTTCGTCCTCGAAATTTAAGATTAGGTGTACGGGTTTTGACATAATAAGAAGAACACAATCTGTAAGGAGGAGTGCGAAGCATACCTGAGTTGAATAGCCTTGGATACTTTTGTTGCATGAGATCCAGGGGTTCCCAGGTATGCTCCTCTTGGCCATGATTAGACCACAAAACATTGACTAGCGGAATCTTCTTCTTTCTTAGGATCCGGACTGCCGTTTCATCAATTCGGATTGGCTCTAGAAGAACAGTTCTATCAGAGGCCACTGGATTTGAAGTTGAAGTTACATGTTGATCTGGTCGGAGTAGCGCCTTCCAGAGAGAGGAGATATGAAAAACGTTGTGCAAACCGGTCAAGTCCGAGGATAGTTCTAATCTATATGCCACAGGACCGATTCTTGCTAGAATTCTGAAAGGCCCGAGGTACCTGGGGCTGAGCTTCTTTAGTCCCCGTACCCGGGTGATGCCATGAGCTGGTCGGATCTTTAGAAAAACCTGGTCATTCACTTGGAATTCTACCTGACGGTGATGCGCGTCATGGTATTTGGCTTGTCTGCTCTGGGCTTCTAGCATCTTCTCTCATATCGAGCGTACTTGTGCATCAGTGTCTTCAATGAATTCGGATCCTTAGGCCGAGGGGTCTTCATCTTGCACCCAAGATAACAGAGTTCTGCACCTTCTTTCATACAGGGCTAGAAGTGGACAGCCCGGTCCACTGCCCTGTTTTCCTCAACTGGGTACCTGAGCGGAGACTCGAATAGAGGGCTAGAGGTGGTGCTTACCAGATAGTACGCGGATACCCTGTGTGTTCTTAGGGGCGTACGTAAGGTCTAGGTTGGGTGGTGTTACACAAGCCTAGAAGTGGACAGCCCGGTCCACTGCCCTGTTTGCCTCAACTGGGTACCTGAGTTGAGACACTCGAACAGAGGGAACTACAAAAGGTCTGTATGTACAGAGTCGTGTGCGTGAATTTCACCATTGCATTGCATAAGCATGACATATCAAGCATACATTGAGCATATCATACCCTCTATCATATGAATTATTTATGGGGTTTTCATATGATCAGGACGTTCAGGCGGACCCCTTAACTTATATGTCTACCTGAGACATTCATATAAGTTAAGGTTTTCTTTATGCTTTTATATACCTTGCTTTACTATTGTTTACATATACATAATCATGGCATACATACATATCATACCCTCCATCATATGAATCGGTATGGGACTTTTCATTTGATCAGGACGTTCAGGCGGACCCCTTAACTTATATGTCTACCTGAGACATTCATATAAGTTAAGGTTTTCTTTATGCCTTTATATACCTAGCTCTGATACCCTTTGTAAGATCCCCCTTCCGGGACTCGGCCTAATCGGGAGATCTTACCGCACACCATCGCCAATACATGACTCCGAGACGACTAACGTAGGATCAAAAGAATGACCATCACAAACACTCCTCTCAGTGCTCACCCCGAGGCCATATATTAACGATGGTGCTAAGTGATTTCTACTTGCAATCCGGAAGCGTGGTGGTTTAGTAGTAGTACGATCTACCAGGACTAATTAGCTAATAGGATATAAACAACTATTTTCGTAGCATAACATGTGGTAGACTATAATTGTTTAATAGGCTCGAGCTATTATTTAAGATATCAGATGAATCATAATTCATAAGGCTAAGGCGCAGCGATTTAGTATAACAGAGAGTAAAGTTGTATACAAAATATATTGCTACTCAGTCGATTTCCCAAATGGTAATAAGTGGAGCATATGCTTAGTAAGGTTACAAGGGCCTATCTAGCTTTATCCCATCCAGTGTACTATAATATTTGCAGCGATACATGTAACACATAATAATAAACCACAATGAATCTCAAGACATAAATACTTAAATTGTGCCTTAACATAAGGTACCTCGATGGCCATAGCCGAAGTTATCATCCTGGATCCATCCCATTGCCTATCCGTATCCTTAACCTGTAACTCAAGTATAATGTCAAGGCATAAAATAACCAACAAGGAGGTTATGTGTAAAAGTAATTGGGTCGTGGCAGTCTTCCCATGACCACCGCCTACGTACTCCGTATCATCCTGCATACGGCCTCAGACCCACGTAGTTCTATGATTGTCGTGCGGGTTGCCTGAAACCAAGCCGTCCTCGATGCGGGTTGCCTTAGAGTAACACTCGAAGGCCATCCTAAATTTTCCAAAGGCAACAATTATCCCCGAAGGGATGCATTTCTCGAAGGGGCAACATTTTATTCCCGAAGGAACATATTTCTCGAAGGGGCAACATTTTTATTATAATAATAATGATTCATATTTCCGAGTGAACAACATGAAAAGAATATGCATTTGTAATGACATTATTCCAAGCTTATAGTGTATGCAGGATTTAGGATTTATAGCGCTTTTATAAATCGGCAGGACCTCCAATAAATCATCGGGCCATAGTCAAGTAACTTACTACAAAAGAGAAAACAAAAGCAAATTATATCGATGTCTTGCCACCATTTCCTAGGCTCGACAATGTAAGCTTCACGACCTCTTTGGCCTTAATATTTACTTATAAACGTGTTCCACCCAATCCGTCGTCGGGTTCAAGATTTGAACACCAATTCAAAAAGGCCTAGACAACGTAAAAGTGAGTGCTGCGGTTTTCAATAAAGCAGGAATTACAAGATCTTGGCAGCACCCTATTGGGGATTTGACCCATCAAACGAACTCCAAAAATTACGTATAAGTACAATCTAGAAAGGTAAAAATATTACCTACATTATTGTTGAAGGGTTTGAGAACCGACAACAACTATATAAAGGCTTAATACTGAAAACAGTAGACTGCAGCCTTGTATGAGGGCAGATTTTATTTAACAGCAGTTTAAAAACAGCCCCCAACTCGTATGCCACTCGTTTCTTTCCAAACTAGAGGTGTATATGCAGCACACCTATGAATCCATGTATATAAGTGAGGTTTTCAAGTGTTCTTTATGTATTGAGCAAGTCCCAACCAGCCCCAACAAGTGCAGCACCGCAAGTATGGATTTCCAAGTGTGTGCAAGCCTAAAATCAGCCCAACTCCAAGTGCCTCATTACTAATTATTGATCCAAAGATGAAAAGGAAACACCTATAAATTTAAACATACACGTATAGCCAAATCTGTAATAAAAAAAATGTAACTCAACCTATAGTAAAATAACACATATATATATACATGTATATATATATATATAGGTAGATATGCAAACCCTGTAAGTTAGAGTTATAACAGGGATTTTTGCATCTTTTGGGCATTAGGAGGTGGTTCATAGTTGGCTTCCTCAATCAAAAGCCAAACCATTTCAATTTGAGCGATTCATTATATTGGAAACTTGTAGATTGAATTAAGTAGAGTAATTACAGTCTTCATACTAAAAGACAGATAAGGACTTCAGGATGTTGAACGACCAAGATTAAATTGCTATGACATGATATCAAAGGTATAATAACCCAGAGAATTTGAAATTGACGAACAATATATCGAAGGTGTGTACATCATGTATGATTCTTCACCCGGATAGCATCAAGGACCGGAACACATATGTTAAAAGTCAGCATAATCACCATTAAGAATATTTGAAACAATGGGGAACAGAGTTTTAATGTCAAGAGCATATACGATGAAATTGCATGAAAAATAATGAGAATTGGAGTTTATATGAATTGTCACACAGACCTTAAAAGAGCATTTTTTTAGGTCAAAACATTATGAAAAGACATAAAGTTATGGGACTCGTTTAATAGAGTGAGATTATACTCTATAGATTCTTTGTGGGATTTTTGACGAAAATATAGTTCATTAATCATTAATTATTCAACTATCCCGATTTGCTTCATCCCACAATCAAGTAAGCTAATGAACTTAAAGCTGCGTGGACTGGATATTTGGAGTTATAACTTAGAATATTCATACCTGGAATAATTGATACTAGGAATATTCTAGAAATCTGGACATAACTTTGTGATAATATTATACACCTCAGGTAATTTTCCTGGAATTTATATCCATATATATATGGTACTTCCTTCACAATGTAGTGTTTGAAGTTATAACTTAGGAAACTCAGATCGTGAATTATTGATACATAATAGCTATGTAAACTTGTGCATGAACTTTTGATAACAATATGAACTTCTGAAAATTTTGATGGAATTTATGGTTACACATTTTGATACTTCCCTCACGAAGTAGAATTTGAACGCATAATTGGAAGAATTCATACAATGAATTATTGTTGATGGGTTGTTATAGAATTTTGTATATAGACCTTTCTTTTATATCAGTAGGAAGATCTGGAAATAGTGTTTTTATGTCAATATGATGCTACTGTAATTTTCCCAGAATTTTAGAAAGTCAAATTTCAGTACTTGTAGTGTAAAGTCATTTTGTCACCCCTTTAAAGATAAATAGAAATTGTGGGTTTAAAATGGTTGGAAAATTGTGATCTTCTGGAAATAGTGTTTTTATGTCAATTTTATGTTACTATAATTTTTCCAGAATTTTAGGAAGTCAAAATATTGTACTTGATGTGTAAAATTATATTTTCATTCATTTATTGAAAATTAGGAATCATGGTTATATAATTGCTGGAAAAATATGAAACATTGGAAATCTTGTTATCAAGTCACATTTCACCTCTGGAAGGATATTTAACAAGTTTGAATTCACTAGCATGATA
Organism: Dactylorhiza incarnata; assembly: GCA_033032865.1. NCBI lineage: Eukaryota > Viridiplantae > Streptophyta > Magnoliopsida > Asparagales > Orchidaceae > Dactylorhiza > Dactylorhiza incarnata. Next base: position 1,340,405 of record JAWHQI010000078.1, read on the forward strand.
CCTCCTTCACATTTTAGATTCAGATTATTAATTAATGAATTTTTATAGAGGTCAAAATTATATGAAACATGCTTGGATTATGATCATTCCTTATTATATCCATTATGAATCTATGATAAAAATTGGAAGTTATTTGGAAGCAATTTGACCAAGGTTCCATCATAGGAATCTAAGTTAGTTATATGTCGTGGTCTGCGGATAGTGAAAACTCATTATGATGATTAGGTCAATAAAATCACATAGGAAATCAGTGAGAATTGGATTATAACAAGAGATGAGTATAGACCACTTAGAAGATGAAGAATCTTGAGAGTTGAGCACTATTCAAGAGAATGGTTGCTTAGAAATGGGAGAAACATAAATCATGAAAACACCTAAATCATAAAGAGTAATAAGAGGGTGAAACTTTAGGTTAGGATAGTCACCAACAATATTAATTTTCCTGGAAAGGGGTTGGGCATCATCCCATCACATACCCTAGTACCTTGCGAACCCTTCACCGGGTAGCCCTCGGGAAGTCCAGGATTCATCCTAAACTTCCAACTATAACAATAACTAGACAAGAGTAGCCTAATTAGGTGGCTAAACGACATGGTAGACCACATCCCGAGATGGGGATGGGAGATTGTATATCAGGACAGGATTGTCCTGCGAGCTAGAGGCTCGGGTGATAGTTTTATTCAGGACGGGTTAGTCCTGCGAGCTGGAGGCTCGGGTGGTGACAAATTGCATGTGCATAAAAACATTTAGTGGCGGGTCTTCGGTACGGGCCGGTCATCACACCGACGACAGTACGTTGACTTAGGCGGGTGTGAGGTTGAGGGGCCAGTAGGTTGTTTATACTGCGGTCTGGAGGACGATCCCCAACAGGATGCACACCCGGCCTTTAAGACTGGTAGGTTCCAGCAAAGAGTACGCAAGACTCTAGAGTGCACCTACGACGTGTACATAGGCGTATGGGAGGTCTAGGCCTGGTAGTGTGTATACCTGCCTAGGGGTGGAGATGCCCGCTCCACCGCTGCCGTAGCCACAACGGCGGTACCAGAGAGTTTAGCTAACTCCGAAAAGTGGGAACTAAAGGTCTGTGATCACCGAGTCGTGTTGGTGAGTTGCACTTGTATGAATCATATCATAGCATGCATATCATATCATACATAAACCTAGAACATAATTGATGGACAGTTTACATTTGGATGTATAATACAGATGCGTGTGATTGTGGACTTGTTTACTTATTTTCTTCTTATTCTTGTTGGCCTAGTTGATCGTTCTTGCCGGCAAGATCGGCGTCTTGCGGAAGCGGCTAACTCGTGTGTTAGCGTCACCGTAAGGCGGCGGTTCTGGGCATAAGATCCGGGAACTCTCCTGGTGCGGGAGAGGGATCTTACAACTGGTATCAGACATATAAAACTCCATTATTTGCACAAAAACCAAAAAGGGCATAAATGTAATCTTAGCTACTTATAACATGAAATATTCCCCAAAAATTCTAAGAAAATTCCTGCTGCCATAATAATGTAATGAAAGACGAAACCCCAAGTTTCACTTCATTCTAAAATCATATGACCCCTTTTTAATTTCATAACCCAATTTAGGGGTAATACAGTAAATTCTATATCTTGGGATTTTTGTACCCAAAAATCCCCAAATACCTTTTGGGAAGGCATATTACTGCCATGGACCCATGTCCAACATCTCAAGCCATTGGGTCAAACCCCAAGGCTTGGGGCTCACTCCACCCCAAATTTGCTAAAGGCACGCATTTAAGGTCTTTAACCTAGCTCTTACATGGCTCATAACTTCACATGTACAAGGCCAAATGGTCTCAAATTTCTACCAGTGGTCTAGATATATATAAAGAGCTTACCACCCAAATTTGGGGGTGTTTTGAGTTATACAACTCCATAAATATCAAATATTTACTTTTGCTAATAAATGAAATAACTCAGTGGATATACATCCAAAAATTCTCAAATTTAAACCCTAGGTGTGTCATCATACCATGCATATCTACCTACATTTATTAACTTTTGAGCCTAGACATGGATATATATATATATAGATACATATATATAGTTCAATTCAAACGAAAAGACATATAAGGACTTCAGGATGTTGAACGACCAAGATTAAATTGCTATGACATGATATCAAAGGTATAATAACCCAGAGAATTTGAAATTGACGAACAATATGTCGAAGGCGTGTACATCATGTATGATTCTTCACCCGGATAGCATCAAGGACCGGAACACATATGTTAAAAGTCAGCATAATCACCATTAAGAATATTTGAAACAATGGGGAACAGAGTTTTAATGTCAAGAGCATATACGATGAAATTGCATGAAAACTAATGAGAATTGGAGTTTATATGAATTGTCACACAGACCTTAAAAGAGCATTTTGTTAGGTCAAAACATTATGAAAAGACATAAAGTTATGAGACTCGCTTAACAGAGTGAGATTATACTCTATAGATTCTTTGTGGGATTTTTGACGAAAATATAGTTCATTAATCATTAATTATTCAACTATCCCGATTTGCTTCATCCCACAATCAAGTAAGCTAATGAACTTAAAGCTGCGTGGACTGGATATTTGGAGTTATAGCTTAGAATATTCATACCTGGAATAATTGATACTAGGAATATTCTAGAAATCTGGACATAACTTTGTGATAATATTATACACCTCAGGTAATTTTCCTGGAATTTATATCCATATATATATGGTACTTCCTTCACAATGTAGTGTTTGAGGTTATAACTTAGGAAACTCGGATCGTGAATTATTGATACAGAATAGCTATGTAAACTTGTGCATGAATTTTTGATAACAATATGAACTTCTGAAAATTTTGATGGAATTTATGGTTACACATTTTGATACTTCCTTCACGAAGTAGAATTTGAACGCATAATTGGAAGAATTCATACAATGAATTATTGTTGATGGGTTGTTATAGAATTTTGTATATAGACCTTTCTTTTATATCAGTAGGAAGATCTGAAAATATTGTTGGAATTAATTATTGAGAAGACATCGTGCTTACTTCCCAAATTGGTACCTTGGAATATAATATGAAGGATGGATATGTTGAAATATTGATGATGAGATAATATAACAATTACAAGATAGTCTTGTGATATCATTTTAGACCATCTTGAGACTTTTTCATTTTCAGGAGCAAGGAACCCCGTAAACCCGAACTTGAATTTCGGGGACGAAATTATTTTTTTGTTTATTGGGATTTGTAACATCCCATTTCCTTCTAGACCCCTTGGGTCACGTGTAGGGTTGTAGTTGTGAGTAGAGCTCATAGTATGACCCTAGGTCAACCCGAACTTAGGAAAATTGCTATAAGCACCCCAAAAATGCAAAAGTCAACCTTGCCCAAATTACCTCAAATTGAACTCACCAACTCAAACTGAGCTTGCAAATAGGCTTATAACCCTAAGAGAAGCTCAAGTACCCAAAAGCCCCATCATGTTGTCATCAAAGTGACCTAATTGACTAAAGTCAACTATAGGTCAACATAGCCCAATTCAACCCAAATTGGCTCAATTAGACTTCATATGGCCAAATTGACCACACCATTACATGTCAAACCCTAGGAGAGACCCAATGGACTCAGAAGCCTCATCATGTGATCATCAAATTGGTCAAATTGACCAAAGTCAAACTTTCCCCAATTTTGGTCAAAATCACACTTATTGGCTAAATTGGCCCAATTAGGGCATCACCATGACCTAACCCACATTGGGTGGTGTCACTAGGTTCAAAACCAACACATTGGACCAAGCCACCCCTCAGTTGACTAAGTAAAACCTCCCTCTGAGACCAGTTGTAAGATCCCTCTCCCGCACCAGGAGAGTTCCCAGATCTTATGCCCAGAACCGCCGCCTTACGGTGACGCTAATACACGAGTTAGCCGCTTCCGCAAGACGCCGATCCTGCCGGCAAGAACGATCAACTAGGCCAACAAGAATAAGAAGAAAATAAGTAAACAAATCCACAATCACACGCATCTGTATATATACATCCAAATGTAAACTGTCCATCAATGAGTACAATAAATGAAAGAGTAAAAGGGCTTATGCCCGGTACATATCCAAAGTAGAATAAAATCTCACTCTCTCACTCTACATCTATGCGGAAGCTAAACAAACTCTCAAATCTTCAAACACCTATCTTGTGGTAGAAGTACTGCGCGACTTCTGCTCTCCAGATCCTGCCATCATGTCCTGACTGGTCGTGCGGCTGCTCCAGCTCCTCAAACTCCTACGGTCACAACCGACCATTAGTCATAAAGACTAAGCCAATTTTGTCCCCGCCTCCCCCCGCGACTCCTAGGCACCGAGCGGGAGGAAGAAGTGGAGGACAACAAAGTGGAGTAAACAAAAGCAGGTGACAGGGAAAATTAAGCTAGCAGTGTATATATAGGCAAGCACTACTCTAGCAGTATACACAAGTAAGAGAGCAGTAAAAGAAGTAAATGGTAAAGTAGTGCGCGCAAGTACAACAAGTAAACAAATAATTCTACACTACCATCACATGAGTACCTTAACTTATATGAATGCCCATACAAACTTATAAGTTAAGGTTTCCGGAAATATAACTTATCATATAAAAGAGCCCATACTAATTTATATGATAGGGGTCTGCAATTATGTTCTAGGTTTACGTATGATATGATATGCATGCTATGATATGATTCATACAAGTGCAACTCACCCACACGACTCTGTGATCACAGACCTTTAGTTCCCACTTTTCGGAGTTAGCTAAACTCTCTGGTACCGCCATTGTGGCCACGACAGCGGTGGAGCGGGCGTCTCCACCCCTAGGCGGGTATACACACTACCAGGCCTAGACCTCCCATACGCCTCTGTACACGTCGTAGGTGCACTCTAGAGTCTTGCGTACTCTTTGCTGGAACCTACCAGTCTTAAAGGCCGGGTGTGCGTCCTGTTGGAGATCGTCCTCCAGACCGCAGTATAAACAACCTACTGGCCCCTCAACCTCACACCCGCCTAAGTCAATGTACTGCCGTCGGTGTGATGACCGGCCCGTACCGAAGACCCGCCACTAAATGTTTTTATGCACATGCAATTTGTCACCACCCGAGCCTCCAGCTCGCAGGACTAACCCGTCCTGAATAAAACTATCACCCGAGCCTCCAGCTCGCAGGACAATCCCGTCCTGATATACAATCTCTCATCCCGAGATTGTCCTGCGAGCTGGAGGCTCGGGTGATAGTTTTATTCAGGACGGGTTAGTCCTGCGAGCTGGAGGCTCGGGTGGTGACAAATTGCATGTGCATAAAAACATTTAGTGGTGGGTCTTCGGTACGGGCCGGTCATCACACCGACGACAGTACGTTGACTTAGGCGGGTGTAAGGTTGAGGGGCCAGTAGGTTGTTTATACTGCGGTCTGCAGGACGATCCCCAACAGGACGCACACCCGGCCTTTAAGACTGGTAGGTTCCAGCAAAGAGTACGCAAGACTCTAGAGTGCACCTACGACGTGTACAGAGGCGTATGGGAGGTATGGGCCTGGTAGTGTGTATACCCGCCTAGGGGTGGATATGCCCGCTCGACCGCTGCCGTAGCCACAACGACGGTACCAGAGAGTTTAGCTAACTCCGGAAAGTGGGAACTAAAGGTCTGTGATCACAGAGTCGTGTGGGTGAGTTGCACTTGTATGAATCATATCATAGCATGCATATCATATCATACGTAAACCTAGAACATAATTGCAGACCCCTATCATATAAATTAGTATGGGCTTTTTTATATGATAAGTTATATTTCCGGAAACCTTAACTTATAAGTTTGTATGGGCATTCATATAAGTTAAGGTACTCATGTGATGGTAGTGTAGAATTATTTGTTTACTTGTTGTACTTGCGCGCACTGCTTTACCATTTACTTCTTTTACTACTCTCTTACTTGTTTATACTGCTAGAGTAGTGCTTGCCTATATATACACTGCTAGCTTAGTTTTCCCTGTCACCTGCTTTTGTTTACTCCACTTTGTTGTCCTCCATTTCTTCCTCCCGCTCGGTGCCTAGGAGTCGCGGGGGGAGGCGGGGACAAAATCAGCTTAGTCTTTATGACTAACGGTCGGTTGTGACCGTAGGAGTTTGAGGAGCTGGAGCAGCCGCACGACCAGTCAGGACATGATGGCAGGATCTGGAGAGCAGAAGTCGCGCAGTACTTCTACCACAAGACAGGTGTTTGAAGATTTGAGAGTTTGTTTAGCTTCCGCATAGATGTAGAGTGAGAGAGTGAGATTTTATTCTACTTTGGATATGTACCCGGCATAAGCCCTTTTACTCTTTCATTTATTGTACTCATTGATGGACAGTTTACATTTGAATGTATATATACAGATGCGTGTGATTGTGGACTTGTTTACTTATTTTCTTCTTATTTTTGTTGGCCTAGTTGATCGTTCTTGCCGGCAGGATCGACATCTTGCGGAAGCGGCTAACTCATGTGTTAGCGTCACCGTAAGGCGGCGGTTTTGGGCATAAGATCCGGGAACTCTCCTGGTGCGGGAGAGGGATCTTACAAATTGTTCGTCAATTTCAAATTCTCTGGGTTATTATACCTTTGATATCATGTCATAGCAATTTAATCTTGGTCGTTCAACATCCTGAAGTCCTTATCTGTCTTTTAGTATGAAGTCTGCAATTACTCTACTAAATGCAATCTACAAGTTTCCAATATAATGAATCATTCAAATTGAAATGGTTTGGCTTTTGATTGAGGAAGCCAACTATGAACCACCTCCTAATGCCCAAAAGATGCAAAAATCCCTGTTATAACTCTAACTTACAGGGACCTGGTTCTAGTCCACATATTCCAAAAGGTGATTTGCTTGTCCCAAGCAACTAGCTTGACCATCCTATGTTTCTAACCAATCGACTAAATTCAGATTTTTATCTGACCAATTGTATTGCACTGTTTTACCTTGAACGTAAAATAGATCATCGTTTCTGAATTGAGGAGGTAAATCCAAGGTACCACACCTATCATGAAATTATTTACATTTATTCGTCTCTTAAGATCACAAGGGTCTATTGTCTGTTTCGTTCTTATCCAGTCTGTATCTGACCTGGGCCCACACTAAGTCTATAGTTCATGTCGGGTCTCTCTTGCGTTCTTCATGAATTTGTTAATTAAACTCCTTAACCGACAATATACTTACCAATGGTGCATTGCGATATTAGAGTTAAGTTGGTGAAGTATCTAGGGGTATATTTTGTTGAGGCAATAAATATCGCAACATCTAAAAAAAAAACTCTTTCTACAACCAATGCTGCCTCGAATTTTTGGTCTTTTAAAAAGAAATTTCTCTTGATTCCCTCGTGAGTTTGCAAATGAATCATACTGTGCCATATGTTAGGGAAGGCATGGTCGCTCCTTAGGTTGCGTACCAAGTAGCTATCTATTCCCTTATACTCAAAATTTGAGGATTCTCTCAAAGTCATACGCCATCTTCCTTGATCTCAAGAGTCACATGCAAAATACTAGGCGACTGGATTTATATCTCGACGACTTCATTTACTATTTCCTCACTTTCTTATCCGTCTAATCCTTAGAGCAACATGGGGTGAATAATCAATCAAGGCTCTGTGCTCTTATTTTGATTGCAAGTTTATAACGGTCTCATCATAGTATTGATAATTCACATTTCTTAAGATAAAGGAGTTCTTCAATGGTCTCGACTTTTAGGAAGGGATGGTTATCAGACCAATTATGCATACTTCAGAATTGATGGCACAAATCTTAGCACACCGCTATAGGCGGTAGTAAGACTGCGGCACGAAACGGCAGTGTACCGATCGTTCAAGTAATATAAAACGAGGAGCAAATCCCCGAGTATCGATCTCGAAGGAACACAGTAAGGTGGAGTTAACTTTTGAGGAGGGACTTGAGATCGAAGTCCTTTAGGTCGGGTGAAACGTGAACAGGATGGATTGGTTTATGAAAAATAAATGAAAACAACTACTCAACTACTCCTATGCAGGCCTTGGGCGCACTGCTTCGCTGGGCGGGATGGAAACTAGGCAGGCCTTGAGCGCGTTGCTTCGCAAGGGCGGATGGACGAGTAGGCTAGCGGAATCTAACTGTGCAGGCCTTGAGCGCGCTGCTTCGTTAGGCGAATGGATTACACGGGCCGCTATGCCACGCTTCGCTAGGCGGATGGACGAGAAGGCTTGCGGATGGAATGGTTCGCACCGGCGGGGTCGAGGTGGATTACACGGGCCGTTAGCACCGCTTAGCTTTGCGGATGGAAGAGTAGGCTCACGGAATGAAATCGATAAAATGAATGACAATATCGCACCTCATACACATGAATAAATCAAAAGGAATTTCATAAAGATGAAATAAACTTTAAAGATCTAGATTTATCATGCTCTTCATCCACAAAATATAGAGTTTAGCATACAAACATCATTTCGAAAGAGTAAAGAGTAAGAGATTCGACCGACTCCGAAGCCTTGCTGGGATTCACGGTTGGAATCGATGGGTTGTCAATCCGCGTTCAAGCTCGGTCCTCAACTGCGTCCGGGGTAAAGGAGGGCTGTCACTTCCTCCCAATGGCCCGTATTCTTCGTGTCACGACCCGGTGATGTCCAATGCTCTTCAAACCTTCCTTGATGATGGAAGTAAGATCCAATCTCTTCCTTGAAGTCCCTAGATGAAGAGAGGAGGCTTAGAACGAAAAAAACGCATAAAACGACGCTGGAAAAGACCTAGAAACGAAGAAGTTCTGACTGTTTTCGCGGAGCAGCTATTTATAGACAGGTGCAGAATTTGTTCATGCACGACCAAACGCACGACCGTGCGTAAAAACACACGACCAAAGGCAGAAGGCTGTTTTTGGGCCGCAAATGAACGCACGATCGCAGCCAATCGTGCGTAAAGAAAACGCACGACCGTGCGATTCATGCAGACATGAAAACTGGGCATAATTGATGATCTACCCACCTGCACATCACCAAACATCAATCATACAACTGGGAATACCCTTCCAGCTCAATCCAAATACATAAAAAAGGGTTGGGGAGCACCGTGTGCTTACCCCCAACAACATAGCGCGCAATTGCACACCAAAATGGGCCCAAAGAGTGCACCTTGTGAAGAAATGTGTTCAAGTGAAGTTTAAGCGATAATGAACTAAAAGTGAAGTGCAAATGCATGAAAGCTAGCCCAGATGAGTCCAAATATGTGTATATAAATGGGACTCATCATGCCCCCAGACTTACTCGTTTGCTCGTCCCGAGCAAACTATCTCCCATGTGAAGTAGAAAAATCTTAAGCTGGCAAAGTAATTGAATATGCGTAGTACAATGCGAAGTCGCTTACACGCGCGCGTTGAAATTTCAGTAGAAAAACCTTTTAAACATGCGAAATTGATTAGAATTTTCTAGATTACGTTTCTACTTATTATTGCTACTCATAATTTGAATCGTGGTGAATCCTTCAATCACGCGTAGGGTGAAAGTAGCTCGATCACTAAGTGGAATATTGCCAGAGATCGAGGATCGGGACAAACTCCAAAGAAATCCATCAATGATGATGGCCATAAGCTTGCCCGTTCACACTCTCTCCACGACACTAGTTACGCTCAGAGTGCAAATCAATAGGACTTTTAGGTTATGATTTAGGCTTAGGCTATGGTGCGATAGACAATGATAAATGTGGGGGCTTAGCACACCTAACCCAAATGAGCTCGCAATAAAAACACTACCCGGCAATAATGAAAAATGTGTACACCACACCCCCAGACTTAAACATGAAACTATGGGGTGTGTTGTTGGACATGTGTGTCACATCCCTTTATTTGAGAATAACAAACCTCATATTGTATTTGATCTAGTCTTTTGTGTGTTTATAGTATCCAGGTTGTACAGGTTCAATGAGGAGATAAGTCCTCGTTCATGGGCATGATCCGAGAGTGTGTACATATTAGAAAAAGCAAAATCATGAGTTTTGTGTGCTGATCTTAAAATGGCCATAACTTTCAATCCAGGAAGAGTTACAGAACTTGTCACCCCATTTCGGAGATGAGAACGACTCAATCTACAGTATGGAGAGGTTTTGGATGGCAAAAATGAAGAGGAGATGTCGGAATTCTGACACTCAATGTCACCTGGCGACAGCGCTACCGCCAGCGCTAGCGCTACCGCCCGGCGGTATCTCAATTTCGTGCAGAGCGCCACGCCACCGACGGTTGTGCAACCGCTGAGACACGAATGCTACCGCCAGCGCTAGCCACTACCGCAGGCACTAGCGAGGAGTTCTATAAAATGGAGCTTTGCTTCTCGTTTTGGCTAATCCATCCAGAGAGAGAGCTTGTGCCACAATTCTATATCAGTTATGCTGCCGAAGATGGATCTCCCACAAAAAGCTTAAGGAGAATTCTGGAGGAGGGCAACGTCATGCTACATCCGAAGGACGATCGCTTCGACCTCACTCATGCTACAACGATCCTTCATCCTCATCTTCAGAAGATCTCATATAGGGAGTTTTATTATTGCTTTTCATTATTTCCATTCCATATTACTTTGTAACCGTGTAGTGAAATCGCCCTGTTTTTGGCGACTAGGTCCTTGCGCGGGTTAGGGGGAATTCGCCGCGTGAGTTGGCGACTAGGTCTAGGGGATTAGATCTAGGGGGTGCTTGAGGCCATATCCGGGGAAGGATTGGCTAGAGCGGCTTGAGGCCATATCCGGGGAAGGATTGGCTAAAGCCAACCGGTTTGTGGGGATACAAGTCGGTATAGAAAAGGAAAAGAAATTTGCTTTTGTACGCCTCCGATTTCTAGCGTTATTGAAATCGAATTTTGTAAACACCTTTATTATATAATGCAATCATGTTTCCATTTGTGTTTATTTGATTTCTCTCAATTCGCGTAAATTTCATTTTTGCAAAATTATTATTACTAAATTGTCATCTTATTTCCTATTAATCATAAACAACTTAGTAATTATCTTAAAAATTATAAAAAGAATTTTATTCCCTTATTCACCCCCCCTCTAAGGGCGCCGTAAGATCCAACAAGTGGTATCAGAGGCAGGTTATTCCAAACGGTTTAAAAACCAGGAATAATGGCATCTCATGATCTCGCTTCTACTAATAGGGGAAATTTTCTTATAAATGAAAAATCTTTAACACCACCTTTATTTGAAGGGAAAAATTATAATGGGTGGAAATTTCTAATGGAAAAATTTCTTAAATCTTTGGATATGGAAGTATGGAATATTATAATTAAAATGCCCCCAAGTATTTTAAATAAAAATGAAATGTTTTTAAATGCCAAATCTATGAATAGTCTATATTGTGCATTAGATCAAAATATTTTCAAACTTATTTATACACTTCCTACTACTTATGAAGTTTGGAAATTTCTTGAGAATACTTATAGTCTTCCTTCTACAGATGATGAACAAGAGGAATTCCTTATGGATCCAAGAGAAGAAATCGACAAGGACTCATTCTTGGAGGATGATAAATCTAAGAGAGAAATCGACGAGGAATTTCTTATGGATCCAAGAGAAGAAATCGATGAGGACTTATGCTTGGAGGAAGAAGAATACAACATCACAATATTGGACTCATTTGTTGGCAACACATCAAGCAAAAGAGAAGACGGAAACAATTGCAAGGTAAGAAAATAAAAAACCTCTCTTTTTGTAACGAATTCTATTTCTACATCTCGTATGCTTAAAATTGCTAAACGTAAAATTTTAAAATTAAAAATTGCTAATTCCAAATTACGTTTAGAAAATAAATCTTTAAAAGCAAACGATAACGTAGAATCAAATATTGATGTGTTAAATTCTCTTTCATGCTCTTTAGTTGAAATTCCTATTCCTTGTCTTAATTGCAATTTATTAAAAGAAAAATTCAAGAAAATTGAAAAAGGGCTCTTAATTTCTAAAAGGCATAATGAAAAATTGTTAATTGAAAATGATGTTTTATCTTGTAAGTTAATACAATTAAAATCTTTTGTTGAAAAATTTCAAATGTCATCTAATGAATCTCATCATAAAATTTTGAATAACAAGGATAAATTAACTTACAAAATCATTTCTAAAAAGGATCATTTTCATACATCAACTCAAAAGGAGTTAAGTTTCAAAAAGAATTATGACCCTCACAAAATTCTTAAGAGTCACTATTATAAGTATCAATATATTTTCAATCATGACTCAAACTTAAAAACTCCTTTTCATGAAAATCAAAATATAAAATATTATCCTTTATATTATAAGAGTATATCTATAAGAAAGAGTGGAAATGAAAATCATCAAAATAATGATCAATCTTCTAAAACATATTGTAATCCACTCTTTCAACAATCACTTCTAAAGAAAGACAATCAATCTTATAAAATTTTAAACAATCCATATAATAAAAATCATTATGATTATCAACATCAAGCTATTTTCAAAAATAATTTAAATAAACATAAACCTCCAATGAATTATTTTTCAAACATTTCACATAATCATTATATGGATTTAAGTAATAAACAACCAATGTATGAATGGTGACCCATAAAGAAATATGACATATCAACATTAATTAAAAAGGCTCATTCATCATTATCTTCTCAAAAGCCATCACGCCATATTTGGGTGCCCAAAGGAACCATTACACATGGTCAACTTTGGATACCTAAATCTCTTATCATTTAGTATCTTTCATTTGCATGAAGTAGAAATAATTAAAAATGAAATATCAATACTCTACTTCATGATGTGCTTTATTTCTTTTTCTTTTGTTTGTTTTTGTATTTATTGATCCAAAATGCTTATGGTCCCTCTATATTTTATGAAATATGACTTTCACATATTAAGCCTAATGTTTATCAAATCAAATTGAATTAAAATTGAACATAAAGTCATATGATTTTAAAAGAGACCTACCTATCATTTTTTTATTGTTATATATATCCTTTTAAATCCTTTACCCTTAATTGTCTTGAATTATCATTAGAAATTGAATATTGAAATTATTATCAAGACCAGTGAAACTATTTTAAAGATTGGATTTAATGGTTTATTTAAGGGCTTAAATTAAAAATTAAAATGCGCAACATTTTTGATTCTTTTCTATTTGTTGCATTTGATAGCCCTTATAATGAAAAATATTATCAAATAAAATCGAAAACAAACATTCATCTAAACGCATGTTTCAATCTTTCAAAAATGCGAGTTTTAAATCAATACTTCAAAAGCCATATCTTTTGATCCGCTCGCCTGGTTTTTGCGTTTAATATATTTTCGGAAAGAGCACAAAAATCTCCATCCAACGGCGAACTAGGCTTGCCTATTTGAGTTCGTTTGGTGATGTCAATTTGCCCAATTTCAACTCCGTTTTAAAAAGCTATCTTAGTTTGCTTGATTCGGAAATTTCTGTGCATATAGATTTTATTTTCATCACATGCTATCCTAAGTATAATTTTTTCATATATTATGTGTGTGATGTGTGTCACCATTGTTTGCATGTAACTTAGACCTTAGAATCATCTTGTATCATTAAGATCAAATCAAAAGTTTAATCATTTCATGGTCTAAAGAAAATTAATTTGAAAACTTCTCATATTACATGCAACATAATCTCCATTAATCCTATGTAATAACATTGCATTCAAACTCATCATCCTAGCATTGCTTCTTGGTCTATGCTTATATATTTATGATGGGTAGAACACTTACAATGTTATTCTACTTTCATGATAACTATGCAATTTTGAAATTATAATAAAAAACCAAAATTCCAACAAACACATAGTTTATGGATTAATCATTAGTATATATATATCATCATGGAAAACCAAAGATCAATAAATCTAATTATCCAATGCAATTTTATTATAAATTTCAAAATGTTATATATGTGATCTTTGTCTTTGATATGATTACATGATCATCAAATTCTTGACTTAAAAAGCAAACATGCTTATTCAAAAGAAAATCACCAAATCATATTATCATAAGTCTAGAAGGAATAGAAATCACATACATCATGATGATCTAACATATATTCTATGCAAAATTCTCTATAATCATAAATCATAATTCATATTCTATCAAGAAAAATCTCAAAAACAAATTGGAATTATGAATTTTATGATAAAGATATGAATATTGTTTTCTTAACATTAGTTGGTGTATGAATATGCGTTGCTATTGATTGGATGTATCTCACACATATATAGATTCTAGAATCAATTGTGTAATAATAAGAATAAATTAAAGCCATCACTTTATTCTAGATCTATAATTTGAAACTCTAGTTTGGAATACATGCAATATAAATGTTAAACTTATGACATGACATTAAACCCAAAACTCATCATACTAGCATTACCATTTATCTCATATTAGTAATTGCGCTAGTTATCTCATATCGTCATCTCATAAGAATAGAAAAACTATGCGGCTTTATAACTCTTCACAAAAACCCATAGTTTATATATCTACCCATAGATTTAAAAAGCATAGGTTGTCCAAAAGATTATTCACCTATGACTTCATATCTCACAATAACGTGGGCGTAGGGTTGTATGCATTAGAGACCTAACCTCTAAGTCATGTCTTGTCCTTAACCGGGGAGGGTTCCAGTGGGGCCTTGCGAGGCACTGGGGGGAAAGAGTGCTAGGTTGAGCATTCTTTTGTGTGTGCATATGGGATTAACACCCCAACCTACGACATGTGTGCAGCTCCTCATGCCCATCCGTCACTTAGTACGGGGCTAGGGTGTAGACATTTAGTCGGGGTAGTTTCTAATCTTAGGACATACCTATATTACGTACTGCATGAACATTTTATTTACTTATCACTTAAATCATGCATATTTTGGGTTGTTTTAATAAAAATGTTCTCATGTGTTTGCACAATTTATCTTTTTGAGCTTAAATGTTTTTGTAAAACACATGTATTTGAAAAAGCTAAAGTTTTATGCAAATTTGAGCAATCAAGACATCTCCAAAAATTACAAAATTTCTGCATAAGACTACTCTAAGGACACTTAATAAATATCAAAAATCAGATTTTTAAAATTCTCAAAAAATTGAGTACTGTTTCCAGCGCTAGCACTAGCGCTGGCGCTAGCGTGGGTGTTGGAATTTTCTATTTTTAAAATTTCAAAAAAATCCGTAAAAATATGTTAGTTCATTTGTACTACTTAGTTTTTGTGTTTCTTTTTTTATTTATTTATCTTTGTTTTTATTCATATTATGGAAAATCAAATAAAAAATTCAAAATTCAAAATTCAAAAATACAAAAATATGTTTTTGTTATCTTTGTTTTTATTCATATTATGAAAAATCAACTACAAAAGTTCAAAATTCAAAAATACAAAAATATATTTTTTGTGATTTTCTATTTTTTGTTTTAATTGTTTTAAAAATGATAAAACAAAAAAAAACTGTATGATCTTTATTGCCAATATCAAGCATGTATGAATTCTATTATTTAGAATTATTTACAATGTTAAAACATATTCTTTCAAATTACTATGAACATTGTTTTGCTTATCATGCTTTGATATATCTATTTAAAGTGCATCAATTGTATTGAAAAATGTGTAGAACCAAGCTTAGCATGCCTCTAAGTATGAGTAAATGTTTTATGATTGATAATGATACATTTCACTCACTTATTTTGGTAATCAACACGTGTGTCTAAATCTATAAATGCTTGCTTGTGTATTGTATTTGTACAATGAATTATAACTTGCATAAGTTTATTGCCTACACTACATTTGAATTGCACTTATGAAATTTAGAAAAGTGGTTAAGTTAAAAATTTTGGTTTGCAAAACAAGTGTATTCGGAGAATGTTGTCTCACAAATGTCCAAAAAAAAATTATATATGTAGACAAATATAACTCCACCAAGCACTACTTGAACCTCCTGATAAGTATTCATAAGCATTGTGAGGTTGAGCACCTTGGAAAGAATAGTAAAGTGTCTTGTGCAAACCTTAGTTATTACACCACTTTATTAAAAAAAATTATGTGCATTAAAAGTGTGTGAAAGTAATTTACTTGTGTTTTATTGTGCACTTTACTTTGCATATGTCTTGTATTTTGTGATTTAAATCAATTGTTAACATTGCCCAAAATACACTTATGTGCACATCATTATCTTTCATAACACTTCTTCTCATGAGTATTGGATTCTAATGTTTTATCTATACTACTCTTTATATAAAAATGCACTAGATAACCTAACATGATCTCTACAATGTTTTGGGATCTCTACAATGTTTTGGTATCTCTTGAACTTAGAATTAAGTAACATTGTAGTATAATCTCTCTTTGATATGTTCATTTCATGCTTGGTATCTTTATGAAAAACTTTGAGATTTCAAAAAGGTTAAAACATCTTTCAATTTTGAACTAAAACTCATATTTTTACTTATGCTTTTCATGCTTACAAAAAGATGTTTCTTATAATCTTCCGCTATGCTAAAACTCTTATCTATTTATTTGAAATCTCTTCAATACTATGCTTAAACTCTTTATCATTTCATATATTAAAAAGCTCGATCATGATTAATAAACTAGCCTAAAGAATGCCTCCTTACTACCCTCACCCCACCTTCTTTTGGTAATACCAAAAGGGGGAGATTAATTGAAGAAATCTATATAGGTGAACTATAGAAGAATAAGGGGAGACTAATTTATGAATTCTATCATGTAGGGGGAGTAAAACATAAAATGCATTTATGTAGGGGGAGCATTAATTTAGGGGGAGTATGCACAATTTTATCATGCTAATCATATACTATAGTTGCACTTTTTATCATGCTCATCATATACTATAGTTGCACTATTTATCATGCTTATCATATACTATAAACACTAATGTTGATTTCTTGCTAAAGAGGATTTGTTATTATCAAAAGGGGGGAGATTGTTGGACATGTGTGTCACATCCCTTTATTTGAGAATAACAAACCTCATATTGTATTTGATCTAGTCTTTTGTGTGTTTATAGTGTCCAGGTTGTACAGGTTCAATGAGGAGACAAGTCCTCGTTCATGGGCATGATCCGAGAGTGTGTACACATTACAAAAAGCAAAAGCATGAGTTTTGTGTGCTGATCTTAAAATGGCCATAACTTTCAATCCAGGAAGAGTTACAGAACGTGCCACCCCATTTCGGAGATGAGAGTGACTCAATCTACAGTCTGGAGAAGTTTCGGATGGCAAAAATGAAGAGGAGCTGTCGGAATTCCGACACTCAATGTCGCCTAGCGACAGCGCTACCGCCAGCGCTAGCGATACCGCCCGGCGGTATCTCGATTTCGTGCAGAGCGCCACGCCGCCGACGGTTGTGCAACCGCTGAGACACGAACGCTACCGCCAGCGCTAGCCACTACCGCAGGCGCTAGCGAGGAGTTCTATAAAATGGAGCTTTGCTTCTCGTTTTGGCTAATCCATCTAGAGAGAGAGCTTGTGCCACAATTCTATATCAGTTATGCTGCCGAAGATGGATCTCCCACAAAAAGCTTAAGGAGAATTCTGGAGGAGGGCAACGTCATGCTACATCCGAAGGACGATCGCTTCGACCTCACTCATGCTACATCGATCCTTCATCCTCATCTTCAGAAGATCTCATATAGGGAGTTTTATTATTGCTTTTCATTATTTCCATTCCATATTACTTTGTAACCGTGTAGTGAAATCGCCCTGTTTTTGGCGACTAGGTCCTTGCGCGGCTTAGGGGGAATTCGCCGCGTGAGTTGGCGACTCGGTCCAGGGGATTAGATCTAGGGGGTGCTTGAGGCCATATCCGGGGAAGGATTGGCTAGAGCGGCTTGAGGCCATATCCGGGGAACGATTGGCTAAAGCCAACCGGTTTGTGGGGATACAAGTCGGTATAGAAAAGGAAAAGAAATTTGCTTTTGTACGCCTCCGATTTCTAGCGTTATTGAAATCAAATTTTGTAAACACCTTTATTATATAATGCAATCATGTTTCCATTTGTGTTTATTTGATTTATCTCAATTGGCGTAAATTTTATTTTTGCAAAATTGTTATTACTAAATTGTCATCTTATTTCCTATTAATCATAAACAACTTAGTAATTATCTTAAAAATTATAAAAAGAATTTTATTCCCTTATTCACCCCCCTTCTAAGGGCGCCGTAAGATCCAACAGTGTGTACACCACCTATTCCCAAATACATTGCTTTACACTTTTTTTCATTTCTTTTCACATTTTTTTTCTTTTCTCTTTTTTTTTTAAATTATATCTTTGCACATATAATAACAAACACAGCTATATTTTCAATAATGCATTCCCACCACAACCACAAATATACACAGCCTCAACACCCAACTTTTAAATGCACAAATTGCTTGAGCTCAGAATTTGGTGTGCGATTAGGATAGTCATTTTGGCTTTGGTGAATTGAAGGTGGAGCTGAATCAAATGGTAGGGATTAGGCACAAAGGGGATAAGCAAGGATAGAGCGTTTAGGAATGGTGCAAAGGCTCAACCGGGTCAAAGAATGGCCTATATCACACTCGCACAAATGAAATGACCTATACCCATGCTTCGAGAGTCGCTAGGGGCATGTTCTTAGCCACCAAGAAAGAATATCCTTCCTCCTGACTCGAGCAATACATCACTAGCGATCGTCTACACACGCACCTACACTATCGTCGGATTCAACTGGATTCACGAAATACGAGTAGAATAAATAGTATTCACGCAATTGGAAAATTATAAAACTAAATGCATGAGAAAAAGCTAATCCTATAAGAATTTCAACACGAGACGCGAGCACTCAACTAGGAGCACTGCTAGAGTCAACATGTTACTCCTCCACTCAATCCTATGCCAGCATCATGATCTTTCAATCACACGGAAAAATAATATTTACCCGAGACACATAGACAAATAAGCGCGTGCTCAAGTGGGTGTTGTGATGTGCTGTGAAGATGAACAATACAAAATAAATGAGATTAATATACTTCTAGTATGCAAATGATATGTGCACTTGCAGTGGTTAACACATAGCGGCTCTCCCCCAGACTTAATCTAAGCAATTGACACAAATGATGTAACCATGATAATTAAATAAAAGACTAGGGGAAGAAACGTTACCCATGCTCAGAAATGAGCATACCAGAAGATTGGCGTTAGTACAAAGAATACACTCCCATATCCGCCAAACAAGAAAATCGCCGCACACCTGCAGGCAAAAGACTCCACGCGCAAATTATATATGTAAAACTAAACTATTAGCATGTTAGAGAAAAATAAAAGCAACAAAAGCTTGGGTTGTCTCCCAGCAGCGCTTTTGTTTACCGTCCTTAAGCTGGACTTAATACATGTATTATGCAGTTTTAATAAAAGTCTAAGCATAAAGCAAAAGCTAGTAAATCCTAAATATTACATGCCTCAAAATGATCAACTATAAGTTGATTTAAAATAGTAACTGAAAATAAAAGAAATGGGCCCGAAGACCCAAAAGCAGCACATCAGAAGATCAGGAGCTTTCCATCTCCATATTTCATCTTTCTTCATCCTCTTCCTCTCCTCCAATCTGCGATCATGGATGAAGTAGCGCTTTCCACCCTGCACCCAGTCTTTCAAGGAAAATGCAGGCAATGATGATGAGGTGGAATAGGCGATGGATTTCATCATTTCCATTTGATTGTCCTTCCAAGACTGCCACTCATAATCACCCAAGAATGTGTCCACATATTCTTTCACCTGCAGGGGGGTATATGAAATATCATAAATAGAAGCATGAGAGGGAGCAGGACGGATGAATTTATCAATATCAGCATTATTAGAAGGAGGATTAGGAAATAAAATGGATGAAGGACTAAAAGGTTCACAAAAAGGAGGAGTGGCCCCGGTGTCACTCCTGGAAGGTTCCACAAAAGGCTCATTGTCGACCGCATTAAGAGCACTGCAGGAAGGATATGAGCAGCTAGGAACTTCGATGATGAGTTGGACCTTCTCCTCCGGTGATGAGGTAGAAACCTCATCACTAAGGAAAATGTCCTCCTCAGTGCAACTCAGCATAGCTTCAGGCTCCATAGGCTTATCCTGCACATCTAAAAACTCGGCAATAAGAGCAGAAGATACATGCATACTGATACAAGAAAATATCTGAGTAGAAATAGGACTCAAGATAGAGTCCGATAGGAGTGAAGAAATATCCTCAGATACAGAATCCACAGGAAAGGATGACACCAAAGAGGAAGAAAACTCCAAAATGTCATCGTAGTGATCAACATCGACGCTGATCGATGCATTCGTTGTGCTCCCAAGATGACCCGGGGCCCTAACGTATGTGTCATCAGCGATGGAAGGAGCGGCGGCATAGGAAGGCAGTGGAATGGTGATAAGTGCTGGCTCATCATCCTCTCCCAATTGCAATTTCCATTGCTCACAGTCCTTCAGCACGTGATCAAGACTCTGACAACACAAGCAGCGCTTCCCGGTAGGTTTTGACTGTAGAAAAGCCAAACCACCCAGTGAGGGCGATGCTCGCGATGGGGATGCATACTTATAATACGTAGGTCCATAGTATGAACTACACGGATTATAATTATGGCTTCTTAAATGGCACTCATCACTAGAGTGACTAGACGCTCTACACCACCTACATTGTTGATAAGCAGACATATTGGTGCAAAGAAGGATTCACTAATAATATAAGCTGAAAAATAACTCAGTATGCACGAAGGGAAAAATTAAATCAACAGGAACCTGATTTTTGAAATACTTAAAAAGATAATAAGAGAATTTACAAACACTAAATTAAAACAAATGCGATAAACAAATGGAAAAGACTTTATCTCTTGCCGCCCTCTCTCAAGTAACTCACATGACTGTGTTCCCCGGCAACGGCGCCAAAAACTTGATGGCACAAATCTTAGCACACCGCTATAGGCGGTAGTAAGACTGCGGCACGAAACGGCAGTGTACCGATCGTTCAAGTAATATAAAACGAGGAGCAAATCCCCGAGTATCGGTCTCGAAGGAACACAGTAAGGTGGAGTTAACTTTCGAGGAGGGACTTGAGATCGAAGTCCTTTAGGTCAGGTGAAACGTGAACGGGATGGATTGGTTTATGAAAAATAAATGAAAACAACTACTCAACTACTCCTATGCAGGCCTTGGGCGCACTGCTTCGCTGGGCGGGATGGAAACTAGGCAGGCCTTGAGCGCGCTGCTTCGCAAGGGCAGATGGACGAGTAGGCTAGCGGAATCGAACTGTGCAGGCCTTGAGCGCGCTGCTTCATTAGGTGAATGGATTACACGGGCCACTATGCAACGCTTCGCTAGGCGGATGGACGAGAAGGCTTGCGGATGGAATGGTTCGCACCGGCAGGGTCGAGGTGGATTACACGGGCCGTTAGCACCGCTTAGCTTTGCGGATGGAAGAGTAGGCTCACAGAATGAAATCGATAAAATGAATGACAATAGCGCACCTCATACACATGAATAAATCAAAAGGAATTTCATAAAGATGAAATAAACTTTAAAGATCTAGATTTATCATGCTCTTCATCCACAAAATATAGACTTTTGCATACAAACATCATTTCGAAAGAGTAAAGAGTAAGAGATTTGACCGACTTCGAAGCCTTGCTGGGATTTACGGTTGGAATCACTGGGTTGCCAATCCGCGTCCAAGCTCGGTCCTCAACTGCGTCCGGGGTAAAGGAGGGCTGTCACTTCCTCCCAATGGCCCGTCTTCTTCGTGTCACGACCCGGTGATGTCCAATGCTCTTCAAACCTTCCTTGATTATGGAAGTAAGATCCAATCTCTTCCTTGAAGTCCCTAGATGAAGAGAGGAGGCTTAGAACAAAAAAACGCAAAAAACGGCGCTGGAAAAGACCTAGAAACGAAGAAGTTCTGACTGTTTTCGCGGAGCAACTATTTATAGACAGGTGCAGAATTTGTTCATGCACGACCAAACGCACGACCGTGCGTAAAAACGCACGACCAAAGGCAGAAGGCTGTTTTTGGGCCGCAAATGAACGCACGATCGCAGCCAACCGTGCGTAAAGAAAACGCACGACCGTGCGATTCATGCAGACATGAAAACTGGGCATAATTGATGATCTACCCACCTAAACATCACCAAACATCAATCATACAGCTGGGAATACCCTTCCAGCTCAATCCAAATACATAAAAAAGGGTTGGGGAGCACCGTGTGCTTACCCCCAACAACATAGCGCGCAATTGCACACCAAAATGGGCCCAAAGAGTGCACCTTGTGAAGAAATGTGTTCAAGTGAAGTTTAAGCGATAATGAACTAAAAGTGAAGTGCAAATGCATGAAAGCTAGCCCAGATGAGTCCAAATATGTGTATATAAATGGGACTCATCAAGAATCTCTTCTTAAGCCGAGCAACGTTTGAATACTTCAAGATTGTTTACATTTTTGACGAACAATTCCAAAAGTAAGGTCTAAGGAACTCGAATTGGTACCTAATCTGGCCCCAATAAACAAAAGGATTAGCCACCATACATTTTGGGCTAAGTTTCTTTGATTTCCTTATGATATATTCGTCCCAGACACGTAATCAATCCTTAGGGCGCACAACTCTAGACTTGGAGTTCCAATCTGAGACCTATTGATATTCTACCTACTTTAGGCCCCCAAAGTTACCAATTACCACCACCTTCTTAATCTTTGGGCAATCTACAAACGGGCCGTTTTATGAACTCGAATCCTTATTCGACCTCCGATATTTGTCACAATGATCATTTCGGTGCAACCTAGTTGTTGGTTTAGATATTAAGTTTACGAGTCTCCTACTATCCACTAATGGTTTTTGTGCACTGGATCTCTTAAGGTGGTCCTATCCTTTGGGTGAGAAGTGATAATATCACTTGGTAGGAGAATTAGGGACATCAAATTGTAAGCCTTAAGCAACTATTTCCCCATAAGGTTCTCCTCCTAGTCACTTTGGGTGTCATCATGCCTTAATCGGTTTATACCCGAGGTCGGTTTGGATTAGTGTACACTATAAAATCGTCTTGGTGCGTCAAACTAGAAAGATGTCCTAGCTGGGTTGGCCTAACTTATTGATTAATGGACTATTTTGTGTGATTTTTACACATGGGCACACCACTGCTTCCGCTGCTAGTTTGTCCTCAAACTAACTCGAGCGGGGGTGTTCCAATTTTTGTGGACTTCTTTCTCATTGGAGTCATGTATTGGCGATGGTGTGCGGTAAGATCTCCCGATTACGCCAAGTCCCGGAAGGGGGATCTTACAAAGGGTATCATGGATTAGTGCTCGCAGGACTAACCCTCTGATACCCTTTGTAAGATCCCCCTTCCGGGACTCGGCCTAATCGGGAGATCTTACCGCACACCATCGCCAATACATGACTCCGAGACGACTAACGTAGGATCAAAAGAATGACCATCACAAACACTCCTCTCATTGCTCACCCCGAGGCCATATATTAATGATGGTGCTAAGCGATTTCTACATGCAATCCGGAAGCGTGGTGGTTTAGTAGTAGTACGATCTACCAGGACTAATTAGCTAATAGGATATAAACAACTATTTTCGTAGCATAACATGTGGTAGACTATAATTGTTTAATAGGCTCGAGCTATTATTTAAGATATCAGATGAATCATAATTCATAAGGCTAAGGCGCAGCGATTTAGTATAACATAGAGTAAAGTTGTATATAAAATATATTGCTACTCAGTCGATTTCCCAAATGGTAATAAGTGGAGCATATGCTTAGTAAGGTTACAAGGGCCTATCTAGCTTTATCCCATCCAGTGTACTATAATATTTACAGCGATACATGTAACACATAATAATAAACCACAATGAATCTCAAGACATAAATACTTAAATTGTGCCTTAACATAAGGTACCTCGATGGCCATAGCCGAAGTTATCATCCTGGATCCATCCCATTGCCTATCCGTATCCTTAACCTGTAACTCAAGTATAATGTCAAGGCATAAAATAACCAACAAGCAGTTTATGTGTAAATGTAATTGGGTCGTGGCAGTCTTCCCACGACAACCGCCTACGTACTCTGTATCATCCTGCATACGGACTCAGACCCATGTAGTTCTATGATTGTCGCGCGGGTTGCCTGGAACCATGCCGTCCTCGATGCGGGTTGCCTTAGAGTAACACTCGAAGGCCATCCTAAATTTTCCAAAGGCAACAATTATCCCCGAAGGGATGCATTTCTCGAAGGGGCAACATTTTATTCCCTAAGGAACATATTTCTCGAAGGGGCAACATTTTTATTATAATAATAATGATTCATATTTCCGAGTGAACAACATGAAAAGAATATGCATTTGTAATGACATTATTCCAAGCTTATAGCGTATGCAGGATTTCGGATTTAGAGCGCTTTTATAAATCGTCAGGACCTCCAATAAGTCATCGGGCCATAGTCAAGTAACTTACTATAAAAGAGAAAACAAAAGCAAATTATATCGATGTCTTGCCACCATTTCCTAGGCTCGGCTATGTAAGCTTCACTGCCTCTTTGGCGTTAATATTTACTTATAAACGTGTTCCACCCAATCCGTCGTCGGGTTCAAGATCTGAACACCAATTCAAAAAGGCCTAGACAACGTAAAAGTGAGTGCTGCGGTTTTCAATAAAGCAGGAATTGCAAGATCTTGGCAGCACCCTATTGGGGATTTGACCCATCAAACGATGTCCAAAATTCACATATAAGTACAATATGGAAAGGTAAAAATATTACCTACATTATTGATGAAGGGTTCATAAGGTGATCACTACCAATTAAGGCCTAAATATCTAAAAGAAAGTTTGCTGCAGTTTTAAACAATAGCAGGAATTCAGAAAAAAGCAGTAGTAAAACGGGGTTTCAACCTATCAAACGAGCTCCAAAAATTATGTATAAGTACAATCTGGAAAGGTAAAAACATTACCTACATTATTGTTGAAGGGTTCATAAGGTGATCACTACCAATTAAGGCCTGAATATCTAAAAGGAAGTTTGCTGCAGTTTTAAACAATAGCAGGAATTCAGAAAAAGGCAGTAGTTAAAACGGGGTTTCGACCTATCAAACGAACTCCAAAAATTATGTATAAGTACAATATGGAAAGGTAAAAACATTACCTACATTATTGATGAAGGGTTCATAAGGTGATCACTACCAATTAAGGCCTGAATATCTAAAAGAAAGTTTGCTGCAGTTTTAAACAATAGCAGGAATTCAGAAAAAGGCAGCAGTTAAAACGGGGTTTCGACCTATCAAACGAACTCCAAAAATTACGTATAAGTACAATCTGGAAAGGTAAAAACATTACCTACATTATTGATGAAGAGTTCATAGGGTGATCACTACCAATTAAGGCCTAAATATCTAAAAGAAAGTTTGCTGCAGTTTTAAACAATAGCAGGAATTCAGAAAAAGGCAGCAGTAAAACGGGGATTTGACCTATCAAACGAACTCCAAAAATTACGTTTAAGTACAATCTAGAAAGGTAAAAACATTACCTACATTATTGTTTAAGGGTTTGAGAATCGACAACAACTATCTAAAGGCCTAATACTGAAAACAGTAGACTGCAGCCTTGTATGAGGGCAGATTTTATTTAACAGCAGTCCAAAAACAGCCCCCAACACGTATGCCACTCGTTTCTTTCCAAACTAGAGGTGTATATGCAACACACCTATGAACCCATGCATATAAGTGAGGTTTTCAAGTGTTCTTTATGTATTGAGCAAGTCCCAACCAGCCCCAACAAGTGCAGCACCGCAAGTATGGATTTCCAAGTGTGTGCAAGCCTAAAATCAGCCCAACTCCAAGTGCCTCATTACTAATTATTGATCTCTCTCTCTCTATATATATAGATACATGTATATATATACATATATAGATGTGTTATTTTACTATAGGTTGAGTTACAATTTTTTTTTATTACAGATTCGGCTATACGTGTATGTTTAAATTTATAATTATATATTTAAATATATATTTTATACATACACTTACATATAAGTAATTCCAATGCATACAAGTATACATGGCGAGTATATGTGTAATGAATGTCTAGGACACATATTTTTGCATTATACATTTGTATAAACATATACATATATATATGTATTATTTTGTACATATTGGTGTATTCATATGTACATATGTATATGATTGTAATATAGGTTGAAATACATACACACATAAAATGTCACAGAATATTATCTCTTTGAATATGCACAAGATATTTAACTCCTGAATATGCGTAGGGGAGAATGTATGCAAGGAGCTGCTGCGACCGCGACAGTCATATTAAACCAAAGAACCCGATTAAGGTGGATTTGAATTTATTTAAGTAAACAATTACTCGGTTCGCCGCGCGACTAAATACGACCCATGGTCAAGCTCTTCAAAGGTTCACAAGACTCCTAGGCCCCTAGTGCCAAAATTGGGATGTTACAACGTGTTTGTTCGGTTTAGGCTTATACCTGTCATGGTTGCCTGAGCCCTTCTTGTGATGATCTCCATCACGATGAGAATGTCTATAGTAAGAAGATGAATGTTTGTTCTTCATAAGCCTTCTCTTGTTTAGCAGCTTCTTGAACTGACGGGAGATTAGAGAAAATTCCCCATCTGACATTTCTGAGCAGGAGGAGCCTGCTTCTGATACTTCTTCTTCATCAGATTCTTGTGCCCTAATTGAAGACACAGTTCTGCTTTTCCTGGAGCTTTCCGCCTTCAGATCCAAGGTCCTTTCCTTGCTAGAAGTCCGGTTCCCATCTTCTTTTGTTTTGCGGATATTCATCTGAAGCTCATGGGATAATAGCTTCCTGAACAGATTCTGTGGGTCAATATTTGGCAGTTTTCCAAACTCCCTAATGGTAATGATCTTGCTATCCCATTCTTTCGTCAAGGATCACAGGAACTTGTCATTGAGTTCACCGTTTGTGAATTCCCGGCCATAGTTTCTTAGGTCGTTTATAATTTTGAAGAATCTTTCATAAGCATCGGCGATGCACTCCTTCTTACTCTGCTTGAAGGCCTCATACTCTTGGTTGAGTAGAGATCTTCTATCGTTCCTTACCTCTTCGGTACCTTCCATGAGAACAATTAAGGATGTCCACATCTCTTTGGCTGATCTGCAGTGAATCAAATTTTGTAACATTGAGTCATCCACTACACTAGCAATAATGTTCTTCGCCTTTTTGTCCAAGGCTACTATAGCTATCTCATTCTTCGCCTTTTGGTCCATCATTTTCTTTGGGATCTGAACACTATGGTCAATTGTAGAGGCAGTCATAGGCACATGAGTGCCTTCTTCTACAACTTGAAATATTCTCGAATCTGCGGCTTCCATGTAAATCTAACTCGTTCCTTCCACATAGGAAAGTTAGCCTTTGAGCAGATTGACAGCTTCAATGAGGATTCCTTGCTTCTTTCCAAGATTTGCTAGCAACTAGAATGGATAGATCCTGTTCAAGGTGTTAACCTAGCAACGAACAACGACTCTCTGATACCAATTGAAGTATCTAGTTGCCAACCTAAATCACCTAGAGGGGGGTGAATAGGTGATAACTGCGTCTTTTGCGGAACTAAAAACTTAATGAAATAGAACGCACAGAAAGCAAATCACAATCACAGACGACACAATAAATTTATAGTGGTTCCCCGTTCTTGGGTACTCCACTTGCTGGCCTCGCCAGACTTGACTACTTCACTATAACTCGGATCAAGAATGATCCAATAATCTCGGAGTCAACACTCCTACAATCTCGGAGACAAATCTCCTACAAACTCAGAGAAAACCTCTCTTACAACTCGTAGATAAACCTCTCCTATAACTCGGAGACAAACCTATCCTACAACTCGGAGAAAACTTCTCCTACAATCAAATGTAAATTGAGATTGATACAATACTTATCAATTCATAAACAGATCTGAAAACCCTGAGAAATCTTCTTCCTTCTTGAGGCTTGAAAAGCTTTGACTTGATGTCGATGAGGAAGAATTGAAAATGACTCAGATCTGATCTTCTACGATTCGACTTGATCCAATAGATTCAGTAGAGGATGGAGCAATGATCAATCGAACCTTTTCTTCCACTAGAGATAATTGATTCAGAACAGTATATCGATCTCCAGCAATGGCGACAGGAGGCGGCACTTTCTCGTTCTTCTTGAATCGAATAGAGAATTAGGGTTAATGAATAGAATGAATGATTCATGATTAATCCTTAAACGAGAGCCTTATATAGCCAAGGACTTAACGACATGAATTAAGGTAGGATTAACCTTAAATGAAATCATACGAGCCGTCACATCAGACAGAAGGAATTAACGTCCCGACAAATGGACTGAAAATCACTTAAAGGACGAAATCAAAACTTCTCGAGAAATACAAAGCTTCTCGAGAAATTGCAGCTTCTACCCGAGAGAAGACATAGAAGGATTTTTTGGAGAAGGAGATAAACTTCTCGAGAGATAAAGGATTTCTCGAGAGATGGATGGACTTCTCGAGAACAACTGGCTTCTCAAGAAAAAACAACCTTAGAAAAACTTTTCTGGCAGATGAGAAAGACTTTCCGAGAGACAGACATATTTCTCGAGAGATTGTTTTGAATTCTCGAGAAACTCAAGTCTTGCCGAGAAACCTTTAGAAACTTGAAATAAAGGATTGAAAAGGATTTCTCGAGAAAGGAAATTGAGAAACTAAATAGCGCAGAGTCAATTCGTCGGCCGAGAAAAATTCGTCGAACTGAGCTCGAAGAAATCACTTCAGTTCGTCGAACAACGATCGACGAACGGCGATCAACGAAACTTACTTCAATTTCAGTAAAAACAGCGATCGACGAAACCACTTCAGTTCGTCGAACGAAGCTCGATGAACGGCGATCGACGAAACTACTTCAACTTTAGTAAAACAGAGATCGACGAAACTACTTCAATTCGTCGAACGGAGCTCGACAAAATCCGAACTCAGAACTTTGGTATAACAGTCCATCGAACGACGCTTCGACGAAACAACTTCAGTTCATCGAACGGAGCTCGACGAACTCACCAAAATTCGTCGAACGAAAAATACTTAGGAAAAATATTTCTTCTTCTCTTGGACACCAGTTGCACCTCCAAACCATGGGCTTAAATAGTCTTGAAAATGAAGTGTATCCCAATAGAGAGATCACATATGAGTCAACACTATGTTCCACATAATGGGGAATTACATTGTATGAAAATGTGCTTATTTACCCACTGTGACCTGACATTAGTCTACACTTAGCAATATAAACATGCAAGAATAATACAAGAAAGACATATCAAATACACTAGCAATTCAATCTTGGTTCAAGCGTGACTTCCCACAAATCAAGGTTATTGTGGATACAATACCCAACACTCTTGCTCTGTATTCAATTGCAGGAAACTGAGATCTGGAAGCCAACCTAGATCCATCTCCACTGCACCTCTTCTGATATAGAAGAGATCCTGTTGCCGATCTAGATCTCAAGCCTCTGCTGCTCAAAATCTTCATTATCTCTTTTCATTTGGCAACATTCATTCTTCTAGGATTGACAACCATCAACAGGAAAGGCAGAGATCTAAAACCGATCTGGGAGAAATTAAAGTTCTAATTTCTTCCAATCTAAAACCCCGTTGCAGGCCTTCATTTCCTAGAGAAAGCAGGTGGTACATCCCTCTACAGGAATCAAAAGCTTTTCTTCGAACCTGCAGATCGAGAAGAAAAGTCAAAGTGCTTCTTGGGCACTCTAACCAATACAGGTATTTAGAAGATAAATAAAGTTTTTCTTTGAGGGGTTTTTGTACCATCCCTGATCTGCAAATAGAATATAACATGGGTCCGGTCAGGACCCCACGACATATAATATCCACAAAGCCTAAAATGTTAGTAATTGATACAAGAAAACATACTAATACATCTCAGAGTAAACAAAAACGGAAGCTAACCATAAGCCCAAAACAAAGAGGTCAGAATGTCCATGACAAAAGAAAGTACTCCACCAAAAGTAAAGTACACAGCCTTAAGGCCTTACATGGCTTTCAAAAGAGGTACAAAAAAACAAAAAGGGAGAAGCGAAACTCATGCTCCTCAGTAACTCTTGGGCTCCAGCCCACTACACCCCGCTACGAGCTATGCCACCTGAAACCAAGAACGAACGGGCAGTGCAACGAAGGTCAGCATGTGGCTGACCAACACAACGTAACGAATCCTCCCCCCATCCATCCTAGCAGACTCCAGGGTGAGTACATTGCTCTCCTGCAAGTACGCATGCAAACCAAAATATGCAAACAAGAAACAAAGAGCAAAGAGCCAGGGTACACGCCAAACGTCACCTTTCAAACTACCATGTGCATGCCATGAACACACCGAAAACGCACAATCTAAGCTTCAACGCCCAGTAATAGCATGACCGCGACTTGGTCAATCGTAGCAACATGAAGGACCAAAACCTACAACTGTCCTATAGAATGGACAGAGGACCGGTTTGAAATAAACGACCTACCACTACCCCTTTTGAGGTGGCAGAGGACTGGTCAGAAAATATACGACCTACACCTGCCTTTGACATGGCAGAGGGCTGATCAGAAGACACACGACCTACAACTGCCTTTTTGACGTGACAGAGGGCTGGTCAGAATATACACGACCTACAACTGCCTTTTTGACGTGATAGAGGGCTGGTTAGAAGACACACGACCTACAACTGCTTTTTTGATGTGACAGAGGGCTGGTCAGAAGACAACCTACAACTGCCCATTTTAAAGTGACAGAGGACCGGTTCGGAAGGATACGACCTACATCTGCCATTTCGAAATGGCAGAGGACTGATCAAGGGAAGCGCAATCTAAGCACTGATAGGGATCCACCCATCCAATAAAACCCCGCAAAACGTCATTCTACCGGGCCCAATACAGGCCCGCCTAGGAACGGGGCATTCATGAATAAAGCCCACGAATTCCTACAATACTACGATGAATAGCACGGGACATTCTCGTTCGCGTACCAAGGGCTGATCGCAATGTACATCACAGAAACATCACCGATCCGGGCTTCCCGCCAAGGGTAGGCTTCACACAGCATGCCTAAATCCCGACTCACACGTCAGATCACTAATGCACATTTATGCTGGGGGGTTCGCAATGAACCGAGGGAAACACACACCGCGTCCAATTGGAGGCGGGTGGCCCTCCTAAGCAAATTAAAGCAAAGGCAGAAAAACTACACCGGGTCGCAATCCCACACCCTGGCGGAGTCCCCGCTCTCCACCGCGTAGCGGGAGAGGGACTCTACGTGCAGTTCACACAAACATATGTTGGGGTCGCAATCCCACGCCCTGGAGGAGTCCCCGTCCTCAACCGAAATGGCGTGAGGGGACTCTCATTGTACGGAACATAATCACATGCACAAAATACAGAAAATACGATCCTAAGACCGGGGAAAGAAATCATTCCCCTCGGCGTGTAAACCTCCTTGGCAAGAGTTTCTTCGGTGACACCCCTAAAGGCAGCTGCCCTCTTCCACTTTACAACAACTTCACTGTTAGGAAGGGATTCCGCCAACCCGGAAGCAACTCCTCCTTCGACATCAAAGTAAAGCCCTGACGGGGCTCTCTCCTTTTGGTCGGTGCACGAAGGGAGAGGCAACAAAAGTTGATACTCCCATGGGGACTTCTTCCTTCTCACAACCAGCGACACAAGATGGGAAAATCTTAAGAGGGAGTACCTTGGACGAGCGCAACAAACAACCAAACAAAAGGTGACTAGAACGACAACTCCCCTTGCAGATCTCGGCAACACCCTAGCAGGGCTCTCGACAGAGGGGTCGGCCACTCCAAGAGGAAGGAAGGAAACCTCTAACAAGCTCGGAGAGAGGGTCCCCTATGGAGCTTCCGGCGATGGCAAGGTTAGCTCCTTCCTTCTCCCTACCGACAACGGCACACAACGAGGGATCTGCAGCAGCCCTAGGCGAAAAAGCGAGAGGGAGAGCGATCGGGACGGGGGGGGGGGGGGGGTCGGCTTCCTGTGCGGCGACTTGAGCGAAAATGAGAGAGAGGGAGCTCGGGATGGGAGAGATCGGGAGAGAGGGGATCGGGTAATGAGGAGAGGAGGCTTTGGGTTTTTATTTAAAACCCTAATTTAAAGTTGATATTCTCACACCACCCAACTATTCGCACACCAAGCTCTCTATTTGCACCCCCAAAGCTCCTAATCGCAGACCATGTCCCAAATTTCCTAAACGTCGAAATATTTGGGCGTTACAATTCTCTCCTCCTTAGAGAAATTTCATCCCAAAATTTATATTCGATCTTAGCAGCGAAGGATACAAAACATCAAATTACAAAATGACCGATGGGTTATGGACCCACCACGCTTCCACTACACTACTCTGATTTACACATTCAATAGGAAAACCAAGCGATCTCAAACGCGGTGATATACCACCCTAGGAGGTCACGGATAACATTCGTACGACTTTCAATGCCCGGGGAATCATCCTAGATTTAGACATACAAACGTTAACGAATCTTTACATACCTTATCACAAGGATTCACCCGTCAAATTGGTTGTAACCACCAAGCCTTACAAACTCTCATTTCTGTCACTCCATGGTCATTCCATTACGTTGAGAAGAGTCACACTCTTCCCAAAATGAGGAACTTTGACCTCTCATAGGAGAATCAAATCACTATCTTGATTTCAATTCTTTGCGGGTTCACCTACACCTCCAAACACATCAACATTGTGATAGTCCCGGAAGCCTTTAACTGGCAGTAATCAAACTCGAACAACATCACTATTCAACAATAAAAAACACAACACCACCACTACCATTCACATTTTGTGTAAGCCACACACAAAAGAGAAATTAATGCCTAAGATATCACAATCTCAACAGGGCACTTTCACTTGAATTTTCTCTACACTTTCATTCAACGCAAACAACAAGCTCAATCAATTAAACCTTTCTAGAGGTTTCACTACATAGGTCATCACGACCATATAAGTTCACATATACGATGATTTCAAGGATCATGTCCTCAAACCATCAATCTCCAACTCACGACACATATATATATTCTTGTAGTATCGCGCCAACAATTCGGTTCCGAACGAATTACCTTCAACCCATCACAGGATAAACTAACAATGCTTCATGGGTGTTATTTACCATGTGACACAAATAACAATTTCCATTCACCAACAAGTTAGGAAATCAAACTCATAAAGGGTCATCACTACATAACTACACAATAAGAAAACACGGCTAAATCACTAGAATCATCCTTCACGCTAAGTCCACGATTCTTGCACGAATCCAAACATTGCACATGATAAACATGCATTTTGCTACCAACAATTTCAATTCTCACTTATCAACTCAAAACCTCAAAAGAAATATGTCAATATTTCGTCATGGCTCTTCCATAGGTAGAGCAATAGCCTTAACATGCTTGCATTCATCATGATTTATTATGACCAATCCAACTCATACATAAGCAAATCACCAAATTGACACGAGCCTTAACCCATGCTAGCAAATTATGAGTAGCACTTACATGTTGCACTCTTTCTAGTGCCACCACATACACATTTCACGGGTGACAATGATCATACACAATCCAAAGACATTAACTACTTCCCGAATTTTGTGTAACTCACACACAAAAGAGAGAACCTTATCCGAGATATTTCAATCTCGATGAGGCGTTTACTTGGGTTCAAACATGTACGAACCTCCGTATGAATCCTACCAAGCAAAACTATGAACTCCACTGTTTGTGAACCTACTCATGATTCCAACTAAGTTGGACACACGTCCAAAGATCAGGTTACCAAACTAACAATCTCTAAACTCATGACACATAAATTTTTTATAGTATCGTGCCAACAACTCAACTTTGAAGGAATCACTTTCACTCTATCTTGTGGTAGACTAAAAACTCTTCACGAGCGTGCTAATTATCAAGTAACACAGATATCAATTTTCATCATCAATATGTTACGATGTCCAATTCATATGCGATTACATCTACATCGTTACGCAACAATTAAATTTCAACTCGTCGCTATAGTCACCATTCATGTTAATGTTTCACGAGCACCATGTACAAAAACTACCATATCATCAAAAATGGACTTGACTCTCAGAGTCATACAAGAGAAAGATAAACCTCCAATGAGAGCCCACAATAAAGAGGGTATATGCTTGACACATATAACAAAACATTGCTCAAAAGTACGACTACACGTGCACACAAAACTCCAACGCATGCTACCATACCCGAAAGGAGGGGACAAAAGATGTCATCGCCACTGCTTCTTCAAGACTAAGATCGGCACCCACGCGCAACGTGACCTTGACGGCCACAATGAAAGCAGACAATAGGTGACTTTTGCCTCTTCCTTGATTGTCTTGAACTCTCAGCTTTGGACTCTTCAAAGGCATGTGCACTTTTCGATTCAGCAGCCAACAATCTATTTATTTCAAACTCCTCTTCCGACTCGCTCTGCCCTAAGCGAAAGACAAGCTCCAAGTTGCGGGCAGCTTGAATCAAAATGGGGAAACTGATAGACACAGTTGTGCGCAAATTGATCTTCCACTCCTCACGTAAGCCTTTAAAGAAATATCACGCTTTGTCCTCATCAGTCACCAGGACATGCTCAGCATAACGGCTCAGTCGTAAAAACTCTTGGAGGTAAGACTCCACAGAAAACTCCTTCTGCCTCAACTTCAGAAAATCTTCTCGTAGTATAAGGCGGGTAGTCGTCGGAACAAAAAGTTCCCAGAACGCCGACGCAAACTCTTCTACGGGGATTTGGGACCAAGTACGTCGAGCGAAACGTCCACGACACTCCTCTTTCCACCATCTCTTAGCCTCCCCAAAAAGTGCAAAGGAGATCAGAATGACCCTCAGCTCCGACGGGACTCCTAAGGCCCAAATGAGATCTTTAATCCATTCCAACCAATCTTGAGCATAAGCGGGCGACTTGACACCGTTGAACAAAAGGGGATGACAACTCAAGAAGAAAGTCACCCAATCACTAGTCTCATATGTTGCTTCACCAATAACAAACATAGGCGAAGATGCCACAGGTGTCCCACCAGCAGTCGCACCGGCACACTGATCTTCCATCACTCCTATTTCAGCTTCGCTCCCTGTGGTTGTCTCCTGTAAGGGAGTGAGGCCACCATCTTCACCAATAACCTAGTAGAAAGACGGAAGAACTCAGCAACACACAACTAATCAGCACGCAAAGAACACTCAGGTCCTTAGTCACAACATCCAATACATGACTGCTACCCCAGTCTTAGGATAAGACTTTACAAGTGACACCTTAGCGACAACATGGTTCAATACACCCTGCTAAAATGATGCAAAAAGTAGTCACCACACACTTAATCCATCATACGGAATATACAACAATGCAAGATCATCAAGTCAAATATTAGACTTGAGTCAAACCTAGTGCTCTCATGACACTCACAATAAAGGGTATACAAAACCCTGCAAACATACCTGATCATTTACTTGCCCGGATAACCACACCAGACTCTCGGGGACCCAAGTCACAGAGTTTACAAACTCAAGGCCAAACTATGGCTCCAAACACAAGCATAGTGCACACAAAGCACCCAAACTAAAATTAGCAGTGCACAACTCCCAATTTCACTGAACTTCTTACCGGTCCGAACTCTCAAGTCATACTCACGGTTTATCTAATGTTTCAGCACAACAAGAATAGATTTCATCACCGTCATTAACATAACGTGTCATTATTTAATCATCAATCTTAAGTGTGAATTTATGCGCTCGCTTGCGCACATCGGGGTCACACCATCAAGCATAGGGGTAACACAATTGATCAGATTCCTCTTTTCATATATCACACTTTTAATTTCATGCGACATATGTGTAGTCCAACGATTCCAAATAATAGGTCGGCAAAGGTTTGACACAATCTATAGTTATCTAATACAGTATCTGGTGAATCACCACAACAGATCTCATCTTAAAGACCATGACTTTTCATTCCACTAGTCATGTTCGCATAAGGGTAGCCACAAAGACTCACAACACTGATCAGAATACTACGGTGGTCAACACCTAAGTTATGGAAACACCCAAATCGTAGCGGCGATTCTCCTGACATTTGTATTCCTTTACAAGTAACCGCTCATTCCATTTTCCAATAGCGCAATCTTTGGAGAAATGAAGGCCAAAAGCACTTCAGCCAGTCATTAGTAATGCTTACACATATGAGACTGATAGCTAAAATTTAGGATATAAAATTTCTCCAAATTCTACGAACTATAGGCAAGAGCACCTATCGTTCATAGCATAGGATATTTATAAATAAATATCAAGTGTCGTATTCCACGGGTCTGTTGATTACTTCTACTCATGCAAATTAATATTATTTTATCGGTAATAAAATAGGGCTTTGAAAATAATTAAAGAACGAAAATATTTGATCGAGAATCCTTCTTAAGTAAAATATTTCATAAATCTAGAACTCATAAGAAATTGATTTAGACAAAATTTGACCTTGGATGTTCCCAAAATATGGTAGAGCCTCTCTCGAGAGAACTACCACCTAACCTTAGGCTGATCGATTAAGACCCCTCGGCCAGTCGACACCCCTAAGCTTGCTTTATGCGGTGAGCCCCACTATTGGATTTGATTCCAATCCAGAAGATTTGTGTCACCCTCACTCGAGGAATGCATACAACTCTTTTTACCGATGACCGATCTACCCGTATTTACGGATCTCTCGATACACTAAAATACGGATCAAGCTTGATTATCATACCCTAGAAATATGAAACCAATAATTGCAAATCAACGGTAAATCTTAGTTTCCAAATCCAAACTATGAATAAAAGATTACGAAATACAAAAGCTTAGGAAATCATCCGATCAAAATGCTATAAAATTAGTTAAACATGATTTAAAAAGAACATTTTTATAACTATGAAAAGAGAAGTACAAGTGCGAGTAAAGTAAATCTAAGCTATGAATTGCAATTGCAAAGCATAAAATAAATTTCATAAATAAAATTACACTAATGAAATGCAGAAAATCTTCTCTAAAATTGACCCAATCGA
This sequence comes from Dactylorhiza incarnata, assembly GCA_033032865.1. Taxonomy (NCBI): domain Eukaryota; kingdom Viridiplantae; phylum Streptophyta; class Magnoliopsida; order Asparagales; family Orchidaceae; genus Dactylorhiza; species Dactylorhiza incarnata. Next base: position 1,377,556 of record JAWHQI010000078.1, read on the forward strand.
AGCAAGGACTGGATTCCTATCACTTTGGCAGGAGCTGGCTTTTATAGGCAGAAAATTGGTGAGTCACGCCCTTGGTCACGCCCATGACCAAGGGCGTGTAAGCTGCGTAACTACATCTTGAAAGCCCGGGAACGTTGGGGGAGAGAAACCGCCAAAATTGATCATCTCGACGGGTCACGGACTTGGTCACGCCCGTGACCTAGGGCGTGTCTTGACCGAGTCAGGAAACGGCGGGAAACGGCGCGATCTGGAGTTAATCTGGCAGTTGTGGGAGAGGTCATGCCCCTTGGTCACGCCCGTGACCAAGGGCGTGTAAGCTGGAACGGCTCGGCGGCGGAAACTGCTTGTATTGAATGCTTGTTGGGCGAGTTACGCCCGTGACCTGAAGGTCACGCCCCCGGTCACGCCCGCGACCTGGGGCGTGCAATCTTAATTCGACGTGGCAGCGATTTCTGGGAGCTGAAAGCGGAGCACGGCCGTGACCATGGTCACGCCCCCAGGTCACGCCCGTGACCTGGGGCGTGTACTGAGGATTTTTGCAGATTTGTTCTAGAATTTCCCCTGAACACGGCTGTGGGCTTGAATTTGTTATTAGTAGCCCAAAGTTCCTGAAAACACAAAACAAAGCAAATTAGATATATATTAAACTAAAATTATATAAAAACTAATTAATTACTACTAAAATATTATATAAAAATAACTATAAATAATGCACTATCAGAGACACATGGTCTAGCAGTCATAAATAGGGGAAATCATTAAGCATGAGCTGCTTAAATTCCCAAGAGTGCACGAAAACCACGATTTTGGTCATTCTTAAGTGGACATTCTACTTAAATTTAGTCATTTAGGCTCTTGCACTGTATGTGCTCACCAGCCGATAAAAAGGGTTCGTCCCGAAACCTAAAGACTAGCGGATCGTGAAACCTAAAGTCTGATACCAATTGTAACGCCCAGGGCCGGCCTACCCCGGTTCAACCAGAGGAAATCCCAAACTGGCACGTTACCAGGCTGCAGACAAGCACCCCAACCCCTCTCCATCCACATGCGGGTTGTTGGTTGGCACTACCTCCCTTTGATGAGGCAAACTCGATAGTTAAATGTGCAGCACGGGGACTTCCCTGGAGGTCAACCCGGTAACGTGCCGGTTTGGGATTTCCTCTGGTTGAACCGGGGTAGGCCGGCCCTGGGAGTTACAATAAAAAGTGCACTTTTTGTAACAGTCTCCCCAGCATACAACTCGCAAGGACGACCACCGGCACCCCCCAGCATCCAGCTCGGAAGGGTTCATTCTCAACCGGTCTGCAAATCATGCACCCCAACCCCTCTCTATCCCACCACAGGGCACATTGGGTTGTTGGAGGCCGCATCCCCCTTTTCATGAGGAATGGTTCAGTTAAGCGGCAGCGTAGGGACTTCCGAGGAGGTCACCCATCCCTAAATTGCTCCAGCCCGAGCACGCTCAACTATGGAGTTTTTTCATTCCTCATCACCAATTGACCTACAGCTCAATTGGTGATGAGAAGTGGAAGAACTCCATAATTAAGCATGCTTAGGCTGGAGTAGTACTGGGATGGGTGACCTCCTGGGAAGTCCCCGTGCTGCACACTTAACTATCGAGTTTGCCTCATCAAAGGGAGGTTGTGGCCACCAACAACCCGCCTGTGGATGGAGAGGGGTTGGGGTGCTTGGGCTGCAGCCCGGTAACGCGCTGATTCGAGATTTCCTCTGGTTGAACCGGGGTAGGTCGGCCTTGGGCGTTACAATAAAAAGTGCAGCTCAGTTGGTGATGAGAAGTGGAAGAACTCCATAGTTAAGCGTGCTCTGGCTGGAGTAGTACTGGGATGGGTGACCTCCTGGAAAGTCCATGCTGCACACTTAACTATCGAGTTTGCATCATCAAAGGGAGGTTGTTGCCACCAAGAACCCTCCTGTGGATGGAGAGGGGTTGGGGTGCTTGGGATGCAACCCAGTAACGTGTCGGTTCGGGATTTCCTCTGGTTGAACGGGGGTAGGCCGGCCCTGAGCCGGGACCCGACGACATATAATATCCACAAAGCCTAAAATGTTAGTAATTGATACAAGAAAACATACTAATACATCTCAGAGTAAACATAAACGGAAGCTAACCACAAGCCCAAAACAAAGGGGCCAGAATGTCCATGACAAAAGAAAGTACTCCACCAAAAGTAAAGTACACAGCCTTAATGCCTTACATGGCTTTCAAAAGAGGTGCAAACAAACAAAAAAGGGAGAAGAGAAACTCATGCTCCTCAGCAGCTCTTGGGCTTCGGCCCACTACACCCCGCTACGAGCTACGCCACCAGAAACCAAAAACAAACGGGCAGTGCAACGAAGGTCAGCATGGGGCTGACCAACATAACGTAACGAATCCTCCCCCCGACCATCCTAGAAGACTCTGGGGCGAGTACATCGCTCTCCTCTAAGTACGCACGCAAATAAAAATATGCAAACAAGAAACAGAGAGCAAAGAGCCAGGGGACACGCCAAGCGTCACCTTTCAAATTACCACGCACATGCCATGAACACACAAAAAATGCATGATCTAAGCTTCAACGCCCAGTAACAGCACGACCGCGACTCGGTCAATCGTAGAGACATGAAGGACCAAAACCTACAACTATCCTATAGAATGGACAGAGGACCAGTTTGGAATAAACGACCTACAACTACCCCTTTTGAGGTGGCAGAGGGCTAGTCAGAAGACATACAACCTACAACTGCCTTTTTAACGTGGCAGAGGGCTGGTCAGAATACTTACGACTTACGACTGCCTTTTTGACGTGGTAGGATGGTCAGAAGACACACGACCTACAAGTGCCTTTTTGACATGACATAGGGTTGGTCAGAAGACACACGACCTACAACTGCCTTTTTGACGTGACAGAGGGCTGGTCAGAAGACAACCTACAACTGCCCTTTTTAAAGCAACAGAGGACCGGTTCGGAAGGATACGACCTACAACTGCCATTTCAAAGTGGCAGAGGACTGATCAAGGGAAGCGCAATCTACGCACTGACGGAGATCCACCCGTACAACAAAACCCCACAAAACATCGTTCTACCAGGCCCAATACAAGCCCGCCTAGGAATGGGGCATTCACGAATAAAGCCCACAAATTCCTACAATACTACGATGAATAGCACAGGACATTCCCGTTCACATACCAAGGTCTAATCGCAATGCACATCACAAAAACATCACCGATCTGGGCTTCCCTCCACGGGTAGGCTTCACACAACATGCCTAAATCCAGACTTGCACGTCGGATCACAAATGCACATTTATGCCGGGGACGGACACAATCAACCCGGCGGTTCGCAATGAACTGAGGGAAACACACATCACGTCCAATTGGAGGCGGGTGGCCCTCCTAAGCAAAGCAAAGGCAGAAAAACTACACTGGGTCGTAATCCCACGCCCTGGCGGAGTCCCCGCTCTCCACCACATAGCCGGAGAGGGACTCTACATGCAGTTCACACAAACATACGTCGGGGTCGCAATCCCACACCCTGGCGGAGTCCCCGTCCTCAGCCGAAATGGCGTGAGGGCACTCTCATTGCATGAAACATAATCACATGCACAAAATATAGAAAATACGATCCTAAGACCGGGGAAAGAAGTCATTACCCTCGGTGCGTAAACCTCCTTGGCAAGGGTTTCTTCGACGACACCCGTAAAGGCAGCTGCCCTCTTACACTCTACAACAACTTCACTGTTAGGAAGGGATTCCGCCAACCCGGCAGCAACTCCTCCTTCGACATCAAAGTAAAGCCTTAACGGGGCTCTCTCCTTTTGGTCGGCGCATGAAGGGAGAGGCAACAAAAGTTGAGACTCACAAGGGGACTTCTTCCTTCTCACAACCAGCGACACAGGAGGGGAAAAGCTTGAGAGGGAGTACCTTGGACGATCTCAACAACCAACCAAACAAAAGGCGACTAGAACGACAACTCCCCTTGCAGATCTCGACAATACCCTAGCAGGGCTCTCGGCGGAGGGGTCGACCACTCCAAGAGGAAGGGAGGAAACCTCCAACAAGCTCGGCGAGAGGGTCCCCGATGGAGCTTCCGGCAATGACAAGGTCGGCCCCTTCCTTATCCCTACCAATGACGGCACATGATGAGGGATCTGCAGCAGCCCTAGGCGAAAGAGCGAGAGGGAGAGCGATCAGGATGGGGGGTTGTCAGCTTCCTATGAGGCGGCTTGAGTGAAAATGAGAGAGAGGGAGCTCGGGAGGGGAGAGATCGGGAGAGAGGGAATCAGGTAATGGGGAGAGGAGGCTTTGGGTTTTTATTTGAAACCCTAAATTAAAGTTGATATCCACACACCACCCAACTATTCAGCCACCAAGCTCTCTATTTGCACCCCCAAAGCTCCTAATTGCAGACCATGCCCCAAATTTGCTAAACATCGAAATATTGGGGCGTTACAGTTTTCCTATTGATAGAGGTTATACAATTTATATTTATAATCTTAAACCAATACAGATTATACATATGATATGAGATCTAAATAGAACCTTGTCAAATTCATTCACCTATCTCTGTGTTGATTTACATATACTGTGCTAACATTCTTTTATTGTAGACAACACTCTACTAAGATATCCTTGTATGTTTACGGGTTCCGCTAACGCCGCAGATGAAAGTGCACAGTTAGCCTCACTAGAGTTCTCTAGAGGGGGGTGAATAGAGATTTAAAAATATTTTGTGCAAAGTTAATAAATATATATATATATATGTGTAATATTCACAGATTTAAGCTTCCCACACACCAACAAGAATTGAGCAAAAAAAATATCAAAAAGAAAATCACAGCACAACACAAAGAAATATAGTGATTCCTCAAACTTTGGGTAGTCCACTCTTCTACCCCCTTGGTAGGAATTCACTATCTTGCACTGAGTCTTTTGATAAGGAGACTCTTAGAACCAGCATGAGTCTTTTGATAAGGAGACTCTTAGAACCACTACAACTGAATTTTTTGAAGAGAAATTCTAAAAACTCTTTTACACAATTTGAAAATGAAATGAGAATAAGAAGAAGAAGTAGAAGAAAAATAATTAAAGCAAGAAAGAATCTTCTTCCTAGCAAGAAGATTAGAAGCACAAGTATAGTGAATTTGAAATCTCTCTTCTATAGTGAGAAGGATATAGTAGGCCTTTTTCTCTTTCAGTGAGAGCTTTCAGAAATTGCAGCAGTATGGCTTTAGAAGGAGGAGAAGAAGAAGGCTTTTTCTTTGCTGCAGCACTCTTTCACTTTTCTCAGCTTTCTCACTTTTCACTTGGGAGCTTTTCCTCTTTTTCAAATGGATGGAGTGGATCACTTCTCTGTTTTTCTTTGCCGACCTCCTTGTGTATTTATAGCTCTGTTTATTCAAAATATTGCTATAGGAGAATTATCAATTAGTAGTCAGAGATATAGTAAGAGTGAAAAGTTTCCATAATCATTATATCTGTAGAAGGAAAAAGATCATTCTATTTTCAAATAATGTCCATAATAATCTTAATCAAATTAGCCAAGAATCATTTAGAAGGAAAGATTGATTCAGAACGGCTAGAAAAGAATAATATAATTCCATAAATTTCAGATCTACAGAAAGAAGGAAAGAGATCTGGAGTGTTTTTGAATCTGTCACAGAAATCGATGTGCGTCGATTACTATTCGACGTAAGCATCGATTTCAACCTGGCTAGAGATTGAGAAGAAAATATGGAAAGAGCGTCGACAGAGGTGCGTCGACTTTACTGGGTGCGTCGACTAGAAATCAGAGTTACGTCAACTTTGGTTACATCAAATTCTGTTTAGAATTACTTCGACTCAGTATGAGAGATACGTTGACTAGAAATCAGAGTTACCTCAACTTTGGTTACATCAAATTCTGTTTAGAATTACTTCAACTCAGTATGAAAGATACGTCGACTACACTTCGACGTTGCGTCGATTACTATTCGACGCATATTTACTTAGACTAATTATCTTACTCTGAGAACTCATTTTCTACTCATTTCTAGGGGTTAAGATAAATCATTTCCCCAACAATCTCCCCCTATTTGTCTTAACCCTATTCATAGAGAAATTTTATCAGCTTGTAATCAACACATCAAAGCATATTAGGTAATCAGAAGATAATGGAGAAAGAAATCATATAACAGACTTTTTGTACAGATCAAGCAGTACTTAAGTATTAAAAATAAAGCTCTGCTCAAAATTGTTCAACATATCATTCAGGAGGAGTCAGAGGAGTTTTTCTCTTCCTAGAGAATACTAAAGGGAGATCAGGTCTTTTTATAGAGGTGAGTTGTTCCTTCTCAGTAGCAAGATGTTCATTCAGCTCCCCCTGAGTCAAACTAGTCTGCTCCCCCTGAGATAGAACTTCCTTTATACTTTCTTTTTCTGCTTCTTCAGCTTCTTTCTCAGCTCCAGCTTCAGCTATGACAGCATCTGGCTCCCCCTGAGCTTCAGCTTCTTGTTCAACTTCTTTCTCTACTCTACTTGCCTCCCCTTATAAGAGAGCTACTTGTTGTTCATCCTCTCTTGCTATAGAAAGTACATCTGTTAGTTGTTCTGTAGTATGTAGCTCAGGTACTATTTCATTCCCAATGGTCTTAGGCAGAGCAAGACTATCAGATTTTGATGTTGGAGAGGATTTGTGTGAGTGAGATTTGTGTCTGGAGAGCTGTTCTTCATCTAACTTCTCCCCCTTCTTGACCTTCTTAGCCAAGGAGGATAAGAATGATTTAGTAACCTTAGATGAAGACACAGAGGTTTTGAGTACTTGCACAGAGGCTTTGACCCCATCCAACTGGGTTTGCATGTGCCTGATAGAGGAGTGAATTTGAAGGCAGTGTCCATCCAACATTTCTTGAAATCATTGGGCTGCTGACTGGATACACTGAGTGATGAGAGTTTCAGTGGATGGAGATGGTTCAGGTTGTGTTGGTGAAGGAGATAATGGTGGATGGGATAAAGGTGGAGAAGTGATTGTTGATATATGAGGTATGTGAGATGATGTAGGTAGAGAGGATGTGATAGTAGGAGGAGGAAGAGGTGGTGATTGAATTGGTGTATGTGAAGATGTAGTTAAGGTAGGAGGTGTGAGGGTAGTAGAGACTATTGGTCTGGATGATGTTGGTAGGGAAGAGATGTCTGTATGTTGAGGAGGAGGGGAAGATGGATGCACAAGAGAATTAGGAGGAGAGGGAGTCCTTTCAGGAATAGAGCCAGGCTTGGGGATTTGCCTGGTCCATTTTGAGAAGAGGGCTATGGACATCCTTTTACCAGTAGGAATGGGAATTCCTTTTGACCTACATAGGTCAGGGAAGGAGTGAAGGAGTACCTGACTCATGATCCTCATGTATGCATTCTCTTTGTGAGAATATTTGTGGCCTATCATCTTCAGTAGACAGCTGCCCCAGTCTATCTTCTTTTTCAGCACAAGGGCCCCCATAATGTTTAGTTGCTGCTTGGGCACTGCATCATGGGTAGAGATTTTGCATAGTAGTATTTTTCCTACTATGTCTGCCAAGAGCCTATATTCATCAGAGAAGTCTATTTTCTTCAGGTTGATTGGTCTATCTCTGGAGAATTTCATGGTGATTAATAAGTTTTTGATTTCCTCAGGAGTGAGTTCCACAGGTTCATTACCTGATAAGGGAATGATGATGGAGATTCATTTAGCTATTCTTAGAAAATAATTTGCGTTCCTTTTGATTTGGACAAGGATAGTGTTGGTGTGTACCTGATGGAAGAGCAAAGGTATCCCTAAGATTTTCTGCAGAGATTGAGACAGGTGTTTCATGGATTGTTCCTGTAATCTCTCCTTGTTCAGATATTTGAACATGATTCATCAACTCAGTGAGTTTTATTTCCAGAAGTTTGCATCTTGTTGAAATGAGTTTGTTTAGACCGGCTTCTGTGAAAAGAGCTATGATGCTCTTGTAGTTTTTGGCGGCGGCTTGGAAAGAGTTAAGATCAATATCGAAACCAGAGTTGATCTTGGGAGCCATTTTGATCAGTGAGAGAGAGAGAGGAAGTGATGGCTGGACTGAGGAGTGAGAAGGACGCAGAGAGTGTGCAGATTTCTATTTCTAACTGAAGAGTTTATTTAAGTCAGGCGAAACGTCAAGACGAGACACAACTCGAGGTTTATTCGGTACTACAGTAGATGTGACCTAAAATATTTTAGTATTGCCGCTCTTTTTCATGAAGTTGACGCTGCGTCGAGTGGAAGTCAATGTATGCGTCGGTACAGTCTGAATTGAGATGTTAGGGTTTCCTATCGACGATGCGTCGATTTAGAAATCGACGTGACTTTTATTTTGTCTTGAAAAATTCTAAGTTTTTCTTGAGAGATTATTTCTTCCTAAGGTTTTCTAAGTCAGCCTTGGACTAATTGGATTGATTGTGCCAACATTGTTTGGCAATGTGGCCAGTTTTATTACAGATATAACATCTGATTGTTTTTAGATTATGGGAATTTGAGTTTAGAGAGGGATAGAGATGTTGATTATGATAACAGTTTTGATTAGGATAGAAATTTTGATTAGGATAAAAGTTTTGATTAGAATAGAGATTTTGATCAGGATGAATGGGTCCTGAATGGGGTTTAAGATAGAATATTTTGAAGGATAGATATGTCCTGTATTTAAGTTGTTCTGAGGTTTTATGCGTCGATATCTATTCAACGTATGTTGAGAGTTGCGTCGATATGTATTCGACGCTTTCTCTAGATTGCGTTGATCTAGAATCGATGCATGGAAGTAGTTGCGTCGATTGTAAGTCGATGTAATTTTATTCATGCATCGATTTGAGGTCGAAGCATCTGAGAGATTGCGTTGAGTAGAATTTGATGTACTATCATTCATACGTCGATATGAAGTCGACGCAATTGTGTCTTCACAGATTTTATTCTTCCCTTTTTCTGGTTGGAGATTTATTTCTTTATGAATTATTTCTTTTGGCCTAGTAGCCTTCTTAGGAGGAGTTTGAGAGTCTTCATCTGAATAGTATGATGTTTCATCAAAATGGTCTATCTCTTTGAAGGTGAAGTCTTCTTCTTTATTCTGTGAGTCTTCTTCTAAGTTTGTTGATTTTATGGGTTTAGTAAATTTAACAGGGCTCATCCAAGCAGGTTTGGTAGATGGTATTGAACTGGTTGAAGGATCAGCCCCAATTCCTAGATTCTTATGTCTGATTGTTTGTTTTTCAGTGATTTCTTTAAGTGTTTGGCTTCTGACTTTTATAGATTCTTCAAAATCTTTTGCCTGGGAAACCTTATTCTTAAGGAGTTGATTTTCTATTTTAGCACTTTGTATTTCCTTTTCTGTTTTATAGATTTCACACCTTAGTTCATAATTATTTGAACATGTATCTTCTATTTTTCTCATATTGATTTGTTCTTTTAGATCTTTAATTTCTTGTTTAGATTTTAGTTGATCTAAACAGAGTCTTTTAAAATCACTTTTGAAATCATCACATAGAAAATCTATTTCATCAAAAATGCTTACCTCATCCTTATCCTCAGATTACTCTATGAGAATAAGGCTATCTTCTTTTTCATCTTCAGAAGAGATGCTTCCTTCTGAACCTGTTTCATTCCATGATTCAGCAACACATTCTTTTTCTGAGCTTCCAAGAGCCATTAAGCATAGGTCTTCTTGCTTAGACTCTTCATTGTCACTTTTAGATGAGGTGCTGTCTTCAGAGTATGTTTCACTCCAAACTTCTGCAATAAAGCCTCTTTTTTTTCTTCTTCTCCTTCCTCTTGAGATCTTTCTTTTTCTCAGCATTTTCTGGACATTCTGGAGCAATATGTCCAGTTTTCCTGCAGGAGTAACAAATAATTTCTTTAGTAGGAGTCTTATCATACCTTGGTTTTGACTCTCTCCTTCTAGACCCATCTTTCCTGACCCATTTCTTGAATCTTCTGGCCAGGAGGCTGAATAATTCTTCTTCAGTAACATGGGTTTCCTCTTCTGTTGCTTTTAATGCAATGTTTCTATCTTTTGAGGAGGTTGGAGTGTTTTCCCTTCTTTCCTTCTCTTCTCTGGTTTTCAGTAGTTGCTCATAGGATTTGAGTTTTCCTAAGAGGGCATCTGTTGAGATTTCCTTTTGTCCTCTAGTATCTCTTATTGCCCATATTCTTGAGTCCCATGAACTTGGGAGACTCATTAATAATTTGTCATTGATCTCTATGAGAGAGAGATCTCTATCCAAGCTCCTTAATTGATTGATGATTCAACTGAATCTGTCATACATCTCAGATATGCTTTCTTCATTCTTTTTTTGAAAGTTCTCATATTGGGAGATCAATAGAGCCTTTCTATCTTTCCTTTCATCAGCACTTCCTTATACTATCTTTGTAAGAGCCTCCCAGATTTCTTTGGCTGATTCACAGTCAACAACCTTTTGAAAGATTTTATCTGAGAGGGTTGAGACAAGAATGTTCACAGCTTTTGCATCACTTGTTCCTGCCTTCTTCTCTTCAACTGTCCACTCAGCCCTTGTGACAAGTGTTTGAGTCACTTTACCACTTGAGTCCTTTCTATATGGCTTAGGAGGACCTGTCAAAATAACATTAAACAAATCTTCATCAATAGAATTCATATAGATCCTAATTCTTGTTTTCCAAAGTGCAAACTTTTCAAGGTTGCAAATTGGTGGTCTGGTGGAAGCATAATCTTTGATTTGTGCCATAATTTTTTTTTAGAAATATATATATATATATATATATATATATATATATGAGGTAGGATCTTTTTGATCAAGGAGTTATCCCTTTTTGAACAAACTCGCTCTGATACCAATTGAAAGTGCACAGTTAGCCTCACTAGAATTCTCTAGAGGGGGGGGGGGGGGGGGGGAGGGGGTGAATAGAGATTTAAAAATATTTTGTACAAAGTTAATAAATATATATATATATATGTGTAATATTCACAGATTTAAGCTTCCCACAAACCAACAAGAATTGAGCAAAAGAAATAGCAAAAAGAAAATCACAACACAACACCAAGAAATATAGTGGTTCCCCAAACTTTGGGTAGTCCACTCTTCTACCCCCTTGGTAGGAATTCACTATCTTGCACTGAGTCTTTTGATAAGGAGACTCTTAGAACCAGCCTGAGTCTTTTGATAAGGAGACTCTTAGAACCACTACAACTGAATTTTTTGAAGAGAGATTCTAAAAACTCTTTTACACAATTTGAAAATGAAATGAGAATAAGAAGAAGAAGTAGAAGAAAAACAATTAAAGCAAGAAAGAATCTTCTTCCTAGCAAGAAGATTAGAAGCACAAGTATAGTGAATTTGAAATCTCTCTTCTATAGTGAGAAGGAGATAGTAGGCCTTTTCCCTTTCAGTGAGAGCTTTCAGAAATGGCAGGAGTATGACTTTAGAAGGAGGAGAAGAAGAAGACTTTTTCTTTGCTGCAACACTCTTTCACTTTTCTCAGTTTCTCACTTTTCACTTGGGAGCTTTTCCTCTTTTTCAAATGGATGGAGTGGATCACTTCTCTGTTTTTCTTTGCCGACCTCCTTGTGTATTTATAGCTCTGTTTATTCAAAATATTGTTATAGGAGAATTATCAATTAGCAGTCAGAGAAATAGTAAGAGTGAAAAGTTTCCATAATCATTATATCTGTAGAAGGAAAAAGATCATTCTATTTTCAAATAATGTCCATAATAATCTTAATCAAATTAGCCAAGAATCATTTAGAAGGAAAGATTGATTCAGAATGGCTAGAAAAGAATAATATAATTCCATAAATTTCAGATCTACAGAAAGAAGGAAAGAGATCTGGCGTGTTTTTGAATCTGTCACAGAAATCGACGTGCGTCGATTACTATTCGACGTAAGCGTCGATTTCAGCCTGGCTAGACGTTGAGAATAAAATATGGAAAGAGCGTCGACAGAGGTGCGTCGACTTTACTAGGTGCGTCGACTAGAAATCAGAGTTATGTCGACTTTGGTTACATCGAATTCTGTTTAGAATTACTTCGACTCAGTATGAGAGATACGTCGACTACACTTCGACGTTGCATCGATTACTATTCGACGCATATTTACCTAAACTAATTATCTTACTCTGAGAACTCATTTTCTACTCATTTCTAGGGGTTAAGATAAATCATTTCCCCAACAGCAGACTTCATAAAGAAAAACACATCTCAACTATTGCGGATATCCGCAATTATGAAGAACGAGCAAGAATCCAAGAACGGTATAAATTAATTTCCGCACTTCAGTTACTGTTCATTCAAGCTCCTTTCATTGTGTGTTCTTAATTTAGAAAAAATAATTTCTGAATAAACTTCAATTAGAGATTGATAGAGTTTGGTTAAGATGATCTTAGGAGCTTAATACGTCGCTGCATTCAGTAGAATTTTTGACAATATAAATTCATCGTAGCGATGCTAACTCCAAAATTTTAATAATAGTTGGTAACAGAGCGAACTTAACTCAAATCTATTGTTCTCATTCATAATTTTGGAGTGAATTATTTTTCTAATTAATTTAATTAAAGAACACAATATCAAAACCCATTAAGCAAATTAGAGAGAAATAATATTTGGGATTGAAACTAAAATTTCTTTCATTAAATCGATCCCTAACAAAGCGCGTCGTATTTTCTTTAGACGATTAAGTGCCCAAACGTCATTAAACAAAGAAACACGACATTAATTTTAGGGCAATATTTAGATATCCCGGTGTGAAAGGGTCTCGTGGATTGATAAGAACTGTAGCCGCCAAAGTGGCCTTTTCGAGTCAATTTGTGAGATTATGATTTCACATGTTTTAGGGAGTTCTTTGAGACTAGTGCGCAATCATTCTACCAAAGGAGGTGCTTGCACAATAGGTTCAGAGGGATACACACGGACATTTGGACGGTAGTGCATGGCTCTAGCAATCTATTCTCCCAAAGGTGGTAGAACCGCGAAAAGCTCAAGCGTAACTGTTGCTTGTTCTTGTGTTGAGAATCACTAATTGCGTGACGCATAGCCTGCCCAAAGGTGTTGCGCGTTGATGCGTCTGGATTCTCTACCTAGTGTGCTATTTAGGGTTTTATAGCCACTGTTGCACTATTTGTCTATGATATTTCATTTTTCTCTATACAGTCAGTTTCTTTCGTCAATAGCATTTTTTGATGTGGGATGCGTAGTAGCTCTTGTCATAGTAGGGCTCCTAAGGCGGAGACGGTTGCCTAGATTACTTGGTAAAGGTCTCCTTTAGTTTAGCAGTCATGGATCGATTCTAGGTGGTGAACTTGTATACCCGAGTTCACGTTCTGATCTAGCAAATCTACTTTTCAGATGGACATGGTCCGATTTTCTTAATACCCGGGCGGGTGAGCCGATAGGCGAACAAGCGTGGTCACGATGTCTGGCGACCCGAAGAGGACGAATAAACGAGTAGCTTCCAGCTTAGAATACCTTTTGGGACTCTAAGCTAAGTAAGGATCGGAAAGCCTGGCTTTTGACTTTGTAGCTAGGCTGCTACTCTCCTTCTCTTATGGGACATGAAGCCAAGTAAAGTTGCTAGAGGAACTCGGCTTGGAAGCAAGTGCTTTTGGTCGGTCAATCTCATAAGTAGTCTTTCCTTGCACACTCCCCAGATCAACGGACCACTTTAGTCATCTAGACTGGAAGTTGAAGTGAAAGGGCTTCCTGACCTTTACAGTTTATAACAATATGGAGACCATTGAGAAACTCACTGGATCGAATTTCAAGAAGTGGAAATCCGACATCATGTTTGCTTTGGAGATGGCGGATATCGAGATGGCCATGAATACCACACAGCCTGCAACCCTTACAGCAACTAGCATTCAAGCAGAAAAGGATCATTATGGTGCATGAAACAAGTCAAACAAAATCTGCTTGTTGACTATGAAGCGTTCAATTCCAGAGCACCTACTGAGTGGTATTCCTGACATGACTGTCACTAGGGATTTTTTGACTGCCATTGGGCAGAGGTATAAGGTGTCTTCAAATGCTGAAATCGGGACGCTGATTCAGGACCTCTTCTCCATGAGGTATTCGGGAGGAGGCGGTGTCCGCGACTATATACTAAAGATGGTCTACTTTCAGACCAAACTGTAGGAGATGGAGATTTCTCTCCCTGAAGCCTTAATAATGCATCAAGCACTCAATACTCTCCCCGCGGAGTTCAACATTCTGAAGACCACCTACAATTCCTAGGATGAGGCGTGGAAGATAAATGATCTGATCACTCGTTGCATTATTGAGGAGGAGAAACTGAAGAATGAGAAGATGAACACTGCATTGCTTGTAGTCAAGTCCCCTTTCAAGAAGAAGTCCAAAGCTCTTACTAAAGTGCACACTGGACAAACTTCAGGGACTAAGGACGTCGCTGGTGGAAAGAAGCCTCTTAGCTGCTTCTTTTGTAGAAAGAAGGTGTTGGATCGATAGGCGCCCTTAGAGGGGGGGGGGGGGGGTGAATAAGGGAATGAAATTTCTTTTTATAATTTTATGGAAATTACTAAATTGATTAGCAATAATAAAATAAAGTAAATAACAAGAACTCCCTCTATGAGATTTCTGAAGATGAGGATGAAGGATCGCTGTAGCATAAGCGAGGTTGAAGCGATTGTTCTTTGGATGCAGCGTGACGGCTTCCTTCTCTAGAAATCTTCTTTGGCTTTGAGTGGGAGATGAACTTTCGGCAGAGTAACAACATTAGAATTTTGGCACAAGTAATCTCTCTGGAAGCTCTAACTAAAATGAGAGAGAAGCCATTAATTTATAGAACTTGGAAATAGCGTCTGCGGTAGCTCCCAGCGCCTGCGGTAGCGTTCGTGTGGAGCAGTTAAGAAACCATCGGCGGTGTGGCATTGTGGTATGAACTCGAGCTAGCGCCAGGCGGTAGTGCTAGCGCTGGCGGTAGTGCTAGCGCCTACGGTAACCCATAGCGCTGGCGGTAGTGCTTAAGTTAAGTTTGTTGGTTCCATGCTGCTTTCTACCTGTGGAGTATTGCACTTATAGTTCCTGCACACTATAAACACACGACAAGCAAGATTAAATACAATTTGGGATTTGTTATTCTCAAATAAAGGAATGTGACACACATGTCCATCAATCTCCCCCTTTTGATAATAACAAATCCTCTTAGCAAGAAATCAATAAAGGTGTTTAAGGTATATGATAAGCGAGATAAAAGTGCAACTATAGTATATGATAAGCATGAGAATAGTGCATACTGCCCCTATCTTAATGCTCCCCCTACATAAATGCAATTTATGTTTTACTCCCCCTAAATTACAAAAATTAGTCTCCCCTTAATCTTCAAGATTTATCCTCTAGATTTCTTCAATTAATCTCCCCCTTTTGGTATTATCAAAATAAGGTGGGGTGAGGGTAGTAAGGAAGCATTTCTTAGGAATTATAAAACATGATCGAGCTTTTGTAATATATGAAATGATAAAGAGTTTAAGCATAGTATATAAGAGATTTCAAATAAAAAGATAAGAGTTGTAAGCAAGCGGGAGATTATATGAAACATCCTTTTGAAAGCATGAAAATCATACGTATAAATATGAGTTTAAGATCAAAATGTAAAGATATTTTAACCTCTTTGAAATCTCATAGTTTTTCATAAAGTTACCATGCATGAAATGAACATATCAAAAAGAAAATATACTATATTGTTACTTAATTTTAAGTTCAAGAGATACCAAAAACATTGTAGAGATCATGCTCGGTTATCTAGTGCATTTCTTATATAAGGAGTAGTATAGATAAAGCATTAGAATCCAATACTCATGAGAAGGAGTGTTATGAAAGATAATGATGTGCACATAAGTGTATTTTGAGCAATGCTAACAATTGATTTAAATCACAAAATACAAGACATATATAGAGTAAAGTGCACATTAAAACACAAGTATTTCAACTTTCACACACTTTTAATGCACACTATTTTATAAAAAGTGGTGTACTAAACAAGGGTTGCACAAGACACTTTACTATTCTTTCCAAGGTGCTTAACCTCACAATGCTTATGAAGACTTATCAGGAGGTTCAAGTAGTGCTTGGTGGAGTTATATTTGTCTATTTTTTGTTCACATTTGTGAGACAACATTCTCCGAATACACTTGTTTTGCAAACCCAACAAAATTTTTAAATCCAACCACTTTTCTTAAATTTTAAGTGCAATTCAAATGTAGTGTAGATAATAAACTCATGTAAGTTTTAATTCATTGTACAATTACAATACACAAACAAGCATCTTTTAGATTTAAACACACATGTTGATTACCAAAATAATTGAGTGAAATGTATCATTATCAATCACAAAATATTTACTCATACTTAGAGACATGCTAAGCTTGGATCTACACATATTTTTCAATACAATTGATGCACTTAATTAGATATATCAAAGCATGATAAACAAAATAATGTTCATAGTAATATGAAGAAACACGTTTTAACATTGTAGATAATTCTAAATAATAGAACATATTCATGCTTGATTAGCAATAAAGATCATACAGTTTTTTTGTTGTTTTGAAATTTTTTAATGAAAGAAAAACAGAAAACCACAAAAACATATTTTTGTATTTTGAAGTTTTGTAGTTGATTTTTCATAATATTGATAAAACAAAAATAACAAAAGTCAGAAATACAGAAACTAAGTAGTATATATAAACTAACATATTTCTAAAGATTTTTAGAAATTTTACAAAATAGAAAATTTGAACACTCACGCTAGCGCTGAAAACAGTAAGTGATTTTTTGAGAATTTTAAATTTTCATTTTTTGATCTTGATTAAGAGTCCTTAGAGTAGTCTTATGCAGAAATTTTGTAATTTATGGAGATGTCTTGATTGCTCAAATTGCATAAAACTTTAGCATTTTTCAAATAACTTATCCTAAAATATCTAAGACTCATAATTCCAACCTTAACATTTGAAACCTTGCATCGGGAAGAGATTTAGTAAATATATCAGCAAGTTGAGAATCCGTGCCAATTAAACTTATCCTAACATTTTCCTTTTTAATGTGATCCCTTATGAAATGATGACGTACATCTATATGTTTGGATCTAGAATGGTGTACTGGATTATTTGTAAGATCAATGGCACTTTTGTTGTCACATTTCAATTCAATATGTTTGAGATGAAAACCAAAGTCCTCTAGAGTTTGGCTCATCCATAGTGCTTGTGCACAATAAATCCCTGATGCAATATATTCGGCCTCCGTGGTGGAGAGTGCAACCAAATTTTGCTTCCTACTAGACCATGCAACTAATGAAGGTCCTAGAAATTGGCAAGTACCGCTAGTGGTTTTTCTATCAAGTGAGCAGCCGGCGTAGTCCGAATCAGAATAGCCGTGAAGTGTAAATGTATTATTATGTGGGTACCATAATCCTAATCTAGTTGACCCAATTAGATATCTAAAAATACATTTTACCACTTTTAAGTGAGATTCTTTTGGATTGGCTTGAAATCGAGCACATAAACATATGACAAACATAATATCGGGTCTAGTAGCACTTAGATAAAGTAGTGATCCTATCATACCTCTATATAAAGTTTGATCTATAGAAATTCCCGATTCATCTTTTCCTAATTTTAGTGATGCACTCATACCAGTAGAAGCTTGTTTAAGGTTTTCAAATCCAAAGCGTTTAAGCATATCAAAGACATATTTAGTTTGACATATAAAAATACCATAATTTCTTTGTGATATTTGAAAACCCAGGAAATAAGAAAGTTCTGATACTAGACTCATTTCAAATTCATTTTTCATCACTAAAATAACTTAATTACACAACTCTTCATTAGCAGATCCAAAAATAATATCATCAACATATATTTGTAAAATAATCATATCATCATTGTTGTGCTTAATGAAGAGAGTATTATCCGCACTTCCCATAATATAACCGTGCTTTAATAAAAATAATGTATGTCTTTCATACAATGCACGGGGTGCTTGTTTTAAACCATAAAGTGCTTTTTCTAGTTTATAAACACGATTTGGAAATTTTTCACTAATAAAACCGGGGGGTTGTTCAACATAAACTTCTTCTTTTACAAACCCGTTTAGAAAAGCACTTTTCACATCCATTTGAAATAGTTTTATTCTCTTAAAGCTTGCAAATGCTAGAAAAATTCTTATAGACTATAATCTAGCAACGAGTGCAAAAGATTCATCAAAATCTATCCCCTAAATTTGTGAATATCCTTGTGCAACTAAGCGTGCCTTATTTCTAATGATTCTAGACTCATCATCTAATTTATTTTTATAAATCTATTTTACACCTACAACCGAGTTATTAGATGGTCTTTCTACTAATTTCCAAACAATATGTCGCTCAAATTACTCTAACTCTTCATTCATATCCAAAAACCAAAATTCATCATTTAAAGCGGTTGGAACATTTTTGGTTCAATTTCGGAAACAATACAAATATTTGAATAAGATTCATGAAGAGAAGAGCGAGTTCTTACCCCAATGGATGGTTCTCCAATTATTAATTCCCGTGGATGATCCTTTGTGAATTTCAAGGCACTTGGAGGTACATATTCATCTTCATTGGCCTCCTCTTCTTCTTCTTTGGAAGGTTCCTCGTCACCATGCTCCAAAGATGGTAAGCGATCATCCTCTTTACCTGCGGAAAGTCTTTCTATACAAGGAACAAGTTCATCAAATTTCACATTAATTGATTCTTCAACTTTACTAGTTCTTTTATTAAAAATTCTATAAACTTTACTATTTGAAGAATATCCAAGAAAAGTTCCTTCATCACATTTTTCATCAAACTTTCCCAAGTTATCTTTAGTATTTAAGATGAAACATTTACAATCAAAAACTTTGAAGTAAGATACGTTAGGTTTCTTTTGAAAATAGAGTTCATATGGTGTATGATTAAGAGATGGGCATAGCATGTGTACAACCCCGATATTCGCCAGGCAAGGATACGGTCTAAAAGAAGGCAGTGGAACGGAGCTCGCTGAAGGGCGAGCGAGAAGGGTTGACGAGACAAGCGCTCGCGGGAGTGTTCGTCGAACTCCCCCGGTCTCGTCGACCATACCCCTGTTCGGCGAGATCATCAGCAGTCGATGAAGCATTCTATGATCATTAAAGTCAAAGGGATGGTCTCGCAAGGGGAGCCGCGAGATCCCGACCTCGGCAATTTACCGCGGAGAAGCAACGGCCGGCGAGCCACCCATCTTGGCAGATATCGCCCGAATTGGCCTGCGACGTCCTCGCAAGGGATCTCCTAAGAGAGGCATTGCGAGTAGGGCTCGCGAGGAGGCCCGCGAGAACATAAGATCTCGCAGGAAGGTTCTCGCAGCCCCTTGCCCATAAGCCGATAGGGTCAAATTACCCCTTTACTCCCGGTGGTCTGCCTTTAGCCTCTCCAAACAGCGGAGTTTGGCTGTTAGCAGACCCATTTGGGCGTGCAGATAGTAAAATCAAAAGGCGGAATCCTGCTATTTGCATGCCATATCAGAAAATCTATAAATAGGACCTTAAGGGCACCTTTGGAGAGGATTCCACTTCCGATTCTCTCTCCTTAGGATTCCTTTGGTTATCATCTCCAGAGCTCTCCAAGGTGCCCGAGTCTCAGCTTTGGCTTGGGAGGGGAAGCGCTCAATGATCTTCCGGGTTAGTGGAGGGACCTCTTCACTTTGACTGAGGTCTTAGTCTTCTTTCTAGTCTTCAGTCTACCTTCTCTGAGGGATCAGTAAGGGCTAGCTGCCCCTCATTTCGGTGAGGACCCAGAGCTTCACAAGAGATCGAGAAATCGGTTTCAATATTTTGGTGCGGTGAGCGTGGAGCGTGGCTGGTCCAAGAAAGTTCAAAGGAGCAGATATGACAGGAGGCGAGGATCAAGGCGAGGAGTTCAGCGAGTCACCGCAGGTGGTGACGCCGAGGATGTTCGTGGACTTCAGGCGGGAGGTGCTAGACACCTTCGGCTCGCGGTCGCGGCACTGCGAAGCGAGTTCGCGACCCCGGCACCCCAGGCGACCCTTCCCCCAGCAGCGGTTGGCGAGAACGCCTCAGGGGGGAGGGCCGGAAAGGAAGTTGCAGGAAGTTCAGTGCAGGACTTAGAAGGGTGAGTGCTGTTCGCCAGCCCGGCGTGCTCCGTGCCGGCAAGCTCTGTGCCGGCGAGCGCGGCGCAGGCGAGCGAGCGCCCGAAAGACATGACAACCGTGGGAGTGGTCCAGGCAAATGCTGTTCTCGTGAGCGCGGTCCCCGCGAGCTTGAGTCTGGCGAGAGAGATTAGGGGGCGAGCGGAGCGAGAAAGGGTGGTAGAAGGGTGAAGCCCCTTCTACGAGTTGGTACTTTCTGCACCGGTCCCGACAGGTTTCGGAGAGTGGGACAGGGTGTACTACAACGGCAGAGATGACCCTGTCCAACATCTCTAGTCTTTTGAGGACTCGGTCTCCATCAGGCCGATGTCGGACGCTTTCAAGTGTCGACTCTTCGCCGTCACTCTCAAAGAAAAGGCCAGGGACTGGTTCCATCAACTCCCTACAGGGTCGATCTACGCCTTCGGGGATTTGCGCAGGAAATTCTTGTTGCGATTCTCAACTGCAAAGAAGAGGAAGAAGGACGCCGAGTCCCCATTCAAAGTGAAGCAGGAGCCAAAGGAGTCGTTGGCTCGCTACGCGGATCGGTTCCAAGAGGAAGTGCTGCTCACTCAGGATATGCCAGGATTCGCACTCCAGCTCGCTTTCACTGTCGGGCTAAGGGAGAGCTTTTTCAAAATGGCTTTGAAGAGGAAAGCCCCCGACTCCTACGAAGAGTTGATGGAGAGGGTGGCAGAGGAGATTGAGAGTGAGGAGGCCAATCCAGAGCTCACCAAGAGGCTAGAAAAGCTCAGTGAGCCGGAGGTCAGACAACTAGAGGTAAGGATAAGGGAAGAGCCCAGGGCCCCGGAGGGAGAGTGGAGGCAGCGTGCCGAAGGAATGCAAGATCAGGGAAGAGGTTACGGCCCGGGAAGGGGTAACGTTTATGGGGGTCAAGGAAGACCCCATCAGCTGGGATGGAGGCAGGGTCCGAGGCCATTACCTCCCCCGCCTCAGTAAGCCATGGTGATCAGTAGGGGAAGAGGAAGAGGAAGGAGAGAAGAGGCGAGAGAAGAAGCGGGAGCAAGAAGGAGGAGGAATAGAGTGGCGGAAGGCGAAGCCGGGGAGGTGGCGTTGCCATATTGTGACTTCCACGATGAGGAAAGTCACGCGACGGCCACCTGCCCAGAGTTCCTGGAAACCAAAAGGGGCCGAGCCCCTGCGCCAAGGCAACAGGTGAGAATTGAGGAGGTCGAGCCTCGAGGGGAGGAGGAAGAAAGGTGTGAAGACAGAGTTGATGTGGGGAGTAGAGGAGGGATCAGGGTGATCCAGGGGGGGGGGGGGTAGGGGTGGAGGCAACCCGCAAAGCTAGCCTTCATACCATCTATCAGCGGAGCGTGGCCTCAACATCCACAGCTCCACCCCCGGTGGAGAGAATTACTTTTTCCCAGAAGGATATGCCAAACTATGAAGACTCGTTCTGCGATGCGCTGGTCATCCAGACCGCCATCGAGAACTTCACCGTCTCACGGATTCTAGTCGATAATGGTAGCTCGGTCAACGTATTCTTCAAGAAGGCATTCGATGAGATGAAGGTGGAGTCCAAGAGGGTGTTGGCCTCGGATGGCCCCCTATTCGGCTTTTCAGGAGAAAGGAAGGAGGTAGAGGGCGGAGTGGGGCTCCATGTGACCCTCGGAGGGCAGTCCTGGAATTGCCGCTTCGTGATAGTGGATGCCCCAAGCAGCTACAGCGCCATCTTCGGATGGCCTCTCATCAGCACATTCAGATGCGTCCCTTCCACCTTCCACCAGTATCTCAAGTTCAACGCGGGTGGAGTCCAGGTCCGGATCCGAGGAGACCCCAAGATGGCGAGACAGTGCTATGTGACGGCTGTCAACACCATCACCTGGATGGGAGAAGTGGAGGAGTTCGATAAAATAGTGGAGGAGGTGTCGGAGGCCGGAGGCAGTAATGGAGTGGAGTAGAGGATGGAGGAAGAGGAAGTTCATGCCCAGGAAGGGGTCGCTGAGAGGCCCAGAGCGGAGAGAGGAGAAGAAGAGGGGAAAGGGAAGGGTGCCCGAGAAGAAGGGGCGGAGGAGCTGATGATGGTAGGGGAGGAGGAGGCGGAGGAAGGAGCCCAAGCGCTCGCTCACGGCGGAGAGAAGGAAAGTGCTTGGGGGAGCAATCCAGGCTGGAGGCCGTGGAAGAGGTCGTGGAGCTTGAAGTCACCACTCGGCTCGGGGTGGTGGAAAAGGTCCGGGTCAGCGGAGAGCTCAATTCGGAGGAGCAGGCCGAGATCCTGGCCTGCATGCAGAAGAACGTGGACGTCTTCGCTTGGAGCCCTGCCGAGATGCCCGGGATCGATGCATATGTGGCTTGCCACCGCCTCAACCTCGATCCCGGCACCCATCCCATCTGCCAAAAGAAGAGGGCCACGATGGACAAGCTTGAAGAACCCATCCGAGAGGAGGTGGGTAAACTCCTGCAGGCAGGTTTTGTATCGGAGATCCAGTATCCAGGCTGGGTCTCCAACGTAGTCATGGTAAAAAAGGGAGGAGGTAAGTGGCGCATGTGTATCGACTTTTCACTTCTTAATAAATCATGCCCGAAAGATTGTTACCCCTGCCTAGAATCGACGCGCTGGTTGACTCAGCCGTCGGTTTCTCTGTAATGTCTTTCTTAGATGCTTTTTCAGGTTATCATCAGATCCGCATGCACCCCCCAGACATCAAAGATGTTTCCTTCATCAGGGGGGATGGATGTTACTGCTATAAGATGATGCCCTTCGGGTTCAAGAACGCAGGCGCTACGTACCAAAGGATGATGGATAGGGTCTTCCGCGAGCAGAAAGGAAGAAATTTAGAAGTCTATGTTGATGACCTTATGGTGAAGAGTAGGGACCTTGGGTCTCACCTCCGAGACCTCGAAGAGACGTTCGGGACCCTACAGAAGTATAAAATGAAGCTCAACCCCTTGAAGTGTGTCTTCGGGGCTAGTCGGGGGAAGTTCCTAGGCCACTTGCTAACCCCGGCAGGAGTAGAACCCAACCCGGACAAGGTCAAGGCAATAATGGAGTTGGGGTCGCCAAGGAACCCGAAGGAGGTTCAGAGCCTCACAGGGAAGCTGGCCAGACTCAGCAGGTTCCTCTCCAAGGCGGGGGATAAGTGTGCGCCCTTCTTTAAGGCACTAAAGGGCAACAAAAAGTTCGAATGGACTTCGGAATGCGAGGGAGCCTTCCAAGCCTTGAAAGAACGGCTCACCCAAACCCCCCTACTCCAAGGGCCGAGATCAGGAGAAGACCTATCCCTATACCTGGGAGTAGGGTCGGAGGCAGTGAGTGCTGTGTTGGTCCGGGAGGAGGGGAGAAAATAATTCCCTGTCTACTATGTCACCCGAGTGCTGAAGAAGGCGGAGCTCCGATATCCAATCTTAGAGAAGTTGGATTTCGCATTAGTGGTGGCGGCGCGGAGGCTCTGACCCTATTTTCAGGCACACTCCATCAAAGTAGTGACGGACCACCCGCTTCGCAAAATCATGGAATGGGTGGAACACTCGGGAAGATTGGCAAAATGGTCTGTGGAGCTGAGCGAGTTCGATATTACGTTCATACCCAGGACATCAATCAAGGCCCAAGCAGTGACAGACTTCATGGCCGACTACACGACCGAGGTGGGGGAACATGAACCGCCTACCCCAGTGGCCTGGAGGATGTTGGTGGATGGTGCGTCAGGAAAGCACTCTTATGGGGGGGGGGGGGGATCATCCTAGTGAGTCCGCAAGGGACAAAAATCGAGCAAGCCCTGAACATCCATTTCCCAATCACCAACAACCAAGCAGAGTACGAGGCAGTGATAGCAGGCCTAAGGTTAGCTCGAGAGCTGGGGGTGCAAGATGTAGAGGTCTCGATGGACTCCATGGTGGTAGCATGCCAAGTCAAGGGAGAATTTGAGGCAAAGGACCCGACTCTTCTGCGATACTTGGATAAGGTCAAGGGAGTCATCGGGCAATTCCACACTTTCTCTATCAAACACGTGCTGAGGGAAGAAAGCACCCCCGCGGAGCTCCTGGCCAGGTTCGGCCCGCGAACAGGAGGAACGGTTTCAGAACTCTTCCGGCCCTCTATCGAGGAAGGAGAACTGATGGAAGTGGATCAACGGGTCTCGTGGATGGATCCCTTCATCTCTTTCTTAACATCAGGGAAGTTCCCTGAAGGAGACATAGACAGGCGATGCTTCAGGTATAAGTCGACTTATTACTCTTTGCATGCAGGAGGGCTGTACAGGAAGACTCTCTCGGGACTCCTGGCCCGTTGTGTTTCAGAGGAGGAGGTCCCGAGAGTCCTAGAAGAAATTCACTCCGGGGAGTGTGGGAGTCACTCCGGGAGCCGAACTCTGGAAGGAAGGGTGTTGAGACAAGGCTACTTCTGGCCCACCCTCAGCAAGGATGCAGTGGAGTTCGCAAGGAGGTGTTCAAAGTGCCAACTCTAGGCTCCACTCCAACTTCTCCCAGCTCAGAGACTCCGAACCATCACTGCCCCCTGGCCCTTCGCCATATGGGGGTTGGACCTAGTCGACCCTTTCCCTCAGGCTAGCGGCCAAAGAAAGTTCTTGCTGGTCATGATCGACTATTTTTCCAAGTGGGTAGAAGTAAAATCGCTCGCCAAAGTAACATCTCAAGTTGTAAGGAATTTTGTGTGGGGAGAGATAATTTGCAGGCACGGACTCCCTCTGGCTATAGTGACGGACAATGGGCCACAGTTTGCTAGCGAAGAATTCGTTAGCTTCTGCACCCAGCTTGGCGTCGACCTCTGGTTTGCATCGGTTCACCACCCGAGAAGCAATGGCCAGGTGGAGGCGGCAAACAAAGTGATCGTCAACCTACTGAAGAAGAAGGTGGAGAACCTCCGGGGGAACTGGGTGGAGCAGCTACCCTCCGTCCTCTGGGCACTGAGGACTACCCCTAACACCACCACCGGAGAGACCCCGTTCAAACTTTCTCATGGATCCGAAGCAGTCCTTCCCATCGAGTTCGAAGTAAAGACCCCCAGTGTGATCGCCGCAGGTGAAGGGGATGAAGAGTGACAGGTGGCCAACGATGAAGAACAAAGGCTATCCTTGGACCTGGTGGAGGAACTCTGGGACCAGGCCACCATCAGGCAGGAGGAAATCAAGCGACGAATGGCCCGATACTTTGACAAGCACATCCGAATAAAACACTTTCAGGAAGGAGACCTTGTGCTGAAGAAGGTTGACGCGGCCAGGAGAGGAGCTGCGGTTGGCAAGCTAGAGCCCAATTGGGAAGGACCTTACATTGTAAGAGAAGTGCTCAGGTCAGGAGGATACCACCTCCAGGATGTGGAAGAGGTACCTCTTGGCCGAGCCAGGAGTGGGGATGATTTAAAAAGCTTTTATCCTTAGCCATTTGTTGTAAATAACTTTTCATATTTCCTACTCGACATATGCATTTTGGAGCAATCCTTTGGCAAGTCCCAAATAGTTTTATGCTGGAATGCCCCAGATCGATTCCGCTCCCGGGCTCTCACTAGACGGGGGGTTCAGGTTGATCTCTGGAGAGGCTGGCAAGGTACAAGTGTTGGTGCTGGAATGCCCCAGATCGATTCCGCTCCTGGGCTCTCACTAGACGGGGGGTTCAGGTTGATCTCTGGAGAGGCTGGCAAGGTAACAAGTGTTTGTGCTGGAATGCCCCAGATCGATTCCGCTCCCGGGCTCTCACTAGATGGGGGGTTTAGGTTGATCTCTAGAGAGGCTGGCAAGGTACAAGTGTTGGTGCTGGAATGCCCCAGATCGATTCCGCTCCCGGGCTCTCACTAGACGGGGGGTTCAGGTTGATCTTTGGAGAGGCTGGCAAGGTAACAAGTGTTGGTGCTGGAATGCCCCAGATCGATTTCGCTCCCGGGCTCTCACTAGACGGGGGGTTCAGGTTGATCTCTGGAGAGGCTGGCAAGGTAACAAGTGTTGGTGCTGGAATGCCCCAGATCGATTCCGCTCCCGGGCTCTCACTAGACGGGGGGTTCTGGTTGATCTCTGGAGAGGCTGGCAAGGTTACAAGTGTTGGTGCTGAAATGCCCCAGATCGATTCCGCTCCTGGGCTCTCACTAGATGGGGGGTTCAGGTTGATCTCTGGAGAGGCGGGCACAGTGACAGGTGTTTATTTCAGGAGAGGCGGTTAAAGTGATGAGTCTCGATGCTGGAAGACATCGGGTCCACTCCGCTCCCGAACAAAAAGATGAGTTCTTTACAAGGTCAGGATGAAATACATCAGGTTAGCGAGGCTTCGGCGCTGACCCTATCCTTCTCGCTCGGTGGGCCTGCTCGCTCGGCGATGAGAGATTTCGCACGATAGTATGCGAGTGACAAAAATCAACCCTAGGCGCTCCAGGGTTCCTGGTGCTCGGTAGAAAGGTCGCCGTCACAGTAGAAGAGGCGAGTTCTAGCCGAGAGGGAAGGTACCCTGCGAAACCTAGAGAAAAGTGCACGCCTAAGAGGGTAATAACCCTAAGGCAAGTGGTGAAAGGCGCGAGCAGTCAAAATGTCCTATGCCTATCTATTCGATAACGTGAGGGGCGAGAACAACCATCGCAAGAATAAACTCCGCGAAGGCGGATATCAAGATAAGAGAGAACGAGATATTCAACACACTAGGATAACGAAACAGGAAGGGGAAAACACAACGAGCGAAGTAGAATTTGCATTTACATTTTAAAGTTTGATTACAATCTATGGCGATCTCGCCGATCAAAAGTTACAAAAAAGAGGGGGGGGGGGGGGAAATGGCAGTGGGCTTCAGGAGTCGCTCGCGGACCCCTACTCATCGCAGCTGCTCTTCACCGGCGGAAGCGGGTGGAAGAGCTCAGGGACGATATCCTCCAGGTCCAGGTCGGCCGCGTCGGCAGTTAGGAGGCCAGCCGCCTTCATCATCTGAAAGATGTAGCGAGCCGACTCAGTGGACTCTAATCGGACCTCTTCATCTCGCGCTCGCCGCTCTTCCTTCAGACCGCGGGGGGAAGGGGGGATGATGGCACGGGTGAGGTCGCAGTTCAGGGCCTTCAGCCGAGCCACCTCGCCCTCCAAATCCTTGATGCGAGCGTCGATTCTCCCGGCGGCTTCGACATCCTGCAATCAAGTTCAATTAAAAAAAGGCGAAACAGCCAAAGGAAAGGAGGATGAGGAAGTCTAACTCACCACACTGCCCTCTGCGGCGAGCAGCTTCTCCTTCAGCTGCGTGATCTCAGAAAGGAGTCCCTGATAGGCCCTCGCGAGTTCCACGTTCTGAAGCTCCAACTGCAAGCAACGCCTCCCCGTCATATGGGCGAGCTCGGCGGAACGCAACTGCGACCTCACACTCTCGAAAGCGAGGGTTCTCACAATCTCATCTTTATAAGACCCTACGTCCTCACGACCATAAAGAGCGAATGCGAGGTCGAAGGCGTGACCGCTGACGGTCTCCTTCTCCATCCAGGAGGGAAGGATGGTGGAGATATCCACCCTGTTGGTCTCCGGTTTCCAGTTGACCAGGAGCTCGCCAGTCTCATCCTGGCGCCTCTGGCCGAGGCCGAAGTTGTAGTGGTTGACAGGGATGGGCAGGATGGAGATTCTAGGAGCCTCCTGGCAAGGCTCGTCATCCTCACCCCCTGCGGAGAGGTCGGTGAGGTCGAACTCATCGAAGGCGACCTCGCGGGGCTCCTTTCCTTTCGAGGAGGCGAGCGATACCCCGCTCTTCCTGCTCTTCTTCTTTGGCGGAGATTTCGAGGGAGCGACATGACTACCAGAAGCCCCCGATCTCTTGCGAGAAGAGGGCTCACCCGGAGTGACGGCGCCTCGGCAAGCTTCCGCCCCCATGGTTGCGAGAGCCAGGGTAGCGTCGATTTTCCGATTGCTCGCGTAAGGGGGATGGAGGCGTATTGAAATTTCAATACGGGATGGCAGGGAATAAAATGGTAGTCGCTAAGCGAGATCTTTACCTTCCCCGGCGTGAACTGGAGGCAGCGAATCGAGGTTGTGGCGGAGATAAATGACCTCAAAGTTCTTCTTACAGAAGAACTGATAGAGGAGGGCATCGTGGCCGCCAAGGGCGGTAGGCCGGTACGTGGTCTCGCTGTGTTGAACTGGCGAGAGGGGAATATTGCTGAAGTTCCCCTTGTCGACGAGGAACTTCTGGGCCCAGAAGTGGGCCTTGTTGACGGTCTCGACGACCTTAGGACCCGAGCCCACGAAGTAGGCCGTCCCATCCTTGTAGGCGAGGAACGAGAACAACTTTTGGAAGGATGGGAGGCTGAACTCGATGCGCTCCTCGCGAAGGTAGCAGGCGAAGGCCGTGACCACTGCCATGGCATTGGGGGTAAGCTGGCCCGGAACAACGCCATAGTGCTTGAGCACTTGGCGAGCAACGAGAACGGTATTAGTTCACATGATGAGCGA
This sequence comes from Dactylorhiza incarnata, assembly GCA_033032865.1. Taxonomy (NCBI): domain Eukaryota; kingdom Viridiplantae; phylum Streptophyta; class Magnoliopsida; order Asparagales; family Orchidaceae; genus Dactylorhiza; species Dactylorhiza incarnata. The sequence goes on from JAWHQI010000078.1 coordinate 1,406,055, forward strand.
GACTCGCACTACAGAATATAAGAAGCGAGCGAGAACGATTATTACCTGGCGAACTTTCGGCCATAGGGGAAGGCGCATGCCGACCGCGAAATGGGCGGTGGGGATGGCCAGCTCGCCTACCAGCGGGGCATTGATCACGTCGTTCTTGCTAGGACGACGCGCCTCGAACAGGGGGGGTGACATAGTCGGCGACCGTGCTGAAGTACTCCTCATCGGTCAGATTGCAGTGGAAGAATCTATGCTCGGCGAAAGCTTTAGTGATCTTCCGCCGACCCTCCGACTCATTAGCGTCGCCACCCATTTTAGTAATCTGCAAGGAAAGAAGAAAAGCGAGAACGGGGAGGAGCGAGAGCTCTGAAGCAGAGGAGGAAGAAGGTCGAAAATAAATGCGGTGGTTGACTCAGTTATGGCCGCCTATTTATAGCCAAAGCAAAATGGCGGGAAGAAGTCCAAGCGCCGGCGGGCGCGGGTAGCAGCAAAAACATCACATCATGGATGTGGGCGAGAGGGACCTGCGGGGTTAGTACAAACTACATTTTCGCGGGATATATTTAGCTAGGACAGAAGGTCCTCGCGAGCGCAGTGTAACATAAAAATAAGATTTATTGACAGCGAACGAGAAACAACAAAAAGCTACTGATGCTTATTGTCAAAAGAAATAAAAGCCAACATAAGTGGCGAATATGCGAGTTACGAGCCGTAGCGAGATTGTCTAAAAATAACGACACCCATTACAAATCTCACAACACAACAGTTAGTGAGAATCATGGGGCAACCATTTCCACCTGCCCCCACCCCGCAACCCGGATCTCGGCGGAACCCTAGAGTTATAATAGTCCTTGGCCAAATGGCCCTCCCTGTCCATAAGGTAGGCGTAATCTCTCATCCTAGCTATATGAACCTCCGACGTCGTGGCATTCTCATCCTGGTCACGCTGTCTCGCCTATCGGAGCCTCGTGCACTCTTCCATCAGGACCGCGTGCCTGTCCTCGGCGGCTTCTCAATCCCGTCTCGCCTGCATGTTGAGGTCCATCAGCATTCGCCCATGTTTCCTCAGTAACTCCGCAGCTCGCTGTTTCATCATCTCGGGATCTCGCGGATTCCCTAGGAATTCCTCCACTTGGTCAGGATGGGGGGACATCTCATCGTCGCCCAGCTCGGAATCAGTGTGCGGGTTCTCGGTATTTTCTGCAAAATATTACGAAGAGGTTAGATGGCGCGCGTGAGTTCGCGTAGGGCTTCAGCGAGGTCAAAATGCTTACCAAACGGGGGGCGAGAAGTCGAAGGACGGCCCTGGAATACATTGCCGTAGTGAGGGTAGAGTTGCCCAGGCCGACAGGGTAGGCTGCGCTGTTGGTCGGGGGGATCTTTGGCGGCACAGAGCCATCGGTCTCCTCGCTCGTCAGGAGCTGGAATCCGGGCCTATCTATGATTTTGTCAGGAGGTGGAGGCGGAGACGGAGGCCGCGACGCCTGGCGGGTCGGGGACTTCAAGGGAGAGACTGTAAGAAGTAAGGAACGGAGGTCATATATAGTTGACAAGAAACATTATCGCACGCGAGATTAAGATCATACCGGTGATGTTTTTCTCAGCGAGGTTCATATCCACCTGCGGACTTTTGCGAGTCCCTTCAGCGGGTTCTCTAGCGTTCTCGCTCGGCAAAGCATCCTGCGAGTAAAAATGAATGACAAAACAATTTGTTGATGTGAACTGTAGGAGTGGCTCGTACCTTCTCATTGTGGCGATCGTCCAGGGAGGAATCCAGTAGCACGGAGTCGTCCCCGGTGCGGCGAGCCGCCTTCGCCTTCTTGACTTTCGGTGACTGAGCGGGGGGTGGCCGGTTCATCCAGGCAGGGACCCTAGTCGTGGAGGGTAGCCCGCCGGATCTCATCACCCTCAGGCGAGCCTCGACTTCTTCAGAAAGAGGCATCTCCAAGCAACTATGGCATCAAGCAAAGGGAGAGGAAGGGGAGTAGCAGCGCACGCCACTGGAGACTCAGGATGATATTTATAGCCCACAGGGTGGGTCCCACCAAAGATTCCCGACAGATCATCAAGGAGCGAGCGAATACCAGTGGTTGGATGATTCTTCGCGAGCACAAATGTCCTCATGAAGAGCGGGGATTGTGTACAACCCCGATATTCTCCAGGCAAGGATACAGTCTAAAAGAAGGAAGTGGAACAGAGCTCGCTGAAGGGCGAGCGAGAAGGGTCGACGAGACAAGCGCTCGCGGGTGTGTTCGTCGAATTCCACCGGTCTCGTCGACCATACCCCTGTTCGGCGAGATCATCAGCAGTCGATGAAGCGTTCTATGATCATTAAAGTCAAAGGGATGGTCTCGCAAGGGGAGCCGCGAGATCCCGACCTCGGCAATTTACCGCGGAGAAGCAACGGCCGGCGAGCCACCAATCTCGGCAGACATCGCCCGAATTGGTGGGCGAGGTCCTCGCAAGGGATCGCCTAAGAGAGACATTGCTAGTAGGGCTCGCGAGGAGGCCCGCGAGAACATAAGATCTCGCAGGAAGGTTCTCGCAGCCCCTTGCCCATAAGCCGATAGGGTTAAATTACCCTTTTACTATTGGTGGTCTGCCTTTAGCCTCTCCAAACAACGGAGTTTGGCTGTTAGCAGACCCATTTGGGGTGCGGATAGTAAAATCAAAAGGCGGAATCCTGCTATTTGCAGGCCATATCAAAAAATCTATAAATAGGACCTTAAGGGCACCTTTGGAGAGGATTCCACTTCCGCTTCTCTCTCCTTAGGCTTCCTTTGGTTAGCATCTCCAGAGCTCTCCAAGGTGCCCGAGTTTCAGCTTTGGCTTGGGAGGGGAAGCGCTCTACGATCTTCCGGGTTAGTGGAGGGACCTCCTCGCTGCGACTGAGGTCTTAGTCTTCTTTCTAGTCTTCAGTCTACCTTCTCTGAGGGATCAGTCAGGGCTAGCTGCCCCTCATTTCGGTGAGGGCCCCGAGCTTCACAAGAGATCGAGAAATCGGTTTCAACAGCATGATTCTATTTATAACATAACATGGTGTATTTGTTGCTTCGGCCCAAAAAGAGTTAGGCAATTTATATTCACATAACATAGTGCGTGCTAGTTCTTGAAGTGTCCTATTCTTTCTTTCTACAACACCATTTTGTTGTGGTGCGCATGGTGTGGAGAACTCATGTTTAATACCTAACATATCACAAAAAGATGTAAACTTTTCATTTTTAAATTCTCCTCCATGATCCGAGCGAATGCATTTAATTTTTAAATCACTTTCATTTTGAATACGAGTACATAATTTTGCAAATTTGCAAAATGCATCAGATTTGGAAGAGAGAAATAATGTCCAACAATATCTTGAAAAATCATCTATTAAAACAAATGTATATAATCTACCACCAAGACTTGCGGTGCTAGCGGGACCAAAAAGATCCATATGAATTAATTGCAAGGGTCTTGTAGTAGAAATGAAATTTTTACTTTTAAAAAAGGATTTAGTAAATTTACCTTTTTGACATGGTGAACAAGGTGAAGGTAAAGTTCCATTTAACCTAGGCAATCCTCTAATTGAATCACTTTTGGCAAGCTTAACAATAAGCTTTGTGCTAGCATGTCCTAGCCGTCTATGCCAAAGTTCTAATTCATCATTTTTTGTGATAAAATATTTTATAGTTGATTTAGAATGATCATGAAAAGAAACAATATAAACATTATGTATTCTTGGTGCAGTTAGTAAAATATCTTTTGTAGTAGGATTAGATATTTTGCATAGATTAGTGGAAGATTCAAATAAAACATATAATCCTTTATCGCATAATTGACTAATAAAAATTAGATTGTGTTTTAGCCCTTTAACATAAAGAACATTAGATATCGTAAAGGAATCGTTACCAACTGTACCACTTCCCATGATCCTTCCCTTTCCATTATTGCCAAACGTCACGATCCCTAATTCTTCTTTTCTAGGCTAAGGAACTTTGCTTTATTGCCCGTCATGTGCTTGGAGCATCCAGAATCCAAGTACCACACGTATTCATCGTCCTTAGCCTTCCCGCACATCTAGAAAGAAGATGAGAGTAAAGATTCAGATACCCAAGTGGTACCACCCATAGAATAAGTGGAAGCCTTAGGTACCCAAATTTGTTTTAAAGTATTTTGTTTTATCTTCCTGCAAGAACTAGATGTGTGACCTAACCTAAAATAGTTTGCACACGAAAAAAAGTGGGTTGAGACCCTTTTCTGGAATATTTTCTTGCTGGAAGGAATCAATGTTGCAGAGGAAAAACATTTTGAAAAAGAAAATACAGGCTTCTTGTATGAGGTGCTAGCACCGGCGTTAGTGGCTAGTGCCAGGCGGTAGTCCTCACCTCGATATTCGAGCCCAAATTTTCAAGAACCATAACACTGGTTCCCTAAAATCATATCCAGAGATTTTTGGCCCATTCCAAATTTTTTAATGGCCATGGTGAGATCATGAACTCGTGCTTTAAATGAAGAATTTTCTTTCACAAGCATGACACACCTATTTTCAAAACTTTTTTTATTATTTTTGATTTGCAAATGAGAGGCTTCTAATTTCCTTTCTAATTCTCCCTTCTCTTTTGTAAGAGTTTTGGCACGAGAGAGGGCTTTAGAAATTGACCCTTCAATATCTTTTGCCATTTTAGTGGAGTGATCACACTCTTGGCAAGAAACCTTTCTCTTTTCTAAAACAATCAATTTCTTGGAAAGCTTTTGATTTTCTTTAATTAAAGATTCATTTTCCCGATTTAACAAAATACTCTTTCATATTTTCATCAAAAGCATTGCAAGTTTCAAGAAATTTATTAAAAAGTTCATCATAAGTGGGAGGAGTTACCTCAGTGTCGCTAAGAACCCTGACATTGTTATCATCATTTCCAAGTCCCACGAGGCACATATTTGCTTCCTCATCTTCGCTTGATGAAGACCCGCTTGATTCTTCGGAGGAGGAGGAGTCATCCCATGTTTTTAACTTTAGCACCTTCCTCTTTTCCTTCCCCTTGTGCCGCTTCTCCTTTTTCTCCTTCAAAAATTTTGGGCACTGGCTCCAAATATGCGCGATCTTTCTACAATGATAGCATTCTGGTGGAGGGTTTTCTTCTTCATCATCGCTATCCTTTTCCTTCTTAGAACATGACCCTTTCCATCTTCCTTCCTTTTGGAAATATTTCCGGAAGGTGTTTCTCCTTTCCGGATTTCTCATGAACTTTCGGAAGTTCTTTACCAAGAGACTTTCTTCATCATCATCCTCATTCTCTTGGCACTCCTTCTTTGATTTTAGTGCCAATGCCTTCTTCCTTGGCTCCATATTGTATTCATCATATTGGATTTTGAGTTCTACCTCATGGGTTTTGAGATTCCTAATGAGGCTCTCAACTTGGGGCATTCTTAGATTGTGTGATTCTGAAATGGACGTCACCTTCAGGTGGAATTTTGGAGGAAGAGAACGAAGGATCTTTCGGACCAAGTCGCCATTTGAGAAGGTCTTTCCAAGAGCTTTTGAGGGATTGACGATCTTAGTGAATCGCGTGTACATTCCATCAACATCTTCGCTTTCATCCATCCGGAACTTTTCATATTCCGGCTCTAGTTGGAAAAGCTTTGAATCTTTAACCTGCGATGTACCTTTGTACAACCCCGATATTCGCTAGGCGAGGAGGCGGTTTAAGAAGGCAACGAGGTGAAGTGGTAAGAGAGAGGCCTTGGGGCCGAAGACCCGCGAGAGTGATCGGAGAGAAATCTCTCTCGGAGGGCTCGCGGAGTGGCGAGCGAGATGCGTAGGCGAGATGAACTACCCGCAGGCGACTTAAAGAAGTTCCCAGAGTTCGATAGAAGGAATGACGCGGTCGACGAACTCTCCCTAGTTCATCGAGCCTGCCTATGGTCGTCGAGCTTGCCCCTGTTCGGCGAAGTCATCAGCCGTCGACGAAACATTCTACGATCATTGAAGTCAAAGGGATGGTCTTGCAAAGGGAGCCGCAAGACCCAGACCTCGGCAAATTACAACGGGGAAGCAGCGGCCGGCGAACTCCCCCATCCCAGCGGACAGCGAACAACTTAACGATTCGGCATCCGTCGACCTCGTCTGAAATCGGTGAAGTCCAGCGGCGATCTCGTAGGAAGGTTCGCAAGACCGAACCTCGGCAGACACCGCCAGAAGTGGCCGGCGAGGTCCTCGTGTTGGGTTTTTCTAGAACCATACATCAGATGTAGGCGCAGCGGAAATAAACAGAAACAACCCAAAAATGCTTGGATCGGCCATGAATGTTGAATCAAGAAGTTAATAAAATACTAGGTAAAAATTACCTCAATGGGGTTGGATCAAATCCAACCAAGATGCTCCAAGAGTTGATCCCTGTCGGTGGCAAGAAGAGTTCTCACGTAGAATTATGTCTACGTCTCTACAGAAGTCCACACGAGCCGGGAGAACGCCAAGTCACGTCGCACGCAACTCGGAAGGAAGAAAGGCTGCACCTTGCACTTCCACGAATTGCTAGATCCGCTTCAGGAAGAACAATGCCGGCGACAATCGACGGAGAGGAGGTCGGCGGAGGCGAACGAGCGACGGAACTCCTTCCGTCTAGGGTTCGGGCGAGAGCGGAACACTTCCGTCGGCCTTTCTCTTCGTAAGTTATTATGAACCCTAAAACGAAGTCCTATTTATACCCAAAGGATAAACAGCTTCTAGAAGAATCGCTATCCGCAGACCACACATCAGAATAAGGGCTTCTGTTACAATTCGTCGGAATTTCACGGAAGATCATTCGTCGAGATTTCACGGGACAACCCGACGAAATCCGACGAATCACAACAGACGGCAACAATTGCCTAGTCAAGGCTCTCTGTGATAATTCGTCGAGATTCCACGGAATGACCCGACGAATCCCGACGAATTCCGACGAATCCAGACAGACGACAACACTTTGTCGAGTGAAGGATCTCTGTCACAGTTCGTCGAGTTTCCACGGAATGACCCGACGAATCCCGACGAATCCGACGAATCCAGACAGACGACAACACTTTGTCGAGTGAAGGATCTCTGTCACAGTTCGTCGAGTTTCCACGGAATGACCCGACGAATTCCGACGAATCATATCCGACGAATTCAGACAGCAACATTTGCTGGACTTCCCCATTCTATATGGTGATTGGTAACCTTTACCAACACAGTCAATCTTCCAACTTCTCCACATGCTCTTATGTGCGACCCTGCAGGCTCATATCGCGTTGGCAGTGAGATTACATGTTTGACCACTTCTAGATCACAATGGCAACAAGGTAAATTTCATAGCCTCAAGCCATTTGTCGGAGTCCGGTCCATACATAGCCTCTTGGTAGGTTGCTGGTTCATCATCATGATCCATAAGCAACACATTACCTATTTGAGACACGAGAAATCCATATCTCTCAGGCTCAAATCTTGGTCTACCAGATCTACGTAGGACTTGTGTTTCGTGAGCAGGTTCTCTAGCTACAACATCTTGTAGTCCTGGCTCAGAATCCAACTCTGGTTCATTCACTATTTGTGGTTCTTAAACTTCTTCAAGTTCTACCTTTTGCGTCTTTCTTGATAAGAACTCTTTCTCCAAGAAGACACCCGTCCTTGCGACAAACACTTTGCCCTCAGACGGTAGGTAAAAGTAATATCCCTTCGTTTCCTTAGGATATCCCACCAGATAACACTTATCTGATTTGGGTTCCAGCTTGTCAGGCATTTGACGTCGTACGTATGCCTCACAGCCCCAAATTTTAATGAACGACATACTAGGACGCTTCCCAGTCCATATCTCATATGGTGTCTTTAGAACCGTTTTCGTCGGAGCGCGATTCAGTGTCATTGCAGCAGTCTCTAAAGCAAAACCCCAAAAGGAAACAGGCAAGTCTGCATGACTCATCATCGACCGTACCATGTCTAACAGAGTACGATTTCTCCTCTCAGACACACCATTATGCTGCGGTGTCCTAGGTGGAGTGAGCTGTGATACAATACCACACTCTTTCAGATGATCACGGAACTCATGACTCAGGTATTCGCCACCTCGATCAGATCGGAGTGCTTTAACCTTTTTACCCAATTGGTTCTCCACTTCATTCTTAAATTCTTTGAACTTTTCAAAGGTTTCGGATTTGCACTTCATAAGATACACGTATCCGTATCTACTGAAATCATCAGTAAATGTAACGAAGTAGAAATACCCACCTCTAGCCATAGAACTCATGGGTCCGCATACATCACTATGTACAACACCCAAGAGATCCTCAGCCCTCTCAGTATAACCAGTGAAAGGGGCTTTAGTCATCTTGCCTAATAAACAAGACTCACATCGCTCAAATGATTCATAATCAAATGAGTCCAATAGTCCATCTTTATGGAGCTTGGATATGCGCTTCTCGTTTATATGGCCCAAACGACAATGCCAGAGATATGTAGGATTTGAGTCATTTGTTCTTAGTCTTTTATTACTATCTACATTATAGATCGGATGGTCCAGGTTCAAAACATAAAGACCATTAAACAATTGAGCTACAGCATAACAAACATCATTCTTAAATATAGAACAACAATTGTTCTTAATTATAAAAGAAAATCCAATCATGTCCAAACATGAAATGGATATAATGTTTCTAGTTATGGCCGGAACAAAATAACAATTATTAAGTTCTATTACAAGCCCACTGGGCAAAGAAAGACGGTAAACCCCTACGGCTACAGCAGCAACTCTTGCTCCATTGCCGACACGTAGGTCCACCTCTCCTTTACTCAGCAATCTCCTCCTTCCTAGTTCCTGCACATTTGTACAAATGTGAGAACCACATCCGGTATCCAATACCCAAGATGAAGGAGCAGAAAGGTTTATCTCTATAACGTAAATATCCGAAGCGGAAGTCATACCTCCCTTCATTTTATGCAGACCCTCAATGTATGAAGGACAATTCCTCCTCCAATGACCAGCCTTGCCACAGTGGTGGCATTTCCCTTCCTTCACGGTGCTCTTCTTTTTCAGTGCAGAAGATTTGGGCTCAAGTTGTGACTTAGGTCCCACCTTCGTCTTCTTGAAGCCCTTGGCCTTACCCTTGCCTTTATGTACCATCAATATGGGACTAGCAGGCTTGGCCTTCTTCATGTTTATTTCGGCAGTTCGCAACATGCCTAGGAGCTCGGGCAGTGTCTTGTCTATTTCATTCATGTTATAGTTCAAGACGAACTGCTCATAACTATCCGGCAACGATTGCAGGATAAGATCTGTGGCCAACTCTTGACCCAGAGGAAAACCCAGTCTCTCCAGGTTCTCTATATACCCAATCATCTTGAGTACGTGAGTACCAACCGAGTCTCGAGCTCCCATTTTGCACTGAAATAAGGCCTTCGTGACATCGAACCTCTCTTGACGAGCTTGCCCTTGAAACATTTTCTTTAGGTGCTCGTCAATCTCCTTGCACCCCATGTTCTCTTGTTGCTTCTGAAGCTCAGAGTTCATGGTGGCAAGCATAAGGCACTCGACGTCTAAGGCGTCATCGGTATACTTCTTATAAGCATCCTTATCAACACGGGACGAGTTCCCGGTCGGCACCTCGGGGGCTTCTTCTTCCAAGACGTAGAGCTTTCGCTCTTGCCTGAGAACAATTCTCAGGTTCCTATACCAGTCCATATAGTTCGTCCCACTAAGCTTGTCCTTCTCAAGGATAGCTCTTAGGGACAAGGTGGAGTGTGAACCACTTGCCATGGAATTCTACAAGAATTCATGCAGAACCTAATTAGTACCTTAATTTCAAAATACAATTTATTTTTAATTTGGACTTCAATTAAATACTCCCACTATTTTATTCAAAATGATAGCCCTCACTATCAATTCGGAGAGTCCATGCGAGCTACTCTCTTAGTGGACAAGATCCGTATTTCACCAACACCACGAGTCCGCTTTGGCGTTCCTCTCATAATGCGGTTATTTAGGTAGGCAACGCTTGCCAATTGCATCCTCATGCAAATCTTGTATGGCTGGTGAATAACTCCTTATTCGCATCCATCATATGGAGCATGCCAACCCTATGCCTCTAGGCACTCAACCTTTGAGGTCACCTAGTTAAGTTAGACCCGATGTCGACAGTGGGATATCACAATTATCCGCTCGCACCCTTACCAAGATAGATTAATGCACCTTGCTTTGGCAAGCCCACACTTCATCGATCGAGGCAGGAAGAGTGTCATCCATCGGAAGGCATCCGAACACTTAATATTTGATGAAGGGAATTTTAAAGATAGGTTAACACTTAACCATGATCAACATTTGATCAATGTGCACATCCACAGAAAAACAAACTTTCTAAAATCCTCATGCATCCCTTATGTGCACTACATAAGACTATCAACCTTTGATAGATGAAAGGGCTAAATCTGGACATTTAGAACTCTTCCAAATCTTCAGATTTACATGCATTGGACAAAGGCAAAGACAACTCGACTTAAAGCAGTAGACAAGCTCGTCTCTCATTGTTGGATTCAAAATCCAAAACAGAACAAGGGTTCATTAACCACTTGAGGGACGGTTACTGCTAAGGAGACAATAATTTCTAACAATTAGAAATTACCACGAAATCCCAAACGTTCCTGGTGGGGTTCCAAGACCCCCTTTTGAAAATCATCAACATTTGATGTTCCAGGAAGAAATCTTGACATTTAGAACACTTCTAAATACCTAGATTTGCACGTACTGGAATAACCAAACTTCTGAAACAAAATTCATGACCAGGAACCTGGCTCTGATACCACTGTTGGGTTTTTCTAGAACCATACATCAGATGTAGGCGCAGCGGAAATAAACAGAAACAACCCAAAAATGCTTGGATCGGCCATGAATGTTGAATCAAGAAGTTAATAAAATACTAGGTAAAAATTACCTCAATGGGGTTGGATCAAATCCAACCAAGATGCTCCAAGAGTTGATCCCTGTCGGTGGCAAGAAGAGTTCTCACATAGAATTATGTCTACGTCTCTACAGAAGTCCACACGAGCCGGGAGAACGCCAAGTCACGTCGCACGCAACTCGGAAGGAAGAAAGGCTGCACCTTGCACTTCCACGAATTGCTAGATCCGCTTCAGGAAGAACAATGCCGGCGACAATCGACGGAGAGGTGGTCGGCGGAGGCGAACGAGCGACGGAACTCCTTCCGTCTAGGGTTCGGGCGAGAGCGGAACACTTCCGTCGGCCTTTCTCTTCGTAAGTTATTATGAACCCTAAAACGAAGTCCTATTTATACCCAAAGGATAAACAGCTTCTAGAAGAATCGCTATCCGCAGACCACACATCAGAATAAGGGCTTCTGTTACAATTCGTCGGAATTTCACGGAAGATCATTCGTCGAGATTTCACGGGACAACCCGACGAAATCCGACGAATCACAACAGACGGCAACAATTGCCTAGTCAAGGCTCTCTGTGATAATTCGTCGAGATTCCACGGAATGACCCGACGAATCCCGACGAATTCCGACGAATCCAGACAGACGACAACACTTTGTCGAGTGAAGGATCTCTGTCACAGTTCGTCGAGTTTCCACGGAATGACCCGACGAATCCCGACGAATCCGACGAATCCAGACAGACGACAACACTTTGTCGAGTGAAGGATCTCTGTCACAGTTCGTCGAGTTTCCACGGAATGACCCGACGAATTCCGACGAATCATATCCGACGAATTCAGACAGCAACATTTGCTGGACTTCCCCATTCTATATGGTGATTGGTAACCTTTACCAACACAGTCAATCTTCCAACTTCTCCACATGCTCTTATGTGCGACCCTGCAGGCTCATATCGCGTTGGCAGTGAGATTACATGTTTGACCACTTCTAGATCACAATGGCAACTCCAACACCTCGCAGGGGCTCGCCTAAGAGAGGCATTGCGAGTAGGGCTCGCGAGGAGGCCCGCGAGAGCATCTCGCAGGAAGGTTCTCGCAGTCCCTTGCCCATAAGCCAATAAGGTCAAATTACCCTTTCACCCTTGGTGGTCTGCCTTTGGCCTCTTCAAAACAGCGGAGTTTTGCTATTAGCAGACCCATGGGGGTGCGGATAGTCAAATCAAAAGGCGGAATCCTGCTATTTGCAGGCCAGATCAGAAAATCTATAAATAGGACCTTAAGGGCACCTTTGGAAGGGGGTTCACTTCAGCTTCTCTCTCCTTAGGGTCTTCTTGGTTAGCATTTCCAGAGCTCTCCAAGGTGCCCGAGTCTCAACTTTGGCTTGGGAGGGGAAGCGCTCAACGATCTTCCGGGTTAGTGGAGGGACCTCCTCGCTGTGGCTAAGGTCTTAGTCATTTTCCTAGTCTTCGGTCTGTCTTCTCCGAGGGATCAGTAAGGGCTAGCTGCCCCTCATCTCGGTGAGGGCCCCGAGCTCCACTAGAGGCCGAGAAATCAGTTTCAACATTTTGGTGCGGTGAGCGTGGAGCGTGGCTGGTCCAAGAAAGTTCCAAGGAGCAGACATGACAGGATGCGAGGATCAAGGCGAGGGGTTCAGCGAGCCACCGCAGGTGGTGACACCGAGGATGTTCGCGGACTTCAGGAGGGAGGTGCTTGACACCTTCGGGCTCACGGTCGCGGTGCTGCGGAGCGAGTTCGCGACGCTGGCACCTCAGGAGACCCTTCCCCCAGCGGCGGTTGGCGAGAACGCCCCGGGAGGGAGGATCGGAAAGGAAGTCGCTGGAAGTTCAGTTTAAGACATGGAAGGGCGAGTGCTGTTCGCCAGCCCGGCGAGCTCCGTGCCGGCGAGCTTTGCGCCGGCGAGCTCTGTGCCGACGAGTTTTGCGCCGGCGAGCGCGGCGCGGGGGAGCGAGCTCCCAGAGGATGCAGTGACAGTGGGAGTGGTCCAGGAGAAGGCTGTTCTCGCGAGCGCAGTCCCGACGAGCTCGAGTCTGGCGAGAGAGCTTGGGGGGCGAGCGGAGCGAGAAAGGGTAGCAGAAGGGGGAAGTCCCTTCTGCGAGTTGGTAAATTCTGCACCTGTCCCGGCAGGGTTCGGAGAGTGGGACAGGGTGTACTACAACAGCAGGGATGACCCTGTCCAACATCTCCAGTCTTTTGAGGACTCAGTCTCCATCAGGCCGATGTCGGATGCTTTCAAGTGTCGGCTCTTCGCCGTCACTCTCAATGAAAAGTCCAGGGACTGGTTCCATCAACTCCCTACAGGGTCGATCTACGCCTTCGAGGATTTGCGCAGGAGCTTCTTGTTGCGATTCTCAACCGCAAAGAAGAGGAAGAAGGACGCAGAGTCCCTCTTCAAAGTGAAGCAGGAGCCAAAAGAGTCGTTGGCTCGCTACGCAGATCGGTTCCAGGAAGAAGTGCTACTCACCCAGGAGATGCCCGGGTTTGCACTCCAGCTCTCCTTCATGGTCGGGCTGAGGGAAAGTTTCTTTAAGATGGCTTTGAAGAGGAAAGCCCCCGTCTCCTACGAGGAGTTGATGGAGAGGGTGGCGGAGGAGATTGAGAGTGAGGAGGCCAATCCGGAGCTCACCAAGAGGCTAGCAAAGCTCAGTGAGCCGGAGGTCAGGCAGCAAGAGGTAAGGAGAAGGGAAGAGCCCAGGACCCCGAAGGGTGAGTGGAGTCAGCGTGCCGAAGGAATGTAAGGTCAGGGAAGAGGTTACGGCCCGGGAAGGGGTAACTTTTATGGGGGTCAAGGAAGACCCCATCAGCTGGGATGGAGGCAGGGTCCGAGGCCATTGCCTCCCCCGCCTCAGCAATCCATGGCGATCAGGAGGGGAAGAGGAAGAGGAAGGAGAGAAGAGGCGAGAGAAGAAGTGGGAGCAAGAAGGAGGAGGAATAGGGTGGCAGAAGGCGAAGCAGGGGAGGTGGCGTTGCCATATTGTGACTTCCACGATGAGGAAGGTCACGCGACGGCCACCTGCCCAGAGTTCCTGGAAACCAAAAGGGGCCGAGCCCCCACGCCAAGGCAACAGGTGAGAATTGAGGAGGTCGAGCCTCGAGGGGAGGAGGAAGAAAGGTGTGAAGACAGAGTTTATGTGGGGAGTAGAGGAGGGATCGAGGTGATCCATGGGGGGGGGGGGGGGTAGGGGTGGAGGCAACCCGCAAGGATAGCCTTCATACCATCTATCGGCGGAGCGTGGCCTCAACATCCACTGCTCCACCCCCGGCGGAGAGAATTACTTTCTCTCAAAAGGACATGCCAAGCTATGAAGACCCGTTCTGCGATGCGCTGGTCATCCAGACCGCCATCGAGAGCTTCACCATCTCACGGATTCTAGTCGATAACGGTAGCTCGGTCAACGTCGTCTTCAAGAAGGCGTTTGAAAGTATCTAGTTGCGGCTTAAATCACCTAGAGGGGGGGGGGGGGGGGGGGGTGAATAAGTGGATTCTATGCCTACTTGCGGAATTAAAATATAACACAGAAAAGTACACAACAAAAGCACAGCACAGACACAAGAATTTTATAGAGGTTCCCCGATGTGGGTAGTCCTCTTTCCCGCCTCGCCTATCTAGCACTTCGAGGCTAGACTCGGCTACTTCACCAATCTCAGATTATGAATAATCTTACACCTCGGAGTCAAAACTCCTACAACTCGGAGTATACCACTCCTACAACTCGGAGTAAAACAACTCCTACACCTCGGAGTAAACCACTCCTACAAATAACTCGGAGTAAAAACTCCTACTGAAATCAAATAGAGAAAGAAATAAAATACTTCTTCTAAACCTCAACAGAGATTAACTTCAGATCTTGGGAAAACTGAGTCTTCTTCTTCCTTGAGAGAGAAAGCTTGGATCTTGAAAGATCTGGAAGAAAAATAAATTTGGCTGACCTGATCTGAATAAGCCCTTTGATCCACTCGAGAGAATCGTCAATATGAAGTGCTGCACAAGGATCAAAGACCTTCTTATCTGAGAAAACTCTAACAACAAAGAAGAATAACTCTTGAGCAGCAGGTGTTAGGTCTCAGAAAACTTGTTCAGCAAAGAAAAATGAGAACAACTTTTCGATTCTGAATAAAAACGTGTGAAGAGAGTGATTTGCCCTAAAAATAGAGGATTATTTATAGGGAGGACTTCAACGGCTCGTTCGACAAAGAAGGGAGAAACGACACGTATACTATACATGGCGGCCAACCCTAAATTTTCAAAAACGAAACAAAGATTTGAAATCCGTCTGTCCGTCATTCGTCGAGACTTCACGTGAACATCCGACGAATTGACTTGGCCAAGAAGAAGACAGTTCAAAGGTTTGAAAACCATCTCTGTTTTCATTCGCCGGGATTCGTCAGGAGTTCTCGAGAACTTTCGATGATTGGACTTAGCCGCACAAAATCCTTCACAAGGCTGCCATTTTGACTTCTGTCAGCATTCGTCGATATTCGTCGGGAGTTCACCTGAATATCCGACGAATGGACTTGGCCACAGAAAATTCCTTCTTCAGACA
This sequence comes from Dactylorhiza incarnata, assembly GCA_033032865.1. Lineage (NCBI taxonomy): Eukaryota > Viridiplantae > Streptophyta > Magnoliopsida > Asparagales > Orchidaceae > Dactylorhiza > Dactylorhiza incarnata. The sequence continues at coordinate 1,421,482 of JAWHQI010000078.1, forward strand.
GGAAAACTGGCTTCTGTCTGGATTCGTCGACATTCGTCGGAAGTTCACGAGAACAGCCGACGAATGGACTTGGCAGTAGAATTTTCTTCTTCAAAATGGAAGATTTGCTACTGTCAGGATTCTTCGGGAGTCACCGGGACTTCACGTGACAACTCGACGAATTGACTTAGCAAAAAATTCCTTTTTCTTCTGAAGACCTGCTCCACTCCTCAACCTTGAAAGCCTTCAGTTGTGAGAAAATGAAGTGCACCCCAAAAGAGAGATTACACATGAACCAACACTTTGTTCTACACAATGAGGGATTACATTGTCTAGAACTGTGTTTGGTGATCCATTGCAACCTGACTTTGGTGTGCACTTAGCATTATGACCTGTCACAATACATCTAAAGAGAAATCATCAAATACATACTCAATTCAATTTAGTTCATTAGGGGACACCTTCAAATCCAGGTGATTGTGGATACAATACCCAACAATCTCCCCCTATTTGAAGATGTCATAACCCTATGCACTAAGTTGAATTGCACAGAAAATAAAATGAATAATACAGCACAAAAACAGGCAGTTGTAATTTAAAGAGAGAATCAATGTTTTATCCAAACACAAAACATAGATATATATATAAACAAAGAAAACAGCATGAATCCAGAGCAGTTCAGCTCATGCTTGGTCTTTGCCTTTCATCTTCCCAAATATTCTGTCCATTGCCTCAGCTTTCTTTCTCTGTTCAGATTCCATTCTCTCAAAGAATGCCTTTGGCTTGGGCCAATATCTATCAGGAGCAGTCTCTTTAGATCCACCAGACTTGAAATGAATTCTTCTTTCAGTTGTCCTTTTCTTGAACTTATCCCATTCCTCCTGACTGTAATATTTACTGACACTTTCATTTTGCCTACTGACTAGGTTGAAAGCTGTAAGAATGATATTCTTTGAAGAGGGACTCCAGCTTTCTTGGAAATTTCTTGGAGGAGACATATCATAGGATTCTCTGATCTTCTTGTGAGGATTAGACCTTTTTGCAGAAGGTATATCACCAAAGATCTTCCTTTTCACAGAAATTTCAGAAGATTCAGGAGCTTTGGAGCTTTCAAGCACTGGGTCATCCCAGAATTCTTGATAGGAGGAAGCTGGGATGTCTGCTATATCAAAATCAGGATCCTCAAAAGGAAAATGAGAAGAATTTGGAGCACTTGGACCTGGAACACTTGAAGGAGGAACATCTGGCATCTTGTTTACAACAGTAAGACCAAGCATACCTGCAACTTCATTGAAAAGCCAGCTGGTTGATTCATGAGTGTACCCCTGGACATCTTTAACAGATTGCATGATGTTTTCCTGAAGCTCTTGCATCTTGGAGAAGACATTTCCATCCAAATCATTCACTCTACCAGCACTTTCTCCTAATTTAGACACAATATTTTCCTCCCCCTTTATGACATCTTCATGCAGGAGGGAATATAGTCTATGCAGTTGTCTTTCAAGTTGATCATCCAAGAATGTGAGTCCTTGATCATGAGCAGAGCTAAGTGTAGAGTGATCAGAAGTCAACTGTAGTACATCTTCACTAACCTGATGCAGATTCTTTAGAGCATGCCCTACTCCTTGATTGGTGTGGTCCAAAGCTTTTCCTGCCTTGGCCATCCAGTCTTCTTGAACATTTTTGAATTTTTTCATTTCATATCTCATTTCAGCCATATCTTGCCTCAAGGCACTATCAACTTTATCTATTTTCTGATAGACTGATTTGATGCACTGATCAAAATGCTCTGTTTGAGCTTGCAGCAGGGTTGAAATTGACTTGAGAAGGGAAGAGTGAGAGCTTTCTCCAGTTTTAAAATCATCAGGAGAGACTTTATCAGCTAAAACTAGTAGACTGTGCTTGCAGTTCAAGCACAGTTGCTCTTGGAGATTGTCTCAAAGTACTCTTTGGAGGGGGCAAGAGCATCACAGGAGGGACTGCAGATTCACCCAAAAATATGTCTTCCTGTTCTTTCTCCCCCTCAGTCAAAGACACCTTCTTTGCTAACTTCAACTGAGCACCAAGACTGCCCATCTCCATAGAATCTGATTTCTCAGAAGGAACAGATTCATGATCTGCCAAGTCTTCACTATGTTCTGAATTATAAGCAAACTCTGCAGGGGATCTTCTGGAGTCTTCTAACATAGCAGATTCATCTTCAGCAGCAGATTTCCCTTGACCTTCTAGGTCTGGAACATTATCAGGGACAGCATGACTGACTGGATCAACATACACTGGATCAGGATGAACTGGATCAATTTCACTGGGAGGAATTTCCTTTGAAGCAGCACTACTTTCAACAATGTCTCTTGGGGTTGAAGGTTCCCCCTCAACATGATCACCTCTGCTTTGAGCAGGAGCTGGACTGGGTCCACTACCCCTTGAGGGTTGACCTTCTACAAGAGTCCTATTCTCACTATGCAGAGGGTCCTCATCAGCACTAACAACAATCTTGACACCACCCTTTGGAATGACCCTCTCCCATTTGGAGAAAATGGATGAGTTGATTTTCTTAGTGTGGTGGATGGGGATACCTCTTCCAAGATTAAAAAAATCTGGATTGCTACCATTTAGAAGCAGACTGAGAATTCTTCCAAAATTTGGGGCAAGAAAGCTGTCTTTAATTTTCTCAAAAAGAACTTCACCAAAATTAAAATTCTTTCTACAAATAATAGCTGTGTGAATCTTAAAGGCTTCTTCAGATAGGTAGTCATGTGAACCTACTTTGCACAATAAGACTTTTCCTAAGATATCACACAGAAGCTTACCTCCTTCATTCATGAATTTTCTTCTTATCTTTGAACCTTCATCAAGGATGCCACAGAATCTTTTGGCCTGGAGAAAATCTTCAGCAAACACTTCTTCCGATTCCACTTCAGGCAACCTCAAAATCCTGTTGATGCCACTAGCTTTCAAAACTATTTTACAAGACCGGATGCTGCTCTTTATCTTCTTCCCTTGACCAGAGATTTTTGCATTTCTGTAGAACTCAAGAACATCCTGTTCGAGAATTTTAGCCGGCTCTTCCAAGACATAGCTGAGCCCGGCGACCTCAAGCATCAAGAGAATATTTCGGAACTCATCTGAAGCTGTATGAAATGCACCACGCACAAGCTCTCCACCAGAATGCAGTCCAGCCTTGGGCGCCATTGAGCTCGACGAAGCGGGGAAGAAGAACAGAGAAAGCGCGAGAGAGACGAAGGGTCGGAAAGGGTTTCACGGAAGATTTCGTGGAATCACGCGTTTTCTTTGATTTATATATATATATTGAAATGAGGTGCGTACCTGAATGAAGATTAAATCGCATTTAATAATAATAAGATTCCATGGGAGCTATCTGAGGATAATAATATTGGACCCGTGAAAACCCGTGTAATCTGCTTGAAACAAAAATCTCAACTTTTACGAGAAATTCCATGCAAATTCGTGAAATGCCAACAGTCCTTCTTCAAGTTTCCTTGTTAAGCATTCCAAGTTCCATTTTGAAGAAATTGAATTTGGTTTCGTCCAGAGGCTTCGTAAAAATATCTGCAATTTGTTTGTCAGTATTAACATATAACAAATTTATGTCCTTACTCTCAACATGTTCCCGGATGAAGTGGTAGCGAAGCTTAATATGCTTCGTTCTGCTGTGAGAGACTGGATTATTTGCTATGGCAATAGCACTTGAGGAGTCACAGAACATGGGGATTTCTGTGAACTTTAAGTTATAGTCCTCAAGCTGATTTTTCATCCACAAAAGTTGTGCGCAGCAACTGCCAGCAGAGATATACTCCGATTCAGCAGTCGATATTGCAACGCAATTTTGCTTCTTGCTACTCCATGACACAAGCCTTTTTCCCAAGAATTGGCAAGTTCCTGAGGTACTCTTTCTATCATCTTTGCTACCTGCAAAATCAGCATCTGAAAAACCAATTAGTTCAAAATCATTGCTTCTCGGGTACCATAAGCCGAGATTTGGTGTACCCTTAAGGTATCTCAAAATCCTCTTTGCAGCGGCATAATGAGATTCCTTACAGTTCACCTGATACCTGACACAAACACATGTTGAAAACATTATATCAGGCCTAGTAGCAGTTAGATAGAGCAAGGACCCAATTATGCTTCTGTACTTGGTTTCATCAAAAGGTTTCCCTTTCTCATCCTTGTCCAGAGACATGCTTGAGCCCATTGGAGTCCTCATTGAGGTTGCACTCTGTAACACCTCCCTTATAATGACCATATAATATGGGTCCGGCCGGGACCCCACAGCATATAACCGCCACAGCTTTAGTATTAAAAGATGATATTAACTACCCAATCTCATAACTCAGACAACACAGCGGAAACAAACTAAGCCACAGAGATTGTCCATACTACAAAGGAGTCCAACTAGCCTTAAGGCCTTACAAAACAATGTCCAAAACATCAAACATTCCAATATAAAAGACATCCCAACAAAAGGGGAAAGATAGTTTTTCCCTAAACTACCTCGGCATGCAAGCCGGATATAACAAAGTACGAAGAAAGTAATGCAGGAAATCAACTAAGCACTTCGTGAGGCTTTAGGCCTTTTTGGCCGGCGCGCTGGGTCCAGCCTGCGATTCTTGCCCTGCAACCAAATCACAAAGAGCGGTAAACGAGGGTCAGCTATGGCTGACCACAAGCGGTGTAACAACATACCTCCTCCCGGCCGTCCTAGCGGACCCCGGGGAACTACTTCACCCTGCAAGTCAGCACTTCGTATGCAAATGTACATAAAGGAAAGCAACATAAATACTGGCATGAGTGTCACAAGCATCATGCACGTTTCTATGTTGAGCAGGTAATAAAAGGGGCCTAACAATGCAAAATGAGTGCAAGCCCGGGTTTCACCCAAGGCGCCCTAAAGCGTATGAATCTAACACATCATCATACATCACCAACACAAGGGTACTCAATACTTCCCCACAAGGGCATCAAAACCCAAGGCCAAGCGCTCTCGCTGAGACCCACCTCGCCTGGCCCACCATGCCATCGGGCTTGTCTGACAGCTCACACGCTCGGGCCGCCAACAACGCACCAAGACCGATTCTAAGAATTCTGGCCAACCAAAACGTCCCAAGGCCCTGGGCTTACTTTCGGGACAACGTCCACCGATTGCCTCGCCTGGCGACCGTCAACGGACTCAACCGTAGCACAGACATTCTCGTCAGTCAACAATCGAAGGGACTAATCTTGCCGGGACACTCTCCACATGTGAATCTCAGTCTTCACGGGATAGCCAGCCGACCACAAAGACCAATCGCGCCTTCGCACAACACTAGGCATCACAAGCCCCATAATCCGCACATTATTTCTCCGCCCTAAACCCAACATGCGTTACCACACGAAGCTACAAGGGCATCACAACGACGAGTTCGCCGTAATCGGATTTCTAACAAAACCCCTAAAATGTGCGTAAATCAACATCACCGGATCGGACCAACGGCCACAAATCCGGCTTCACCCACAATGCCTAATCCGCTAGCGGAGCGGATCTCTAGTGCAAAACATGCCGGGGACGGACACAATCAACCCGGTGGTTTCTCTTGAACCAAGGCGACCCGGATCCCTCTCACTCGACGGATCCAGTGCCAAAATGCAGAAAAAGAAGAGATGCCAAACACGCATCCTAAAGACCGGGAGGAGAAATGTCGTTACCTTTTGAGATCTCCTCCTAGCCATGAGAAGCTTGCAAACAAACGGTGGAGAAGAAGCGCCTTGATGCCCTCTACGCACTGCCGGTCTCGGATCGGCGAACGGAGCTCCGAAGCTCCGGCAATGGCGGATTCCCCTTCTTCTTCCTCCTTGCCTCCTCCTCCTTTCTCCAACCTAAGAGAGAGAAAGCCTTGGAAATAATGAGGGTTTAACTCCTCTACCAAGCCCTAAACCCCCCCAGCCATCCATCGCAGCCGTTGGATCAAATTCCAATAGATTTGGACGGACCGATCTCCTTCTCCGCTCAAAATCGCGGAGCAGAATAAACAGGGCGCACGATCACATGCGCACGGTCATTGGTCGTGCGCGAAGAGGACACTGGTCGTGCGCACTGTTCGAGACAGAACTCCGAATCCTTGCGACTAACGCACGATCATATGCGCACGGTCACTGGTCGTGCGCGAAGAGGACACTGGTCGTGCGCACTGTTCGAGACAGAACTCCGAATCCTTGCGACTAACGCACGATCACATGCGCACGGTCACTGGTCGTGCGCGAAGAGGACACTGGTCGTGTGCACTGTTCGAGACAAAACTCCGAATCCTTGCGACTAACGCACGATCATTGGCGCACGATCACTGGTCGTGCGCGAAGAGGAGAAATGGTCGTGCGCGAAGAGAACTGGAATTCCTAGCCTATCCCGAGCGCAGCACTACCACCCCGCCTACCTCGCTGAACTACGATTTTTGGGGTGTTACAACTCCACCCCCCTTAAAAGAATTTCGTCCTCGAAATTTCAGAATTTAAACAGGAAATTCATAACGCATACCTGGAGCGAAAAGTTCCGGGAAATCCTCCCGCATCGCTTGCTCACGCTCCCAAGAGAATTCGTCTCGCCCACAGTTGTCCCATCGCACCTTTACAAGTTTGACTTGCTTGTTACGCAACTGCCGGACTTCTGAATCCTCCACGCACACCGGGCGAACCCTCGCCCCCAAGTTCTCCATCACCGGCACCGCCGCCGCTTCGACCACGACACTCGGCTCTACCAAAGCTTTCCTCAGCACGGAGACATGGAAAACGTCATGTAATCCACTCAGCTCTGCGGACAACGCCAAACGATAGGCTGCTTCGCCTATACGCTCCGTAACCTCGAACGGACCCAAATATCTCGGACTCAACTTCTTGAGTCGCCGCACCCGCGAAACACCCTTGAACGGCTTGATCTTCAAGTAGACCATGTCGCCCACTGCAAACTCCACATTTCTGTGGCGCGCATTAAAATACTTCGCTTGTCGATCCTGAGCAACCTTCATGCGTTCCTGAATCGTCCGCACAATCTCGCAAGCATCTTCCACCACTTGCTTTCCCAAAAGCTTAGTGTCTCCCACCTCTGCCCAAGACATCGGCGTTCGACACTTCCTTCCATACAAAGCTTCGTATGGCGCCATCTTGATACTCGCCTGGAATCTTTTATTATAGGCGAACTCCACCATGAAAAGGTGGTCCTCCCAACCTTTGCCAAAGTCGAGAGCACACATCCTCAACATGTCTTCCAACGTACGGTTCGTTCGCTCCGTCTGACCATCGGTCTGCGGATGGAACGCGGTGCTAAACTTGAGCTTCGTGCCTAGACTTTTCTGCACTAATCTCCAGTCCTTCGATGTGAATCGCCCATCGCGATCACTAACGATGCTCTTCGGAATCCCGTGCAACCGCACAATGTTTCGAACATAAAGCTCCACGAGCATCTCCACGCCATCGCTCTTCTGATTCGGAATGAAGTGGGCCACCTTCGTCAGGCGATCCACTATCACCCAAATCGCATCGTTACCCTGCTGCGATCGAGGCAAACCATGCACAAAATCCATAGAGATGTCATCAAATTTCCATTCGGGGATGGGAAGAGGCTTCAAGAACCCGCCGGGCCTTTGGCACTCAGCCTTCACCAAGGCACAAGTCTGACATCGGCTCACGTACTCGGCTACATCCCGCTTCATCCCAGGCCACCAAAAAGATTTCTTCAAATCCGCGTGCATCTTTGTACTTCCTGGATGAACGACGTACTTCGTAAAGTGAGCTTCAAACATCAACTCCTCGCGAAGCTTGCCGAAGCGCGGAACACAGATCCTTCCATCTCTCCTCAGAATTCCACCAACCATCTCCAAAGCAGTGCCTTCGCTTTGTTGAGCCTCCAACACCAACTGTTGGCACTCCTCGTCCGCACTGGTCGCCTCTCGGATTCGATCCGTTATATCACACTGCATTTCAATCCAGTTCAAACGGGCTATGCTAGACTCACCTCTAGCCACACAAGAGATGTCAAGAGACTCCAAGTCTCGAATCAAACGCTCGTTATGCGCCTCCATCCAATTACCTTGCCCGGAGTACTTCCTACTCAAAGCATCCGCCACCACGTTGGCTTTACCCGGCGTATACTGAATCTCCACGTCGTAGTCCCCAAGGAACTCGACCCACCTACGCTGCCACATATTCAGATCCTTTTGGTCTAGGAGATACCTCAGGCTTTTGTGATCCGTGAAGATCTCCACCTTCGCACCATAAACATAGTGTCTCCACAGTTTTAGCGCAAAGATTACCGCCGCCAACTCCAGATCATGGACGGGATAATTCCTCTCATGAGTCTTTAACTGCCTTGACCCATACGCTATCACCTTGCCGTGCTGCACCAGCACGCAACCCAACCCGCAACCTGACGCATCGCTAAAGATCTGAAATCCTTCCGTCCCACTAGGAAGACTAAGGATTGGGGCAGACATCAATCTTTCCTTCAAATTCTCGAATGCCCGGGCACACTCCGGTGTCCAAACAAACCTCTGGTCCTTGCGAGTGAGTGTGGTGAGGGGCAACGCCATCCGCGAAAAGTTCTCCACGAACCTTCTATAATAACCGGCTAGTCCAAGGAAACTCCAGACTTCCGCCACGGTCCTCGAGACAGGCCAATCTCTAATGGCTTCAATCTTCGCTGGATCTACCGCCACCCCATCTCCACTAATTAAGTGCCCCAAGAAAGCCACCTTCTCGATCCAAAACTCACATTTTGAGAACTTAGCATAAAGCTGATTCTCCCTTAGAGTCTGCAATACTTGCCTCAAGTGAGACTCATGCTCTGCCTCCGATTTCGAATACACCAAGATATCATCTATAAACACCACCACGAACGAATCTAAGAACGGGCGAAAGACCCTGTTCATCAAATCCATGAACACAGATGACGCGTTCGTCAAACCGAACGGCATCACCGAAAACTCGTAGTGGCCATACCGAGTCCCAAACGCTGTCTTGGCAACGTCCTCCTCTCGAATCTTCAACTGGTAGTACCCCGATTTCAAATCCAACTTGGAGTACACCACCGACCCCACTAACTGGTCGAACAAATCATCGATTCGGGGAATCGGATATTTATTCTTAACGGTCAATTTATTCAATTCACGGTAATCGATACACAACCGCATGCTTCCGTCTTTCTTCTTCACAAACAAAACCGGCGCGCTCCACGACGAAGAGCTGGGCCTAATGTACCCTTGCTCTAACAACTCCTGCAACTGAACCTTTAACTCGGCCAGTTCCTTCGGTGCCATCCTAAACGGAGGACGCGACACTGGCCTCGCACCCGGTACTAACTCTATCGAGAAATCAATTTCACGCTGAGGAGGTGCTCCCGGAAGCTCCTCGGGGAATACATCCTCAAATTCTTCCACCACCGGAACTTCTCTAATAGCCAACTTTGTGGAGTGAGTCTCCAACAAAGCTAAGAACGCCTCGCCTCCTTGGTTTACCGCACGCCTCATTTGCATAGCGGAAATCAGGGAGTAAGCCACTCCGCTTAGGCCTTCAAACTTGACCTCTGCTCTACCTTCAGCTCTCAGGGTTACCACCTTCAACTGGCAGTCGATACTAGCTCGCTGCTCCGCAAGCCAGTCCATTCCCAAGATAACATCGAATTCAGCTAGTGGCAGAATCGCTGCTACCAACACGAAATCACAATCGCCAATTTGCATCACAATGCGTCCCTTCCTCATGGTAGTCATGAAAGATCCATTCGGCATACGCACCCTCAGCTCCACTCCTGCCACTACGGGCTCAGCACCAATCTTCCGGATAAAACTTTCCGCAAGAAAAGAGTGTGACGCCCCCGTGTCGAACAACACTCGAGAGGGGTAGCCCGAAACTAGCACGAACCCTAACCACGTGCAAGACAAACATGAAAGGCCGCAACCTACATTATAGTAACAACCGAAAACTTAAACTTTTCATACCTGTCACCACATCGGGTTGACGTATCGCTTCCTGTTGCCCAAGGTTATAGGCCCTAGGCTGCACTGGAGGGAACCGCGAAGCACTCGACTCCGCCGCTTTCCCCTTCTCTGCAACACCGGGACCCGAACGCACCGATTGTTCTTGTCTCGGCTCTGGCCCAGCTCCGCCTTCGGTACAAAAACGACTAATGTGACCCACCTTGCCACACTGGTAACAAGTAACCGGACCCTTGGAACGGAAATCTCCTGAAGGTGCGCCACTTCTCTCCCCAGGCCAATTAGGACGGGGCTTCTTCTTCCATCGGCTGCCCTCGGACTTCCACTGGGACTGAGACTTAGAAGGCTTTCCTTCTCCCTGCCTTGCCGCAACACCCTTTCGCCGTTGAGTTCGCTCCAAGTCGCTCTCCAGCGTGCGAGCGGCTTCGACCAACTCATTGAATCCCGTATTCTTCAAGGCTATGAGTGGTTGCCTTAAATTTTCCCTCAACCCTTGATAAAAGAGGTTATCTCTCTCTTCATCATCTGCCATTGTCATGCCCGCATATCGACCCAACCGAGTGAACTCTTGTAGATATTCATCCACCGTCTTTTCCCGCTGCACCAAATGCAGAAACTGCCGCTGCAGTGCTAACCTTGTTGAAGCCGGAATGTAACGCTTTAGGAAAGCGTTTCCGAACTCCTCCATGGACGGAACACGCCCAACAAAAAGTCGACCGTTATGGTTCACCCACCACAACTTCGCATCGCCCTCTAACATGAAGCTCGCAAAGTGAGACTGCCTCTCAGCTGGGGTCTCAGCTGCCTTCAAGAGCTCCTGGATCCTCGAAAGCCAATCCTCGGCATCCGTTGGAGTGCCCACTCCCTTGAATGTCGGAGGGTGGAAACTCAAGAAATACTTCATGAATCGATCACCCATCGGAATAGCTCTCTCCGCTAGAGGCTCTGCTTGCCTTACTTCGACATCCGGTGTATCCGGCGTAGCCGCCGGAGTGACAGGGGTCGCAACTTGCACCACCGGCGTAGGAACCCGTGGCATCGCTCCAGCTTGAGCCGCTACCATTGCCTCCGCTAGCATGCGACAGAAATCAGCCGGGGACATGCCCACATTCATGAGGCCTGGAGCAGTAGCACTACTCCCCGAAGGCTCCTCTTGCCTCCTAGATGTCCCCGCATCATCGCCAACGTCCTAGCATAAGCAAGGAAAATAAATAAACGCTCATCAGGATCTAAACGCAAGACCCGAACGCAGGGATACTCATGATCCCGCACAATACTCCTATGTGAACAATCTCTTACGCGATCCAAAAACACTAGACCTCGCAAGAATACTAGAACAAACCTCCCTCTGATACCAAATTGTAACACCTCCCCTGTAATGACCATATAATATGGGTTCGGCCGGGACCCCACAGCATATAACCGCCACAGCTTTAGTATTAAAAGATGATATTAACTACCCAATCTCATAACTCAGACAACACAGCGGAAACAAACTAAGCCACAGAGATTGTCCATACTACAAAGGAGTCCAACTGGCCTTAAGGCCTTACAAAACAATGTCCAAAACATCAAACATTCCAATATAAAAGACATCCCAACAAAAGGGGAAAGATAGTTTTTCCCTAAACTACCTCGGCATGCAAGCCGGATATAACAAAGTACGAAGAATGTAATGCAGGAAATCAACTAAGCACTTCATGAGGCTTTAGGCCTTTTTGGCCGGCGCGCTGGGTCCAGCCTGCGATTCTTGCCCTACAACCAAATCACAAAGAGCGGTAAACGAGGGTCAGCTATGGCTGACCACAAGCGGTGTAACAACATCCCTCCTCCCGGCCGTCCTAGCGGACCCCGGGAAACTACTTCACCCTGCAAGTCAGCACTTCGTATGCAAATGCACATAAAGGAAAGCAACATAAATACTGGCATGAGTGTCACAAGCATCATCCACATTTCTATGTTGAGCAGGTAATAAAAGGGGCCTAACAATGCAAAATGAGTGCAAGCCCGGGTTTCACCCAAGGCGCCCTAAAGCGTATGAATCTAACACATCATCATACATCACCAACACAAGGGTACTCAATACTTCCCCACAAGGGCATCAAAACCCAAGGCCAAGCGCTCTCGCTGAGACCCACCCCGCCTGGCCCACCATTCCATCGGGCTTGTCTGACAGCTCACACGCTCGGGCCGCCAACAACGCACCAAGACCGATTCTAAGAATTCTGGCCAACCAAAACGTCCCAAGGCCCTGGGCTTACTTTCGGGACAACGTCCACCGATTGCCTCGCCTGGAGACCGTCAACGGACTCAACCGTAGCACAGACATTCTCGTCAGTCAACAATCGAAGGGACTAATCTTGCCGGGACACTCTCCACACGTGAATCTCAGTCTTCACGGGATAGCCAGCCGACCACAAAGACCAATCGCGCCTTCGCACAACACTAGGCATCACAAGCCCCATAATCCGCACAATATTTCTCCGCCCTAAACCCAACATTCGTTACCACACGAAGCTACAAGGGCATCACAACGACGAGTTCGCCGTAATCGGATTTCTAACAAAACCCCTAAAATGTGCGTAAATCAACATCACCGGATCGGACCAACGGCCACAAATCCGGCTTCACCCACAATGCCTAATCCGCTAGCGGAGCGGATCTCTAGTGCAAAACATGCCGGGGATGGACACAATCAACCCGGTGGTTTCTCTTGAACCAAGGCGACCCGGATCCCTCTCACTCGACGGATCCAGTGCCAAAATGCAGAAAAAGAAGAGATGCCAAACACGCATCCTAAAGACCGGGAGGAGAAATGTCGTTACCTTTTGAGATCTCCTCCTAGCCATGAGAAGCTTGCAAACAAACGGTGGAGAAGAAGCGCCTTGATGCCCTCTACGCACTGCCGGTCTCGGATCGGCGAACGGAGCTCCGAAGCTCCGGCAATGGCGGATTCCCCTTCTTCTTACTCCTTGCCTCCTCCTCCTTTCTCCAACCTAAGAGAGAGAAAGCCTTGGAAATAATGAGGGTTTAACTCCTCTACCAAGCCCTAAACCCCCCCAGCCATCCATCGCAGCCGTTGGATCAAATTCCAATAGATTTGGATGGACCGATCTCCTTCTCCGCTCAAAATCGCGGAGCAGAATAAACAGGGTGCACGATCACATGCGCACGGTCACTGGTCGTGCGCGAAGAGGACACTGGTCGTGCGCACTGTTCGAGACAGAACTCCGAATCCTTGCGACTAACGCACGATCACATGCGCACGGTCACTGGTCGTGCGCGAAGAGGACACTGGTCGTGCGCACTGTTCGAGACAGAACTCCGAATCCTTGCGACTAACACACGATCACATGCGCACGGTCACTGGTCGTGCGCAAAGAGGACACTGGTCGTGCGCACTGTTCGAGACAGAACTCCGAATCCTTGCGACTAACGCACGATCATTGGCGCACGATCACTGGTCGTGCGCGAAGAGGAGAAATGGTCGTGCGCGAAGAGAACTGCTATGGAATTCCTAGCCTATCCCGAGCGCAGCACTACCACCCCGCCTACCTCGCTGAACTACGATTTTTGGGGTGTTACACACTCTCCATTCCAAATTTCTTAAGAAGCTCTTTGGTGAACTTTGTCTGAGAGATGAAGATTCCATCTTCAGATTTGTGCACCTGGAGTCCTAAGAAATATTTCAGCTCTCCCATACTGCTCATTTCAAACTTACCTTGCATCAAGTTAGAGAACTTTTTGCAAAGTTTGTCATCAGTAGAGCCAAAAATAATATCGTCGACATAGATTTGCACAAGAAAAATCTTGCCTTTAACTTCCCTAAGAAACAATGTCTTGTCTATTGTTCCTCTTGTAAATTTGTTCTTAAGAAGAAACCTAGAAAATGTCTCATACTAGGCTCGGGGTGCCTGTTTGAGACCATACAAGGCCTTATGTAAATAAAATACATGATCAGGAAAGTTAGGATCTACAAAACCTGGAGGCTGAGCTACATATACTTCCTCTTTAAGGTCTCCATTCAGAAAACTGACTTTACATCCATCTGGAAAACCTTGAAACCCTTATATGCAGCATAAGCCAGAAACAATCTGATGGCTTCAAGTCTTGCTACTGGTGCAAAGGTCTGATCAAAGTCAATCCCTTCTTCTTGCCTGTATCCTTGTGCAACCAATCTTGCTTTGTTCTTTGTGATGATGCCCTTTTCATCAAGCTTGTTCCGGTAGATCCATTTTGTTCCAATCACATTCTGTCCTTTGGGTCTTGGTACCAACTTCCAAACTTTACATCTCTTGAATTGGTTGAGCTCCTCTTGCATAGCAAGGATCTAGGAGGGATCGGTGTTTGCTTCTTCAAACTTCTTCGGCTCAATCTGTGAAAGAAAACTTAAATGTAAAACTTCGTTAGTTGTACCTCTTCTCGTTAGAACTTTGCTTGAAGGATCTCCGATAATCTGATCGGCTGGATGATCTCTTAAATGTCTGATCATTCCAGCATTTAGATGACCATGAGGTTCCTGTACTTCAGGTACATCTTCATCTTCCTGAGGGTCATCTTCCTCACATGCAGAAGGGACATTTACTTCAATTGATTTTGGAACGTCTTCCTTTACAACTTCTTCTAAGTGTAGTTCTTTGAATCTTGCATCTGCATCTTCAACAAAGATACTAGAGGAGCTGCTTTGAAGCATACTCGTCTCATCAAATATAACATTATAAGTTTCTTCTACAACCAGGGTTTTCTTGTTGAAAATCCTATATGCCTTGCTATGGCTACTATAACCGAAAAAAATACCTTCAAAACACTTTTCACTAAATTTAGTTTTGTAATATTTCCCGTTATTAAGTACGAAGCATTTACTGCCAAAGATTCTAAAATAAGACAGAGTTGGTTTCTTGCCTTTCAGAAGTTCATAGGGAGTCTTATGATGATTTTTGTTGATTAGTGCTCTGTTTTGCACGTGGCAAGCAGTGTTGATACCTTCAGCCCAGAAGTACTCCGGTAGTGAAGAATCACTCAACATTGTCCTGCAAGCCTCTATGAGTGTTCTATTCTTTCTCTCGGCAACCCCATTTTGCTGTGGAGTATGGGGAGAGGAAAACTCATGAAAGATACCCTGACTTTCACAAAATTCTGTCATGGCCCCAGACTTGAATTCTGTACCATGGTCACTTCTGATTTTGACCATAGAACATTCTAATTCATTCTGAATTTGCCTAACGAATGAGGTGAAAGAATCATAGGTGTCTGACTTGTGTTTCAGAATGAATACCCAAGCAAAACGTGAGTAATCATCGACAATGACCAACGTATAAGACTTACCCCCTAAACTCTGAATTGGCATGGGACCAAATAAGTCCATATGAAGTAGATATAAGCATCTGGTAGAATCTTTGCCAATAATGCTCTTAAAGCTAGCCCTCGGCTGCTTGCTCATTTGGCATGCGTGACAAGGTCTCTCTTTAATGCACTTAACATCAGGAGCATCACGAACTAAGTTGTGAGAAAATAACATATTTATAGTTTTGAAATTAATATGTGCTAGTCTCTTGTGCCATTGGTCACAGAGAGATGCACTATCTTTTGCCAAAAAACACACTGGTGTAGAAGTATCTAAACATAGAAAATTTAAGCAAAAAATATTTCTACTCCGAGTGCCTGTTAAAATAATTTCTGATGTATCAGTTGATTTTATCAAGCACTTGTCCTTGTAGAACTCAACCATACAGCCTTTGTCACATAGTTGACTTATGCTAATGAGATTGTGTTGTAATCCTTTAACATAAGCTACATCTGTGAAAGAGACTGTACCGTTGGTAATCATACCGTAGCCTTTCGTGATTCCCCGATCAGATCCGCCAAAAATAACTTTTGGACCATCTTTCACTGGGGTATACTCTTGTAATAGACTTCTTGTTCCGGTCATGTGCCGAGAACATCCACTGTCCAAGTACCATATTGGATTTGAGTTGGCCTTTGGACATACCTGCAATCAATAATCAATTGCCCTTAGGAACCCAAACCGATTTGGGTCCTTGGCTTCTTGTTAGATGACCACCACTTGGAATGTTAACATTGCGAGGGGTCATTCTTGCATTGTTAATCCGTGGAGTCAGGACATTTCTTGGATTAAACCAACAATCTATGGAAAAGTGACCAACTTTGCCACAACACCAACAATCGAACCAGTTGTACCTTCTCTTTGTCTCCTGTTTTACCTTTTGAACGTGAGGTGCAACAGGAGTGACTTTCTTAGTAGGGGCTTTCTTAGAAGTGGGGGCCTCATGGTGACAGCACACACATGGCTCCAACTTCTTCTCAACAGATTTGGGTGCAATCATTTTTGGTGCCTTCTTATGAGCTAATCCGTGAACAAACGGACCATGATCTTTGAGAATTATTTCTTCATGAGGAGCTTTGAATGGAGAGACGTCAAAGTTTCGGGGAAAGCTCCATCCTTGATATCTATTACTAGGTTCAACATGTGTTGGTCTAGCAAAATGACCGTAGGATGAATCAAAGTCAAACGGGTTTGAAGGAAAAATGACCTTCCTGAATGAAGGTTGACTTTGATTAGCTGCTCCCTTCCCTTTCACGGCTCTTTTCTCAGCAGCCTTACTACTTTCGGCCTTATGACCAATTCCACTACCCTTCGCAGGAGCAGAAAACCTATCAATGAGTGGAAGAATAGTCTTAGGCTTCGAGAAGCTTTCTACAAGCTTTCTTTCCGCCTTCAACTTATCTTCTAGTTCATTTATAGTTTTCTCCTTTAGATTTAACAACTCAGTGGAGCTTTTCAGTTCGTCTTTCAAGAGTTGGATCTCATCTTTGAGAGGAGTTAATTGTTCAATTTCCTCCCTCAAAGCTAATTCCACTGTCTTGAGAGATTCAATTTCTTTTGACTTGGATTTGACGACCATGCGGCACTTGTCAAATCCCTTCACAAGGGCTTTATACTGAGTTATTAAATCAGAGTCCTCCTCTGACGAGTAGCCTTCATTTTCTATGGATGCAGTCTCATCTTCAGAAGCAGACAGAGGGGTATGAGAGTTTACCTTCCCCTTACAGGAGGAGTCACCTATTTCTTCGTCTAGATGAGCCATTAGCCCGAAGTAGGCTTCTTCATCCGAGCTTGATGCATCAGAGTCAATGTCGCTCAGAGTTTTGGCTTTTTTGGCGAGGAGGCTCTTTTCTTTCTTCTTTCCTTTAAAAGATCTCTTTTCTTCCTTCTTTGCTCCTTCTTTCTTTTTGTATGGACACTCGGCTATGACGTGTCCTGGCTTATTGCAGCAATAACAAATAATGTCAGTAGAATCATATTTGTTCGGTTTAGATTTATACCTGTCATTATTGTAGTCCTTCTTGTGATGATCACCATCACGTCTTGATCTTCTGTGATCAAAAGCAGTGGATTGGCCTCTCTTCTGCTTTCTTTTATTCAGAAGTCTTTTGAATTGCTTGGAGAGCAAGGAAAATTCTCCATCAGACATCTCTGAACCAGAGGGGCTGGCATGAGATTCATCCTCATCAGAAGATGATCTCCTGACAGGTGGGAGAGTCTTGCTCTTTCTTGAGCTTTCAGCTTTTAGAGCGGAGGACTTCTCCCTTCCAGAGGCCCTGATCCCCTCTTCTTCAGCTTTGCGGGAATTCAACTTCAACTCATGGGACAAGAGCTTACCAAACAGCATTTGTGGCTCTGTGGTTCCTAGCTTTCCGAATTCTCTGATGGCTATAACCTTGGTGTCCCATTCTTTCGTCAGGGATCTCAGGAATTTGTCATTTAGTTCGCCAGTTGTGAATTCTCGATCATAGTTCCTAAGACCATTTACGATCTTGAAGAACTTCTCGTAGGTGTCAGAAATGGAGTCTCTTGGATCTTGCTTGAATGCTTCGTATTCTTGGTTCAGCAACGATCTTCGGTCATCCCTCACTTCTTCAGTCCCTTCCATCAGAACGACTAGAGAGTCCCACATTTCTTTAGCAAACTTGCAGTGAAGCAGATTTTGTAACATGGAATCATCAACTGCACCTGCTATGATGTTCTTTGCCTTCTTATCTAGGGCCACAAGAGCGATCTCATCTTTGGTTAGTTCCAACATCTTCTTGGGAATCATGATGGCGGAGTTTATAGAAGATGGTTTCATTGGAACATGAGGACCCTCTTCCACAATCTGAAAGATTCTTGGGTCAGCGGCTTCCATGTAGAATCTTACTCTTTCTTTCCACATTGGAAAGTTTTCTTTGGTGCAGACTGACAACTTGACGGAATCCTTTGATCTTTCCATTCCAGACATACTTGCTTCAGCAACTAGATGAGGAGTCTTGTTCAAGGTGTTAGCCTTATAGCGAACAACCTGGCTTTGATACCAATTGAAAGTATCTAGTTGCGGCTTAAATCACCTAGAGGGGGGTGAATAGGTGGATTCTATGCCTACTTGCGGAATTAAAATATAACACAGAAAAGTACACAACAAAGCACATCACAGACACAAGAATTTTATAGAGGTTCCCCGATGTGGGTAGTCCTCTTTCCCGCCTCGCCTATCTAGCACTTCGAGGCTAGACTCGGCTACTTCACCAATCTCAGATTATGAATAATCTTACACCTCGGAGTCAAAACTCCTACAACTCCGAGTATACCACTCCTACAACTCGGAGTAAAACAACTCCTACACCTCGGAGTAAACCACTCCTACAAATAACTCGGAGTAAAAACTCCTACTGAAATCAAATAGAGAAAGAAATAAAATACTTCTTCTAAACCTCAACAGAGATTAACTTCAGATCTTGGGAAAACTGAGTCTTCTTCTTCCTTGAGAGAGAAAGCTTGGATCTTGAAAGATCTGGAAGAAAAATAAACTTGGCTGACCTGATCTGAATAAGCCCTTTGATCCACTCGAGAGAATCGTCAATATGAAGTGCTGCACAAGGATCAAAGACCTTCTTATCTGAGAAAACTCTAACAACAAAAAAGAATAACTCTTGAGCAGCAGGTGTTAGGTCTCAGAAAACTAGTTCAGCAAAGGAAGATGAGAACAGCTTTTCGATTCTGAACAAAAACGTGTGAAGAGAGTGATTTGCCCTAAAAATAGAGGATTATTTATAGGGAGGACTTCAACGGCTCGTTCGACAAAGAAGGGAGAAACGACACGTGTACTATACATGGCGGCCAACCCTAAATTTTCGAAAACGAAACAAAGATTTGAAATCTGTCTGTCCGTCATTCGTCGAGACTTCACGTGAACATCCGACGAATTGACTTGGCCAAGAAGAAGACAGTTCAAAGGTTTGAAAACCATCTCTGTTTTCATTCGCCGGGATTCGTCGGGAGTTCTCGAGAACTTTCGACGATTGGACTTAGCCGCACAAAATCCTTCACAAGGCTGCCATTTTGACTTCTGTCAGCATTCGTCGATATTCTTCGGGAGTTCACGTGAATATCCGACAAATGGACTTGGCCACAGAAAATTCCTTCTTCAGACAGGAAAACTGGCTTCTGTCTGGATTCGCCGACATTCGTCGGAAGTTCACGAGAACAGCCGACGAATGGACTTGGCAGCAGAATTTTCTTCTTCAAAATGGAAGATTTGCTACTGTCAGGATTCGTCGGGAGTCACCGGGACTTCACGTGACAACTCGACGAATTGACTTAGCAAAAAATTCCTTTTTCTTCTGAAGACCTGCTCCACTCCTCAACCTTGAAAGCCTTCAATTGTGAGAAAATGAAGTGCACCCCTGATGAGTCCTGATCATATACACCTTTTTGGACTCATCCGGGCCGTTATTCAGTCATTTCACCGCACTTTAGCCGTGTTATAGCTTATATTTGATATTCCATGCTAGGTGCACTTCTGGGCCCATTTTCGTGTGATTTCATGTTTATTGTCCTTAGTAGTTTCCATGCACTGTTAGGTGCCACTTTCAGTGGCTAGATTCGTGGTTGTGCTGGCATTGGAGTTGTGTAGGTGTTCCCGGTGCAATTCTACACAGGAACACTGCGCACGATCACCGGTTCTATTGCGCACGACCACTGGTCGTGCGCCACTGATCGTGTGCACTTAACCCTTTTTTCATGAGTTCTGTTTGGTGTAGTGCGCACGACCATCAACGCCAGTGCGCACGACCACCGGTCATGCGCCACTGTTCGTGCGCACTTAACATTAAATTTCTGAGTTCTGTTTCGTCTAATGCGCACGACCACCAACGATAGTGCGCACGACCATCGGTCGTGCGCCACTGGTCGTGCGAACATTATATTTTATAAATTGCTTTTCTTGCAGGTTCTGCCCAGGTAGTGCGCACGATCGCAGAATTCCAGTGCGCACGACCAATGGTCGTGCGCCAATGATCGTGCGCAGTATTTATTCCAGCGCCTATTTAAACGCCTGTTCCGATTTTAGGGAGGATCCAATTCCGAGAGCGGGATTCCTGTTCCGTACGCCGCCGACCACCACCTTGGGACGCCTCCACTTCATCTCCTACGCAAGGGGAAGCCTCCTCCATCCATTCCAAGACTTCCTCCGTTGTCCGTGAGTGTTCTCCACCATCCGCAAGCCTCCAAGCATCCATTCTCTCATTCCGCCCGGTGAGAAGAAGAAGAAACCTGAAGTCGAAGACGACGGAGCTACGTAGGGAGATCGTGACAGCTCTCTACGCCGGAAGCATAGTCCGCCCGAGTCCGGAGGTAGCCCGACAACCTACCATTCCGGCCGTGAACGGCCGCTAGTCTTCACCATCGGTTATTTCTTTCCTCTTTCCTTCATTGTACTCGTTGAGCCGTGTAAACTTGAATATTGCAATGTTGTTTATTGAAATGAATGTTTCCTTGTTGTTCTTCATGGTTTGCTTGTGATTCACTCTGTTTTCCACTCACTCACTCACGCCCGCACGCAAGGTGTTTGTTCCGCGTTAGCAAGAGCTAACGGCGGTTGTGAAGAGGTGTTTGCGACCCTCACCTTCTCGCACTTGAGTACATTCCACCCGCCTAACGAAGCACGGCATCGCGGCCGTTGCATCCACCTCGCCTCGCGAAGCGGTGTTTTCGACCCGCATCTCTTTTGTTGTTGATAAGATTAGGAAAACCAACCAAAAACCCCCCCTGTTTGTGTTTGTTAAACGCTTGTGTAGCAATAGTCACTGCGTGAATCGTTCTCCCAACCTGCATTCCTCAAGAGACCGACATCCGGGGATTCCATTCTCCACAATTATTACTTGACAGCGACCGGTGCACTTGCCGACACGCATCAAGTTTTTGGCGCCGTTGCCGGGGAGTGCAGACGTGATGAATTCGTCTGCGTGAAGATTTGTTGCACGAGGATTTTCTTTTTCTTTTCTTTCTCCTCTTTTGTTCACCTCTGGTATTTCCGTCTCTTTTCGATACGCACTTCTGATTACTTTCGTCTTTTTCATCATGCGCTAATCGTTTTGGTTACAAGTATTCGCAGTATGACCTCCATTCAGGAATGCATCTATCAGGGAAGCTTAAATGATTTAAGGGATCAAGCAGAAAGTAACAATCATGACTTTGGGATCTCCTCCGACGTCATTGAGTACATGACTGGGAACTGCAAGTTCAGCGGGGATGAGCATGAAGACGCGGTGCAACACATGCAGGACTTTTTAGAAATCTATTACACATGTGTATTCAATGGAGCTGAAAACGACCTGCAAAAGATTTTGGCATTTTCATTCTCCTTGCATAAAAAAGCCAAAAGCTGGTATTGGGATATCCGGAAAAGAGAGGTGATCACATGGAAACAACTCGAAGGGAGATTTTTGCAAGAGTTTCAACATCGTACCCAAGCCTTGGACAAGTACAGGGAACTCGTAACCTTTGGACAGGGGAAGGAGGAGACGTTAGTTGATGCTTGGGAGCGTTTCCAATCCCTACATAGGGGATGCTACCGTGAAGATCTTTCAGAAGCTTTCTTAATTCAGATTTTTTATTTTGGAGTGCTGGATAAATTCTGTCTGCTATTTGACATGACAGCTGGAGGGGCCCTGTTTAATAAATCAGGGAAGGACGCGTGGGAAGTGGTCGTGAATATTGTTCACACCAGTCAGCACTGGAGTCATGTTATTCGCTCCCCAAGCACTGCTGCAGTTAATGCCGTGACATTCAAAGGAGCAGCGGATCTTATGCCGCCAGAGCAACCAGAACAATTAGCAACTTTGGTGGTCGGGGTATTGAACAAAATGAATGCCCAATCAGCCGCAATCCAACAGCTTCGCTCTACTATAGGGACGCTGTCCGATGTCATTTCTGGGCTTGCAAGTCTGCCTCCTGAGTCAGTGAACACCATGAGATTGAGAAGCGGGAGAAGTGTAGACAATCCTCCTCGACAGGAACCACTTGCGTGTTCCACTGACAAGCATAATGAAGACACTTCCGAGAAGCTAACTCAGATTCATATTGAGCCGCATCCCGTGAGCGAGCCACAAACCTCGAAAAGTGCTGTTCACCCCCCATTCCCCCACAGGCTTCGAAACGAGAAATCCGAGAAGCAATTCCGCAGATTCTTGGAAATAATGAAAGGAGTGCAAGTGAGCATACCACTGATTGAAGCTATCTCTCAAATGCCGGGCTACTCCAAGTTTTTGAAAGATTTGATCTCGAAGCGGAAGCAGTTGGAGGGTCTCAAAACTATCGACCTCACCGAGGAGTGCTCCGCCATCATTTCCAATATGCCCACAAAGTGCAAGGATCCGGGCAGCTTTACGATTCCTTGCAGGATCGGCCATCACCGTTTCAGCCAGGCACTCTGTGATTTGGTGGCATCAATCAATTTGATGCCGCTCTCTATCTTTCGTGAACTTGGTGCTGGGATCTTGAAGCCAACGCAGGTAATGCTGCAGCTTGCTGATCGGTCGATCAAGAAGCCGTCAGGAATCGTCGAGGACCTCACAATAGTTGTAAATGGTCTCGCTTTTCCAGCTGATTTTATCATTCTCGACATGAAGGTCGATACAAAAGTACCCATTATCTTGGGGCGGCCCCTTCTCGCCACTGCTCGTGCTATTATTAATGTGGAGCAGGGAGAGCTCACACTAAGACTGGGGGAGGATGCTATATCTTTCAACGTCCACAGCCCGTCGCAACTCTTTGAAATTACGGAGTGCGAACCAGCAGAGGCGCTTGAAGAAGTCGATGGTCAGAACGAGGTGGAGTTGGATGACAGCGAGGTGTGTTGGCAGCCCGAAGACAAGGAAGAAGGGGGTGTACACTCAAACCAGCCCGATGTGTCACATTCAATCGGAGAGCCCTCCAACGATTCTGCCAATCCAAATCCTTGTCCGGCACTCAAACAACTCCCGGATTCTCTAAAGTACGTTTTCCTCGGAGAAAATAACACGCATCCGGTGATTATTTCCGCTGCCCTGTCCGCCGCCAACGAAACTGCATTAGTGGGCGTGCTGAGAAGGTACCACATGGTATTCAGACGTTCTCTTGCTGACATTAAGGGAATCAGCCCCACGGTCTGCATGCATAAGATCCTTGATAGTACATTATTTATTGTTATTTTTATATAATATTTTAGTAGTAATTAATTAGTTTTTATATAATTTTAGTTTAATATATGTCTAATTCACTTTGTTTTGTGTTTTCAGGTAATCTGGGGCTGTTAATAGCAATTTCAAGCTCATAAGAGTAATTAGGAGAATTTTTGGAGAATTTCAGCCGAAATCGCAAAGTACACGCCCTTGGTAACGGGCGTGACCAAGGGCGTGACTTTATGTCACGGCCGTGAACCAGCCCCGTGTATTCCAGTTGAAGATGTTAGCCGCCACGTCAGATTAAAATTACACGCCCTCTGACACGGGCGTGACAGAGGGCGTGACCTCAATGTCACGGGCGTGACTTTCCCGAAATGCATTCATTTCAGCCAGCAATCAATTCCCGCCGTTTCTAGCTTACACGCCCTCGGTCACGGGCGTGACCGAGGCCGTGACTCTTCTGCAACCGCCAGATTAACTCCAGATCGCAGCGTTTCCCGCCGTTTCCAGACCCGTTCAAGACACGCCCTTGGTCACGGGCGTGACCGAGGCCGTGACCCGCCATGCAATTGATTTTTGGCGGTTTCTCTTCCCCAACGTTCCCGGGCTTTCAATACGCAGTTACACAGCTTACACGCCCTTGGTCACGGGCGTGACCAAGGGCGTGACTCACCAATTTTCTGCCTATAAAAGCCAGCTGCTGCCAAAGTGATGGGTATCCAGTCCATGCTTCGATTGGATCATTTCTAGTATAGTTTTCCTGCATTTTTAGTGTAACTTTATTTTATGTCTTGTCCTTTTATTTCCTATTTTAGATTTACTTTCCCAGCAATTGTAATTCTTCTTTCTTAGTTATAAAATGTTCTTTTTCTTTAATCATGAGTAGCTAATTTTGTAGCATTTGATCGGATGAATTCCTAAGCTTTTATATTTCATAATCTTTTATTCATTGTTTGGATTTTGAAAACTAAGATTTACCGTTGATTTGCAATTTTTGGTTTCATATTTCTAGGGTATGATAATCAAGTTTGATCCATATTTTAGTGTATCGAGAGATCCTTAAATACGGTAGATCGCTCATCGGTAGAAAGAATTGTTCGCACTCCTCGAGAGAGGGTGTCGCAAATCTTCCGGATTGGAGTCAAATCCAATAGTGGGGCTCACATCATAAAGCAAGCTTAGGGGTTTCGACTGGCCGAGGGGTCTTAATCGATCAACCTAAGGTTAGGTGGTAGTTCTCTCGAGAGAGGTTCTATCATATTTTGGGAACCTCCACGGTCAAGTTTGTCTAAATTGATTTCTTCCGAATTCTAGATTTATGAAATATTTTACTTAAGAAGGATTCCCGATCAAATGTTTTTCTTCTTTTAATTATTTACAAAACTCTATTTTACTTTCGATAAAATAATATTAATTTGCGTGAGTAGAAGTAATCAACAGACCCGTGGAATACGACACTTGATATTTATTTGTTTTAAATATCCTATGCTATGACCGATAGGTGCTCTTGCCTATAGTTCGTAGAATTTGGAGAATATTATTTACATCCTAAATTTTACCTATCAAGTTTTTGGCGCCGTTGCCGGGGAAGTATTTTTGTTGATATTTTGAAAGCGTAGATTTTATTACTTTTATCATTCTCTTTCTCCACCCCCATTTCTATTTTTGCTTTATTTTTAAATTTCATTCTATTAAGTGACGGTTGTAAATTTTTCTTTCTTCAAACATGATGTTATCGCAATTGGCCGCAAAAGTTGCCGAGCTTCAAAATAAAGTCATTCTTTTGGAAGCCGCACGAATGCGCCAAATTTTTTGTCCTTTTTGTGGGGGTCATCATTCTTGTGAGGAATGCTATTTTTCATTTCAACATTTTTCTAATGACAATCAAATTAATTTTTCTAATGAAAATTATAATTTTTATAATGAAAATAATAATTTTTATGATGAAAATAATTTTTCTTTAAATAATGATTTGAATGAATTTCCTTCTTACTCTGATGTTGATTATTCATGGTGGCAAGGTCACCCGGATAGTTTTCAGTGCGAAAATGGAAATTCCTTCAATTATGATTTGCATTCCTCGCCTTTTCCACAAATTTGTTCTTCTTCTGATCTTGAAATTTTTTCGAATGTTATTTCTCCCACTTTAAATGTTTATTCTCAAGATCAAGAAGAACAATTGTACCAAGAATTTCGCAAAGTCATGGAGACACCGGACGAATTAGAAAATGAAAATTTTTCTTCTTCTCCTTCGCCCGCCCTTTCTTCTCATTCTCATGAAATTATAATTCATGAAGAAATTGTGTCTCATGAATTTTCTCCCCCTTTGTATTGATTTTTCTGATAATTCTTTTATTTTTGAAAATAAACAACCGACGCTTAATCATGTATTTTCGCAAGAAACTCCTCCTTGTGAAAAATTTTCTGACTCTCTTAATCTTGATTCTTTTTATACTAATAATTTTCTTGTAGATGATGAGCCGTTGCAACCAAACGTTTTCACCGATCC
Organism: Dactylorhiza incarnata; assembly: GCA_033032865.1. NCBI lineage: Eukaryota > Viridiplantae > Streptophyta > Magnoliopsida > Asparagales > Orchidaceae > Dactylorhiza > Dactylorhiza incarnata. Next base: position 1,447,444 of record JAWHQI010000078.1, read on the forward strand.
ATTTGCCGCTCATCTCCAGCAATCCAAATTACCTAAGGTATGTATAGGTAATTTGGATTCACAATTTCAAGCTAACGGACAACCAAAGAATCATGACTATAGCGGAGGAGTAGTCGGGCAGCGGATTTCAGCATGCTCACCTGAGCATGAATTAAGGGAGTTGCCTGTGTACCTTTCTTTTTATTTTCCTTTTTCCTAACAATAACCGTCTAGCTTAAAGACGGGAAAAAGAAAGCGCTCTTGGGAGGCACCCCTTGCTTATCTTTATTTTTCTTGCACTTTACTTTTTCCGCATTTTATTTTCTTTTCCCTCCTACTTGGCTTATAAACATTGGGGACAATGTTTATTTTTAAGTATGGGGGTGTATTCTCCTATATTCAGTTTTTATTAAAAATAAAAAAAAATTAGAAAATCTTTTTCAAAACTCATAAAAAATTGATTTTTTTTATTCTTTATTTTCAATTTTGTTATAAAAATTTACAAAATTCAAAAAAAATGTTTTCATTTAAAAAACTATTTTAATTTCCAATAAAATAAATTTCTCCAAACTTCATTTATGCAAAATTGATTTTAATTATGAGTTTTCTTTATAGGCTTTTTAAAGAGTTTTCTTTTTATGTAGTTTTAATCTTATATTTCTCTTCAAAATATGTTAGATTTAATTTTTAGATGAATTTGATTTAATGAGTTTTTCATTATCTTGATTTGTTTAGAATATTTCTTAGTTTTACTTTCTCTCTTTAAAATATCATAATTCAATTTTGTAGTAATTGTGTTAAATATCTTTAGATTTTACTTATATTAACTTGAACTCATAGTTTCTTATTGATTGCTCAATTTGTTTTCTATGCTCTTAAAATGTATCTTTGGAATTTTTGTAGCCTTTAAACCCTATCCCTTCCCCTACCTTCTTATTTGACCCTTTATTTGGCATAAAAAAAGGTTTGAAAAGATCATATGTCATGGAATGAGAGGATAAAATTCATCATTCCTAAACATATGCACCCAAATTTTTAAAAGATTATATGGTATGGAGATGAGAGGATAAAATTCATCACTCCTAAACATATACATTTGGGATATTAAAGAAGAAGGAATTTAAAAAAAGATGGAAATGAGAGGATAAAATTCATCATTTCCTATATTCAAAGTATCTTCTTCAATGCCAATTTTACCCCAATTAGCCAAGTTTATTTGCTTATCCAAGATATTTTTGAGAGAGCATAGTTAATTTTTTGTAGTTTTCTAAAAGTTTCTCATGATTGTAAAGTTTATATAATTTTAATCTTGGATTATTTTACTTAATTCAATGCAATTTTGTTTATGAAGATTTAGTTAGAGAATTTTGAAACTAATATTTATTCTACTCATTTCAATTTATGAATTATAAATTATTTCTAATAAATCTAAATTTTAATTTCTTAACTTAATTTGATATGAGTCTTATAAAATTTGGAATATATAATTGGAAGTAAATCTTTTTGGAATGTCCTATAAATTCTTCTCATGCTTATAAATTAGTTTTGCTCTGGAATAGCAAAAGCTTAAGTATGGGGGTATTTGATAGTACATTATTTATTGTTATTTTTATATAATATTTTAGTAGTAATTAATTAGTTTTTATATAATTTTAGTTTAATATATGTCTAATTCACTTTGTTTTGTGTTTTCAGGTAATCTGGGGCTGTTAATAGCAATTTCAAGCTCATAAGAGTAATCAGGAGAATTTTTGGAGAATTTCAGCCGAAATCGCAAAGTACACGCCCTTGGTAACGGGCGTGACCAAGGGCGTGACTTTATGTCACGGCCGTGAACCAGCCCCGTGTATTCCAGTTGAAGATGTTAGCCGCCACGTCAGATTAAAATTACACGCCCTCTGACACGGGCGTGACAGAGGGCGTGACCTCAATGTCACGGGCGTGACTTTCCCGAAATGCATTCATTTCAGCCAGCAATCAATTCCCGCCGTTTCTAGCTTACACGCCCTCGGTCACGGGCGTGACCGAGGCCGTGACTCTTCTGCAACCGCCAGATTAACTCCAGATCGCAGCGTTTCCCGCCGTTTCCAGACCCGTTCAAGACACGCCCTTGGTCACGGGCGTGACCGAGGCCGTGACCCGCCATGCAATTGATTTTTGGCGGTTTCTCTTCCCCAACGTTCCCGGGCTTTCAATACGCAGTTACACAGCTTACACGCCCTTGGTCACGGGCGTGACCAAGGGCGTGACTCACCAATTTTCTGCCTATAAAAGCCAGCTGCTGCCAAAGTGATGGGTATCCAGTCCATGCTTCGATTGGATCATTTCTAGTATAGTTTTCCTGCATTTTTAGTGTAACTTTATTTTATGTCTTGTCCTTTTATTTCCTATTTTAGATTTACTTTCCCAGCAATTGTAATTCTTCTTTCTTAGTTATAAAATGTTCTTTTTCTTTAATCATGAGTAGCTAATTTTGTAGCATTTGATCGGATGAATTCCTAAGCTTTTATATTTCATAATCTTTTATTCATTGTTTGGATTTTGAAAACTAAGATTTACCGTTGATTTGCAATTTTTGGTTTCATATTTCTAGGGTATGATAATCAAGTTTGATCCATATTTTAGTGTATCGAGAGATCCTTAAATACGGTAGATCGCTCATCGGTAGAAAGAATTGTTCGCACTCCTCGAGAGAGGGTGTCGCAAATCTTCCGGATTGGAGTCAAATACAATAGTGGGGCTCACATCATAAAGCAAGCTTAGGGGTTTCGACTGGCCGAGGGGTCTTAATCGATCAACCTAAGGTTAGGTGGTAGTTCTCTCGAGAGAGGTTCTATCATATTTTGGGAACCTCCACGGTCAAGTTTGTCTAAATTGATTTCTTCCGAATTCTAGATTTATGAAATATTTTACTTAAGAAGGATTCCCGATCAAATGTTTTTCTTCTTTTAATTATTTACAAAACTCTATTTTACTTTCGATAAAATAATATTAATTTGCGTGAGTAGAAGTAATCAACAGACCCGTGGAATACGACACTTGATATTTATTTGTTTTAAATATCCTATGCTATGACCGATAGGTGCTCTTGCCTATAGTTCGTAGAATTTGGAGAATATTATTTACATCCTAAATTTTACCTATCAATCCTCCTTGAAGATCAGTACAAACCGTCAGCACAGCCCCAAAGGCGGCTGAACCCGAAAATGCAAGAGGTAGTGAAGGCTGAGGTGGTAAAGCTTTTAGACGCGGGCATCATTTACCCAATCATCGATAGCAAATGGGTCAGTCCAGTCCAGGTGGTACCAAAGAAGGGAGGGATTACGGTCGTTTCCAATGAAAAGAACGAGCTGCTACCGACCCGAGTGATCACCGGGTGGAGAGTCTGCATCGACTACCGCAAGCTGAACGATGCGACGCGCAAGGACCATTTTCCGCTCCCCTTCATTGATCAGATGCTAGAAAAGTTAGAAGGGCAGGATTACTACTGTTTCTTGGATGGGTACTCAGGGTACAATCAGATTTTGATAGACCCATCTGATCAAGACAAGACGACATTCACGTGTCCCTCCGGTACCTTCGCGTTCAAAAGAATGCCATTCGGACTGTGTAATGCCCCCGCAACCTTTCAACGTTGTATGCTCGCCATTTTTGCTGACATGGTGGGGGACTTCCTTGAAGTTTTCATGGATGATTTCACTCTATTTGGCAGTAGCTTTGACATTTGCCTCGCAAATTTGGCCAAGACCTTGAAGCGGTGTGAAGAAACTAATCTTGTCTTGAACTGGGAGAAATGCCACTTTATGGTGCGCAAAGGAATTGTGTTGGGGCATAAAGTTTCCTGCAAGGGGCTCGAAGTGGATCAAGCGAAGGTTAGTGTTATCAGAAACCTCCCTCCACCCATGTCAGTTAAAGGCATCCGTAGTTTTCTTGGTCATGTGGGTTTCTATCGAAGGTTCATCAAGGACTTTTCCTCCATTTCCAAGCCTTTATCTCGCCTGCTTGTTAAGGACGTCCCCTTCCACTTCGACGAAGCATGCATGCAAGCCTTCAAAACTTTACGGGGACAACTCATCTCTGCCCCAATTTTGGTGGCACCCGACTGGACTTTACCTTTTATTATCATGTGCGACGCAAGTGATGTGGCCGTAGGTGCTGTACTCGGTCAAAAGAAAGACAAGACTTTTCACACTATTGCGTATGCCAGTCGAACTCTCAACAGTGCACAAGCAAACTATACCACCACGGAGAAAGAAATGCTAGCCGTGGTCTTCGCGTTCGAAAAATTTCATTCATATTTGGTACTTTCCGAAGTAACCGTATACACGGACCACGCCGCTCTCAGGTATCTTTTCAGTAAAAAAGAATCCAAATCGCGTCTGATTCGTTGGATTTTACTTTTGCAGGAATACAATTTGGAAATCAAAGACAAAAAAGGGGTTGAGAACGTGATTGCTGATCATCTCTCGCGTTTGGAGTATGACAATCCCAACAGCTTGGTGGAGGAAACGGAAGACTATTTCCCGGATGAAAAGTTATTTGCAATTACTACGTCCTCCCCAACAGCACCATGGTACGCATATATCGCTAATTACTTGGCTTGTAAAACCTTCTCCTCGAATCTGTCCCCTCAGCAAAGACGGAAGCTTGCCTCTGACTCAAAATACTATTTTTGGGAAGACCCACTCCTGTTCCACACGTGCAGCGACGACATTATCAGGCGTTGCATTCTGGAAGCCGAGTTTCAGTCTATATTGCAGCACTGCCATGACAGAGAAGCTGGCGGGCACTTCGGGGCCGTTCGAACTGCACGAAAAATCCTGCAATGTGGATTGTTTTGGCCGACCCTCTTCCGGGATGCCCATGCCTATGTCACCAAGTGCGACGAATGCCAAAGGACCGGAAATATTTCCCGGCGTGACGAGATGCCCCTCAATAACATGCTGGTCTGCGAACCCTTTGATGTCTGGGGGATAGACTTCATGGGTCCTTTCCCAATGTCTCATGGTAAGCATTACATCATCGTGGCGGTTGATTATGTCTCAAAATGGGTGGAAGCTGAGGCGGTTGCCACGAATGACGCCAACACAGTGCTACACTTTATCCACAAGAATATCTTCTCCAGGTTTGGGACACCGAGAACTATCATCAGCGACGGCGGTAGTCATTTTTTGCAATAAGCAGTTTGTGCAGCTCATGAAAAAGTTCGGGGTCCATCATAAGATTTCTTTGGCATACCACCCCCAAACATGCGGGCAAGTCGAAGTTTCCAACCGCGAGCTCAAGCGAATAATCGAGAAATCAATCCATTCAAATAGGAAGGAGTGGGCTAAAAAGGTCGACGACGCATTATGGGCTTACCGGACTGCGTTCAAAACACCTATCGGCATGACTCCGTTTCAATTAGTTTATGGCAAGGGATGCCACCTTCCTGTGGAGCTGGAGCATAAAGCATTATGGGCGACCAAACTGTTGAACATGGACATTGGAGCCGCGGCCGAGGTGCGTCGTTCCCAACTCAACGAGTTAGAGGAGCTCCGTCATTTTGCTTATGAAAACGCTCGCATCTACAAGGAGAAAACAAAGTAATGGCACGATCGGCACATCATTCCTAAGGAGTTCAAAATTGGGGACCAAGTGCTGCTTTACAACTCCCGTCTCCGCCTCTTCCCAGGGAAGCTAAAATCGAGGTGGAGTGGCCCTTTCTCCGTGACCGATGTCTCCCCCTTCGGTGCCATAGAAATATCTGGAGATAAGGGGGACAAATTTAAGGTTAATGGTCATCGGCTGAAGTTATACGATGGCGCCACTATAAACAAGGAGTGTCAGTTGTTGACATTGGGAGACGGACATCATACAAGCGCCGGCAGCTGACTTTCCCCTTCTTTTCTCTTATTTTTGTGAAACTGTTCTAGAACTCCTCTTTTAATTCCTGCACTTTATAAACAATGCTATTACAGGTATTTGGTCCAGCTTAAGGACGTTAAATGAAAGCGCTACTGGGAGACAACCCAGATTTCCTGATTTCGTATTTTTTCTTTATCTAACTTCTTTTAGTTCAGCTTTTGCATTTGCTTGTGTTGTTTTGAGTTTGTGCTTGCAGGTTTTGTGTTCGATGGTGCGGATGCTGCGGACTATTCTTGTTCGTAAACGCCAATTGTCTGGTATGCTCAATTCTGAGCATTGGGTAACACTTTCTCCCCTCTTTTTGCTTCCAATTGCTAGATATATTGTTTAGACTAAGTCTGGGGGAGCGGTTGTTGTTATCCACTGTGCACGAGTTGCACTGCATACTAGAAGGTTGCTTCTTTTTCACCTTTATCATTATCATCGTTTTCATGCTTCACACACCACTTCACCCACTTGAGTGCGCGCTTATCTTTTTGTTGTTGTTCCGTTTAGACTATTTTGGTTGGAATGTGAAATAGGTTGTTAACTTAGGAATTATTATTTGGAGTGCGATGTTGACTCATGTAGTGTTCTAGTCACTTCGCATGTTATGGTAGAATTTGAGTAGAACTAGATTTTCTTTATGCATCTAATTTATGTTTAGTATTTCTGCGTAAATTTAGATTTATTTTACTCAAGTGGTGAATTTGAATGAAATTGACGATAACCCGGTATTGTGTGTGTACGAGTGCTAGTCGTGTGTTGCTCGAGTCGGGAGGAAGGTCTACCTTTCTCGTGGGCTAAGAACTTGCCCCAAGCGACTCTCGAAGCATGGGCGAGAGCGACTCGTTGAGTCAAGCATGATGTAGGCCACCCTTTGGCTAGTTTGAGCTTTGTTACTCCATGTCCATTTCGTTCACCGTTGCAAGCCTATTTTGTGCCTACCATTCCTTTGTTCAGCTCCTCTTCATCCACCAAAGCCTGAAGCCTATCCTACACCCGCAACCAAATTGTTTTTAACTGCGCTCATAATTCTCAACTTGTGTGGTGTGTGGAATCATTGTGTTATGAAGGGAAAATAAAGTCTATCTGCTGATTTTGTACCAACCGGAGGATACATAAAAGAAGTAAAATATGTTAAAAGAAAAAAAAAGGAGCGTATTTTGAAATGAGATCCTTCCGAGCTAAACAGAAAATCTATTGGTATTTGTGAAGTAGGTCGTGTGCACACCTGGTTTTCATGATAAGTCTGGGGGTGTGTCACACGAGCATAGTTTGTTGGTCTTGTGGGGTGCAGCGTTCCGTTAGCTCACTTGGATTGCGTAGCCATCGTGTTTACCTTTGAATATCATACCGTGACCTAAGCCCCATTTTAATCCCAAAAGTCCTACTGATTTGATTTGAGAGTTTGCTAGCGCCGTGGAGAGAGTGTGACCGGGCGAGCGTATGGTTCACGACGTTGATGGATTTCAGCGGAGTTATTCCTAAGCCCCGATCTCTTGCAACACCCACCTCAGTGTCTCATCACTTTCATACCGGGCATGGTCGTTCAAATTCTTCATAATTCACCAACTGAGTACAACTAAATCTTTCCTTACGCTTTAATACTTCTGTAAATTAGTTAGCATAGTTAGAATCTTCTTCTACTAGAATCTCTACTCGCATGCGTATGTTACTTCGCACCGTACTCCATTGTGTAATTCTCTATGTTAATTATCGTTTTCACACTCCGCCGGATTCGTTTGCTCGGGACGCGCAAACAGTTAAGTCTGGGGGTGTGATGAGTCCTGATCATATACACCTTTTTGGACTCATCCGGGACGTTATTCAGTCATTTCACCGCACTTTAGCCGTGTTATAGCTTATATTTGATATTCCATGCTAGGTGCACTTCTGGGCCCATTTTCATGTGATTTCATGTTTATTGTCCTTAGTAGTTTCCATGCACTGTTAGGTGCCACTTTCAGTGGCTAGATTCGTGGTTGTGCTGGCATTGGAGTCGTGCAGGTGTTCCCGGTGCAATTCTGCACAGGAACACTGCGCACGATCACCGGTTCTATTGCGCACGACCACTGGTCGTGCGCCACTGATCGTGTGCACTTAACCCTTTTTTCATGAGTTCTGTTTGGTGTAGTGCGCACGACCATCAACGCCAGTGCGCACGACCACCGGTCGTGCGCCACTATTCGTGCGCACTTAACATTAAATTTCTGAGTTCTGTTTCGTCTAATGCGCACGACCACCAACGATAGTGCGCACGACCACCGGTCGTGCGCCACTGGTCGTGCGAACATTATATTTTATAAATTGCTTTTCTTGCAGGTTCTGCCCAGGTAGTGCGCATGATCGCAGAATTCCAGTGCGCACGACCAATGGTCGTGCGCCAATGATCGTGCGCAGTATTTATTCCAGCGCCTATTTAAACGCCTGTTCCGATTTTAGGGAGGATCCAATTCCGGGAGCGGGATTCCTGTTCCGTACGCCGCCGACCACCACCTTGGGACGCCTCCACTTCATCTCCTACGCAAGGGGAAGCCTCCTCCATCCATTCTAAGACTTCCTCCGTTGTCCGTGAGTGTTCTCCACCATCCGCAAGCCTCCAAGCATCCATTCTCTCATTCCGCCCGGTGAGAAGAAGAAGAAACCTGAAGTCGAAGACGACGGAGCTACGTAGGGAGATCGTGACAGCTCTCTACGCCGGAAGCATAGTCCGCCCGAGTCCGGAGGTAGCCCGACAACCTACCATTCCGGCCGTGAACGGCCGCTAGTCTTCACCATCGGTTATTTCTTTCCTCTTTCCTTCATTGTACTCGTTGAGCCGTGTAAACTTGAATATTGCAATGTTGTTTATTGAAATGAATGTTTCCTTGTTGTTCTTCATGGTTTGCTTGTGATTCACTCCGTTTTCCAGTCACTCACTCACGCCCGCACGCAAGGTGTTTGTTCCGCGTTAGCAAGAGCTAACGACGGTTGTGAAGAGGTGTTTGCGACCCTCACCTTCTCGCACTTGAGTACATTCCACCCGCCTAACGAAGCACGACATCGCGGCCGTTGCATCCACCTCGCCTCGCGAAGCGGTGTTTTCGACCCGCATCTCTTTTGTTGTTGATAAGATTAGGAAAACCAACCCAAAACCCCCCCTCTTTGTGTTTGTTAAACGCTTCTGTAGCAATAGTCACTGCGCGAATTGTTCACCCAACCTGCATTCCTCAAGAGACCGACATCCGGGGATTCCATTCTCCACAATTATTACTTGACAGCGACCGGTGCACTTGCCGACACGCATCAACCCCAAAAGAGAGATTACACATGAACCAACACTTTGTTCTACACAATGAGGGATTACATTGTCTAGAACTGTGTTTGGTGATCCATTGCAACCTGACTTTGGTGTGCACTTAGCATTATGACCTGTCACAATACATCTAAAGAGAAATCATCAAATACATACTCAATTCAATTTAGTTCATTAGGGGACACCTTCAAATCCAGGTGATTGTGGATACAATACCCAACAGCGTTCGATGAGATGAAGGTGGAGTCCAAGAGGGTGTTGGCCTCGGATGGCCCCCTATTCAGTTTTTTTGGAGAAAGGAAGGAGGTAGAGGGTGTAGTGGGGCTCCATGTGACCCTCGGAGGGCAGTCCCGGAACTGCCGCTTCGTGATAGTGGATGCCCCAAGCAGCTACAATGCCATCTTCAGACGGCCTCTCATCAACGCGTTCAGATGCGTCCCTTCCACCTTCCACCAGTGTCTCAAGATCAACGCGGGTGGAGTCCAGGTCCGGATCTGAGGAGACCCCAAGATGGCGAGACAGTGCTATGTGATGGCTGTCAACACCATCACCTGGATGGGAGAAGCGGAGGAGTTCGATAAAATGATGGAGGAGGCGTCAGGAGCCGGAGGAGAGAATAGAGTCGAGAAGAGGATGGAGGAAGAGGGAGTTCGTGCCCAGGAAGGGGTCGTTGAAGGACCCAGGGCGGAGAGAGGAGGAGAAGAGGAGAAAGAAGAGGGTACCCAGGAAGGAGGAGTGGAGGAGTTGATGATGGTAGGGGAGGAAGAGATGGAGGAAGGAGCCCAAGCGCTCGCTTGCGGCGGAGAGAAGGAAGGTGCTTGGGGAGAGCAATCCAGGATGGAGGCCATGGATGAGGTCGTGGAGCTCGAGGTCACCACTCGGCTTGGGGTGGTGGAGAAGGTCCGAGTCAGCGGGGAGCTCAATTCGGAGGAGCGGGCTGAGATCCTGGCCTGTGTACAAAAGAATGTGGATGTCTTCGCTTGGAGCGCCGCGGAGATGCCCGGGATCGATGCGGATGTGGCTTGCCACCGCCTCAACCTCGACCCCGGCTCCCTCCCCATCCGCCAAAAGAAGAGGGCCACGGCAGACAAGCTGGAGGGACCAATCCGCGAGGAGGTAAAAAAGCTCATCCAAGCAGGTTTTGTATCGGAGATCCAGTATCCAGGCTAGGTCTCCAATGTAGTCATGGTGAAGAGGGGAGGAGGTAAGTGGCGCATGTGTATCGACTTTTCACTTCTTAATAAATCATGCCCAAAAGATTGCTACCCCCTGCCTAGAATCGACGCGCTGGTTGACTCAGCCGTTGGTTTCTCTGTAATGTCTTTCTTAGATGCTTTTTCTTGTTATCACCAATTCTGCATGCATCCCTCGGACATCAAAGATGTCTCCTTCATCACGGGGCACGGATGCTACTGTTATAAGATTATGCCCTTTGGGCTCAAGAATGCAGGTGCCACTTACCAAAGGATGATGGATCAGGTCTTTCGCGAACAAAGGGCAAAAAACTTGGAGGTCTATGTCGATGATCTCAAGATAAAGAGTCGGGACCTTGGGTCTCACCTCCGAGACCTTGAAGAGACGTTCGGGACCCTACGGAAGTATAAGATGAAACTCAACCCCTTGAAGTGTGTCTTCGGGGCTAGCCGGGGGAAGTTCCTGGGCCACTTACTCACCCCGGCAGGAGTGGAACCTAAACCAGACAAGGTCAAGGCGATAATGGAGTTGGGGTCACCGAGAAGCCCGAAGGAGATCCAAAGCCTCACGGGGAAGTTGGCCGGACTCAGCAGGTTCCTCTCCAAGGCGGGAGAGAAATGTGCGCCCTTCTTTAAGGCGCTAAGGGGCAACAAAAAATTTGAATGGACCCCAGAGTGCGAGGAAGCTTTTCAGGCTTTGAAAGGGCAACTTGCCCAAACCCCCCTACTTCAAGGGACGAGACCGGGAGAAGACTTATCCCTATACCTGGGAGTAGGACTTGAAGCGGTAAGTTTAGTATTGATCCGTGAGGAAGGAAGAAAGCAATTCCCAATCTATTATGTCAGCCGAGTGCTGAAGAAGGCGGAGCTTCGGTACCCAATCTTGGAGAAGTTGGCTTTCGCATTGGTGGTGGCGGTTCGGAGGCTCCGGCCCTACTTTCAGGCACACTCCATCAGAGTAGTGACAGATCACCCGCTTCGCAAAATCATGGAAGGGGTGGAGCACTCGGGAAGATTGGCAAAATGGTCCGATATTACATTCGTAACCAGGACATCAATCAAGGCCCAAGCGGTGGCGGATTTCATGTCCGACTACACATCCGAAGTGGGGGAACATGAACCGCCTCCCCCAGTGGCGTGGAAGATGTTGGTGGATGGTGTGTTAGGAAAGCACTCCTATGGGGGGGGGGGGGGGGGGAATAATCCTGGTAAGCCCCCAGGGGACAAAGATCGAGCAAGCTTTAAACATACTCTTCCCGATTACCAACAACCAAGCGGAGTACGAGGCGGTGATAGCGGGCCTGCGGTTAGCTCGAGACTGGGAGTAATAGATGTGGAGGTCTCGACGGACTCCATGGTGGTAGCATGCCAAGTCAAGGGAGAGTTTGAGGCAAAGGACCCGACCCTCCTGCGGTACTTGGAGAAGGTCAAGGGAGTCATTGGGCAATTCCACACTTTTTCCATCAAACATGTGCCCAGGGAAGAGAGCACCCCCGCGGACCTCCTAGCCAAGTTCGGTCCCCGAGCAGGAGGGACAGTTTCGAAACTCTTCCGACCCACCATCGAGGAAGGAGAGTTGATGGAGGTGGATCAACGGGTCTCGTGGATGGATCCCTTCATCTCCTTCTTGACATCAGGGAAATTCCCTGAAGGAGACATAGACAGGCGACGCTTCAGGTATAAGTCGGCTTATTACTCTTTGCATGTAGGAGGGCTGTACAGGAAGACCCTCTCGGGACTCCTGGCCCGTTGCGTTTCAGAGGAGGAGGTTCCGAGAGTCCTAGGAGAAATTCACTCCGGGGAGTGTGGGAGTCACTCCGGGAGCCGAGCTCTGGAAGGAAGGGTGTTGAGACAAGGCTATTTCTGGCCCACCCTCAGCAAGGATGTGGCGGAATTCGCAAGGAGGTGCTCAAAGTGCCAACTCTATGCCCCGCTCCAACTCCTCCCGGCTCAGAGGCTCCGAACCATCACCGTCCCTGACCCTTTGCCATATGGGGGTTGGACCTAGTTGGTCCTTTCCCCCAAGCTAGCGGCCAAAGAAAGTTCTTGCTGGTCATGATCGATTATTTCTCCAAATGGGTAGAGGTGAAAGCGCTCGCCAAGGTAACATCTCAAGTTGTGAGGAATTTTGTATGGGGAGAAATAATCTGCAGGCACGGCCTCCCCTGGCTATAGTGACGGACAACGGGCCGCAATTTGCTAGTGAAGAATTCGTTAGCTTCTGCACCCAGCTCGACATTGACCTCAGGTTCGCATCAGTTCACCACCCAAGAAGCAACGGCCAGGTGGAAGCGGCAAATAAAGTAATCGTCAACCTACTAAAGAAGAAGGTGGAGAACCTTCGAGGAAACTGGGTAGAGCAACTACCATCCGTTCTCTGGGCCATGAGGACTACCCCAAACACCGCCACCGGGGAGACCCTGTTCAAACTTTCTCATGGGTCCGAAGCAGTCCTTCCCATTGAGTTCGAAGTAAAGACCCCAGGGTGATCGCCGTAGGTGAAGGGGATGAAGAGTGGTTAGTGGCCAACGATGAAGAACAAAGGCTATCCTTAGACCTGGTGGAGGAACTCCGGGACCAGGCCACCATCAGGCAGGAGGAAATCAAGCGGCGTATGGCCCGGTATTTTGACAAGCACATCCGAGTAAGACACTTTCAAAAAGGGGACCTGGTCTTGAAGAAGGTTGACGCGGCCGGGAGAGGGGCCGCGGTAGGTAAGCTCAACCCCAATTAGGAGGGTCCATACATTGTAAGCGAAGTGCTCAAGTCAGGGGGGTATCACCTCCGAGATGTGGAAGGGGTACCCCTCGGCCGAGCCAGAAGTGGAGACCATCTAAAGCGATTCTACCCTTGAAAATTTTATTACAATATTAGTTGAATGCTTCCTCACTTGATAGTTAAAGCTACTATGCGAAGGCAAGCAGGGTGACAAGTTTTTGTGCTGGAATGCCCCAGATCGATTCCGCTCCCGGGCTCTCACTAGACGGGGGGTTCAAGTTGATCTCTGGAGAGGCTGGCAAGGTGATAAGTTTGTGCTGGAATGCCCCAGATCGATTCCGCTCCCGGGCTCTCACTAGACGGGGGGTTCAGGTTGATCTCTGGAGAGGCTGGCAAGGTGATAAGTTTGTGCTGGAATGCCCCAGATCGATTCTGCTCCCGAGCTCTCACTAGACGGGGGGTTCAGGTTGATCTCTGGAGAGGCTGGCAAGGTGATAAGTTTGTGCCAGAATGCCCCAGATCGATTCCGCTCCCGGGCTCTCACTAGACGGGGGGTTCAGGTTGATCTCTGGATAGGTTGGCAAGGTGATAAGTTTGCGCTGGAATGCCCTAGATCGATTTCGCTCTCGGGCTCTCACTAGACGGGGGGTTCAGGTTGATCTATGGAGAGGCTGGCAAGGTGATAAGTTTGTGTTGGAATGCCCCAGATCGATTCTGCTCCCGGGCTCTCACTATACGGGGGGTTCAGGTTGATCTCTGGAGAGGCTGGCAAGGTGATAAGTTTGTGTTGGAATGCCCCAGATCGATTCCGCTCCCAGGCTCTCACTAGACGGGGGGTTCAGGTTGATCTCTAGAGAGGCTGGCAAGGTGATAAGTTTGTGCTGGAATGCCCAGATCGATTCTGCTCCTGGGCTCTCACTAGACGGGGGGTTCAGGTTGATCTCTGGAGAGGCTGGCAAGGTGATAAGTTTATGCTGGAATGCCCCAGATCGATTCTGCTCCTGGGCTCTCACTAGACGGGGGGTTCAGGTTGATCTCTGGAGAGGCTGGCAAGGTGACAAGTTTTTATGCTGGAATGCCCCAGATTGATTCCGCTCCCGGGAAATAAGATGAGTTCTCCATAGGGCAGGATGAAACACATCACGTTAGCGAGACCTCTGAGCTGACCCGATCCTTCTCGCTCAGCGGTCCGGCTCGCTCGACAAATTAGATTTCGCACGATAGTATGCGAGTGACAAAAATCAACCCTAGGCGCTCCAGGGTTCCTGGTGCTCGGCAGAAAGGTCGCCGTCACAGGAGAAGAGGCGAGCTCTGGCCGAGAGGGAAGGTACCCTGCGAAACCTAGAGAAAAGCGCATGCCTAAGAGGGTAATAATCCTAAGGCAAATGGAGAAAGGCACGAGCAGTCAAAGTGTCCTATGCCTATCTATTCGATAACGTGAGGGGCGAGAACAACCACAGCAAGAATAACCTCCGCGAAGATAAGCAAGAACGAGACATTCAACACACGAAGATAACAAAACAGGAAGGGGAAAGCACAATGAACGAAGTAGAATTTGCATTTACATTTCAAAGTTGGATTACAATCTATGGCGATCTCGCCGATCAAAAGTTACAAAAAAAGAGGGGGGGGGGGGGGGGGGGGGGGAATGGCGGTGGGCTTCAGGAGTCGCTCGCGGACCCCTCCTCGTCGTCGCTGCTCTTCACTGGCGGAAGCGGGAGGAAGAGCTCAGGGACGATGTCTTCCAGAGTCAGGTCGGCCGCGTCGGCGGTTAGGAGTCCGGCCGTCTTCAGCATCTGGAAGATGTAGCGAGCTAAATCCGTAGACTCCAAGCGAACTTCTTCATCTCGCGCTCGCCACTCTTCCTTTAGACGGCGAGGTGAGGGGGGAACGACGGCACGGGTGAGGTCGCAGTTTAGGGCCTTTAGCCCAGCCACCTCGCCCTCCAAATCCTTGATGCGAGCGTCGGCTCTCCCGGTGGCCTCGACATCCTGCAATTAAGTTCAATTAAAAAGGCGAAACAGCCAAAGGAAAGGAGGATGAGGAAGTCTAAGTAACTCACCACACTGCCCTCTGCGGCGAGCGGCTTCTCCTTCAGCTGCGTGTTCTCGGCAAGGAGCCCCTGATAGGCCCTCGCGAGCTCCACGTTCTGAAGCTCCAGCTGTAAGCAACGCCTCCCCATCATATGGGCGAGCTCGGCAGAACGCAACTGCGACCTCGCGCTCTCGAAAGCGAGGGTTCTCGCAGTCTCATCTTTATAAGACCCCGCGTCCTCACGACCATAAAGAGCGAACGCGAGGTTGAAGGCATGACCGCTGACGGTATCCTTCTCCACCCAGGAGGGAAGGATGGTGGAGATATCCACCCTGTTGGTCTCCGGTTTCCAGTTGACCAGGAGCTTGCCAGTCTCATCTCGACGCCTCTGGCCGAGGCCGAAGTTGTAGTGGTTGACAGGCATGGCCAGGAAGGAGGTTCTAGGAGCCTCCTGGCAAGGCTCGTCGTCCTCACCCCCTGCGGAGAGGCCGGTGAGGTCGAACTCATCGAAGGCGACCTCGCGGGGCTCCTTTCCCTTCGAGGAGGCGAGCGAGACCCCGCTCTTCCTGCTCTTCTTCTTTGGCGGAGATTTCGAGGGAGCGGCATGCTACCAGAAGCCCTCGGTCTCTTGCGAGAAGAGGGCTCACCCAGAGTGACGGCGCCTCGGCAAGCTTCCGCCCCCATGGTTGCGAGAGCCAGGGTAGCGCCGGTTTTCCGATTGCTCGCGTAGGGGGGATGGAGGGGAAGATCCCGCTCGCCTAAGAAATAAGCATTGAAATTTCAATAAGTACGGAATGGCAGGGAATAAAATTGTAGTTGCTAAGCGAGATCTTTACCTTCCCCGACGAGAACTGGAGGCAGTGAATCGAGGTTGCGGCAGAGATAAATGACCTCAAAGTTCTTCTTACAGAAGAACTGATAGAGGAGGGCGTCGTGGCCGCCGAGGGCGGTAGGCCGGTACGTGGTCTCGCGGTGTTGAACTGGCGAGAGGGGGATATTGCCGAAGTTCCCCTTGACGACGAGGAACTTCTGGGCCCAGAAGTGGGCCTTGTTGACGGTCTCGTCGACCTTAGGACCCGAGCCCACGAAGTAGGCCATCCCATCCTTGTAGGCGCAGAACGAGAACAGCTTTCGGAAGGCCGGGAGGCTGAACTCGATGCGCTCCTCGCGAAGGTAGCAGGCGAAGGGGTTGACCACTGCCATGGCATTGGGGGTAAGTTGGCCCGGAACAACGCCATAGTGCTTGAGCACCTGGCGAGCAGCGAGAACGGTATTAGTTCACATGATGAGCGAGACTTGAACTGTAGAGAATAAGAAGCGAGCGAGAGTGATTATTACCTGGCGAACTTCCGGCCACAGGGGAAGGCGCAGGCCGACCGCGAAATGGGCAGTGGGAATGGCCAGCTCGTCTACCAGCGAGGCATTGATCACGTCGTTCTCGCTAGGACGGCGTGCCTCGAATGGGGGGGGGGTGACATAGTCGGCGACCGCGCTGAAGTACTCCTTATCGGTCAGATTGCAGTGGAAGAAGCTATGCTCGGCGAAAGCTTTAGCGATCTTTCGCCGACCCTTCGACTCATTAGCGTCGCCACCCATTTTAGTAACCTGCAAGAAAAGAAGAAAAGCGAGAACGGGAAGGAGCGAGAGCTCTGAAGCAGAGGAGGAAGAAGGTCGAAAGTAAATGCGGTGGTTGACTAAGTTATGGCCGCCTATTTATAGCCAAAGCAAAATGGCGGGAAGAAGTCCAAGCGCCGGCGGGCGCGGGTAGCAGCAAAAACATCACATCATGGACGTGGGCGAGAGGGACCGACGGGGTTAGTACAAACAACATTTTCGCGGGATATATTTAGCGAAGACAGAAGGTCCTCGCGAGCGCAGTATAACATGAAAATAAAACAGATTTATTGACAGCGAGCGAGAAACAATAAAAAGCTAGTGATATTGTCAAAAGGAATAAAAGCCAACATGAGTGGCGAATATGCGAGTTCCGAGCCATGGCGAGATTGTCTAAAAAACAACGACACCCATTACAAATAATAAGAGTTCATAACAACACAGCAGTTAGCGAGAATCTTGGGGTAACCATTTCCACCTGCCCCCACCCCGCGACCCGGACCTCGGCGGTACCCTAGAGTTATAATAATCCTCGGCCAAACGGCCCTCCCTGTCCATGAGGTAGTCATAGTCTCAAATCCTAGCTATACGAATCTCCGGCGTCGTGGCATTCTCATCCTGGTCACGCTATCTCGCTTGCCGGAGCCTCGCGCACTCTTCCATCAGGACCGCGTGCCTGTCCTCGGCGGCTTCTCTGTCCCGTCTCGCCTGCATTTTGAGGTCCATCAGCATGCTGATGAGTCCCGATGATATACACATATATGGACTCATCTGGGCCGTTTATCTAGTCATTCCACTGCACTTTAGCCTTGTTTTAGCTTATATTTGTCATTCCTTGCTATGTGCACTTCTAGGCCCGTTTTGGTGTTATTTCTCGTTCAACTTCGTTTCTAGTTGTCATGCAGTGTTAAGTGCCACCTTCAGTGGCTAGACTGGTGTTGTATGCTAGAACAGGAGTCGTGCAGGTGTTCTCGGTACAATTCTGTACAGGAACACTGCGCACGATCACTGGTTCTATCGCGCACGGCCACTGGTCATGCGCCTTTGCTCGTGCGCACTTAACGCCCATTTCATGAGTTCTGTTTGGCTTATCGCACGACCACTGACGCTAGTGCGCACGACTGCTGGTCGTGTGCCGCTGGTCGTGCGAACATTGTATTTTATAAATTTCTTACCTTGCAGGCTCCGTCCAGGCAGGCGCACGATCACAGGATTCTAGTGCGCACGACCACTGGTCGTGCGCCAATGACCGTGCGCACTGTTTATTCCAGCGCCTATAAAATGACCTGCTCGCGAATTAGGTCGGGGATCCCGCATTTTTCCGCCGTTCCTGCTCCAGTTCCGTCCGTCTTCGCCCCTCCATTGCCGCCCACCATCAGGAGGTGCTCCGGGCTTGTTCTTCACGCCAATCTTGAGCCGGAGCTTCCTCTCGGCCTCCTCCTTCATCCTAGAGTTTTAAAGGAAGACCTAGCCGCCATTACCGTCAAGCAAGGGGAAGTTTGCAACCTCTACCGGATCATGAGACGAAGAAAATGGGTTCATTGGAGAGTCGTGACAGCTCTCTCTACCCCGGACGTAGTTGCGGACCGAGCTTGGACGCGGATTGACAACCCGGCGATTCCAACTGTGAATCTCCAACGAGCCTTCGGATTCGGTCAATTTCTTGCCTTGTTCTCCTCTTATTGATTGTTGTAATAGTTAGATCTTTTGTATTTTGATGAAGAACACTATAGACCTTGCTATTTAAAGTTATTTCATGTCTATGTGAAATACCCTTTTTGTTTATTTGTGTGCTTGAGGTGCGCCCCATTCCATCCTCCATCCCGCCGTCACGTCCGGTGCCGCACTAGCAATTGCTAGTGGCGTGCTTGTCAAAGAGGTGCTTGCGACCCTCATTCCGTTAGCCTACTCGCCCATCCGCCTACCGAAGCGTGGCATAGCGGCCCGCGTATTCCATCTCGCCTAACGAAGCAGCGCGCTCAAGGCCTGCATAGTTCGATCCGCTTGTCTACTCGTCCATCCGCCCTCACGAAGTAGCGCGTTCAAGGCCTACGTAGTCTTCCATTCCGCCGAGCGAAGCTTTGCATAGCGGCATTGCAAAGGAGTAGTTGTAATATTTTATTTTATTTTCCATAACCCAAAACCCCCGTTTCCGCAATCCATCCGACCCAAAGGACTTCGATCTCAAGTCCTTCCTCGAACGTTAACTCCACCTTACTGTGTTCCTTGAGAGATTCGATACTTGGGGATTTACTTCCTCATATTATTACTTGACAACGACCGGTAAACTGCCGTTCGGATCGCAGTCTCGCTACCTCCTATAGCGGTGTGCAGGATTTGCGCATCAAGTTTTTGGCGCCGTTGCCGGGGAACACAGACGTGTGAGTTTTCTGGAGAGGGAGAACCTGAGAGAGAAGCCCTTCCATTTGTAAATTGCATTTCTTTGTTTTATTTCTTTTTTATTCCATTTTCCTGTTTTAATTAGGTTGCTTTAGTAATTATTGTTAGGTGTAGTATTTTGCACAATAGCATTTTTATTTTGAATCATTTTATCTTCACACTATGTGGGCACATCTAAATATCCGTTGCCGTTGGTGTGGAGCTACCTCCCACTCTAGTGATGAATGCCCTACGGAGAATAGTAGGCATAATTCTTATAGCCCAGCATATGGAGCACCGACTTCGTCTGGTACTCCATATGGTGCGCGTAAGTCTTATGGCTACTCTACTGAGCCTTTACCGTCATACTTCTTTTCGGCTTCAGCCCCCGCTGTGCCAAAGAAGCCCGCAAGGCAGTGACAGTTTTGTCGGAGCACTGATCATGTCTTGAAGGACTGTGCCGAGTATCTTCGCCAATTGGACGAGGATGACGAGCCGGATATCCGGATCGTCCCAACTCCTAACTTTGGCGGCACACCTTCAACATCCGGTTATGTGTCTTTGTCACCTTCACATCTTGAAGGGTATGGCATGAATACGGTCACCGGATGTGCGGCTGATCTATGCACCGACATTGCTGAACCTATTCTCCATGTGCATCCACCACCTCTAGTGGATTCGATTCTTTGTGAGGAATCAGTGCTCGACTTTTATCCGAGCACTACTCCTCCCCCTGTTGTGCATACTATACTCGTCTCCGACGACATTGTTGATGATGTGTCGCAGGAGGAGGCTGGTGACTTTAGTGTTATGCCTGTTCCTATGGAGGAGGACAACCTTCCAGGTGAAGAGGAGTTTTCCTCAGCACCGAGGGAGGAAGTCCAAATCTCTAGTTTGGCCACTGTTGATCCCGCCGAATCTTGTAGCATTGATGACAATGCAAACATTATTTTACTTCCCCAACCTGATGGGAGTGAGACCGGGATCACTCCCCCGATTGATGTTTATTTATGTTCTTCGTCTTCTTTATTTCTTGATCCCCTTCCTTCACCCGAGCCTGTGCAGGTTGAATCTTCACAGGTACTTCAGGAGGACTTGGAGCTTTTTGCTCAAGTCAATGATGAGAGCATCCTCTCATGTGAGGAGGTTTATTCCCCCTCCGTAGAGGAAGCTCCACTCATTGCCTTCTCCTCCTGCGTAACTGCTGCGGACGATACCTTGCTGGGCAAGGATAGTTTTGGTGAGATGGGTGTGGACCAGGCCTCCTCCTCTTCTTACTTTCTTTTCCCTCTACCTGTGAGGAGCAGGTATTTATATTCGGGTAGAGGCGTGACTGCCTTATCTCCGTATCGGTACCAGCTACCGAAACGGATAATGGAGCAGTTACCTATTCATTTTCTTTTTCATAGGCCCATTAGCTAGAACCGTTTTAATTTAGAATAAGTCGTGCTGGGATGACAATAACCCCAGTAGTTATCTTTCTTCTCTGCATTTTTATTTCATCTAATCATGTTTAGTTAGCTGTAGTTTATTTTAGTTTGTCTTTTTCTTTTGTTTCTCTGCATTTTTATTTCTCTGCAGGTATCTTTTCTGGATGGCGGATGCCGCGGTTCATTTTAGCTACACGCCAATCTTCTGGTGTGCTCATTTCTGAGCACTGGGTACTCTCTTCCCCTAGCCCTATTTTGATTTTCCTGTCATATTTTGCGGATTGTTTAGTTTAAGTTTGGGGGAGAGTAGTTTTGTTTACCCGCTCACGTGCACTATTGCACTGCATACTAGAAGATTTCTTTTAAAATGTTTTGTTTATTTTCATTGCACACCACAGCACCCACTTGAGCGCGTACTCATCTGTTTGCTTGCTCTGTTGTGAATTTAATTCTTCTGCTTACGTGGGAAAGTCTAGGTGATGGTTTAGGACTATGTAGCAGAGTAAAATGTTGACTCCAGTAGTGCTCGGGTGCATAGAAATTTGTGTAGATTAGATTTCTCTTTATACTATGGTTTTATATTTTTCTCTATTAGTGTAAATGTGGTTTACTCTACTCAAATGGTGAATCCGGTGTGAATCAAACGGTAGCGTAGGGATGTGTGTAAACGATCGCTAGACTCGTGTTGCTTGAGTCGGGAGAAAGGAGAATCTTTCTCGGTGGCTAGAACTTGCCCCAAGCGATTCTTGAAGCATTGGCATAGGATAGTTCTAGTGCGTGAGAATGACGTAGGCCATTATTTTGGCCCGGTTGAACTTTTATTTCATGCCTATCGTCTACCCTTGCTAGCCCCTTTGTGCCTACCCTTTTCTTGATTCAGCTCCACATTTATCGCTCCAAAGCCTAAAAGCCTAGCCTAGTCGCACACCCAAATCTGAGCTTTAGTTGTAGTTTCATTTACATTTTGGGGGGTGTTGATTGTGGTGTCTATTATGTGAATCTGTGGATGTACTCATTTGAAAATTTTGCTGTAAGAAAAAAAAAGACAAGAAAAAGAAAGATAGAAAGAAAAATGAAAAAAAAGAGAAGAAAGAAAAATGAGTTTTATTGAAAAATCATGTAGAAATATTATGTATTGGGAGTAGGCGGTGCACACACCTATGTTGCAAAAGTCCAAGTCTGGGGGTGTGGTGCACTTACATTTGATTTTGGTGCACGGGTAGTTATTTTTAAAGCTCATTTGGGTTTTGTGTATAAGCCATTTTGTTTATCATTGTTTACCTCACCATAACCCAAGCCCCATCTCTAACCTAAAGTCCTACCGACTCACGCTATGAACCAATCTAGTGTCGTGGAGAGAATGTGACCGGGCAAGCCTATGGTCACCGACACTGATGGATTTCGGTGGAGTTTGTCCGGCATCCCAATCTTGAGCAATGCTCATCTCAGCGTTTAGTTTACTTTCTCCGTATGCATGACCGAACGATTCACCGTAGTTCACCATTTTGAGTAGTTGTAATATGCTTTTACTCTTTTAGAAATATATAAACTGTTTATATAATCAGAAATCTTCTCTACTATTCTTCTTATGCACGTGAGCATGCGACTTCGCATGGTACTCTGTATTGTAGTTTTAAGCCATCTACTTTTCTTTCCCCGTTCGCATAGAATTTGTTTGCTCGGGACGCACAAATAGGTAAGTCTGGGGGTGTGATGAGTCCCGATGATATACACATATATGGACTCATCTGGGCCGTTTATCTAGTCATTCCACTGCACTTTAGCCTTGTTTTAGCTTATATTTGTCATTCCTTGCTATGTGCACTTCTAGGCCCGTTTTGGTGTTATTTCTCGTTCAACTTCGTTTCTAGTTGTCATGCAGTGTTAAGTGCCACCTTCAGTGGCTAGACTGGTGTTGTATGCTGGAACAGGAGTCGTGCAGGTGTTCCCGGTACAATTCTGTACAGGAACACTGCACACGATCACTGGTTCTATCGCGCACGGCCACTGGTCGTGCGCCTTTGCTCGTGCGCACTTAACGCCCATTTCATGAGTTCTGTTTGGCTTATCGCACGACCACTGACGCTAGTGCGCACGACCGCTGGTCGTGCGCCGCTGGTCGTGCGAACATTGTATTTTATAAATTTCTTACCTTGCAGGCTCCGTCCAGGCAGGCGCACGATCACAGGATTCTAGTGCGCACGACCACTGGTCGTGCGCCAATGATCGTGCGCAATGTTTATTCCAGCGCCTATAAAACGACCTGCTCGCGAATTAGGTCGGGGATCCCGCATTTTTCCGCCGTTCCTGCTCCAGTTCCGTCCGTCTTCGCCCCTCCATCGCCGCCCACCATCAGGAGGTGCTCCGGGCTTGTTCTTCACGCCAATCTTGAGCCGGAGCTTCCTCTCGGCCTCCTCCTTCATCCTAGAGTTTCAAAGGAAGACCTAGCTGCCATTACCGTCAAGCAAGGGGAAGTTTGCAACCTCTACCGGATCGTGAGACGAAGAAGACGGGTTCATTGGAGAGTCATGACAGCTCTCTCTACCCCGGACGTAGTTGCGGACCGAGCTTGGACGCGGATTGAAAACCCGGCGATTCCAACCGTGAATCTCCAACGAGCCTTCAGATTCGGTCGATTTCTTGCCTTGTTCTCCTCTTATTGATTGTTGTAATAGTTAGATCTTTTGTATTTTGATGAAGAACACTATAGACCTTGCTATTTAAAGTTATTTCATGTCTATGTGAAATACCCTTTTTGTTTATTTGTGTGCTTGAGGTGCGCCCCATTCCATCCTCCATCCCGCCGTCACGTCCGGTGCCGCACTAGCAATTGCTAGTGGCGTGCTTGTCAAAGAGGTGCTTGCGACCCTCATTCCGTTAGCCTACTCGCCCATCCGCCTACCGAAGCGTGGCATAGCGGCCCGCGTATTCCATCTCGCCTAACGAAGCAGCGCGCTCAAGGCCTGCATAGTTCGATCTGCTTGTCTACTCGTCCATCCTCCCTCACGAAGTAGCGCGTTCAAGGCCTACGTAGTCTTCCATTCCGCCGAGCGAAGCTTTGCATAGCGGCATTGCATAGGAGTAGTTGTAATATTTTATTTTATTTTCCATAACCCAAAACCCCCGTTTCCGCAATCCATCCGACCCAAAGGACTTCGATCTCAAGTCCTTCCTCGAACGTTAACTCCACCTTACTGTGTTCCTTGAGAGATTCGATACTTGGGGATTTACTTCCTCATATTATTACTTGACAACGACCGGTTCACTGCCGTTCGGATCGCAGTCTCGCTACCGCCTATATCGGTGTGCAGGATTTGCGCATCACATGCGCCCATGTTTCCTCAGCAACTTCGCAGCTCGTTGTTTCATCATCTCGGGATCTCGCGGATCCCTTAAGAATTCCTCCACCTGGTCAGGAAGGGGGGACATCTCGTCGTCGCCCAGCTCGGAATCAGTGTGCGGGTTTTCGGTATTTTCTGCAAAATATTACGAAGAGGTTAGATGGCGCGCGTGAGTTCGCGTAGGGTTTCGGCGAGGTCCAAATGCTTACCAAGCGGAGGGCGAGAAGTCGAAGGACGACCCTGGAACACATTGCCGTAATGAGGGTAGAGAGATTTGCCCAGGCCGGCAGGGTAGGCTACGCTGTTGGTCGGGGGGATCTTTGGCGGCACAGAGCCACCGGTCTCCTCGCTCGTCAGGAGCTGGAATCCGGGCTTATCTATGATTTTGTCAGAGGAGGCGGAGGCAGAGACGGAGGCCGCGACGTCTGGCGGGCCGGGGACTTCAGGGGCGAAACTGTAAGAAGTAAGGAACATAGGTCATATATAGTTAAGAAACATTAAGGAACGCGAGATTAAGATCATACCGGTGACATTTTTCCCAGCGAGATTCATATCCGCCGGCGGACTTTTGCGAGACCCCTCAACAAGTTCTCCAATGTTCTCGCTCGGCAAAGCATCCTTCGAGTAGAAATGAATGAAAAGCAAATTTATTGACGTGAACTGGAGTAGCTCGTACCTTCTCATGGTGGCGATCGTCCGGGGAGGAGTCCAGCAGCACGGAGTCGTCCCCGGTGCGACGAGCCGCCTTCGCCTTCTTGACTTTCGGCGACTGAGCGGGGGGCGGTCGGTTCATCCAGGCGGGGACCCTGGTCGTGGAGGGTAGCCCGCCGGCTCTCATCGCTCTCAGGCGAGCCTCGGCTTCTTCGAAAAGAGGCATCTCCAGGCAGCTACAGTATCAGGCTAAGGGAGAGGAAGGGAAGTAGCAGCGCACGCCACTGGAGACTCGGGACGATATTTATAACCCACAGGGTGGGTCCCACCAAAGATTCCTGACAGATCAAAAAGGAGCTGGCGAATGCCGGGGGTTGGATGTTTCTTCGCGAGCATAAATATCCTCGCGAAGAGCGGGGATTGTGTACAACCCCGATATTCGCCAGGCGAGGAGGCGGTTTAAGAAGGCAACGGGGTGAAGTGGTAAGAGAGAGGCCTTGGGGCCGAAGACCTCGCGAGAGTGATCAGAGAGAAATCTCTCTCGGAGGGCTCACGGAGTGGTGAGCGAGAAGCGTAGGCGAGATGAACTACTCGCAAGCGACTTAAAGAAGTTCCCAGAGTTCGATAGAAGGAATGACGCGGTCGACGAACTCTCCCTAGTTCGTCGAGCCCGCCTATGGTCGTCGAGCTTGCCCCTGTTCGGCGAAGTCATCAGCCGTCGACGAAATGTTCTACGATCATTGAAGTCAAAGGGTTGGTCTCGCAAAGGGAGCCGCAAGACCCAGACCTCGGCAAATTACAGCGGGGAAGCAGCGTCCGGCGAACTCCCCCATCCCAGCGGACAGCGAACAACTTAACGATTCGGCATCCATCGACCTCGTCTGAAATCGGCGAAGTCCAGAGGAGATCTCGCAGGAAGGTTCGCAAGACCGGACCTCGGCAGACACTGCCAGAAGTGGCCGGCGAGGTCCTCGCAGGGGCTCGCCTAAGAGAGGCATTGCGAGTAGGGCTCGCGAGGAGGCCCGCGAGAGCATCTCGCAGGAAGGTTCTCGCAGTCCCTTGCCCATAAGCCAATAGGGTCAAATTACCCTTTCACCCTTGGTGGTTTGCCTTTGGCCTCTTCAAAACAGCGGAGTTTGGCTATTAGAAGACCCATTGGGGGTGCGGATAGTAAAATCAAAAGGCGGAATCCTGCTATTTGCAGGCCAGATCAGAAAATCTATAAATAGGACCTTAAGGGCACCTTTGGAAGGGGGTTCACTTCAACTTCTCTCTCCTTAGGCTCTTCTTGGTTAGCATTTCCAGAGCTCTCCAAGGTGCCCGAGTCTCAACTTTGGCTTGGGAGGGGAAGCGCTCAACGATTTTCTGGGTTAATGGAGGGACCTCCTCGCTGTGGCTAAGGTCTTAGTCATTTTCCTAGTCTTCGGTCTGTCTTCTCTGAGGGATCAGTAAGGGCTAGCTGCCCCTCATCTCGGTGAGGGCCCCGAGCTCCACTAGAGGCCGAGAAATCGGTTTCAACAACCTTCATGAGTAATTTCCAAATAATTCCAAATATCATAAGCTGTAGTACACACAATTTTTTTTATTAAATTCATTTCTATCTAACGCACAAAATAGAGCATTCATGGCTTTTGCATTATTTTTGCATTTGAGTTTATCCCTATCATCCCATTTATCTTTTGGTTTTCTAATGTTATCTCTTCAACTACAATTGTAGGAGGAGAGTATTCCACTTCTACCATATTCCATACCTTAATATCTAGGGTCATAAGAACACATCTCATCCTATTTTTCCAATAATTATAATCTGACCCAGTAAATAGTGGAGGTCTACTAATTCCCTGACCCTCGGCAAAAGCGAGATCATAAGACGCCATTATTCCTGGTTTTTAAACCGTTTGGAATAACCTCGCTCTGATACCACTTATTGGATCGATAGGCGCCCTTAGAGGGGGGGGGGGGGGGGGGGGGGAGGTGAATAAGGGAATAAAAATTCTTTTTAAAATTTTATGGAAATTACTAAATTGATTAGGAATAAATGTGAGCAAAATAATAATTTAGCAAAAAATAAATTGCAATAATAAAATTTACACCAAATGAAAGAAATCAAGTAAACACAATTTGAGACACGATTGTATTATATAAAAAGTGTTTACATAAATTTGATTTTAATATCGCTAGAAATCAGAGACGTACAAGAGTAAATATCTTTTCCTTTTCTATACCGACTTGTATCCCCACAAACCGGTTGGCTTTAGCCTATCCTTCCCCGGATATGGCCTCAAGCCGCTCTAGCCAATCCTAACCCCGGATATGGCCTGAAGCACCCCCTAGATCTAATCTCCTAGACCTAGTCGCCAACTCACGTGGCAAATTACCCCCTAAGCTGCGCAAGGACCTAGTTGCCAACATACGGCGATTTTACAACAAAAATTCACTATAATAAAATAAAGTAAATAACAAGAACTCCCTCTATGAGATTTCTGAAGATGAGGATGAAGGATCGTTGTAGCATAAGCGAGGTTGAAGTGATCATTCTTCGGATGCAGCGTGACGGCTTCCTTCTCCCGAAATCTTCTTTGGATTTGAGTGGGAGATGAACTTTCATCAGAGTAACATCACTGGAATTTTGGCACAAGTACTCTCTCTGGAAGCTCTAACTAAAACGAGAGAGAAGCCATCAATTTATAGAACTTGGAGATAGCGCCTGCAGTAGCTCCTAGCACATGCGGTAGCGTTCGTGTGGAGCGGTTACAAAACCGTCAGCGTTGTGGCATTGTGGCACGAACTCGAGCTAGCGCCAGGAGGTAGCGCTAGCGCTGGCGGTAGAGCTAGTGCCTGCGGTAACCCATAGCGCTGACAGTGGTGCTTAAGTTTAGTTTGTTGGTTCCATGCTGCTTTCTACCTGTGGAGTATTGCACCTATAGTTCTTGCACACTATAAACACACGACAAGCAAGATCAAATACAATTTGGGATTTATTATTCTCAAACAAAGGGATGTGACACACATGTCCAACAGAAGGGGCATGTGAAGAGCGAGTGCCTTAAATTCAAATCTTGGATGGAGAAGCATGGATTCGCACCTAAAGGTAACTATTTAGCTTTTGTTCTTTGTAAATCTAATTTAATTGAAGCCCCATCAAGTTCTTTTTGGCTCAATAGTGGAGCAACTAATCATGTTGCTTACACACTGCAGGGGTTCATCAAATGGAGGAGGCCAAGTAAGGGTTAGTGCAGACTCACAGTTGGCAACAATGTTGAGGTGGAGGTGGAGTTCATCGAGGACATTTGTTTGGTCCTTGATTCCGGATATGAACTTTTATTGAGAGATATTGTATATTCCTTCAGTTAGGAGGAATTTGATTTCAGTTTCATCTTTAGATAGACTTTGTTATGGTTTCAATATTTCAGCTGGTTTAATTAAGTTATTTTATGAGTCACAGTTTATTGGCCAATATTCACTATCTAATGGTTTATATAGAATATGTCTTGCACCTATTAATTATTATGCTACCTCTTATAATGTTGAAAATGTTTCCACCAAAAGACCTCTAATTAAGGAGCAGTCCTCCATGCTATGCCATAAAATATTAGGACATATCTCTAGGGAAAGAGTAGAGAGATTAATTAAGCAAAATATTCTTCCTACTCTAGACTTCAGTGACTTAGAGAAATGCGTGAACTACTGTAGAGGCAAAATGACCAAGAATAAATAGAAAGGCTCAACTCGTAGCTCAGATTTATTCGAGGTTATTCATACAGATATCAGCAGCCCTTAATCCACGACCCTCTGTAAGAACACATATTTCATTACCTTCATAGATGACTATTCCCATTTTGGATATTTGTATTTAATTAAAGAAAAGTCTGAATCTCTTGATAAATTCAAGATTTTCAAGACTGAAGTAGAAAAGCAAATAGGGAAAGTCATCAAGATTGTTAGGTCTGACAGAGGTGGCGAGTATTGTGGTAGACATGATGCCTCCGAGCAACATAAAGGTCCGTTTGCCAGATACTTGGAGAGCTGCGACATTGTTTCCCAGTACTCTATGTCGGGTAGTCCAGAGCAAAATGGTGTGGCCGAAAGGCGGAATTGCACCCTTAAGGAAATGATGAGGAGTATGATGAGTAGGACAAATCTTCCTGAATATTTGTGGGGCAAAGCGCTTAAGACTGTGGTGTACATCCTTAATAGAGTCTCATCTAAGTCAGTACCTAAAACCACTTTTGAGTTATGGACTGGTAGACGACCCAACCTTAATCTTTTACATGTTTGGAGTTGTCCTGCAGAAGTCCATTTATACAATCCATCAGAAAGTAAGATCTCCCCTAGGTCTTGTCATTGCAATTTCATAGGCTACCCAGATCACTCCAAGGGATTTAAGTTTTATTCCCCTTTAGGAGGATCTAGAATTGTGGAGTCTCAAACAGCCAAATTTTTAGAGTTTGATGTCGCTGACAAACCGAGTTGCTCTCGTACGATTAATGAAGTCGAGGAAATCATGTCTATTAATTTATCTGTGCCCTTGGTGGGAGATCTTGTGGTGCCTGGACCTGTGATAGAGCGTGTGGAGGATGTGGATCCGGTTTTACCACCGATCCCAATTGAGGTTCCTCCGCAAGTTTAGGAGGTTCATCCAGCCATTAGGAGATCCATTAGGGAGAGAAGGCCTACAATTTCCTCAGACTATAAAGTCTATTTTGGCGAGAGTGATTTTGACATAGGTCATATAGTTGACCCAGTGACATTTTATGAGGCTATGTATGGACCTCAAACTGATCTGTGGTGGGATGAGATGAAAGTCGAGATGAAGTCTATGAAGCTGAATAAAGTATGAGAGTTAGTTGAGTTACCCAAAGGATGTAGGCCCATTGGTTCTACATGGGTGTTTAAGACCAAGAAATACTCTAAAGGTAAGGTTGAGCGGCTTATGGCAAGACTGGTTTCCAAGGGATTTACGTAGAGAGAGGGAACGATTATAACGAAACTTTTTCTCCTATTTCCTCTAAAGAATCTTTCAGAGTGATAATGGAACTTGTAGCTCATTATGATTTGGAGCTACACCAGATGGATGTAAAGACCGCATTCTTGAATGGCGATCTTGTCGAAGAAGTCTATATGGTGCAGCCTGAGGGATTCAAGTCTGGTCATTCCGACCAGCTTGTGTGTAAACTTAATAAATCCCTATACAGTCTAAAACAAGCTTCTAGATAGTGGTATCTAAAATTCGATGAGGTGGTTACCTCTTTTGGTTTTGTAGAAAATAAGGTAGACCGCTACATATATCTCAAGATCAATGGGAGTAGATACATCTTCATAATCCTTTATGTAGATGATATTCTGCTTGTGAGTAGTGATATGTCATTATTGCATGAATCTAAGGAATTTCTGTCAAAACACTTTGATATGAAAGATCTTGGAGAAGCGCCATTTGTTCTAGGAATTGAGATCATTACGGATCAATCTCACTATTCTTTAGCACTCTCTCAGAAAGCCTACGTCAAGCGTGTACTTGAGAGATTTAGCATTCTTGATTATAAGCACGGTGATGTACCTATGCTTAAGGGTGATAAGCTTAGCTTAGCACAATGCTCCAGGAATGATACAGAAAGAGAGTGCATGAAGGATATACCTTACGCCAGTGAGGTAGGCAGCTTAATGTATGCCTAAGTCTATACCAGACTGAACATTGCTTTCACAGTAGAACTTCTAGGCAGATATCAGTCGAACCCAGGACCTGCTCATTAGGTGACTGCCAAGAAAGTCTTAAGATATTTGAAGGGAACTAAGCATGTGAAATTGGTCTACCATAGAGCGCAGAACCTTGAGTTAGTGGGGTATACTGATTCTAATTTTGCGGGGTGTGAGGATGATAGAAAGTCAACCTCAGGATACGTTTTTAAGTTTGCTGGTGGGGTCATTTCATGGAAAAGTGTCAAAAGACACTGATTACTTCATCCACAATGCATGAAGAGTTTGTTGCTCTTTTCAGAGCTTCTACTCACGCAGTGTGACTTAAGAATTTTATTACTGAGTTAAAGGTCGTCGACTCAATAGCTGGACCCATTCAGTTGTACTATGATAATATTTCTACAGTTATGTTCTCGATGAACAATAAAAGTATCATAGGGTCTAAGCATATGGAAATTAAATTTTTGACCATTAAGGAATTGGTCAAGAAGGGTGACATTACAGTGGAGCATCAAGGGACAGATGACATGTTAGCCGATCCACTTACTAAAGTACTTTGCCCTAATGTGTTTCAGAAGCATGTTTTTAATATGCGGCTTAAGGAGTCATTTGATGTACTAGATTAGTGGGAGGCTGCATGAAGCTCCATTTCATTTATCTGTCATTTTATTGCACTTTAATTAATTCTTAAGAGTTTAAGAATATTCATTTAGGAATATCATTAAGTTTTGATATTTATAGAATTTATGTGACACGTCACACTACATTAAAAGTCTCATGACTTGAGTCAGTCGGAGCATAATGCCTATGGCACTATATTTTGGATTATGGCCTATTGTATGTCTTTGGACACATGCGATTAAAATCTGAAGATTAGACATACTTGTTCTTTTGAACACTTAATAACTTATCGTAGCATGGTTTAGTGCATTCATTTGAGAAGTTTGGTTGACCACCAAATTAGAACAACCTTCATGTGCACATTTTCATTATGTTGTTCTAAATTTTATATAACTGCGCTTTGTCCATATCAATTGAATCTGTGAGCTGATGTGACCATGGAAGTTCCCATGTCGCTCAATGATGCGGTTGCCGCCATGATTTAGAGTGAAGGTTTTGGTTGGACCGGATTGACGTGGGAGTGGACTCAATATCACGTTCACTAATTGGTACCCTTAAGTTTAGTGAAGACCTTAAACGGAGCATCATAAGTTACGATGAGAATAAGTCCAAGTGGGAGAATGTTGGAATTTTTTCTGTTTGGTGGAAATATTCTGTCGAGTCGCCCCGATCAGGTCGTACGTGAATATTTGAGTCTACTCGGACTCCTGCGAGCGTGAGTGAATTCAGTTGCATGAATGGTCGAAGCCTGTGATAGGTGGGCAAGATCGTCTCGTAATTTCAGGATGCGAATCGGTCTCACCCTTGGCACAATTTTGGCATGATCATGAATATAATTAATTTTATGGAGTTATTTATGGGTTTTTAATGGAATTAATTCCATCCATTAAAATTTTGTAACTTCTTTTGGTTCTCTCCTATTAAGACCTAAATTTGTGATTCATGAATTAGTTTCTTCCATTTTTTGGTGTGAACAAGGTGTGAAATCCCGGTTTCCCTTTTTTTCCTCCATAGTGTAACTGCAGTCAAGACATGTGGTTTTTTCAATCCCCTTCATCCAGCCGGTTGAGAGAAGGATAATAGTTGCTCTTGCTCTGCATTCAGTCGCAGGAAACTGAGATCTGGAAGCCAACCTAGATCCATCTCCACTACACCTCTTCTGATATAGAAGAGATCCTGTTGCTGATCTAGATCTTAAGCCTATGCTGTTAAAAATCTTCACTGTCTCTTTTCATTCGGTAACCTTCAATCTTCTAGGATTGACAACCATCAACAGGAAAGGCAGAGATCTAAAATCGATCTGGGAGAAATTAAAGTTCTAATTTCTTCCAATCTAAAACCCTGTTGCAGGCCTTCAGGTCCTGGAGAAAGTAGGTGGTACATCCCTCTATAGGAATCAAAAGCTTTTCTTTGAACCTGCAGATCGAGGAGAAAAGTCAATGTGCTTCTTGGGCACTAAACAATACAGGTATTTAGAAGATAAAAAAGTTTTTCTTTAAGGGGTTTTCCTGTTGATAGAGGTTATAAAGTTTATATTTATAATCTTAAACCAATACAGATTATACATATGATATGAGATCTAAGTAGAACCTTGTCAAATTCATTCACATGTCTCTTTGTTGATTTCCATATACTGTGCTAACGTTCTTTTATTGTAGAGAACACTCCACTAAGATATCCTTGTATGTTGATAGGTTCCGCTAACGTCGCGGACTTCATAAAGAAAAACACATCTCAACTATTGCGGATATCCGCAATTATGAAGAACGAGCAAGAATCCAAGAATGGTATAAATTAATTTCCTCACTTCAGTTACTGTTCATTCAAGCTCCTTTCATTGTGTGTTCTTAATTTAGAAAAATAATTTCTGCATAATTCAATTAGATATTGATAGAGTTTGGTTAAGATGATCTTAGGAGCTTAATACGTCACTGCATTCAGTAGAATTTTTGACAATATAAATTCATCGTAGCGACGCTAACTCCAAACATTTAATAACATTCTTGAGATCGGTGGTGTAGGCTGAGTAGTCACACTGCTCTCATGTTCCATGTTCCTCGCAATTGAGAAACAACATCTGCAATAATATCTATAGCAACAAACCAATTATAGAAGTCACATATATCTTGTTTGATCTTGAGATCGGTGGTGTAGACCGAGAAGTCACACTGCTCTCATGTTCCATGCTCCTCGCAATTGTAGAAATAGCATATACAATAATATCTACCGCAACTGATGTCATTTTATTGGGTTGTGGCTCGACCTCCTCGACCATATTGTCGTCCATTGAATCATCAATGTAGATTTTTCTTGTTGCCTCAGATCTCATGGCAGCTTGAGTTCCAGTAGCTCTATCAACCTTACATATCATAGCTAAGTTGCACTAATTCACCATTACTTTGCTACGATGATGTCTTATAGTCGAGTGTGCATACAAGTTTAGATTATATTAGACTCATAAATTTTAAAATGTATAGATATGTAATTAATTGATAAAATAAAATATTACCTGAACATAGTTTGCACAAATAACTTCGATGTCTAACTTCACAACATTGCGCTCTCAATCCCAACCAAATCCACTAGTATCCATCATTGTCGACATCTCTTGGTAGTATTTATTCCATGTTTTTATGCGCGCCATTATCTTCACCTTGCTAATGACCATATTGCAATCCTCCTTTAATGCTTGAATCGTCGTTGTGTAGGCGACACTTTTCCATCCACTAGCCACCTTGTTCTGTAAACTCTGCTGCTCGAGGAGAATAGTGGAGAAAGCATAATCCTTCTGTGATATTCAGGGAACATATGATCGTTCACTTTCTTTGTGTTGGGAAAATATTCTTTGATTTATCTACAAATTATGTACAAGTGATTTCATTATTTAGGATTAATTACCCATATTGTATAGAGAGGATAATTTGGTTCTTAAATGTCTTAGGATGTCACACTCTCATTAGGGTGTCAAAAACCAGTCCAAAAAGAGTCCAAAATTCAGTTGAGTTAAATCTGCATCGAATAGAAGTCAACGCAGCTTCGACTACAAGTCGAAGTAACTTCGAATAGAAATAAGAATAACTCAGATTGAAGTCGATGAATAAGTTGAAGTCGACGGAACATCGAGATGTACTCGACGTAGAAGATAGAGTCAGTCGAAGCAGCATTTGAAATCGACGTAACATGGACTTGCATTTGACGTAGAAGGAAGAGCTCTGAGTCTAGGCTTTCATCTCGACGGATACGTCGATAAGTATTCGACGCAACGTCGACTGCAGAGTTCACTTCTAAACTAAGGAGGATTTCGATGCAGCATCGACTGCGTCGATAAGAAGGCAAATGTATTCGACCCTACGTCGAATACAAACAAAATTAGAATATCTTTTTTATTCTTCTCTAAAGATGATTTGGAGATTATATATAGAATTGATTTGATCTCTAACGGGTCGATTATATCCAAGAATGGAAAGAAAGTCTCCAGAGACACAATAAAGATATTTCTGGAAGAAATTCAAACTGAAATTGACGGATAGTCAACAAAAACAGAATGAGAATATTATTATCCATTGGACATTCCTATTAGGGATACAACATAGGAGGAAAGGAATTTAAATACTATTCGACAGAAGATTTTGGAGATTGAGGAAGATCAAAACAACAAAAATTCTATTATTATTCTACCATCTTCTTCTTTCTAGAGCATTTTTCTCACAGACAACACAAGAAATCTTCTTCTTTCTAGAGCATTTTATTGAAAGGCTTCTTCATCTTCTTCTTCTCTTATAGCAAAGAAGCTTACATTAATACAGAGATTCTATGGATCAAATCTTGAACAGTCCTTGCATCTCTTTTTCTCAGCAAGGACTCAACTACTGAAAATAGAGATCCTTCAACAAACACTAAGTTCCTGAATCCTCAGTGATTGCTGAAGGAGGATTCAACCTGAAGAACAATTTTCATCTCTCCTTTTCTCTTATACTCATTCTTTCTTTATTGTAATATGAGTAAATAGTCCTTAGAACCCCTCTCCAAAGGATTCAGTTGGTTCAAGATCTCCTTACCAAAAGATCAAGTGTGGTTCTAAGTGTCTCCTTACCAAAAGACTTAGTGGTTCTAAGAGTCTTCTTGTCAAAAGACTCGGTGGTTGGTTCTAAGAGTCTCCTAACCAAAAGACTCAGCGATTCTAAGAGTCTCCTTATCAAAAGAATCAGACACTGGATAGTGTATTCCTACCAAGGTGGTAGAAGAGTGGATGTACCCATATTTTGGGGAACCACTATAACTATTGTCTCATTTATGCTGTGATTTTATGTGTTTTCCATTTACTTTATTTATGCAATCTGTGATTATTTTATTCTGTGTTGGATAGAGAATGCATTGTTATTAAAAGTATTTTTATTGTGTGGGCATAATAAATAGAACAAAAATTTAAAATCTATTCACCCCCTCTCTAGAGAATATTCAGAGGACTCACTATGCACTTTCACTTTAACATATTTTCCTTTGCTTTTATCCATTAAATGTTTGTACTTTAGTCAAGCGTAGAACATAGTAAAGTTAACAAATTATAGTTAGCAACATAATGAAACTCATGATATTACTATATTTATGTGGCAAAAAAGTTAAAAAATAACAAAATATATTTAACGCAACATAATATGATTGAACATCAACAAAACATCTTATGCCTCACGACGAGCATGATACTCATTGAACATATTTATAGGCACGACCTAGACTTTGATGTCATAAAAAGATGGCCCTCGCAAAATTGCCCATCATTTTTAAGGAGACCAGATGTCTTCTCAATAACATTTCTCTCTTTTGAGTGTCAGACATTAAACAACTCTTTGTCGTTGGTGAGATTGTTGCCTTGTGTAGAGCACTCTTTTAGGTGATATCTGGTCGACCTACATGGAGCAAGATATTCTTGACCATTAGTGTATCCCGCATCCACAAGATAGTATTTTTCTACTAGCATCTCAAAACAATCTGTTCTTTCGAGTGCATTACACAACCCCCTGGAGTCCAATGATGACCCTACCCATCCAAATAATACATATATAAACTTCATGTTTGAATCTTATACGCCCATGACGTTTATTGTAATAGCTTGTTTCCTAATCTGATACTAACATTGATCTTTAATTGGAACTGTTATTTCAATATGAGTGTCATCTATGACATCAATGCAATCCTATAAAATAATATATTAGAATACATTATATATTACATATACATAAATGTATGAAATAATTAAATTGCTCAAGGGAAAATGGCGTCATTTTTGTGTTGTTGATGTATCAGGAAGCTTCATAAAGTTGGGGGTAACTTTAGAATTTCCCCTAACACAATGTTGAAATGTTGGTTGATTATATCAATTGAACATTGATATGTTCCGCCGACATCCCAAAATTGTTAATGGTAAGCTAAGACATATAAAAATACACTAATCGACTCTCCAACTAAAACATTCTGTGTGTCTCTTAATAATCCATACCTAATTACAATATTACACAGAGTTTCAAAAGAGCTTCTATTCATTCAAAGTTGGTTAAAACAGTTGACTTCTGTACCACTATATAATCGAGTAAACAACATCCTCCTTATAATATTATTAGCACCGACCTCTACAAGATCTCTTCCAATCGTGTTTTTAATCATAACTACAGTGGTTGCAACAAGAGCCACTGCAAGTACTGCTCTCCTACATCTATGATGCTTCATTATTTCTTTTATCTACATATAAAACATAGACACACACACACACACACACACACACACACACACACACACACACACACACACACACACACACACACTTAGACACCTACACAAAAACAACATTGCCACACACATACACACACATATCCACATAAAATCACATACAACCACACAAACATATACACACACAAACATATACACACATTTTCATACGCACACACAACCACACAAACATACACACACACACAACCACACTACCACACACACACACGCATGCATACACACACAACCACTCATACATACACACACAACCACACATACATACACACAACCACACATACATACATACATACATACATACATACATACATACATACATACATACATACATACACACAACCATACAAACATACACACACAAACATACACACATGAATGCATACACACACACAAATAGACAAATACACACATACATACACACAACAAAATACACACACAACCATACATACATACACATACACAACCACACACACAACCACACACACACACACACACACAAATACACACATACAACCACTTTCATCCACACATTCACATTTTCATTCACTTCCATCCACACAACCTCAATAATCACTCATGAAAATCACAATGAAAACACACAAAAAATAAAAACATAAGCAATAATACCCTAGAAAAAAACTTGATCTTAAATTCTACACAAATGACCTAAATAATCATATAGAAATCATATTAACTGTTGGAGTCTTTGTGATCTTGAAGTAATCAATGAGTTAGATTCACTATCAACGTAATATGAGCTAATGAGGTTGCACATAATAAAGTATGAGAAATTAGTTATTTGATCGGGTTGGCTCAACTTATATGGGATATGAGTGAAGAGCCAAGTTTGGATTGAATGGGAGAGAACTTGTGTCAGCTGGACTCTATGTCGATATGGTGATATCAACTAGAGATCAAGACGACATAATGTATGTCGACTTGATAGTCTGCTAATAGAGAAAATATCGACTAGACGTCTTGTCAATATAATGTATATCGACTGGACGCCTCATCGATATAATGTATATCGACTGGACAATGTCGACTAGACCTTTAGTTTGTTTGAACTATATTGACTAGACATCTCGCCGATATAGTGTATATAGGCTTGATGACTTGTGATATCTGTCGACTAGAAAGTCTGCCATATAGACTTCAAGTTGATATACATTATATCGACTTGAATGTTTGTTGACTGAGACTTTGACGACTAGACATCAAGATGACACAGTGTATGTCGGCTAGACATCTCGATGATATAGTGTATATCGACGAGAAAGTTTTGACTGGACAGAGTTTGTAAAGCATCTCGTCGATATAATTTATATCGACAAGACAATGTCAGCCAGATAATGTTGGCTTGACATCTCGTCAATATAATGTATATCGACGAGACGTCATGTCGACACAGCCAAAGAAAGTTTATTCTCCTATTTTTAATATGAACCCGATTCAGCTTTTTTGGGGTAATTCTTGTTGTAGCTGAACCCTGTTCATTAGATATTATATATAAATATAATATTTAGTTTTAGGGTTAAGGTTTATCATTTCTCTCGAGCCCTTGATGGCGCAAATCCTACACACCACTATAGATGGTGGCTAGACTGCGGCACGACACGGCAGTGTACCGATCGTTCAAGTAATATAAAACGAGGAGTAAATCCCCGAGTATCGATCTCGGAAGGAACACAGTAAGGTGGAGTTGACTATTGAGGAGGACTTGAGATTGAAGTCCTTAAGTCGGATGGATGCGAAAGGCTTGGGTTGGTTTGATTTGCGGAAAACAAAATAAAACAACTAAATCACTACTCCTATGCAGGCCGCTATGCGCTGCTTCGCCGGGCGGATGGAAACTATGCAGGCCGCGATGCACTGCTTCAGTAGGCGGATGGGCGAGTAGGCAAGCGGATGAGGTGGTTCGCACTAGCGGAAATGAAGTGGATTACACGGGCCGTTAGCACCGCTTAGCTTGGCGAATGGAAGAGTAGGCTCACGTAGTGGAAGAGAAGTTAAGCGGAATGCAATGGAGGGTAATGGGGGATGGAAGATGAATGACAATAGCGCAACTCATACACTTGAATAAATCAAAAGTAATTTCATAAACATGAAATAAAAGTTACATATATGGATTTATCAAGCTCTTCATCCAAAAAATAGAGAGTTTAGCATACAAACATCATTTCAAAAGAATAAAGAGTAAGAGATTCGACCGACTCCGAAGCCTTGCTGGGATTCAAGGTTGGAATCGCTAGGTTGTCAATCCGCGTCCAAGCTCGGTCCTCAACTGCGTCCGGGGTAAAGGAGGGCTGTCACTTCCTCCCAATGGCCCGTCTTCTTCGTGTCACGACCCAGCGATGTCCAAATGCTCTTTAAACCTTCCTTGATGATGAAATTAAGATCCAATCTCTTCCTTGAAGTTCCTAGATGAATAGAGGAGGCTTAGAACGAAAAAACACAAAAAACGGCGCTAGAAAAGACCTAAGAACGAAGGAGTTACGGCTGTTTTCGCGGAGCAGCTATTTATAGACAGGTGCAGGTTTTCAATGCGCACGATCAGTGGCGCACGACCAGTGGTCGTGCGCACTATGGCCAGTGGTCGTGCGATAAGCCAGTCAGGCCACTATTTAGGTGGGAATTAATGCACGATCACTAGCGCACGACCAGTGGTCGTGCGCACTATGTCCAGTGGTCGTGCGTAGTGTTCCTGTGCAGTTTTTGCGCCCCGGAACACTCGCACAACCCCCGTATCAACATGAAAGATCATCGGGCCACTGAAATGGGCATTCCACACATTCTCAAATATAGAAATTAAATTGCAACATAAAGCATGAGTAAGATAGACATGAAAATACACCGAAACAGGCCTAGAAGTGCACATAACATGGAATGTCAAATATGCATGAAAACATGCCTAAAGTGTAGTGCAAAGACTAGAAAATCGGCCCAAATGAGTCCGAAAATATGTATATAATTGGGACTCATCAGCCCTCAAGAAATGTTCTGTAGAGTGGCGATTGTTGGGAATATTGCCCTCATGATTCCTGATTTGAAGAAGTCACCAAGTCAAGAAAACTTCACTCTGTATTTGATCGCTTCTCTAGCTTATAAATCTCAGGAAGATAGAAAAACAAGATTGGTTGAATGCAGAAGGGAGTTCATCGAACGGAGAAGGAAGATCGACGACCGCTGTGAATTGGCATGTTCGTCGATCGCAGAAAGCAAGATCGTCGAACTCAGAAGGAAGATCGACGACCACTGAGAATTGGCGTGTTCGTCGAACGCAGAAGGAAGATCGTCGAACTCAGAAGGAAGATCAACGACTGCTGAGAATTGGCGTGTTCGTCGAACGCAGAAGCAATATCGTCGAACGCAGAAGAAAGATCATCAAACTCAGAAGGAAGATCATCGACCGCAGAGACTCGGCAAGATCGTCGAACGCAGAGAAGACGCGGTATCATCGACTTCACCAAAGTGGCCTTGTCATCGAGAAAGAACAAACATCGTCATAAAGAAGTCATGTCGTCGAGAGTACAACATGATTATGATGACAGATAGCAAGACAGAAGATCTCAACGACACAGTCAAAGATAACATATCGTCGTATATGCAGAATCGCCAGTATGTCTCGTATCGTCGAGATACCTGCTTCATAAGCAGAAGCAAGAAGAGTTGAAGATCTTCCAAGGTCAAAGGGATTGACAAAGTTCTGTCATCGAGATAGTTTCCATATCACCGTAACAATGGAAATATCGTTGATACAGATTCAAATGTTGCGGTCGCACTGTCAGCATTTAATGTCGCCGCCTGATTGTCTAATCAGCGCGTGCTGTTAAGAAAAGGAGCGTCTGACACTTAAGTCACTTTTTCAGAAGACCGTTGGGGACCTCGCAGTCTTATAAAAGAGATAAGAGGTTGCCCTAACAAGGTATCAATCGATCAGGAGGAAAGAACTTGCGCATATAGCGAATCGAATAGTACAAGCGGCGCAAGAAAGAAAGAAAAAGAAGAAGAAGTCATCTTCATCGACTGTAAAGTTGCCGATCTTCATCAGGCTAAGAAGAGATTGCAGAAGAACTGCGCTGTCAAAGATCTGAATCAGAAAATCTTCTTCCATCGTAAGAAGCCAATCCTCATCAGGCTAAAGTTGCCAATCTTCATCCGGTAGAAGTAACAGTCTTATTACTGTAATCTCTTGTAAAGGCATGCGAGCCTATTTGTCTAGCTTGAGGGCCAGGGTAGTGGACTTGCGGGTCCGACACCATCTAGCTTGCGGGCTGGAGAGCTGTGAGGCTTGAGGGCCAGGGCAGTGCACTTGCGGGTGCGATTTGTCGAGCTTGCGGGCTCGGGGGCAGTAGGGGCTTGCGGGCCTAGGCTGTTGGGACTCGCGGGTCCGTATTGTAGGGCTTGAGGGCC
Organism: Dactylorhiza incarnata; assembly: GCA_033032865.1. Lineage (NCBI taxonomy): Eukaryota > Viridiplantae > Streptophyta > Magnoliopsida > Asparagales > Orchidaceae > Dactylorhiza > Dactylorhiza incarnata. Next base: position 1,488,476 of record JAWHQI010000078.1, read on the forward strand.
TGAGTGTAGAGCTTGCGGGCTCGGGGGCAGTAGGGGCTTGCGGGCCTAGGCTGTTGGGACTTGCGGGTCCGTGTTGTAAGGCTTGAGGGTCTGAAGCTTTTTGGCGGAGTTTTGCTGAGGCTAGCACACTGCTAGGTAGCCGTAGAGTGAAAGAGGACTACTCAAGACACCATGTCTTGAGAAACCTCTATAGATCTTGTGTCGTCTGTTGTGCTTTTTGTGTGTGACATTTTACTACTGTGCTTAAATACTCATAACTCACACTAACTTACTAAAAAGAACCAAGATCACCTAACACCCTCCCCTCTAGGTGAACGTTCCATAACTAACAACGATGACAAATTTAACGGCTTTCCTTTTGCGAATCAGAAACCTAGCGCTGACAATCTTCTCCTAGAATCAGATCTAGCAATATGTGGAGACGAATGCCCCAATTCCTCCAGCCTGCTTTCGATTGTCGACGACAAGGTGTTTCTCCTGTTAGTCTGGAAATCCCGTAGAGATGCAGACCTATTTCTGTGTAATCGGAACACGACAGAACTACTCATTGCTTTCTAGAGCATCTTGATTGAGTTATGACTCGATTTCGCATAGGTAATCCTTTATTGCATTTGATGCATTTATTTCTTGATTTATAGTTATCGCAAGATCCTATTATTTATCTTTTGGGTTGTTCTTATTTTTATTCCGCTGCTCACATGTGATGTGACTACCCTTAAGGAAAACCCAACAGTGGTATCAGAGATAGGTTCTGCGATTTCCATGTTTTCAGAAATTGTTTCCCTTAGTAGTAACCATCCCTCTATATTAGTTTGTGAAACTATAAGCATAGAGAGACGAGCTTGTCTACTGCAATAATGGTGTTTTCTTGTGCTAACATTCGATACATGTAAATCTGAAGATTTAGAAATGTTCTAAATGTTCATATTTAATCCAAAACTTCAATTGTTGATGATTTTGTGCATCTAGAATGTATCTGAATTGTGCTTGTTATTTTTCATGATTATGAAATTTGTGTGCACATTGAGTAACTGTTAATCAAGATTAAGTGTTAGTCAAGTATCATGAAAATCCCTTAAAATTAATATTAAGTGTTCGGATGCCTTCCGATGGATGATACTCTTCCTATTTCGATCGATGAAGTGTGGGCTTGCCAAAACAAAATGCATTATTCTATCTTCGTAAGGGTGCTGAAAGATAATTGTGATATCTCATTGTCGATATCGGGTCTAACTTAACTAGGTGACCTCAACGGTTGAGTTCCTAAAGGCATAAGGTTGGCATGCATCATTTGATTCATACAAATAAATGTTATTCACCAACCATACACGAGCTGTATAGTGATGCAATTGTCAAAGATTGCCTATCTAAATAGCCACATTATGGGTGATCAGCCAAAACAGACTTAAGATGGGGGTGAAATACAGATCTTGTCCACTAGAGAGTAGCTCACATAAACTTTCCGAATTAATATTAAGGGTTATGAATTTGAAGAAAATAGTGGGAGATTTTAATAAAAGTTCTTATTAAAATAAAATGTAAATTTGAAATATAGTACTAAAGTTTATTCTGCATGATTCTTATAGAACTTTCATGGTAAGTGGATCACACTCCACCTTATCCCTGAGAGCTATCCTTGAGAAGGACAAGCTCAACGGGATGAACTTCCTTAACTGTATAGGAACCTGAGGATTGTCCTCAGGCAAGAGCGTAAGCTCTATGTCTTGGAAGAGGATCCCCCCCACAGAGCCATCCGAGAATGCTCCCCGAGCAGACAAAGATACTTACAATAAGTATTAAGATGATTCTATGGATGTTGAATGCCTCATGCTTGCTACCATGACCTCTGAGCTTCAAAAGCAATATGAGAGCATGTGTGGTTATGAGATAATCTAGCACCTCAAGAAAATGTTCGTGGGGCAAGCTCGGGAAGAGAGGTTTGATATATCCAAGCATTATTTCAGTGTAAGATGGGATCTCGAGACCTAGTAGGGACTCATGTACTCAAGATGATTTGGTACATCGAGAACCTTGAGAGACTAGGTTTTCCCTTGCGCCAAGAGTTGGCTACTGATCTGATTCTGCAATCATTGCCGGACAATTATGAGCATTTTGTCTTGAATTACAATATGAATGAAATTGACAAGACACTACATGAGCTCCTAGACGTGCTAAGAACTACCGAGAACAACATGAAGAAGGCCAAGCCTGCTAGCCCCATACTGATGGTGCATAAAGGCAAAGGCAAGACCCAGGGAACAAAGAAGACAAAGATTTGATCTAAGTCTTATCTTGATCCAAAGTCTCCGACACTAAAGAAGAATGGTCTGGCTAAGGAAGGGAAATGCCACCACTGCGACAAGGAAGGGCACTGGAGGAGGAATTGTCCCCACTATATTGAGGATCTACAGAATAAGAAGGGAAGTGTGACTTCCACTTCGGGTATTTATGTTATAAAAATAAACCTTTCTACTCCTTCATCTTGGGTATTGGATACCGGATGTGGTTTTCATATTTGTACAAATGTGCAGGAACTGTGAATGAGAAGAATGTTGGGTAAATGGGAGATAGATCCGCGTGTTGGAAATGGAGCAATAGTTGCTGTCATTGCCGTATGAATTTATCGTCTTTCTTTGCCCACTGGGCTTGTAATTGAACTTGATAATTGTTATTATGTTCCAGCCATAACTAGAAACATTATATCCATTTCATGTCTTGATATGAAAGATTTTTCATTTGTAATTAAGAACAATTATTGTTTAATTTTTATAAATGATGTTTGTTATGGTGTAGCTCAATTGTTTAATGATTTATATATTTTGAACTTAGACCAGCCAATCTATAATATAGAAAATACTAAAAGACTAAGAACCAATGACTCAAATCCTATGTACCTTTGTCACTGTCATTTAGGTCATATAAACGAGAAGTGCATATCCAAGCTCCATAGAGATGGACTATTAGACTCAATTAATTATGAATCATTTGAGAGATGCGAGTCTTGCTTATTAGGCAAAATGACTAAAGCCCATTTCACTGGTCAAACTGAGAGGGCTGATGATCTTTTGGGTGTCATACATAGTGATGTATGTGTAACACCCTGCCAGTACGAATAATATAACATTAGGTCTGGCCGGGACCCCACGCCATACTAACCACACTAGCTAGGAGTTAAAAGGTGATAAACAGAAAGAAACTACAACAGAGTATACTAAACACTAGCGAAAGCATAAAGATTTAACATTTCCATTAGAATTGTCCACTATCATAGGAATGAAACCAAGAAAGAGAGTTATGGCCTTAAGGCCTTACATTTAGCAAATGTACCAAAAACTCCAAAACATACATCGGCACGCAGGCCGGCAATACATGAGAAAGTTAAAAAGGTGGTTGGCCTTCAAGGGCCAACTCAGCAAAAGGGGCCACCGCCCGCTATTTCCCGCTAGGCTCACCTGCACCTGCATAAGAACATTCCACCAAGCGGTGGAAAACAAGGTAACGGTCAGCACAACTGACCAAATTATAACGACCCCACCCCTTTCCCGGGGTGGCGGAGATTCTACCCTGCAAGCAAGCCATACTAGCACAAGTACTAAAATAAAGAAAGTGCAACTACACAAGGTGAGGTTTCAAGCACATTCAATCTTCTAGGTTGAGCATCAAAAAGAAGGGAACCTAGGTATGCACATGATGTTGGTTGGGTTCACCCGAACGTTCCCCGCAACCGCCTAAACAACCGCATGAGGCTAACAACATCAATTCCACAAACACTCCACCGTAAGGGCCATCGCCTTATGTAGGAAAAAGAGCTTTTGGTCGGTCTAGGTGAACCACCTTCCACGACCTCTCCCATGATCACACGGCTACATGAGGTAGGGACCTCATACCGATCTGCATGGAAACGGGTTCGGTTTAGCTTTGCCCGTGCTCTAATCGTCGCGATCTGTCGCACGACGCGGGTACGGCTTCGCCTCGGCCCGTAAGGGTTTAGCACCTTCAAGTGCTACACAAATATAAGCTACGCACCTAATCCCTTCACAAGGATCTAGGCTTCACGAATACTCAAAAAGGGGAGGTATAAAACGCTCCGCATCAATTTCGCGGTGAAGGTTTGCCTTCATCCAATCTCAAAGCATGGGGCTTTCGTTAGGATCTTCACAAGACGCCTACACTTAAATCCCGCACTACTATAGATGATTTCACGGAGTCATTCTCCGGCACGCATTCTAGGCTTAAACTAAATGCAACGTCGCAATCCAAGCATCACCGATTCGGGCTCACGGCCACGAATAGGCTTCACACAAAATGCCTAAATCCGCACGACTACCGGATTTTCTACATGCAATATGCCGGGGACGGACACAATCGACCCGGAGTATCGGAGAACTTGAGAGAATCCTACACTTCACCCATTTGGTGAAAGGGATCCCTCATGCAAGCATAGAGAAACGAAGGAGAGGACAAAAGACAAGTCCAAACAACGGGAGAAGAAATCGTTACCATAGGAGCGTTCTTTTTCGCCATGGATCCGAGATTCTAGACGGAGGGAAATGACCGCACCGGGCTGCACTCTCCAGATCTGGAAACGGTTCGCGAAACGGAGCTCCGGAGCTCCGTCAATGGCGGAATCTCCCTTCTTCTTCCTTGGCTCCTCCTTCTTTCTCTAGGGTTTGGAGAGAGAATGACTTAGAGAATATGGGGTTTAACCCCCTCTCATCAGCCCTAAAGGTCTCCCGCAACTAAACCTAGCCGTTGGATCAAATCCCAAAAGATTTGGACGGTCCGATCTTCTTCTCCGCTCAAAATCACGGAACAGAATAAACAGGGCGCACGATCACAGGCGCACGGTCAGTGGTCGTGCGCGAAGAGGGAAATGGTCGTGCGCACTGTCCAAGACAGAACTCGATATTCTTCTGAATTAACGCACGGTCGCTGGCGCACGATCACCGGTCGTGCGCGATGAGGACAATGGTCGTGCACATAAGACGAGACAGAACTCTGATTCTTTGTGGGTTACGCACGATCATTGGCGCACGCTCACTGGTCGTGCGCTAAGAGGACAATGGTCGTGCGCATTGACCTGATCTGGAATCTTGAGCCTATCCCGAGCGCAACACCACCATTCCGCCTACCTCGCTGAACCACGATCTTTGGGGTGTTACAGTATGCAAGCCCATGAGTTATATGGCTAGAGGTGGGTTCCGCTACGTTTTTCAACAAAGGCCAGGCTCGGATCGCTTCTATCTTCGACGGATCAACCGCAATTCCATCTCCACTAACGACGTGACCAAGGAATGCTACTGACTGTAGCCAAAACTCGCAATTGGAGAACTTGGCATATAGCTGACTCTTCCTCAAGGTGCCCAGAACTGCGTGCAGATGCCCTACATGCTCCTCTTCCGATTGAGAGTATACCAAAATGTCGTCGACGAAGACGATCACAAATTTATCCAAATACTCACGGAATGTCCTATTCATTAAGTCCATGAATACCGACGGTGCATTAGACAGACCGAACGACATCACCGTGAACTCATAGTGCCCAAAGCGGGTACTGAAAGCTGTCTTTGGGATGTCACATTCTCTAATTCGCAGTTGGTAATAGCCGGACCTTAGGTCCAGTTTGGAGTATACCGTCGACCCAACCAGCTGGTCGAAGAGATCATCGATTCTTGGATCGGATATCGGTTCTTCTCGGTCAACTTGTTTAGCTCTCGATAATCGATACATAGACGCAAGCTCCCGTCCTTCTTTTTCACAAAGAGGACCGGTGCACTCCAAGGCGAAGAACTTGGACGTACGTAGCCTTGCTCTAGCAGCTCTTGCAATTGAACCTTCAGCTCTGCCAATTCCTTTGGCGCTATCCGGTACGGTGAGCGGGCCACATGTTTGACACCTGGCACCAACTCGATACAGAAATCGATCTCTCGCTGAGGCGGAGCCCCAGGGAGTTCGTTAGGAAACACGTCGGCGTACTCCGCTACAACTGGGACATCACATAACCTGGGCTTTGGCTCCGAAGCCTCCAACAAGGTGAAGAACAACTCGACGCCTTTTCTTACCGCCTTAACCACTTGGAGAGCAGACATCAGCGTCTTGCTCGCTCCTCGCATACCGGCAAACGTGGTTTCTCCATTGGCGTTCCTTCCCAGAGTGATCTCCTTAGAATTGCAATCTATGCATGCACGCTGCTCCGAGAGCCAGTCCATGCCGAAGATCACATCGAATTCAGCTAACGGCAACAACGATGCTTCCAAATCGAAATCTTGATTTCCGATCCGCACCTTCACACGGCTCTTCCTATCCGCGGACATGAGAGATCCATTGGGTAGCACTACTTCTAATTTGTCCTCTACGAAGGTAGATGGCACTCCGATTCGCACCACGAAGTCCTCAGATAGAAAAGAGTGCGATGCACCCGTATCAAATAGAGCTCTCGCTGGATAGTTGAGAATTAGGACAAAGCCTAATTGCACACAAAAGAAACATACAGTTGCACAACGGTATAATCACGAATAGCTACGAGAAAGCTAATTTTTTTTTATTTCATACCTGTGACAACATCGGCTTGTCGTATGGCTTCTTGCTGGCCAAGCGAGTAGACTCTCGGTTGAGTCGGAGTAATGTGCTGGGAAGCCGAAGACTCCGCAACTTTACCCTTTTCCGCAGCTCGAGCATAGTCCAAAGCTCGATTCTCTGATTTCGGGGGACCACTTCGACACACTGCGGCCTTGTGTCCCACCTTCCCGCAGGTGAAACACGTGATAGGGCTCCGCACCGTCGTTGCTCCCGAAACATTTGAGCGGGTTTGCTCCGCCGGTTTGAACTTCCTTTTGTTCTTTCTGAATTCTGACTTAGACTGAGAGACCGGCACATGAAACTCAGGTTTCTTTGCCACGGATTTTGCTTGTACCCTCTTTATGTCCAACTCTAGGGATCTGGCAGTTTGTACCATCACCTGGAAACCTAACGTCATTGGGCCTGCAAGGAGCAGCCTCAACTCGTCCCGAAGACCTTCATAGAACTTGTTCGTCTTTGTCTCTTCGTCTTCCATCATAGGCCCCGCATAACGACCCAATTTAGTGAACTCGTGCAAGTACTCATCCACTGAGCTGCCGCCTTGAGTTAACTTCAAAAACTGGTTCTGCAACGCAATGCGTTGGGCAGAAGGAATATACCTTTGAAGAAAAGACTTTGAGAACTCCGTTATCGTGATCTCGGTAATCTCCCTGCCTCCGAACTTGTGCACTTCCTATTCGGCCCACCAACGCTCTGCCTCTCCGTTAAGGAGGAAGGTGGCTAAAGTAACCATCATAACTTCTTCTGTTGCTGTCGCCCTTAGAATCTTCCTAACCATTGACAGCCAGTCCTCCGCCTCCGTTGGGGATCCGGTCCCCGAGAAAGTTGGAGGATGGAAGCTTAGAAAGTGTTGCAGCTGTTGATCACGTGCTCGCGCAACAACTACACGCTCTACCGGATGCTCCACCCTTTGCACCGCTGCAGGTTCCACTGCAGCCACTGGCACAGGGGCCTCAACCCTCGGTTCCACCGCAGGTTAGATCACCGGGGCCGCATCTGTATTAGGCGTAGCAGGCTGTGCAAGCCTTTGCGGTTGAGCATTGATCATCGCGAAGACAGCTTCTGCGATTAACCTGATCATCTCAGCAGGAGGAGTGGTCGCTAGCACTTCAGCCGACCCACTACTTTCAGCGGTGTTACGGGGTTGAGACGGCCCCGCACCACTTCTAGTCGCCTATAATCGTGTAAGACACAATTTAGTGACTGAAAACATAGCAAACAACAATCATGGAACGCCCAGGTTCCGCAAACAAGTATGTTTTCCCATTCCTAAGTGGACATTCTTATTAGTTTTTGTCGTTTTAGGTGAATGCACATCCCGTGCACACCACCCCTTAAAAGGAATTCGTCCCGAATTCGCTAAACTACGGATTGACGCCTTAAGTCTGATACCAATTTGTAACACCCTGCCAGTACGAATAATATAACAGTAGGTCCGGCCGGGACCCCACGCCATACTAATCACACTAGCTAGGAGTTAAAAGGTGATAAACAGAAAGAAACTACAACAGAGTATACTAAACACTAGCGGAAGCATAAAGATTTAACATTTCCATTAGAATTGTCCACTATCATAGGAATGAAACCAAGAAAGAGAGTTATGGCCTTAAGGCCTTACATTTAGCAAATGTACCAAAAACTCCAAAACATACATCGGCACGCAGGCCGGCAATACATGAGAAAGCTAAAAAGGAGGTTGGCCTTCAAGGGCCAACTCAGCAAAAGGGGCCACCGCCCGCTATTTCCCGCTAGGCTCACCTGCACCTGCATAAGAACATTCCACCAAGCGGTGGCAAACAAGGTAACGGTCAGCACAGCTGACCAAATTATAACGACCCCACCCCTTTCCCGGGGTGGCGGAGATTCTACCCTGCAAGCAAGCCATACTAGCACAAGTACTAAAATAAAGAAAGTGCAACTACACAAGGTGAGGTTTCAAGCACATTCAATCTTCTAGGTTGAGCATCAAAAAGGAGGGAACCTAGGTATGCACATGATGTTGGTTGGGTTCACCCGAAGGTTCCCCGCAACTGCCTAAACAACCGCATGAGGCTAACAACATCAATTCCACAAACACTCCACCGTAAGGGCCATCGCCTTATGTGGGAAAAAGAGCCTTTGGTCGGTCTAGGTGAACCACCTTCCACGACCTCTCCCATGATCACACGGCTACATGAGGTAGGGACCTCATACCGATCTGCATGGAAACGGGTTCGGTTTAGCTTTGCCCGTGCTCTAATCGTCGCGATCTGTCGCACGACGCGGGTACGGCTTCGCCTCGGCCCGGAAGGGTTTAGCACCTTCAAGTGCTACACAAATATAAGCTACGCACCTAATCCCTTCACAAGGATCTAGGCTTCACGAATACTCAAAAAGGGGAGGTATAAAACGCTCCGCATCAATTTCGCGGTGAAGGTTTGCCTTCATCCAATCTCAAAGCATGGGGCTTTCGTTAGGATCTTCACAAGACGCCTACACTTAAATCCCGCACTACTATAGATGATTTCACGGAGTCATTCTCCGACACGCATTCTAGGCTTAACCTAAATGCAACGTCGCAATCCAAGCATCACCGATTCGGGCTCACGGCCACGAATAGGCTTCACACAAAATGCCTAAATCCGCACGACTACCGGATTTTCTACATGCAATATGCCGGGGACGGACACAATCGACCCGGAGTTCCGGAGAACTTGAGAGAATCCTACACTTCACCCATTTGGTGAAAGGGATCCCTCATGCAAGCATAGAGAAACGAAGGAGAGGACAAAAGACAAGTCCAAACAACGGGAGAAGAAATCGTTACCCTAGGAGCGTTCTTTTTCGCCATGGATCCGAGATTCTAGACGGAGGGAAATGACCGCACCGGGCTGCACTCTCCAGATCTGGAAACGGTTCGCGAAACGGAGCTCCGGAGCTCCATCAATGGCGGAATCTCCCTTCTTCTTCCTTGGCTCCTCCTTCTTTCTCTAGGGTTTGGAGAGAGAATGACTTAGAGAATATGAGGTTTAACCCCCTCTCATCTGCCCTAAAGGTCTCCCGCAACTAAACCTAGCCGTTGGATCAAATCCCAAAAGATTTGGACGGTCTGATCTTCTTCTCCGCTCAAAATTGCGGAACAGAATAAACAGGGCGCACGATCACAGGCGCACGGTCAGTGGTCGTGCGCGAAGAGGGAAATGGTCGTGCGCACTGTCCAAGACAGAACTCGATATTCTTCTGAATTAACGCACGATCGCTGGCGCACGATCACCGATCGTGCGCGATGAGGACAATGGTCGTGCGCATAAGACGAGACAGAACTCCGATTATTTGCGGGTTACGCACGATCATTGGCGCACGCTCACTGGTCGTGCGCTAAGAGGACAATGGTCGTGCGCATTGACCTGATCTGGAATCTTGAGCCTATCCTGAGCGCAACACCACCATTCCGCCTACCTCGCTGAACCACGATCTTTGGGGTGTTACAGTATGCAAGCCCATGAGTTATATGGCTAGAGGTGGGTTCCACTACTTCATTATATTTATTGATGATTTTAGTAGATACGTATACGCATTTCTTATGAAGAACAAATCTAAATCATTTGAAAACTACAAGGAGTTTCATAATGAAGTACAAGTGATGGAGCCGATGGGATTGATGGAGCCGAGGATGGTACCGATCCGTCGGTATCTAAAGATATGCGCCGCAATATCATGGCATCATGGCGTAACGAGGGTAATCGCCGCAACAACCACCACTACAACCTTCGCTCGCGACCGCGGTCGTGATCATAATTTGCATGTCTTTTTTATTTTAATTTTGACTGTTGAGATTAATCCCCCATGTTGGATGGTGGAGCTTTGCTTGTAAGGAACAATAAATATTTTTCTTTTAATTGGAGAAGGAAGAATTAGTTTGGACAAAAAAAGAGAAGAGCTCTCTCCCCTTAATGTTCGACCGACCTCCTTGCCCGTCTCCCCTACCATGCGACTCTGTAGGATGCTGGTCCCCCGCTACAACTGCCGAATGAAAGTGCACAATGTGCCTTTGAGAATTCTCTAGAGGGGGGGGGGGGTGAATAGAGATTTAAATTTTTTTATATTTTAACTGTGCAAACAATAAAACTAACTAAGGAATTATGATCACAAACAAGACACAGACATAATAGATATTGCTGAAAGTAAATGTGCAGAAAAGATAAATAGGACATCACAGAAAAGCACAACACAGACACAAGGATTTTTTATAGAGGTTCCCCAAAATGTGGGTACTCCCCTCTTTTACCACCTGGTAGGGAAGCACACTTGTGCTTGAGTCTTTTGATAAGAAGACTCTTGAACCAAAGATCTTTTGATAAGGAGATCTTGAACCATAGATCTTTTGATAAGGAGATTTGAAAAGGAGATCTTGAACCAACTGAATCCTTTGAAAAAGGGATTCTAAAAACTCTTTTACAGGTGAAGAGAAGGTGAAAGAGAGAAAGAAAGAGGGAGAATTCTGTTCTCAGAATTCTGTGAAGTCTTGTGCTTCAGATTTCTCTTTTCAGGATCTGTGAATAATGAATCCTTGCTTTTGATTGAGATGTTTTGTAAGGATTATGATGCTTCAAATCCTATCTGTTTTCTTCAATTCAAAACTGGCTTCTGTATAGTGGTGATGAGAAGCAACCTTTGTTCTTTTGATCTGAGAGAGAGAGAGAGAGCGCAGATCTTCTATTTTTGTCTTTTAGGGTTCCAGCCGGAAGAAGAAGAAGACCCTAAATGGCAGTCGTGAGAAAATGTAATGAATGCTCTATGTTTCTCTATACAATCTTCTTATTTATTGTCCCTCTATTTGGTTTGAATTCCTTTCCTCTTCTGGAATGTCCTGAAAAGGCAAATCATTGGACAATATCTCTTCCTTTCCTCTTTTAATTCTCGGCGCGTTCACCAACTGTAATGTCCCATTCCAAGAAACCTTTTCTGTCTTCTTGAATGCTCCTTTCCATTTGAGGCAATAATTAAGCCGTTGAAGAACGGTCTTGAGCACTTTGGGCCATGAGATCAAACACACCCGGAATTTGTTATTACCAAACCAAGGAGTTCGGAATGGATGCTCCAACAATCTACCCCTTTTGATAATAACAAATCCACTTTGAAAGAATCAGAGTATCCTATTAAGTGATATAAGATAAGCAAGACTAAATAATTGGTTGTGCAATAATGTCATTTGAATGAAGCTCCCTTACTTGTATTCTCCCCGTAAATCTATACTCCCCCTAAATATGATAATCAATTAATGAGTTTTGGAAGGATAGTTTAGTAATTATTTCTTACATGAATAATTCTCCCCCTTTTGGTATTATCAAAAGAAATTAGAGGTTAAGAAGTGACATTTAAGAGGAAAAACTAATATAGAAAGAATAAAATTCGTATGATATAAGCGGAAGCAATATTGTAACGATTAACCAATAAAGGAATATGTCATGATATTGGGGATGCAAGTATAGATTGGAAAAAATATGAAATAATTTGAAGAATCAAATAAACCTAAACATCATTATTTTCATTCAAAAAATATCACAGAGAGACACAATAGTATAGAGAAGTCTGGAATCATTTTCGTACAATTCTCATGAGAGGAAATGTTATATATAATAATGAAGTTTTCAAGTGATAGTTTGAGAGAATACATATGAGTTAATTTAAGTCACACATGAATATGAGAAGCATAACTATTTAATGGTCATAAAAAGACAGAAACTCTTAACATAGAAGTCATAGCACAAAATTTCTGTGAAGTACCATATAGTATTTGCGCAAGACACTTTACAATTCTTTCCAAGTTGCTCAACCTCACAATGCTTATGAAGACTTATCAGGAGGGTAAGTAGTGCTTGGTGGAGTGTCCTTGTCATTTTAGTATAATAATATTTTTCTTTCTTTATCACATATTTAGTGATTTGAATTTTTAATTTTTCTTCTTTTTGCTTTTGACTAAGGACCTCCGAATTCACTTGTATTAGAAAACATGGTAGACAAATTTGATTTGTGCAAATGAATCTAAGTGAAAGAGTGTCTTTTATGAAGGTTATTATGTTATGGGATAACAATCATGATTCATGTAGGAAGTAAATAGTATTTCACATGTAACGAATCAATGTAAATGTACGTGATAGATTATTATCATACAGAAAAGATTTCTCATACTTAGAGGCATGCAAAAACCATTTCCAGTAATTCTCATGTACTATTAGAGAGTATCAGATCGATGATATCATGAGAATGATGAAGCTATGATATTGTTAAAAAGGCTATTTGAGATTACGAAATCACATTTGTTAACTTTTATACCTGATAAAGTTAATGTAGAAATGACATATAACTGAAGTGGCAAGCAAATAGACCCAAGAATTGAACTTTGATGTTTTGAAGATGTCAGAAAACGACATCTAGTTGTCGTGGACGACAGCGGAAAAAGTGTAAAAAGTCGCAAAACTGAGTAAAATAAAAGCTGGACTCATTTCCTGTAGGGTTTCGCGAGAGAAGCAGAGGGAAGCCAGCGGAAATCCTAGATCTAAGGTAAGTTCATGTGGGTTTTAATTTTTGGTTAACATTTCTTAAATGAAAACTTGTTGTATGGATTCCTTTTTGTTTTTATGAATTTTAGAGAACAAAAATTTCAGTTTTAGATTTTTTTTGTTTTTATGTGAAGGTTTTGAAAGAGAAGGTATGGCGTCCAGTTCTAGAGCGCGTAGAAGCACATCTGGTGACTCCCATTTGTCATACCAAAGCTATCCGGGCATTGAGAGATCACTTATGGGAGTTGCTAAAGTTGTGGAGTTTGACCTTCCACGACACGAACACATATATTTTCTACTCGCCGAGGCTGGTATCATTTCTGTCATCATCCCAGAGACGTTCTCATCCATTTTTATTCGAGAGTTTTACAACCACTTGGAAGATCCAAATTATACGGATCTAAATGGTGGTGTAAAATTGAATATCCAAGGACAATTTGTGGAAATTACACACATTGAGTTGAGAAATGAATTTGGACTGATTGAGAGAGATCATATGGCAGACATAGTAGAAAATTATAGAAAAGAACGAGATTGGACGCTCCTGAATATGATATTGCACGGAAATTCTATGAAGAATTTAATCACGATGACGACAATGATCACACCAGATGCACATGTTGTGCAAGAAATTTGAAGGAATACGGTCATGTACAAGGCCGGTGACTCATGGAGTATTACGACACAACTTAGCCTTGTGACGTATTTCATTTTAGAAAAAGAGCCTTTTGATGTTGCAGATCTACTATTATCTATTATACGCTATACGTTTAGATTGAAGAGTCCGACTTAGAAGAAGGATCATAGCTTGACTATCAGAGCAATCATCTAATGCATATTATTTATGAAATATTCTTGGATAAACCAAGATTTTTATTTGAATGATTGTTTTCCCGTAATTTTTAATATGGAAACTCTGCGACCTGGTCGATCTCAGCGTGAGCCATCATTAGAGATGCGAAATCCACAAATCTCACATGGAGGATCTCTACGCAAAGTCATAGATGATTTACAGGACTCATTGGAGGAGCATAGGAAGTCTTTTGAGGAGCACAAGAAGGATGTGAAGAAGAAGATGGGCAAGATTCAGAAATTTATGAAATTTTTGGTTAATGTTTTAAAGCTAAAACCTACTCCTACTGAGGCCGCTGAATGGGAAGACTTGGAAGTGTAGCCGCCGCGTCAGTCGACGAGAGGAATAGATGTCGGCCAGAGCTCGAGAGGGGATCAACCAGAGAGTAGTGGTGCTGAGAGCAGATATTTTTGAGTAGGTTTTTGCAGGTTTTGATGTACTGGTAGTTGTCGGCGGTGATAGGTAGATGTCGTGGATGACAGTGAAGTTTAATTTAGTTTTAGTTGTTTGTTTTGGAACTCATATTTAGAAGTTATCTTCAGTTAATTTTTGTATTAAACAATCAGTTAGTGGAAATTTGATCACGTTTAATTATGGTTTAATTCTTTTGTGTGGATTTAGCAAGTTCCATTTTAATTTTTTTTAAAAAAATTTTTAAATTAATATGTTCAATTTGATATGTCTAGGATTCCTAATTCTAGTCTTAACATTGAAAAGCGGGAATCCAGAAGTGGTTTTGTGAATATATCGACAAGTTGCGAATCTGTGTCTATAAATGAAATTTTAATTTGATTTTGCTTTATGTGGTCTCATATAAAATGATGTCGAACATCGATGTGTTTAGACCTAGAATGATGTACTGGGTTGTTTGTTAAGTCAATAGCACTTTTGTTGTCACACCATAATTTTATAGTTTGATGATTAATGTTATAGTCTTCTAAGGTTTGTTTCATCCAAAGAGCTTGTGAACAACAACTACCTAGTACAATGCACTCGACCTCGGTGGTTGAGAGGGGAACAGAATTTTGTTTCCTACTCGACCAAGAAATGAGTGAAGGGCCTAGAAAGTGACAAGTGCCACTAATGCTTTTGCGATCTAATGAACACCCAGCAAAATCAGAATCGGAATAGCCATGCAAAATAAAATTATCATTATGTGGATACCATAAACCTAGTTTAGAAGTTCTAATTAGATAACGAAAAATACGTTTAACTGCTTTTAATTGTGATTCTTTTGGATTAGCTTGAAATCTAGCACATAAACATAAATAAAACATAATGTCAGGTCTTGAAGCGGTTAAATATAACAATGATCCAATCATCCCTCTATATAAAGTTTGATCTATAGAAATTCCACTTTTGTCCTTTCCTAACTTTATAGAAACACTCATAGGATTACTAGCTTGTTTAAGATTCTCAAACCCAAATCTCATTAACACATCATGAATGTACTTAGATTGATTAATAAAAATGCCATCATGTTTTTGTGTAATTTGAAAACCTAGAAAATAAGTAATTTGAAAACCTAAAAATACCATGTTCATTTCAAATTCATTTTTCATCACTTTAACAACATCATTACATAACTCTTCATTAGTGGATCCAAAGATAATGTCATCAACATAAATTTGCAAAACAATTATATCATCATTTACATACTTAATGAAGAGTGTACAATCAGCACTACCCATTTTAAAATCATTCTTTAATAAATAAAGCATTAATCTATCATACCATGCTCAGGGTGCTTGTTTCAAACCATAAAGAACTTTATATAACTTATAAACATGATTGGGATATTTATCATTAACAAAGCCAGGAGGTTGTTCTACATAAACCTCTTCCTTAATGTACCAGTTTAGAAGTGCAGTTTAAACATCCATTTGTAATAATTTAAATCTTTTATAACTAGCAAATGCAATTAAAATCCTAACTGCTTCAAGATGTGCTACGGGTGCAAAAGTTTCATCAAAATATATTCCTTCAATTTGAGCATAACCTTTTGCAACAAGCCTAGCTTTGTTTCTAGGAATCATAGATTCATTATCTAATTTATTTTTGAAAATCCATTTTACTCCTACAATAGGATGATCACTAGGTATTTCTACAAGCTTCCAAACCTTATTTCGTTCAAATTGATTAAGTTCTTCCGTCATAGCTAAAAACCAAGATTCATCATTTAAAGTGGTTGAAACATCCTTTGGTTCTATGTTGGAAATAAAACATAGGTTTGAAAATAAATCATGTAGAGAAGAACGTGTACTTACCCCTCTTGTAGGTTCTCCAATGACCAAGTCATGTGGATGATCATTAGTGAATCTAAGCTCGCTTGGTGGCACAAATTCCTCAATTTCTTCTTGTACTTCTTCCTCATTTTCATCTTTTTCATTTCTAAGTACGTCTTCTTCATCATCGTTCCTTTTCAAAGGGAGTTCTTCACCATCACCTATAGATTTATTTTCCACTACACAAGGAACAAGTTCATCAAATTTAACATGAATTGTTTCTTTAACTACTTTAATCTGTTTATTATTAACTCTATAAACTTTACTAGTTGAAGAATAACCAATGAAAATACCTTCGTCACATTTTTCATCAAATTTACCTAAAGTATCTTTTGTATTTAAAATAAAACATTTACACCCAAATACTTTGAAATAAGATACATTAGATTTCTTTTGAAAATATAATTCATATGGAGTAAGTTTCAAAATAGGACGTAGCATGAACCGATTTATAACATAACACGCAATACTAACTGTAACATCCCCCAAACTACTAAACCCCTAGGAAATTTTTGTCATGACTAGATCATGAAAAAATAGGATAAGTGACCTAGGGTACCTTGGTGACATGTTGAATGAGAGGAGAACACCATGTGTCATCTCAATTTAAAGAGAATTCAAGGGTAACTCCAAAGGGGCTAAAGCACCTTATGCATCACCTATAACCATGATAAAAAACCCTAGGCTAAATTAAAGTATGCTAGGTGGCATGGATGGTTCCTTGAACCAAAAGGGTGTCCCATGATCACTATAGGAGCCTTTGACCTGGCTAGGTCAAGTTACAAATAAAGACCCAATTTGACATACTTCACCATAACATAGGTCAATCAACCTGAGTGTGATGAAATTGATAACATCACACCCTTCCTAAAAACTAGGGTAGACTAATGAGATAAAATGGACCTATTGGAATTGGTCAATTTTGGGAAACTAGGCCAATTACCAAAAAGCCCCAATTTGACCTAACTGAATTAATTCCCTCAATTTGACCTTCAATTGGTCACATGTGATCAAATTATTCACCCATATCCCTCCGAGATCCCTACGGGAGCCTAATGGGTCCACATTGGACCCTTGGGATAAACCAATTTTGGGAAATTAGGCAAAATTACTAAATTGCCACAAATTATAGCTTTGCCTTATATGGTTTAATTAGCCCTCAATTGGCCAAGCACAACCTCTCCTAAGCCCTAAGGGGAGTATATGAGACCTAAATGTACCAAGGTGCACATCCAATTTTGGAAGATTATTGCAAAAACACAAAAACCCCCAAATTGCCCATAAAGCTCTAAAAATGTGATTAAACCTCAATAGACCCCACCATAACCTAATTCCCTTTGGATTAGGTCCACTAAGGTATAAGACACCAATGTGGGTCAACCACATTGGTTGGGGTGAGCTTGAGTCAAGCCCAAACTCAAAAGTCCCAATTTGGCCGATTTGGGTCAAGTGAGCCCAAACCCAAACCCAAACTCAAACTCATTGGACTAGCCGTAACCCTAGAGCCATTAGGCTCAACCCCACCTAATCAAGCTCACTAGGGCTGAAATTACCTAAGAGGCATTGGGCCCATGGAGTTGGCTCATCAATGGTGGTGGATGGACACCCCCAAGAAGGAATTCATGGGGTGGTGGCGACTTGGCCAACATTCCCTCTTTCCTGGATATCTTTCAGTATCCCCAAGAATTCCAACTGCAATTGGGCTGAGTTAGCAGCCATTGAGAGGGGGAGGAGAGAGATCTCAACTCCACATAGCGTCCACCATTAATGCCCCCATCTTAACTCAAGTAATTTAAGATATTCTCTCCCCTGGCAGAAATTTGAACTCTGGACTGAATTCCTGATGAGATGGAGGATTGTGGTTGGCTGGCTGAGGAGGTGGCAACATAAGGGAGATCGCCAATTAATGGCAGCTAGACATATACACTCCCCCGACCCAAACCACCCACGCCGCCAGCTTTAGAATCGGGAGAGGAGAAGAAGCCCTCAGTTAGTAGAAGGAATTATGCCCAATTGGACGGACATTGCCAGGAACTCGCCGGAGAAGCTCTAATGGCACCTAAGAGGAAAACCAGGGCTACTATTGGGAACAGTGCCCAGCAATCTTGAATAGAAAAGTAACGGAGGAGGCAAGAAAAAGCAAGAACGGAGAACAAGTCAATCATCATCCTTTGTTCTCTAAAGAATCAGTTCAGATTTATCGACTGAAAAAGAGAAGTTCCAGATAGAAGAAATCCCGGAGAAGATTTGCGCTATCAAGTATGATATCAAAATCATCTTCTTCAAATCAAGAAGCCAATCTACATCAGGTAGAAGAACGAGTTTTCATTACTGTAATCTCTTGTAAGGCTTATGGGCCTAGAACTTGTAAGATCTATTTTAGATCTGAGTGTCAAGCTTGAGGGCTTGAGATCTGTGAAGCTTGAGGGTTAGGGCAGAGGACTTGCGGGTCCAAACGTGTCGAGCTTGCGGGCTCGGGTGCAGTGAAGGTACTTGCGGGCCTAGGCTGCAGGCAAGACTTGCGGGTCTGTGCTGTGTAGGGCTTGAGGGCCTGTGTGTCGAGTTTGCGGGCTCGAGTGCAGTGATGGGGCTTGCGAGCCTAGGCTGCAGGGACTTGCAGGTCCGAGTTGTAAGGCTTGCAGGACGGATACATTGGCAGAGTTTGCCGAGCCTAGCACACTGCTAGGTAGGCGCAGAGGGAGAGAGGACAAATAAAGACACCCTGTCTTGAGGAACCTCTATAAGTTCTTGCGTGCTTTCTGTATTGTGCTACTCTAATCCATTGATTGATTGACCAGAAATCTAGAACACCGAAAGGGAGGGAACCAAACAATTTGAAATACCTATTCACTCCCCCATCTAGGTAATATGTCGACACCAATAACTAACAACTACCACTCGCAATCAGGTCGGGTTCTCTCCTCCTCCACCTGTGCTAGTTCTACCCTTTTCTTCCTCTCTGAAATCCTTGCCGGTAATGGTGTATCACCATCGCCATCTTTTAATGTTCCGGGCCGAAAAATGCAAGGTGTCGGAGGGCTAATCCGGAAACCTCAAGCCAAATGGCCACCGCCAATCAGAAGCCCTAGGTCGGGTGATGGTTGTGGTGGGAGAGTTTCGCCGGAACCCGCCGAGAGCCGCTAGAAGATGGCCCGCAAAATGCCCCAGGATCGGGAAATCCCATCCCTTGGCTTATCGTGGAAGATGATCCCGTGGCCGTCCGATTTAGAAGGTCGTTAAACGCAGACCATATTTAAAATAAAATGTTATTTTGTCACATTTCAATACAGATCTTGGTTTACTTTTCTAGTGTACTTAGGGGCAAAATAACGAAATGTGCTCAACATCAAAATTGTAGGGAATGCCCTTAACAAATTTTAGAATTTTGTTTCATGTCATTTGGAGCTCTGTAGCTCCCTAGGAACCTATTTTGGTGCAAGGTATACAAAGTGAGCATGCATGGGTATTTTGAGTATATCTGCATAAATACACCATACATGTAAGTGAAATTTGGACCACATTTGTGTATACCTTAGACCTACTGTGTGCCCATAAATCAGAATTTTTGGGGCAATTTTTCTAAAGTTTTTCCATTAATTTAATAAATCATCTATGATGTGTAAATTAGGTTAAATTAACTTAAACATTGTCAAATCTCCTCTAGATTTTGGGTGATGTATATAATAGTGTCTCGTAAAATTTTTTGGACCATTTGGACCCTTGCATGTGAGTAAAATCTAAATTTCAAATGAACCCTAGTAGGAAAATTATAAGTATGTGACACAAGTGTATTTTGTGAATTTAATCAAAACCACTCTATAGATGGCCTTGAAATTTTAACCATAGCTGAGATAGGACCAATTACACGGCCTATCCAAAAATGGGAATTTTTGGAGGACATTTTTCTAAGGTTTTAGAAATAATTTAATTAATCGTGCATGCCATGATTATTGTGTTATAAGAACCCAAATCTTTGGTAGAAGGATCATTAGGCTATGTTAGGTCACTGGACAATATTTGGGACCATTTGGACCGATGCATGTGGAACTATCCACTTGCAAACCAAATCTAGTAAGGCTAAACTTTAACATGTGACCTAGGGGGAAATCTTGTGAAATTCTCCCAAACCCCTTGGTCAATAGGCCTAAAATTTTAAACAGTGATGTGTTATGCCTAGTCCCACATGCTGGCCAAATTTAGTTATTTTTGGAATTTGTTTTACTATAATTCCATTTATTATTTAAATAAGCATGAATATATAATATTCATGGCTTGGTAATAGATAGTGACCCCAAATGTGTCAAATGATTCTAGGGGTCAAAGTACATCTCTGGTAGAGATTTGAAGTCAATTGACATGGTGCATGTGGGAAAATTCACCTACAAGTGTATGTAGAGTGGGAAGAGTGCTAATAGCACAAAACTCCTTTCTTGAGTACTTATCTCAATTTGGCTATTGCATGCAAGGAATAACTTGCACATGCATAGGATAGGAGGAAATGTAACCCTTTGGGTAATTTGGGAATTTTTGGTATAAAAATTCCATAAGTCTTTACATAGGGTATAAATATTGTAAATGTTAATTAAAGAAATATTTTGGAGTAAATCCTTAGGGAAAAATCTGAGATTTAGGCATAAGGTCTTGTATGATGAAATAAACCTCTGTAACTTTTGTGAGAATTATTTATTGAGAGGTCACCATACTTCATTCATAATGTAGAGTTCGGAGTTATAACTTAGAAAATTCATATCTTGAATTATTGTCACTGGAATACTATAGGAATCTGTACATAACCTTGTGATAACATTATGAACCTTCGATAGTTTTTATGGAATTAATGATTATATATATTTGGTACTTCATTCACAATGTAGAGTTTGAAGTTAAAACTTAGAAAATTCACATCTTGAATTATTGTCACTGCAATACTATAGGAATCTGGACATTGAGTTGCGATAATATTTTAAACCTCTGGTAATTTTTATGGAATTTATGATTATATATATTTGGTACTTCATTCACAATGTAGAGTTCAGAGTTATAACTTGGAAAATTCATATCTTGAATTATTGTCACTGGATACTATAGGAATCTGGACACAAACTTGTGATAATATTATGAACCTTTGGTAATTCTTAAGGAATTTATGATTATATATATTTAGTACTTCATTCACAATGTAGAGTTCGGAATTATAACTTAGAAAATTCATATCTTGAATTATTTTCACTGGAATACTAAAGGAATCTGGACATAAACTTGTGATAACATTATGAAGCTCCGATAATTTTTATGGAGTTTATGATTATATATATTTGGTACTTCATTCACAATGTAGAGTTCAGAGTTATAACTTAAAAAATACATATCTTGAATTATTATCACTGGAATACTATAGGAATCTGGACATAGACTTGTAATAACATTATAAACCTCTGGTAATTTGTATGGAATTTATGAGTATATATATTTGGTACTTCATTCACAATGTAGAGTTCGGAGTTAAAACTTAGAAAAATTCATATCTTGAATTATTGTCACTAGAACACTATAGGAATCTGTACATAAACTTGTGATGACATTATGAACTTCTGGTAAATTTTTTTGAATTTATGATTATGTATATTTGGTACTTCATTAACAATGTAGAGTTTGAAGCTATAACTTAAGAAATTCATATCTTGAATTATTGATACTGGAATGCTGTAGAAATTTGTACATAGACTTTTGAAAGCATTATGAACATCTGGAAATTTTCTTAGAATTATTAGCATGTGACAAAGGCTACCTCATGTTCAAATCTAGTCTCACTAGGATTATAAGTATTAATTATATTGGCCCAATACATGTGCTCGGTGAAATAAAAATTAGAAATCTGAATATGGGTAACCCTACAACTCCTGGGACTAGAATCGAATCATTCATAATTAGAATTCATATAGCCACCCCCTTTAAGTCAGAGAGTTTGATTATAGACCGCCAGACTGCGATTAGTAAAAACTGGAATGTTAGATTTAGACCTTTCCCTTCTGGTCACCACCATGGAAATGCTAACCCCTTTGGTATTTGCATGTGCATAGTTTATTGATGAGTTAACCCGTAGTGTACATACTAGTTGTAGAGGTTGGGGTGCGATTAGTAAATTATAATATCAGATTTGATAACTCGAGCTATGTTTTAAAGTGAGAATGGGTGGAGGTCTACAGTAACTAGAACCCAGTTAATACTTGGTCATAAAACTTGTAGATCACATTTAACAAAGGTTGGGAGAGAGTCCACTACTAAGCAAGACAAGGACTGGTGCTCAATTAAGCTCCGTCGCTTCCCTGTCCATGTAGTTGAAAACACCCTCATAACACAACACCACATGAGAGGTTTATATTTTAGAAATGAGGATTTAGGCTTTAGCCACCATCGCATTCCCTAGTACCGTTGAGATCCCTTCACCGAGTAGACCTCGGGAAGTCCAGGATTCACCCTAAACTTCTAGGTATAACTAAACAATAGACAAGAGTAGTAATTTGAAGAACTCGATAAGTAAAACTCGTCCCAAATTTGAGACGAAACGGTGCAAGGACTGTATAGTCCTCCGAGCGGTAGGCTTGTTATTGTCTATGAAGGACTAGATTGTCCTGCGAGCTGGAGGCTCCATAAATTATAATAGAGGTGTGTTTACCAACTAGTACGTGGATACCCTGGTGTGCTCTTCAGGGGCGTATAAAAGGTCTAGGCCAGGAGGTGTTTGAGAAGATCCTAGAAGTGGACATGCCCGATCCACTGCCCTCGTTTGCCTCAATAGGTTACCTGAGTTGTCATACTCAAACAGAGAGAACTAACAAAAAGGTCTGTACGTATAGAGTCGAGTGGGTGATTTGCATCACTGCATTGTATAACATAGCATAACATTATTGTATAAACAAGTCCTCATCGTATAAATTAGTATGTGCTCTTTTATACGATGAGTTTACCTTAGTGTCAGATCCCTTAACTTATGTGTTTGTGAGTGTATACATATAAGTTAAAGTTACAATTATAACTGTCTTATTTACATAGAATTTCTTTCTTTCAGAAACTTTTATTATGAATGTTATGGCTTGATGTTTCTTTATACTATTGTTGGAACTTGTGAACTCTTGTACTATGCTTATGGCCTACTTTTGTACTTATGACTTATATAATCTGCTAGAGATAGAGTGTTTTATTCATAAATATACTTGTTTGCTAGTTCCATGTCATATGCTTGTCTTTTACCCATTGTTGTCCTCCGCTTCCTCCTCCCGCATAGAGCCTAGGAGTCGCGTGTGGAGGCGGTGAGGAACCTGCTGAGTCTTGTAGACTGACAACTGGTTGTGGCATAACAAAAATGAGCACCAGGGGGAGCAGACCCTCAACCAGAGGGAGGAACAGGACACGCTGGCTAGACCTAGACTTGGTCTCTCAGCAGCTGCGGGGAGAGCACTGGTGAGCAACCCTCTTCCAATACCCACTCTTCACATCTGCCTAGGGCAGGGTAGAGAGTTATACATTCGTGAATTCATTAGTCTGTGTCAGTGCTTATAATGTTTTATCTTTGTCAAGAGAGAGGCCAAGAAAGCATGATGTATCTGGCTTAAGCCCTTTTTATCTTTAGCATTTCCTTATTCAGTAATTTTCTATTATTATCTCATTTGGACAAGCATTTAATATCTTAATGATTATATGATTGTTGTGGACATGTTCTCTTTAATTATTTATGTGGTTGGCCTGGATGAATGATAAGCCGGATGGATCGACGTATTGTGGTGGTGATCACACCGTGAGTTGTTGCCACCGCAAGACGGCGATTCAGGGCGGTAAGACCCGAGTATGAAAAAAAAGGTCTCACACTAACAGCTTCGGCCCAAAAATATCTTGGTAATTTAAATTCAGATAACATAGTGTGTGCTAGTTCTTGAAGTGTTCTTTTTCTTTTCCACAACACCATTTTGTTGTAGTGTGCGAGGAGCAGAAAATTCATGCTTTATCCCAAATTCAGTACAATATGAAATAAATTTATCATTATCAAATTCACCACCATGGTCTGATCGTATACATTTAATTTTTAAATCTAATTCATTTTAAATGTGAGTGCATAGCTTAGTAAATTCATTATACGCATCAAATTTGGATACTAGAAAAATAGTCCAACAAAAACGAGAATAGTCATCAATTTAGAAAGTTATATTTTCTAGCTCCTAGACTTTGATTTGAAACTGGGCCAAACAAATCCATGTGAATTAATTGCAAGGGCCTATAAGTAGAAATAATATTTTTGTTTTTAAAAAACGAAATCGTAAATTTTCCTTTTTGACATGGCGAGTATAATGAAGAAAGCTTTCCATCTAATAGAGGTAAACCCTTAATCAATTTGTTTTTGGAAAGTTTTACTACAAGTTTAGTACTAGAATGTCCTAGTCGCCTATGCCATAATTCTAACTCATCATTCTTTGAAATGAAACATTTAAGTGATGAATGAGAAAGTTCATGAAAGGTAATCATATAAACATTATGAATTCTTGGTGCGGTAAAAATAACTTCATGAGTTTTTGAATCTATTATTTTGCAAAGGTTTGACGATGAGTCAAATAAAACATTCAAGCCCCTATCACATAATTGACTAATAGATATTAAATTGTGTTTCAAACCTTTAACAAATAAAACATTAGAGATCTTGAAAGAATCATTACCAAATTCACCAATTCCTATGATCCTTACTTTTCCATTGTCGCCAAACGTTACAACTCATCCTTTCTTTATCTCCAGGCTAAGGAACTTTGATTTATTTCCCGTCATGTTTTTTGAACAACCAGAGTACAAATACCACACATCTTATTTGTCCTTAGCCTACCAGCATACCTAACAAGATTATGAGAGTAAAGATCTGGTTACCCAAGTAGTTCCTCCCATAACATAGGTGGACGCCTTAAGTACATAGAGTTACTTAATATTGCATGATCCCTTCTTCCTGCAAGAGTCCATGATGTGACCAAATCTATTACCTTTAGCACACGCAATAAAGAGAGATGACACTCTTTTCAAAGTTTTCTGTGGACTATTACTGGAAGAGGATGTTGTAGCAGTAGTATTATAAGCATTTTTATTATTAACCTTCCATTGACTTGATTTTCAACTGTCGTCGAGGATAGTGACTATTAGATTCCGACATCTTCCAGCAACGTATCCATGTCCAAATTTAGCAGTTTCATGACATTGGTTGGCTAATATCATATTCAGTGATTTCCAGCCAACTCCAAACTTATTTATAACCAAATTTAAATCATGGACTTGAGCATTCAAAGCGGTGTTTTCTTTGACTAACATAACACACCGATTTGTAAACCCTTTCTTGCTATTATTCAATTTTGAATGAGAAGATTTCAAGGATCTTTCTAAATCCCTCTTTTCTTTGATAAGAAAATTTACTTTAGATTGGGACTTGGAAAGTTCTTGTTCTAATTCTTTATTTCCTATCAAAGAGCGATTACACTCTTGACAAGCAATCTTCTCCTTCTCAAGAACTTTTAATTCATTTGTTAGTTTTTTATTTTCGTTTAAAAGAACTTTATTTTCAGATTTTAGACTATCAATATCTTTAAGACTCTTTTGGAAAAATTTACAAGTACGAAGAAATTCATCATAAAGCTCATCATAAGTTAGGGGAGTTACCTCAGTGTCACTCTGGACACTGCAATCATTCTCAGATGATGAGTTTCTTTTTCCCATTAAGCACATATTTGCTTCTTCATGACCTTCAGAACTTGAATCACTTTCTCCTTCCGATGATGTGTCGTCCCATGTTTCCGCCTTCAAAACTTTATTTTTGTATCTCTTATTGTGCCTCTTCTCTTTTTGCTCTTTCAAAAATTTTGGGCACTTGCTCCTTATATGTCCAATCTTCTTACAATGATAACATTCCAGTGGTGGATGCTCATCATCTTCCTCAGTCCCACTCTTTCCTTTTCCCTTGTTATATGCAAAATCCTTCTTGTTAAAATACTTCTTAAAAGTGTTCCTCCTTTCAGGATTTCTCATAAACTTCTTAAATTTTCTCACAAACAAACTTTCTTCATCTTCTTCCTCTTCTCCATCAGTCACACTCTCAACTTCTTTCTTAGACTTTTGTGTCAATGCCTTCTTACTTGACTCCACATTGTACTCTTGTTGTTAGATTTTCAGTTCCACTTCATGTGTGTTCAAGCTTCCAATTAAACTCTCTAGTTGAAGATTCTTAAGATCATGAGATTCTGAGATGGCGGTCACCTTCAGATTGAACTTTGGGGGAAGTGATCTTAAGATTTTTCTAACTAAATCTCTATTGGAAAAGTTCTTTTCAAGGACTTTGGGATTGTTGACGATCTTGGTAAATTTGGTGTACATCGTATCAATGTCTTCATCAACCTCCATTCTGAACTTTTCAAATTCCGACTCGAGTTGGAACAATTTGGAGTCCCTCACCTGTGAGGTACCTTCATGAGTAACTTCTAATAAATTCCAAATTTCATACGCAGTTCACATGCACATACTTTATTAAACTCAGTTCTATCTAACGCACATAATAGAGCGTTCATTGCTTTTGCGTTATTCTTACATTTTAACTTATCATTTTCATCTCATTTATCCTTGGGCTTATCCATTGTTACACCACCAACGACTAATGTCGGTGGAGTATAACTCATCTCTATCATGTACCAGACTTCGATATCTAGAGCAATTAGAAAACAACGCATACGTGTTTTCCAATAGTTATAGTCTGTGCCCATGAATAAAGGTAGCCGACTAATCCCTTGACCCTCTACAAATGCGTGATCATTATGCGCCATTACTCCCGTTGGTAAAACCATTTTGGAGCAACCTCGCTCTGATACCAAGTGTTGGATCTTGCGGCCCCCTTAGAGGGGGGCGGGGGTGAATAGGGGCTAATATTTACTTTGAAATTTTTCTAAACTATTAAGATAATTTTGCAATGATAAACAAGTAGATTTTTACTCAACCAAAATAATCACTTAGAAAATCATGAGGAAATTGGAAATCAAATTTTATTTTCCCAAGTGATGAATACAAAGAACTATTGATCTTAATAAAGATTAATATCAAGGCTATGATAAAAATAAAATTCTTTTTAATTTACCAGTCCTTCAATCAAGGACTGATCGGCTATATCATATCTCTTCCTAGATCTTGCTACTAGCCTCCCCCTAGATCTCTCCATGATCTAGACGCTGCACATAAGGCAACGATTTACTCCTAAGCCTCACAAGGACCTAAATGCCACGCGCAAGGTGGCGATTTCCTCCTAAGCCACACACAGACTTAAACGCCACGCACAAGGCGGTGGTTTCCTCTACCGATTACAAGATGATAATATAAAATACAAAATAGAAATTCATATATGAAAATCTCTAAATATGAAGCTCTGAAGACGGCGTCGAATCCTTGCAAAGATTGCCTAAGATACTGCGCACGAACCATCTCTTCTTCGCACTTGAACGTTCTTGCCAAAATGGGAGTTCTCAGAGTTCTGGAGCTCTCTGCACAAAATGCACTCAGGAATTGATACTCAAGATTGCTATGTATATCTGTCTCCATAGAAATTGAGCCAATGTATATTTTCTAGATGACGTCGAGGACATCTTGCTGTCGTCTGCCAACGTTATCTCCTCCAGTTGCCACGTGTCCAATGAAAATGATGTTTATGCGTGACGTGACAATTGTGGTCGAAATGTGGGTTGTTGGATTCCGATATCGATGTCAGAATTCTGACAGTGATTTGTTCTTGAAACAGTTGAGCTAAAAATGCTGAGCTAAAACTGCTGAGATGAAAACGCTGAGATGAAACCGCAGAGATGAAACCGCTGAGCTATCGTCGACGGCATCTAGCTGTCACTGATGACATTGATTTGTTCTCGACTTTACATCCTGAGCTTCAAACAAAAATTAGCATAGTCGCATACCTATTATATCTGCACACCATAGATAAAATAGGATCAAACACACCCGGGATTTGTTATTATCAAACCAAGGAGTTCGGAATGCATGCTCCAACAAATGTCTATATGGAACAACCTCCTCGGTATGTTGCTCAGGAGGAGACACATGTATGCAAATTGTGGAAAGCCATCTATGGTCTTAAACAAAGCCCTCGAGCATAGTATGATAAATTATGTGGCACTGTAGCGATCATTGGCATTACAAGAAGCTCTGCAGATCACTATCTCTTCATTCGCAAAATCCCTCAGGGACTGGTGGTTCTTGCAGTATATGTTGATGACATTCTCCTCACTGGTGATGATCAAGCTGGAATAGCATTAACAAAGAAACATCTCCGTTAACTCTTTGTCACCAAAGATATGAGTTCTCCAAAGTACTTTCTGGGGATCTAGATTTCACTAAAACATAACTCATTGGTTCTCTCACAATATAAGTATGCTCTTGACCTCCTGCAATAGATAGGCCTGACTGGGGCTAAACCTGCTCGATGCCGCATGACTATTGGTGAAGATACAACATGGCAAGACGATTCACCACCACTGTCAGATGTTACAAGATACATGCGTCTAGTAGGCAAACTCATCTATCTTATGGTAACAAGAGCAGACATCTCATACGTTGTAGGCAAGGTTAGTCCATTCATGCAAGCTCCAAGAGAATGCCATCTGCAATTTGCTCTGAGGATACTAGAGTATGTTAAAGGGGCTCTAGGAAAGGGACTACTTTTTCAGAATAATAATCATATACAAAATAAAGCCTACTCGGATTCAAGCTATGCAGATGATAAAGAAGATCACAAGTCTACTTTGGGATTTTGCACCTTTGTAGGCGGAAATTTAGTGAGCTGGAAGAGTAAGAAACAATCAGTTGTCTCCAGGTCAAGTGCAGAAGCTGAGTATCGAAGCATGGCGTCGAAAACTTGGGAACTAAAATGGTTACGAGCTCTCATGCTGGACTTAGGAGAAGTTTATAACCATCTGCTGCCAATGTTCTGCGACAACAAAGATGTTATATACATATCAAAGAATCCATTGTTCCATGAAAGGAAAAAACACATTGAAGTAGATTGTCATTTTATCTGAGAAGAAATATTGAAGAAATAAGTTTGTACTCCATTCATCACGTCTGACAATGAACTGGCAGATTATTTCACCAAGCTAGTATCTACTTATTTTTCAAACATTTGCGACAAGCTGGGCATGATTAATTTATATGCTCCAGCTTGAGTGGGAGTGTTGAAGTATGGAGACCGGGCGGTTTGACGATCTATCCCGGGCAGTCTGATGCAGTGTGGAGATCGGGCGGTCTGGTGATCTCTCCCTGGCGGTCTGGCTTCTCCTCTAGCGGTCTGGCGATCTCCCCCTGTAGAGACCACCCAGTCCTGTATATTGTCATGTATATTGTTTAGTCCCACATCGATAGTTTTTAATCTCCTCTCTCTCCTCCATTATATATAAAGAAGGTCATACCTTTGTAATAGACAAGTTTTTTAGAAATAAATTTTTTATTATTTTCATTTTTGCGATCTCAACTTTTCTGTTCGCACAGCAAGACTCCGCCTT
Source organism: Dactylorhiza incarnata (assembly GCA_033032865.1). Taxonomy (NCBI): domain Eukaryota; kingdom Viridiplantae; phylum Streptophyta; class Magnoliopsida; order Asparagales; family Orchidaceae; genus Dactylorhiza; species Dactylorhiza incarnata. Next base: position 1,518,303 of record JAWHQI010000078.1, read on the forward strand.
CCCGGAAATTGAGCATGGTCGAGGGGAGTCTTATGCCCAAGATAATCATCTTGCGGTAGTGCTAACTTTCGGGCTAGCGACCACCATAAGACGCATATTCTGCCGATAATTACCAACATCACAAGCCAACCTATAAATTATTAACAATGATTAAAGCATGAAGTCCACAGATTCATAATTAGTATAAGAATGTCCACAATAGTACATTAGAAATGGAAGCGTGCATGATTAATATAGAATACATATTAAATTCAGAAGAATTCAAAATCTCACATCTACTGTAGAAGGAGTCAGGATGTTCTGCGTCGTCACGTCAAGCTCTGCCTCCCTGGCCTAGCGGTCCTCCTGTGCGGGGTACTGCTGCTCTAGTTGCTCGTGCTCCTAAAATGATGTGGTATGATGATCATCAGTCAAAAAGACTGAAAGTTTATGAGTTAGTCTAATCACCTAGAGGGAGGGTGAATACGTGTTTAAAATATTTTATGCCCTTTTGAATCTGTAGATTGTTTTAGTTCAGTAAAGAAAAAGCAAACACACCACAAAAAATACACAGAGATTTATAGTGGTTCCCCAGATTATGGGTACATCTACTTTCCCCCACCACATATCTAGCAGTGTGCTATACTAGGCCAACTCCTCTAATAAATTAGATCAAAGATCTTACAGCTCAGAGTCCTTGACTCCTACTTCTCAAGAACACAACAAGTCCCCTACCTCAAATCCACTTCTTGGATCCTACCTCAGGTGCAAGCAGCATCCCTAACTTAGAGTAATAACACTCCTACAACTCAGATTCACTCAAGAATCCTACCTTAGGTCTTCACATGACCCTACCTAGGGCTTAAAACAAAGCCCTACACTCAGACCTTCTCCTCAGCCCTACAATCAGGTCTCAAAGAAATCTTACAATAATAAAAGTAGATATGTTGGTTTACAAGATTTGACTCTAGAAAAGTTTGCAGCTTGAGTCTTCTTAGGTCTTTCTTAGTAGAAAGCATTCTTCAGCAACAACACTAGATCAATCAACAGATGTGCCTTTGTACCAGGATCAATGCTGAGCTTCCTTGGAAGTAGAAGTCTTCTTCCTCTCTAGAGTGACAACTTTCTTTTTGTTTTATGCTTGACTTCTTCTTCCTCTTCTTGGAAAAAGCTTGCTTTTCTGTTATATTTCTTTTTGCGGCCAGTGAGTTTTTTTATTTCACAAAGTATTCAAGATCAAAAGTTAGGGTTTGCTGACTCTCTCTTATTCTTTTATAGCCCCGACATTTCAAACAGTCGAGACCTTAAAAAGTTTGTCTCAGAGCACTTTTCAGAAGTGATTGATTTGACATCTGCATTTGTCGTTGAAAGTGCATAGTGTGCCTCAGAGTATTCTCTAGAGGGGGGGGGGGGGGGTGAATAGAGTTTTAAAAGTGTTATATCTTAGTTATGCACACACAATAAAACTACTAAGTACTATGCAATCATCAATACCAAAACAGAACAAAGTAAGCACAGAAAATATGAAACAGAAAAACAGTAAACTAAACAGCACAGAAAAGCAATGCAGAAGACACATAAATTTTATAGTGGTTCCCCAAAATGTGGGTAGTCCACTCTTCTACCTCCCTGGTAGGATTGCACTAACAGTGTCTGAGTCTTTTGATAAGGAGACTCTCAAAACCACTGAGTCTTTTTATAAGGAGACTCTTAGAACCACTAGGTCTTTTGCTAAGGAGACTCTTAGAACCACTAAATCTTTTGAAAGAGGGATTCTTAAAACTCTTTTGCAGTTGTATAATAAGAACAGTAGAAGAAGAGGAAGAAGAGAATAAGATTCTTCAGTTAGAATCCTTCAGCAACTATCTCTATGAATGTTGTTGCTTCTAAATATTTCAGGATCTGAATATGATGAACCCTTGATAAAGATAGTGATGATTGCAAGGGATATAGTATTTGATCCTGATCCTCTCTGCACTTTTGTTGACTTACTGCTATATAATGTAGAAGAAGAAGCAACAGTCTTGTTGTGATCTTTTTTTGTGCAGAGAGTTGTTCTTCTATTCTGTCTTAGGGTTGGAGGAGGAAGAAGGTGCAACCCAAAATGACAGAGAGAATAATGAATGAATTTTGTTTTCTTTCTTCCTCAGCATACTTATTCTCTATTGATTTGTGTTTGAATTTCTATCTTCTTCTGGACTGTCCTTTGAAAGAATGTCCATTGGACAATAAATGTTTCCTTCTGTTTTTGTTCCCGACCCGTCCATCTGATTTGAATAACTTCCATGAATGTCTTTGTTGTATCTATGAAATACTCCATTCCATTCTTGGAAATAAACAAGCCGTTAGAGAACATATTTCAATCTTGTAGATCATCTCAAAAAGCACCAGAAAGGACAGCAGGAAACCTTCAATTTCTGTCTGTATTAGACGCTACGTCGAATTCATTATCCTTCATATTGATGCACCTCTGAGTTCTTATAGAAGCAGCTCTGAATTCCTTCTTAGCTTTGACTAAACTCAGTTGTCGACATTGCGTCGAGTTCTTATCGAAGCATCCATTGAGTTGAAGACTTGGACTTGAACTTCATCTTCTGCGTCGAATTGAAGTTGAAGTTGCATCGACTTTTAAGATGACTTTGACAGGCTCTTCTGTTGGGAAAATGATTTCTTTTAACCCCTGGAAATGAGTTGAATATGAATTCTAAGAAAGAAAAATCAAGGTTAAGTAAATATGCGTCGAATAGTATTTGACGCAACGTCAAAGTGGTGTCGACGTTCCTTTCAGAATGAGTCGAAATAACTTTAAGAAGAATTCGACGTATCCTATGTCGACGTAGCTCTGACTTCTAGTCGACGCATCTTGAGAAGTCGACGCACCTTAGTCGACGTACCTTCCTTATTCTTCTCTCGACGTCCAGCCAGGACGAATTCGACGCTTACTTCGAATAGTAATTGATGCACGTCGATTTCTATGTTTAATTCAAAAATCGCCAGATCTCTTTCCTTCTTTTATAGATCTGATTTATATGGAATCAATTTATTCTTTATAGCCGTTCTGAATCATTCTTTTCCTCTAATAGATTCTTGGCTAATCTGATTAAAACCATTATGGACATTATTTGAAATCAGAATGAATTCTTTCCTTCTATTGATATAATTATTATGGAAATATTTCTATCTTTCTATTTCTCTGTCTGCTAATCAATTATCCTCCTATAGTATTATTTGAATGGACAGAGCTATAAAATAATAAGGAGGTCGGCAGAGAATACAGGAAGTGATCCACCATTTTTACATTTGAAAAATAGGAAAAGCTCCCAAGTGAAAAAGAGAGAGAATTGAGAAATAATCCTGCAGCAACCATCAAGCTTCCATCTTCTCCTGCTTCTGAAGCCATTCTGCTGCAAGCTCTGATAGATCTCACTAAAAGAGAGAAAAGCTACAAATCTCCTTCTCACTATAGAAGAGAGATTTCATGCACTACTTCTTGTTCTTCCAATCTTCTTGCTAGGAAGAAGATTCTTTCTTGTCTTAAATACTTCTTCTTCTTTTTCTTATTTCACTTTCACATATTGTAAAAGAGTTTTTAGAATCTCTCTTCAAAAAATTCAGTTGTACTGGTTCTAAGAGTCTCCTTTTCAAAAGACTCAGTTGGTTCTAAGAGTCTCCTTATCAAAAGACTCAGGGTGGTTCTAAGAGTCTCCTTAACAAAAGACTCAGTGCAAGATAGTGAATTCTTACCAAAGGGGGTAGAAGAGTGGACTACCCAAAGTTTGGGGAACCACTATATTTCCTTGTGTTGTGCTGTGATTTCTTTTCTTGCATTTACTTTCTTTACTTGCTCAATTCTTGTTGGTGTGTGGGAAGCCTTAATCTGTGATCACTACACATATATATATATATATATGTAATTGCACAAAATATTTTTAATCTCTATTCACCCCCCTCTAGAGAATTCTAGTGAGATTAACTGTGCACTTTCAATTGGTATCAGAGGGAGGTTGATCTAAAAAGGATAACTCCTTGATCAAAAAGATCATATCTCTCTTATATATATATATATATATATATATATTTCTAAAAATTATTTTTCACATGGCACAAATAAAAGATTATGCTTCCACCAGACCACCAATGTGCAATCTTGAAAAGTTTGCAGTTTGGAAAACAAGAATTAGGATTTATATGAATTCTATTGATGAAGAATTAATTAATGTTATCTTAACAGGTCCTCCCAAGCCTTATAGAAAAGACTCAAGTGGTGAAGTGACTCAAACACTTGTCCCAAAGGCTGAGTGGACAGTTGAAGAGAAGAAGGCAGGAACATGTGATGCAAAAGCTGTAAATATTTTGGTCTCAACCCTCTCTGATGAAATCTTTCAAAGGGTTGTTGATTGTGAATCAGCCAAAGAAATTTGGGAGGCTCTCACAAAGATGGTAGAAGGAAGTGCTGATGAAAGGAAAGATAGGAAGGCACTATTGATCTCTCAATATGAGAACTTCCAAAAGAAGAATGAAGAAAGCATCTCTGAGATGTATGATAGATTCAGTCTGATCATCAATCAACTAAGGGACTTGGATAGAGAAATCTCTCTCACAGAGATCAATGACAAATTGCTGATGAGTCTCCCAAGTTCATGGGACTCAAGGATATGGGCAATAAGAGACACAAGAGGACAAAGGGAAATTTCAACAGATGCTCTCTTAGGAAAACTCAGATCCTATGAGCAACTGCTGAAAACTAGAGAAGAGAAGAAGAGAAGAGAAAACACCCCAACTTCTTCAAAAGACAGGAGCATTGCATTAAAAGCAACAGAAGAAGGAAGCTCTGTCACTGAAGAAGAACTATTCAGTTTCCTGGCCAGAAAATTCAAGAAATGGGTCAGAACAGATGGATCAAGAAGGAGAGAGTCAAAACCAAGGTATGACAAAACTCCTACTAAAGAAATTATTTGTTATTCTTGCAGGAAACCTGGACATATTGCCCCAGAATGTCCAGAAAATGCTGAGACAAAGAAAGATCTGAAAAAGAAAGATCTCAAGAAAAAGGGGAAGAAGAAAGAAAGAGGCTTTATTGTAGAAGCCTGGAGTGAAACAGACTCTGAGGACAGCTCCTCTTCTAAGAGTGACAATGAAGAGCCTAAGCAAGAAGACCTATGCTTAATGGCATTTGAAGGCTCAAAGAAAGATGATGGTACCAACTCATGGAGTGAGACAAGATCAGAAGAAAGCATATCTTCTGAAGATGAAAGAGAAAATAGCCTTATTCTCATAGAGAAATCTGAGGATAAGGATGAGGTTAGCATTTTTGATGAAATAGATTTTCAAAGTGATAATTTCAGAAATGATTTTATGGGAATGTGTCTAGATCAACTAAAAGCTAAACAAGAAATTAAGGATCTAAAAGAACAAATTAATATGGCTAAAAACCAGAGAAATAGAGAAGATAAATGCTCTAAAAATTATGAATTAAGGGCTACCATCATAGAAAAGGAAGTAGAAAGGGCTATAATAGAAAACCAGCTCCTTAAGGATAAGGTATCCCAGGAAAAAGCTTTTGAAGAATCAATAAAAATGAGAAGCCAAACTCTCAAGGAAATCACTGAACAACAAAAAAGGAGACATAAAAATCTTGGTCTAGGGGCTGATCCCTCAACCAGCCAAATTCCATCCAACAAACCTGCTTGGATGATCCTGTAAAATTCACCAAACCCATCAAATCAAACCAAGAAAAAGACTCACTAAATAAGGAAGAAGACTCCCTCAAGGAAATAAAACAACTTGATGAAACATCATACTATTCAGCTGATGACTCTCAAACTTCATCTGAAGAAGTAACTAAGCCAAAAGAAACAATACATAAAAGAGCAAAATCAAAAAAAGGGAAAAAGAAAATTTATGAAGGTACAGTTGCGTCGACTTCATATCGACATATGAATGATAGTGCGTCGAACTCTACTCGGCGCAATCTCTCAGATGCCTCGACCTCAACTCGACGCTTGAATAAAAGTACATCGACATCAAATCGACGCAACTTTGTTCATGCATCGATACCAGATCAACGCAATCTGGAGAAAGCACCGAATATAAATCAACGCAACTATCAACATACGTCGAATAGATATCGACGAATAAAAACTCAGAGCAACTTAAATGCCTATCCTCCAAAAACCTTCCATCTTAACCCCTATTCAGGACCTATTCATCCTAATCATGATTTCTATCCTAATCAACACCTCTATCCTAACCAAACTTTCTATCCTAACCAAAATTCCCATCTAAATCAAACTTTCTATCCTAATCAACACTTCTATCCCTCTCTAAACTCAAATTCTCACAATACTAATATAATCAAGTGCTACATATGTAACAAAACTGGCCACCTTGCCAAACAATGTTGGCACAATCAATCAAACTCTCTGTGAAAATTAGTCCAAGACTAACTTAGAAACCTTTAGGATTAGGAAGAGATAAAAAGAAATAAACACCTAGAATTTTTCAGGAAAATTAAAAGTCATGTCGACTTCTAATCGACGCACCGTCGATGACTCAACTTAATAAGTAAAATCGACGCATCCGTCGACTACAATCGATGCATACGTCGATACGAAACCCTGGCATCTTAACGCGGGCTGTATCGACGCTTACGTCGAATTCCACTCGACGTAACATCGATTTCATGAAAATGAGCGGCAATACTAAAATATTTTCGGTCACATCCACTGAAGTACCGAATAAGCCTCGAATAGTGTCGCATTTCGACGTTTCACCTGACGTAAAAAGACTCTTCAATTAGAAACCTTCACTACTCTGCATCCTTCATACTTCTTGCTCCTAAGTCCAGACGATTTCTTCCTCTCTCTCTCACTGACCTAAAATGGCTCCCAAGACCAACTCTGGTTTCGACATTGACCTTGCATCTTTCCAAGACGCCGCAGAAAACTACAAGAGCATCATTGCTCTGTTCACTGAAGCTGGACTAGATAAGCTCATCTCCACAAGATGCAAGATCCTGGAAACAGAGCTCACAGAACTGATGACTCATGTTCAGATATCTGAACAAGGAGAAATCCAAGGAACAATCCATGAGACACCGGTTTCAATATCTGCAGAACACATTAGGACAACCTTTGATCTTCCATCAGGTACACCCTAATATTATCTTTGTTCAAAGCAAATAGGGAAAGAAAATCAGCTTCTAAAAAATAACTAAATAAGTCTTCATCAATCCCTTATTAGGTGATGAATCTATAGACCTCACACCTGATGAAATCAAGCATCTGCTAACCACCATGAAGTTTTCAAAGGATAAACCAATCCATCTAAAGAAAATAGACTTTTCTGAGGAGTACAGACTGCTAGCAGATATAGTAGGAAAAATCCTGCTATGCAAGACCTCAGCCCATGATGCAGTGCCTAAGCAGCAACTGAATATCATGGGGGCCCTGGTACTGAAGAAGAAGGTGGACTGGACCACATGCTTGCTCAAGATGATAAGCTCTAAATACTCACACAAAGAAAATGCATATATGAGGATTATGAGTCAAGTACTCTTCCACTCCTTCCCTGACCTATGTAGGTCAAAAGGAATCCCTATTCCTCTAGGGAAAAGGATGTCAATAGCTCTATTCTCCAAATGGACCAGGCAAATCCCTAAGCCTGGTTCCATTCCTGAAAAGACTCCATCTCCTCCTAACTCTCCTGTTCATCCATCTCCTCCTCCTTCTCCTCAAAGAGACAATCCTTCTCTACCACCATCATCTACTCCATTAGTCTCTACCACTCTTACAACTCCTACTCTACCTACCTCTTCTTAAATACCTGCTCAAACAGCAGTTTCTCCATCTCTTCCTCCTCATACTTTCTCATCCTCTCCACCTCCTTTATCACCCATACCTCATGTATCAACTAACTTCTCTCCAGCTTCATCACCACCTCCACAACTCTCTCCTCATCACCAACCACAACATGAACCATCTGCATCCACTGAAGCTCTCCTCACTCAGTGCATTGCATCAGCAGCTCAAACATTCCAAGCAATGTTGGATGAGCACTGCTCCCAGATTCATTCCTCCATCCTACACATGCACACCCAAATAGATGGGGTCAGTGCCTCTGTGCAAAGTCTGAAGACCTCTCTCTCTTCCTCTAGAGTAACTAGGTCTTTCTTAACCTCCTTGGCCAAGAAGGTCAAGAAGGGGGAGAAGCTAGATGAAGAGCAGCCCTCCACTCCTAAATCTCTCTCCCATAAGTCAATTGGAAATGAGAGAATACCTGAGCTACATATTGAAGAACAAACAATAGAGTTACTCAATATAGCAAGAGAGGCTGCAAGTCAAGTGGTACTATTACAAGGGGAGGCAAGCAGGGCAGAAAATGAAGCTGAAAAGGAAGATGTGGCAGATGGTGAGAAAGATAAAGATAAAGAAGCTGAAACTCAGGGGGAGATAGGTACTGTTATAGTTAAAATAGGAGCTCAGGAGCCAGGTATTGCTATGACTGAAGCTGAAACTGAAAAAGAAACTGAAGAGGCAGAAGTAGAAGCAACCAAGGAAGTTCCATCCCAGGGGGAGCAAACTGATGTAACTCAGGGGGAGCTGAGTGAACTACCTGGTGCTGAGAAGGAGCAACCCCCCTCTCTTAAAACAGTTGTATTCACTAGAAAAAGGAAGACTCCTCCTACCCCTCCTGAAATGCCTTAAAAACAATGACTGATATATTTATGGCTGAATACTGATTGATCTGAACATGAAGTTTGTTTATAAGATTTCCTTTTCTAATTTTTCTTCTACTTGCTTAAATGCTTTGCTGTTATTGATCAATATGCTGATACAATTTCTCTCTAAATAGAGTTAAGACAAATAGGGGGAGATTGTTGGGAAAATGATTTCTCTTAACCCCTGAAAATGAGTTGAATATGAATTCTAAGAAAGAAAAATCAAGGTTAAGTAAATATGCGTCGAATAGTATTCGACGCAACGTCGAAGTGGTGTCGACGTTCCTTTCAGAATGAGTCGAAATAACTTTAAGAAGAATTCGACGTATCCTATGTCGACATAGCTCTGACTTCTAGTCGACGCTTCTTGATAAGTCGACGCACCTTAGTCGACGCACCTTCCTTATTCTTCTCTCGACGTCCAGCCAGGATGAATTCGACGCTTACGTCGAACAGTAATCGATGCACGTCGATTTCTATGTTTAATTCAAAAATCGCCAGATCTCTTTCCTTCTTTTATAGATCTGATTTATATGGAATCAATTTATTCTTTATAGTCGTTCTGAATCATTCTTTTCCTCTAATAGATTCTTGGCTAATTTGATTAAAACCATTATGGACATTATTTGAAATCAGAATGAATTCTTTCCTTCTATTGATATAATTATTATGGAAATATTTCTATCTTTCTATTTCTCTGTCTGCTAATCAATTATCCTCCTATAGTATTATTTGAATGGACAGAGCTATAAAATAACAAGGAGGTCGGCAGAAAATACAGGAAGTGATCCACCATTTTTACATTTGAAAAAGAGGAAAAGCTCCCAAGTGAAAAAGAGAGAGAATTGAGAAATAATCCTGCAGCAACCATCAAGCTTCCATCTTCTCCTGCTTCTGAAGCCATTCTGCTGCAAGCTCTGATAGCTCTCACTAAAAGAGAGAAAAGCTACAAATCTCCTTCTCACTATAAAAGAGAGATTTCATTCACTACTTTTGTGCTTCCAATCTTCTTGCTAGGAAGAAGATTCTTTCTTGTCTTAAATACTTCTTCTTCTTTTTCTTATCACTTTCACATATTGTAAAAGAGTTTTTAGAATCTCTCTTCAAAAAATTCAGTTGTACTGGTTCTAAGAGTCTCTTTTTCAAAAGACTCAGTTGGTTCTAAGAGTCTCCTTATCAAAAGACTCAGGGTGGTTCTAAGAGTCTCCTTAACAAAAGACTCAGTGCAAGATAGTGAATTCCTACCAAAGGGGGTAGAAGAGTGGACTACCCAAAGTTTGGGGAACCACTATATTTCCTTGTATTGTGCTGTGATTTCTTTTCTTGCATTTACTTTCTTTACTTGCTCAATTCTTGTTGGTGTGTGGGAAGCCTTAATCTGTGATCACTACATATATATATATATATATATATATATATAATTGCACAAAATATTTTTAATCTCTATTCACCCCCCTCTAGAGAATTCTAGTGAGGTTAACTGTGCACTTTCATCTTCCTTCTGCGTCGAGTTCCTTTCGACGTTGTGTCGACTTAACTGATACTTCGATAGGCAGTTTGAGTTACTTCAACTTTCAATCAGAGTTGCGTCGACATCTAGTCTAAGTTCCGTCGACTTCTATTTGACGCAAGTTTTAACTCAACTGAATTTCTGCTTCTCTTTGGCCTGGTCTTGACACACTAAGTGAATATGATATCCTAGGATATTTAATGACCATTTTACTCTTTCTATACAATGTGGGTAATACAACCTAACTTATGAAATCACTTTAAGATATTTTTTGTTAAATAAATCATAAGGCTTTTCCCAACAATTTCCCCTATTTATTAACAAATTTTACAAAATAAAGTGAGTGATTCCAAACATGCTCAGACATAAATCTTATAACAAACACATATACACAGATCAATAATGACATTATAAACACATAGACAATATGATGAGCTTTCAAGAAATCATATTGATCTTCATAATCATGATAATTGTATCCACTAGATGATATAATATAATTTGTTTACCTGTACAATACTATACTTTTTCTGGAGCTTTACTCTTCCTTGAGAACACATGTGGTATTACATTTCTTGGTGCAAACTTCAGTGGCTCATCTTCTTCTTTAGCAGCCTTGACAACATCTTGATGAGTTTCATTTTCTTTGGGAGACTCCCCCTGAGATTGTGCATCTTGATCAACAGCCAGAGCAGCCTCCTTAGCAATCTTTGAAACCTCATCCATGAGCAGATCATCTTCTATGGGATTCCCCTGAGTTGAAGCAATCATCTCCCCCTGATTTACTACAGAAGGATCCCATTGGACTATTCCTGTTTGAAATATAGTGAGTTTGTTGGGATCAGGAACATCCACATCTAGGACATTTGGGGCAATCTCTTCTTGTACACTCTTTTACTTCTCCTGGATCTCCTCCCCCTTCTGAACCTTACATACAAGGGAGGTTAAGAATTCGTTAGTTATCATGGAGGAGGATATAGTTGATTTTAGTGTCAGGTAGGAGTACTTCTTATTGAACTTTCTAGATTGAGTGGCCAGCAAGTCAGCAAATGTGCCAGTCATGCTGCTTTTAAAATTACTTACTCAATATAAAAGGAAGGAGTAGAATGTGTGGTAAAGACAAGAGGTGTGGTAAGAGTAAGTGTGGATAGGAAACTGGAGGAATTTCTGTGAAGTTCTCATTGAAGTCTGGACGATTTTGGTGGATTGTGATAGAGATTGATTATCCTCTGGAGTTATGTCAGATTGGGGTAGAGGAGATCTTTCATCAAGAGAATGCATGTCTGGAGGAATTTCTATAGGAGTGGTGATGGATGGTTGTTGTTGTTGTGGTTTGAGGGAAATCTGTGGTGTAGATTCTGGAGCTAGAGTAGATGGAATGGACTGGTTGAACTGAGCTGGATCAGCATCTGGAGTAATATTTTGTTGGACTGCTAGAGTATTCTATGCTAGATTCTTATCCCTTGGAGGATCTGGTAGAGTTATCTCTGTATCCTGTGGAGTTGGAGAAGGAGGTGAAGGTGCAGCTTGACCGGGATTTAGGATCTTCCTGGTCCACTTGGAGAAAATTCCAATGTTGATTCTCTTCCTAGGTGGAATTGGCACTCCCCCAGTTGATCTTTTTGTTCAGAACTAGAATTCCCAGTAGGAGCACCTTTCCTACTATATCAGCCAGAAATTTGTATTCTTCAGCTAGATCAATCTTCTTCAGGTTGATGGCATATTCCTTCCTGAACTGCATGATCTGTAAAGCCTTACTGATCTCTTCTCATGTCAGTTCATCTGGATCTCTACCAACTGTAAGGTCAAATGTTTGACTCAACATTTCCTCTATAATATTTATGTTAGTCCCAGAAATTCTCCCATTGAGAGATCCATCATCTCCTATGTTGAAAATGTTGAAGTGAGTTTTTTTATGAAGTTAGCAGTCTGGGGGGGAGACCGCGCGGTTTGTTCTAACCGCACAGTCTTGCGGTCTCCTCTGGCAGTTTGACCTCTTTGGTTTAGCCGCGGGCTACTTGGTGTGATTGCCAGTCTTCTGCCCAAGGGTGCCGAGGTGAGGCCGCGCGGTCTGGTTGTCTGACCGCATGGCGGAGCAGGTTTCTACCTGGTAAGGAAGGCACACGGTCTGGTGCTTATGACCGCGTGGTGCTGGCAGCCAGTCTGGAGGCTGTCCGGGTTCTTTGTGGTGCGCGCGGACTAAAGTCATCTTAGTCGCACTGTCTCCGAGTTGTGTTCGCATGGCTGGTCCTTCGGCGATCAGCTGGCATATGCGGTCACAGGTGTTTGATCGGCTTGGCGGGCTGTGCCCTAGTCGGTCTGGTGTGTTCGCGGTCTCTGGAGGAGGCCGGGTGGCAAACACAAGTGGTGAGCGACATGACCGGATGAGTTGTCATGTTCGCGCGGCTTCTATTGAAGTCGGCAAGCTCACTAAGCAGGAGGTTCTTTTGCTGGTCGCGCGGGTTGACCGGTCTGGTCGCGCGATCAAGGGGCGGTGATCCTATCTCATAGGGTGGTGACTGGATTAGGTCGCCTGCCTATAAATAGGAGCCACTGTAGCAGCAAATAGATAGCATCAAGTGTAAGCTGAGCTCGCGACCTGTTCTTGCGGTTTGTTTTTGTAACCGGTCGGCTTGCTGATCGAACTTGTTTTGTGCAGCTTCTGCGGATTGTGCAGGTAGCCGCGGTCACCTCCTCTTTTGAAGGTGTTCGGGTGGTCTCGCGGCTTGCAGTGCAGGTTGCTGGAGTTCGGGAGGATCAATTGAGTTTGGGAGTTCGCGTGGTTCTTAGGTGGTGTTGTTCAAGGCGCAGGCAGACAGTTCGGGCGATCTGGTTTTCTAGCTAGGCGGATTGTCAAGTCGGGCGGTTAGGCGGTCTCAAGTTGGCAGACCGCTGGTTTTCCTTTCAGCTGGTTTTCTCTTCTGTTTCTTTTGTGTACTGGCGAAATCATGTCTCGCCATGTATACCTCGCCCTGTAATGAAGAATTTGCTTATCAATAAAGATTGTGTTTGCTCCATGTGCTTTTGGTTGTTTGGCTTGAACTTTTAGTTATACAATTCCTGCTCACTCCATAAAGATTCGAAAATTTTCACATGGTATCAGAGCTAGGTTGGAGTGGATAGAGAAGTGAATAACTAAAAGTTGCCATCGCCTTTGTGAAGAAAGAACCAGTGGTAGAGCCATGGGAGCAAGGGGTCTTGGAATTGAGATGCTTACATCGACTAACTTTAAGAAGTGGAAGTCATGTATGCAATTATCTTCTGGGTGAGGACCTCTGGAGGTAGTTGGAGGAGAGAGCACGGAGGAAGTCTTTCTGGTTGGAGATAACCATCATGAGGTGAGGAACTGGAGGTGGATTAATGCCAAAGCAGAGTTTGCCCTGAAGAGGGCGATTTCACCTGATCTGTTTGATCACATCTTAGGGTGTGCATCAGCTGCAGAGATCTGGAGAGCCCTGGATGGGCTGTTTAACAAGAAGAATGTGGCAAGACTTCAATTCCTGGAGAATGACCTGGCCAGATCGGCTCAAGGTGACCTTTCTATCTCTACGTTCTTCTTGAAGATGAAGAACTTGTGCGCCAAGATTTCAGCGCTGGATCCTGATGAGCCTATTTCTGAGGCGAAGCTGAAGAGGCACATCATCTGTGGCTTGCGGAATGAATATGTTGCCTTTGTGACATCAGTGCAGGGTTGGGCAAATCAGCCGTCTTTGCTGGAGCTGGAAAACCTGCTTGCTTCGCAGGAGAGTCTGGCAAGGCAGATGGTGGGGATGTCAGTGTCTGGGGGAGATGGCGAAGTTCTCTTCACGGGGAAGAAGAAGAAGTGGGATAAGAAGAAGACCACTGGAGGAGGCAATGAGCCTTCAACTTCTGGACAGCAGGAGAGGGGCTATGCTCCTAAGGCTGAAGGGAAGAAGAAGGGGGAAGGTCCCAAGTGCTTCAGGTGCGGAAAGGTTGGTCACATCGGGAAGGATTTTCGGGTGAATCTTCAGCTGGGGCATGCTGTTATAGGAAAGGAGGAAGCTGATGCCAGACAGACTGATGGAGGATGGGGAGGAGCCTTCTCGGCTTCTGTTGAAGCTGTGACTTCAATCAACTATCAGGAGGACTGGATTGTGGACTCTAGGTGTGGTCATCACCTCACCGGGGACGAGTTGAAGCTTTCTTCAGCGCAGCCTTATTCAGGTAATGATGCCATTATTACTGCTGATAATACCGTGCATGCTGTAGAGAAGGTGGGGGTTGTATCCTTGGGCAGTGATAGAGGGCCACTAACTTTGAAGAGTGTCTATCATGTGCCCGGAATGAGGAAAAACCTCTTCTCTGTGACCAACGCTGTAGACGATGGGTATCACATTCTGTTTGGCCCAACAGAAGTGAGGATTCTTCGGAATGTTGAAGCAGTGAAGGCGAAGGTTATTCATGTGGGGAGGAGAGCTAAAGACTTGTTCGTTTTATCGACAAGTTCTTACGTTGACAAGATGCAGATGAATGATTGTGCTGTCATATGACACGAGAGGTTGGGGCATGTAGGGATGGATAAGATGAAAGCTATGGCGGTGAAACGTCTGGTCAAGGGCCTTCCTAGTCTATCTTCCTACGGAGATGGTCATGTGTGTTGGATCGGTCGGCGCCCTTAGAGGGGGGGGGGGGTGAATAAGGGTTTTCAAAAACTTTAGATTATATTTAGAGCACTTTGAAATATTGCAAGAATAATACAAAGAGAAATCAAGTAAAACAATAATGAAGAGACATGCTTTATTAATATCAAATAATGTTTTACAAAACTTGATTTCTATGACGCTAGAAATCTGAGGTGACTAATAAAATTCTTTTTCGTTTTCTACACTGACTCGTATCCCCACGAACCGGTTGGCTTTAGCCGATCTCTCCCCATATACGGCCTCAAGCCGCTCTAGCCGATCTATCCCCAGAAAGGCCTTGAGCACCCCCTAGACCTAGCCTAGATCTAGTCGCCAACACGAGGCAAATTTCAGCCCTAAGTCCTACCCCAGACCTAGTCGCCAACACGAGGCGATTTCACTACCGTTTACAGAAAAGATAAGAAATGAAAAGACAATAATATAAAAACTCCCTCTATGTGGATCTCTTGGAGAAGTGGACGAAGGCCCGCAGAGTATGATCGTAGTCGATGCGGCCTTTCGTCACGATGATGACGCGTGTTGAAATCTTCTCCACGGATCTCCTTAAGGCTTTATGGAATTGTGGGAGTATCGCTCTGAATCTTCCTCTCTCTGTTGTGGCATGAAGCTCTGGAGTTTGGGATTGGAGGAGGATGAAGAATTCGGAGCCAAAGCATCCAATTTATAGCCTTTACGCTACCGCCGGCGCTAGCCCGGATTAGGAATGATCTTGCGCGGCCGAATCTCCCATCCGTGGCAACAATTTGCTCTATGCCTCTTGTGCGCCATGATACCGCCAGCGCTAGTAGCTACCGCCGGGCGCTAGCTTCTTCTAAAAATGCCGCCGGAATCGAGCAAATCAATGCTAGCGCCGGGCGCTATCGCTACCCGCCGGCGCTAGTGAGCTTTTTTGAATTTTGGCCTCAATTTTGGGGGCAGACATCATGAGTACTCCTTGAGTCATGTGGACTATGTTAACCTGCACACTTGAACACACAAGATCAAATACACATAGGATTTGTTATTCTCAAACCTAGGAAATGCGGAAGACCGTGTTCGAACAAACTCCCCCTTTTGATAATAACAAATCCATTAATGATAAATCAAAGCATTAATAAATAAGCATGATGGGACTATACTTGTGTGTGTGTGAGAGTGATGACGTTAGGATGATTATTGATTTTAGCATTTAGAATTGCTCCCCCTAAATATATGCTCCCCCTATGTGAATGCTCCCTTAATATGTATGTTATCAACTGAATTTGTCATGTTGGGTTTATGATAGCGGGTAACATTTATCATTGTTAGTTCTCCCCTTTTGCATTTTATCATGTTAGTTCTCCCCCTTTGTTATTAGCAAAAGTGGGTAGGGAAACAAAGCACTAAAAATGTTTAAATAAAAGAGAAGGCATGATCGAGCTTTTTAAGTAAATGATAAGGAGTTTTAGACTTGTCTTTCATTGAAAATGATCAGAGTTATGACTTATTTTATCCCTTTTGTTTGTAGTTCTCCCCCTTTTATAAATCAGAGTTTAGCAAAAAATAATGATTTTCCCTTTAAATAAGAGTTTTAAGCCTAAAAAAATCATGATTTCCAAGTAACCAATTTACCCAGATAATATGTCAACACCCTAGCCCCGTACTAAGTGACGGATGGGCATGAGGAGCTGCAAACATGCCATAGGTTGGGGTGTTAATCCCAAATGCAAACACTAGACAAAAACTTAACCTAGCACTCTTTTCCCCCAGTGCCTCGCAAGGCCCCACTGGAACCCTCCCCGGTTAAGGACAAGACATGACTAGAGATAAGGTTATCTAATGTCTATAACCCTACGCCCCCGCTATGGTGAGAAATGAAGTCATGGATAACAATTATTGGAAACATTAAGCATTTAAATCTAATGGGAAATATCATAGCATATCAGTTTATATTTTTATTTGAATTTTTGAAATAAAACTCACATAGCTATATTGAAATTCATGAATGAATCAGAGTTTGAGTATTGCGGAAGATTTCGAAAAAGAAACATCATAATACTAAATAAGAGTTTAAGTTAAAAAAGAGATGTTTTATAAGCAATATTTCACTTGTTGGAGGAGTGTTTAGAATAGAAATAGATCAGAGTTATAAGCAAAAAAAATTCAACCAATATAAAGTTTACCAAGCAAGTCTACCACTTGTTGCAAGAAAGGAATTTGAAGATTCAAGTGATGATGCACACAAGATGAAAGATTTTAAATAAGTATTAAAATGCAAGGTAAAACAATTATATGGTTATGATGCGGAAGACATATAGAAGTACAAAAAAACATCTTATGGTAATCAATGATGGTTCATAAAAAGATATATGAGTTCAATTTCAAAAAGAAGATGTTTTTGTAAATCATTTTGCATTTAAAATTTTTGTTTTGACAATACAGTAACCAAGCATGAAATAATCTTATCAAAAAAGAGATTAATACAATGTTACTTTAATTCACAATTTCAAAACATACCAAACATTGTAGAAAGCATGCTAGGTTATCTAGTGCATTTCATAAATAAAGAGTAGTATAGAATTAGCATTAGGATCCAATACTCATGAGAAGAAGTGTTATGGAAGATAATGATGTGCATAAAAGTGTATTTTGAATAGAGTAAACAAATGTTTTAATCGAAAATACAAGTAATATGTAAAGTAAAGAGCACAATAAAACACAAATAATTTTACTTCTACTCACCTCAATGCACAAAGAAAAATGTACAACTACCAAGGCGCTCTGCACACACAATGCTCATCAAGACTTATCAGGGTGCAAGGTAGTGCTTGGGGGATCACATAGTTTTATTCTTCAAGGTTGATTTTTATTGTGATCCGGTGTACTTAAGAATAAGTGGTTTTTATTTTGAAAGAAAGTTATGGTTTGCACAAGATACTTTATTATTCTTTCCAAGGTGCTCAACCTCACAACGCTTATTAAGACTTATCAGGAGGTTCAAGTAGTGCTTGGTGGAGTTATCTTTGTCACTTTATTTTATGATTTTGTTTTGTACAAAGTTCTCAGAATACACTTGTTTTGCAAACCAATATAATTTATGAAAAAGATAACCACTTTTCTTAACTTTTAAAAGTGCAAATAAAGGTTGTGTAGGTAAGATACTTGTGCAATTTTAATTCATTGTACTATTACAAAACATACACAAACATTCTTAGATTAAACACATAAGTAGACAATGCCAAAATAAGTGAGTGAATTGCGATCATTATCAAAGATAAAACATTACTCATACCTAGAGGCATGCTACGCATAGTTCTACACAACTTTTTCAATATAAATTATGCACATATTAATAGATGTATCAAAGCACGATGAAGACAATGTTCAAAGTAGTTTGAAAAGATAAATTGCAACATTATAGAAGTTCTAAATAATAGATTAAATCATGCTTGATTTTCAATGAAGTTCATACAATATTTTTGATATTTTTAAAGAGTAATTTTTAAAGTTTGAACTCATAAAATTGATCTTGGACTTCCCGAGGACTACCTTGTGAGAGGTTCGCCCGGTACTAGGTGTATGATGGGATGATAGCCGAAATCACCCTTTCGCAAGATACATAGAAAAGTTAAGTTCAGAAGAATAATTTTGATACTTGTTTTTGTTTTGTTTTATATTTTTGTAGTTGATTTTTACAAATAGAAGAATATTTTTGTAATTTTTGCTTTTGTAATTTTTGTATTTGATTTTTGCATAAAGATGAACTTTAAATAAAGGAAACAACACAAGCGAAAAAACAAAACATATTTTTTGTAATTTGGTTTTTGTAGTTTTGTATTTGATTTTTCAGAAAATAAAGAAACACAGAAGTGCAAAACTAAGTAGAAAATATAGATTTATATATTTTAAGGGATTTTTAGAAATTTAAAAAATATAGAAAAATGAACATGGACGCTAGCGCCTACGGTAGCGCTAGCGCGGGAGACAGTGAACGATTTTTTTGGATTTTAGAAGTTTTGATTGGTGGTCTTGATTAGGTGTCCCAGTAGTAGTTCCATGCTGAAGTTGCAGATTTTTAGGAGATGTTTTGGATGGTCCAAATTGCATGAAACGTAAGCAATTTCTTATATGACTTGACAAAATAATCATTGCATGAGATATATTTACTTATGTTCTCATTTTGACTTTTCTAAAGACTTGTGTTTATAACTTAAAAAAAAATAGGAAATGAAAACCCAAGATATCATGTTTGAACAAATCAAATATGCATGGTTTCGGTGAACAAGGAGTAATGTTCACATAAATAGTAACATGGATATGCCCTAACATATAAAACCTAACATAGATATAAATATTCTTTAGGTGACAATGTTAGTATGATAAATTTGAGATTAATGTTATGCCAAAGTTTTGATTGTGTTTCAACTTATAGACCTAGAATGGAGTGACAATTCTATTTGATTTGATATCAAAATGATTCAAAGGTCTAAACTAGAAATAAATCACAATACACACATAATATACCAACCATAGTAAGCAATTATAATACCAATTGTCATTATATAAAATGTGATAGACGATTCTTGATATGAATTATGATTTTGGAAAGTTTTAGCAAAAGATATCAATAGATCATGGTGGTGCGTATGGCATCAATATTTATGACAATTAATCTTTCAATATGTCTTATGTGTTTTTCTTTTTAATTTAGATAAATATCTCATAGCAAATTCAGAATTTTATCCACTTGTTGGTGAAGGCTAAAAATCTAATAACCGGATTTAATTTGAAATATCTTATAGCAAATTTAGATTTTGATTCATATGGATAATATAAGATATTTAGAAGCAATGAATATAATAATAAAAGATGGGTCATCAAAATAAAATATGATTTGGAATTTTGATCAATTTGATTTTATAAACATATTGATCTTGTAAGAGATAAGATCATATTTTCAAAATTGTATAGGATGACCATGACATGATAGTTCAAAAGAAATAAGAAAAATAAGAAAAATTAAAAGACATGAAAGCATATCATTAAGTAGAACTTTGTATATTTCATTTTGAAAGGATTCTACTTCATGCAATTGATGATACCTAATGGATAAGAGATTTAGGTATCCAAAGAGGACCATGAGTGATGGTTCCTTTGGGTACCCAAATGCATCGTGATGATTTTTGTGAAGACAAAGATGAATGAGTCCTTTCATGTGAAGTGAATGTTTCATTTTTAATTTTAGGTCTCCATTCAATCCTTGGTTTAATGTTATTCTTATTCATCAAATTTCCATTGAGATTATCTTTATATTGATGATTATGATTGTAATGATTATTAAAAGTGTTGTTCATAGGAAATTTGTGAGCATTTAATTTTATGTTGGGAGAAGATTGATGTTGTAAATGATAGTAATGATTGTATTTTGGAATTTCATTTTCAATCTTTTGAGGTTTGTTATTTCTATTGCTTGGCTTGTTCAACTTATAAGAAATCATATTCAACTTGCTTTTGGATTTTGCATTATTTTGAGATTATATGTTTTGAGAGTTTTTCTCTATGATTTCCTTAAGCAAGTTGATTTTAGTTTTTAATTCATTATTTTTAATCATTAAATTATGTCTAGCTTTATTATAAGCGATTGTGCTATTTTTAAGAATGGAAACAATTGAATCAATATGATCTTGATAGTTGTTTCTATATTCATCAAATGTTTCATCCATCTCTTTAATTTCAATTTTATATTCTTTACACTTAGCACAATCATTTATCAAAGATGAATTTTCTAAACATAATTTTTCATTTTGTTCTTTTACTAAAATAAAATCCTTTTCAAGTTTCTTAAATTTTTCTTTAATATTATTGCAATCAAGACAAGGTTTTGTATTTTCAATTGAAGTGACATGAGTAAAGCTAGATAAATCAGATTTTGATACTACTTTAACTTTTGCTTTTAAATTTTTATTTTCTAAGCGCAATTTGCAATGTGCATTTTTTAGTTTCTTAAGTTTACGCTTTGTAATTTGTAGCAATTGTAAAGTAGAAATGGAAGTACAAGCGATGAAGTTTGATTTCCTTACATTGCGTTTGGATGAGGGAGGATTTGAACATAATGTTCCTTTGTCTTCTTCTTGTCACTCCTCTTCCAAAAGTAAGATTGCTTCATCTCTTTCCTTTGATGTGTGCTCCATTGATTCGTCATGAGGAGGGCATTCTTGATGATTTGTGCACGCTTGCATATTCTCCGATTCTTGCGATTGTTTCATACCTGTAGATGGAGAATCATACATTTCTTCAAGAAATTGCCATACTTTATATGCACTTGAAAAGCAATATATTAATTTGAAATTTTCATTAGATAGACCGCAAAACAAATAGTGTTTAGCTTTTGCATTTAATTGAAGTTCTTTTTTATTTGATTCATTTGCGGGTCTTGCTATTGCTAAATTCCAAACTTCGATGTCTAAAGTTTTAATAAATTTTTCAATTAAGATTTTCCATCCTTTATAATTTGTCCCTTCAAATAAAGGTGGTGCAAGTGATTTTTCCTCTTCACAAAAATCTCCCCCACTAGTAGAAGCGAGATCATGAGACGCCATTATTCCCGGTTGTTAAGCCGATTGGAATAAAACCTCTCTGATACCACTTGTTGGATCGGTCGGCGCCCTTAGAGGGGGGGTGAATAGGGGTTTTCAAAAACTTTAGATTATATTTAGAGCACTTTGAAATATTGCAAGAATAAAACAAAGAGAAATCAAGTAAAACAATAATGAAGAGACATGCTTTATTAATATCAAATAATGTTTTACAAAACTTGATTTCTATGACGCTAGAAATCTGAGGCGACTAATAAAATTCTTTTTCATTTTCTGTACCGACTCGTATCCCCACGAATCGGTTGGCTTTAGCCGATCTCTCCCCAGATACGGCCTCAAGCCGCTCTAGCCGATCTATCCCCAGAAAGGCCTTGAGCACCCCCTAGGCCTAGCCTAGATCTAGTCGCCAACACAAGGTGAATTTCAGCCCTAAGTCCTACCCCAGACCTAGTCGCCAACACGAGGCGATTTCACTACCGTTTACAGAAAAGATATGAAATGAAAAGACAATAATATAAAAAATCCCTCTATGTGGATCTCTTGGAGAAGTGGACGAAGGCCCGCAGAGTATGATCGTAGTCGATGCGGCCTTTCATCACGATGATGACGTGTGTTGAAATCTTCTCCACGGATCTCCTTAAGGCTTTATGGAATTGTGGGAGTATCGCTCTGAATCTTCCTCTCTCTGTTGTGGCACGAAGCTCTGGAGTTTGGGATTGGAGGAGGATGAAGAATTCGGAGCCAAAGCATCCAATTTATAGCCTTAACGCTACCGCCGGCGCTAGCCCGGATTAGGAATGATCTTGCGCGGGCGAATCTCCTATCTGTCGCAACAATTTGCTCTATGCCTCTTGTGCGCCATGATACCGCCAGCGCTAGTAGCTATCGCCGGGCGCTAGCTCCTTTTAAAAATGCCGCCGGAATCGAGCAAATCAATGCTAGCGCCGGGCGCTATCGCTACCGCCGGCGCTAGTGAGCTTTTTCGAATTTTGGCCTCAATTTTGGGGGCAGACATCATGAGTACTCCTTGAGTCATGTGGACTATGTTAACCTGCACACTTGAACATACAAGATCAAATACACATAGGATTCGTTATTCTCAAACCTAGGAGATGCGGAAGACCGTGTTCCAACAATGTGTGCGCGGGATGTCAGTTCGGCAAGTCTCATCGACTACCGTTTGACAAGTCGCAGACAAGGAGTAGTGTGCCGTTGGAGTGCATCCATGGTGACTTGATGGGACCGACTGCTACTCCAAGCCTCGGAGGCAGCAGATATATGTTGGTGCTGATCGATGATTACACCAGATATGTCTGAGTATATTTCTTGAAGGAGAAGGCGGAGGCATTTGCCAAGTTCGTGGAGTTCAAGGAGCTTGTGGAGGGTCGGCTTGGACTGCGGGTTAAGAAGCTGAGGACTGACAATGGAGGGGAGTTCACCTCTGGTGAGTTCTCTACTTTTTGCAGGAAGTCAGGCATCCGGAGGGAGCTTACTTGTGCACATACTCCACAACAAAACGGAGTTGTAGTGCAGAAGATCTGTCATCTGACGGAGACCTGCAAGTGTTGGCTGCATGCCAAGAGTATCCCAAAGTCCTTCTGGGCAGAGGGAATCTCTTGTGCTGCCTACGTCATCAACAGGATGCCTCTCAGTCCCATCAATATGAAGACCCCGCATGAATTGATGTTCAAGGAAAAGCCAAGCATGGCACACCTTCGGGTGTTTGGTTCCACCTGCTATGTGCACATTACAGATACGCTTCGGACGAAGCTAGATGCGAAAGCATGGAAGCTAGTCTTCGTGGGTTATGATGATCGGAAGAATGGCTGGAAGTGCATGGACTCGGAGACGTGGAGATTTGTTGTATCTCGCGACGTCATGTTCGACGAGGTGGCGTCATACAAGGGGGGCTCTGGTGTTGAGCTACCAGAAAGCAGGGTGGAGGAGCCAGAGAAAGCTGTGGAAAATCATCAGGTGGAGCTACCCATGTCACCAGGTGGTCCAATTTCTAGTTCTGAGGCAGAGGCTTCTAGATCAGGAAGCAGGGGGAGCGATGCTTCGAGTACGTCTGGAAGAGGAGCTAGGGAAGAAGCAGTTGAAGATACTGCGAGTCAGGGGAAGGTGTTGCGGAGATCGAAGCGAACTATCATTGCCCCTGATCGCTATACAGGAAGAAACATGGTGAGCTTTGTCTCGTGTTTCTTTGCTGGTCCCTTGGATGAGAGGGAGCCGTCGAGCTTTGAGAAGGCTAGAGGCGTGAAGGAGTGGGACATTGCGATGCAAGAAGAGATGGCAGCTCTCGAGAAGAATGAGACCTGGTCTCTGGTGCCCAGGCCCAAGGGCACCACTCCTGTCACATGCAAGTGGGTCTACAAGCTGAAGAAGAAGGCTGACGGCAGTATCGAGCGATACAAGGCTCGCCTTGTGGCTCGGGGGTTCTCGCAGCAATACGGTGAAGACTATGAGGAGACATTCAGTCCGGTGGCAAAAATGACTTCAGTTTGGGTTGTGATTGCCTTGGCGGCGTGTTGGGGGTGGGAGATTTGGCAGCTCGTGTAAGACCCCCCTCCCGGTACACAAAACACGGCCGAGGGGAGTCTTATGCCCAGGACAGCCGCTTTGCGGAGGCGTCAGCTCACGGGCTAGCCACCTCCACATGACGCCTATCCTGCCGGCTAAACCAAATCAACAGCGCCAACCCATCAATAAACTAAAACCAGAAGCCACATATAGCTATAAATAATTCGCATAAGTAAGAGTCCATAATTATACAAAAGGTAGCTCCATGAGCTCCTGCAAAAGTACATCAGAGTATCACAAAAGATGCCCAAAGGGCTACAACTCAACACTACTACTCATGTCTGTCACTGCTGGTACTGTAGGTATCGCTGTCTCCGGCCCTGTCGTCCTGACCTGACTGTCCTTCTCCTGCACCGTGCGCTGCGGCTCCAAGGCGCACTCCTAAAAAGAGGGACGTAGCAACCGTTAGTCATAAAGACTAAGTGGCTTCACATCCGCTCCCTCGGCGACTCCAAGGCACCGGGCGGTAGAATTGAAAGAAAGCTGCAATGTTAGCAATAGTATACAAAACATGTGACAGGAAGGGTTGTTCATATGTGTTGGTTGTATAAGTACCCAAGTACTTGCAATGGCACTAACAAAGCTGTTCATAAGTATATATAAGTAGCCGCAGTTATAAATGCAAGTACTGGAAACAGAAAGCATAAGCAGAGTATCAAAATCATACCAGTAACAGGACATAGATAAAGTATCATAGAGCTGAATTGAACTTAACTTATAAGGATGCCCATACAAGCTTATAAGTTAAGGGTCTGCATATAAAGGTAACTCATCGTATAAAGATGCCCATACAAGTTTATATGATGAGTATCCATTGCTGTGATGCGATGATTATGATATGAATGCGGTGCAATGATTATGATATGAATGCGGTGCAATGATTATGATATGAATGCGGTGCAATGATTATGATATGAATGCGGTGCAATGATTATGATATGATGACTTCTCCAAGCGCATTTGCTATGTCGACACAGAACTTTAGTTCCCACTTTTCGAGGGTAGCTAACCACTCAGGCGCCCCCCGTCGTGGCCAGACGGTGGCAGTGGCACGGGCTTCGCCACTACTAGGAGGGTATGAACACTACCGGTCCTAGGCCTATGTACGCCTCGACGCTCAGAACACACAGCGGAGACCCTGCGTACTACCCGCACTCATGCGGGGTCTTCAAGACGCGGAGGGGATCTATTGGGTAGATGAACACCAAGACATTCCAACCCAACCGGTCTGAGTCTAACTGCCGGCTCCTGTCGGTGTCACGACTAGCGAGCCCGTAGACCCGCCACAACCTATCCTCCCACGAGGATCTATACCACCATGCGCAATTACGTTTACCTACGTAGTTTGAACACACCAAGCGTGCTATCGAGCACCAAGGACTCGCTCCACGAGCCTTACCACCTTCCGCCTCGCGCGGCAATAATCGATGCTAATTCGCATCCAAGTCCCCCAACAACTGGGTCCTTTCCTTTTTACCTTCGGCTATAACTATAACTTGTGACCCGCACTAAGTTAACCGTGCCGCCCGATCCGAGTTGATTACTCGTTCTGCCCGTAGGCTCATTCACAACTTGTGCTCTCTAGCACCCATCATATTAACGCGTTCTGCCCGTAGGCTCCGTTCGCCACAAGTTCAACCTAGTTGAACTATTCACACTCTTGAGAGTTTACTACCACTATTAAGAGCGTCGGACAAGTATTATAAAAGATATCCCCAAAGATTATCGCAATTCAAACTACAACGACGCTGATTAACAAAACTGAGATTCTAGGAGTTCTACTCCACCCCAAATTATGTGCCACCCCATTTTGGAAAGCTCTCTCCAAGGGCTACAACATTCATGTTGAGTCCTAAACCCAGATCCAAGTGGATCCTACCTAAAATCTTCTCCAAATTCAGCTGCAGAAATCCTAGACAGCAAAAACGGCACGCAATAGACCCAAACCAACTTTCTGGACAGTCCACTCGACTGGACCTTTAGAGAGCTACAGGTCACTTCAGGAAACAGGTAACCTATCGTTGGAAAGCTCTTTCCGAGGGCTATAACTTTCATGTTGAGCCCCAAGCCTTATTATAGTGGGATCGAGCCTAAAAATTGGCTCGAACCCAACTGCGCACAATTTCACCCCTTATTTGTTTGCGTATAGCAATTCCGACAAAACCCTTTTTTTTAACTCTAAATGAAAGAACATTTAATTGAAATCCTTCTAATCATATATAATAAAACTCCTTCTAGCAGGAAACTTCTCATTATCTTCCCCAACAAGAGCTAAAGGTATATATATAATTGAAACCCCAATTACAGGTAACTAACTAATGAAATCTCATATGAAAGTTTAGGGCAGCCACCTTTCTCTCCTCCCATGCTCAAGCATCATTTACATATATGATATATATATATATATATTATTCCATAACAGGGAACTAATGTTGAATTCCCCTAATCCATAACAGGGATCATATGTATATGTGTATATATATTGAATTTATAATTGAGATCCATTCGACATGGACTTATTTCTCAAATCCAAATTAGCAGCAACAGAACCTATATATATATATATATAATGAAATCCCATTTACAGGGAACTATTCATTTTCATCCTAAACGAAATTTAGGGCAACCACCTTCTCTCCTCCCATGCTCAAGCATCATTTACATATATGATATATATATATATTATTCCATAACAGGGAACTAATGTTGAATTCCCCTAATCCATAACAGGGATCATATGTATATGTGTATATATATTGAATTTATAATTGAGATCCATTCGACATGGACTTATTTCTCAAATCCAAATTAGCAGCAACAGAACCTATATATATATATATAATGAAATCCCATTTACAGGGAACTATTCATTTTCATCCTAACCGAAATTTAGGGCAACCACCTTCTCTCCTCCCATGCTCCCTCATCAGGCCACCACATTTCACGGGATCAACATCCTTGCATTCGTATTGAAGCGGGGAGTTGAATGAGGGCGTTTTCGCGGCGATCGGCGCCCTACGGCGAAAAACCCTAACGCGGCCTCAACCTACGGAACTTCATTTTGCTCCCAAATCGACTCAATTGAGTTCGATATCTCGCCTAGGGGATCTAAGATACTAGCACCAAGGGAGAGGGGTCGGAAGTCACCTGATTTTATGGCCAGGTCGGAGCTCATCTTGATGGAAGCATGGGTGGTGGTCGGCCAAGCTCCAAATGCCTCTCCAAGCTTTGCTCCTCCAAAGCTCCATGAATAAAACCTTAAGTTAAAACCATCAGGTGGGAGGGAAGGAGATGAAGAAGAAGGAGATCTGTCGGGTAATCAGACCAGCAGCTCTTGTGTTAAGAGAGAAGAGAGTAAGCCTTGGAACTCCAAATATAGGTGTCGGCTTCTTATTAGACAAGGTATCCACTTCTGGTCTAAAATAATCATAAAAGTTAAGCATTTAAGCTTTATTGGGCGACGGGAAGAAAGAGCCCAGAATCGTCGAACGGGAACAGTAACTCCGTCGAGCGCTGGGATTTTCGTCGAACGCTGTTCGACGATTTTCGTCGAACGGCGGCTAAGTTCTTCTACCGCTGAAGGACGCTGCTCGTCGAACGCCGTTCGACGAATTTCGTCGAACGCCGTTCGACGAATTTCGTCGAACGCCGTTCGACGAATTTCGTCGAACGGTTTAATTTTCGTCGATCGTCGATCGGCTACATGCAATATTTTAGTCGAGCGGATGCTATGCAAGATATTTCGTCGAGCGGCTGAAGGATGTTGTTCGTCGACCGCCATTGCAGTAGTATTTCGTCGAGCGGTGGCTGCAGAGTTCTGAGTTCGACGAAATTAGGGAATTTCGTCGAACGTAATTAAGTTGGCCGAACCAGCTCTCATTTTCTACCTGCTAGTTTGCTATATTTTTCTGTCATAAGTTTCTATCCAAATCACTAATAAAATTCACAGAATATCATACATATATATGTACTTATATATATTTTATCCATCCAGATCTCTGCTCATAATTTCCTCTATCCGCACACCAATGTGCACAACCTCAATGCACTGGTATATTTATAAGTCTCCCATCAACATAAATGTACCCCAATCAAAATGTAATCTATATTTTCATCATAGGGGTTTAGCGCGCACGGGGATGTTACAGCTCGACGTAAAGAATGCGTTCTTGTACAGCGAGATTGACAAGGACATTTTCATGGTCAAGCCGCCAGGCTTCGTATCTGAAGATTTTCCGGAGCATATCTGCAAGTTGAAGAAGGCCCTGTATAGGTTGAAGTAAGCGCCAAGGGCGTGGTATGGAAAGATAGCAGAGTATCTCTTATTCTGCGGGTTTGATACTTCAGACTCAGACTCAAGCTTATTCGTCAAGAAGAGCGGGGAGCTTCAAGTCATCGTGCTGTTATACGTCGACGATATGATCGTGACGGGGAATTCGAAGGAGGAGGTAGCAAAGCTTCGCGCGGAGCTATCTATCAGGTTCGAGATAAAGGACTTAGGTGAACTCCACCATTTCCTTGGACTCGAGGTGCAGAGGAAGGAGAGTGGAGTGCTGGTGTCCCAGGCTGGATATGCAGAGCGAATCGTGGAGCGGTTCGGCATGAATGAAGGGAAGTGCATCTCCACACCTCTGGAGAAGGCTATGAAGCTTCGGAAGGATGAGGGAAGGATTCTGCAAGATCTGTTGGTGTTCCGAGCTCTGGTCAGGAGCTTGATCTATCTGACAATCACTAGGCCGGATATTACATATGCAGTTGGCAGAGTGAGTCTGTACATGGCGGAGCCACGGATGCCTCATATGCTAGCAGCCAAGAACATTCTGAAGTATGTGAAGGCGACCTCAGATATGGGTCTCCTTTACAGGAGGGATGCGGGCTTAGAGGTGCATGGATACATGGATGCTGATTACGGGGGATTCGGATGATCAAAAGTCAACATCTGGATACATCTTCATGGCTGGCCCCACAGCTATATCATGGTGCAGCAAGAAGCAGGATTCCGTGTCAGTCTCAACCACGGAAGCGGAATACAAGGCTTCGGCCTTGGCAACTCAAGAAGCCATCTGGCTTAGGAGGTTGGTTGGAGACGTCCATGAGGAGGTTCGGGGTCCGACTCTGCTCCGCAGCGACAATGAGAGTGCTCTCAAACTGGTTACTAATCTAGTTTGTCACGCGAGGACCAAGCATATCGAGATTGAGCATCATTTCATTCGTGAGAAGGTGCTGGAGGGGTCTCTTTCGGTCGAGCATGTTCGGAGTCAAGACAACATTGCTGACATCTTCACAAAGGCGCTGGCAAAGGGGCCGTTCACACGGCTAAGGAGCTTACTGGGGCTGTTTTCAACTTCCCACTTCAAGGGGGAGTGTTGAAAATGTTGAAGTGGGAGTTTTTTTTATGAAGTTGGCGGTCTAGGGGGGAGACCGCGCGGTTTTGTCTAACCGCACGGTCTTGCAGTCTCCTCTGGCGGTTTGACCTCTTTGGTTTAGCCGCGGGCTACTCGGTGTGATCACCAGTCTTCTGCCCAAGGGTGCCGAGGTGAGGCCGCACGGTCTGGTTGTCTAACCACGTGGCGGAGCAGGTTTCTACGTGGTAAGGAAGGCGCGTGGTCTGGTGCTTATGACCGCGTGGTGCTGGCAGCCAGTCTGGAGGCTGTTCGGGTTCTTTGTGGTGCGCGTGGACTAAGGTCATCTTAGTCGCGCGGTCTTCGAGTTGTGTTCGCATGGCTGGTCCTTCGGCGATCAGCTGGCATATGCGATCACAGGTGTTTGATCCGCTTGGCGGGCTGTGTCCTAGTCGGTCTGGTGTGTTTGCGGTCTCTGGAGGAGGTCGGGTGGTGAACACAAGTGGTGAGCGACATGACCAGGCGAGTTGTCATGTTCGCGCGGCTTTTGTTGAAGTCGGCAAGATCACTAAGCAGGAGGTTCTTTTGCTGGTCACGCGGGTTGACCGGTCTGGTCGCACGATCAAGGGGTGGTGATCCTATCTCATAGGGTGGTGACTGGATCAGGTCGCATGCCTATAAATAGGAGCCACTGTAGCAGCAAATAGATAGCACCAAGTGTAAGCTGAGCTCGCGACCTGTTCTTGCGGTTTGTTTTTGTAACCGACCGGCTTGCTGATCAAACTTGTTTTGTGCAGCTTCTGCGGATTTTGCGGGTAGCCGCAGTCACCTCCTCTTCTAAAGGTGTTCAGGCTGTCTCGCGGCTTGCAGTGTGGGTTGCTGGAGTTCGGGAGGATCAGTTGAGTTTGGGAGTTCGCGTGGTTCTTAGGTGGTGTTGTTCAAGGCGCAGGAAGACAGTTCAGGCGATCTGGTTTTCTAGCCGGGCGGATTGTCAAGTCGGGCGGTTAGGCGGTCTCAAGTTGGCATACCGCTGGTTTTCCTTTCAGCTGGTTTTCTCTTCTGTTTCTTTTGTGTACTGGCGAAATCATGTCTCGCCATGTATACCTCGCCCTGTAATGAAGAATTTGCTTATCAATAAAGATTTTGTTTGCTCCATGTGCTTCTGTTTGTTTGGCTTGAACTTTTAGTTATACAATTCCTGCTCACTCAATAAAGATTCAAAAAATTTCACATCCTATGTGAAGATTGTCTATCAACTCTGCCAGTTCAACGTCGAGGATCTTCCACCTTATAGAAATCAGCTTTGTCAACCCGGCAGAATGAAATAAGCCGAGAATGGCTTTGAAGTTATCAGAGGATGCATTGAAGGATTTGACATCAACATCGAAGCCAGAGTTGATCTCAGGAGGAGCCATTGAATCTGAGATGAAGTACCTGCAAAGAGAAGAGAGAGGGAGAAAGAGTGAGAGAGAGAAATGCAAGAGAGCTGGAGAGAAAGAAAGCACGAGAGCAAGAAAGAGAGAATTCGAAAACATAATGAATTCGACGCCTATGTTGCTTAAAAGAAGACGATTTGTCGCAACTTAGGGTTGTATTCGAAGCACTGTCGACAAAGATTAATAGTCATCATGCCAAAATGTGTCGAGGCAGCTTCTAGAAGTGAAATGGTGCGTGCTTGTTATGTCGACGTTGCGTCAATTTGTAATCGACGCACCTTCGAATATGAAGAGCAACTATTAAATTGACGTATATATCGATAGGAAGTCAACGCCACGTCAAATGCTATTCGAATTATCTGATTCAAATTGCTCTCGAATGTGACATCAAATAGAATTAGACCGTACGTCGAATTCTATTCGACGCAACTCTGAATAAATTGTTCTATTTTCCTAGAAAGTTCTTGTTGTTTTTCTCAGCAATGATTTTTTATTGAAAATAGTATTTATACTATTATTTTCATAAACCAAACAAAATTACAATAAAATTTAGTGAAGAAATCACTCCCTTTGTTGGATTTAGTTCTTTATTAAGGACTTAGTTCTTCCTTCCCCCATTATTATCTCTTAGGAAGGGCCCTACCTTATCCTGCACAAGTAGCTCAAACATTAGAGGGTACCTAGGTTACCTTAGGCCCTTTGCTTCTATCATTATAAGGTTCTATGAAGGAATAGAAGGGTCTTTCATGATATCCTTTTGGATGGCAGAGAATGAGTTTATCAAATCTAGGTTTATTATAATTATACTTGAAATGTGTATAGAATATATCTAAATATAATAAATCTGCAGTGTCTAATAATTTTCTCTTTTATAACACCCTTTTTATTTAGGTTCATTGGTTTGTTTGGATTGATTTTCCCTAGAGGTATTTTCTCACTATTAGATTTTTCTTTATTAAATACAGTGATTTTATCAGGATTATTATTATCCTGATCCTCAAATGTTGCACTCCTCTCACTTGTTTGATAGTTACCAGGCCTAATAAATCTAGCTGGATTTTTCCAAGCTGGTTTACTAGGGACTTTTGTGCTAGTAGATGACTCTACTCCTAAACCTATGTGTCTAAATCTCATAGAGAGATTTTGTGTAATATCTTTGAGCTGTTGACTCCTCCCATTGAGTGAGTCTTCAAAGGCCTTTGCCTTTGTTAGCTCTTCCTTTAGTTTTAAATTTTCATTTCTTATGTCAATTAGTTCTGATTCCTTATTATGAATCTCATCTATTAAATCTTGATTTCTCAGATATAAATCATCTTTCTTAAGGTTCTCTAGTTTTACCCAAACTGTTTCTATTTCTTTTTGTACCTCAAGATGATCATTGCAGAATTCTTTAAAGCACAGTTTAAAATCATCAGAATCAAAATCAAAATTATCAAATAGTGATACCTTTTCTTCATCATCATTTGAGGAGATCCCTAATGCCATCAGGCAGTCAGCTTCAGCAGCTTCTTCATTACTTTCCGATGAATATGAGTTTAACTCTGCTTCAGAGTCACTCCAGGTTTCAGCAATGAAACCTTTACCTTTCTTCTTGTCTTTCTTACTAAAGGACTTCATCTTCTGCTCCTCTTTACTGCTGCTCATGTCCCTTTGTTCTGTGGACACTCAGGGGCTATGTGCACTGGCTTATTTTAGGAGAAGAAGATCACTTCCTTCTTTAGAGTCTTATCAAATCTGGGTTTTGAGCTCCTCTCTTTTCTTCTTGAATATTCTATCTTGGCCCACTTTCTGAATCTCCTTGCTAAGAGACAGAACATCTCATCTTCAGGAGTGGAGGACTCTCCTTCAGCAACCTTCAAGGCAAGGATCCTTTGAATGGGAGTTGAGATTGTCTCCTTAGCCTCTATTTCATCCCTTCTCTTCAATAACATCTCATAAGATTTGAGCTTTCCTAGCAAGGCATAAGTAGAGATCTCTCTATGGCATCTGGACTTGGCCAGGCAAGGTTTAGGGAATCTGTACCATTGGATGCACGGTAAAATAATATGGACCCTTATTAAACCTCTAGCACTGTCGAGTCAACGAACTGATGTCGGTGTGATGACTAAGCAAGAACCGAAGACCCACCAAATCTTATTCATATGCATTTTTGTATCATCTCTTACCATCGAGCCTACAACTCGCAATACTAAACTGATCTTTATAAACATCGAGCCAACTGCTCGTAGGAATATCCTAGTCCTTCTTTATATCTCGAGCCTACCGCTCGCAGGGCCATGCCAGTCCTTATTTCATTCCATCCCAAATTTGGGAAGGGGATTGTATCTCAAGTTCTCCTATTTAACTACTCTTGTCTATTGTTAGTTGAACTTAGAAGCTTGGGGTGAATCCTGGACTTTCCGTGGACTACCCGGTGAAGGGCTCGCAGTGGTACTAGGGAATGCGATGTTGACAGAAACCCAAATTCCCCTTTCCAGGATATTTACTCTCATTAGTGACTACCCATTCTTATATACCTATTTTCTCTCCAATTGCTCCAAACCCTAGGGTGGATTACCATTTGACTCAGGCAGACGAGCGTCGGTGTTCAATTGGACACCGAAACTCTACCTCTCCTAGTGACCGACTAATTAATTGTGTTATCTCTCAATTACAACTGAAGGTCTAAATCCTTATACCATCACACCCTTACTTGCTATGGTTCCATCCCCTCATCATATCGTTGCAAACCCCGAATCGATGAATTATTAAACGCGCCCAACTCTACATTATGTGTTGTCACTAATTGGGTTGACCACTAATCACTCTCTATAATGCACCCAGTGTTCTAGGAATTAATACTTGAGTGTGTGGAGATCAATTGCGGTCTAGATCAAATACTTCAGTTTTTACTATCCATAGACCAAGATGGGATTGAACTAGATTTGACTCCTATGATGCAATCTTGACCACATCATGTCCAAATGAGTTTCAATTTTTACCAAAGGTTCATAATGATTAAATTAGGGGTTGACCAGAGTTTTGATATATTTCAAATAAATTTGACTTCTATTTAAAATCAATTACCCAATTGACATCATCTAAATTACAAAGGAAGTACTCTGACAGCAAGTTAAATCTTGCTATAAAATTTCCAGAGATAGTAAATGACATAATAACATGATTCCCAGAATTCCATAATTTTCCAGAGGATTTATATTCATAATTTCCATTTAACATAAAAGGTATGAAAATATGAATTTACACATCAAGTACTAGTTCATGTCTTCCAAAAATTCTGAGAAAATTACTATAGCACAATGGTGATCTAAATACATCATATCCAAAGTTTCATAATTTTCCAAACATGTTTCACCATAAATATTTCATAAGATAATAAGTGCGACAAACTGAATATATGAAAATTCAACATGAATATTATATCCAAAAATTCTACAAAAATTCCAGGGGTTCATAATCAGATTTCTAATTATTTTCCAGAGTTTCAAAAATTTTTCAAACATTTTGCTCAGTGAATTTCTAATATTAAAAAATGTGACCTATGATAAATTTGATAATTCCTAAAGAAATAATCTCTGAAATTTTCTACAAAAATTTACAGAGGTTCTAAATGATATAACAAGTGATTCTCCAGAGTTTCACAATTCTCTGCAAGGTATTAGCCATGAACATTTCACAAATACAAAAGTGTGACATAAATCATATTGATCATATACATAAGCTTTTTGATCCCTAAAATAATAAATTTCTCTGAGGTAATGTGTTATATCATAAAGAGGTTGTGGCCAAAATTTCAGGAGCCAACACTAAGCCATATGTGCTGAAAATACAAAATATCTCTTTTGACTATTGGCCCACCATAACACCTTTGTAAGTAGAGACATGCAAGTGTAATTACCCTACATGCAGAGGTCCAAATACTCTCAAATTTTAACCATGGTTTAATAATTGCCTAATAAGTATGACACCCATTTTTGGGGTCATTTGGAATTAGACAACTCTAAAAATTCCATTTATATGATTTATCAAATTTTGAACAAAACCTTAGGAAAATTAAATCCACAAATTCTAATTTTTGGACACAAGCTAGAAATAGGGCACATGCATGCAAGGCCTAAATTTTAGCTCCATCAGATTTACCATTCAAAAGTTATACACAATCTAATTTCTGATTTTCATTATGACCAGTCTCACTAAAATGGATGTTGAGGGTTCTAGAGTTCTCCAAATGAGGTGATTCAAATTTATAAATAAAGTAGACACCTAGATCTATAACTTTTATATTAGTGAGTTTCACTGATTCAGCCTCTAAGCAAGGGAATTATAAAAAATCCCCAAGGCATGAATATGTGCTATATGCACACCATTCCCCACCCTTAACCAATCTTGCATGAGAGATAGTTCCACATGCACAAATCCAAATTGCCCAAACTTTTGTCCAGAGGCCTTCCATGTCTAGATCTACCATCCACAAAAGTTTTGAGTGGAATTGACTTCTGTAAACCCTAGATTCATGCCATACATGAACAATGAAATATTTTCAAAACCTTACGACCAAGTGTGTTCAAAAATTCTAATTTTTGGAGAGGGAGTAGGCCATAACAGGACTCATGCATGCCGAAATTTTCAGCTCATTTGGACCAACCAAATGAGGTGGGCACCCAAAATGGTGCCTAAGGCTCAAAATGGACACCCTATACCAAAATGGGTGTACAGGGAGCTATAGGGATCCAAATCACTCCAAACAAATTCCTAAATTTTGTTAAGACATTTATCTACAATTTTCATTTAGGTCACAAATTCTTTAGAGGCCTATAAGGGCCTCAAATAATTTCTACAAAGTCCTGTAATAAGTGTGACAGAATAACATTTATCTTAAATTAAAACATTTGAGGTCTGCGTGTATCAAATCAGCCCAGATCCAACGGCACATGTTCATCGTCCCCGGTGGAATCAAGGGCTGACAATCATTTTTCCTGGGCCATTTTGTGGGCTGATTTCTGGCGAACTCCGGCCATCTCTGGCAAAACGCCCAATCCACCACCAGTCGACATAGGGATTTCGACTGGTGATGGTCGTTTGGCCTAGCGTGGCCGGAGGTGGGTTTCGGCATGTTGCATTTTTACGGGTAGGAACATGAAAAATTAAAATATGAAATCAGCATTGCACAACTCGAATCGACAGGGGAAGAAGAGGAAATCTAGCACAAATGGAGAGGGGGAGGAAACTTGCCTGGGTCTTTGTCATTGCTCGGGTATTCCTCTTAGGGGCCATTTGAATCTCGCCGGCGATTTCCTTGGATTCAAAGTCAAACAGGGCTCGATTTTCCTCAGTTAGCAGGGGGCTTTCTCTCCTCTGGCGATTCTGAAGCTGGTGGGGAAGATTATTTGGGTTGAGGGGGTTTTGTTAGATGCCAACCATTATTGGTGATTTCACCAAGGTCGGCACCTCCCTCAGCAGCCATTGTTGTGCTTCCAACTCAGCATGGTTTCAGCTCTTCTCATTAATTCCTGGCCAGGGGAGGGGGAAATTCTATTCAATTTGAAATGTGTGTAGTTTTACCATTAGTGTGGCCGGAAACTCCCTCTCCCCCCTCTCAACAGCTGCCATCTCAGCTCAATTCGGCTGGATTTTCTTGGAATTGCTGAGAGGAAACCAGAAAAGAGGGAGTGGTGGCCAAGTGGCCACCCCTCCATGAATTCTTCTTGAATTATCAATTGGTGGTGGACGGCCACCACCATGTTGGACCCCCTTATTGGGCCCAATTGGATCCTAGACAAATCATCCCCCTTGTGGGCTTGATTGGGTGGGTTTTAGCCCAATGGTTCTAAGGTTGGGCTATGTCCAATAAGTTTGGGTTTGGGTTTGAGCTCACTTGATCAAAATAGACCAAATTGGGGATTTTGGGTTTGGGCTTGATCCAAGCTCACACCTTTCAATGTAACTAAGCCACATTGCTCTCTTAGACACTATGGACTCGCTCCAAGAGGAATTGAGTAATGGTGAGGTCATATGGGGCTTGATTGCACAAAATTTCCTATAGGGGCAATTTGGGCCTTTTGGTGATTTTGTCCTAATCTTCCAAAATTTATTGTGCACTTTGGTTTACTTAGGTCTCATTTACTCCCTTTAGTGTTTAGGCAGGGTTGTGCTAGGTCAATTTGGCCAATTGGGGGGCCAATTGAACCATAAAAGGTATAAGTTGTAATTTGGGCAAATTGGTAATTTTGCCCAATTCCCCAAAATTGACTTACCCCAAGGGTCCAATTTGGAACCATTAGACTCCGTAAGTGATCTAAGACTGTTAGGAGTGATCAATTTGATCACATTGGGTCAATTGAAGATCAATTTAGGGGTTTATCACAATTAGATCAATTTGGGGCTTTTTTTAGTAATTGGCCCAATTGAGCTTAATTGATGGCCCCATGATGGGGATTTTGGGTCCATTATCTCCCCTTGGCATGTTTCCACATGATGGTGGGTCCAATTTGATCATTTGGAGTCCAATTGTCCACATTTAGGGAGGTTTGACCTAGATTGGCCTAAAGTTGACTTTTGCCAATTTTGACCAAATTGGTTGACTTCAAGGGTCCCTAGTGACCTACTTACTACTCTTGAATGGTCATAGGGTCAAGGTGAGGTTATTTTGGCTTATGGAAGTCTTTTGGCCACCCTTAGGTTAAGAATTTAAGATTTGCTAAATGCACCCCAATGTGCAATTATACACATTTTCTTAGGTTCATGGGGCCTCTTTGGCCCAACTTGTGCATTCAACTTAGTTAGGGGGGGGGGGGGGGGGGGACTTCTCATAGTTATAATGGTGCTTGGGTGTTTCACCCCTTCTTGGTTTACCCTAGGATGCCCTCAAATTGGGGTGGCTCATAGTGGCTAAGTGCACACCATGGTGTTTTCCCCTTACTCAACTTGTCACCAAGGCATCCTTGGCCTCTTGTCCTATTTTTGTCATGACAAAAATTTCCTAGGGGTCCAGTAGTTTGGGGGATGTTACATGTGAGGCAAGTACCGAGACCGTGGGGGTCGAGTACTCTCCCAATGGTGTGAGGGTGAGGCGTTGGGTCTCCAGGATGGTCTTCCTGAACTCATCAAAGTCGCTCTTTATGACGAACACACCCAAGGGGGGCGAGCTGCCGGGGTCAACTCCTTGCCCTTCATCTCCAGCCATGGAACTCAGAATTTTCCAAATAAGCTACGGTCCATGCTCACCACACCAGAATTGTAACGCCTTAATTTCAATAAAATGAATTTGGGGTGCGTTTAGCGGTGTTTGGGCTGCGGATAGGAGTGGTCTGCGGATAGTCTTGGGCTAAGGTTTTGTTAAAACCCCAAACCCCTCCCTCTCATTCCCGATCTCCCTCCCCGACCTCCCTCTTTCTCGTTCTTTTTGGAGTAGCCGCAACCCCCCCCCCCCCCCCCCCCTCCCGATCTCCCTCTCGATCGCTCCTCCCCCTCCCGATCTCCCTCTCTCCCATCGTCGCCTGGAGCAGGGAAGCCCGAGCCTCCTCCTCACTTTCTCCCCGTCGGCCTGGACCAAGGAGGAGTCGCCCCAAGCTTCCTCCACCCTCTCTTCCCGTCGCCGCCTAGGGCAAGGAGAGCCCCGTCCCCCTCTTCCTCTCCTTTCCTCTTCGTCGGCCTGAAGCAAGGAGATCTTAAACCCTCTCCTTCTCCCTCTCTCTCATCGGCAAGGAGGAGCCGTTCGATCCCTCTCCGCCCCTCTCAGTCTAGGGCTGCTACAAAGGGAGACCGCAAGCCGCAGCGTAAGCTTGGAGCGTCGTTTAGCGACTCGAAGCGTTGAGTGGAGGCCGAATCTGCAAAGAGGACAGCCATCTTGAACGTGCTCCATGGTTCAGAAGCGCACTCTAAGGGTAAAGATCTCTTCTACTCTCATTTGGACGTGTCCTAGCCCTTTTCCGTGCATCGTTGAGGCCCCTACCCAAAAGGGTGAGGTCGTGGCCTCCGACGGGTCAATTCGTGTTATCCCCGTCAAATCTTGCATACAAGTTGAGTCCATACGTGAAATGGACGTAGGCACGCTGTGTGAAGCCCATCCGAGACAGTTCGTCCGGATTGGTGATGCTTTTTGATATTATGCGTGCCGGGGTAAAACTCCGTGTTGATATCCTGCTTCGTAGGACTAGAGGGTGCTACTACATGCGCAACAACGCCTGGGGGTGTGCCCCGGGGAGCACCCGAAGTTAGAAACAGAAATGGAGTTTCTGTTCACTACCGCCGGCGTTAGCGTTATCGCCGGGCGGTAGCTCCCAGACTTGGTCCTGGTGAATTTGTGCGTTCTGAGGCAGTGGGAGTGCTACTGCATGTGCAGCAATGCCTGGGGGTGTGCCCCGAGAAGTACCCACAGCTAGAAGACAAAATAGGGTTTCTGTGCGCTATCGCCAGGCGTTAGTGTTAACGTCGGCGATAGCTCCCAGACTGAGTTTTGGTGATGTTGTTGTGCCCACCTGTTGAGAGGACCTGAGGCCTGTATACCCGACCTGTGAGGGTGTCCTGCTGGATGACTTAGCGGCCAGTAGAGCCGGCTAATTAAGAATACCTGGGCTGAGGGGACGCCATACCCGCTTTTCGTGTTGTACAACGAGAGCTGTGAACAACGGGCATTTGGCGAACCTGAAACCGCACCATCGCAGCACCTGATTACTAAGTCTCGTACAGCATGTGGGGAAGCAATGGGAAAGATTCTTCGGACTACGGGATGTTCACAATTAAAGCACGGGAGAGCCCTGGTATTCAGGCCACCGACTTTAGCCTCGAAGGGCAAAGCCATCAAGAGTGGATGGTGGTGGAAGGCGGAGTACACCAGAGAGTTCCTGAGAGCACGAGACGTGGAGGCCATTCCCACGTTTGTGATTGATGCATATGTATGAATTGTTTTGGGCCGCGTTAGCCGCCTCATTCTGCTATATATATATGCTATGATGCTCTTGCAGGGACGAGAAACTGCCACCCTCTCGAAGGGGTGGGGTCGTTATAATTTGGTCAGCCGTAGCTGACCGTTGCCCTGTTTTGCCACCGTTTTTGGTGGGCTTGTTGTACAGGTGCTGGACCGAGCGGGAACATAGCGGGCTGAAGCCCCTGCGCTGCTGCGACCCTTGAAGGCCTTTTGATGTTCTTTTGCTTTTCATGTATGGACGGCCTGCGCGTCGATGTTGGTAATTTGTAAGGCCGTCGTGCCTAAATTTTGTGTTGTAAAACATTTATTCCTAAGTAATAGAAGTGGACATACCCGGGTTCGGGTTTTGTGGTTCATATGTCTTCTCTCTCTCTTTTGCTTCCGCATAGAATGCTCTGAGTTAGGTTCGTTGTTTAGGGTCGTTCGATATTTCAATTAAGTGACGTTCCCGTTTGTTTTTTAGTATATGGCGTGGGGCTCCGGCCGGACCTTCTATTTTATGCTCCCGAACGGATGGGGATGTTACAAATTGGTATCAGCTTCTAGGGTTCCGTGTCCTTCTGAGGAATTCGTGGACGAATTCTTTTAAGGGGTGATGAGCACGTGTGTGCGCTACCGTCGAGACGTAAAATAAACCCAAAAATGTCCACTTAGGAATAATATGTAACAACAAACCAACAATTATTGCATGATTTTTGAACCTGAGTGTTCCTTTTGTTGTTAATTGCGACTGTGATGTCGCCTAACTGTGTGATGCACTCGTGTAGGGCACTCGAAGTGTAGTGGGACCGTCGCGACCCTGTGACGTGGTTGAGAGTAGCGGGTCTGCTGAGGCTCCTACACCTCCGTCTGCTGAGATGGTTCGGCTAGTTACAGAAGCTGTTCTAGCTGCGTTGAATGGCCAGCCTGGAAGGCAAAGTCAACCGTCGGTGCAGGAAGTGGCCCCAGAGCCACTAAGAGTGGAGCAAGTCCCCGTGAGGCGTGTTGCTGAGCAACAGCTGAAGCACTTCCTGGGATTTCGACCTCCTCCATTTACCGGGGTTGAATCCCCAGCTGAGACCGAGGACTGGCTGTCGCATATGGAGCGAATTCTGACAGCGACACAGTCGGATGAAGCACAGAAAGTGACCTTCGCTACTTTCTTGTTGGAAAAGGAAGCCAGGCGGTGGTGAGATGAGGTAGAGAGGCGCCAGTTTGCGGGAAGGAGACTGGTTGATGTGCCGATGGAAGAGTTCTCGAGAATCTTCCTGGCAAGGTATGTGCCTCCGTCGCAGCAGATCGCGATGGAGAACCAGTTCTTGGCTCTGATGCAGGGTGATAGACTGGTTGATGACTACCTGAATGAGTTCACCCGCCTCGGGCATTACGCTGGAACTTCTTTCGACGATGAGGGGAGAAGGTTGAACAGGTTCTACGGAGGTTTGCGCAGTGAGTTGCGGTACCTTCTGACAGGGCCGTTGACGCAGGGTTTCATGACCCTCGTTAGTTCAGCCCGAGCACTTGAGCAGGACATGCTCAGGGAGAAGGGCAAGGTGGCTGTGGTCGAGGCAGTGCCGGAGGGCAAGGCACCGAGTGCGGCGAAGTTGCGGAGGTTGAATCGCTGGAAGAAGGCTCGATTATCTAGGCCAGCTCCCTCTGCTTCGGGCGCGTCGTCTGGACGTGGCCCTCTTATTTGTTTTACTTGTGGCAAGCCTGGCCATTTCTCTCGGGATTGCCGAAGTGGGCTTCCAAGGTTAGAGAAGAAGACTGGGCCATCTTATTCTGAGAAGGGGAAGGCGGCTGAGTCCACTGCCTCCCGTATGGCTCCCCCGCAGCCCAGAGTCTTCAGTCTTGGTCAGCAGGAGGCTATCAAAGCCAAGGACGTCGTGTTAGGTATAATTTAAGATACAGTCCTTACTGTTTTATATACCTGTTTTAGTGTTCATTCTAACCTTGTTTGGCGGCGTAGGCTTTGTAAATATTTTAGGCGTTCCCGCGAGAGCGCTTTTCGATACTGGAGCTTCTCACTCCTTCTTATCGTCGGACTTTGTCCAACGTATTGGTGCACCATCGATTGCTTCTGCAGATGGACTGGAGGTCCTACTGCCGAATGGATATTCGATGCGTGTGGAGAGGAGTTGCTGCGTGAAGGTTCTAGTTGGAAGCCAGGAGTATGACCTGAAAGCATCGTTACTCCCTCTAGTTGAGTTCGATGTAATCTTCGGCATGGACTGGCTGTCGGAACAGCGTGCGTGCATCGATTGCACCACCAAGGAGGTGAGGTTTGGGCAGTGTGCCGATCGTGAGATGGTCTTTGCGGGCATGCGTGGATCGAGCAAGATGCTGATGTCTGCTCTCCAGGTGTCCAAGGCAGTGCGACAGGGAGCAGAATTATTCTTTGCTCTAGTGGAGGCTTCAACGCCGAGGCCCAGCCTAGTGGATGTTCCGGTAGTTTCAGAGTTCCCCGATGTGTTCCCGAGTGATCTCCCCGGTGCTCCACCGCAGCGGGAGATAGATTTCACGATTGAGTTGGTGCCAGGCGCTAAGCCTGTGGCCCGCTCGTCGTATCGCATGGCTCCGAAGGAGTTAGCGGAGTTGAAGCTGCAGTTGCAGGAGCTGCTTGAGCAGGGCTACGTGCGTCCGAGTTCCTCACCTTGGAGTGCACCAGTCCTCTTTGTCAAAAAGAAGGACGGTAGCCTGCGACTTTGCATCGATTATCGCGAGATGAACAAGCTGACCGAGAAGAACAAGTATCCTCTTCCGAGGATAGACGACTTGTTCGACCAGCTCATTGGGTCGACAGTATACTCGAAGCTGGACTTGAAGTCCGGCTATTATCAGGTGCGGATCAGGGAGTTTGACATCCCGAAGACTGCCTTCAGTACAAGGTACGAGCAGTATGAGTTCACCGTGATGCCGTTTGGGCTGTCTAATGCGCCTTCGGTGTTTATGGACTTGATGCACCGGACTTTTCGAGAGTATCTCGACCGATTTGTGGTCGTCTTCCTTTACGACATACTGGTCTACTCTCAGTCCGAGGAGGAGCACGGTGATCACCTGCGAGTAGTCTTGGAGGTTCTGAGGAGGAACCAGTTGTATGCCAAGTTCTCGAAGTGCGAGTTCTGGCTACCTTCCGTGGCATTCTTAGGCCATGTGGTTAGTGGAGCGGGTGTGGCGGTAGATCCGGTGAAGGTTGCGGCCATCAGGGAGTGGCCTGCTCTTTCTACTGTAGCGGAGGGCCGTAGCTTTCTAGGGCTGGCCGGCTATTACAGGCGCTTCGTGGAGAACTTCTCACGGATCGCGCTGCCTCTTACGATGCTGACACGGAAGATGCAGGAGTTTATTTGGACGCCTGCGTGTGCACATGATTTCGAGGAGTTGAAGTGGCGGCTTACCACGGCTCCGATCTTATGTTTGCCTTGCGGCACAGAGGGCTATGAGATCTACACCGACGCTTCTGGGAGCGGCCTTGGCTGTGTTCTACAGCAGCATGGCATTGTAGTAGTGTACGACTCTCGCTAGCTGAAGGTGCACGAGCAGAACTATCTGGTCCACAACTTAGAGTTGGCGGCCGTGATATTTGCCCTGAAGCTTTGGCGGCATTATGTGTATGGCGTGAAGATCGACATATTCACGGACCATAAGAGCCTGAAGTACCTTCTGACGCAGAAGGGGCTGAATATGCGACAGCAGAGGTGGATGGAGTTCCTTGGGGACTACATCTTCGAGATCCACTACACTCCCGGGAAGGGAATGTTATTGCAGATGCACTCAGTCGCAGGGCTCCAGCGCAGGCCAACTGGATTCAGATGCATGATGAGCACCTGATACGTGACCTGGAGGCCTTGGATATTTCTTGCATGGATAAGAGGAGCAGTCCGCCAGGATTTAGAACTCGATCCGAGTTTAAAGCGCTACGCGGAGGAGGCTGGTGGTGGGCCGGATGCCCAGTTTCAGTTGCGTGATGGGTTGCTGTGGAGAGGCGACCGTTTGTGCGTCCCCAAGGTGGGTGAGCTGCGCGATGAGTTGATGTACGAGGCGCATCGTACCAGGTATTCAGTTCATCCGGGGAGCACGTAGATGTACAAGGACATGAAGGTCCTTTTCTGGTGGCCGGGTATGAAGAGGGACATCGCTCACTACATGGCCAAGTGCCACACTTGTGCGCTAGTGAAGGCAGAATGTCAGAGGCCCTGTGGCTTTTTGAAGTCATTACCGGTTCCAGAGTGGAAATTCGATGACGTTTCCATGGATTTCGTGCATGGGCTGCCGAGATCGCAGCGCGGGAACGATGCCATCTGGGTAGTCATAGACCGGCTGACGAAGGTGGTGCACTTTATCCCCAACCGGAGGGATGACTCAGTGGAGAAGTTGGCGAAGCTGTATGTTGATACAATAGTACGATTGCACGGTGTT
Organism: Dactylorhiza incarnata; assembly: GCA_033032865.1. Lineage (NCBI taxonomy): Eukaryota > Viridiplantae > Streptophyta > Magnoliopsida > Asparagales > Orchidaceae > Dactylorhiza > Dactylorhiza incarnata. Next base: position 1,562,408 of record JAWHQI010000078.1, read on the forward strand.
CCCCGTAGCATCGTCAGTGATCGAGATGGACGCTTTACTTCGAGCGACTGGAGGCTAGTCAACCGTCTATTGGGTACGAAGCTGCAGTTTAGCATGGCCTTTCATCCTCAGACGGATGGCCAAACTGAGCGTACCAATAGGACGATGGAGGACATGCTCCGGATGTGCGTCCTGGATTTCGGCAAGGGGTGGGAAGATCACCTCTTTCTTGTTGAGTTCGCGTACAACAACAGCTACCAGGCGAGTATTCAGATGGCGCCTTTCGAGGCCCTCTATGGTAGGATGTGCCGCACTCCCTTAGCTTGGGCGGAAACGGGCGAGACGAAGCTCTTCAAGAGGAAAGAAGTCGAAGAGGCGACTTCAACGGTACGTATGATCCGGGAGAGGCTTTTGGTTGCGCAGGATAGGCAGGAGAAGTACTATAATGCGAAGCACGGCGACGTCCAGTTCGCCGTTGGCGATTGGGTATACTTGAAGATAAAGCATTTCAAAGGAGTGTCGAGGATCCGACGCTTGAAGAAGCTGAGTCTGAGGTATGTAGGGCCATTCAAGATCACCGAGCGCATCGGCCAAGCAGCTTACCGACTGCTTTGTCGACGGAGCTGAGTGGGCTGCATGATGTCTTCCATATCTCTGTGTTGAGGAATGCGTTGCGAGAGCCTGATTCTGTTTTGGAGGCCGTTAGTGTGCCAGTGGAGAGTAGCCTAACTACCAAGGTGACTCCGGTTTGCATTATTGATGCTGATATTCGGAAGTTGCGGAGAAAGGCCATCAAGATGGTGAGAGTCCGTTGGGACAACTGTGGCCGTGAGGAGCTCTCTTGGGAGCCAGAAGAGATCATGCGCGAGGAGTACCCTGATCTGTTTACTCAGGTATGACGAATTTCATTTCGTTGTTTGTGCTTTAAATTTCGGGATGAAATTTCTTTAAGGGGGAGAGATTTGTAACGCCTTAATTTCAATAAAATGAATTTGGGGTGCATTTAGCGATGTTTGGGGTGCGGATAGGAGTGGTCTGCGGATAGTCTTGGGCTAGGGTTTTGTTAAAACCCCAAACCCCTCCCTCTCATTCCCGATCTCCCTCCCCGACCTCCCTCTTTCTCGTTCTTTTTGGAGCAGCCGCAAACACCCCCCCCTCCCGATCTCCCTCTCGATCGCTCCTCCCCCTCCCCCTCCCGATCTCCCTCTCTCTCGTCGTCGCCTGGAGCAGGGAAGCCCGAGCCTCCTCCTCACTTTCTCCCCGTCGGCCTGGACCAAGGAGGAGTCGCCCCAAGCTTCCTCCTCCCTCTCTTCCCGTCGCCGTCTAGGGCAAGGAGAGCCCCGTCCCCCTCTTCCTCTCCTTTCTTCCTCGTCGTCCTGAAGCAAGGAGATCTTAAACCCTCTCCTTCTCCCTCTCTCTCGTCGGCAAGGAGGAGCCATTCGAGCCCTCTCCGCCCCTCTCAGTCTAGGGCTACTACAAAGGGAGACCGCAAGCCGCAGCTTAAGCTTGGAGCATCGTTTAGCGACTCGAAGCCTCGAGTGGAGGCCGGATCTGCAAAGAGGACAGCCATCTTGAACGTGCTCCATGGTTCAGAAGTGCACTCTAAGGGTACCGAACTCTTCTACACTTATTTGGACGTGTCCTAGTCCTTTTTCGTGCATCGTTGAGGCCCCTACCCAAAAGGGTGAGGTCATGGCCTCCGACGGGTCGGGTTGAATGGTTGGAAGCTATCGGTCAAGCAACGGAGTCTAGACTTCATGTTATCCCCATCAAATCTTGCATACATGTAGAGTCCATGCGTGAAATGGACGTAGGCGCGCTGTGTGAAGCCCATCCGAGATGGTTCGTCCGGATTGGTGATGCTATTTGATATTATGCGTGCCGGGGGAAAACTCTGTGTTGAAATGGACGTAGGCATTTGGCGAACCTGAAACCGCACCATCGCAGCACCTGATTACTAAGTCTCGTACAACATGTCGGGAAGCAATGGGAAAGATTCTTCGGACTATGGGATGTTCACAATTAAAGCACGGGAGAGCCCTGGTATTCAGGCCACCGACTTTAGCCTCGAAGGGCAAAGCCATCAAGAGTGGATGGTGGTGGAAGGCGGAGTACACCAGAGAGTGCCTGAGAGCACGAGACGTGGAGGCCATTCCCACGTTTGTGATTGATGCATATATATGAATTGTTTTGGGCCGCGTTAGCTGCCTCATTCTGCTATATATATATATGCTATGATGCTCTTGCAGGGACGAGAAACTGCCACCCCCTCGAAGGGGTGGGGTCGTTATAATTTGGTCAGCCGTAGCTGACCGTTGCCCTGTTTTGCCACCGTTTTTGGTGGGCTTGTTGTACAGGTGCTGGACCGAGCGGGAACATAGCGGGCTGAAGCCCCTGCGCTGCTGCGGCCCTTGAAGGCCTTTTGATGTTCTTTTGCTTTTCATGTATGGCCGGCCTGCGCGCCGATGTTGGTAATTTGTAAGGCCGTCGTGCCTAAATTTTGTGTTGTAAAACATTTATTCCTAAGTGATAAAAGTGGACATACCCGGGTTCGGGTTTTGTGGTTTATATGTCTTGTCTCTCTCTTTTGCTTCCGCATAGAATGCTCTGAGTTAGGTTCGTTGTTTAGGGTCGTTCGATATTTCAATTAAGTGACGTTCCCGTTTGTTTTGTAGTATATGGCGTGGGGCCCCGGCCGGACCTTCTGTTATATGCTCCCGAACGGATGGGGATGTTACAAGAACATTGAACCCAGAAACCATGGTTCAAGAGGAGTTCAGACATATGGGGGTAGTTTGCACTTACTTATCCTGAGTTATAACACTAGGCCAAACACTCAAAGCTAAGAACCTCACTCACAAAGGTGGAAGACTAAGAACAGACCTCGTGATCTATAACGAGGAGGTCCCGCCACAAACCTGGAAGATCAAAGAGAGATTCCCCTCACAAGCCAATGCTGAGTCGGGCACCCTGGAGGGCACTTGAGAGCACGAGACTGTCAGCTCGGAAACCACGACAAACAGAATGCTGAAGCTCTCACCAACCAGAAACAAAGGAGTGATCAAGCTCAAAAGAGTTTGTTCTCTCCAAAGGTGCCCTTGAGGGTCTATTTATAGTTTTCTGAAAATGGTCTTCGGATAGCAGAATTCCTCCTTTTGGTTTTACTAGATGCAACCCAAATTAGTCTGCCAACAACGGAATCCTGTTGTTTAGAATGGCTAACTGTTGACCCAATATGGGATTTTCTAAAAAAATATGCCACATCTTTTATAGGGGAGTCCATGATGTTCTAGGCTTGCTCGCCTGGGGGTGGCGAGTACCCGGTGAGCATGGGACTCGCCACTCACCCCAAAATGGGGGCGAGTGCAAGCTACCGGGGGTGCACTCGCCATGTAGGGCGAGCACACTAACTCCCCTCACTTTCTGAACGCTATATCGACTAAACGCTTTCGTGTGACATGGGATGTGTCAGCTTGAGATGCTGAATCCTTGCAATATCGTCTTGACACGAGTAGTTTGATGTCATTGAATGCACTCGCATATCGGCTACAAGTTTAGCTGATCTGGTTGAATTTTAGCCGATCGGCTAGAAACAAGATGACTCGCTTGAACTTAGTGCCTCGCGGTAACGATACCGCTGGCGATAGGCGAGTCTTGCTCCTTCTACCTGCTGGTCTTGTTGGGTCCACTCAGAAAATACAGGGTTGTATAAATGCAAAATTATCATTGTTCAAAATTCATGAATTTTCACCTCTTGACTTCCAATTTATATAGTAATCAAGTTCCGTAACCACAACCCTCACTTGTCATGAGACTATCCCATTCCAATCCACAAATTTCCAAACATGATGTCATTGTCTCAAGGATTTAAGCTTGACAACCTTGTGTTCCAATGATTTTGCAAGATCAAAATTTGTTTAACAAGTGATGTTTAATAGTTTGCCATGACAATACTATGAACCTTCTTCTTAGGCTCAAGAAGGAGTTGAATCTATGACATCATACCTTGCCTGGGATTATAGTTACACCATTCATCATTTTAAGTCATGATGACCTATAATCAAGTCCTACTCCTATCCAATCCAGATCCTACTTAGACTTGCAGTGAATTTACAATTCATTTGAGTTCTCTCTTGCGATCTATATGATTTTATTTAATCAAATCATTAATTGACAACATAATCAATAATCGTATGTTACAACAATTGGGTTATGATGTTAAAGCATTTAGAAATATGCTTTGTTGAGGCGATAAAGTAACACCTACCCTTAATTGTATGTGAATTCTTTCTACTGCCAATGCTGCCTCGAATTTAGATCTTTTGAAAGCAATTGCTCAAATTCCTAGTGGATTTGTAAATGATTTAACCTGCACCTTTAATAATTGATGTTATTATGCACCAATGAAAATATGAACTCTCCTTATGTTGTGTGTTATGTAGTTATCTTCTTCATTTTACTCGAAAGTCTGAGAAAATTTTATTATCTTATGTCGACATTCTGATTTAAAAAGTTGCATTTATAGAACTAGGCAAACACCCAAGTATATCTCAAAGAATCAGTTAATTAATCTTCCCGTTCACTATCAGAATAGCCTTGGAGCTATATAGAAAATAGATAATCATCCCCGAAATGCTCTCTTCTCTTGTTTCACTAATGAAATTTATAGCTGGCAAACATGGTGATAACAATCTAAATCGTTCAAGATGAGTTGACATCGATGAAGAATTGAGATGCCATAGAAGGGGAAAGGTTTATGATGCGCAAAACTATATCCACAAACGATAACGACAAGTGTACCGCATCGAAAGTAGTATAGGTTTATAAAAACCAAGGTCGTATTAGACTCAGGGTGGTTGAATACTCTTACTTCAAGAAAATCTCTATTATTTTATCAATAGAACTTGGGATTGGTTTTTGCACTAAAGAGAGAAGAATTTAAATGAAGATTACAACAATAACAAGAATGATTAGCACTCAATCTTTAAATCACCTCAGAGATAAAAATAAGAAGAGATAATAAAATCGCATTCTCTTAGTAAAATAGCTTGATCGTGGGGATTCCCGAATTATGAAAGCACGTTGGGTCGAGGATACGCCCAACTAAGATTAGGAATATCAACCAAATTCGCATTCTATAATCAATAACCTAATACTTGCACTACGAGGTGAATCCCGTTATTGGCTTTTACTCCAATCCGGAAGGATAATTTTATCCTCTCTCAAGGATTGCATTCTACTCTTTTTTATCCTTGAGTGATCGATTTGCATTACGAGCATCTCGGCTAACTAAAGTACGAAAACAAAAACAAGAATTATATTTCGAAAATATAATCTCGTTATCTTAAAATCAAGGATAAATCTTAAGCATTTTAGAAAAGATAAAGAGCAACTATAAATTATTTCATGACTTATATCATTCCTTGGATTATCTTGATCGAGTACTAATAGAAAATTAGCTACTCATTGAGATTGAGGAATCAACAAAGATAAAGAGTACATAAAGAAAGAGGAGGAAAATGAGAGAACAAAAGAACTATTTTTATTAAATTGCTAAAGAAAGTTTCAAGCTAGGAATTGAAAGCTACAAAACTATTTAATTGGAAATACAAATTGCAAGAAGGAAAAGAACTACAGGAAATACTAAAAACAGGAAAATAAAACAAGAAAAGGGGATTTGAACTCCCAAAAATTTATCCCATCAGTTGTAGAGGGGCTGACTTTAAATAGGCTAAAAATTGGGGTTACACGCCCTTAGTCACGCCCGTGACCAAGGGCGTGTAAGGGGCATGATCGGTGCTAGTGCTGAGAGGTTGCATTCTGGCTTCAATGAGGGAGTTACGTGCACATCACGCTCTAGGTCACTCTCGTGACTTAGGGCGTGTAATCTTTAAATCTAGCTGTTGGCGGGAATCTTCGGCGGGAAGGAGCCCGAGATGAGTCACGCCCGTGACTGGATGTCATGCTCTCGGTCACACCCGTGACCGAGGGAGTGTAATTTTAATTGATGTGGCGACTCATTCTAGCTGAAGGAGGCGGGTCATGGCCGTGACTTGGGTCAAGCCCTTGGTCACGCCCGTGAGCTTGGGCGTGTACTTGGCAAATTTTCATGGGATGAGCTTGGGGTGGTGGGATCGGGTCTAGAACACACCTAGGGCTATCACGCCCATGTCCTTGGGCGTGTACTTTAGAATTTTTGTCAACAGTGCCCAGAAAGCCTGAAAAACATAAACTGAGCTTAAGTCAGCTCATAGAAGTGAAAAGAAACAATTTAAAAGCGATAATTCATATAAATTACATAAATTCGTATTACAATAGTAAAAAATTATACTAAAAGATGAGTATGAAATGTACTCCTCAAACACCCCCATACTTGAGCTTTTGGTATTCTAGAGCAAAAGAATGAGGTAATAATTACAAGACATCGATATTATTTTTAATTAACTAAAGTTTCATTAAACCAATAGTAAGTTAAAAGTAAATTCTAGGAATTCAAGAATTAAGTCATAAGTTATGGTGATAAATTAAAAAGAGAAATTTGTTTAGCTAACTACTTCTCAAGATAACTATTTAGCAATCGAAATTATAGAAATTTTCAAACAAAATTAGATTGAAATTATAGACACTCTAACATAAATGAAGCCTTAAGGAGAAGACACCTACCAAAATATTGCTCTCTTAATAATTTGATTTGGAACTAGAACCAATAAAATTGGATAAGGATGGGGTTTTAATCGAAAATGGCAAATGAAGAGATACTAAAATAGAGGTGATGAATTTTATCCTCTCACCTTATTTGAATACAAATTTGTATATGTTTAGGAAAATAATGAATTTTATCCTCTTATTTTCCAAGCCATATAATCTTTTAAATATTTCTCTTCGATTAAAAACCCAAAATGTATATGTTTAGAAGTAATACATTTTATCCTCTTACTTCATGACATATAGTCTTTTAAATGATTTTGGGTGCATATGTTTAGGGGATAATGAATTTTATCCTCTTATTCCCATGTCATATGATCTTTTTTCTACATTTTTTTATTTTCCAACAAGGGGTGGGGGATAAAGAAATACTTCTAGTTTATAAATTAAACTATTTTGAGAGCAACTTTTTAGTGGAATGATATTTCCTAAGATCTTAAAGTTAATAGAGAATATAATAAAATCTAGAGATGCTTAGCCAATTTACCACAAAGTTAAGTTATTTAAAATTAAACGGAGAAGTAGTGCTAAATAAATTCTCTAATCGAATTAAAAATATAAAATGTTTCTTAATACTGAATTACTTCAAATTTAAATTTAACAAATTCTGATAAAACAAAATATTAGCTAAATTAAAAATGTAAGAATACTTATAATCAACCCTCAAACTAGATTTCTAGAAAATTAAAAACAACAAGTGAGGATATAAATATATTTTTGAAAAATTCATGGACTTCCCAGGTCTACCCGGTGAAGGGTTCGCAAGGTATTAGGAGGTGCGATGGGATGACAAGCCCAAACCTCACTTTTCAAGGATTTAAAATTTTCTTATGATTTTTATATTTTTTTAATTTCTTTTTTAAAATTGAACAAAAAGTCTAAAAAACTACACTACACCCCTATACTTAAAGTTAAACATTGTCCCCGATGATTAAAACTAAGTCTGAAGAACACGTGAAAGGAAAATGCGTGAATAGAAAAATGTAGGAAAATTAAAGATAAGTAAGGGGTGCCACCCAAGAGCGCTTTATTTTTCCTATCTTCAAGCTAGACGGTTAGTGTTAGCTAAATGGAAATTGAAAAGAGAAGTGCACAAGCAACTCCCTTAATTCACATTTAGGTGAATGTGCCGACGTCAGTCGCCCGACTACTCCTCCATTTAACATGTGATTCTCCTTTTGTCCCTTTACTTGAATATGCAAATCCAAATCAACTATACATACCTGAGGTGATTTGGATTTATAAAGATGAGCGGCATATGGATCATCAATTATTTAGGGTGACAACGGCTCATCTTCAACCTGAAAATTATTAGTATATAGAGAATCACAAATAAATTAGTCATAAAATTTTTCGCAAGGAGGAGGCACTTGCGAAAAGATATGATCAAGCTCCAGTTGTTCATTTTCTAAAATAAATTTTTCTTTAGGAAAATCTAGTACATTACCAAGTGGAATAAAATTTTCGGACACAAAATTTTCGTGAATTTTTGGTTGAACTGAAATTGAAGAATTTTGTGAAAATTCATAACAAACAATAGAAGATACGGGTGGAGTAGGGGAAGAAACTTGTTCTTCTTCTATTTTATTCGGGGTGCCCATAACATTAAGAAATTCTTGGTACAATAATTTTTCTTCATTTTCGGTAAAAGAAACTATGGGATTACATGAAACCACATGTTCCTCCATAACTAAATTATCCAAAGATGGAGAAAAAGCACTAGACGAAATAATGTTCTCATCTAAGTTTTGGGGGAGAGTAACAAATTGAATTGGTGGAAATTCCCCAAAATTAAAGTACGAAACTTGCGGCGCAAAAGAGGAAGAACAAAAATTCGGATCTAAAGATTCATTTTCATTGCTCCGAAAACTATCCGGGTGAGCTTGCCACCAAGAATAATCTACTTCAGTGCTGGATGAAAAATTATTCAAGACCGAAAAATTATTCACGTGAAAATTAGTAAAAACATTTTCTTCAAAGTTGGAAAAATCATTTTCTTGAAAAGAGAAAAAATTATGATCGTAATTATTATCAAAATTATTTGCATAAGATTAAGAAAAATCATTTTCATAATAGAAATTTTGAGAATAAGAATGAAAATCACTTTGATGAGGCGCACCACATTAATTGCCACTAAATTGGCGCCTTCATGCGACTTCCAAATGATTAACTTGGTTTTGAAGCTCGACAACTTTTACGGCCAATTCAGATAACCTCATTTAATAAAAAGAAAACAACCTTCACTTAAATGAATGAAATTTTAGAGGGGGAATAGAGGAGAAATTATTTAAAATATTTTTTTTAAAAAGCGGGTTAAATTAGTCCCGGACTTCCCGAGGTCTACCCTATGAAGGGTTTGCACCGATACTAGGAGATACGATGGGATGATAGCCTAAATATCCCTTTCTGAGAATTTAAATAGCGCCTTTTTGGATTTTTAAGATTTTTAGAAGAAGGGGGAAAAGAAAAAAATGATAAAATTAATAGATATTTCTTTTTTCGAAATATCAACTCAGAGTCCCCGACAACGACGCCAAAAACTTAATGCGCAAAACTATATCCGCGAACGGCAACGAAAAGTGTACCGCATCGAAAGTAGTATAGGTTTATAAAAACCAAGGTCGTATTAGACTCGGGGCGGTTGAATACTCTTACTTCAAGAAAATCTCTATTATTTTATCAATATAACTTGAGATTAGTTTTTGCACTAAAGAGAGAAGAATTTAAATGAAGATTAAAACAATAACAAAAATGATTAGCACTCGATCTTTAAATCACCTCGGATATAAAAATAAGAAGAGAGAATAAAATCGCATTCTCTTAGTAAAATAGCTTTGAATGTGGGGATTCCTGAATTATGAACGCACCTTGGGTCGAGGCTACGCCCAACTAAGATTAGGAATATCAACCGAATTCTCATTCTATAATCAATAACCTAATACTTGCGCTACGAGGTAAATCCCGCTATTGTCTTTTACACCAATCCGAAAGGGTAACGTCGTCCTCTCTCGAGGATTGCATTCTACTCTTTTTTATCCTTGAGTGATCGATTCGCATTACGAGCCTCTCAGCTAACTAAAGTAAGAAAACAAGACAAGAATTATATATCGAAAATATAATCTCGTTATCTTAAAATCAAGGATAAATCTTAAGCATTTTAGAAAAGAGAAAGAGCAACTATAAATTATTTCATGACTTATATCATTCCCTGGATCACCTTGATCGAATACTAATAGAAAATTAGCTACTCATTGAGATTGAGGAATCAACAAAAATAAAAGAGTACATAATGAAAGAGGAGGAAAATGAGAGAACAAAAGAACTATTTTTATTAAATTGCTAAGGAAAGTTACAAGCTAGGAATTGAAAGCTACAAAACTATTTAATTGAAAATACAAAATGCAAGAAGAAAAAGAACTACAAGAAATACTAAAAACAGGAAAATGAAACAAGAAAAGTGGATTTGAACTCCCAAAAATTCATCCCATCAGTTGTAGAGGAGCTGGATTTAAATAGGCTAAAAATTGGGTGAAAGTGAGGTATTAGATCTTAGCTTAACTCTAGGGGGGGGGGGGTGACTAGAGTATTAAAAGTTTTTAACTTATTTTATAGCGGAATTAAAAATAGTGATATATATGTGTAGCAGAGTGAGTATAAAACCTAAACAAAAATCACAGCACAGCACATAAAGAAAAATACAATCACAAAAGTCACAAGGATCTATAGTAGTTCTCCAATCAAACTGGGTACATCTACTCTTCTACCACCCTTGGTAGGAATCCACTAGGTTTTTGATCAGGTGTCCTATCACCACTGGGATTTTTGATCAGGTGCCCAAACACCACTGAGCTTTTGATCAGGTGCTCAAACCAAAATACAGGTTTTTGATCAGGTGCCCTGCCACCAAAGGTTTAACTTTTGAAGGGAGTTAGAACCCTGTACAAGATGAAGTAAAATAAACAAAAAGATGTTTATGAAATTCTTCTCTGTCAACAAAATCTGAGAGAAGACTAGTGGATTGTTGTGATGTAAAGCTCCCCCTGTCTGAGAGAAATTCTTGACAGATAATGGATGGAGCTTTCTCTTGGATGAAGAGGATCTTCCTTGATAGCAGATGAATCTGAGAGAAAATGTTTCTCAGATTATTATTGCTCTTTGAAGATTAAGAACTAGCAGCTGAAAACTGAGAGAAGATTATTGATGTTCTCAGAGAGTGAAAACACTGTTGTAGAAGATGAAGATTTCTGTGTCTCTGAGTATTTTTCAAGTATCTTCTATATCTTCTTTGTTCTCTGTTGAATCCACTGGTATGTCTCTTTTCTTTTTCTATATCCTGATATATCTCCTTGATATCTTCTATATCTCTTTCTCCTTAGATATATCTGACTGATTTGAAATTCAAATCTTCTAATTAAGGAATAAAATAATCTAAAATGATCATTCTTGGAACTGCAATCTGATTCAGCAATAAACTTTAATTCATTTTCCCTTTCCATGAAAGTATCCTTTTCCAATATATGTCAACGGCTACTTTCTCGAAAGAAGAGAATGGAAGGGGATAATAAAAGGAAAGATCAAATCTTGACTTATCTGATAATGAATAAGTCCAAGTAATTGAATAGATCCGTTGCTGAATAGTCGAACTGAGTTTAGAGAAAAATAGATAACTGATCCATCAGAAATTGTCAAGCTGGAGAAGAAATTCGTCGAGCAGAAAACTGAGTTCGTCGAGCTGAGAGCTGAGTTCATCGAACTGAAAGCTGAGTTCGTCGAACTGAACATTTAGTTACTTATTCATCGAACACAGAGCTGAGTTCATCGATCTCAATCAGGAGTTCATCGAATTGAGATAAAAACTGTTGAACTGGCTAGAGAACTGAATTCATCGAGCTGGAGAGCAAGTTCGTCGAACAAAACACGACGTTCATCGAACACAGAAAGGATTTCGTCGAATGCAGAATGAAGTTCGTCGAACACAGAAACTTGGAATTTTTACTAAGTTCTAACTAACACAGACACACTTAGACCTTGACCCTAAGACTATACAATGGGGTCAACTTGAGTCCTAGTCACAGATAGTGATCCTAGCCCAAGTCAGTAATAGGGTTGTTCCAATAATCTCCCCCTATTAGGGTTAGGATACTATTTGACAAATAATAACAAAACAAACAAATAGCAAACACAGAGCATATATATCTGACAGAAATTAAATTTCACTTCAGCAGATAAAATATATAGAACTCTGAGTTTAGGAATATATACACTGAAAACAGAATCAAAAAAACAAGAGCTTTACTCTGTCTATGAAGATGGCTTAAAAATGATTTGCCTGTTTGGGTTCTCAGATTCTCTTTTACTAATGTAGAGGTCATTAGCTCCCAGTAGGGTTTGAGATGATGCATGAGGAACCACTACTGTTGGGTGTAACCTTAAATAATCTTCAGCATTAAATAGGTGCCTTGAGTTGTACCTTTCAAATTGCTGTCTTCTGAAATAAGACATTGTATTGAACTGAGAGAAATCCTTGCCTTCTGCTTTGGCTTTGTTGATCTGAGCTATAGAAATTGATTCTTTGAATCTAGCCATGTGAGCTATCTTATCTGATTCTGGATTAACTGGAGATGGAGGCCTTTCAACAATTTCACTGGCCTGATATGAAGGTTGGTCATCTTGAGGATACCTTTTTCTATGAGAGGAGACATCAGAAACATGATACTTATATACTGAGGAAATAGGTCTGGTAGATCCTGAAGAAGGAGCTCTGGCTGATTTAGAACTATGGGATCCACTGGAGCTTCTATGACTTCCTTCAGATCTTATTGAAGGCATATCGACAGATTTCTGAGAGGGAGAAGAGGACATCCCTGCTGATCCTACTGCTGGAGGAGGAGGAGGAGGGTGATTAAACTTTACTGGCTTATCTGAGTAGAAGCATGTCTCTTCATTTTCTTTCTTCTGTTGTTCTCATTCTTGGAGAATCTCATCCAAGCTGGGGAATCCTTGGTGAGGGAGATATTATGCAAAATATAATATGGGGTATCATTTGTACAAGAGGGAGGCTTAGGAGTATCAACAACTAGCCTTTGCTTTGCTTCTTGACTTTCTTTTCTTTGAAGATTTATCATCTGAATCATCACTGACATCACTATCATTATCAGACTGTACATGAGCATTATACAAATCATCAATCTCTTGAATAGCCTTAACAACATCTTGTTATTCTTGAGGAGCAATATCATCAAAATCAAAATCCTCTGGAAGAGGAGAATCATCAAACACAAATGTTGGAGGAGAAAGGGGGGATTCATCAAAAACAAATGTTGGAGGTGAATTCACCAAGCCAACTTCTTTTGTTACTACAACTTGAACTGGAATCTGAACTAGAGCTGGAACTTGTAAACTTTTGATAATTTTCTTTAGTACAACTGTATCTACTGGAGCTGTATATGGAACTATAGCTTTTGAATGAACTTGAGGCTTAGGCAAACTGCTGAAAACTGAATTGAACTTTGATAACAAAGAAATAATATCTATTGAGGGATGAATAGAAATATTATTTACTGGAGCTATAACTGGAGCTGATTCTATAACTGTAACTTCTTCAGCAATAACTAAATATGAACATGGAACTGCTTCAAACTCAATGACCATATCTGAATCTGCAAAATCTGGAGCTGGATCTTCTTCATCAAGCATCCCCCTGCCTAGTTTCAGGGAGACCTGAACCTAGGCCCCTAGAAGAAGGGACAGGTGTAGAGGAGGTAGGGAAGGATGCAAGCTTAGTAGATAGATCAGATATGGCTTGCAAAATAGGAGATAGTTTCTCAGCAAGAAGAGCAGTTAGCTTGGGAGAGATATGATTAAATATCTGATCAGCTATAGAGGAGAAATCAACATACACAAAATCATTTGTATGATGAGAAGATGATGGTGCTAGGATAGAAGAAGATGGAATAGATGAGGGTATGAAGATGTTGGTGGCATCTGAAAGGGGTGGAATATTATCTGTGATGGATAGGGGAGTGAGGTGGAGAGTGTTGAGGGGATAGGAGGTCAAATGATGGAAGAGAATCAAGAGGGGGGAAGGGAATCAACATCTAAAATAGATGATGATAGAATATCTGTAGATAGATTTATCTCAGGAGGAGGATAAGAAGACAATATGGAAGGAATATCTATGGGACAGGATGATGGAGGAACTTCTTCAGTAGTATTCTGAAGAGGTTGAGAGGGAAGAGGAGAAGAGGATATAGAGGGAGGAACTTCTTGGAGGGTTGGGAGAGTGGTTGTGTCAGCCCTAGTGCTTTCAGAAATACTCCTTGAAGCTTCTGCCCTAGGAGTCCTCTTGAGAATCACTCTTTCCCACTTGCCAAAGAGAGCTGAGGTCAGCCTCTTGCTTGCATTAATGAACACTGTTGGTGACACCAACAATTCTGGGCATTTGGCCTGAAGAACAATGCCTAATATTTTGCCATAGCAAACATTCAATTTGCCTAGCTTCTTCCTTATTGATTCAAACAAAATCAATCCCCAATTTACTTGTTTCTTCTCAACTAAGGCCACCATCAAAAGAAATTGGTGCCTAGTGATGTAGTCATGGGCTGAGGTTTTTCCTATCAAAACCTTTCCAACAATATCTGCTAACAACTTGTATTCAATGCACAAGTTCTTTTTCAAAAGATGATTAGGGTTTCCAGAGGAGTGACCCATTTTAACCAATTCATCATTAAATTCATCAGAACTAATATCCAATTCATCATTTCCATTCATCAATCCAAAAACATCTGATAGTATTTCTTGTGAAAGAAGAACCTGGTTTCCTGAGATTGATCCTGATAGAGTTGTTGGATTCACTGTCTGAACAGTATGTACCCATTCTTTTATTTCTTCTACAGGTAACTTGATCCTGGTGGTTATGAACTCCCTTAACTGTTGTTCTTTGAAAAGTCGAAGAATACCTTGGAAAACTTGGTCTGAATGCGCGAACGACTCCATGTCAATGTCGAAACCTGCGTCAAACTTCATGGAAGAAATTACTGCCTGAGAGATATCCATTGTGTAATTTTATAAGGTTTGTAGTCTAAATTACCTAGAGGGAGGGGGGGTGAATAGTTCCTTTTTGATTTTCCTTTAATTAGTATGTCTGATTTCTGGTTTGGAGCAAGCAAATGATCAAACACACAGAAAGCACACAAGCATGTATAGAGGTTCCTCAAGACATGGTGTCTTGAGTAGTCCTCTTTTCCCCTTCACCTTTCTAACAATGTGTTAGAAAAGGCCAACTCCTCCAAACTCGGCTCAAAGAGCTTACAACTCAGATCCCTCAGGATCTCTCAGGTTTTCCCAAACCCTACCTCAGGCTCAACAACCCTACAACTCAGATCAGCTCCTGATCCTATAGCTCAGACCTCAACAGGTCCTACAACTCAGACCACAACAGGTCCTACCTCAAGCTAAACATCCCTACCTTAGATCAGCTCCTGATCCTACAGCTCAGACCTCAGCAGGTCCTACCTCAGGCTAAACAGCCCTACCTCAGATCAACTCCTGATCCTACACTCAGGCCTTCAGCCCTACAACTCAGAACCCTCAGGTTCCTACAAACTCAGACCAAAACAGGTCCAACCTCAGGCTAAATAGCCCTACCTCAGATCAGCTCCTGATCCTACAGCTCAGACCTCAGCAGGTCCTACAACTCAGAGAATTCCTCCTCCTACAGCTCAGGCTATGAAGCCCTACAACTCAGATCAACTCCTGATCCTACACTCAGGCCTTTAGCCCTACAACTCAGAACCCTCAGGTTCCTACAAACTCAAACCTAAAGGTTTTACAACTCAGGCAAAATGCCCTACAGAAAAATGGATTAGAAATATTCTACAGTAGAGGTACTCTCCTGTAGATCTTGCACAGTCTATGCTTCCTGTAGCTGAAGACGTTGATTACAACCACACCTTGATCTTCCTCTTCAATAGAGTGATGGAAGATCACCTTGCCCCTTCTGGTGGAGGAGCTATCTTCTTCTCTCTGTTTCGTCTTCTCTTTCAGTGAGCAGGAAAAAAGTTGAGAGCAGCAGCCGTCAATGGCGAATTGAGATTTTGCACACAACTGGCTGAGGCATGGAAAATGCCCTAACACTTTCTTTCATACTTCTTTTTATCTTCAACGGATCTAATTTGATCTCCCAAGAAGTATGGGAGAGATCGGTGGTCCCCTGTAGCTTTTCTGCAACTTGCCCTAGCCGCAGGTCCCACCGCCCTACTTATCCGTAGAGAAGGTATGCGCTCGACGAACGCACTACACTCTGCGTTCGACGAACCAATTATATCCTGCGTTCGACGAACTTGCCAAACTCTGCATTCGACGATCTTGCAAAACTCTGCATTCGACGAACAGTGTTCTTCTCAGCGGCTCCTTCTTTGGTCTTGTCTCAGTGGTCGACGAACAGTGTTCTGCGTTCGACGAACGGCACTCTGCGTTTGACGAACATGCATTTAGTGTCTTCTCAGCGGCTCCTTCTTTGGTCTCGCCTCAGCGGTCGACGAACTTAGCCTTCGTTCGACGAACGACATTCTGTGTTCGACGAACACGCCGATTCTCAGCGATTAATGAACTTATCAACTGATACACCTTCTTCTCAGCAGATCCGCTGAGACGGCTCCTCGTCTCAGCGGTTTTGACCCTTCATCTCAGCGGTTCTGCTGAGACAATTCTTCATCTCCTTATAGATGATTTCTCCACATCTAAGGGCATGTTTGGCCCTTTATTTTGAGTCACCTGTACCTGTATATACTACAAAAGTATGCCTTTATCAAATACAATATGTCCTTGTTGGGAAAATGATTTCTCTTAACCCCTAGAAATGAATTCTAAGAATGAAAAAACAAGGCTAAGTAAATATGCGTCGAATAGTATTCGACGTTTCCTTCAGGTTGAGTCGAAGTAACTCTAGGAAGATTTCGACGTAAGTCTAGTCGACGCCACTCTGATTTCTAGTCGACGCATCTAGTGAAGTCGACGCACATCAGTCGACGCACCTTCCTTATTCTTCTCTCGACGTCCAGAAAGGATGCTCTCGACGCTTGCGTCGAATAGTAATCGACGCACGTCGATTTCCATGACAGAATTTAAATATGCGCCAGATCTCTTTCCTTCTTTCAATAGATCTGATTTATATGGAATAAGTGTCAATATTTTATAGCCGTTCTGAATCATTCTTTCCTTATATCTGATTCTTGGCTAATTTGATTTAACTTATTTGGATATTATTTGAAATCTGAATTGGTTCTTTCCTTCTACAGAAATAAATATTATGGAAACATTTTCATCTTTCTATTTTTCTGACTGCTAATTAATTATCCTCCTATAGCATTATTTTGAATACACAGAGCTATAAATAAAGAGGAGGTCGGCAGAAAATAACAGTTGAGTGATCCACCACATACATTTTGAAATAGAGGAAAAGCTCCCAAAAGAAAAGAGAGAAATTGAGAAAAAGCTCTGCAGCAACATTCAACCACTTCTTCTTCTTCTGCTTCTGAAATCACACTGCTGCGAAATCTGATAGCTCTCACAAAGAGAGAAAGTCTGCAAATCTTCTTCTCTCTATAGAAGAAAGATTCAATTCACTTCTTGTGCTTCCAATCTTCTTGCTAGGAAGAAGATTCATTCTTGTCCTTATATCTTTCCTGCTTTCTTTCTTACATCTAACATTGTAAAAGAGTTTTTAGAATCTCTCTTCAAAAAATTCAGTGTACTGGTTCTAAGAGTCTCCTTGTCAAAAGACTCAGTTGGTTCTAAGAGTCTCCTTGTCAAAAGACTCAGGGTGGTTCTAAGAGTCTCCTTATCAAAAGACTCAGTACAAGATAGTGAATTCCTACCAAGGGGGTAGAAGAGTGGACTACCCAAAGTTTGGGGAACCACTATATTTTCTTGTGTTGTGTTGTGATTTATTTTCTTGCATTTACTTTATTTTCTTGCTTAATTCTTGTTGGTGTGTGGGAAGCTCTAATCTGTGATTATACACATATATATTAGCTTTGCACAAAATATTTTTAATCTCTATTCACCCCCCCCCCCCTCTAGAGAATTCTAGTGAGGTTAACTGTGCACTTTCAGTCCTCATCATTGAGAGTGATGCCTCTTCAAATCAAGGTAATATTGAGGGAAATATTCCCAACAATCTCCCCCTATTTGAAGAAGGCAGAACATTCCCAATGCTAAGGTACATTAACATAAAAAAACATATGACAAAAATGATCTGTAGCATGGGCCCTACACCCTAGGCATTTTCCCTATCTAGCATTGGCCTATAAAAATGATCTATAGCATGTGCCCTAACACCCTAGGCATTTTCCCTATCTAGCATTGGCCTATCCTAAGCATTGCTTTATCTAGCATTGGCCTATCTTAAGCATTGGCCCTATCTCCCCCTTTCCGGTTTCTTCAACTATTTAACCTTCTATGGATTGGGAGGCAACATCTATAGATCCCTTTTGATCAACTTATAGGACAACCTATACACTCTTAGCATTTGCCATCTCCCCCTCAACATGAGCAGGGGAATTTGCTTCCCCTCAATTAGAGAGCAATTTTCTGTAATAGCTAATCTTGTTCAATTTGAACAACCCATTCTAGCACCTGAATACTAAAGGTAAAAATACAGAGTACATATACCAATAGTAACAAGCACAATATGATTTTCAGAATCTGAAATATCATTTCAATTTAAAAGTTCAGACATTTCAAACAATTCAACTTATGATTGTACATTGAATAATTTAAAGAGCATCTCAAGGCATGTTATTTTTAGATGATCCCTGGGAAGAGCTTGCTCCATCTTCAGACTTTCTCTTCCTAGCTTCAGCAGCAGCCTTGATCTTCTCTTTTACTTTGAAGTACAGAAGTGGCTTGGGAAGATATCTTGTGGGAATCCTTAAAGGAGTTTCCCTTCTTACCATGTTTTCTTTGAGAAACCTTTCCCTTAAAAATTCCCTCTCAAGGTGCTTGATCCATTCAACAGATGAATAGACATGGTCAATGTTCTTCAGTTGATTGCCATGGCTCACCCAGGTATTGACAATAATTGTGTACAACTCCAGATTATCATCTTCATGGAGTGGATCCTCTAATCTTTCCATTCTTTTCTGGGCCAGATATTCTTCAGCAGTTTGAATGCCCTATGCCCTTCTCTTTGCTTCCCTCTCATCTTGAATTAGATCTGATAGACTTTGGAAGTCAAAGTCTTCATTTCTGCTTGGATTCAATATTGGAAGATTCAAAGCAATCCTTATTCCTTGCAGTACCTTTAAGCTTGAGTCCCACTGAATATCATTAACCTTTTTGACCATGGTTAGGATATTTTCTTGAATTTCATTGGAAGCTTTGTTGACCACTTCCACCACTTGCTTGTTGGCTGCTGCCTAATTGGAGAGTATCAGCTGGTGGGCAGTCTCCATATTGTTATATAGCTTTATGTGAGCTCCTTTTAGCTTAGCATTTAGCTTGGTAATCTTCTCCTCTCCTTCTTTACCTTTATCCATTATCTTTTTCTCTATTTCAGAGTGTTGATCCATTATGGATTGAGAGAGAGTTTGGAAAGTGCTGTCCACATCATCCAAAATGTTTTCCTTTGCCTTGTCAATGTGGGACTTGACTTGGCTGCTTGATGTGTTGACCACTTGTCCCATTCTGGCAACTGCATTCTCCCAGACATTTTGATTCCTGTAAAGATGATTCTTTACATATGTAATGTCTTTCGTGGAATCCCCTTGATGGTCTGCAATGTTCTTCAGAACTATGTGCTGGGCAGCAACAGTGTTTTGGCCATCTCAAACCATCTGGTCATTTGCTGGAGGATATGAGCAGAGTCAGCAGTGACATTCTGGATTTGAGTATTCAGCTCATTCCTCACAGTAGCCACCCTTACCTCCAACCTCTGATCACTGGCTTGGATTTCTTGAGATAAAGCTGCTCTTGTAGCATTCAGCTCATCCCTAACTTGAGCAGTAGCACCTGGCATCCTTTCAGCAACAAGTCCTTTCAGATGATTCTTTACATATGTAATGTCTTTCGTGGAATTCCCTTGATGGTCTGCAATGTTCTTCAGAACTGTGTGCTGGGCAGCAACAGTGTTTTGGCCATCTCAAACCATCTGGTCATTTGCTGGAGGATATGAGCAGAGTCAGCAGTGACATTCTGGATTTGAGTATTCAGCTCGTTCCTCACAGTAGCCACCCTTACCTCCAACCTCTGATCACTGGCTTGGATTTCTTGAGATAAAGCTGCTCTTGTAGCATTCAGCTCATCCCTAACTTGAGCAGTAGCACCTGGCATCCTTTCAGCAACAAGTTCTTTTACTGACAACATCTGACCCTCAATCATGGTTTGTATTGAGTTTAGCAGGTCAGATGTGTCCAGAACAGCAACTGTCCTTTCCTGGGCCAATTCTTTTTCAACCACCTCTTCAGCTCCACTCTGAGCTTTAGCCCTTCCATCATCAGGGATCTGCTCCCCCTCAGATGGGGCATTAGGTGTACTTTATAGATTGGGGGGGGGGGGGGGGGTTGGTTCCTGTTGATGTCCCCCCCCCCCCCCCCCCCACTAGCATACCCACCTCCTCCATAGGCTGGGTTGAGCTCCCCCTCACTTGGGTTATCCATAGGTGGAGAACTTTGTCTAGGGACACCTGAAAAATGATTGATGAGTTAAACACCTAGACTATACTATTGATAGAGAGGAGAAGCCTAACTGAAATCCTAATTTACCATGGATAGGTGAATTGGAATGTTCATCTTCAGCTTGAGGAATAGTTGGATCAGAATTCATCTGAGTTGGCTCAGGATTAGGTTCAACTCTTCCTTGGGGCTCCTCATCCCCACTTGTCCTGGGGACATCTTCTCCTTCCACACAAACCTTGTCCATTGGAGGTTCATCATCCTTTTTGGAGGTTTCAGCACCTTCTCCTTCATTCTTCTTAGCTCTCTTCTTCTCCTTTATCTCAGCCACCATAGAGGGTTGGCTCATGGGGAGAACCCTTGTAGACCTGTCCAATGTCTTGATATCTATTCTCTTCAAGTAATGAATGTTTACACCTTTGAAAGAGGAGAAATGGTCAGGATATGCCTTCAGCAGGAAGAGAGATAAGATCCTTCCAAAGTTTAGAGCATGCAGGCATTGCTTAATCCTTTGGAACTGGACATTTCCCCAGCATGTCCTTTTCTTTAAGATGATCCTTACAATCAGCTCAAACATGGGTTGAGAGATTGTGTCATGTGAGCCTGGCTTACACAGAAGTGCCTTTCCCACAATGTCACACAACAGCTTCCCTTTTTGGTTGAAGAATTTCTTCTTCAGTGATGAAGTCTGGGAGACACTGTATTCACACCACTTCAAGGCTTGCTCCTTGTCTCCTGCAGATATCTCCTCTTCTTCCACTCTATGAAGGTGCAGTACTTTTTCCAGTCTCTTAGGGGACAGTTTCACCCTTATCTCTCCAATCATAGATGTTAAGCCATCCTTAGAAGACGACTGCTTGGCATTTGCAAAGAACTCTAGCACTTCTTGCTTGAATATCTGAGAGGGTTCAGACAGCAAGAAGTCTAGTCCGGCATCAAAAATCAAGGGTATAACACTCAAAATCTCTGGTGAGGCATGGAGAAACCCATCCCTCACCAACTCACAACCCTCTAGCAATTCCTTTGCAATCTTGGGCGCCATCTAGTCGAATGAGAAAAACGAAAACGCTGGGATAGAAGAGTAGAGGTTTCGTCTCGACGGATGGAGTGGTGCGTGAGAATGTGTAGAGTCATTTAATGCCGTCGAGAGTTTATATAGTAGGCCAGAGTGTTAACCTAATTGACTCAGCGGTTCAGCTGAGACGGTTCATCTAAAGTTTCAACCTAGGGCTGAATACATCGAATGTAGCTAATGTTGTAAAACTAAGTTCGTCGAACTTAAGCTCGACATTCGTCGAACCCAGACTTAACCCAGCTTTTTAAGAGTAATTTGAAGCTTAGCTAACACAGATTTTACTGGTTAATTCTATCATCCTACTTTAACACTATTATAGATAGCATTTGATGATAAATTCACAATAGGGAGGAGAAATACTTACCTTGAGGATTTATTCCTCTATCTGATATCAAATTTATGATATCACCCTCCTTCCTTTCATTTGCCACAAGCACACACTGTCCAAGTACCAAATGATGATGAGGCTGGTACTTGAACTATCCTGCAAAATAGAGTTTAATGTTCCTTAGGAGCCCAAGATGACTTGGGTCCTAGGTTCTTGTTAGCATAATCAAAAAGCCTTACTCTATCTGCACCCTTGGCAGGAAGACTCTTCTTTGCATTAGGTACATTGGGGTTGTACCAACAATCTATGGCAAAGTGTCCCACTTTACCACAACACCAACATTCATGAATGTTGTATCTTCTCTTCTGAACACTTCTTGAGGATTGTGCAACATAGTCCACATGTTCAGGAATAGATACTGCAACATTCTTCCTGTTCCTCTCAGCAATGATTTGACTGAATGTCAATCTATGTGCTGTCTTGATGCTCTTTGTCCTGATGGCATCAACTTGCAATGACTTGGCAGCCATACAAGATTTGATGGCATCTGGCACTGAGCAATCAGGCATGTTTATAGATCTGGAAGCAGTCATGTTCTTGACTGATTCAACCTTAGAAGGGCTTGCCTTCTCATTCTTGAATGAAGTGGCTGAAGTACCAAATACAAATGGTCCATGTTGGGCCATTTGAATTTCCTCATGGGGAGCCTTCATGGCACTCAATCCCATTCCCTTTCTTCCACTATCGGAAGGAGTATTTTCCTTCCTATAGGACCTCCCATTCTTCCAGTGACCATAAATTCTTTCATGGTCATACATGTTGGAAGGAAGTAATACCTTTTGAAAGGTGGGTTGTGTCTTAGCCTTCCCCTTGCTCTTCTCTCCACTCCCTTCTCCTACTTCCATTTTCTTGAATCCTAGTCCTCTCCTATTGGTTTGAGAGGAGAAGGTGTCAATGATAGGAAGCACAGATCTGGGCTTGGAGAATTGAGCCACCAGGCTCTTCTCCTTCTCAAGCTTTTCTTCAAGGTCCTCGATGACCTTGTTCTTCAGGGAAATAATGCTTAATTGCACAACAATTATCCCCTGTAAATGGCTAATTTGTCTACTCATCTGAGCCACTAGGGTGGTAGGTTCAGTGTTGACATCCTTAGTCATTTTGAGGGAAACAATTTCCTGGGCTTACCTCTTGGCAAGCTTCTTGCTCTTCTTCAGAGCCTCCAAAAGAACATCATATTTGTCAATCAATTGATTGAGTTCTTCCTCAGCTTCCATGCCCCTTCCATCAATTGATGAAGGTGCAACAGACTCTGGTCTAGTTTCATAATCAGAAATTGAAGTGGAATGAGATAGTACCTGAACATTGTCAGAAGCATTCTGACTCCCTTCCTCATCAGTGAAGGCCATAAGGCCTAGCTGAACAATGTCTTCTTCATCCTCCTCTTCATCACTATCTGAGTGTGAAAGAGGGGCCCTGATTCCAACTATAGCAGCTGGATAAGCTTCATCTTCTTCTGTTGCAAATAGCCCAATGTAGGCTTCTTCTTCATTCTCTGAATCTGATGTTGAAGGATCAGATTCACTCAGGCTCCTTTCTTTCTTTGCTAGGAGGGATTTTTCTCCCTTCCTATCCATGTGGTGATGATGCTTCTTTTCACCACTATCCTTTCTTTTAACTGGACAGTCAGCTATGACATGTCCAGGCTTGCTGCAGCTATAACAGATTATATTGTTAGAAGAATGTTTACTAAGCTTAGAGTCATACCTATCACCCTTTGGGTGATGTCTTTCTGATTTGCTGCTATTCTTTTTGTTGTGTGATGATGAGGAGGGCATGTTCTTCCACTGCTTCCTCTTCATCATCTTCTTGAACTGCCTTGTGAAGGCATCAAACTCCTCATCAGAGGAAGAGCATCCCGAGGTGCTGAATTTAGGTTCAGCACTTCTCCTAGGAGGAGACACCATCCTGCTTTTGCTTTTCTTGGAACTGTCAGCTTTGAGAGCAACAGATTTCTCCCTTGCTTGAGCCCTTGAGGAGGTGTCCTCTTCCTTCCTTGCAGATAGATGCATCTCATAGGATAGCAGCTTCCCAAACAATGTGTGAGTTGGAGTCTCACCTAGCTTGGCCACTTCCCTGATGGCACATATCTTTGTGTCCCAGTCTCTTGTGAGAGATCTAAGGAACTTATCATTCAGCTCATAATTGGTGAATGCCCTCTCATAGGTTCTCAGCTCATTAACTATTCTGAAGAACCTCTCATAGCACATGGATATGCTTTCCTGGCTCTGCTGCCTGAAGGCTTCATACTCTTGATTTAGGAGTGACTTCATGTCATCCCTAACTTCAGCTGTCCCTTCCATATATACTATCAAACTATCCCACATTTCCTTGGCAGAATTGCAGTGTACCAAGTTTTCAAAGGTGGAATCATCAATAGCATTGACAATGATGTTCTGGGCCCTTTTGTTCATGGTGAACAACTCAAGTTCATCCTTGGTCAAATCTTTGAATTGTTTGGCCACTCTTCTTGTTGGATCTATAGTGGATGCAGTGTGAAAAGTGAAAGGTCCTTCTTCAACTGTAATGAAGATCCTTGGATCAGATGCTTCCATAAACAACCTGATCCTTTGCTTCCATATGCCAAAATTCTCTTTGTTGCATATGGGAACTTCAGGGACCTCATTTTCTCCTGCAATCCAGAGGAGGCCATTGGGATTTTATTTGACTAAACCTTTTAGGAACTGGTCAAACTGTTAAGTCCTTTTTGACTAACCTAGCTTTGATACCACTTGTAAGTTTATAAGGTTTGTAGTCTAAATCACCTAGGGGGGGTGAATAGGTTCCTTTTTATTTTCCTTCAATTAGTATGTCTGATTTCTGGTTTGGAGCAAGCAAATGATCAAACACACAGAAAGCACACAAGCATGTATAGAGGTTCCTCAAGACAGGGTGTCTTGAGTAGTCCTCTTTCCCACTTCACCTTTCTAACAATGTGTTAGACAAGGCCAACTCCTCCAAACTCGGCTCAAAGAGCTTACAACTCAGATCCCTCAAGATCTCTCAGGTTTTTCCAAACCCTACCTCAGGCTCAGCAGCCCTACAACTCAGATCAGTTCCTGATCCTACAGCTCAGACCTCAGCAGGTCCTACAACTCAGACCACAACAGGTCCTACCTCAGGCTAAACAGCCCTACCTCAGATCAGCTCCTGATCCTACAGCTCAGACCTCAGTAGGTCCTACCTCAGGCTAAACAACACTACCTCAGATCAGCTCCTGATCCTACACTCAGGCCTTCAGCCCTACAACTCAGAACCCTCGGGTTCCTACAAACTCAGACCAAAACAGGTCCTACCTCAGGCTAAACAGCCCTACCTGAGATCAGCTCCTGATCCTACAGCTCAGACCTCAGCAGGTCCTACAACTCAGAGAATTTCTCCTCCTACAGCTCAGGCTATGAAGCCCTACAACTCAGATCAGCTCCTGATCCTACACTCAGGCCTTCAGCCCTACAACTCAGAACCCTCAGGTTCCTACAAACTCAGACCAAAAGGTCTTACAACTCAGGCAAAATGTCCTACAGAAAAATGGATTAGAAATATTCTACAGCAGAGGTACTCTCCTATAGATCCTGCACAGTCTGTGCTTCCTGTAGCTGAAGATGTTGATTATAGCCACACCTTAATCTTCCTCTTCAATAGAGTGATGGAAGATCACCTTGCCCCTTTTGGTGGAGGAGCTATCTTCTTCTCTATGTTTCTTCTTCTCTTTCAGTGAGCGGGAAGAAAGTCGAGAGCAACAGCCGTCAATGGCGAGTCAAGATTTGGCACGCAACTGGCCGGGGCATGAAAAATGCCCTAACACTTTCTTTTATACTTCTTTTTATCTTCAACGACTCTAATTTGATCTCCCAAGAAGTATGGGAGAGATCGGTGGTCCCCTGTAGCTTTTCTGCAACTTGCCCTAGCCGCAGGTCCCGCCACCCTACTTATTCATAGAGAAGGTCTGCGCTCGATGAACGCACTACACTCTGCGTTCGACGAACCCGCTATATCCTGCATTCGACAAACTTGCCAAACTCTGCGTTCGACGATCTTGCCAAACTCTGCGTTCGATGAACAATGTTCTTCTCAGCGGCTCCTGTCACAACCCGCATTTTTGCCAAAAATATAATACGTAATATCAGAGCAAGGGAAAAATACGCGTCGTGATGCCACGCCTGCAGGAGACGACTACAGATGCTCAGGCAAACACTCTTTACCATAATTTTATAAAAGACATATATGTGATTGGATTAAAAGAGAAATTTTCATTTGTAGCATAGGACCGCGTCCCTCGGTCTGGTGGATCATCTAGTCCACAAGTAGAAAACTATACATACACAGCGGAAAATAGGTTTGTTTCTTTTAGCCTACATGAGCAAGAAAATAAACATTTCCAGAAATGATATGCACATATCTAGGTTTAGTATAGTAAGAAAGGATTTTTCTACGAATTTCAAAGTATGCAATCTTTATTTAAAAGCATGATATGCAAGAATGGCGTTTTTATATCAATAAAGTAACTACTACATCTTAGCGAAAAGGCTTCCCAGAGAGCAAATAGGTAAAGTACTCAAAGTAACAGCAAAGCAAACAGTAAGTAATCTAAACAAAAAGCCATACGTGCGCCAACAGCTGACACAAACCCGCAGGGAAGAAGGAAAAACAGCTAAAGGAGAGACAACAACTAAGCAACAGCCCCTTACCTAAGAGGGGAAGGGCCTCGACAGGAACACTGAACGACGCCGCTCTAAATCCTGCGGCGGCTAAAAACCTGAACCTGAGACATTCTTAAGAAAAGAATGCCTCGGCCCAAGAGGGTGCAAGAAAACCAAGATTAGTAGTATGAGAAATAAGAGAGTGCAGAAAGGAAAACTAAGCAGGTAAACATCTATAATCTTACAACAACCCGAGCCAGCTCAAATGAGTGCACTCGGTAAGAATAAAAGCCTGCACCAGAAGGTAATAGTCAACACAATCAAAGCCCACCACGTGTCCGCCATTGCGGCTCAGAGGTGATGGTCATAAATATAATATCATAATACACATATATAAGCATATATGTTTAAGAACTTGAGACTGATCAGCTCGAGGGAAAAGCGTCCCCCAAAAGAAGGTACTACGATGGTGGTATCTTCCACTAACGCCCGCAGCCCAAAACCGGGTCGTGGTCCATTATCTACTGCCACCCAAAAACCAAATCCGGGTGGTGGTACTCTATCCACTGCCACCCAAAACTACCCACCGTGCAAGGCTTAAAACAAAGGTTCTAAATAATCAAATTTAGTTTCAATTAAGACACGGGACGTAACCCGAGATATCAGCACCAGATCACCCTAAGGATAGGGTCACAAAGAAATAAACACTACTCAGCGATTCATTTGAAAACACTTGGTGAGTCCAAACCTAGCTCCTAGCGAACCTCTTGCAACGGTACAATGAATAAGGCATGACAAGACACCGCAAATGAACATTAACCAACTACAGGGCGACTCGAGAATAGAGTACAACTTAGTTTGACGGTCAAAGAAGGTCTCCTAATCAACACAGGAAGATGAACTTTAGCATTCGCTACGGAAGTAAAGCTATTTAGCAACCTTTAATAACTTCTGTATGTATATATATATATATGAGTGTTATACAATAGTATTCGATACTTTCTGCTACTAAAAGTGCAAAGCTGCCGGTCCCTGGAACAAGTAAAAGCCCAAAACCGAAATTCGTCCACTTATCCTTCACCTTAAACAATTGCTAGCCTCGCTAGGTCACCGAGGACTAGCAAGAGAAATTTCCAGGAAATTTAGCATTTAGACTTTCCCAAATCGTCAGGGAATCTAAATTACGAAATTTCTAGGGAATTTTAGCCCGCCGCAATACCCAACTTAGCCAAACGAAGGAAGAAATGTAGGATCAGGTAAATTTGTCGAGCAAGACCATTAATGCTTACTAATTAAATAAGCCCAAAAGTTAACCAACAACATATAGACCAAGAAGAAGCCCCGCATAAAACCAATAGCTGACAGGCACAACTTCCCCACGAGACGAAACCTCTAGCATATAGCCTAGGAAATTTAACTTTGCATAAACCTAAGTAAATACCTAGCCCTCAAATTTAAACACAGAAATTTTACGAACCGGGTAATTGACTTAGGTTTAAACCAAGAAAATTTCCTAGCGTATAGGCGCAGAGCTTCGTATATCAAGAGTTCAAATTAGGGGGAAACAAGGGAAAATAAAATGAATCAGTAGCTACCATGCTAAAATCAGGGAGGAGACAACCACCATGATAATGTAAGGAACCTTGCTCACAACCAAGAAGATCACCACAACATAATCCTATTAGGTAGGACCATGAATAAAGCAGCCCCAAAATGATGGGTTTTATGAAGAAGGAATCAAGAACCCAGAACACCGAACAAGACCCAAAAAGGGTGAAACACAACTGCCACTAACTAGTCAGAAATATGTTCCTATTATTAATGAACATATTTTATCGGGGTTGCAGCACAGTTAAAGTCTTGACGTTGACCTCTAGGGTGACCTACACATTTCAAAACTTTATCAAGGGAACACCACATACATAGGGAGCTGCAAGAGGAGTGCCCCATAACTTAAAATAAACCAAACAACCTTTAGTGGCTGTATAAGGACAACCAAACAGCCCTGCCCAACTGCAGAATTCAGCATCTAAAAAGAGGCATAGCAGCTAATAAGAAGGGTATAACAGAGACAAGATTAAAGAGATAACAGTACAACAGCAATAAGTGAAACTGCATTGCCACCAAAAGAAGAAAATAAGGAAATAGCACAATGCTGAATCAATCGACAAAACACCCAATAGGACAGGAGAACAAGCAGCCGGCCAACAAAATTTTGAATGAAAACACATATCAGTGACAGCAACCATAAGCCAGCAGCAAAATGGTTCACCCAAATCCATCAAATCATCAAAACAACAATCCCCCCATAATAACCTCTATAGCAGTTACTACAAAACTGAAGTAAGAAACCATCTCAAATCAAGCCACAACTGGAACAGTTACAGGCATAAGGACAAGGATTTTAACAGCAACTAACTGATAACCATGCTCCCAGCAAATCTAAACCAGACCACCGAAAACAACAAGAAAAAGAACAGCAGCTGTGTTTTCTCTTTTTCCTAAAACAGTGACAAAATTGAAGCAAGGAAAACCCTCAACGCTAGCCATTCACTATGACTATATATATATCATTTCCTCCCAAGAACCAAACAGATATCCTAGCAATTTATTAGTACCACCAGAAAAATTTGTGAATGAAACATTTGACCATGCGGTAGGTAGATTATCTAGTATTTGGTGAATAATTTCATACCAAATGACTTTATTAATACAGAAGAGCTAGGTAAGGTAAAAGAACAAATTTGATAGCATATAAATATCCAGAAAATTTTGCTAACCAAATTGGGTGGTCAGATTGCATATAGATATCCAGAGAAATTTGCTAACCAAGCTAGGAGATCAGATAGCATATAAATATCCAGAAAAGAGATGAAGGGGGGAGGAGGAAGAGTTCTCTTGCCTCGGTTTCAATCGGCGACTCGCCGGATCGCGACAAGCTCGCCGAAGACAAGCCCCGACGACAAGAACAGGCTCCAGCTCAATAAAATTCCGCAGCTAAAACCTACTCCTACTGAGGACGCTTAATGGGAAGACTTGGAAGTGTAGCTGCCGCGTTAGCCGACAAGACAAACATGATATGGAATAGATGCCGGTCAGAGCTCGAGAGGGGATCAACCAGAGAGTAGTGATGCTGAGAGCAGAGATTTTTGAGTAGTTTTTTTTGCAGGTTTTGATGTACTGGTAGATGTCGTAGGCGATAGGTAGATATCGTGGACAACAGTGAAGTTTAATTTAGTTTTAGTTGTTTGTTTTGGAACTCATATTTAGAAGTTATCTTCAATTAATTTTTGTATTAAACAATCAGTTAGTGGAAATTTGATCGCGTTTAATTACGGTTAATTCTTTTGTGTGGATTTAGCAAGTTCCATTTTAAATTTTAAAAAAAAAATTTAAATTAATATGTTCAATTTGATATGTCTAGGATTCCTAATTCTAGTCTTAGCATTGAAAAGCGGGAATCCGGAAGTGGTTTTGTGAATATATCGACAAGTTGCGAGTCTGTGCCTATAAATGAAATTTTAATTTGATTTTGCTTTATGTGGTCTCTTATAAAATGATGTCAAACATCGATGTGTTTAGACCTAGAATGATGTACTGGGTTATTTGTTATGTCAATAGCACTTTTGTTGTTACACCATAATTTTATAGTTTGATGATTAATGTTATAGTCTTCTAAGGTTTGTTTCATTCAAAGGGCTTGTGCACAATAACTACCTAGTGCAATGTAAGCCTCGGTGGTTGTGAGGGGAACAGAATTTTTTTCCTACTCGACCAAGAAATGAGTGAATGGCCTAGAAAGTGACAAGTGCCACTAGTGCTTTTGCGATCTAATGAACACTCAACATAATCAAAATCGGAATAGCCATGCAAAATAAAATTATCATTATGCGGATACAATAAACCTAGTTTAGAAGTTCCAATTAGATAACGAAAAATACATTTAATCGCTTTTAAATGTGATTCTTTTGGATTATCTTGAAATCTAGCACATAAACATACATCAAACATAATGTCAGGTCTTGAAGCGGCTAAATATAACAATCTTCCAATCATCCCTCTATATAAAGTCTGATCTATAGAAATTCCACTTTCATCATTTCCTAACTTTAAAGAAACACTCATAGGATTACTAGCTTGTTTAAGATTGTCAAACCCAAATCTCATTAACACATCATGAATGTACTTAGATTGATTAATAAAAATGCCATTATGTTTTTGTGTAATTTAAAAACCTAGAAAATAAGTAATTTGAAAACCTAAAAATACCCTGTTTTCATTTCAAATTCATTTTTCATCACTTTAACAACATCATTACATAACTCTTCATTAGTGTATCCAAAGATAATGTCATCAACATAAATTTGCAAAACAATTATATCATCATTTACATACTTAATGAAGAGTGTACAATCATCACTACCCATTTTAAAATCATTCTTTAATAAATAAAGCCATAAACATAAAGAGCTCTATATAACTTATAAACATGATTGAGATATTTATCATTAACAAAGCCAGGAGGTTGTTCTACTTAAACCTCTTCCTTAATGTACCAGTTTAAAATGCATTTTTAACATCCATTTGTAATAGATTAAATCTTTTATAACTAGCAAATGCAATGAAAATCCTAACTGCTTCAAGATGTGTTACGGGTGCAAAAGTTTCATCAAAATATATTCCTTCAATTTTAGCATAACCTTTTGATACAAGCCTAACTTTGTTTTTAGGAATCATAGATTCACTATCTAATTTATTTTTGAAAATCCATTTTACTCCTACAATAGGATGATCACTGGGTCTTTCTACAAGCTTCCAAACTTCATTTCGGTCAAATTGATTAAGTTCTTCCGTCAAAGCTAAAAACCAAGATTCATCATTTAAAGCGGTTGAAAAATCCTTTGGTTCTATGTTGGAAATAAAACAAAGGTTTGAAAATAAATCATGTAGAGAAGCACGTGTACTTACCCCTCTTGTGGGTTCTCCAATGACCAAGTCATGTGGATGATCATTAGTGAATGTAAGCTCGCTTGGTGGCACAAATTCCTCAATTTCTTCTTGTACTTCTTCCTCTTTTTCATCTTTTTCATTTCCAAGTACGTCTTCCTCATCATCGTTTCTTTTCAATGGGAGTTCTTCACCATCACCTGCAGATTTATTTTCCACTACACAAGGAACAAGTTCATCAAATTTAACATGAATTGTTTCTTTAACTACTTTAATCCGTTTATTATAAACTCTATAAGCTTCACTAGTTGAAGAATAACCAATGAAAATGCCTTCGTCACATTTTTCAACAAATTTACATAAAGTATCTTTTGTATTTAAAATAAACGATTTACACCCAAATACTTTGAAATAAGATACATTACATTTCTTTTGAAAATATAATTCATATGGAGTAGGTTTCAAAATAGGACGTAGCATGACCCGATTTATAACATAACATGCAGTACTGACTGTAACATCCCCCAAACTACTAGACCCTTAGGAAATTTTTGTCATGATTTGATCATGACAAAAATAGGATATGTGACCTAGGGTACCTTGGTGACAAGTTGAATGAGAGGAGAACACCATGGTGTGCACTTAGCCACCATGGGTCATCTCAATTTAAGGAGAATTCAAGGGTAACTCCAAAGGGGCTAAAGCACCTTATGCATCACCTACAACCATAAAAAAAAACATAGGCTAAATTAAAGTATACTAGGTGGAATGGATGGTTCCTTGAACCAAAAGGGTGTCCCATGATCACTATAGGAGCCTTTGAACTGGCTAGGTCAAGTTACATATAAAGACCCAATTTGACATACTTCACCATAACATAGGTTAATCAACCCAAGTGTGATGAAATTGACCACATCACACCCTTCCTAAACACTAGGGTAGACTAATGAGATAAAATGG
This sequence comes from Dactylorhiza incarnata, assembly GCA_033032865.1. Classification (NCBI taxonomy): domain Eukaryota; kingdom Viridiplantae; phylum Streptophyta; class Magnoliopsida; order Asparagales; family Orchidaceae; genus Dactylorhiza; species Dactylorhiza incarnata. Next base: position 1,594,772 of record JAWHQI010000078.1, read on the forward strand.
ACCTATTGGAATTGGTCAATTTTAGGAAATTAGGCCAATTACCAAAAAGCCCCAAATTCACCTAACTGAATTAATTCCCTCAATTTGACCTTCAATTGGTCATATGTGATCAAATTATTCATCCCTATCCCTCTGAGATCCCTACGGGAGCCTAATGGGTCCATATTGGACCCTTGGGATAAACCAATTTTGGAAAATTAGGCAAAATTACGAATTTACACCAAATTATAGTTTTGCCTTATATGGTTCAATTATCCCTCAATTGGCCAAATTGACCAAGCACAACCTCTCCTAATCCCTAAGGGGAGTATATGAGACCTAAATGTACCAAGGTGCACATCCAATTGTGGATGATTAGGGCAAAAACACCACTAAGGTATAATACACCAATGTGGGTCAGCCATATTGGTTGGGGTGAGCTTGAATCAAGCTCATACTCAAAAGTCCCAATTTGCCCTATTTGGGTCAAGTGAGCCCAAACCCAAACCCAAACTCAAACTCATTGGACTTAGCCCCAACCCTAGATCCATTAGGCTCAACCCTGCCTAATAAAGCTCACTAGGGCTGAAATTACCTAAGAGGCATTGGGCCCATGGAGGTGGTTCATCAATGGTGGTGGACGACCACCCCTAAGTAGGAATTCATGGGGTGATGGCCACTTGGCCAACACTCCCTCTTTCATGGATAGCTCTCAGCATCCCTAAGAATTCCAGTTGCAATTGGGCTGAGTTGGTAGCCATTGAGAGGGGGAGGAGAGAGAGCTCAACTCCACTTGTCAGCCACCATTAATGCCCCCCCATATTAACTCAAGTAAGTTAAGATCTTCTCTCACTTGGAAGGAATTTGAACTCAGGACCGAATTCCTAATGAGATGGAGGGTTGTGGTTGGCTGGATGAGGAGGTGGCAACATAAGGGAGATCGCCGATTAATGGCAGCTATCCATATACACTCCCCCGACCCAAACCACCCACACCACCAGCTTTAGAATGGGGAGAGGAGAAGAAGCCCTCGGTCAGCTGAAGAAATTATGCCCAGTTGGACGAACATTGCTAGGAACTCGCCGAAGAAGTTCTAATGGCACCCAAGAGGAACACCAGGACTACCACTCACAATCAGGTTGGGTTCTCTCCTCCTCCACCTGTGCCAGTTCTACCCCTTTCTTCCTCTCTGAAATCCTTTCCGGCAATGGTGTATCACCATCGCCATCTTTTGATGTTCTGGGCTGAAAAATGCAAGGTGCCGGAGGGCTAATCTGGCAACCTCAGTGAAAGACTTTAATTAAGGGTAGCTAATCACCTAGGGGGGGTGAATAGGTTATTTAAAAACTATTGCAGTTCTTGATTATAACCAAAATAAAACTGATCAGAGCTTTCAAGAAAAAGAACACACACACAGAAAAGACACACAGAATTTTATAGTGGTTCCCCTTATCTTGGGTAATCCACTTTCCCCCTTCTCCCTTCTAGCAGTGTGCCAGATAGGGTTTATATCACCTCTATATCTTAGACCACAAATAGGTCTTACAGCTCAGATCACAACAGATCTTACAGTCTCAGATCTCACAGATCTTACTCTCTCAGATCTCAGCAGAACTTACAAACTCAGATCTCACAGATCCTACCTCAGCCTATATAATTAGGCCTATAGCTCAGATTCACCCCTGAATCCTGCAACTCAGATCAATCCTGATCTTACAACTCAGATCCTTGACAGATCCTACACTCAGATCTGACAACTCAGACCCTACAGAGATTGATAAAGAAAATAACAAATACTTAGACTCAGATTCTTCAAATGGTTGAGTCTTCTTGATCTGCCTGAATGATCAGACAGAAATCTTCAATAGAACAGCAGGAGCAGATGATCTTCTTGATTCGACAGGCTGTGATGACTGTTCTTCTTCTTAGGAAGATAAATTCTTCCTTCTTGATCTTCTTCTTTCAGAAAGATGTATCAGCACCAGATTGCTGAATGAAATCTTTAAGTTAGATTGGTTCTGAAAGGGATGAAGACTTCTTCAGATTCTTTCTCAAACTTTCCCTCAAACTGATGGAGACGATAATGGCTTTCGAAAGATAAGAAAAACTAACTACATAACCCATAGGTCATGCCTTCTATTTATAGCCCGCCATCTACAACGTCTGTTACGCTCCTCCACGTCAACACGACGCTAAGTCTTCAACGGTCTTCAATGTCTTCAAAGGAAACAAAGGCTCAGCTTGCTGTAGAAGAAATTTCTCAGCTCAGAGTATCTGTAGAAGAGGCGTTGAGCACTGAGCATCTCTGTCGACGCTTTTTTAATTAGGCGTCGAGCGATATGTAGATACCCGACACATACTTCTTAGACTGAAGCTCTCGACTCCTCCTTCTTAGGATTTGAGCAATCATCAGTTAGTCGATGCTTTTTATCTGTAGAAGTCTAGCAACGTACAGGGGCTCGACGCTTCTTAATTATGCCTTCATATCTCGACTCTTCTTGTTAGCGCAGAGCTAACTGAAGTTTGGTCGACACTTCTCTTTCCACGGCGTCAAGCGATATAACTTGGCTCGACGCTTCCAAACTTGGTCTCATAACTTCAGCGGTGACCTTGTCTGTCTGAGCAGTAGACATGAGTCAACGCTTCTGGGTCATAGGCGTCGAGCGATGTATGATTTCTCGACGCTTGTGAACTTGGATGAATTTCTTGAGCACTTTTCCTGACCTGGTCTCCTGCACATTGATTCTAGAGAGTATATCAAATACATTCTGAGATATATCTTTGACTTATGAATAGACTTCTCCAAATCTAAGACATTGTGGACAATGATCCCAACAATCTCCCCCTATTTGAAGAAGTCATAACTTCAGTCAATGATATATCCCTCTTTTCAAAGATAATCAATATTTTCTAATTTCTTATACAGGTAATCAAAATGAAGAGTATAATACCTTATAAAATTTGATTACCAAAACATTCTAACCACAGAAATTTTCTTAGACATGATTTCTCATATACAAAAACACAAGCAATTCAGAATAAAACATGTCATGAAGAGAGAAAGAATCACAACACAGGCATATATATTTATGTGATAATGAAAAATAGTTAGCACTGGGAGCTCATCAATATTGTTCAAAGATATATCAATTACATTTCTCTGAAAATACTTAATAAAGATTAAAATCCTAATGCTGTTCAGGTTCCTTGAACTCTATTCCTCTCTTGGCTCTTTTGGAAAGGGCTTTAGCAACTTCTTTTCTTCTCTTGAAATAGCCAAATGGCTTTGGAAAGTATCTGATTGGCTCCTTATCACCTGCATGAACCTTCCCGGCCAATTTGTCAGCCTTGAATTTCGTCTTCAGTTCCTCTTGATCCCTATGCTTCAACCATTCAGCTTCAGAATACCATTTTCCTCTTTCATCAGGATTACCTTTTACAGCTTCCCATGCAGTCAGAATCATTTCTCTTGAAGATGGAGACCAATGTTCAAAGTCAACCCTTGATTGAACCTCTTCTCTGAACTTTCTTTTACTAGATTCTACTTGCTCACTAGTAAAGTTCTCTCTTTTGCTTTTATCCTCAGGACTATACATTTTAGCAATTTGCTTTTGGACTTGTGTAAGAGAAGCTGGACTGGTCTCAGAAACATGATCATTCTCATAATCAATGGGAGGATATCCTAAGATTTCTCTTATAGAGTTTGAGATCCACACAACAAGCTCAGAGCTGGCTTAAATCATTGACCTCTCCCCCTTTAGGACTTCTTCAACTATATGATCTCTTATAACATTCTTCTGAAACCTGACTTGACCCTCCAAATGATGAATTCCACTTTCAATGGTTTTCTTTACCCTAAGGAGATGATCATCCAGGGTATCTGCATTCAACTTTTCTTGATCTTTAAGAATTGTAGAGCTCTCATCAATTTTAGCCAAAATAGCAGTATCCTGTTGTTGTAGTCTAGCTTCAATCTTAGTTGTACCTGTAAGAACTCGTGCAACCTGTTCTTTATACAAAACTTGCATGTTGTCACTTAGAATTCCTTGATTTGTTTGAACATCATCTACTGTCTTTGTAATTCCTTCTCGTGACTCTTTAAGAACCTTTGATGTCTCTTTGATTGCATTAAGTTGTTCAGCTGTATAATCTACTGAAGCACCAGCTCTTTTGAAAAACTTTACCATTTCATTTCTCAAAGCAGTCATCTGATGATTGACTTCAAATCTAACCAATTTCATCTGGAAATCTACCTCATTTTTCATTTTTGTATTATTATCTTCAATATATTGTTCTAATAATCTTCTTTGATTATTAAACAACACTTCCACTTGAGGTAGTATACCACTTAGATCCACATTGATTTCCTTTTCCACTCCATTACCTCTACTGCTCTCTTCTCTGATGAAAGAATCATTTCTCTGGCTCATGTGTGAGCTAGAGGGTTCTATCTTGATCACCTTCTCAACATGTTTCTTTATTGCTTCAGTCTCTCCTTCCACATCCATGGCATCAACTATAGAATTCTCTTTAGCAGGGATCTCAACCTGAGAATCCCCTCAAATGGTGCATTGTCTTGAGCTGGAATTTCATCTTGAGGCTCCCCCTCAATCTCTGCATTGATTAGATCAATTTTGTCTTGAGCAGGGATCTCATCCCGAGCCTCCCCCTCAACTGCTTCTTTGCTCATTTCAGAATTATCCTGAGCAGGAATCTCATCCTGAGCCTCCCCCTCAATTTGAGAAATCCCTTCAACTATAGCAGGGGATCCATGATGACTTCCTCTCTCTTTTCTCCTTTCTCATTTTCATCCTTTTTTTTATAGAACTTGTCAACCTCTTCCAGTAATGGATCAGTACCTTTTGGTGTGTCAGGAGTACTATTCCTAGGTTTGTTTCCTTCTTCTTCTTCAGATGTTGTGAGGTTAGGATCATGAATTGGAGAGGATCTAGATTTTCCTTTAGAAGAGGATGAGCTTGATGAGCTTGAAGAAACCTTCTTCTTCTTTTGCTTCTTAGCTTTCTTCTGCTTGGGAGAAAGATCTGCTAGTGGAAGATTTGATAAAACTCTGTCCCATCTCTCTATCATTCTAATATCCATTTTCTTCATGTGGTTTATCTTGGATCCAAATTTGTTATTTAAAGAGTCTGGAATGACTTTTACTAAATACAAAGATAATATCCTACCCATGTTGGGTACTTGGATACATTCAATTATTCTGTCAAATACCACCCTTCCCCAATCTGTTCTTAAAGAATGAAAATGAATGATTCTGGTTAGAAGAATGAACATTTTCCTGGAAATTTTATCATGAGATCCGGTCTTGCACAACAGACCCTTTCCTATCACATCTGTTAGGAATTTTCCTTTTGAATTCATTCCTTTCCTAAGAATACATCCAGTAATTTCACGTGATGTTTCAATTCTGCACCAGATTTGTGCTAATTTAATCTGTTCAGAGCTCACTTCTTCTTCTTCTTCATTGCTTTTTAATATGGGCAGTTCTAGTGCCTTAGCGAGTCTTGATGGAGTGATCTTAATCTTCTTACCATTCACAGTGGTCTTAAGCTTCGAATTGACGGTGTCTATAACTATATTGGAATAAAGTTCTAAGACCTCTCGTTTCCAGATGAGAGTCGATTCAGATAGTACGAATTCGAGTCCTGCTTTGTAGATTAGCTCAATGGTTGATTTGATTTCTTCTGGAGCAGATTGAAATCCATTGCGTACAAGCTCGCTTCCTTCATAAAGGTAATCATTGCTCTTGGGAGGCATTGTGGTTAATGATCGAAGAGTGACAGAATTGATGGAGAAATTTTCTAGGGCAAACAATTTCGAACTGAGAGATCTAGGGCACATGTACTATCGAAGTGTCTTCCCTATTATATAATTTCTAATTCAAGAAGATGAATATCCGCGCGCCTAACTTGTTTGACAAGATTGATCTAATGGTTCAAATTTACCCTGTCGAGATGGCCTAGCTATGTTCGCACAAGCGTTGAGATAGCTCGACGCCATTTAACTTCAGTCGACGCCAGGTATCTTCTCGATGCCAAATATCTTCTCGACGCCAGGTATCTTCTTTCGTCGCCTGATAACTTCACTCACCTTTTAGGACTCAATCATTATTTTCATTTATTTATTTCAAAACAACTTTAATCCATTTTTAGCATTCCTAATTCAATTTTAAAGTTATTGAATTTTGTTTCATCCAAGGGTTTAGTAAATATATCAGCAACTTGTTTTTCAGTGGGGACATATTCAATTGTAATATCTCCATTTTCTACATGTTCTCTAATGAAATGATATCTAATTTCTATTTGCTTAGTTCTACTATGTGATACAGGATTATTAGCTATAGCAATAGCACTAGTTGAATCACAAAATAGAGGAGATTTACTTAGCTGAACTTTATAGTCTTGGAGTTGGTGTTGAATCCATAGTAGCTGAGCACAGCAGTTTCCAGCTGAGATGTACTCAGATTCTGCTGTAGAAATAGCCACACTGGTCTACTTCCTGCTACTCCAAGATATTAGTCTTTTGCCAAGAAATTGACATGTACCTGATGTACTTTTTCTGTCCTCCTTGCATCCTACAAAATCAGCATCTGAAAAGCCAATTAGTTCAAATTCATTTCTTCTAGGATACCAAAGGCCAAGATTAAGAGTGCCCTTCAGATATCTCAGGATTCTTTTGACAGCAGTGTAGTGAGATTCTTTAGGGTTCACTTGATATCTAGCACACACACATGTTGAGAACATAATGTCTGGTCTGCTAGCAGTTAGGTAGAGCAATGAGCCAATGATGCCTCTGTACAAGGTTTCATCAATAGGTTTCCCTTTGTCATCCTTGTCCAGTTACATATTTGCTTCCATTGGTGTCTTCATGACAGTGGAATTTTCCATTCCAAACTTCTTAATAATCTCTTTTGTGTACTTGGTCTGAGAAATGAAAATTCCTTCTTCAGACTGTTTCACTTGGAGTCCTAAGAAGTATTTAAGCTCACCCATGCTGCTCATTTCAAATTGCCCTTGCATAAGGTTTGCAAACCTTTTGCAAAGGTTACTATCAGTTGAGCCAAAAATTATATCATCTACATATATTTGTACTAAAATAATGTGACCTTTAACTATCCTATGAAACAATGTCTTGTCTATCTTTCCTCTTGAGAATTTGTTCTCAATAAGAAATCTAGATAATGTCTCATACCAGGCTCTAGCTGCCTTTTTCAGACCATACAGTGCTTTTAATAAAAGATAAATATGATTTGGATGAGTAGAGTCAATAAAACCTGGGGGTTGTTCAACATATACTTCCTCCAATATTATTCCATTAAGGAATGCTGACTTTACATCCATTTGATAAACTATAAATCCAGTGTATGCTGCAAATGCTAGGAATAGTCTGATTGCCTCCAATCTTGCCACAGGAGCAAATACTTGATCAAAATCTATGCCTTCCTCCTGTCTATATCCTTGGGCAACCAACCTTGCTTTATTTTTGATAATCACACCATTTTCATCCAGTTTATTCCTAAATACCCATTTGGTCCCAATGACTTTGTGTTTCTTTGGTCTTGGAACCAATATCCAGACTTTGCACCTTTCAAATTGATTTAGCTCTTCTTGCATAGCTAATATCCATGAAGTGTCCTTATTTGCTTCATCAAACTTCTTAGGCTCTATTTTGGATAAAAAGCTGTGATGCAATGCCTCATGTATTGAGTTTCCCCTTCTAGTTTGCACACCATCATTTGGATTTCCTATGATCAGTTCTTTGGGATGATCCTTTAGATGTTTGATTGCACTCCTCCATCTTTCATTTTCCCTTTGAGATTCTGGTGCATCTATTTCAGTAGGTTCTTCTGGAGGTTCTGGATGTGGTGGTTCTTCAACAGTAATAGGTTCTTCATAATTGTCTTCTGCTTGAGGTTCATCCTCTCTAGTTACAATTATAGTCTCATTAGTTTCTTCATTATCCTCATTGTGCTGTTCATTGATATTCATCTCCTTCAATTTCTGTGTAGAACCTGCACAACTAGATAAACTTCCCAGATCATTATAAATAAGGTTGGTTTCATCAAATACAACATGTATAGATTCTTCTATCCGATTAGACTTTTTGTTGAAAATTCTATAGGCTCTACTTTGAGAACTATACCCAACAAAAATTGCCTCATGTTTTTTCAGCTAATTTAGTGAGATGGTGCTTTCCATTATTTAATACAAAGCATTTACTACCAAATATTTTGAAATAGGCTAAGGTGGGTTTTCTACCTTTCAACAACTCATATGGGGTCTTATCCATTCTTTTGTTGATAAGAGCCCTATTCTGCACATGACATGTTGTGTTTACAGCTTCAGCCCAGAAATACTCAGGAAGAGAAGAATCACTTAGCATACTCCTGCTAGCTTCAATAAGGGTTCTATTTCTTCTTTCAGCAACCCCATTTTGTTGGGGAGTTCTTGGAGATGAGAACTCTTGAGAAATGCCTTGATTTTCACAAAATTTGGTCATTGCACCTGACTGAAATTCAGTCACATGATCACTTCTAATTTTGACTACAGGATTTCCCATTTCATTGGTGATTTGCCTAAGAAACTGGTAAATATTTCTAAAGTGTCTGACTTAAGTTTAAGGAAGAATACCCATGTGAATCTGGAATAATCATCAACAATTACAAAGGTGTATGACTTTCCTCCTAAGCTATGGATTGACATTGGTCCAAATAGATCCATGTGAAGTAGGTATAGAGATCTAATGGAATCCTTCTCACCCATTGGTTTGAAGGATGACTTGGTCTGCTTACCCATTTGACAAGCATGGCATGGACCCTCCTGCACACACTTCCACTTAGGCCCAGCTCTCACTAGGTATTTTGAAATAAGCTTATTTATAGTCTTATAGTTTATGTGGGCTAACCTTTTATGCCATTGAACACTACTAGAAACTTTATTCTCTGCTACTAAGCATATGGAATTAGCTTGATCAGAACATATAAAGTTTAGGCAGTAAATGTTGCCACTCCTAGTGCCTGAGAGAATTATCTCACTCTCTTTCTTAATCATGCACTCATCCTTGTGGAATGAAATGTCATACCCAATATCACACAATTGACTTATGCTGATGAGATTGTGTTGCAATCCATCAACATGAGCAACTTTGGTGATGGTGACAATTCCATTTGTGATTTTACCACAACCTTTAGTTTTACCTTTTTTAGACCCTCCAAAGATAACCTTTGGTCCATTCTTCACAGGAGTGTAATCATTCAGCAGGCTTTTTGTTCCTGTCATATGCATAGAGCACCCACTGTCCAAGTACCAGATAGGAAGTTGATTGGTCTTTGGACAACCCTGCAAAAAGAAATTACCTTTTCTTAGGAGCCCACACCAAGTTGGGTCCTAGAACCTTGTTAGTATGAGCTTGAATATTTAGTTGTTGAATAATCCTTGGTGTTGTGAGAGTTGTCATAGGTCTGAGTACTGGTCTCCCAGAGTTGAATCTTGGAACAGTTGGATTGAACCAACAGTCAAGAGCATAATGTCCAACCCTTCCACAGCACCAGCATTCATATCTGTTATATCTTCTTGGAGGTCTTCTTACTTCTTTATGTTTACTCATATTTTGCTTAATTGCCTTATTCAAAGGAGCTATGTAAGTTGTTTTAGTAAATTTTACTGGTTCAGTTTTCTTGACAGCAGTGGTTTTCACTTCAGGTCTTAGTTCCTTTCTTTTGGATTTTGTGTTTGCTTTAAATACAAAGGAGTCATGATGAGTTAATACTTTTTGCATAAAGATTTGGTATTATTGTTACTTGGTTGAATTGAATCATCTTTGATGTTAGAACACTCACCCTTATAAAACTTATGCACACCTTTTTGATCATGCTTATTTGTGATAGACATGGCTTTGTTGAATTTTATAGGTTGCATAGGTGCCTTGTTATTACTTTTAGGGTTATTATCTGCATTCCTATCATATCCTATGCCAGATCTATATTGTGCAGAAAATGTGTCTATTATGGGAAGGATAGTTTGTGGTTTTGAGAACTTTGCTACAAGTTTCCTTTCTGCTAGAAGTTTTGCTTCAAGTTCTTTTATTATCTTTTCCTTAGTGCATAAAGTCTGTATGTGAATAATAGACATGACTTTTAGTTTGCTAAGTTCTTTGCTTGTCTGATTCAGCCTCTCAGCTGCTTCAGAGTTTTGGGAATTAGTTTGCTTTAATTCAGATATTTCTTTTTGTAACCTTTTATTATGCTTTTTGCTCTTTTTAAGTGCTTTGAGAAGTAATTGATATTTTTCAATAATTTCATCTTCATGAAGGTTAGATTGTGAGTCATTTTCATTAGAAGAGAATGAATCTATTTCAGGTTCAGAATTAGAATCAGATAAAGGAGTTTTATCAAGTACCTTAATATCAGTAGTTGTCTCCTGATCTTCTTGATCACTCAGTGCCATGAGTCCTGCATTTTCTTCTTCATCCTCTTCACTATCAGACCTTGATAGTGGGGCTCTTATCATAGACCTATGATTTAAAATGTCTTCACTTTCATTTGCAGCCATCAGAGTTATGAGTGCATCCTCACTATCTGAGCCTGATGATTGAGATTCACTGTCACTAAGAGTGACTTTGCCCTTCTTGGCTATTAGACTCTTCTCATGTCTCTTGTCAGATTTGTGCCTCCTTTCATCAGATTTCTTGTTGTTCTTTCTCTTTGAAGGACAATCAGCAATCATGTGTCCTGATTTCCTGCAACCAATATACACAATTTCTTCTGAATTAGATTTATTGTGTTTAGAGTTATACCTGTCCTTCTTGGAGTCTTGTTTGAATCCTTCTGAAGAATTGGAGTGCTTCTTAGATCTGGATGACTGAGAGGGTCTAGTTTTCCAGTGTTGTTTTCTTCTTAACATCCTTTTTAGCTGTTTGGTGAAGAGTGCCAATTCACCATCTGATATTTCAGAATCAGAATTACTGGTTTCTGATTCTTCTGATTTAGATGGTATCCTGGGGGATAATGACATTCTTTCTTTGCTTTTCTTGGAACTTTCTGCTTTCAGAGCAATAGGATTTTCCCTGCTGTGTCCTTCCTCGGCTTTTCTGGTATTCAGATGAAGTTCATGGGACAAAAGTTTCCCATATAAATTCTGTGGCTGAAAATTTCCCAGATTTCCCATTTCCCTGATTGCACAGATCTTGATATCCCATTCTTTATTCAGTGATCTTAAGAATTTATCATTCAACTCATAATCTGTGAAAGTTCTTCTATGAGTTTTTAGACCATTTATAATTTTGAAGAATTTTTCATAGCAGACTGCTATTGAATCTTTCTTGTCTTGTCTGAAAGCTTCATATTGCTGATTTAGAAGAGACTTCCTGTCATCTCTGACTTCTTCAGTCCCTTCCATATAGACAATGAGAGATTCCCATATTTCTTTGGCAGTTTTGCAATGGACTAAGTTTTGGAAAGTTGAATCCTCAATAGCACTAACAATGATGTTCTGAGCTCTCTTATCCATGGAGGCCAGAATCACTTCATCTTTGGTCATCTCTGAATAAGTTTTAGGAGTCTTGATACTTCCATCTGTAAATGAAACTTTCATAGGAACAAAAGGTCCCTCTAGAACAGTTATGTATATCCTAGGATCAGAGGCTTCCATGAAAAGTCTGACCCTTTCCTTCCAAATCCCAAAGTTTTCTTTTCTGCAAATTGGTAGCTTCATAGATGTGAATTCTTTGTTTCCTTCTGCATTAGCCATCACGACTTCAGAAATCTACCCTTAGAAGATCTTGTTCAGGCTGTTAAACCTTTTCTTGAACAACCAATCCTCTGATACCACTTGAAAGACTTTAATTAAGGGTAGCTAATCACCTAGAGGGGGGGTGAATAGGTTATTTAAAAACTATTGCAGTTCTTGATTATAACCAAAATAAAACGGATCAGAGCTTTCAAGAAAAAGAACACACACACAGAAAAGACACACAAAATTTTATAATGGTTCCCCTTATCTTGGGTAATCCACTTTCCCTCTTCTCCCTTCTAGCAGTGTGCCAGATAGGGTTTATATCTCCTCCAGATCTTAGACCACAAACAGGACTTACAGCTCAGATCACAACAGATCTTACAGTCTCAGATCTCATAGATCTTACTCTCTCAGATCTCAGCAGATCTTACAAACTCAGATCTCACAGATCCTACCTCAGCCTATATAATTATGCCTACAGCTCAGATTCACCCCTGAATCCTACAACTCAGATCACTCCTGATCTTACAACTCAGATCCTTGACAGATCCTACACTCAGATCTGACACCTCAGACCCTACAGAGATTGATAAAGAAAATAACAAATACTTAGACTCAAATTCTTCAGATTGTTGAGTCTTCTTGATCTGCCTGAATGATCAGACAGAAATCTTCAATAGAACAGCAGCAGCAGATGATCTTCTTGATTCGACAGGCTGTGATGACTGTTCTTCTTCTTAGGAAGACAGATTCTTCCTTCTTGGTCTTCTTCTTTCAGAAAGATGTATCAGCACTAGATTGCTGAATGAAATCTTCAAGTTAGATTGGTTCTGAAAGGGATGACGACTTCTTCAGATTCTTTCTCAAACTTTCCCTCAAACTAATGGAGACGATAATGGCTTTCGAAAGATAGGAAAAACTAACTACATAACCCATAGGTCATGCCTTCTATTTATAGCCCGCCATCTGCAACGTCTGTTACGCTCCACCACGTCAGCACGACGCTAAGTCTTCAATGGTCTTCAATGTCTTCAAAGGAAACAAAGGCTCAGCTAGCTGTAGAAGAAATTTCTCAGCTCAGAGTATCTGTAGAAGAGGCGTTGAGCACTGAGCATCTCTGTCGATGCTTTTTCAATTAGGTGTCGAGCGATATGTAGATACCCGACACATACTTCTTAGACTGAAGCTCTCGACTCCTCCTTCTTAGGCGTTGAGCAATCATCAGTTAGTCGACACTTTTTATCTGTAGAAGTCGAGCAACGTACAGGGGCTCGACACTTCTTAACTATGCCTTCATATCTCGACTCTTCTTGTTGGCGCAGAGCTAACCGAAGTTTGGTCGACACTTCTCTTTCCACGGCGTCAAGCAATATAACTTGGCTCGACGCTTTCAAACTTGGTCTCATAACTTCAGCGGCGACCTTGTCTATCTGAGCAGTAGACATGAGTCAACGCTTCTGGGTCATAGGCGTCGAGCGATGTATGATGTCTCGACGCTTGTGAACTTGGATGAATTTCTTGAGCACTTTGCCAGACCTGATCTCCTGCACATTGATTCTAGAGAGTATATCAAATACATTCTGAGATATATCCTTGACTTATGAATAGACTTCTCCAAATCTAAGACATTGTGTACAATGATCCCAACACTCAGGCCAAACGGCCACCGCCAATCGGAAGCCCTAGGTCGGGTGATGGTGGTGGCGGGAGAGTTTCGCCGGAACCCATCGGGAGCCGCCGAAAAATGGCCCGTAAAATGCCCCAGGCTCGGGAAATCCCAGCCCTTGGCTTATCGTGGAAGATGATCCCGTGGCCGTCCAATTTAGAAGGATGTTAAACGCAGACCAGATTTAAAATAAAATGTTATTTTGTCACATTTCAATACAGATCTTGGTTTAATTTTCTAGGGTACTTAGGGGCAAAATAACGAAATGTGCTCAACATCAAAATTGTAGGGAATGCTCTGAACAAATTTTAGAAATTTGTTTCATGTCATTTGGAGCTCTGTAGCTCCCTAGGAACCTGTTTTGGTGCAAGGTATACAAAGTGAGCATGCATGGGTATTTTGAGTATATCTCCATAAATGCACCATGCATGCAAGTTAAATTTGGACCACATGTGTGTATACCTTAGACCTACTGTGTGCCCAAAAATCAGAATTTTTGGGGCAATTTTTCTAAAGTTTTACCAATAATTTAATAAATCATTTATGGTGTGTAAATTAGGTTAAATTAACTCAAACATTGTTAAACCTCGTCTGGATTTTGGGTGATGTATATAATAGTGTCTGGTAAAAAATTTGGGCCATTTGGGCCCTTGCATGTGAGTAAAATCTAAATTTCAAATGAACCATAGTAGGAAAATTATAAGTATATGACACAAGTGTATTTTGTGAATTTAATCAAAACACTCCATAGATGGACTTGAAATTTTAACCATAGCTGAGATAGGACCAATTACATGGCCTATCCAAAAATGGGAATTTATGGAGGACATTTTTCTAAGGTTTTAGAAATAATTTAATTAATCGTGCATGCCATGATTATTGGGTTATATGAACCCAAATTTTTGGTGGAAGGATCATTAGGCTATGTTAGGTCACTGGACAAAATTTGGGACCATTTGGACCTATGCATGTGGAGCTATCCACTTGCAAACCAAATCTAGTAAGGCTAAACTTTAACATGTGACCTAGGGGGAAATCTTGTGAAATTCTCCCAAACCCCTTGGTCAATAGGCCTGAAATTTTAAACAGTGATGTGTTATGCCTAGTCCCACATGCTGGCCAAATTTAATTATTTTTGGAATTTGTTTTACTATAATTCCATTTATTATTTAAATAAGCATGAATATATAATATTCATGGCTTGGTAATAGATAGTGACCCCAAAATATGTCAAATGATTCCATGGGTCAAAGTACATCTCTGGTAGAGATTTGATGTCAATTGACTTGGTGCATGTGGGAAAATTCACGTACAAGTGTATGTAGAGTGGGAAGGGAGTGTTAATAGCACAAAACCCATTTCTTGAGTACTTATCTCAATTTGGCTATTGCAAGCAAGGAATAACTTGAACATGCATAGGACAGGAGGAAATGTAACCCCTTGGGTAATTTGGGAATTTTTGGTACAAAAATTCCATAAGTCTTTACATAGGGTATAAATATTGAAATGTTAATTAAAGAAATCTTTTGGAGTAAATCCTTAGGGAAAAATTTGAGATTTAGTCATTAGGTCTTGTATGATGAAATAAACCTCTATAAATTTTGTGAGAATTATTTATTGAGAGGTCACCATACTTCATTCATAATGTAGAGTTCGGAGTTATAACTTAGAAAATTTATATCTTGAATTATTGTCACTAGAATACTATAGGAATCTTTACATAAACTTGTGATAACATTATGAACCTCCGGTAGTTTTTATGGAATTTATGATTATATATATTTGGTACTTCATTCACAATGTAGAGTTCAGAGTTATAACTTAGAAAATTCATATCTTGAATTATTGTCACTGGAATACTATAGGAATCTGGACATAGAATTGTGATAATATTATAAACTTCTCGTAATTTTTATGGAATTTAGGATTATATATATTTGGTATTTCATTCACAATGTTGAGTTCAGAGTTATAACTTGGAAAATTCATATCTTGATTATTGTCACTGGATTACTATAGGAATCATGTCATAAACTTGTGATAACATTATGAACATTTGGTAATTTTTAAGGAATTTATGATTATATATATTTGGTACTTCATTCACAATGTAGAGTTCAGAGTTATAACTTAGAAAATTCATATCTTGAATTATTTTCACTGGAATACTAAAGGAATCTGGACATAAACTTGTGATAACATTATGAAGATTTGGTTATTTTTATGGAGTTTATGATTATATATATTTGGTACTTCATTCACAATGTAGAGTTCGGAGTTATAACTTAGAAAATTCATATCTTGAATTATTATCACTGGAATACTATAGGAATCTGGACATAGACTTGTAATAACATTATGAACCTCTGGTAATTTTTATGGAATTTATGAGTATATATATTTGGTATTTCAACCACAATAATAACTTAGAAAAATTCATATCTTGAATTATTGTCACTAGAACACTATAATAATCTGTACATAAACTTGTGATGACATTATGAACCTCTGGTAATTTTATGGAATTTATGATTATGTATATTTGTGATGAGTAGTAAAATATACGTGTTTTTAGTATAGTTATTAGTGTAGTTTTAATTAATATTGTGAATTTTCGATGTAAATTAATGAATAAATTGCTTGTTTTCATTATTTCCTTACTAACTTAGTTTTATTTTTGTTTTTGCAGATTTTGGCAATTTTTGTCAAGTCACGCCCCCAAGTCATGCCCGTGACCATGGGTCACGCCCGTGACCCTGGGGCGTGTAACTTTAAAGAGCCAACTTTCCAACTGGCGGCCGTTTTCAGGTGAAATCCCGAAGAATTGACCAAGTCACGCCCGTGTTAAGCAAGTCACGCCCGTGTTCCACCAGTGTATCACACCCCAAAGTCGCGCCCATGCTGCTGATGTCTGTCGCCCAATGTCACACCCCAGGGTCACGCTCGTGACTAGACGAGTCACGCTCGTGACAATCCAAGCCACGCCCGTGTACAACCTTATTTTGATGGCGGATCCTTCGAGAAGGCGGCCGTTAAGCTGGAGCAAATATCATGCCCCAGGGTCACGCCCGTGACCACAAGACACGCCCGTGACCCAGGGGCGTGTAAAAAGAAAATTTTGGCTATAAATAGAGGGGCTCGGCTGAAGGAATTCTCATCCAAATTTTGAGTTCTTGTTAGTGGTTTTTTAGTTCTTTTGAGTGAATGTGAGTTTTGTTTATGCAATTAAGTTTAAGTTCATTTGTAATATTCGCCTTCCTAGTTTAGTTGTAATGCTTGTTTTAGAAATAAAATGTTGTTTTTCTCATTTGGATCATCTTCTTCTTCAATTTATGTTAGTGTGTGTGTATGAGAATAGCTTATTGCTTTCATAACTTAGGTTTATTGCTTTCATAACTTAGGTTAAAATCTTTCATAAAAATAGTTTATTGCTTTTCTTCAACGCTTTATTTATCGCTTTTGTTTAAATTCTTTCATTTGTTTTTCCTTTTTTCCTTTTTTGTAACATAGCTTTATTTCAGTCTTTATATAACTGCTCTATACCACCCCGTCCTGGATGAGAGGCTAAGTTTCTTTAGCGCTTGATTAAGACGGTTAGGACGGATACTATTACTGCTTTTATATAAGTCTTTTTATTTCCCTTTTTATTCGCTTATATCCGCTTAAATTATTAAACATGTATTTTCTAATTATTAATGTCGCCTCCATTCCGATGAGTGGCTAATTTCCTTTAGTGCATGATGTCGAAGAGCATTGGGACACAAAAATAGTTTTTCTAAAAGTAAAAAACATCTCTTTCTAAAAATAATTAACGAGCTTAAGGTTTACCTAAGAATAACGTTGAGTTAGCCGAGAGGCTCGTGCGTACGGACTGATCGCTCATGGGTAAAGAGAAGTGCGCTCTACCCTCGAGAGAGGATGAGGTAAGTCTTCCGAATTGGAAGTAAAGACCCAATAGCGGGGTTCACAACATAAAGCGAGTATTTAGGAGATTCGATTAAAGAACGAGAGTTCAGTCGAATATTCATAATCTCAGGTGGGCGTACCCTCGAGAGAGGAGCGTTCATAATTATGGAATCTCCACGGCCAAGCCGTTCTAATGTTTTAAAAATTCATAACTTTTACTTCTAAAAAAACTATTTTCGTCTCAAGGTAATTCGACATCGAGCGTTATCTTTATCATTGTTTAGATCGCTAGTTATACGCTTAATATCATTTTCTTTTAAAAACCCACGCTAAAAGCTTATTCCGATAAAATAATAGTTCGTTCCTCAAAGTAGTTATAATCAACACGATCCACGGAAATATACGACCCCGATATTTTCTAAAACAAAATATCTTGTATTACTCGCGATAAGGTATACTTGTCTTTATCATATGATTAATTTGGATTAAAATTTAAACAAAAGCTTTTCAAATCCAAAACATGCAAAACTCTCCTTTTCTATTTTAAAGATCAATAGAATTCGGCATCGTAGCCGAGGTGTAGTTATCAATACTCAGAAAGAAGAAAAATACCGTTACTTCTATCCTTCGATAGAATAACGGTTAATTTCTCAAAGTAGGAGTACTTGCGAGACTTCTTGAAAATACCCGCCTAATTCTAATCTCATTATATAAAGGTTAACCAAAAAAAAAAGAAGTTCACCAAATTAATCACCAAGTTTTTGGCGCCGTTGCCGGGGAAAGTAGTGTTGTTATTTTGAAAAAAGGAATTACTATTACTTTTATCATATATATTAAAAATATATAATATAAAAAAATATAAATAAAAATAGAAAAAAAAATTGAAAAAGCCAAAAATATATAATAATTTTTATTATTAGTATATGACCCGAGGAAACTCCTCGGACGATTCGAATATCCCTTTTGACCCCGAAATCGAGCGCACCCTTCGTGAGCGCCTCCGACTTCGTGATCAAAACTTACTCTAATTTCCCGAAGAGTCTGTCGGAGATACTTACACTGAAGTTATGACCGATCAAATTCCAGATGTGGCCCCGCCACGGACCATGGCATATTATGTCAGGCCAAATTTGGAAGATACCGGATCGAGTATTACACGCCCAACAGTGGCTAACAATAATTTTAAAATAAAATATAGCATCATTCAAGTGGTACAACAGTCAGTACAATTTGACATTTTGCCAGATGAGGATTCAAACTTACATCTTTCGAATTTTTTGGAAATCTGCGATACTTTCAAAATTAATGGCGTTACTGATGAAGCTATTCGTTTACGCTTATTTCCATTTTCGCTGCGGACGAAAGCCAAGGAATGGTTAAGTTCTCTCCCCAAAGGATCCATAACCACGTGGGCACAATTGACGGAAAAATTTCTAACAAAATATTTCCCCCGTCTAAAACCGTTAAACTATGCACAGATATCGCATCTTTCATTCAATACGATTCCGAGTCTCTCTATGAGACTTGGGAGCATTTTACAGAGTTCTTGCGTAGGTGTTCTCATCACGCGCTGCCGTCCTGGCTGTAGGTCCAGACATTTTATAATGGTTTGAATTTCTCAATGCGACAGATGATCGATGCAGCCTCCGGGGGAACGTTAAACAACAAAATCCCGGAGGCTGCTCAAGCTTTGTTCGAAGAAATGGCCATGAACGCCTATCAATGGAATGCGTCTAGATCACGCCCTACTAAACCAACTGGGATATATTAAATAGATGCCACTTCTCACTTAGCCTCTCAAGTCAAAAGGTTAAGTAAGCAAGCGGCAGAGATGACTGCTTCCTCCTCCACTCCCGCTTGGCTTAATAATAATAATAATAATAATAACAATAATTTTGTCGAAGAAACTGTCGATTACCTAGGCAACCCAGTTCAGCCCCCCTTTAAACCTAATAACAATCTGTATAGTAATAATTATAATTCTGGTTGGAGGAACCACCCAAATTTTTCCTGGAGCAATCCTAATAATGCTCAGAGGCCCCAAATTGTAAATCCGCAAGGATTTCCGCAAGGATTTCTACAAGGATTTCCGAACGGATTTCAGCCTCCACCTCCAAAACCTTCTCTGCTCGAAGATATTTTTGCTAAATACGTCGCGTCCACCGAGTCAAATTTCCGGAATATTACCGGCTCGATTAAAAACTTGGAAAATCAGGTTGAATAGCTGGTAAAGATGGTCTCTGAGCGAACCCCCGAGAAACTGCCAACACCATAAATCTTCGCAGTGGTAAGCATGTAACCTCCCCAAAACAGGTTGAGCCTAAGGTACATGTTTCGACACCGAACCCTACACCCTCTCCTTCGATAGTTAAATCACCGAGTCTTCTGATTGTGCCAAACGTTTCTTGCTCGCCTCTTCCTTATCCTTCACAATTAAATAATGAGAGGAAGGACGAGCAATATTGAAAATTCTTACAAATTTTTAAACAAATTATAATAAACGTTCCCTTCTGCGAGGCACTCTCCCAAATGCCGAAATATGCAAAATATCTTAAAGGGTTGCTTTCTGACAAAAAGAAACTCGACGATGTTTCGCGTGTTTCCCATAACACGGACTGCTCTGCTGTTTTCGTTAACAAATTGCCGCCAAAATTAAACGACCCGGGACGGTTCTCCATCTCGTGCCTCTTCGGCAATATGTTATTGAAGTATGCTCTAGCAGCCTTGGGCGCCAGCATCAATTTGATGCCTTTTTCTCTTTTTAAACAACTCGACTTGGGCGTCCCAAGCCCGACAAAGAAGAGTATCCAGCTTATGGATAACTCGATAATGTACCCAATCGGGGTTGTGGAGGATGTTCTGGTCCAGGTAGATAAGTTTATCTTCCCGGTAGACTTCGTCATCCTGGACATCGAGGAGGACGCTGAGGTACCTATCATCCTCGGTCGCCCCTTCCTCGCCACCTCACGTGCGCTAATTGATGTCAGTAATGGTCTACTCCTCCTCTGGGTTGGAGACGACGAAGTTACTCTGCACGTTAATCCCTCACTACATCACTCCATATTAATCGATGATACCAGTACTTTAGTTTAGTCAAGCTACGTGACGGTAAACAAAGCGCTCGTGGGAGGCACCCCATATTTATCTAACCATTAATTATGCTTTGTTCTTTTTATATGTTTTTTGCAGTGTTTCTTCTGGCCCCGCCAGCTTTATTTCAGGGAAGCCTTTCTGCTCCCTCTTTCCTTTTGTATATATTGCAATTTTATTTTCCCTTCTTCATACTTACATTCCAACATTGGGGACAATGTTGGGTTTTAAGTATGGGAGTGTTTTACCATTTTGATTTAAACAAACAAAATTTTTCAAAAAATGTTTTATTTCATCTTGCCTACTTTTGTAAATATAAGCTTGAACAAAACTACAAAAACAAAAAAATGTTTAAAACCACAAAAATTTTCAAAAAACATGTTTGTCCTTTTTTGTTTCATAGTACAAAAATGCAAAAATCCAAAAAAATAATAAAACCCTACTTTACTTTTATTCTTAAAAGCATTTAGTTTCGAGAATATATGTTTATGGATTTTCATAATCGCTAGTTTTACTATTTGTTTGTTTATCTAAGATCGATAGATTTAAATGTTTGGGGTTAATTTTTAAAGAATATCTTGTGTTTTTAATTTAAATAGAGGCTTTGTTTTCAAGCACTACTTCTACTAGCTAAAATTGAGGCATGTGTATTATGTTGGCAAAACAACTTTAGACTGCAATTATCCCTTCTTTATGTCTTTAGGAATCTAGGAATATTCAAATTACTAAGGTTGCTCTCAAACTTTTTTTTATTATTCTAGAATTTCTCTTGAAAACCCTTGTATACACCAATTTAGCATGACAAATAAAAAATTAAAAGAAGAAAAAGATCTTATGTCAATGGGAATAAGAATTCATTCCGTAAACGTTGGCACCCAATAAATACTTTAAAATGATCTTATGTCAATGGGAATAAGATTTCGTTCCATAAACATAGGCATTGGGATAATAAAAACAAATGAATTAGTTTTCCCTCGTAAACCACGGGGACAAAAAAAAGCTAAGATGAAGGGGTGGACGAATAAAAACCATCACCCCTAATTCAAAAACTCTTCTTTTTGCCAAGGCTTTTTACCCCTTTTCCCTTAGCCAAATTATTTTTTCTAGTTTTAATTCAAACAATCATTTGAGAGCATAATTAGTAACTTATATTTTTCCTTCGCGTTTCTTTAAACAAAGGTTCTCATAATTTTGATCTAATCTCGTTTACTAATGATTGCAATTTTTTTTGTTATTTGGTTAATTAAGAAGTCTTTTAGCTAAGACATTTCTTTCTACTTAAATCATTTGCATAATTTAGGACTTAACTCTTATTACTCTGAATTTTTATTTTTGAGTCTCTTATGATTAAAATAAAACGATAGCTAAAAATTAGAACTTATGTTAATCACGTATAGATCTCTCTTACTTTTTCTCTGGAATAGCAAAAGCTTAAGTATGAGGGTATTTGATGAGTAGTAAAATATACGTGTTATTAGTGTAGTTATTAGTATAGTTTTAATTAATATTGTGAATTTTCTATGTAAATTAATGAATAAATTGCTTGTTTTCATTATTTCCTTACTAACTTAGTTTTATTTTTGTTTTTGCAAATTTTGGCAATTTTTGTCAAGTCACGCCCCCAAGTCACGCCCGTGACGATGGGTCATGCCCGTGACCCAGGGGAGTGTAACATTAAGGAGACAACTTTCCAGTTGGCGGCCATTTTCAGGTGAAATCCCGAAGAATTGACCAAGTCACGCCCGTGTTCAGCAAGTCACGCCCGTGTTCCGCCAGTGCGTCACGCCACGAAGTCGCACCCATGCTGCTGACGTCTGCCGCCCAATGTCATGCCCCAGGGTCACGCCCGTGACTAGACAAGTCACGCCGGGGACAATCCAAGCCACGCCCGTGTACAACCTTATTTTGACGGTGGATCCTTCGAGAAGGCGGACGTTAAGCCGGAGCAAATGTCACGCCCCAGGGTCACGCCCATGACCACAAGACACGCCCGGGACCCAGGGGCGTGTAAAAATAAAATTTTGGCTATAAATAGAGGGGCTCGACTGAAGGAATTCTCATACAAATTTTGAGTTCTTGTTAGTGGTTTTTAAGTTCTTTTGAGTGAATGTGAGTTTTGTTTATGCAATTAAGTTTAAGTTTGTTTGTAATTTTCGCCTTCCTAGTCTAGTTATAATGCTTGTTTTAGAAATAAAATGTTGTTTTTCTCATTTGGATCATCTTCTTCTTCAATTTATGTTTGTGTGTGTGTGTATGAGAATAGTTTATTGCTTTCATAACTTAGGTTTATTGCTTTCATAACTAAGGTTAAAAGCTTTCATAAAATTAGTTTAATGCTTTTCTTTCAATGCTTTATTAATCGCTTTCGTTTAAACGCTTTCTTTCATTTTTCCTTTTTCCTTTTTTGTAACATAGCTTTATTTCAGTCTTTATATAACTGCTCTATACCACCCCCATCCCGTATGAGAGGCTAAGTTTCTTTAGCACTTGATTAAGACGGTTGGGACGGATACTATTACTGCTTTTATATAAGTCTTTTTATTTCCCTTCTTATCCGCTTATATCCGCTTAAATTATTAAAAATGTATTTTCTAATTATTAATGTTGTCTCCATTCCGATGAGTTGCTAATTTCCTTTAGCGCACGATGTCGAAGAGCATTGGGACACAAAATTAGTTTTTCTAAAAGTAAAAACATCTCTTTCTAAAAATAATTAACGAGCATAAGGTTTACTCGAGAATAACGTTGATTGGAGCCACATAATCGATGTGTGATTTTCATTTCCGTTTTCATACACTAGTTAGCCGAGAGGCTCGTGCGTATGGACTGATCGCACACAGGTAAAGAGAAGTGCGCTCTACCCTCGAGAGAGGATGAGGTAAGTCTCCCGAATTGGAAGTAAAAACCAAATAGCGGGGTTCACAACATAAAGCGAGTATTAAGGAGATTCGATTAAAGATCGAGAGTTCGGTCAAATATTCATAATCTCAGGTGGGCATACCCTCGACAGAGGTGCATTCATAATTATGGAACCTCCACGGCCAAGCCTTTTTAATGTTTTAAAAAGTCATAACTTTTACTTCTAAAAAAACTATTTTCATCTCAAGGTAATTCGACATCGAGCGCTATCTTTATCATCGTTTAGATCGCTAGTTATACGCTTATTATCATTTTCTTTTAAAAACCCATGCTAAAAGCTTATTCCAATAAAATAATAGTTCGTTCCTTAAAGTAGCTATAATCAACACGATCCGCGGAAATATACAACCCCGATATTTTCTAAAACAAAATATCCTGTCTTACTCGCGATAAGGTATACTTGCCTTTATCATATGATTAATTTGGATTAAAATTTAAACAAAATCTTTTTAAAATCCAAAACATGCAAAACTCTCCTTTTCTATTTTAAAGATCAATAGAATTCAGCGTCGTAGCCGAGGCGTAATTGTCAATACTCAGAAAGAAGAAAAAGACTGTTACTTCTATCCTTCAATAGAATAACCGTTAATTTCTCAAAGTATGAGTACTTGCGAGACTTCTCAAAAATACCCACCTAATTCTAATCTCGTTATATAAAGGTTAACCAAAACAAAAAAAAGAAGTTCACCAAATCTAATCATCAATTTGGTACTTCATTAACAATGTAGAGTTTAAAGCTATAACTTAAGAAATTCATATCTTGAATTATTGACACTGGAATGTTGTATAAATTTGTACATAGACTATTGAAAGCATTATGAACATCTGGAAATTTTCTTGGAATGATTAGCATGTGACAAAGGCTACCTCATGTTCAAATCTAGTCTCACTGGGATTATAAGTATTAATTATATTGGCCCAAATACGTGTGCTCAGTGAAATAAAAATTAGAAATCTAAATATGGGTAACCCTGCAACTCCTGGGACTAGAATTTAATCATTCATAATTATAATTCATACAGCCACCCCCTTTAGGTCATGAGAGTTTGATTAAAGACCGCCAGACTGCGAATAGTAAAAACTGGAATGTTAGATTTACACCCTTCCATTCTGGTCACCACCCTGGAGATGCTAACCCCTTTTGTATTTGCATGTGCATAGTTGATTGAAGAGTTAACCCATAGTGTACATACTAGTAGTAGAGATTGGGGTGCGATTAGTAAATTATCAAATCAAGATTTTATAACTCGAGCTATGTTTTAAAGGGAGAAAGGGTGGAGGTCTAAAGTAACTAGAACCCAGTTAATACTTGGTCATGAAACTTGTAGATCACGTTTAAGAAAGGTTGGGAGAGAGTCCACTACTAAGCAAGGCAAGGACTGGTGCTCAATTGAGCTGCGTCCCTTCCCCTTCCATGTAGTTGAAAACACCCTCATAACACAGCACCACATTAGAGGTATTACAGTAAAGGAATGGGTAGTCACCAATAAGAGTAAATATCCTAGAAATGGGGATTTGGGCTTCATCCACCATCGCATTCCTTAGTACCGCTGAGAGCCCTTCACCGGGTAGACCTCGGGAAGTCCAGGATTCACCCTAAACATCTAGGTATAACTAAACGATAGAAAAGAGTAGTAAGTAGAAGAACTTGATAAGTAAACCTCATCCCAAATTTGGGACGAAACGGTGCAAGGGCTGGATAGTCCTTCGAGCGGTAGGCTTGTTATTGTCTAAGAAGGACTAGATAGTCCTGCAAGCTGGAGGATCCACAAATCATAATAGAGGTGTGTTTACCAACTAGTATGTGGATACCCTGGTGTGCTCTTCAGGGCGTACAAAAGGTCTAGGACAAGAGGTGTTTGAGAAGAGCCTAGAAGTGGACATGCCCGATCCACTGCCCTCGTTTGCCTCAATAGGGTACCTAAGTTTTCATACTCAAACAGAGGGAACTAACAAAAAGGTTTATACATACAGAGTCGAGTGGGTGAGTTGCATCACTGCATTGCATATCATAGCATAGCATTATTGCATAAACAAGACCTCATCATATAAATTAGTATGGGCTCTTTTATACGATGAGTTTACCTTTGTGCCATATCCCTTAACTTATGTGTTTGTGAGTGTATACATATAAGTTAAAGTTACAATTATAGTTGTCCTCTTTACATAGAATTGCTCTCTTTCAGATACTTATATTATGAATGTTATGGCTTGATGTTTCTTTATATTGTTGTTGGAACTTGTCAATTCTTGGACTGTGCTTATGGCTTACTTTTGTACTTATGACTTACTTCTGGAATCTGCTAGAGATAAAGTGTTTTATTCATAAATATACTTATTTGCTAGTTCCATGTCATCTGCTTGTCTTTTACCCCTTGTTGTCTTCCGCTTCCTCCTCCCGCACGGAGCCTAGGAGTCGCGGGTGGAGGCGGTGAGGAACCTGCTGAGTCTTGTAGACTGACAACTGGTTGTGGCATAACAAACAGGAGAACCAGGGGGAGCAGACCCTCAACCAGAGGGAGGAGCAGGACACGGTGGCTAGACCTGGACTTGGTCTCTCGGCAGCTGTGGGAAGAGCACCGGTGAGCGACCCTCTTCCGATACCCACTCTTCACATCTGCCCAGGGCAGGGCAGAGAGTTATACATTTGTGAAGGCATTAGTCCGTGTCAGTGCTTACAGTGTTTTATCTTTGCCAAGAGAGAGGCCAAGAAAGTATGGCTTAAGCCCTTTTTATCTTTAGCGTTTCCTTATTCAGTACTTTTATATTATTATCTCATTTGGACAAGCATTTGATATCTTAATGATTATGTGATTGTTGTGGACATGTTCTCTTTAATTATTTATGTGGTTGGCCTGGATGAATGATAAGCTGGCACGATCAGTGTATTGTGGTGGTGACCACCTCGTGAGTTGGTGCCACCGCAAGACGACGGTTCTGGGCGGTAAGACCCGGGAATGGAAAACAAAAAAAGGGTCTTACACTAATAGCTTTGGCCCAAAAATATCTTGGTAATTTAAATTCAGATAACATTGTGTGTGCTAGTTCTTGAAGTGTTCTATTTTTCCTTTCCAATACACCATTTTGCTGTGGTGTGCGAGGAGCAAAAAATCCATGCTTTATCCCAAATTCAGTACAATATGAAATAAATTTATCATTATCAAATTCACCACCATGGTCTAATCGTATACATTTAATTTTTAAATCTAATTCATTTTGAATGTGAGTGCATAGCTTAGTAAATTCATTATACGCATCAAATTTGGATACTAGAAAAATAGTCCAACAAAATGAGAATAGTCATCAATTAAGACAAAAGAATATTTTCTACCTCCTAGACTTTGAGTTGAAACTGGACCAAACAAATCCATGTGAAATAATTGCAAGGGCCTAGAAGTAGACATAATATTTTTGTTTTTAAAAAATGAATTCGTAAATTTTCATTTTTGACATGGCGAGCTTAATAAAGAAAGCTTTCCATCTAACAGAGGTAACCCTTAATCAATTTGATTTTGGAAAGTTTTACTACAAGTTTAGTACTAGAATGTCCTAGTCGCCTATGCCATAATTCTAACTCATCATTCTTTGAAATGAAACATTTAAGTGAAGAATGAGAAAGTTCATGAAAGGCAATCATATAAACATTATGAATTCTTGGTGCGGTAAAAATAACTTCATGAGTTTTGAATCTATTATTTTGCAAAGGTTTGATGTTGACTCAAATAAAACATTCAAGCCCCTATCACATAATTGACTAATAGATATTAAATTATGTTCCAAACCTTTAACAAATAAAACATTAGAGATCTTGAAAGAATTGTTACAAAATTCACAAATTCCCATGATCCTTCCTTTTCCATTGTCGCCAAACGTTACAACTCATCCTTTCTTTATCTCCAGGCTAAGGAACTTTGATTTATTTCTCATGATGTGCTTTCAACAACCAGAGTCCAAATACCACACATCTTCTTTGTCCTTAGCCTGCCAGCATACCTAACAAGATGATGAGAGTAAAGATCTAGTTACCCAAGTAGTTCCTCCCATAGCATAGGTGGACCCCTTAGGTACCTAGAGTTGCTTAATATTGCATGATCTCTTCTTCTTGCAAGAGTCCGTGATGTGACCAAATCTATTACATTTGGCACACGCAACAAAGAGAGATGGCACTCTTTTCAAAGTTTTTTGTGGACTATTACTGGAAGAGGATGTTGTAGCAGTAGTATCATAAGCATTTTATTATTAACCTTA
The DNA here is from genome assembly GCA_033032865.1 of Dactylorhiza incarnata. Taxonomy (NCBI): domain Eukaryota; kingdom Viridiplantae; phylum Streptophyta; class Magnoliopsida; order Asparagales; family Orchidaceae; genus Dactylorhiza; species Dactylorhiza incarnata. The sequence goes on from JAWHQI010000078.1 coordinate 1,622,330, forward strand.
CATTTACTGGATTTTCAATTGTCGTCGATGACAGTGACAGTCAGATTCCGACACCTTCCAGCAACGTATCCAAGTCCAAACTTAGCAGTTCCAACTCCAAACTTATTTATAACCAAATTTAAATCATGTACTTGAGCATTCAAAGAGGTGTTTTCATTGACTAACATAACACACCGATTTGTAAACCCTTTCTTACCATTATTCAATTTTGAATGAGAAGATTTCAAGGATCTTTCTAAATCCCTCTTTTCTTTGATAAGAAAATCTACTTTAGATTGGGACTTGGAAAGTTCTTGTTCTAATTCTTTAATTCTTATCAAAGAGCTATTACACTCTTGACAAGCAATCTTCTCCTTCTCAAGAACTTTTAATTCATTTGTTAGTTTTCTATTTTCTTTTAAAAGAACTTTATTTTCAGATTTAAAACTATCAATATCTTTAAGACTCTTTTGAAAAAATTTACAAGTACGAAGAAATTCATCATAAAGCTCATCATATGTTGGGGGAGTTACCTCAGTGTCGCTCTGGACACTGCAATCATTCTCAGATGATGAGTTGCTTTTTCCCATTAAGCACATATTTGCTTCTTCATGACCTTTAGAACTTGAATCACTTTCTCCTTCCGATGATGGGTCGTCCCATGTTTCTGCCTTCAGAACTTTCTTTTTGTATCTCTTATTGTGCCTCTTCTCTTTTTGCTATTTCAGAAATTTTTGGCACTTGCTCCTTATATGTCTAATCTTCTTACAATGATAACATTCCAGTGGTGGACGCTCATCATCTTCCTTAGTCCCACTCTTTCATTTTCCCTTCTTATATGCAAAATCCTTCTTGTTAAAGTACTTCTTAAAAGTGTTCCTCCTTTCAGGATTTCTCATAAACTTCTTAAATTTTCTCACAAACAAACTTTCTTCATCTTTTTCCTCATCTCCATCAATCACACTCTCAACTTCTTTCTTAGAATTTAGTGTCAATGCCTTCTTACTTGGCTCCACATTGTACTCTTGTTGTTGGATTTTTAGTTCCACTTCATGTGTGTTCAAGCTTCCAATTAAACTCTCTAGTTGAAGATTCTTAAGATCATGAGATTTTGAGATGGCGGTCACCTTCGGATTGAACATCGGGGGAAGTGATCTAAAGATTTTTCTAACTAAATCTCTATTGGAAAAGTTCTTTCCAAGGACTTTAGAATTGTTGACAATTTTGGTAAATTTGGCGTACATCTTATTAATGTCTTCATCAACCTCCATTCTAAACTTTTCAAATTTCGACTCGAGTTGGAACAGCTTGGAGTCCTTCACCTGTGAGGTACCCTCATGAGTAACTTCTAAAAAATTCCAAATTTTGTTGGGAATATTACCCTCAATGTTTCCTTGATTTAAAGAAGCATCACACTCAATGCTACGTACAAGTTGTATTTGATGAACCTTATTTTATCTCATGACTATGCAGGGTTAGGTTATTCCAAGATGGGGAGAAAGTTCCGTGGTTTACTGCCAAAGCTGCAGAGACAAGTTCTCGGTCTCAGCTGAACCGCTGAGACAAGGCCAGGAACCGCTGAGAAGGTGTCTGTGCCAGCTGAGCTGCAGATAGAGGAAAACCGCTGAGACAATTGTCTATCTCAGCGGATCTGCTAGGACGGGACAGAAGTAGTTGTTGAGACTGGAAGCTGTCTCAGCCCAACCACTGAGACAGATTCAAATGTGCTGGCGGGTTTTGCTTTTGGTGCAAGCTGCAGAAAAGCAAGATATTGTACTCCAATCTCCTCCATGCTGTGTCAGGGGCCATCTGATAATCGTTGAAGATTGGAGAAGTATAAGAGAATAACTTAGGGCTCTTTAAGAAAAAAGTGCTTTTACAAAAAAGAAGAAAGTTCTACTATTACATTGACGACTGCTAAGAAGTTCTCTCCTCCTGCTTCCTGAAGCTATAAAGGAGAGAAAGATTGATCATCCTGTGTAATTGAAGAAGAGCAAGTTGATCCTTATTCATCTACTGAAGAGAAGGATCAGAGAAAGGCAGGTTTGAAGCTGTTGTTCTCTTCCCAGCTTCAAGTCAGCAACAGATGATCAAGGCTTAAAAGAGTTACTATTTTGTCTTTTGTTGTAAGCATCACTTTCATTATCTTCTGTAAGAACATCATTTTTTCTAAGTTTGTAGGGCATTTTGCCTGAGGGTGTAGGGCTGTTGTGCCTGAGTGTAGTGCTGAGAGGTCAACTTGAGTGTAGGATCTCAGTGGAGATCTGAGGTAGGACTACTTGATAGGTCTAAGCTTGTAGGGCAACAATACCTGAGGTAGAGCTGCTGAGCCTAAGGTAGGGTATGGGAAAACCTGAGAGATCCTGAGGGATCTGTGTTGTAAGCTCTTGGAGCTGAGATTGGAGGTTTTGGCCTTGTCTAACTCATTGTTAGAAAGGTGAAGGGGGAAAGAGGACTACTCAAGACACCCTGTCTTGAGGAACCTCTATAAATGCATGTGTGTTTTTTGTGTGCTTTATTTATTACTAATACTAACTCAGAAAATAGCTAGGCTAAAGCTTAAACTAAAAGAGACCTATTCACCCCCCCCCCCCCCCCCCCCCCCCCGCCTCTAGGTGATTAAGACTACATCCTAATAAACTATCAAGTGGTATCAAAGCATGGTTGTCAAGAAGGACATAACTGTTTGACCAAATCCTATAAAGGAGTAGTCATAACTGAATCCAATGGCCTCCACTGGATTGCAAAAGGAGACGGGGTCTATGAAGTTGCCCATATGCAACAAAGAAAACTTTGGCATATGGAAGCAAAGGGTTAGGTTGTTTATGGAAGCATCAGACCCAAGGATCTACATCACTGTAAAGCAAGGCCCTTTCACTTTTCAAACTGCCTCCACCATAGATCCAACTAGGAGAGTGGCTAAGGCTTTTAATGACTTGACCAAGGATGAACTTGCATTATTCACAATGGACAAAAGAGCCCAAAACATCATTGTTAATGCAATTGATGACTCCACCTTTCAGAACTTGGTGCACTGCACAACAGCTAAAGAAATGTGGGATACACTAGTGGTGTATATGGAAGGGACAGCTGAGGTGAGGGGTGATAGAAAATCACTCCTCAATCAAGAATATGAATCTTTCAGGCAGCTGAGCAAGGAAAGCATTTCCATCTGCTATGAAAGGTTCTTTAGGATGGTTAATGAACTAAGAACCTATGAAAGGGTATTTAGTGACTATGAGCTTAATGACAAGTTCCTAAGATCTCTAACTAGAGACTGGGACACAAAGATATGTGCCATCAGGGAAGTGGCCAAGCTAGGTGAAACTCCTGCCCTTACACTGTTTGGGAAGCTGCTCTCTTATGAGATGCAGTTCTCTGGAAGGAAGGAAGAGGACACTTCCACAAGGACTCATGCAAGGGAGAGAGTTGTTTCTCTCAAAGCTGACAGCTCCAAGAAGAGCAAGGCCAGGGTGGTGTCTCCTCCAAGAAGGAGTGTTGAATCTGATAAGTCTGAGAACAACACTTCAGACAGCTCCTCATCTGATGAGGAGTTTGTTACATTCTCAAGGAAGTTCAAGAAGATGAGGAGGAGGAAGCAGTGGAAGAACAAGCCCTCCTCCTCCTCACACTCCAGGAAGGACCACAACAAATCCGAAAGACAGCACACCAAAGGTGACATGTATGAATCTAAACCTGGTAAACATGTTTCAAATATTATCATATGTTATTTTTGTAGCAAGCCTGGACATGTCATTACTGACTGTCCAGTCAAGAGGAAGGAGAAGGGTGACAAGAAACATCATCACCAAAAGGAAAGGAAAGGTGAAAAATCCTTCCTAGCAAAGAAAGGAAAAAAGCTGGAGTGAATCTGAATCCTCAACTTCAGATTCAGAAGAAGAAGAGGAAGCCTACATTGGGATGTTTGCAGCAGAAAAGGATGATGATTTTCCTGCTGCCAGGATTGAAATCAGGGCCCATCTATCACATTCAGACAGTGACTTAGAGGAGGATGAAGAGGACAAAGATCAGCTGGGCCTTATGGCCATCACTGATAAGGAAGAAAGTCAGAACAATTATGATAGTGAACATGTATTGATTCATTCCATCTCTTCTGATTATGAGACAAGTCCAGAAACTGAAGCACCTTCATCAAATGGTGAAAGTGATTCAAAATCTGAGGAAGATGTCAATCAATTGATTGACAGGTATGGTGCTCTCTTGGAAGCTCTGAAAAGAGCAAAAAACTGGCCAAGAGGCAAGCCCAGGAAATTGCTTCCCTTAAGTTGGCTGAGAAAGAATGCATTGAGTCACCCACCATGGTGGCTCAGATGTGTAGAGAATTAAGCCATCTAAAGGGGATAACAATTGTTCATTTGAGCACCATATCCCATAAGAACAAGGTCATCAAGGACCTTGAGGAGAAGCTTATGAAAGAAAAGAGCTTAGTGGCTCAATTCTCTAAGCCCAAATCTATGCCAAAGCAAGCAGATGCCTTTAAGACAGTGGGTTTTCCTAAGGGTAACTAAATTCCTTCTTGCAGGTGAGTTCAAGTACTAGTCTTAAACAAATATGGTACTTGGACAGTGGGTGCTCAAGGCACATGACAGGTACTAGGAGTCTTCTACAGGACTACACAGCTATGAAGAATGGACCTAAAGTCATCTTTGGTGGATCTAAAAGGGGAATTACCAAAGGATATGGTATGATCTCCAATGACATAGTTTCAATCACAATGGTAGCTTATGTTGAAGGGTTGCAACACAACCTAGTAAGCATAAGTCAACTATGTGATTTAGGCTATGCCATTGAATTCCACAATGACAAGTGCTTGATCAAAAAGTCTAATGACTTAAAGACCATTCTCTCAGGCACTAGGAGTGGGAATGTTTATTACTTAGATTTTATATGCAGTAAGTCTCTCTCATCTGTATGTCTTGTAGCTAATGAAAATGAGTCTCTTTGTGTTCAATGGAACAAGATACTTGCCCATATTAACTACAAGACAATGTATAGACTATTCTCTAAAAAGCTCGTTAGGAATAGTCCAAATTTGAAATGTATTAAAAGTGGTCCCTGTCATGCCTGCCAAATAGGTAAGCAAACAAGGACCACCTTTAAAAGTATTGGCTCCAAAGGCACTGAAAGATGTCTATATCTAGTGCACATGGACTTGTTTGGTCCTTTGCCAATTCAGAGCCTAGGTGGAAAGTTGTATACTTTGGTGATTATTGATGATCACTTAAAATATACATGTGTATTCTTCCTTAAGAAGAAATTAGATACCTTAAATGTCTTTACAAACCATGTCAAGGCAATTCAGAATGACTTACAATGTACTGTGGTCAGGACAAGGACTGACCATAGCACCGAATTTCAATCTGAAGTCATGACAAGGTTTTGTCAAGAATTTGGTATCACCCAAGAGTTTTCCTCCCCAAGGACTCCACAACAAAATGGTGTGGCTGAGAGGAGGAATAGGACCTTGATAGAAGCTGCGAGAACATTGCTTAGTGACTCCTCACTCCCAGAATACTTCAGGGTAGAGGCAGTCAATACTGTATGTTATGTTCTCAATAGAGCTTCCATCAATAAGGTTCATGGAATTACCCCCTATGAGATTCTGAAAGGCAAACAACCAATAATTTCATACTTTAGAATCTTTGGTTCAAAATGCTACATTTTAAACAATGGAAAATCTCAATTAACAAAGTTTGTAGAGAAATGCAATGTGGGGCTCTTGTTGTCTATAGCTCACATAGTAGAGCTTATAGAGTTTATAACAAGAAAACTCATGTTGTAGAAGATTCTATGCATGTGGTATTTGATGAGACCAGCCTAATCTATAAGGGTTGGTCTAGTTCTTCTGTTTTACAGGAAGTGAAAAGGAAATGGAAAAGATATTTGTGCAAGACATACCCAGTAGTAGCAAAGCCTATACAGATGTTGCAATTCCAGAAGATGAAGAGGTGCAGGGTGTTGAAGATACTGCTAAACCAGTAGAAGAAATACAACCAATTAAGGACAGATTGCCTGCAGCTACAAGACACCTAAGGGATCATCCAAGAGAACAAATCATTGGAGGTTGGAACCAAGGTATACTGACCAGAAGTAGGGCTCACAATGAAGCCCTATTCTTAAACTTCCTATCACAAATGGAGCCCAAGAAGTTTGAAGAAGCCTACCAAGACACATTTTGGATTCAAGCCATGCAAGAAGAACTTCTTCAATTAAAAAGATGCAAGGTATGGAAGTTGGTGCCAAAACCTCAAGGACACAACAATATTGGCACCAAATGGATTTACAAGAACAAGTTGGATGAAAATGGAATAATCATCAAAAACAAGTCTAGATTGGTAGCCAAGGGCTATAGACAAGAAGAGGGAATAGACTTTGATCAAACTTTTGCCCCTGTTGCAAGGTTAGAAGCAATTAGGCTATTCCTTGCCTATGCTGCCCACAAGGGGTTCAAAGTATATTAAATGAATGTCAAATCAGCCTTCCTCAATGGTGACTTGAAGGAAGAGGTATATGTTGAACAACCATCAGGTTTTGGGCATCCAACCCTCTCTTCTCATGTGTATTTACTTAGAAAAGCTATATATGGTCTAAAGCAAGCCCCTAGGGCTTGGTATGAGACCTTGTCAAGCTTTCTCATCAAGAACAAGTTCTTGAGGGGAAAGATAGATAGCACATTGTTTCTTAGGGAAACAAGGGGCAAGTGTCTTCTAGTCCAAATATATGTTGATGTCATAATATTTTGGTCTACTGATGACAACCTCTGCAAAAGGTTTGCCAACCTCACGCAAGGGGAGTTTGAGATGAGCAGTATGGGAGAGCTCAAGTACTTTATAGGCCTCCAAGTAAAACAGTCTGATGAGGGAATATTCATCTCTCAGACTAAGTACAGTAGGGAGCTTATCAAGAAGTTTGGGATGGAATCAGCTTCCACCATGAGAACTGCCATGTGGTCCAACATTTCCCTGGACAAGGATGAGAAGGGCAAGGCCTTTGATGAATCCATGTACAGGAGCATTATTGGATCCCTATTATATCTAACTGCTAGTAGACTAGATATTATGTATGCATGAGTTTGTGCTAGGTACCAGGCATGCCCTAAGGAATCTTACTATTCAGCTGCAAAGAGGATTTTGAGATACCTTAAAGGCAACCTACATCTTGACCTGTGGTACCCTAAGAACAATGACTTTGAACTAACTGGATTTTCAGATGCAGATTTTGCAGGATGCAAAGAAGACAGGAAAATCACAAGTGGTACTTATCAATTCCTAGGAAGGAGGTTGATATCTTGGAGCAGAAAAAGCAGACAAGTGTGGCAATATCCACTGCTGAGTCTGAATATATTGATGTAGGAAGTTGTTGTGAACAACTATTATGGATACAACATCAGTTAGACGACTACAACCTCAAGGTAAGTGAGTCTCCTCAATATTATAACTCATCCAATGCTATCTCTATTGCTAAGAATCCTGTCTCTCACAGTAGGACTAAGCATATAGAGATAAGATATCATTTTATAAGAGAACATGTTGAATGTAAAGACATCTGCCTTGAATTTGTCCCCACTGACAATCAAGTTGCTGATATTTTTACAAAGCCATTGGATGAGGCCAAATTTAATTCTTTCAAGATTGAACTAGGAATGTTAAATATTGAATAGTGTCAAATATTTCCTTCTTTCAATCATCTATGATATTATGTATGTTATGTTAGGGTTCAAAATGTTGTCACATCAATACTCCTAGTGACATGGTTGAGTCATATCACAATCAGATCTCAAAAGGATTAATGTTTGGGTAGTAAGGCTAGCTAAAATAGAATAGATTGTTTCAGCTGAGCCGCTGAGATAGCTGGGAAAAATCTCAGCTGAACCGCTGAGACTACTAAACTGTCCCAGCGGTTGACAGTGCTCTGTCCCAGCGGTTTAGGTCGCCGTCTCAGCGGTTCTGCTGAGATGGGTTGGTCCCATTACAGTCTGTCTAAATGCAACCCCAAATGACCTAATTCTCCTTACTATAATAAGTTCACTTAACTCTAATTATTAGGGCTAATCAAAACACAGATTCAAGCCATATAAATAGATAATTGTTAATTAATGAAAGCTACACAACCTTTCCTTCCTAGCCACCGAGACGAATCATATTCTCTTTCGTCCCAGTGCCTTCTTCTACAGCAAAAATGGCACCCAAGAGTTCAAAGGATCTTCTGGAAGGGTATGAAATAGTGAGAAATGGATTTGCCCATGCTCCAGAAGACATAAAGGGAGTGATTCAACTCCTGGAAGCACAAGGCCTGGAGTATATTCTTTCTGAACCCACTATCATTCTCAGAACTGAAGTTCTGGAATGGTTCAGTAATGCCAAATTGTCCTCTTCCAAGTCCTCTTTGAAGTCTAAAATAGGAGGAGAAAGAGTGAAAATCTCCTCAGCAAGAATTGAACAAGCTTTCAACATTTCCTCATGCAATCGGGATGAGGAGGAAGATATTTCTGACAAGGACAAGAAGAAAGCTCTGAAGTGGGCTGAGTACAGTGATGTCAAGTTTTGCTCATTAAAAAGAAAATTCTTCAATCAAAGAGGCAAACCTTTGCTAGATATAGTGGGCAAAGCAATCCTATGCAAGCCTGGGTCTCATGATACAATCTCCCAATCTATGTTTGACATTATGACAAGGAACATCTGACTAAGAAAACTTCCTAGGGAGCAGTCATATTTCAGAGACTTAAGGAATGTCTGCTAGCACCAAATATGGGTAGAATTCTATCCCTATATCTAATTCAGACCTATCCTGAGAAGTTTAAAAGGTTAAAAGGATCAAATATCCATTACCTGAAAAGGATGGATATAAAGACCTTAGATAGGTTCACCAGGGTGCTCCCCATGAGCCAGCCCACTGAGGAAAAGGAGAAAGGGAAAAAGAAATCCAAATCAGTAAAGAAGCCAAGAATGATCATGTCAAGCTCTGAGTTAGACCACTCAGATAAGAATGAAGATGATGATGCTGATCTTGGATCACACAGTATTCCTGATAAGGATGCTCAACTGATGACATGCCTTTTGACACTGTCCATCCACAGGACTTGGAAATAGCTAATACACCTGGTAATTAATGTTGGATCATGAGGCGCCCTTAGAGGGGGGTGAATAAGAGTTTTTAAAACTTGATTAATTAATATAAAACTTTTTTTATTTTTCTTTAAAACAAATTAAATCAAAACTAAAGAGGAGTGAATCAATTTAAAACAAACTAAATTGAACATGATTTTCATTATGATTTATGATTACAAAATATGTGATTTCTATGACGCTAGAAATCGTAGGCGAAATATGAAATCTTTTTTTTTGTTTTCTATACCGACTCTTCTTACCAAGAAACGGTTGGCTTTAGCCGATCTTCCCCAGATCCGGCCTCAAGCCGCTCTAGCCTTCCTATACCCAGAGAAGGCCTCGAGCACCCCCTAGATCTACTCCCTAGACCTAGTGGCCAACACAAGGCGAATTTTCCCCTAAGTCCTACCCAGACCTAGTCGCCAACACGAGGCAAATTTGCTTCCAAGCAAATAATAAAAAGGTTACAAGTAAATATTTGAACACATAAACTAAAAACTCCCTATGAAGAATTCTGGAGATGACGAAGGCCGCTGAATGTTCTTGAAGTCGAAGCGCGTGTTCTTCGCGTTGAGAAAGCATTGATCTGGCTCTCCTTGAATTCTTTGCTCGAATTTGTGCGGGAGATGAAGTTCTGGAAAATACGGCTCGGATTGAGTTTCTGGAGTGCTGGAGTAAGGCTCAAATCAATCAATAGTCAGAGACGTCGAAATCATCCAATTTATAGAACTTGAGTTAACGTCGGTGTTGAGTCCTAATGCCCGGAGTTGACCATGTATAGCAACAAATTGATGGCTCAGATCTTCAGAAGAGGAAGGAGATTCTGCACTTTAGAAATTGTTTTATTTAGGCAATACTAACGCCGGCGTTAAGGCTACTGCAGGCATTGAGGCAAATCATTCCTAAAGTTCCTCCTTCAATCATTGTTGTTTCCTTCTTGCCAAAATCATCGATCGATAATTCCGGCGTTAAGTACTAATGCCTGGCGTTGAGTTTCTTTCTCTTTTTATTCAGTCGGCAAGCCATCCCGTTGATCGGCATCCCATCCCGTCGATCGGCAGACCATCCCGTCGATCGCTAACGCCCAGCATTAAGACCTAACGTCTGGCGTTAGACAACTTTCACTTCTTCTGCTTATGGATAGTGTTAGACCAGTATTGCAGCAACCTGGTGTCATATTTATCCAAACCTGCATGCTAAAAACATAATGGCAAACAAGATCAAATACAAGTAGTATTTGTTATTCTCAAATTAAAGGGATGCGGAAAGCCATGTTCCAACAATCTCCCCCTTTTGATAATAACAAATCCAATAGAGATAAATCATAATCATATATAAGATATGTGTTTTTAGAAGGATATATGACACAAAGCAATCATAGAGATAATAAGAGTTATAGTTCTTTTAACATTGTTCTCCCCCTACTTAAGTGCTCCCCCTTAATCTAGTGAATCCTACTCCTTGTGATTTATCATTTTATTCCCCCCCTTTTGTTATTAGCAAAAGTGGGTGGAGTTTAAGAAAGAGAGGGCAAAAGGTAGAACATAACTAAGAGCGGAAGTAAGAGATTTGTTTTAACATAAGATAAGTCGTGATCGAGCTAAGGGAGAGAGTGGCACAACAGAAAATATATGATAAGCGTGAAGGAACAATAGTCCAAGATTTAACCAAAGGAATTCTACCACTTGCTTTTCAAATTAAATTTTAAGTAGAATATTACTTGTTGGAAGAGAATGCAATGTTGTTTGACAAGTACAAGTAAAAGACAAATTTATAGAAATAAGCATGAGAACGCATGGTAAAAACCATATAGTCAAATAGGAATGCGGAAATATAAAACAAAGTTATTCAGATTTATATTTTTGTAATAATTTGACCATTTCAACAATATATCTAGACTCTTCACATGTGAGCATTTTAGATTTGAAAGTTTTCATAACCAATAGGCAAGCATGAATCAACATATTCATAAAGATAATAACTACAACGTAACCAATTTGTATTTCAAGTAAAGAAAATATTGTAAAAATCATGCATTGCAATCTAGTGCTTTTACTTAAGTTTTGAGAGAATTATGTAAATATGCATTAGGATCCAATTCTCATGAGTAGAAGCTTTATGTAAATCAATGATATGTGCATAAGGTGTTTTGAAAAAAAGTATACAAGTGAAATAATCAAAACACATGGCATATGTAATGAAATAGTAACAACAACATTAAGAATGTAATCTTATAATTACATTCACACATCATATTTAGAATAAATTTTCAAAGCACAAAACATAAGTACAACTACCAAGGTGCTTCGCCCACACAATGCTCATTAAGACTTATCAGAGAGCGAAGTATTACTTGGGGGGATCACATAAGCATTTGTATACAAATTCTAGTTTAGTGATCCGATGTACAAGTAGAAGTGATAAGAAGAGATATGTTTGCACAAGACACTTTACAATTCTTTCCAAGGTGCTCAACCTCACAATGCTCATTAAGACTTATCAGGAGGGTGAGTAGTGCTTGGTGGAGTTATCTTTGTCTTTTTATTTCAGATTTTTATGTTGGGCCAGAGGTCTCTGAATTCACTTATTGTTGCAAACATATATAATTTTGAAGTGACACTTCTATGTGTGCAAGAAATTTATTTTTGAAAGATGGTGTAGGTAATTTAGACATATAACTTAATGTGTTAAAACTATTACACTACACAAGCATGTAAGACTAAGATTATGAACATATATAGATTTTCAAAATAGTGAGTGTATGAATCATTGATTAACATGAAAACATTACTCATACTTAGAGGCATGTTAAGCAATCATTACACTATTATCTATAGACTATTTCATTGCACATAATCAGATTAAGGTCAATGCATAAAAAAACAATGTTTAGAAAATTAGAAATTAAAATTAGACATTGAAAAAAATCCTTGCGCGTATGCCAAAATCAATTTTGACCATTTGAAACAAAAATAACAAAGATGTTTGCTCTTGTGAAGTTTTATAGTCAAACCATAATTTTGTAAAGAGTTAAAGCAAAACAAATAACAAAAACATATTTTGATCATTTAGAATAAATTTTTTTTGTATTTTGGAATAAAACAACAAAATCAATAACAAAATAATTTGAAATGAGACAAAATAAACTGAGAAAAATCAATAGAAAAATACCAGAACTAGACTAGTGAAAGCAGAATTTTGATTTGGAGAAAAAGGCTAATGCCTGGCGTTAACTAGTCAACGCCGAAACAATACTCGATTTTTGAGTTTTTGAAAAAAAAATTCTTTGGAATAGGGAGTATGTACATAGACCTTCTTAGGGTAGAAATTTGAAAGAACGTTGATATGTTTAGAAGGCTTATTTAAGCATATTTTGGTGGTTTTAAAATATTTTTATCTTTTATATTAAAAAAAATTATTTGGAAGGAGACATAGTATGTGGTGATTTTCAATTTATTATATCTAAGACTCCTAATTCTACTCTAAGTAGAGCAAAGATATTTGCAATAATGTAAGAAAATAGGCTAACGCCTGGCGTTAAAGTCAACGCCCGCATTGAGTCTACTTTATATAAAAAGCCCTAAATCCGAGTTCTTTTCTTTTCTCTCCATTTCAGCCCTTTTCGATCCAGTTTTCGCCGACAACCCTCTTCAGATCTAGGTAAAGTTGATGTTTTTCTTCTTATATTTTGTGATTAATTCATTTTTCTACCCCTAAATTGAAATGCTTTTAAGTATTAAAGTATTTTCTTATGGTATATGATAGATCTAGGATTTTGGGATCTAGGGTTTCAGATTTTTTGAGGTGTAGAATGGGGTTTCTTGAGATTCATTTCAAGGATGAATATTTTCTTTACCTTTTTAGTTGTTATGAGTTTTATTGGTGTTTTTCGAGTTATTCCTCCCTTTTTATGAAATATTTGAGTTTTAAGTGTTACTGGAGGTTGGCATTGTGTACTGGAAGTGATAAGATGTTTTTAGAGCATGCGCCTGATGTTAGCAGTAACGCGTGGCGTTGAAGCAAAATGTTCTTTTACTGAATTTTATTTTTGGTGTCCTTATGTGCAGGTTATGGCTTCTTCCAGTGCACATGGAGTTCGTGCCAGAAAGTCATCAGCCCGTCCACCACAAGAGTCTTATCAATCTTATGTGGGGATTGAAAAGGTGACTGTTGGAGTAGTCATGGTGTTGCAAATAGACCTCCCACATCATGCTCATATTCAGAACCTTCTGGATGAATCAGGGGTTGCATCAGTTATTTCTGATGACTGCTTTTCAACGGATTTTGTCAGGGAATTTTACAACAATTTGTTTGATCCATCAAAAACAGAACTCCATGAAGGAGTAACGTCAATGATACAGTTTGAAGCAGTTCATATTACACATGAAGACTTAAGGAATGAGTTTGGGATAATAGAGAGCGAGAATCATCTAGATGTGGTTGAGAAATATAGGGCTGAGTGAGACTGGTCACTTGTGAATTAGGTTTTGCATGGGAAGGAGACACGAGAGCAGATAACAGATGTTTCTTCTCTTAAGGAAGACGCATTCATAATTCAAGACATTTTGCAACATGCTATAATGTTGAAGTCTGGAGATACCAAGAAGATCACTGCACAACTGAGTATAGTGACTTATCATATTATGCAGGAAGAAAGTTTTGATGTGGCAGATCTCATACTTTCCCAGATCCGTTATACTTTTAAGTTGAAGGATCCAAGGAGGTCTCGTCTCAACACACTTCCCTTAGGAGGAATCATACAGAGGGTGGTGATGGCAAAATATGCATATATAATTAGAACCAACTATATTAATGATCTTGTCCCAGAGTTTTATTCTACTTCTATCATTCGAGTTCCTAGGTCACGAGATATACAATCATCTTCTCGACCACCTTTACGACGAGGAGCATCACTCCGTGAGACAAATTGGGAGCATCATGAGTTGTTTGAAGAATTCAAAGAGAATGCGACACGAAGAATGTCACGGATCGAGAAAATGATGCGATACATGATCAGGGCCCTGGAGTTAAAACCGACACCGATAGAAGAAAGGGATTGGGAGGTTCCCGTGGAGGACCCGCCATGTCACTCGACTCGCCATACTCGAAGTTCAATGGAACGAGGCAGTTCAACTACTGGGGAATCAGACTCAATTAGTGAAAGCAGACAATTTTAAAGTGCTTTTCAGTTCTGTAGTAATAGTTTTTAGTATTTGAACAATATTGTCTAATGCCTGGCGTTACTGCTTGCGCCCCGCGTTAGGTGTTATCATGCTTTTCCTTTTATTTTTGGGTTTATCTAATCTGTGAACTGTTTCTGTGTTGTGTTCAAGTATTTATCCAGGATTTCATAGTTTTTAATTTTGGAGCACAACAAATTTCACTTAATCTTTGGTGAATTTTACAATGAAAAAAAACTATCTAAGATATTTTATAGGTATTGGATTAGAATATTGAATTGTTTAAGGATGTAATACTATGTTTTTCTAGTTTTAGATTTATTTGATGACATGTACGGATAAGCATTGGTGTGACATTTTATTTTATGATTTTGTATTAGGGTTTCAACATCACTCCATTTTTTTTAGCTTTCAACAATCATTTTATATTATAGGATACTCATGTCTTATGTGATAATAGATTGATCATTTAAGATATAACAACTTGACTTTTAATTTGATTTAATTTATAAAATTTAATTTTTTTAAGAAAAGTTAAACTTTCAAATATAGAAAAAACTTAAAGTGAATCATGAAGTAGATATTTGCACATTAAAAAAAACTCTACTTCATGCATTTGATGATTCTTAATGGATTTGAGATTTAGGTAAAGAGGACCATGAGGGATGGTTCCTTTGAATACCCAAATACATCGAGTTGGCCTTTGGGGAGATAAGGATGAGTGGGCCCTTTCATTTGAGATTAGTGCATCATTCTTAAGTATGGGTCTCCATTCATACTTTGGGTTAATGTTTTTATACTTGAAATTTCCATGATGATTTTTTAAAACATTGTTTATAGGAAATTTGTTCATTTTCAATTTTATGTTGTGAGAAGAGTTTTGTTGAAAATGATAATGATGATAGTGTTTAGTAGTTTCATTTGCAAGCTTTTGATGTTTTTCATTTATTTTGTTTGGCTTAGATAAATTATGAAAATTCATATTCAACTTGCTTTTGGATCTTGCTTGATATTGTGAGTGTGTGTTTTGAAAATATTTCTTTATAATTTCCTTAAGCAAGTTGACTTTATTTTCTAATTCATAGTTTTTAACTTTGAGATTATGTCTAGCTTTATTATACGTAATTGTGCTATTTTTAAGAGTGGAAAAAATTGAATCAATATGATTTTGATATTTATTTCTATATTCCTCAAATGTTTCATCCATCTCTTCAATTTCAATTTTATAGTCTTCACACATATCACAATCATTTTTCAAAGAAGGGTTTTCTAAACATAATCTTTCATGTTGTTCTTTTACAAAAATAAATTCTTTTTCAAGTTCTTTGTATTTTTCTTTTAATTCATTATAATCAATACAAGGTGTGGAGTTTTCAAATGAAGAGCATGATGGAGATTCAAACACATCATTTTTGGATTCTACATTCCCATTTGCTTTCAAAGTTTATTTTCTAAACGTAGTTTTGCATTAGCCCTTTTTAATTTCTTAATCTTACGTTTAGTAGTTTGTAGCAATTGAAATGTAGAAATAGAGGTACAAAAGATGGATTTTGATTTCCTTACATTGCTTGTGGGTGATGTGATATTCGAACATATAGTTCCTTTGACATCTTTTTGGCACTCCTCTTCCAAAGATAAGATTTCTTCTTCTTTTCCACTTGATATGCACTCCATTGATGCATCATGAGAGTAGCTTTCTTCAATATCTGTGCATGCTTGTATGTTCTCCATGTCTTGCGTTTGTTCAATACCTGTAGAAGGAGAATCATAAGTTCTTTCAAGAGAATTCGAAATTTCATATGCGGTAGGTAAATAATAAATAAGTTTGAAAATATTTTGATCTAATGCACAAAATAAACTATTCATAGATTTTGCATTTAAAACCATTTCATTTCTATTTAATACGCTAGGTGGATTTTCAATAGTAATATTCCAAACATCTTTGCCTAAGGACTTGAGAAAATTTTCCATTAAATTTTTCCACCTTTTATAATTTTTCACTTCGAATAAAGGTGGTGCAAGTGATTTTTCATTTATATAAAAAATTTCCCCACTAGTAGGAGCGAGATCATGATCAAGATACACCATTATTCTCGGTGGTGAAACCCTTTTGGAATAACCTGTCTCTGATTCCACTTGTTGGATCGTGAGGCGCCCTAAGAGGGGGGGGAGGGGGTGAATAAGGGTTTTTAAAACTTGATTAATTAATATAAAACTTTTGTTGTTTTTCTTTAAAACAAATTAAATCAAAACTAAAGAGGAGTGAATCAATTTAAAACAAACTAAAATGAACAAGATTTTCATTATGATTTATGATTACAAAATATGTGATTTCTATGACGCTAGAAATCGAAGGCGAAATATGAAATCTTCTTTTTGTTTTCTATACCGACTCTTCTCACCAAGAACCGGTTGGCTTTAGACGATCTTCCCCAGATCCGGCCTCAAGTTGCTATATCCTTCCTATACCCAGAGAAGGCCTCGAGCACCCCCTAGATCAACTCCCTAGACCTAGTGGCCAACACAAGGCAAATTGCCTCCTAAGTCCTACCCAGACCTAGTCGCCAACACAAGGCGGATTTACTTCCAAGCAAATAATAAAAAGGTTACAAGTAAATATTTGAACACGTAAACTAAAAACTCCCTATGAAGAATTCTGGAGATGGCGAAGGCCGCTGAATGTTCTTGAAGTCGAAGCACGTGTTCTTCGCATTGATAAAGCATTGATCCGGTTCTCCTTGAATTCTTTGCTCGAATTTGTGCGGGAGATGAAGTTCTGGAAAATACGGCTCTGATTGAGTTTTTGGAGTGCTGGAGTAAGTCTCAAATCAATCAGTAGTCAGAGACGTCGAAATCATCCAATTTATAGAACTTGAGCTAACGCCGACGTTGAGTCCTAATGTCGGGCGTTGACCATGTATAGCAACAAATTGATGGCTCGGATCTTCAGAAGAGGAAGGAGATTCTGCACTTTAGAAATTGTTTTATTTTAGGCAATACTAACGCAGGCGTTGAGGCAAATCATTCCTAAAGTTCCTCCTTCAATCACGGCTCTTCCCTCCTTGCCAAAATTGTCGATTGATAACGCCGACGTTAAGTACTAATGCATGGCATTGAGTTTCTTTCTCTTTTTATTCAGTCAGCAAGCCATCCCGTCGATCGGCATCCCATCCTGTCGATCGACATCCCATCTCGTCGGTCGACATCCCATCCCGTCGATCGGCAGACCATCCCATCGATCTCTAACACCCAGCGTTAAGACCTAACGCCTGGCGTTAAACAACTTTCACTCCTTCTGCTTGTGGATAGTGCCAGACCAGTTTTGCAGCAACCTGGTGTCATATCTGTCCAAACCTGCATGCTAAAAACACAATGGCAAATAAGATCAAATATAAGTAGGATTTGTTATTCTCAAATTAAAGGGATGCGGAAAGCCATGTTCCAACAATTAATCCTTAAACTCCACATTACTAATAATGTTATCTAACCATAACCAATTTATTAGTTAATCTCCAATGACTCTTAAATAATATGGACCACAGCTTCTCAAGGCCATGTGAGTGTTCTATCTGAGGGGGAGCAACAAGAAGAACCATCTTCCATGGATGTTACCAGTGATAAAAATGAGAGTGAAGGAGACAAGATTGATAAGGACAAAGTACCTTCTCCTAAGGACATACAAAGTAAGATTGATACATTCATCCTAGATCTTGAAAGACGAATTTCACTTAACATTGATGACTCCCCAGCTCTCTGGGATTTACCACCACAAGGACAATCTGATGCCCAATCTGAGGGGGAGAAGCTAAAAGAGCCATCAATTGGTAAATATGATGTACTTGGTAAGACTAACTAACCATCTTTAGTAGTGCTAAGTAATTAAATCTAACTACAAATAATTGTCCCAGATTTCTTGCATTCATCAGATCAAGATGATCTATCTGAGGGGGAGGAGCCAGAAAAATTTAATGATGATAATGCTGCTGCTAATGATGGTGCTGGAGATGATCAGGATAATGATGGAGTCCACCATGATCACATTGATGATCTAGCATCCTTTGCTGATCTGATGAATGATCAAGACAAAAGAACAATGCTCCAGTCATAAATCCAGAACAGTTGATACTGCAGCAAAAGTGCAGATTAATCCTCCTAAGGAGTTAGTCCCTCCTCTTAGTCCTCCACAAAGACTCCAAGCACAAATGATTGTTGATCAGTGATACAATATTCGGCAAGTGCATCGGTCGCGCAAGTAATAATAATGGGGAAGATCCCCGAGTGTCGGTCTCTCAAGGAACATAGTGATGTGGAGTTAGGTTTCGAGGAAGGACTTGAGATCGAAGTCCAGCGATAGGTGGAGTGCGGACGAAAGGGATTTGGTTTGTGAATAATAAAATAAAGTATTACAACTACTCTTATGCAATGCTGCTATACAAAGCTTCGCTCGGCGGGATGGAGACTACGTAGGCCTTGAACGCACTACTTCGTTGGGCGGATGGACGAGTAGGCTAGCGGAATCGAACTATGCAGGCCTTGAGAGCGCTGCTTCGTTAGGCGGGATGGATTACACGGGCCGCGATGCCACGCTTCGGTAGGTGGATGGACGAGCAGGCTAACGGAATGAGGGTCGCAAGCACCTCTTCGACAAGCACGCCCCTAGCAATTGCTAGTGCGGCACCGAACACGATGGTGGAATGGAAATTAGATGGGGGCGCACCTCATAAACACATATGAATAATATAATCTCAAATAAATGAAATAGACATTACATAACAGGATTCATTGTGCACATCATCAAAATATAGAAGAATCTAACCTAAACAATCATCAACATAAAGAAGGAAAAAGAGAGTAAAGGAGTCGACCACATCCGAAGCCTTGCCGAAGATTCATGGTTGGAATCACCGGGTTGTCAATCCGCGTCCAAGCTCGGTCTTCAACTGCGTCCGGGGTAGAGAAGGCTGTCACTACCTTCCAATGGACCCGTATTCTTCGTGTCACGATATGGTCTCCTCCGATACACGATCTACTTGCTTGATGTTGGCGATCTTTGGGCTAGAAACCTCTCCTTGGAGCTCAAGGATGATGGAGGAGGCCTAGGGGGGCGGAGAACCAGCGAGAAGGGCGAAAACGGCGGACTGACGGAGTTGGAAATGAGCGATCCCGACCTAATTTGCGAGCAGGTCAATTTATAGGCGCTGGAATAAACAGTGCGCACGATCGGTGGCGCACGACCAGTGGTCGTGCGCACTAGAATCCTGTGATCGTGCGCCTGCCTGGGCGGAGCCTGCAATGTAAGAAATTTATAAAATA
Source organism: Dactylorhiza incarnata (assembly GCA_033032865.1). Classification (NCBI taxonomy): domain Eukaryota; kingdom Viridiplantae; phylum Streptophyta; class Magnoliopsida; order Asparagales; family Orchidaceae; genus Dactylorhiza; species Dactylorhiza incarnata. The sequence goes on from JAWHQI010000078.1 coordinate 1,641,930, forward strand.
TAATGTTCGCACGACCAGTGGCGCACGACCAGTGGTCGTGCGCACTATCGTAAATGGTCGTGCGTTTGGTCAAGACAGAACTCAAATTTTGGGGGTTGAGTGCGCACGATCAGTGGCGCACGACCAGTGGTCGTGCGCAATAGAACCAGTGATCGTGCGCAGTGTTCCTGTACAGAATTGTACCGGGAACACCTGCACGACTCCTGTTCCTACAGAAATGCTAATCAGGCCACTGAAAGTGGCACTCAACAATACGATAAGGCTATCAAAAGAGAATAAACATAAAACACACCAAATTAGGCCAAGAAGTGCACCTAGCATAGAATGACAAATATGAGCTAAAACAAGGCTAAAGTGCAGTGGAATGACTAGATAAATGGCCCAGGTGAGTCCATATATGTGTATATAATTGGGACTCATCAATCAGCAAACCTCCACTTCCTCATAGTCAAATGAGAGCATTTTATATGCTATTCAAATCATGTTTGACACTCATCTAACATCTATGAAGGACTATGTAGACAAGTTAGCTTCTACAGTTAAAGCATACATAGATCAGTCCATCTTCAATGTGAAATCTGCAGTGATGGCTGAGGTTAAGGAAATCAAGGAAGACACTACCATCCTTAATAGGCAAATGACCAAGTGGTTTGATCTGGCAAGGAAAATAGTGGTGTCTCAGAATACAATTCTTAGATCAATGGACAAACACCTCCAACTCTCTAAACAGGATATGACATATGTCAAGAACTATGTCAGCAAGACAGAAGAGGTAATAGAAAAATCCTCAAACCAGATACAAGAATATGTGTACTCCACTGCCATGCAACTGAATGGTAAGGCTGACAGGAACAAGGATGAGCTAAAGGATGATATTGAAAATGTCTTCCAAACAATCTCTGGCTCCATAACTGCTGCTTAGCAGGACATATCTCAGAAGATATTTGAAGAAGACAGAAAGGGGGAGGATACCAATGCTATCATAAACTCTGACCTAACCCTCAAGATTCTGCAAGGTACAAGGCTTGCCTTAAACCTTCCTCTCCTGGACATAAATAGAGCAGAAGATTGGGACTTCCCCAATCAAGAAGCAATTGCTCAAAATGAAAGACTTAAAAGAGAAGAGAAAGAGAAAATATAATGTTTGCTGAAGAATACATGGCCAAGCAAAGGGATGAGCAGAACAGAGATCTAGATTATGAATATTTGAGTGATGACTCCAAGGGAATAATATTAAATGCCTGACTAATCCATGGCCAAGTCTGCAAAGAAATTCACAAAATCAATCCCTCTAAAGATTGGACAAAACACTTGGAAAGAAATACAAAAAGGGATAGAATATTCAAAGCTAATCTGGTAAGGAAGGACAATCCAAGGAGAATTCCTTCAAGATACATCCCAAGGCCATACCTGTACTTCAAAAGGCAAGAAAACAAGAGAAAAATAGCTGAAATTGAAGCAGCAAATGCAGAGAAGGACACTGGCACCACTGCTGCAGGAAACAAAGATGATGTTGCTGAAGTCAACGCTGAAAGAGGAAAAGAAACTGTTGCTGATAATGCTGAATGTTCAACTTCTTCTAAGAAGAGAAAAATTTAAATGAATGTATTTAAGTGTTATGGATTTCTAAATGTAAATTGAACAATGTCTCATTACTTAATCTGAAATGAAAATGAATGAATTGTTGAATTGATTACTTTATGTTGTAAGCTAATCTGAGTCATAGCTTAATTTTACTTTGTGTCATTGTTTAAGTTAATCTGTGATGCAATGACATGATTATCTAATTATTGTTGGGTTGATAAACTCTGTTGGTACTATGCCTGTCATGAACATTATCTGTTATGATATTATCTTTGATGCCATAATAATGTTTACATGTGTATGTTATGATGAATGCCGTGTAGTGAAGTTACATGATAAATAATTATTTTGATATGTACCTTAGCATTGGGGGTGTTCTGTCTTCTTCAAATAGGGGGAGATTGTTGGGAATATTACCCTCAATGTTCTCTTGATTTGAAGAAGCATCACACTCAATGCTAAGTACAGTTTGTATTTGTTGGTTATAGAACAATCACAAGGGGGGGGGGGGGGGGTTAGGTGATTATTGTTCTTTTTCTACTCTTTTAAAAATCTTTTGTGAAAGTTTACTTTAGTGAAATCGTAGTGCAAAGAGAATGAAGGAAAACACAGCACACAACAACAGATGTATAGAGGTTCATCAAGAGCGGGTGTCTTGAGTTGTCCTCTGTCCCCCTGCGCCTACCTAGCAGTGTGCTTGGCTCGGCAAACTCCGCCAAAGTTTCTGGCCCGCAAGCCTTACAACACGGACCCGCAAGTCCTTGCAGCCTAGGCCCTCAAGCCCCTTCACTGCACCCGAGCCCGCAAGCTTAACACTCTGGCCCTCAAGACCTACAACACGGACCTGCAAGTCCTTGCAGCCTAGGCCCTCAAGCCCCTTCACTGCACCTGAGCCCGCAATCTCGACATTCAGGTCCTCAAGCCCTACACAACACAGACCAGCAAGTCCTGTACCTTGAACACTCAAGTTCCAGCATCCTAGGACAACAAGCCCCTTCACTGCCCCCGAGCCCGCAAGCTCGACAAGTATGGACCCACAGTTCCCTCTGTCCTAGCTCTCAAGCCTCGCAGATCTCAAGCCCTCAAACTCGACACACAGATCTAAGACTAGATCTACCATTTTTCGTCCGCAAGCCTTTACAATAAAAGTATTACAATGAGTTCTTCTGCCTGGTGAGGATTGGCTTCTTTTCTTGAAGAAGATGCCTCTGATTCTGACTCTTGAGAGCACAAATCTTCTTTAAGTTTTCTTTTCTCTAGAACGGTCTTCTCAGTCGATGAAGCTTGACTGAAAACTCTGATGGCGAATAATTCGTTCTGAGTTCTTGGTAATGCTTATCGCTGCCTGTACTATTCTATAAGAATACTTGGCGGGATTTTCTTAAGTTCCAAGATTCAAAAAAAAGTTCTTAGGGCATACAATATTCCCTTTTATATGAGAGAGTGGCCGCTTAACGGTCTCCTATAATGTACTTCTCTGACAGACGCACATCCCTCAAGGGTATGCGCAGATTGGACAATCATGCGACGACATTAATTGCTGACAGCGCGTCCGGCTACTTTTGAATCTGTCTGACGATATTTCCATTGCAACGACGACATGGACAATATCTTGACGACAGGGTTTGTCGATGTCTTGAGCTGGTTACTTCTTTAATTCTTCATCAGATCGTGATATTTTGACGATACGGGACATCACTTCTGCTTTTGTACTTAAGACGACATGAAGTCATCTAATTGATGTCGTCGCGATTTTCTTGTCTGCTCGATGTCGCTGTAATAACTTCATCTTGTCGACGACATAAGCGATATCATGTCGACAAACTATACTTTAGATACTGCTTGTCTTCAGCTGACCTTCTTCAGTCTTCTCGACGTCACACCTTCTTTACGACGATGTAGTTGTCATCAATCTTACTTAGCCTCTTCAGCGACAAGGCTTCTTCATGACGATACCTGTTCTTCTTTGGCCTTATCGATGATACAGTTTCTTGTCAACGATATCTTCGACACTGATCTTCCCTTTGCCTTTTTAACGACATTCATTCTGACTTAGCCTTATCGACGTCAAGGCTTCTTGACGACCACATCTTTGAGTCTTCTTCTTCATCTTCGACTTTCTGATATCATCGTGTAGATGTCACAACGATATCACCATTCTGCCTTGCTCTGCGTGTTGTTGACGATATGACTGCAGTTGTCGATGATATGTTTGATCCTTTTCGACGACACAGACACAGTCATCCTTCTTTGCTTTGCCCATCATTTCAACGATATGCCTCTACTTGTCGATGATATGTCTAGCCTTTTTCGACGATATTATACTTAGGCAGGTTATTGAAGTACTGGACATCTCTTCTTATCTTTTACTGAAATGATAAAGCTAAGAGGATAATCAAATACATAGTGAAGTTCTCTTGAATTGGTGACTTCTCCAAATCAGAAATCATGAGGGCAAGATTGTCAACAATCTCCCCCTATTTGAAGAAGTCAGAATCCCAATTCAAGATTACTTGCACTGACCAATAAGATGTGAGTTTATGCATTGGATGTTAACATAGTTACCATTTCCCTAGCTTTTGCATCTTCTTGAGCTGGTAGCTCCCCCTTGATGTGATGTGTACATCTTTACTTTATTCCTCCTTGATCTTTACTGCCCCTTGATCTTTACTCCCCCTTGATAAGATACATCACATGATGTGTCTTCTCTACCCAGGTTATTCTTTTCTCCCCCTTTCTGACTTTTTCATTCTAGGCATTTTATGACCAGATTGTCTCAGTCTTTGTCCATTTAGAAAGGCTGACTTCACGTCCATCTGATAGACCTTGAATCCTTGATAGGCAGCATAAGCTAAGAAGAGTCTGATGGCTTCTAGCCTGTCCACATGAGCAAAGGTCTGATCAAAATCAATCCCTTCCTCTTGTCTGTAGCCCTTTGCCACTAGCCTTTCTTTATTCTTGGTGATGATTCCATTTTCATCCAATTTGTTTCTGTAGACCCATTTAGTTCCTATGATGTTTTGTCCTTGGGGTCTTGGAACCAGTTTCCAAACTTTGCATCTCTTAAATTGGTTCAGTTCCTCCTGCATTGCTGCAATCCAAAATGGATCCTGATTTGCTTCCTCAAATTTCTTGGGCTCAATTTGAGAGAGAAAACTCAGGTATAATGCTTCATTTGCAGCTCTACTCCTTGTCAGCACACCTTGGTTGACATTTCCTATTATTTGCTCTTGGGGATGATCTCTCATTTGTCTCAAGGCAATTGGTAGTATTCTGGGCACTTCTGCATTAGCAACTTCTTCAGGTTGCATTTCTTCAGGTTGGATTTCTTCAACTGTTTCTGGACTTTCTAAAGTTTCTTCCTCGATTTCAACTATCGCTGACTGATTCTTATTTCTGAGTGAGGTACCAGCATTGTCTTCAATGGATAACTTCTCCATTCTCTCCATTGTGCCTGCATTCACTAGAGAACTAGACCAGCCCTTATGTATAAGGCTAGTCTCATTAAATACCACATGTACAAATTCTTCCACTGCTTGGGTATTGATGTTGTACACTCTATAGGCCTTCCTATGAGAGTTGTAGGCAACAAAAATACCATCACTGCTTTTCTCATCAAACTTAGTTAGCTTGACCTTTCCATTATTAAGTACATAGCATTTACTTCCAAAGATCCTGAAGTAGGATAAGGTAGGTTTTCTGCCTTTCACTAGCTCATAGGGAGTCTTCTGGTGATCTTTGTTGATGGAGGCCCTGTTTATCACATGACAAGCAGTGTTCACAGCCTCTGCCCAGAAATATTTTTGAAGGGAGGAATCACTTAGCATTGTCCTACTTTCCTCTATCAAGGTTCTATTTTTCCTTTCTGCAACCCCATTTTATTGAGGAGTTCTAGGAGAGGAAAATTCTTGGGAGATACCCAGTTCTTGGCAGAATTCTGTCATAGCTCCTGACTGAAATTTTGTACCATGGTCACTTCTGAATCTGACCACAGTACAATCCATCTCATTCTGGATTTGCTTGACAAAGTTCTTCAAGATGTCTAAGGTATCTGACTTCCTTTTAAGGAAGAATACACAAATGAACCTTGAGTAGTCATCAACTATCACCAGTGTGTAAGCCTTCCCTCCCAAGCTGAGAATTGACATTGGACCAAACAGATCCATGTGTAATAGAAATAAGCATCTGAAGGAGTCTTTGTCAGATATGCTTTTAAGGCTGGTCCTTGTCTGCTTCTCAAGTTGGCAGGCTTGACAAGGACCTTCCTTGATGTATTTAATATTAGGTCCATTTCTAACCAAGTTTTGTGAGAAAAGCTTGCTTATGGTCTTATAGTTAATGTGTGTGAGTCTCTTGTGCCATTGAACACATAGAGCTTCCTTGTCATCAGCTACAAGACATATAGGCATGGAGGAATTTACATTAAGAAAATTTAGGCAATAAATGTTGCCTCTCCTAGTGCCAGTCAAGACAGCCTCAGACTCTAAGGGCTTCTTGATTAAGCACTTATCCTTGTGGAAGGTAATTATAAATCCTAGATCACAAAGTTGACTTATGTTTATGAGATTATGTTTCAATCCCTCAACATAAGCTACCCTTGTGATGGTAACTAGACCATTAGAGATATTACCATAACCTTTAGTCATCCCTTTTTCTGAACCTCCAAATATCACATTTGGTCCATTCTCCACAGGGATGAAGTTTCTTAGATACTTTTTGTCTCCAGTCATGTGCCTGGAGCAGTCACTGTCCAAAAACCAAATTGGAGATTGGTTGGCATTTGGACATACCTGCAAGAAAAATTAATTTCCCTTAGGTACCCAATTCGGATTGGGTCCTTTGTTCCTGTTAGATGGATAAAATGGATTCCTACTCCATTAAGTATTCTGCATTTTCTTTGCATTGGATCCTGTTGGGTTGAACCAATAGTCCTTGCCAAAGTGTCCTACTTTCCCACAGCACCAGCATTCATACATGTTGTACCTTCTCTTCTGCTTCACCATTTGAGAAGAGTGGGAGTGTTGGTGAGAAGGAGGGTAGATAACTGACTCAGCAGGTCTTGGGTGTACCTTGCAGGTGTGAGAGTGAGATGGAGTAGGTCTCATCACCTATTTTTTCACACTCCTGGGAACTGGCTCTATGGGGGCAGCAATTCCCTTTCTATTGAAGGTTGTTGCTATGGATCTAAGGACAGAGGAACCTGATGCTTGCTCCTTCTTTTCAGAAGTTTGAGCCTTAGGATCTTTGCCCTTGACAGTCTCCTTATTTAGTCCTACACCAGCTCTGAATGATCCAGAGAAGGTATCAACAATGGGTCTGACTGTCTTGGGCATAGAAAGGCTAGCAGACAATTTCTTCTCAGCCAGCAGCATTTCTTCAAGATTCTTAATGATCTTGTTCTTATGACCTAATTCAGCATTTTTAAGCTTTATGGACTCCTTGAGTCTGCCCATTTCTTTGTTCATTTCATCTAGCTTTTCAGCTGTCCCTTTGAGTTCAGATTGGACAGTCCTCAAGGAATCTGACTCCTTGGTTTGGACTTTGAGGAGTTTCTTGCAGTTCTTGAAGGCTTTCCATAAAGCCTTGTACTGCTTTATTAGGTCAGCCTCAATATCATATTGAGATCTTGAGTCAGCGTTGTTGACTGCAGACATACTCTCACTATCATGCAAAGAGTATGTCACTGATTCAGAATCAGAGGCAGACAAATGGGCTATGATGGGTACCTTCCCCGAAGAGGTATCCTCCTGGTTGTCTTCCTTTATGGCCATTAGGCCAATTAGTGCTTCTTCCTCAGTATTTGAGGATCTTGAGTCAGAATCACTTAAAGTTCTGACTTTCTTTGCTACAAACCCTCTTTCAGGTCTCTTCCTGTCCTTAGACCTTCTTCTATCTTCATTGTTCCTTGATTCCCTTCTCTTGGAAGATCAGTCAGCAGCTATATGACCTGTTTTATTGCAGGAGTAGCAAATAGTGTTAGCCAAATCAAATTTACTAGGTTTTCACCTGTGCCTGTCCTCCCTTGAGGAGTTGGACCTATCATGTTGATCAGATCTTCTTGAGCTTGAGGAGGTGGGTCTGTAGTTGTCTCTCCTTCTTCTGGTTATCAGCTTCTTGAACTGTTTAGAGAGAAGGACCATCTCTTTGTCAGTGTCATTGGAGTCTGATGTGCTGGCATCAGATCCTTCACTGCTTTCTTCCTTGTTCTGGTAAGCAGGAGTCTTGTTCTTGAACCTTCTTGTATTCTCAGCTTTGAGAGCCATAGATCTCTCTCTAGAACTCCCTTTCGAGCTCTCCTCTTCAGCTTTCCTGGTATTGAGCTGAAGTTCATGGGATAGCAGCTTCCCATATAGATTCTTGGGCTCCAAGATGCCCAGCTGACCCATCTCTCTGATGGCACAGATCTTTATATCCCATTCCTTAGAGAGAGATCTAAGGAATTTATCATTTAGGTCAGAGTTTGTGAAGTTTCTGCCATAATTTTTCAGTCCATTCACTATCTTGAAAAATCTCTCATAACAGCTTGAGATGGTTTCACTCTTGCCTTGCTTGAAGGCTTCATACTCCTGATTAAGGGAGGATTTTCTATCGTCCCTTACCTCTTCAGTAGCCTCCATGTAGACGATCAGAGAATCCCACATCTCCTTGTCTGTCTTACAGTGAATGAGATTATGGAGGGTTGAATCATCAAGGGCACTTACAATTACATTATGTGCCCTTTTATCCAGACTTGCCAAGGTCAGCTCATCCTTGGTCATGTATGTATACTTCTTTGCCACCATCCTCGTTGGATCAATAGTGGATGCTATCAAGGGAATAAAGGGGCTCTCTTGAACAGTTATGTAGATTCTTGGATCAGCCGCCTCCATGAACAACCTTACTCTTTCCTTCCAGATAGGAAAGTTCTCCTTAGTGCAGATTGGGAGTTTCATTGCTCTCATCTCTCGATGTGATCACCTCCAGCCATATTGGATTGTTCTGCGATCTAGATCTGACGGTTAAGTCGCTTTCTTGATCAACCTTGCTTTGATACCACTTGTTGGTTATATAACAATCACAAGGGGGGGGGGGGGGGGGGGGGGGGGGTTAGGTGATTCTTGTTCTTTTTCTACTCTTTTTAAAATATTTTGTGAAAGTTTACTTTAGTGAAATCGCAGTGCAAAGAGAACGAAGAAAAACACAGCACACAACAATAGATGTATAGAGGTTCCTCAAGACCAGGTGTCTTGAGTAGTCCTCTATCCCCCTGTGCCTACCTAGCAGTATGCTAGGCTCGGCAAACTCTGCCAAATTTTCTGTCCCGCAAGCCTTACAACACGGACCCGCAAGTCCTTGCATCCTAGGCCCTCAAGCCCCTTCACTGCACCTGAGCCCGCAAGCTGACATGCAGGCCCTCAAGCCCTACAACACGGACCTGCAAGTCCTTGCAGCCTAGGCCCTCAAGCCCCTTCACTGCACCCGAGCCCGCAAGCTCGACACTCAGGCCCTCAAGCCCTACACAACACAGACCCACAAGTCCTGTGCCTTGAACCCTCAAGTTACAGCAGCCTAGGCCCGCAAGCCCCTTCACTGCCCCCGAGCCCGCAAGCTCGACAAGTATGGACCCTCAAGTCCCTCCGTCCTAGCTCTCAAGCCTCACAGATCTCAAGCCCTCAAACTCGACACACAGATCTAAGAATAGATCTACCATTTTTGGTTCGCAAGCCTTTACAATAAAAGTATTACAATGAGTTCTTCTGCCTGGTGAGGATTGTCTTCTTTTCTTGAAGAAGATGCCTCTGATTCTGACTCTTGAAAGCACAAATCTTCTTCAAGTTTTCTTTTCTCTGGAACGGTCTTCTCAGTCGATGAAGCTTGACTGAAAACTCTGATGGCGAATAATTCGTTCTGAGTTCTTGGTAATGCTTATCGCCGCCTGTACTATTCTATAAGAATACTTGGCGGGATTTTCTTAAGTTCCAAGATTCAAAAAAAGTTCTTAGGGCATACATTGTTCCCTTTTATATGAGAGAGTGGCCGCTTAACGGTCTCCTATAATGTCCTTCTCTGACAGACGGACATCCCTCAAGGGCATGCGCTGATTGGACAATCAGGCGGCGGCATTAACTGCTAACAGCGCGTCCGGCTACTTTTGAATTTGTCTGACGATATTTCCATTGTTACGACGACATAGACAATATCTCGATGACAGGGTTTGTTGATGTCTTGAGCTGGTTACTTCTTCAATTCTTCATCAGATGGTGATATTTTGACGATACTGGACATCACTTCTGCTTTTGTACTTAAGATGACAAGAAGTCATCTAACTGATGTCGTCGCAATTTTCTTGTCTGCTCGATGCTGTAACAACTTTATCTTGTCGATGACATAAGCGATATCATGTCGACAGACTATACTTTAGCAATTGCTTGTCTTCAGCTGACCTTCTTCAGACTTCTCGATGTCACGCCTTCTCTACGACGATGTAGTTGTCATTAATCTTACTTAGCCTCTTCAACGACAAGGCTTCTTCACGACGATACCTGTTCTTCTTTGGCCTTATCGACGATACCGTTTCTTGTCAACGATATCTTCGACACTGATCTTCCCTTTTTGATGTCGCGGACCCTCCTCCACTACTTGATGATGATCCGGTTGCCGAGGCCCAACAATATAAAGATTTTAGGTGTCGTGATGACGCTAACCGAAGACTGTGTTACAACCTCCGCCCGCGGCGTGCTAAGCCCACTTGAAGAATAATTTTCTTAATTATTATGTTCTTTTATTTTATATTGGTGAATATAAAGTTATTCCATGTTTGGGTAATAATTTTATATTCATATAAGCATTTGAACTCTTTATTTCCTGCACTTTTAATATTTGGTGTGTATTTAACCGCCCGGATGGTTGAGATTACATCCCCATCTTGGACGGTTGTGTGTCGCTTGTAACTCCTATATAAGTAGGCTTTGATGAGGATTAATTAGAAAAGATTTTAACCCTAATCCCTCTTGAAAATTTCGGCCAAAGAGGACTCCTCCTTGCCGCCCCTCCCCCTGTGGTGTGAAGCCACCCTTTGCTCCCTCCACCCCTCATCGGTGTGACTCCGGCGTGGATTCCTTCGGTGCGACTCCAACGAAAAGGTTGCAGCCCCATTCGGTGTGACGTCGGTGGATCCGTGGAGAGAGTGATTCTCCCACTTATCTCGTGTGATTATTGAATCCGGGTTGGGTAACTTCTCCCCCTCATCTTTGTGTTTTCTTGCTTTAGATTTTGTGGAGGTTGAGCATCCGTTTTATCCGTGATTTTAAATACTCTGCTTGCAATTTCTAAAATTGATTTTGTTGTTATCGAACCTCTTTTATTCCGGATCGGGTATGTCCAATTTGCTTGAGCGGATCTTGGCATATAGCCTTGGTTTTGCTCTCCAAAAGGATTGGCAACCTTTGTGTTAATTTGGGGAATAATCTGACTCTCTTCCGATCGTTATTTTAGAGTCGATCATTCCTCCCTTGTGGTGTATGTGTTGTGTTAGATGTGAAACGTATTGCGATGATAGATGCTTGTGTAGGTGCGGTAGATCTAGGTGTGAAAGGCATCGTGAGCCTTCTTGTTCATGTCAATCTGCAAATCACGGAAACCCCTACATCAATTTGGTATCAGAGCTAGGTTGTATCAATTTCTCAATTGATACAACCTCGATACTCATTTCCGTGGCGCAAACCAATCAAAAAAATCAAAAACAAAATTCGGTGGTCTGTGAATAGCGGGCTAATTTTTTTTTTTGTCAAAAAAATCCAAACAAATTTCTGCAAGTTCTCACTGTTAGTCACATCCCGAAAATATTTTTCTGCCAAAATTTTGATTTTTAATCTGCACTACAAAAATTCACTCCTTATTATTTTGTCCAAAATTGCATGCGCACTAGACTAGAAACGGAGTATAACACACCTTCATCGTCTAGGATTGCTGCGAATGAGCACCGGGATCGTAACCCTGAGGCCATAGAGGGGCTACGTAATGAGATGACTGAACTTAGGACCATGTTAGCCCAAATCCTTCTGAATCAAGGAGGGCCACCACCACCACCCATTAATGTTGGGCAGCCCAACCGGCACCAACAGGCCCATGATTCGGATTCCGATGGGAACTCTCAACGAGTGCCCCCTCGAGAACACCTCCACGAGCGTGGCTTCGATATTACTAGGGCCGTTAAGATTGACGCCCCCACTTACAATGGTTTGGGAGATCCCCAGGTCTTCCTTACTTGGGTAGTGGATATGGAATGCTACTACGAATGGAACAACCTTACGGACCCCCAAAAGGTCCAAGTTGGCAGGATGAAGCTGACGGGTCATGCGAAGACTTATTGGCTGAATGAGTAGCGGAGATTAGGAGACGGGCAGGGAGTGCCACTTATAGGTTGGCCGGTTATGAAGAATTTGCTGACCGATTAGTACGTACCAGCGTACCACCGAACACAGATGCTCGATGAGCTTGCCACCCTGCGGCAGGGCTCAAATTTGCTAGCTGAATATATGGGAGAGCTGAAGGACCGTATGGTACGTTGTGATCTTAGGGAAATTCCTGAGGTCACCCTCTCTAGATTTCGTAAGGGGCTTCAACCCGATATTCAAAGGAAGCTCCTGTGCTATGGTCATACGGACCTAAACACGACTTTCAATACCGCCCTTGACATTGAAAAGCATCTAGCCTCGAAGGCCCACTCTCGTTATTCCCACACGAAGAACAAGTCCACTGTTGGAGCGTCTTCCTCCACGTATCTGGATAAGGGAAAGTTTAGGTCCTCCGAGTCGAAGTCTGTAGTGATCACTGCTAGAAACAATAGGAATCCCGCGAGTGAGCGTGTCCCCATAGGGAAGGTTAGCAAGGCCAATACTACATGTTATTATTACGGCATTCAAGGTCACTATGCCTTCGAATGCCCAACGAAGACCAAGTCCATAGCCCTTTTAGATTCGACCACCGACCCCACTGAATACGTATATGAGGCTGAAGAGGAGAGCGACCCAGATGGGGTCCCAAGTGATTTAGAGGACGATCACCACCTTATGGTGATGCATTATATCTTGACCACTCCTCGTCCGTTAGATGATTGGACGAGGACGAGCATATTTTCTCTGATCTGTAAGAGTGGTGAGAAGCTTCGCAAGCTGATTATTGATAGTGGTAGCTGTGTGAACGTCATTTCTGAGAGTGTCGTCACACGTATGTCCCTGACCACGGAACCGCACCCGACCCCTTATCAAGTAGCCTGGATCAGCAAGATCACCGTCCCGGTTACCAAGCGGTGCCTGGTTCCCCTCTCGTTAAAATCTTATACTGATGAGGTTTGGTGTGATGTCCTATCGATGGACGCTTGCCACATGTTACTAGGCCGCCCTTGGCTCTATGATCGTGATGTGACGCATTTTGGTAGAGCCAACACGTATGAATTTAAATTCAATGGCAAAACAATCACATTGAGGCAGACCATACCTAAGGAGCCAGTAGTTTTGGCTAAAGACACCACTGTCCCAATGGAGAGGAAAGCGTTGAGTCTAGTTGGTAGGAAAGAGTTTGTGAAGGATCCGTTTCTTGATGGAGTGATGTATGCACTAGTACTTATGAGTGCGAAGCCTGATTCTAGTGTTTTGGATGATCTGCCCAGAGAGTTACGGGTACTGTTGGAAGAGTATAGGGATGTGTACCCGGAGGAGTTTCCGTCATCATTACCCCCGCTTAGGGATATTCAGCATGCGATAGATCTGGTCTCGGGATCCTCCTTGCCCAACCAGCCCCATTATCGACTCCATCCTGCTGCCCACACGGAGTTACAGGCCCAAACTGAGGACCTGTTTGAAAGTGCACAGTAAACCTCACTAGAATTCTCTAGAGGGGGGGTGAATAGAGATTTAAAATATTTTGTGCAAAGATAATATATATATGTGTATGAACACAGATTAGAGCTTCCCACACACCAACAAGAATTAGACAAGTAACTAAAGTAAATGCAAGAGAGAAAATCACAACACAACACAAGAAAATATAGTGGTTCCCCAAACTTTGGGTAGTCCACTCTTCTACCCCCTTGGTAGGAATTCACTATCTTGTACTGAGTCTTTTGATAAGGAGACTCTTAGAACCACTCTGAGTCTTTTGACAAGGAGACTCTTAGAACCAACTGAGTCTTTTGACAAGGAGACTCTTAGAACCAGTACACTGAATTTTTTGAAGAGAGATTCTAAAAACTCTTTTACAATATAAAAGTGAGAAAGAAAGAAAGTAAGAAACAATAATGAATCTTCTTCCTAGCAAGAAGATTGGAAGCACAAGATGTGAATTAAATCTTTCTTCTATAGAGAGAAGAAGATTTGTAGCCTATCTCTCTTTTAGTGAGAGCAATCAGATTTTGCAGCAGTGAGCAGAAGAAGAAATGGTTGAATATTGCTGCAGAGCTTTTTCTCAATATCTCTCTTTTCTTTTGAGAGCTTTTCCTCTATATCAAATATGTGTGGTAGATTACTCAACTGCATTTCCTGCCGACCTCCTCCTTATTTTATAGCTCTGTGTAATAAGATAGCACTATAGGAGAGGAATTAATTAGCAGCCAGAGATTTAGGAGGAGAGAAATATTTCCATAGCAGATATAACCTAAATGGAGAATATTAATTCAGATTTCAAATAATATCCAAAATAGAGTTAGTCACATTTTAGCCAAGAATCAAATAGAAGAAGAATGATTCAGAACGTCTATAAATATTTACTTTATTCCATATAAATTAGATCTACTGAAAGAAGGAAAGAGATCTGGCGCATATTTAAATCTGTCATATAAATCGACGTGCGTCGATTACTATTCGACGTAAGCGTCGAATTCATCCTGGCTGGACGTCGAGAGAAGAATAAGGAAGGTGCGTCGACTAAGGTGCGTCGACTTCTTTATATGCGTCGACTAGAAATAAGAGTAGCGTCGACAACACATACGTCGAAATCTTCCTAAAGTTACTTCGACATATCCTGAAGAAAACGTCGACTTTATTTCGACGTTGCGTCGAATACTATTCAACGCATATTTACTTAGTCTTGTTTTTCATTCATAAAACTTTTACTTTAACTCATTTCTAGGGGTTAAGAGAAATCATTTCCCCAACAATCTCCCCCTATTTGTCTTAACCCTATTTAGAGAGAAATTGTATTAGCATAAAATCAACTCAGCACATAATTTGAAAAGATAAGAGGTAAGTCACTTAATCATTTAAGCAGATATTCCAGAATCATATAAACAGATGTCATTTTTATACCAGATCATTTTTAACTATAAGATAAAATATATCAGCATTGTTTTCAAATACTACTCAGGTGGGGTAGGAGGAGTCTTTCTTTTTCTCTTGAATACCAATGTTTTAGGAGAAGAGGATTTCTCTTTCTCACTTATAAGAAGTTCATTTAGCTCCCCCTGAGCAGGTAGCTCTCCCTGGGATAGAGCTCCTTTTATTCTTTCTTCTTCAGCCAGCAGAATATCTGTCTCTTTTTCTTTTCCAGTATCAGCTTCATTTTCTTTCTCAGTTCCATCAGCTGGTTCATTTTCATCTATATATGTACCAGCTTCATTATCAGCCTCATTCACTGCTCTGCTTCCTTCCCCTTGTAGTGGTGCCATTTGATTTACAGCATCTCTTGCTATGTTGAGTATCTCTATTGTTTGTTCATCAATATGGAGCTCAGGTACTATCTCATTCCCAAGGGTTTTGAGCTGTGCTTGACTGTCAGTTTTTGAGGTAGGAAGGGATTTGTGAGAAGGAGATTTAGGATTGGAGAGCTGATCTTCATCTAGATTCTCCCCCTTCTTGACCTTCTTGGCCAAGGAGGTTAAGAAAGACCTAGTCACTCTAGAGGAAGAGAGAGATGACTTTAGATCTTGCATAGAGGCACTTACCCCATCTATTTGGGTGTGCATGTGTAGAATGGAGGAGTGAATCTGTGAGCAATGCTCATCTAGCATTGCCTGGAATTTTTGGGCTGCAGATTGGATGCACTGAGTGAGTAGAGCCTCAGTGGATGCAGATGGTAGAGGAGGAGGAGATAATGGTGGAGGTGTATGAGAGGAATGTGGAGAGGGAATACTATCATGTTGGGTAGGTGTATTTGATGGAGGAGGTGGAGGAGTAGAAGAAAGCTGAGCAAGGGATTGAGGTGGTATTTGTGTGGATGATGATGGGAGAGAGGAGAGATTTGTTTGAGGAGGAGGAGGAGGAGTAGGAGAGATAGGAGGAGATGGAGTCCTTTCAGGAATGGAACCAGGCTTAGGGATTTGCCTGGCCCATTTAGAAAATAGGGCTATGGACATCCTTTTTCCTGGAGGGATGTGAATTCCTTTTGACCTGCAGAGGTCAGGGAAGGAATGGAAGAGAACCTGACTCATGATTCTCATATAAGCATTTTCCTTGTGGGAATATTTGGAGGCTATCATTTTGAGAAGACAGCTGGCCCAATCCACCTTCTTCTTCAGCACAAGAGCCCCCATGATGTTCAGCTGCTGTTTGGGCACTGCATCATGGGCTGATATTTTGCATAGCAGTATCTTCCCTACTATGTCTGCCAGCAATCTGTACTCATCTGAAAAGTCTATCTTTTTCAGATGGATTGGTCTGTCTTTTGAGAATTTCATGGTGGTAAGTAAATGCTTGACTTCATCAGGTGTGAGTTCAATAGATTCATCACCTAATAGGGGAATAATTTAGACTAGTCAAGTCATTCATGAGAGGCTCATTTTCTTTTCCTATTTTATTGAAATGAAAGAGACATTAGGATATACCTGATGGGAGATCAAAGGTGGCCCTAATGTGGTCTGCTGAGATTGAGACTGGTGTCTCATAGAGTGTTCCTTGGATTTCTCCTTGTTCAGAGATCTGAACATGAGATATGAGCTCAGTGAGCTCAGTTTCCAGGAGCTTGCACCTAGAGGAGATGAGCTTGTTCAATCCTGCTTCATCGAATAGAGCAATGATGCTCTTATAGTTCTCTGCTGCTGCTTGGAAGGATCCGAGATCAATGTCGAACCCAGAGTTTATTTTGGGAGCCATTGAGGATCAGTAAGAAGAATCAGCTGGACAAAGGAGCACGGAGAATAAAGAAATGCAGAGTAGTGGAGGTTTCTGAAGAGTTTTTTTTAAGTCAGGTGAAACGTCGAAACAGGGCTCAATTCGAGGCTTTTTCGGTACTCCAGTGGCTGTGACCGAACATATTCTAATGTTGCCGCTCTTTATCCTGAAGTCGACGTTACATCGAGTGTAATTCGACGTCATCGTTTAGGGTTTTTTATCGACGTATGCGTCGATTTTGGTCGACGCATGCGTCGATTTATTGTATTGGTTATCGACGGTGCGTCGACTAGAAGTGATTTTAAAAAGAATTTTAAATTTTTATTTTTCTTTATTTCTTTCTAGTCCTAATGTTTTCTAAGTCAGTTTTGAACTAGATTTTACAGATAGTTTGATTGATTGTACCAACATTGCTTGGTAGTATGGCCAGCTTTGTTACATATATAGCACTTGATTATCCTAGTATTAAGGGAATTTGAATTTAGAGCAGGATAGAAGTGTTGATTAGGATAAGAGTGTTGGTTTGAATATAGGTTTTGATTAAGATGGGATTTTTGGTTAAGATAAACATTTTGTTTGGGATTGTAGTGTTGATTTGGATAAAATTCATGATTAGGATGACTGGGTCCTAAATGAGGGTTAGGATGAAAGACTTTTGGAGAAAATGTATTTAAGTTGCTCTGAACATTTGTGCGTCGATACCTATTCGACGCATGTTGATAATCGCGTCGATTTGTATTCGGCGCTTTCTCCAGATGACGTCGATCTGATTTCGACGCGTAAAAAAGGTTGCGTCGATTTAAAGTCGACATGTTTTTGTTCAACCGTCTAGAAGAGATCGAAGCATCTGAGAGATTGCATTGAGTAGAAGTCGACGCACTATCGTGCATGCGTCGATATGAAGTCGACGCATCTGTGTCTTCACAAATTTTCATTTTGCCTTTCTCTGTTTTTACTCCTTTATGTGTTGTTTTTCTTGGGTTGATTGTTTCTTCAGATGAAGTTTGTGAGTCATCAGCTGAATAATAAGATGTTTCATCAAATTCTTTTCTTTCTTTGAAGGAGTTTTCTTCCTGTGGCTCTTTTTCTGGTTTTAACAAATTAACAGGTTTAGTGAATTTCACAGGCCTCATCCAAGCAGGTTTGTTGGATGGAATTAGGCTGATTAAGGGATCAGCCCCTAGCCCAATATACTTGTGTCTTAGTTTTTGTTTTTCAGTGATTTCCTTAAGAGTTTGGCTTCTCATTTTTATTGATTCTTCAAAGGCCTTTGCCTGGGTTACTCTATTTTTAAGGTACTGATTTTCTATTCTAGCCCTTTCTATTTCTTTAGCTTTTAGTGCATAATCTTTTGAGCATATTTTCTCATCAACACTTTGGTTTTTAACCATGTTAATTTGTTCTTTTAGATCTTTGATTTCTTATTTTGTTTTTAGTTGATCTAGGTACATTCCCATAAAGTCATTTCTAAAATTATCACATTGAAAATCTATTTCATCAAAAATGCTTACCTTATCCTTATCCTCAGATTCCTCTATGAGAATAAGGCTATTTTCTTTTTCATCATCAGAATATATGCTTTCTTCTGAGCCTGTTTCACTCCATGATTTGTCATCATTCATTGACCCTTCAAAGGCCATCAAGCATAAATCTTCTTGCCTAGGTTCTTCACTGTCACTCTTAGAAGAGGAACTGTCCTCAGAGTTAGTTTCACTCCAAGCTTCTGCAATGAGGCCTCTTTCTTTCTTCTTCCCCTTTTCCTTAAGATCTTTCTTTTTCAGACTTTTCTTTGTCTCAACATTCTCTGGACAATCTGAAGCAATATGTCCAGGTTTCAACACACAATTTCTTTAGTAGGAGTTTTGTCATACCTTGGTTTTGACTCCCTTCTTCTTGATCCATCAGTCTTGATCCATCTCTTAAATCTTCTGGCCAAGAAACTGAATAGTTCATCTTCAGAGACAGGAGTCCCTTCTTCTGTTGCTTTCAGGGCAATGTTCCTGTCTTTTGAGGTACTTGAAGTGTTTTCTCTTCTTTCCTTCTCTTCTCTAGTTTTCAGCAATTGCTCATAGGATCTGAGTTTTCCTAAGAGAGCATCTGTTGAGATCTCTTTTTGTCCTCTTGTGTCTCTTATAGCCCATATTCTTGAGTCCCATGAACTAGGGAGACTCATTAGCAATTTGTCATTAATCTCAGTAAGAGAGATTTCTCTATCCAAGTCTCTTAGTTGATTGATGATCAGACTGAATCTGTCATACATTTCAGAGATGCTTTCTTCAGCCTTCTTTTGAAAGTTCTCATATTGAGAGATCAATAGTGCCTTCTTGTCTTTCTTTTCATCAGCACTTCCTTCCACCATCTTTGTGAGGGCATCCCAAATTTCCATGGATGACTCACAGTCAACAACTTTTTGAAAGATGTCATCTGAGAGAGTTGAGACAAGTGTGTTCATGGCTTTTAGATCATGAGTTCTTGCCTTCTTCTCATCTTCTGTCCACTCAGATCTTGGAACAAGTGTTTTTGTGATATTGTCATTTGCATCCTTTCTGTAAGGCTTTGGGGGACCTGTCACAGTAATATTGAACAAGTCAGCATCAATGGAATTCATATAGATTCTGATTCTTGTTTTCCAAACTGCAAACTTTTCAAGATTGCACATTGGTGGTCTGGTGGAAGCATAATCTTTGATTTGTGCCATGTGAAAAATAGTTTTGAAAATATATATATATATAAGAGGTAGGATCTTTTTGATCAAGGAGTTATCCTTTTTAGATCAACCTGCTCTGATACCAATTGAAAGTGCACAGTAAACCTCACTAGAATTCTCTAGAAGGGGGGTGAATAGAGATTTAAAATATTTTGTGCAAAGATAATATATATATATATGTGTATGAACACAGATTAGAGCTTCCCACACACCAACAAGAATTAGACAAGTAACTAAAGTAAATGCAAGAGAGAAAATCACAGCACAACACAAGAAAATATAGTGGTTCCCCAAACTGTGGGTAGTCCACTCTTCTACCCCCTTGGTAGGAATTCACTATCTTGTACTGAGTCTTTTGATAAGGAGACTCTTAGAACCACTCTGAGTCTTTTGACAAGGAGACTCTTAGAACCAACTGAGTCTTTTGACAAGGAGACTCTTAGAACCAGTACACTGAATTTTTTGAAGAGAGATTCTAAGAACTCTTTTACAATATAAAAGTGAGAAAGAAAGAAAGTAAGAAACAATAATGAATCTTCTTCCTAGCAAGAAGATTGGAAGCACAAGAAGTGAATTAAATCTTTATTCTATAGAGAGAAGAAGATTTGTAGTCTATCTCTCTTTTAGTGAGAGCAATCAGATTTTGCAGCAGTGAGCAGAAGAAGAAATGGTTGAATATTGCTGCAGAGCTTTTTCTCAATATCTTTCTTTTCTTTTGGGAGCTTTTCCTCTATATCAAATATGTGTGGTAGATTGCTCAACTGCATTTCCTGCCGACCTCCTCCTTATTTTATAGCTCTGTGTAATAAGATAGCACTGTAGGAGAGGAATTAATTAGCAGCCAGAGATTTAGGAGGAGAGAAATATTTCCATAGCAGATATAACCTAAATGGAGAATATTAATTCAGATTTCAAATAATATCCAAAATAGAGTTAGTCATATTTTAGCCAAGAATCAAATAGAAGGAGAATGATTCAGAACGGCTATAAATATTTACTTTATTCCATATAAATTAGATCTACTGAAAGAAGGAAAGAGATCTGGCGCATATTTAAATCTGTCATATAAATCGACGTGCGTCGATTACTATTCGACGTAAGCGTCGAATTCATCCTGGCTGGACGTCGAGAGAAGAATAAGGAAGGTGCGTCGACTAAGGTGCGTCGACTTCTTTATATGCGTCGACTAGAAATAAGAGTAGCGTCGACAACACATACGTCGAAATCTTCCTAAAGTTACTTCGACATATCCTGAAGAAAACGTCGACTTTATTTCGACGTTGCGTCGAATACTATTCGACGCATATTTACTTAGTCTTGTTTTTCATTCATAAAACTTTTACTTTAACTCATTTCTAGGGGTTAAGAGAAATCATTTCCCCAACACTGTTGAAGAAGGGGTTCATTAGGACTAGCATGAGTCCATGTGCTATACCATCCTTGCTTTCCCCCAAGAAGGATGGTACATGGAGGATGTGTGTTGATAGCCGTGCTATCAACAAGATTACCATCAAGTATAGGTTTCCTATTCCACGATTAGATGACCTCTTAGGTGTCTTATCTGGCGCCACTATCTTTTCGAAGTTAGATTTACGGAGTGGCTATCACCAGATTAGGATCCGCGAGGGAGACGAATGGAAGACTGCATTTGAGTCTAAGGATGGGTTGTACGAGTGGCTTGTGATGCCCTTTGGGCTGTCAAATGCTCCCAATACCTTTTTTCGGATGATGACCCACGTCTTTCGGCCGTTCATGGGAAGGTTTGTGGTAGTCTACTTTGACGACATATTGATTTATAGCACCGCCACTGCCGAGCACACTTCCCACATGAGAGCGATTCTTTCCACCCTGCGGAAGGAAACATTATTTCTTAACCTTAAGAAGTGCACTTTCTATGTCCCTGAAGTCGAGTTTTTAGGCTACATAGTCGGAACGGAGGGCATTAGAGTTGACCCTAGCAAGGTCTAAGTCATTAAGGACTGGCCCGAGCCGACCACGTTACGAGAGGTGCGTAGTTTCCATGAGTTAGCTACATTTTACCGCTATTTTATACGGGACTTCAATAACATCATGGCCCCCATTACTGATTGTATGAAGAAGGGCGAGTTCACCTGGACGAAGTCCAACGCCTATGCTTTCCAACACATTAAGAAGCTTATGACTGAGGCACATGTCTTACGTCTACCTGACTTCACCAAAGTCTTTGAGCTTACTTGTGACGCTTCTGGTGTGGGAATAGGAGGTGTTTTGAGTCAGGAAGGGCACCCTGTGAGTTACTTTAGTGAGAAGTTATCTGGCGCTAATTTAAATTACTCGAACTACGATAGGGAGTTTTATGTGGTTGTACCGTGTTTGCACCATTGGAGGCACTATCTCCTCTCCAAGGAGTTTGTGATCCTCTCCGACCATGAAGCCTTGCGGTTCATCAATGGCCAGCATAAAATCAGCCCGCGTCACGCTAAGTGGGTAGCTTTCCTACAAGGTTACACGTTTAATCTTAAGAACCTTAAGGGAGCTGACAACTGAGTCGCGAACGCTCTTAGTCGCCTTACTCTTTTACTATCCACTATGGAGGTTAATGTTGTAGGATTCAAGAGCATTAAGGATGAGTACGCTACCTGCCCAAATTTTCAGGATTTATATTTATCTGCCCAGGATAGTTCTCCCACGACTATATCTGCATTTGTTATTAAGGATGGCTATCTATTTAGGCATGGGAAGTTGTGTATCCCTCAGTCATCTTTGTGTCTCCATATCATCTGGGAGATGCATAGCGGAGGGTTGAGTGGCCATTTCGGTAGGGATAAGACCGTTACGCTAGTTGAGGAAAACTTTTATTGTCCAAAACTTAAAGCAATGGTGGGAAGGGTAGTGAGTAGTTGTCGTACCTGTTAGGTATCTAAGGGCACCAAAACCAACGTAGGTTTATATACACCCTTGCCTATCCCTTCCACACCATGGGAAGGCGTGAGTATGGACTTTGTTTTAGGCCTACCCACCACTTTATGCCGTCACGATTCTATTTTAGTAGTTGTGGATAGGTTCTCAAAAATGGCATATTTTATTCCGTGCACTAGGACCAACGATGTATCTCACATAGCAAAATTATATTTTAAAGAGGTCATTAGCCATCGCGGAATGCCGAAGACAATTGTCTCGGGTAGGGATGTAAAGTTCACTAGCTATTTTTGGAAGACTTTATGGATTTTAATGGGAACGAAGTTACTATTCTCCTCTGCTTATCACCCGCAAACCGATGGGCAAACGGAGGTGGTCAATCGGAGTTTGGGAAACCTTCTTCGGTGTCTTGTGAGTGATCACAAAGGCACGTGGGATCTACTTCTTCCCCATGCCCAATTGGCGTACAATAACTCTAAGAATAGGTCCACGGGATTGTCACCTAATGAGATTGTTCATGGGTATAAGGCTCTGCTGCCCCTTGACTTGGTCCCATTACCACCAACATATAAAACAAGTCAATTTGCACAATCCTTCGCCCAACACATTCATGATCTACATGCATGTATATGGGCTACCTTGACTTCTCAATACGAGTCCTATCAAGCGCACGCTAATCTACATAGGAGAATGTCACACTTTAAAGTCGGCGATCTGGTTTTAGTCTGGTTAGTTCCCGAACGATTGCCATCTGGCACCGTTAAAAAGTTAGCACCAAAGCGCGCCGACCCTTTTCGGATTATAAAGAAGCTAGGTGACAATGCTTTCGTTTTGGATTTGCCTGCTGATTTGGGTATCTCCCCCATTTTTAATGTCTCACATTTAACGATGTTTGTTTCGCCTCCACAAGAGTTGAATTCTTTGTCGTCTTCTCCCTCCACTAAAATTTCTAATGGGTTGGGGAGTGGTAGTTCGGATGATCTCTCTCTTTCGGTCCCCACAGGTATATCATCGGATGGTGAGTTGCATTCTTTTCCTCCTACTGCTGACATGTTTCCCAGGTTTCCCAAGACATTTCTCACTCCAGATACGATACTTGCTGCTGAGCCACTTGATATTGCTGATGGTGATACCTACCGCTTCCTCATCGGTTGGCATGACCTCCCCCCTCGGACGACTCATGGGTACTCAAGGCAGAGCTTCGACGCTTGGATGCCGCTCTGCTCCACCGCTACCTCTCGGACCACGCATCGAAGATACGTGATTTTGAGTGGGGGAGGATTGATGTTGCGGCCCCTCCTCCACTACTTGATAATGATCCGGTTGCCGAGGCCCAACAATATAAAGATTTTAGGTGTCGTGATGACGCTAACGGAAGACTGCGTTACAACCTCCGCCCGCGGCGTGCTAAGCCCAATTGAAGAATAATTTTCTTAATTATTATGTTCTTTTATTTTATATTGGTGAATATAAAATTATTCCATGTTTGGGTAATAATTTTAAATTCATATAAGCATTTGAACTCTTTATTTCCTGCACTTTTAATATTTGGTGTGTATTTAACCTCCCAGATGGTTGAGATTACATCCCCATCTTGGACGGTTGTGTGTCGCTTGTAACTCCTATATAAGGAGGCTTTGATGAGGATTAATTAGAAAAGATTTAAACCCTAATCCCTCTTGAAAATTTCGGCCAAAGAGGACTCCTCCTTGCCGCCGCCCCCCCTTGTGGTGTGAAGCCACCCTTTTCTCCCTCCACCCCTCATCGGTGCGACTCCGGCGTGGATTCCTTCGGTGCGACTCCAAGGAAAAGGTTGCAGCCCCATTCGGTGTGACGCTGGTGGATCCGTGGAGAGAGTGATTCTCCCACTTATCTCGTGTGATTATTGAATCCGGGTTGGGTAACTTCTCCCCCTCATCTTTGTGTTTTCTTGCTTTAGAATTTGTGGAGGTTGAGCATCCGTTTTATCCACAATTTTAAATACTCCGCTTGTAATTTCTGAAATTGATTTTGTTGTTATCGAACCTCTTTTATTCCGGATCGGGTATGTCCAATTTGCTTGAGCGGATCTTGGCCTATAGCCTTGGTTTTGCTCTCCAAAAGGATTGGCAACCTTTGTGTTAATTTGGGGAATAATCCGACTCTCTTCCGATCGTTATTTTAGAGTTGATCATTCCTCCCTTGTGGTGTATGTGTTGCGTTAGATGCGAAATGTATTGCGACGATAGATGCTTGTGTAGGTGTGGTAGATCTAGGTATGAAAGGCGTTGTGAGCCTTCTTGTTCGTGTCAATCTCCAAATCACGGAAACCCCTACATCACTTTTCCTTTTCAACGACATTCATTCTGACTTAGCCTTATCGAAGTCAAGGCTTCTTGACGACCACATCTTTGAGTCTTCTTCTTCATCTTCGACTTTCTGATATCGTCGTGTAGATGTCACAACGATATCACCCTCCTGCCTTGCTCTTCATGTTGTTGGCGATATGCCTGCAGTTGTCGACGATATGTTTGATCCTTTTCGACGACACAGACACATTCATCCTTCTTTGCTTTGCCCATCATTTCAACGATGTGCCTATAATTGTCGACGATATGTCCAGTCTTTTTCGACGATATTATACTTAGGCAGGTTATTGAAGTACTGGACATCGCTTCTTATCTTTTACTGAAATGATAAAGCTAAGAGGATAATCAAATACATAGTGAAGTTCTCTTGAATTGGTAACTTCTCCAAATTAGGAATCATGAGGGTAAGATTCCCAACAGTATTTGATGAGCCCTATTTTATCTCATGACCATGCAGGGTTAGGTTATTCCAAGATGGGGAGTAAGTTCAGTGGTTTACTGCCAAAACCGCTGAGGCAAGTTCTCAGTTTCAGCTGAACTGCCGAGACAAGGCTAGGAGCCGCTGAGAAGGTGTCTGGGCCAGCTGAGCTGCAGATAGAGGAAAACCGCTGAGACAACTGTCTATCTCAGCGAATCCGCTGGGATGGGACAGAAGTAGTCGTTGAGACTGGAAGCTGTCTCAGCCCAACCGCTGAGACAGATTCAAATATGCTGGCGGGTTTTGCTTTTGGTGCAAGCTGCAAAAAAGCAAGATATGGTTCTCCAATCTCCTCCATGATGTGTCAGGGGCCATCTGATAGCCGTTGAAGATTGGAGAAGTATAAGAGAATAACTTAGGGCTCTTTAAGAAAAAGTGCTTTTACAAAAAAGAAGAAAGTTCTACGGTTACATTGACGGATTCTAAGAAGTTCTCTCCTCCTGCTTCCTGAAGCTATAAAGGAGAGAAAGATTGCTCTTCCTATGTGATTGAAGAAGAGCAAGTTGATCCTTATTCATCTACTGAAGAGAAGGATCAGGGAAAGGCAGGATTGAAGCTGTTGTTCTCTTCCCAGCTTCAAGTCAGCAACAGAAGATCAAGGCTTACAAGAGTTACTATTTTGTCTTCTGTTGTAAGCATCACTTTCATTACCTTCTGTAGGAACATCATTTGTTCTGAGTTTGTAAGGCATTTTGCCTGAAGGTGTAGGGTTGTTGTGCCTGAGTGTAGAGCTGAGAGTTCGGCTTGAGTGTAGGATCTCAGTGGAGATCTGAGGTAGGACTTCTTGATAGGTCTGAGCTTGTAGGGTAGCTGTGCATGAGGTAGGGCTGTTGAGCCTGAGTTAGGGTTTGGGAAAACCTGAGAGATCCTGAAGGATCTATGTTGTAATCTCTTGGAGATGAGATTGGAGGTGTTGGCCTTATCTAACTCATTGTTAGAAAGGTGAAGGGGAAAAGAGGACTACTCAAGACACCCTGTCTTGAGGAACCTCTATAAATGCTTGTGTGTTTTCTGTGTGATTGATTTATTACTAATACTAACTCAGAAAACAGCTAGGCTAAAGCTTAAACAAAAAGAGACATATTCACCCCCCCCCCCCTCTAGGTGATTAAGACTACATCCTTATAAACTATCAAATTTCACACGCAGTTTCACATGCACATACTCTATTAAACTCAGTTCTATCTAACGCACAAAATAGAGCGTTCATTACTTTTGCGTTATTCTTACATTTTAACTTATCATTATCATCTCATTTATCCTTGGGCTTATCCATTATTACATTACCAATGACTAATGTTGGTGGAGTATAACTCGTCTCTACCATGTACCAGACTTCGATATCGTGAGCAATTAGAAAACAACGCATATGAGTTTTCCAATAGTTATAGTCTGTGCCCGTGAATAAAGGTGGCCGACTAATCCCTTGACCCTCTACAAATGCGTGATCGTTATGCGTCATTACTCCCATTGGTAAAACCGTTTTGGAGCAACCTCGCTCTGATACCAAGTGTTGGATCTTGCGGCGTCCATAGAGGAGGGCGGGGGTGAATAAGGGCTAATATTTACTTTGAAATTTTTCTAAAATATTAAGATAATTTTGCAATGATAAACAAGTAGATTTTTACACAACCAAAATAATCACTTAGAAAATCATGAGGAAATTGGAAATCAAATTTAATTTTCCCAAGTGATGAATATAAAGAACTATTGATCTTAATAAAGATTAAGATCAAGGCTATGATAAAAATAAAAATTTTTTTAATTTACTAGTCCTTCAACCAAAGACCGTCCGACAATATCGTATCTCTTCCTAGATCTTGCTACTAGCCTCCCCGTAGATCTCTCCATGATCTAGACGCTGCACACAAGGCGATGATTTACTCCTAAGCCTCACAAGGACCTAGACGCCACGCGCAAGGCGGCAATTTCCTCGTAAGCCACACACAGAATTAGACGCCACGCACAAGGCGGCGATTTACTCTACCGATTACAAGATGATAAGATAAAATACAAAATAGAAATTCAGATATGAAACTCCCTAAATATGAAGCTTTCAAGACGACGTCGAATCCTTGCAAAGATTGCCTAAGATACTACGCACGGACCGTCTCTTCTTCGCTCTTGAACGTTCTTGCCAAAATGGGAGTTCTCGGAGTTCTGGAGCTCTCTGCACAAAATGCACTCGGGAATTGGTACTCCAGATTGGTGTGTATATCTATCTCCACAGAAATTGAGCCAATATATATTTTCTAGATGACGTCGACGACATCTAGTTGTCGTCTGCCAATGTTAACTCCTCCAATTGCCACGTGTCCCATGAAAATGATGTTTATGCGCGACGTGACGGTTGTGGTCGAAATGTGGGTTGTTGGATTCCAATATCGATGTCGGAATTCCGACATTGATTTGTTCTTGAAACCGCTGAGCTGAAACCGCTGAACTGAAACTGCTGAGATGAAAATGCTGAGATGAAACCACTGAGATGAAATCGCTGAGCTGTCGTCGACGACATCTAGCAGTCGCTGATGATATTTGTTTGTTCTTGACTTTACATCCTGAGCTTCAAACAAAAATTAGCATAGTCGCATACTATTATATCTGCACACCATAGATAAAATAGGATCAAACACACCCAGGATTTGTTATTATCAAACCAAGGAGTTCGGAACGCATGCTCCAATAGATGTCTATATGGAGCAACCTCCTGGGTATGTTGCTTAGGGGGAGACACGTGTATGCAAATTGCGGAAAGCCATCTATGGTCTTAAACAAAGCCCTAAAGCATAGTTTGATAAATTATGTGGCATTGTAGCGATCATTG
The DNA here is from genome assembly GCA_033032865.1 of Dactylorhiza incarnata. Lineage (NCBI taxonomy): Eukaryota > Viridiplantae > Streptophyta > Magnoliopsida > Asparagales > Orchidaceae > Dactylorhiza > Dactylorhiza incarnata. The sequence continues at coordinate 1,669,852 of JAWHQI010000078.1, forward strand.
GCTTTACAAGAAGCTTTGTAGATCACTCTCTCTTAATTCGCAAAATCCCTCAGGGACTGCTGATTCTTGCAGTATATGTTGATGAAATTCTCCTCACTGGTGATGATCAAGCTGGAATGGCATTAACAAAGAAAAATCTCCGTCAACACTTTGTCACCAAAGATATGAGTTCTCCAAAGTACTTTCTGGGGATCTAGATTTCACGAAAACATAACTCATTGGTTCTCACACAACACAAGTATGCTCTTGACCTCCTGCAAGAGATAAGCCTGATTGGGGATAAATCTGCTCGATGCCCCATAACTGTTGGTGAAGATAAAACGTGGCATGATGATTCACCACCTCTGTCAGATGTTATAAGATACATGCGTCTAGTAGGCAAACTCATCTATCTTATGGTAACAAGACCAGACATCTCATACGTTGTAGGCAAGGTTAGTGCGTTCATGCAAGCTCCAAGAGAATGCCATCTGCAATCTGCTCTGAGGATACTAGAGTATGTTAAAGGAGCTCCAGGAAAGGGACTACTTTTTCATAATAATAATCATATAAAGAATAATGCCTACTCGGATTCTAGCTATGCCGATGATAAAGAAGATCGCAAGTCTACTTTAGGATTTTGCACCTTTGTATGGGGGAAATTTAGTGAGCTGTAAGAGAAAGAAACAATCAGTTGTATCCAGCTCAAGTGCAGAATCTTAGTATCGAAGCATGGCATTGAAAACTTGTGAACTAAAATGGTTACGAGCTCTCATGCTGGACTTAGGAGAAGTTTATAACCATTTGCTGTCAATGTTCTACGGCAAAAAAGATGTTATATACATATCAAAGAATCCAGTGTTCCATGAAAGGACAAAACACATTGAAGTAGATTGTCATTTTATCTTAGAAGAAATTTGAAGAAATAAATTTTTACTCCATTCGTCACGTGTGACAATGAACTGGCAGATTATTTCACCAATCTAGTATCTACTTCTTTTTCAAACATTTGCAACAAGCTGGGCATGATTAATATATATGCTCTAGCTTGAGGGGGAGTGTTGAAGTATGGAGACCAGGCAGTCTGACTATCTCTCTCGGGCAGTCTAATGCAGTGTGGAGATCGAGCGGTCTGGCGATCTCTCCCTGGCTGTCTAGCTTCTCCTCTAGCGGTCTGGAGATCTCCCCCTGTGGAGACCGCCCAGTCCTGTGCATTGTCCAATATATTGTTTAGTCCCACATCGGTAGTTTGTAATCTCCTCTCTCTCCTCCATTATATATAAAGGAGGTCATACCTTTGTAATAGACAAGTTTTTTGGAAATAAAATTTTTATTATTTTCATTTTTGCGGTCTCAACTTTTCTGTTCGCACAGTAAGATTCTGCCTTCTCGGAAATTGAGCATGGTCGAGGAGAGTCTTATGCCCAACATAGAAATCTTACGGTAGTGCTAACTTTCGGGCTAACGACCACTACAAGATGCATATCCTGCCAACAATTACCAACATCACAAGCCAACCTATAAATTATTAACAATGATTAAAGCATGAACTCCACAGATTCACAATTAGTATAAGAATTTCCACAATAGTACATTAGAAATGGAAGCGTACATGATTAATATAGAACACATATTAAATTCGGAAGCACTCAAAATCTCACATCTACTGTAGAAGGAGTCAGGATGTTCTGTGTCGTCGCATCAAGGTCTGTCTCCCTGTCCTAGCGGTCCTCCTGTGCGGGGTACAGCTGCTCTAGTTGCTCGTGCTCCTAAAATGATATGGTATGATGACCGTCAATCAAAAAGACTGAAAGTTTATGAGTTAGTCTAATCACCTAGAGGGAGGGTGAATAAGTGTTTAAAATATTTTAAGCCCTTTTGAATATGTAGATTGTTTTAGTTCTGTTAAGAAAAAGCAAACACACCACAAAAAATACACAAAGATTTATAGTGGTTCCCAAGATTATGGGTTCTTCCACTTTCCCCCGCCACCTATCTAGCAGTGTGCTAGACTAGGCCAACTCCTCTAATAAATTAGATCGAAGATCTTACAGCTCAGAGTCCTTGACTACTACAACTCAGGAACACAACAAGTCCCCTACCTCAAATCCACTTCTTGTATCCTACCTCAGGTGTAAGCAGCAACCCTACCTCAGAGTAATAACACTCCTACACCTCAGATTCACTCCTGAATCCTACCTCAGGTCTTCACAAGACCCTACCTCGGGCTTACAACAAAGCCCTACACTCATACCTTCTCCTCGGCCCTACACTCAGGTCTCAAAGAAATCTTACAACAATAAAAGTAGATATGTTGGCTTACAAGATTTGACTCTAGAAAAGTATTACTTTTGCAGCTTGAGTCTTCTTAGGTCTTTCTTAGTAGAAAGCATTCTTCAGCAACAACACTAGATCAATCAACAGATGTGCCTTTGTACCAGGATCAGTGTTGAGCTTCCTTGGAAGTAGAAGTCTTCTTCCTCTCTAGAGTGACAACTTTCTTTTTATTTTATACTTGACTTCTTCTTCCTCTTCTTGGAAAAAGCTTGATTTTCTGTTATATTTCCTTTTGCGGCCAGTGAGTTTTTTTTTATTTCACAAAGTATTCAAGATCAAAAGTTAGGGTTTGCTGACTCTCTCTTATTCTTTTATAGCCCTGACATTTCAAACAGCCGAGACCTTAAAAAGTTTGTCTCAGAGCACTTTTCAGAAGTGATTGATTTGACATCTGCTTTTGTCGTTGAAAGTGCACAGAGTATTCTCTAGAGGGGGTGAATAGAGTTTTAAAACTAGTATACCCTAGTTATTCACACACAGGAAAACTACTAAGTACTATGCAATCATGAATACCAAAATAGAACAAAGTAAGCACAGAAAATATGAAACAGAAAAACAGAACTAGACGGCACAGAAAAGCAATGCAGAGGACACATAAATTTTATAGTGGTTCCCCAAAATATAGGTAGTCCACTCTTCTACCTCCTTAGTAGGATTGCACTAATAGTGCCTGAGTCTTTTGATAAGGAGACTCTCAGAACCACTGAGTCTTTTGATAAGGAGACTCTTAGAACCACTGAGTCTTTTGCTAAGGAGACTCTTAGAACCATTGAATCCTTTGAAAGAGGGATTCTTAAAACTCTTTTGCAGTTGTAAAATAAGAACAATAGAAGAGGGGGAAGAAGAGAATAAGATTCTCCAGTTAGAATCCTTTAGCAGCTATCTCTATGGATATTGTTGCTTCTATATATTTCAGGATCTGAATATGATGAACCCTTGATAAAGATAGTGATGATTGCAAGGGATATAAGCTTTGATCCTGATCCTCGCTGCACTTTTGTTGACTTACTGCTATTTAATGTAGAAGAAGAAACAGTCTTGTTGTGATCTTTATTGTGCAGAGAAGTTGTTCTTCTGTTCTGTCTTAGGGTTGGAGGAGGAAGAAGGTGCAACATAAAATGACAGAGAGAATAATGAATGAATTTTGTTTTCTTTCTTCCTCAGCATACTTATTCTCTATTGATTTGTGTTTGAATTTCTTTCTTCTTCTGGACTGTCCTTAGAAGGAATATCCATTGGACAATAAATGTTTCCTTCTGTTTTTGTTCCCGAACCGTCCATCTGATTTGAATAACTTCCAAGAATGTCTTTGTTGTATCTATGAAATACTCCATTCCATTATTGGCAATAAACAAGTCGTTAGAGAACGGATTTCAACCTTGTAGATCATTTGGAAAAGCAACAGAAAGGATAGCATGAAACCTTCCATTTCTGTCTGTATTAGACGCTACGTCGAATTTATTAACCTTCATATCGACGCAGGAAACCTTCCATTTCTGTTTGAATTTCTTTCTTCTTCTGGACTGTCCTTAAAAGGAATGTCCATTGGACAATAAATGTTTCCTTCTATTTTTGTTCCCGACCCGTCCATCTAATTTGAATAACTTCCAAGAATGTCTTTGTTGTATCTATGAAATGCTCAATTCCATTATTGGCAATAAACAAGTCGTTAGAGAACAGATTTCAACCTTGTAGATCATTTGGAAAAGCACCAGAAAGGACAGCAGGAAACCTTCCATTTCTGTTTGTATTAGACGCTACGTCGAATTTATTAACCTTCATATCGACGCACCTCTGAGTTTTTATAGAAGCAGCTCTGTATTACTTCTTAGCTTTGACTGAACTCAGTTGTCGATGTTGCGTCGAGTTCTTATCGATGCATCCATCAAGTTGAAGACTTGAACTTGAACTTCATCTTCTGCGTCGAAGTTGCGTCGACTTCTAGTCGAAGTTACGTCGACTTTGACTGAACTCAGTTGTCGATGTCGCGTCGAGTTCCTTTTGACGTTGCGTTGACTTAACTGATACTTTGATAGCCAGTTTGAGTTACTTCGACTTTCAATCAGAGTTGCGTCGATATCTAGTCGAAGTTACGTCGACTTCTATTCGATGCAAGTTTTAACTCAACTGAATTTGTGCTTCTCTTAGGCCTGGTCTTGACACACTAAGTGAATGTGATATCCTAGGAAATTTAATGACCATTTTACCCTTTTTATACAATGTGGGTAATGCAACCTAACTGGTGAAATCACTTTAAGATAATTTGTTAAATAAATCATAAGGGTTTTTCCCAACAATTTCTCATATCTATCTTAACAAATTCTACAAAATAAAATGAGTGATTCCAAACATGCTCAGACATAAATCTTAAAACAAACACACATACACAGATCAATAATGACATTATAAACACATAGACAATATGATGAGCTTTCAATAAATCATATTGATCTTCATAATCATGATAATTGTATCCATTAGATGATATAATATAATTTATTTACCTGTCCAGTACTATACTTTTTCTGGAGCTTTCCTCTTCCTTGAGAACACATGTGGTATTACATTTCTTGGTGCAAACTTAAGTGGCTCATCTTCTTCTTCAGCAGCCTTGACAGCATCTTGATGAGTTTCATTTTCTTTGGGAGGCTCCCCCTGAGATTGTGCATCTTGTTCAACAGTCAGAGCAGCCTCCTTAGCAATCTTTGAAACCTCGTCCAAGAGCAGATCATCTTCTAGGGGCTTCCCTTGAGTTGAAGCAATCATCTCCCCTGGTTTACTGTAGAAGGCTCCCTTTGGACTATTCCTGTTTGAAAGACAATGAGTTTGTTTGGATCAGGAACATCAGCATATGGGGCATTTGGGGCAATCTCTTCTTATACACTCCTTTACTTCTCCTGGACCTTCTCCACCTTCTGAAACTTACTTACAAGGGAGGTTAAGAATTCTTTAGTTATCATGGAGGAGGATACAATCGATTTTAGTGTCAGGAGGAACTCTTTTGATATTTGCAACCCTGTCTCCATCTAGGAGTACTTCTTATTGAACTTTCTAGCTTGAGTGGTCAGCAAGTCAGCAAATGTGCCATTAGCCAGTCCTACTACTTTTGAAATTACTTGCTCAATATCAAAGGAAGGAGTAGAATGTGTGGTAGAGACAATATGTATGGTAAGAGTAGGTGTGGATAGGATAACTGGTGGAATTTCTATAAAGTTCTCATTGAAGTCTGGAAGATTTTGGTGGATTGGTGATAGTGATTGATTATCCTCTGGAGTTATGTCAGATTGGGGTAGAGGAGATTTGTCATCAAGAGAATGGATGTCTGGAGGAATTTCTATAGGAGTGGTGATGGATGGTTGTTGTTGTTGTGGTTGGAGGGAAATCTATGGTGTAGATTCTGGAGCTAGAGTAGATGGAATGGACTAGTTGAACTGAGCTGGATCAGCATCTGGAGTAATATTTTGTTGGACTGCTGGAGTGTCCTGTGCTGGATTGTTATCCCTTGGAGGATCTGGTAGAGTTGTCTTTGTATCCTGTGGAGTTGGATAAGGAGGAGGTGAAGTTGCAGCTTGACCAAGCTTTAGGATCTGCCTGGTCCACTTGGAGAAAATTCCAATGTTTATTCTCTTCCCAGGTGGAATTTGCACTCCTTTAATTTTAATTTGCATATCATGGGGTAATGATGGAGCAGCACCTGAATCATTATTCTCATATATGCATTTTCTTTATGTGCATATTTATGACTTATCGTCTTCAGGAGGCACCTCCCTCAGTTGATCTTTTTGTTCAGAACTAGAATTCCCATAATCTGGAGTTGCTGCTTGGGAATGGCATCATAGGATGAAATCTTGCATAGGAGCACCTTTCCTACAATATCATCCAGAAATCTGTATTCTGCAGCTAGATCAATCTTCTTCAGGTTGATGGCCTATTCCTTCCTGAACTGCATGATCTGCAAATCCTTACTGATCTCTTCTCATGTCAGTTCATATGGATCTCTACCAACTGTGAGGTCAAATGTTTGACTCAACATTTCCTCTGTAATATTTATGTCAGTCCCAGAAATTCTCCCATTGAGAGATCCATCATCTCCTATGTGAAGATTGTCTTTCAACACTGTCAGTTCAACATCGAGGATCTTGCACCATGTAGAAATCAGCTTTGTCAACCCGGCAAAATGAAATAAGCCAAGAATGGCTTTGAAGTTATCAGAGGCTGCATTGAAGGAGTCCACAACAACATCGAAGCTAGAGTTGATCTTAGGAGGAGCCATTGAATCTGAAATGAAGTGCCTGCAAAGAGAAGAAAGAGGGAGAAAGAGAGAGAGAAATGCAAGAGAGCTGGAGAGAAAGAAAGCATGAGAGCAAGAAAGAGAGAATTCGAAAACGTAATGAATTTGACGCCTATGTTGCTTAAAAGAAGACGATTCGTCGCAACTTAGGGTTGTATTCGAAGTACTGTCGACAAAGATTAATAGTCAGCGCGCCAAAATGTGTCGAGGCAGCTTCTAGATGTGAAACTGTGCGCGCTTATTATGTCAACGTTGCGTCGATTTGTAATCGGCGCACCTTCGAATATGAAGAGAAATTATTAAATCGACGTATATGTCGATAGGAAGTCAACGCCGAGTCAAATGCTATTCGAATTATCTGATTCAAATTGCTCTCGAAGCTGGCATCAAATAGAATTAGACGGTACGTCAAATTTTATTCGACGCAACTCTGAATAAATAGTTTTATTTTCCTAGAAGGTTTTTGCTGTTTTTCTCAGCAATGATTTTTATTGAAAATAGTATTTATACTATTATTTTCATGAACCAAACAAAATAACAATAGAATTCAGAGAAGAAATCACTCCCTTTGTTGGATTTAGTTCTTTATTAAGGACTTAGTTCTTCCTTCCCCCTTTATTATCTCTTAGGAAGGGTCCTACCTTATCCTGCACAAGTAGCTCAAACATTAGAGGGTACCCAGGTTACCGTGGGCCCTTTGCTTCTACCATTATAAGGTTCTATGAAGGAATAGAAGGGTCTTTCATGATATCTTTTTGGATGGCAGAGAATGACTTTATCAAATCTAGGGTTATTATATTGGTACTTGAAATGTGTATAGAATATATCTAAATATAATAAATCTGCAGAGAGCCTAACAATTTTCTCTTTTAAAACACCATTTTTTATTTAGGTTCATTGGTTTGTTTGGATTGATTTTCCCTAGAGGTATTTTCTCACTATTAGATTTTGCTTTATTAAATACAGTGATTTTATCAGGATTATTATTATCCTGATCCTCAAATGTTGCACTCCTCTCACTTGTTTGATAGTCACTAGGTCTAATAAATCTAGCTGGATTTTTCCAAGCTGGTCTACTAGGGACTTTTGTGCTAGTAGATGGCTCTGCTCCTAAACCTATGTGTCTAAATATCATAGAGAAATTTTGTGTAATATCTTTGAGTTGTTGACTCCTCCCATTGAGTGAGTCTTCAGAGGCCTTTGCCTTTGTTAGCTCTTCCTTTAGTTCTAAATTTTCATTTCTTATGTCAATTAGTTCTGATTCCTTATTATGAATCTCATCTATTAAATCCTGATTTCTCAGATATAAATCATCTTTCTTAAGGTTCTCTAGTTCTACCCAAACTGTTTCTATTTCTTTTTGTACCTTAAGATGATCATTGCAGAATTCTTTAAAGCACATTTTAAAATCATCAGAATCAAAATCAAAATTATCAAATAGTGATACTTGTTCTTCTTCATCATCTGAGGAGATCCATAATGCCATAAGGCAGTCAGCTTCAGCTGCTTCTTCATCCCTTTCTGATGAATATGAGCTTAACTCTGCTTCAGAGTCACTCCAGGTTTCAACAATGAAACCTTTACCTTTCTTCTTGTCTTTCTTCCTGAAGGACTTCATCTTCTGCTCCTCTTTACTGCTTTTCATGTCCCTTTGTTCTTATGGACACTCAGGGGCTATGTGCCCTGGCTTATTGCAGGAGAAGAAGATCAATTCCTTCTTGTAGTCTTATCAAATATGGGTTTTGAGCTCCTCTCTTTTCTTCTTGAGTATTCTATCTTGACCAAAACAGAACAAAGTAACACAGAAAATATGAAACAGAAAAATAGTAAACTAGACGGCACAGAAAAGCAATGCAGAAGACACAGAAATTTAATAGTGGTTCCCCAAAATATGGGTAGTCCACTCTTCTACCTCCATGGTAGGATTGCACTAACAGTGCCTGAGTCTTTTGATAAGGAGACTCTCAGAAACACTGAGTATTTTGATAAGGAGACTCTTAGAACCACTGAGTCGTTTGCTAAGGAGACTCTTAGAACCACTGAATCCTTTGAAAGAGGGATTCTTAAAACTATTTTACAGTTGTAGAATAAGAACAGTAGATGAGGAGGAAGAAGATAATAGGATTTTTCAGTTAGAATCCTTCAGCAACTATCTCTAAGGATGTTGTTGCTTCTATATATTTCAGGATCTGAATATGATGAACCCTTGCTTAATATAGTGATGATTGCAAGGGATATAAGCTTTGATCCTGATCCTCTCTGCACTTTTGTTGACTTGATGATATATGATGTAGAAGAAGAAGCAACAGTCTTGTCGTGATCTTTTCCTATGCAGAGAAGTTGTTCTTCTGTTCTGTCTTAGGGTTGGAGGAGGAAGAAGGTGCAGCCCAAAACGACAGAGATAATAATGAATGAATTTTGTTTTCTTTCTTCCTCAGCATACTTATTCGCGATTGATTTGTGTCTGAATTTCTTTCTTCTTTTAGCCTGTCCTTAGAAGGAATGTCCAATAAATGTTTTCTTCTATTTTTGTTCTCGACCCGTCTGTCTGATTTGAATAACTTCTAAGAATGTCCTTGTTGTATCTCTGAAATACTCCATTCCATTCTTGGCAATAAACGAGCCGTTAGAGAACAAATTTCAGCCTTATAGATCATCCGAAAAAGCACGAGAAAGGACAGCAGGAAACCATCCATTTATGTATGTATTCGACGCTACGTCGAATTCATTATCCTTCATATTGATGCACCTTTGAGTTATTATAGAAGCATCTCTAAATTCCTTCTTAGCTTTGACTAAACTCAGTTGTCGACATTGCGTCGAGTTCTTATCGATGCATCCGTCGAGTTGAAGACTTGGACTTGAACTTCATCTTCTGCGTCGAATTGAAGTCAAAGTTGCGTCGACTTCTAAGATGACTTCGACAGGCTCATACTTTTATGTCGAGTTCCTTTAGACGTTGCGTCGACTTGACTTGATACTTTGACAGGCAGTCTGAGTTACTTCGACTTTCAGTTAGAGTTGCCTCGACATCTAGTCAAAGTTGCGTCGACTTCTATTCGACGCAAGTTTTAACTCAACTGAATTTGTGCTTCTCATAGGCCTGGTCTTGACACACTAAGTGAATGTGATACCCTAGGACATCTAATGACCATTTTACCTTTTCTATACAATGTGGGTAATACAACCTAACTTATGAAATCACTTTAAGATAATTTGTTAGATAAATCATAAGGGTTTTTCCCAACAGTCGTCTTTGTCAATTTGAAATCCCGTCTTCTGAGCTTGACAAGATGATATCGTTGTATGAAGATAGTTGACACAACGATAAATGACTTAGCAGATTTTTTTGAGCTCTCACAATTATATCATTGTGTGAAGTTTGTTGACACGACGATAAATGACTTAGCAACCTTTCCTTGAACTCTCACAATGATATCGTCGTGTGAAACTTGTTGATTTGATGATATCATCGTATTCTTCTTATTAACATGTTGATAGATGACTGGCTCTTTTTTCTCCCCTCTGTGAGTGATCAGAACGATATCATTGTGTGAGTGTCATTCACACAACGATATTGTGCTTAGAGACTTTTACTTGAACTAATTTGATCTACAAACATACATAGGTTGAATGATGTCCTATTCTGCTTATGTCACATCAGACAGACATTAAATAAAAAATGTACTTATCATTGCCTGAGGGACTTCTCCAAATCTGGAACATTATGGGGCAGTATTCCCAACAATCTCCTCCTATTTTAAGAAGTCATAACATAGTCAATGATAAAATACAATAATGAATAATACAAGGAAATAAAAGCAGAAAATAGAAAATATGCTGAACATAGTAATGCACAACAACAAAAAGATATCATCAACATATTATATATTTTAAGTGTTGAAATATTTTTGAAATTTAAAACAGCTCTACATTTGCCCATTAAACATAACCCAACTATTCTTCATTTTCTTTGATGACTATTCTACCCCTTGCCTTTTTGACAGCAGCCTCATTTTTTCTGTCTATCTTGTGAAATAGCCATAAGGCTTGGGATGATATCTTGAAGGTTCTGATGTATCCCCTAGAAGCTTTCATGTCAGCTTATCTCTTTTGTAGATCCTTCTGATTCCTTCTTGATTCTCATGCTTGGTCCACTCTTGAGTGTTGTATAGTTTAGCTCTGTAAGTTTTCTTTGTCTTGATATGGTCCCATGCAGTTAAAATGATTTCCCTTGACTTAAAGCTCCACTTCTCATAATCATGTTTTCTTTCCATTTCTTCCCTGTATTTTTCTTTCTTAATCTGATCTCATCCTCCTCAGAAGCAATCTCCTTCCCTTTGCCATATCCAGCAGGGCTGATTGTAACAGGGGCAACAACAGGCACTTCAGATGTAACAGGGGTAGTAGCAGGCACTTCTGCAGGTTCATCATAATTATTTAGGGGTAGGTCCAATGCTTCCCTTATAGAATTTGTAGTCCAGGTGGCATGATCACCACTGGCCATTATCATTACGCTTTATTCAATAAAGAGAATTCTACACATATTCTCCAGCTCCCATCACTCTTCTTTACCACTACAAAATTGGAGACCCAACCTGGGTACTGAATCTCTGACATGAAATCTGCCTCCAACAGCATTCCTACTTCCTCCCGGATAGGATCGGCCAGAGTGGTTTCCACAACTCTCTTCTTCTGGTGGATAAGGCGGATGCTTGAATCAAGGTTTATGTGGTCGCATGCCAAATCTGCATCGATGCCTGACATGTTCGCAATGCTCCAAGTGAAAACATCCACATTCCACTGGATGCACTCATGGACCCTCTCTTAGTCTTTCCTGATTAGCCTCTCGCTAACTTGCACATTCTCCATCCTTTCGTCCTGGGTGATGACTTCCTTAATTTCTATCTCCTCTACCTCCTACAGCCTGCCCCGGTCCTCCTTCGCCTTATCGTCCTCCTCCTCTTCTTCCTTCCAAGAGATGGTGTTGATAGCCACGACGTAGCACTGCCTAGCCACCCTAGGGTCTCCCCTGACACAGATCTGGACTCCTCTGATACTGTACTTCAAGCACTGGTGGTAGGAGGAAGGCATGCACCAGAAGGCGTTGATGAGGGGCCACCCAAAGATGGCATTGTAGCTACTCAGGGCATCCACGATGATGAATCGACAGTTCTTCGATGTCACCCCCAAAGTTACAAGGATCTCGACTCCTTCATCCACTTCCTTCCTCTCTCCAGAGAACCCGAAGAGAGGACCATCCGAGCCAAGTACCCTATTCGTCTCCACCTTCATCTCATCGAAGGCTTTCTTGAAGATCACATTAACAGAACTCCCATTGTCTAGTAGGATTTTGGAAATAGTGAAGTTCTCGATTGCTGTCTGGATCACCAGCGCATCGCAGAATGGGTTTTCATGTTCCAACATGTCCTTTGTTGAGAAGGTAATATACTCCTTTGGCGGTGGGGTTCTGGAGGTCGAAGCAAAACTTCGACGGTAGATGGCATGGAGGCTCCCCTTTTGGGTGGCCTCAATCCCTACCACTCCATGGATCACTTTGATACATCCATGGGTACCCACGTCGACCAGGTCTTCACACCAGTCTTCCACCTATGCTCCTCCTTCTCCTCCTACTCCCTCAATCTATGGCTGCGGCTGCTTCCCCCTCGGTGTTCTTACTCCTCCCCTTAACTCCAAGAACTCTGGGCAGGTGGCAGTCGCGTAACCTTCCTCCTGGTGGAAGTCACAGTAGAGCAACACCATCCTCCCCCTTCCTACCCCTCCCGGGTGATTTCTTCTTTCCCTTATTACTCCTTGGCCTATCATCATGGCTTGCTGGGGTGGGGTTGGAATGGCCTCGGATCCGGTCGCCACTCTAAGGGGTTAAACCATCCTTGCCCTGCCTAGAAGTTCCCCTCCTTGGAAGGGCCCTCTGCCTTGAACAAATCCTCTTTCTTGACCTTGAGGAGGTCCTCCCGCCTGCCTATAGATTGGTAAGTTGACAAGCAGCTGAAACCTCCCTCCTGGCTTCTACTACCCGGGGGGTCCTTGGATCCCCTGCCTCATCGGGTCTTCCCTTCTTCTTACCTCCTGCTACTAGTATTCTCCCGACACCTTCGCCTCTCTTTTTCCTATCTTGGCCAACTTCGACATGAGCACGGGATTCATAGCCTCGCACTTGATTTTCCACCCCGCTCGGTCGATCGCTCCTCAAAAGACAGAGGGGGGTCCCAGGCTAGCTCTATCATGAACAACCTCTACTGCAGCCCAATGGTGAGGGCAAGCTGCAAGGTGTGCTCGGGCACTTCCTGGACTAAGAGAACCTTCTCTTGGAAGAGATCCACATAGCTTCCCAGTGACTCCTCATCCCCTTGCTTGATCAGGAAGAGAGCCTAAGCTCCCTTCGTCCTCTTCTTGGATGTGGAGAAGTGCAACAGGAAACTTCGGCGTAGGTCTTTGAAGCTGTATATCGTCACTGAAGGAAGCTGGTGGAACCAGTCCCTCGCCTTTACCTTGAACGTGATGGCAAACAACCTACACTTGAAGGCATCCATCACTTGTCTGATGGAGACGGTGTCTTCGACCATTGGAGATGTTGAACTGGATCATCCTTGCTAGTGTAGTTAGACATGACTAGATCCCTGAAACCCTTCGGCACAGGGGACGCGAGGATCAACTAACAGAAAGGGCTCCCTGACCCTTCATGGCAAGTCGGAGGGACTCGCGCGGTCTCCTCGCCTGGGTAGAGAGAACCCAATGGGTTGGGGAACAACACTCGCCCACAGAGGGCCCACTCGTCCTCCTCCGGCGCCAATTCCATCCCTACTCACCTTCCTGGCGCCTCCTCGTCCAAAGCTTGTGAGGAGAGTATTGGGACAGAGGGGGTTGAGTACTACCCTGACGACATGAGGGCGAGGCATAGGATCTCCAGGATCGAATTCCTGAATTCAGCGAAATCGCTCTTCTTGACGTACTCGCCAGAGGGGGCGAGTCGCTTGGGTCGGCCCCTTGCCCTTCACTTCCGGCCATGGGACTTACTTAGAATTTTTCGAACAAGGTATGGTCCACGCTCACAGCACCAAAATGTTGAACCTGGAAACCACGGTTCAAGAGTTCAGACTGATGTAGCTTGCTTTTACTTCTCCTGAGTTTGAACACTAGGCAAGACACTCAGAGCAAAGAACCTCACTCACAAAGGTGGGAAACTAGAAACAGACCCCGCGAGCTGTACAGATTAGGTCCCGCCACAAACCCAGAAGATCAAAGAAAACTTCCCCTTCCAAGCCAATGATGAGTTGGGCACCCTGGAGGGTACTAGAGGGCACCCGATTGTCAGCTCGGAAACCACGGCAAACAGAGTGCTGGAGCTCTCCCCAACCAGAAATAGCCTACAGAGAGAGAAAGGAAAAAAACTCATCCTCTCTAAAGGTTCCCTTGGGGTTCTATTTATAATTTTCTAAAAACGGTATGCGGATAGCTGAATCCCGCCATTTTGTTTTACTAAACACAACCCAAATTTGTCTGCCAATAATGGAATCCCGCTGTTCGGAAAGGCTAATTTCAGGCCAAAATGGGATTTCTTGGAAAATTGGGGGACCCCCCTAGGGGTGAGTCCACGCCACTTGAGGCGTGCTCGCCTGGGGGTGGCGATTACCCGATGTGACTGGATGCTCTTCGCTTGCCCCGAACCAGGCTCTGGCACTAGCTATCGGGGGTGCACTCACATATCAAATGGAAGTCTAGCAGATCGGCTAGAAGTATAACCGATCGGCTAGAAGTATAGTGTTGGGAACCGTGCCCAGCGATATTTCTGATTTGAAGAAATGCTCAGATCAATGATAAGTACAAGGTGTACTTAATGTTATATCTAGTTCATGCTTGCAGAGATCAGGCAGTATGTCCAGCACTTCAATAATTTGCTTAAGTACAATATCGTCGGAAAGGACTGGACATATCGTCGAAAAGTGTATGCATGTCGTTGAAATGATGTGCAGAGCAAAGCAGAATGATCATATCGGCTATCGTCGAGAAAACATGCGTATTATGATATCGTTCTGACATCAACACTACAACACCTCACAACGATATCGGAAAGCCAAGATGAAGAACGAAGACTTAAGTACAAATACAAGACAGAATGTCGACGATATCATCGTAAAGAAATCTTGTCGTTGGAAAGGCTAAGTAAGACTGATGTCGATGATATCATCGTAAAGAAGCCTTGACGTCGAAAAGGCTAAGCAAGGTGATATCGACGATATCGTAGTAAAGAAGGCTTGACGTCGAGAAGACTAAGGAAGGTCACATGAAGACATGTAGTTGCTGAAGAATAGTCTGTCGACATGATATCGATTATGTCGTCGACAAGATAAGGTGGTTACAACAATATCGAGCAGTCAAGAATATTACGCCGACATCAGTTAAATGACTTCATGTCGTCTTAAGTTCAAGTGCAGAAGGGATGTCCCGTATCGTAGAGATATCACTATCTGAAGAAAAAGGAAGGAGACTTGAAGAACTGCCCTAGTCCAAGTCAACGACAAGTCATGTCGTCGAGATATTGTCCATATCATCATAACAATGGAAATATCATCGAGACAGATTCAAAAGTTGTCAGGCGTGCTATCAGCATTTAATGTCACCGCCTGATTGTCCAATCAGCGCATGCTCATAAGGTATGGGTGTTTGTCAGTGAAAGACATCATAGGTGACCGTTAAGCGGCTCCTCCGTCCTATAAAAGGAAACAGTGGATGCCCTAAAGTTAACAATGAGAGAGACGAGAACGAAGAAACGAAAAAGAATCCCGCCGAGCAATACAATAGTAAAAGCCGCGGAGAAGAATCGACATCAAGTAGAGGAGAACAAAAAGGCACATCCAGTGTTCTCCAAGTTGCAGTCAAGCCACATTGACTGATAAGAATCGTTCAAGTCAAGAAGCCAATCAACATCAGGGTAAAGAAGAAGGCTTGAAGAAGATCTGTACTTTCAAGTTTCAAATCAGAGGCATCTTCTTCAAGTCAAGAAGCCGATCTCCACCAGGCAGAAGAACAATCATTGTATATCTTTCTTTGTAAGGCTTGCGGGCCAAATCTGTAAGATCTATTTTCAAATCTAAGTGTCGATCTTGAGGGCTTGAGATCTGTGAGGCTTGAGGGCCAGGGCAGAGGACTTGCGGGTCTAACCTTGTCGTGCTTAAGGGCTTAAGATCTGTTAGGCTTGAGGGCCAAGGCAGAGGACTTGCGGGTCCAACCGTGTCGAGCTTGCGGGTTTGGGTGCAGTAGGGGCTTGCGGGCCTAGGCTGCAGAACTTGCGGGTCCAAGCGGCAAGACTTGCGGGTATGTGCTGTGTAGGGATTGAGGGCCTGAGTTTCAAGCTTGCGGGCTTGAGTGCAGTAGGGGCTTGCGGGCCTAAGCTGTAGGACTTGCGGGTCAAAGTTGTAAGGCTTGCAGGCCCGAGACATTGGCGGAGTTTGCCGAGCCTAGCACACTGCTAGGTAGGCGCAGAGGGATAGAGGACTACTCAAGACACCATGTCTTGAGGAACCTCTATAAATTCTTGTGTGTTTTTTGTGTAGTGCTTTTAATCTCTGAATTTGTTAACCAGAAATCAAGAACACCAAAAGGGGAACAAAACAATTTGAAATACATATTCACCCCCCCCCCCCCCTCTAGGTGATAAGTCGACACCCAATAACTAACAAGTGGTATCAGAAGTAGGTTGTTCAAAGAAAAGCTTAACAGCTTGAACAGATCTGCTCTTGGGTGTGTCAAATCAACTGATTATCATATCCTAACTCCATGGAGAAAGTCAAAAGATCTGGCATCAGGAAGTTCAGATCCTTAAGTGAAAGCAACTGGAGCTCCTCCTGTATTAATGAAGAAAGATTCACATGGATCAGAGCACCCCTAACTTCCTCAGACAGTGAATCTGATAATGAATAATGCTCTGTAGCAGGAAGAAGGATAAGAGCACCCTTGACTCTCTCAGACTGTGAATCTGAGGATGAAGAGATCTATGGGCTGGTTTTTTTATCCAGCAAAGAAAATCATGATGAATCACATTATGATCAGGTATGCATCACTCACACACCTTTACTACCTGCTTCAATTAAAAAGACCAAGAATGCATCAGATGATCACTCATCATGTGAAGATGATGAAGAAAACTTCTCATCATGCAACAACAGGGACCATACTAATCTAATTAAGCAGTTTGGTACTCTCTTGGTTGCTCTGATAAAGAGCAAGAGGCTTGTCAGGAAGCAAGCTAAGGAGCTAGAATCACTCAGACCTATTAAGGCTGAGATGAATGAGGAAATGGTATGTCCCACAATGAGGGCACCAATTCCTGTGAGCTCAAGAAGATCATTGACAACCTTTCTGATGAGAGAAACCAAAGGGAAGAACTCATTAAGAAACTTGAGAATGATCTTCTTAAGGAAAGAAGCTTAGTGGCTCAATTCTCTAAGCCCAAAACCAAACTGCCCATCATTAACACCTCCTCCTATAGAAATAGGAGGGGATTGGGTTTCAATGAAGGGGCAGTAGATGCTGGGAATGGAAAAAGGGGCAAAACTAAAGCTGAGCCTCATACCACCTTTCAGAAGGTAGTGCTTCCCTCTAAAAAGTATGACCAGGACAGTGTCCATGGTCACTGGATGAATGGAAGCTCCAATGGCTTGGGAAATGCTCCTGACTATGGGAGGAGAAAGGGAATAGGGATGAGTGCATTGAAGGCTCCCCATGAGAAATCCAAATGGCCCATCATGGACCATTTGTGTTTGGTGCTTCAGCCCACACTTTCAAGGGTAAAGAAGCAACGCCATGCCAATCTCTTCCAGATAAGAAGCAGGTTGGTAGCACCAGTATAATGAACTCTCACTTGATCATATTTGATGTCATCAACACCATGTCAGCTACCAAGCTGACATCTGACAAATAGATAAAGTCAAGAAGAAATAATTATACTAGAGCAGATAGTCAGCCCTTCGCTGAGAGAGATAGGAAGAATGTTGCTGCCTTCTATACTGAACATAAGCATTGTGATTCTCCACCCACCTCAAAAATTGTTCAGAAAAGAAGGTACAACATCCATGAATGTTGATGTAGTGGTAAAGTGTGACACTATGTCATTGACTGTTGGCACAACCCTAGTGTGCCTAGTGCAAAGGAGAGTCCACCTAGAAAGGCTGAAGTGAGTAGAAGAATTCCTTACTGTGCTAACAAGAACCTATGACCCAAATCAACTTGGGTTTCTAAGGGATACTAAATCTGTCTTGCAGGTTAGTCCATGTAGCCAATCTAAGGAAAATAAGGATAATGGACAATAAGTGATCCAGGCATTACTCTGGACTAAGAAAAATCTCATCACAAGCCAAGATGCATAGGTCAAGGGGGAGCTAAAAGTAAAAATAAAGGAGACATCACATCAAGGGGGGGCTACTAGCTCAAGAAGATGCAAAAGCTAAGGTGAAGGTAACTGTGTTACTGTTCACCACAAACTCATATTTCTCACTATGTGAAAGTAAAGTTGGCTTGAGTAAGCAAAATCTGGCACTCAAGGAGCACACTTGTATGGCACTGCTAAAGCATAACACTGATCATACAAAAGAGTGAACAAGAATAATATCGTTTTGAATACAAAATGATATCATCGAAATAATGATTGGTATCGTCGAAATGATTTCTCGACATCTAAGTAGGATCACGACGATACCTAAGTGTCGATCCAACACATATGGGATCTGAAATTAACCGATCGCAACCGCTCAGTCTAAGTTAATCAAACTTTTGTCAAATGACATTTCGCATTCCAATCCTGAAACTATAAATAAGATCAGATGTCTTAAGGTTAAAACACATGCTATATTTGCCCTAAAAAACGTCGTGCTTTCTACGTCTTTGAAGAGTGAACGATTCGACATCGCTAAAATTCTCTCGGATCAAGTAAGAAATGGCGCCAAAGAAGGAAGGATTTCTGTATGAAGGAAGCGAAGTGGTGAGGAATGGTTTCTCAGAAGGGCCAGAAGAGATTCAGAGCACCATTAAGCTGTTAGACGTCGTCGGCCAGGAGTTTGCTCTCTCAGAGCCAACAGTAATATTAAAAAGAGAGGTATTGGAGTTCTACTCGAATTCCAAGGGTGGCTCAAAAGGAACACCCGTGAAGAGCTTAATCAACGGAATGAAAGTCAAGGTAAACCCCAAGAGATTGGCCAGGGCTCTTTAGCTGCCGACCTGCGCCAACGGGGAGGAAAATGAGGAGGTCACCCAGGAGGACCTTAACAAATCTCTGGCATAGTGCGGGCAGTCCAGCAAGACCTATGGGTCTCTGGAAAGGAAATGTTTCAATCAACAAGGAAAGCTGATGGGAGATATTGTGGGAAAATCCCTCCTCTGCAAGGTAGGGTCACATGACAGGATATCCAAGCCCAAGTTCGAGATAATGACAAGGATAATCCTAAGTAAGAAAACCAACTGGGGTTAGATTATCTTCAAGAGGATTCAAGAAAGTTTCCAAGTACCCAATCTGGGAAGAATTCTGTCTCTCTTTTTTACTATTATCTTATCCTGAGACTTTCAACAAGAAGTATGGTGTAAAAATCCATCGCATGAGAAGGATGGATATCAAGATACTTGAGAGATGGGAGAAAGTTCTGACTAAGTCTCGCAAGAAGCTGAAGACTGCAGAGGATATGAAGAGGAAGGGAGAAAGCTCATCTGAAGGAAGTGAGTCAGGCAACAGCTCAGACCCGTCTGACTCTGAAGCGCCTGTAGAGAAAAGGAATGTCTCCCTCCAGACCTCTGTTCTAAGTCTGGGATCCAGGACAATTGTAACAGCAGGAACAGAACAAGAGGATTCTGAAATTGAGGAGGAGAATAGTGAGATCCTTGCTCAAGTGGTAGATGTGATCAATAAGATCATTGGGGCTGAGGATGCTGTTCATTTTGGACCAGTAGTCCAAGAGGACCCAAGTGAAGATCCCCAAGAAGACAACCAAGAGAATCCTGTTGATGAGACTAGCAGAGATCTGCCAAATCCTAAAGAGGAAAATGAGTCAAACCAGTCACCCATCAGAAAACCTCCATCTCCCATGGTTGATGGGAATGAAGAGGAGGAACCAGGACAAGCTAGTTCACCTCCAGAGAATAGACCAGTGGAGTTCTCACTAGTGCTTCAGATAAAAATGTTCCTGGAAGAGCAAAGGCTAAAAATTGAAAGTCATGTTAACTCTGCTGTCAGTTAAGAAGGGAACTATCTGTTGAAACTGCAAGCCTTAGAAATGATGTGAAGAATATGCAAGAATACACTGCCAAAGAGATAGCACTTACTCACCAGGGTCTATCTGATGCAGTGGATAATCAGATAATGATCGCCAATAACATAGAGAAGGCCTACATAGCAACCAACAGATGGATGGTTGAACACAAAACTAATCTCCAAGAAAGTCTAGATCACCACAATAAGGATCTAGACAGTCATCTGCTTGAGACCAAGAACCATTTGGAAGCAGGAATTCACATGCTTAAAAGCAAGATACTAGTCCTTCAGGAGAACCTCCAAAGAGGGATATCTGATGAAGTCATAAATGAGGAGATATCAATGATAAAGGCCAGTGGTGAGCATGCCATCTAGACCACCAATACCATCAGGGAAGCAATGAATCTCCCTCCTCTCCATTTTGATGAGCCTGCTGAATAGTATCCTGTTGAAGATCAATATGTTGACATTCCTGATACTGCTGTTGATCAAAACAAAGGAAAGGAAATAGTGGAAGAAGAAGATGAAGCAAAGATGAGAAAGCGAAAATACAGGGAGGAAATGAAGAAAAAGGATAACTATGAGAGGTGGAGCCTCAAGTCCAGAGCCATCATATTAAAACATGGGAGCTGGTGAAAGTAAATAAAGGTGAGAGGTACAAAGTGTACAGCCCTCAAGAATGGGCTAAGCATGAAGATCAAGAAGAAGCAAGGAGAGTATACAGAAGGGACAAGCAAGCAGGCAGAATCCCTGCAGACACTCCTGAGCCTCTCAAGTATCACCCTAAGCCACTTGAATACTTCACCAGACAAACTGAGAAGAAGCAGGAAGCCAGTGTCAAGAAAGCAAAGAGTGAAGCAGCTGTGAAAGAACCAGAGAAATAGAGGGCTGAATCATTAGGGGCAAATGTAGAAGTGTTGAAAAACCTTAATACATCTGTCACCATTTATAAGTCATTAATGAAGTGATATTTGTCAATTTCTAAGTTCACTAAGACTTAACTGTAATGTCATTATTATATGGCAATTTGCTTAAGATGTACTTTATCATTGAGTGGGTTATGACTTCTTCAAATAGAGGGAGATTATTGGGAACAGTACCCAACAATGTTCCTAATTTGAAGAAATGCTCAGATCAATGATAAGTACAAGGTGTATTTAATGTGATATCTAGTTCATGCTTGCAGAGATCAGGCATTATGTCCAGTACTTCAATAATTTGCTTAAGTACAATATCGTCGAAAAGGACTAGACATATCGTCGAAAAGTGTATGCATGTCGTTGAAATTATGTGCAGAGCAAAGCAGAATGATCATATCGGCTATAGTCGAGACAACATGTGTATGATGATATCGTTGTGACATCAACACTACAACACCTCACAACGATATCGGAAAGTCAAGATGAAGAACGAAGACTTAAGTACAAACAAAAGACAGAATGTCATCGATATCATCGTAAAGAAATCTTGTCGTTGAAAAGGCTAAGTAAGACTGATGTCGATGATATCGTCGTAAAGAAGCCTTGACGTCGACAAGGCTAAGCAAGGTGATATCGACGATATCGTCATAAAGAAGGCTTGACTTCGAGAAGACTAAGGAAGGTCACATGAAGACAGGTAGTTGCTGAAGAATAGTTTGTAGACATGATACCGATTATGTCGTCGACAAGATAAGGTGGTTACAACCATATCGAGCAGTCAAGAAGATTATGCCGACATCAGTTAGATGACTTCATGCCGTCTTAAGTACAAGTGCAGAAGGGATGTACCGTATCGTCGAGATATCACTATCTGAAGAAGAAGGAAGGAGACTTGAAGAACCGCCCTAGTCCAAGTCAACGACAAGTCCTGTCGTCGAGATATTGTCCATATCGTCGTAACAATGGAAATATCGTCGAGACAGATTCAAAAGTTGCCAGACGCGCTGTCAGCATTTAATGTCGTCGTCTGATTGTCCAATCAGTGCGTGCTATTAAGGTATGGGTGTTTGTCAGTGAAGGACATTATAGGTGACCGTTAAGCGACTCCTCTGTCCTATAAAAGGAAACAATGGATGCCCTAAAGTTAACAACGAGAGAGACGAGAATGAATAAACAAAAAAGAATCCCGCCGAGCAATACAACGATAAAAGATATGGAGAAGAATCGACATCAAGTAGAGGAGAAAAAAATGCACATCCAGTGTTCTCCAAGTTGCAGTCAAGCCACATCGACTGATAAGAATCATTCAAGTCAAGAAGCCAATCAACATCAGGGTAAAGAAGAAGGCTTGAAGAAGATCTGTACTTTCAAGTTTCAAATCAGAGGCATCTTCTATAAGTCAAGAAGCCGATCTCCACCAGGCAGAAGAAAAATCATTGTATATCTTTCTTTGTAAGGCTTGCGGGCCAAATCTATAAGATCTGTTTTCAGATCTTAGTGTCGAGCTTGAGGGCTTAAGATTTGTGAGGTTTGAGGGCCAGGGCATAGGACTTGCGGGTCCAACCTTGTCGAGCATGAGGGCTTGAGATCTGTGAGGCTAGAGAGCTAGGGAAAAGGACTTGCGGGTCCAACAGTGTCGAGCTTGCGGGATTGGGTGCAGTAGGGGCTTGCCGGCCTAGGCTGCAGGACTTGCGGGTCCAAGGGGCAAGACTTGCGGGTCTGTGTTGTGTAGGGCTTGAGGGCCTGAGTGTCGAGCTTGCGGGCTTGAGTGCAGTAGGGGCTTACGGGCCTAGGCTGTAGGACTTGCGGGTCCGAGTTGTAAGGCTTGCGGGCCGGAGACATTGGCAGAGTTTGTCGAGCCTAGTACATTGCTAGGTAGGCGCAGAAGGACAGAGGACTACTCAAGACACCCTATCTTGAGGAACCTCTATAAATTCTTGTGTGTTTTCTGTGCAGTGTTTTTAATCTCTGAATCTGTTAACCAAAACTCAAGAACACCAAAACGAGAACAAAACAATTTGAAATACCTATTCACCCCCCCCCCCCCCCACCCACCCACCCTCTCTAGGTGATAAGCTGACACACAATAACTAACATATAGCCGATCGACTAGCATTATAGTCGATCGGCTAGAAGTATAGTCGGTCGGCTAGAGGCAAGTCAACTCGCATATCTCCTATAAGTTTAGCCGATCGGCTAGAGGCGAGTCGACTGGCCTGGGATTAACGCCTACCGGTAACATTAACGCTGGCGATAGGTAAGTCTTTCCCCTTCTACATGCTGACCTTGCTGGCTCCACTCGGCAAACCCGGGGTTGTACATCAGTAATTTGGTTGCCATCAATTTTGTTGACTTCCACTTCTTCACACCAGAGCGCTGCCTCTCCGTTCAATAAGAAGGTGGTTAAGGTGACCTTCATTGCCTCTTCTGTGGCTGTCGCCGTTAAGGTTATCTTTATCCTCGACATCCAGTCTTTTGCTTCTGTTGGGGATTCGGTCCCCGAGAAAGTTGGAGGATTGAAGCTAAGAAAGTGCTTCAATTGTTATCCCGCGCTCGCCCCACATCTACAGGCTCCATCATAGGTTCAAATCTAGGCTCCACTGCGACAACCGGCACCTGTGCCACATTAGTAGGAGTAGTTGGTTGTACAAGCCTTCCCGGCTGTGCATTGATCATGGCGAAGACCGCTTCTGCGACCAATCTAATCATTTCAGCTGAGGGAGTGGTTGCTGGCACTTCAGCAAAAACACTACTTTCCGTTGTGTTATGGGTTGGGACTGCCCTGCACCACCCTAGTCACATATTATCGTGCAATACACAATTTAGTGACCAAAAACATAGCAAAACATTAATTAAGGAATGCTCAAGTTCCGAAAACAAGTTGTTTTTCATTCATAAGTGGACATTCTTATCAATTTTTGTCATTTTAGGTGAACGCAGGTCACGTGCACTCCACCCCTTAAAAGGGAATTCAACCTAGAATTCTAAAAATTACTGATCGACTCCTAAAGTCCGATATCAAATTATAACACTTTGCATATACAAACAATATAACACAGGTCCGGCCGGGACCCTACGACATATTGAGCACACAAGCTAGGCATTAATAAAATGATTAACAGAAATATGCTCTAATCAGAATAAAAGACACCACAGCGAAAGCTTATTTTAAAAGCTAATATACAAGAATGTTCACCTACCCAGGAATGTTAACCAAATAGAGTTATGACTTTAAGACCTTACATTTATCAAATTTATCAAACTCTAAACATGCTAAGCAGACATCGACATACATGACGACAATGCATGAAAAGCAGTAAATAGTTTGGCCATCAAGGGCTAACTCAGCATTGGGCTTCTGCCAACTATTCCCCCTCGGCGAACCAGCACCCGCATCATCCACAAATAAGAGGTAAACGAAGGTCAGCTATGAGTTAACCACAAACCGCGTAACAATCCAACCCCCTGGCCATTCTAGCTGGCTCCGGGGCAGGGCACTGCTTACTTGCAAGCAAGCCACACATGCAATATGTATTACAATAAAGAAAGCGTGTCTACTCTACACAAGGTAAGGTTTCAAGCACAATCAATCTTCTAGGTTGACATCAAAGAAAAGGGAACCTAGGTATGCAAATGATGTCAATTGGCTTCACCCGAAGATTCCCCACATCATCCTAAGCAAACGCGCATGAGGCTAACATAACATTAAATCACCACATCACAACCGCCAATACTCACGACCACATATTTCATGTACTCAAGGCATTCTTTCGGTGTACTCTCTCATGAGTACCAACACCACCTTAAGTTATGCAAGCTTAGGTGGGAGATGAGTTTTTTCCGGTCTAGGCTAACATACCTTCCATGGCCTAACTCATGATCACACGACGTATAGGAGGTTAAGACCTCGCACTGATCTGCATTTAACGGGTTTGGATCGGCTTTGCTCATGCTCAGGTCATCGTAATCAACTAGTAACAATGCAGGTATGGCTTCACCTCAGCCCGTAAGTGTTTAACACATACAAGTGCTACAGAATATCTAGCTATGCACCTAATCCATACAAGAGGATATAGGCTTCGCAAGCACAGCCGGCGTATGAGGTCCAAGTCAACTCCACAACGAATTTGTGGTGAAGGTTTGCATTTAACCACAACACAATGATGGGTCTTCCGTTAGGTACTCCAAGAGACACCTAAATCTCAAGTCCCGTAACAATATGACAATTTCACAGAGTCATTATCCTCCACGCATATGAGGCTTAACTTAAATGCAACATCAAAATAAAGCATCATCGATCCGGGCTGACGACCACGGGTGGGTATGCTTCGCACAAAATGCCTAAATCCGCACATCTAACGGATTTCTATATGCAATAAATGTCGGGAACGGGCACAATCTACCCGGGCTTCCAAAGAACCAAAGGGCGTCTTGCACTCAACTAATTAGAGGAGAAGACAAACCTTATGCAAGCATATAAAAGTGTATGAAATGACCAAACACGTCCTAAGACCGGGGAGAAGGATCGTTATTTTTGTCGATCTCATTGGCACCATGAATTGAAGATTTGAGTCAGACGGAAATGACCATTGTGGGTTCCTCTCCGTGGATCTGAACTCGGCTCGCGATTTGGAGCTTCGAAGCTCCAACAATGGCGAAATTTGCTCTTCTCCTTCCTCCTTGCTTTTCTTCTTTCTCAAGCTTGAATAGAGAGAAACCAAGATAAGAATAAGCCTATGACTTATCCTCAACTGACTATAAGATTCGTAAGAAATCTTATCCTTTAGATCCAAAGATCACCCTGATTTGACAACGACGTGGCCGTAAAGATGAAACAACATTCCGTCTGTTTACCGTTGATGATGACTAGAGCTCTAGTTCACAAAGCTGAGGCTTCCAGTCGATAGGGCAGAGACTTCCTTTCGACAGGGTAGAGGCATCAAGTCGACTGGGCAGAGAACTTTTCTAGTCAATATTGTCTATGTCGACTTGAGGTCTCGTCGACACGCTAAATCCTTCTAGCCGACATTCTCTATATCGACTTGAGGTCTCGCCGACATGACTAAGCCTTTCAGTCGATATTCTCTATATCGACTTGAGGTCTCACCGACACAACTAAGCTTCTAGTCGATTTTGAGCAGGTCTTCTAGTCAACCAAGATAACTCTTCTAGTCGGCATTAACCGTGAACTTTTCTAGTCGACATGAGCCGTTTTTGCAATGAATTTTTACCATTAGGAAATGAGGTGTTACAACTGTTGGAACAATGTGTTCTGCATCTCTCAGATTTGATAAAAACCAATCCTAAGTTGTATTTGATCATACATGATTTGGGTATAGTGTGCAGATTTACAGGTGTGAAGTCGTACAAGAACTACAACGTTGTGAACAACCGCCGGTGCTATGGATATCGACGGGCGCTAGCTCGGATTACACAAGACGCCTGGACTGTCAGCTGGAAGATCATATCGTTTAGACATGTCACCGATCGTCTAGACGGCCTACCGCTAGCGCTAGAGACCCGGTCCTGGCTATTTCGAGAACCATTCGTCCTGATACAAGTTCGTCGATTGAGCTCAAGCACTCTACTAGTTATCTCCCAATGATGAGGATGAGATTTTTCACCTTGAAGAATCAAATCGCAATGATTGAACGGATTGTGGAGTGATTGTGAATAAAGAGGGTATAATAGAGTGACTCGCAACGACAAGACAAGCTTTGAAGTGTCTTTTCAGAGTGGTACATCGACTGAATGAATTCGTCAAAATCTCAAGATAAGGAAGCCACCACTCCTCGCTCGGCCAATAGAAAATGAATTTTTAAGCAAAGGGAACACGATTCAACAACAAAAATGATCAAAGATCATATTTGGGAGTGGTAAAATAAGGCGCATTTGATTAATTGAGCTTGCACCCTCCCTTGGAAAAGCTCAACAAAAAAAACGACCTTTGTAATCGCTGCTCCTTTGAAGCAACCACAACCACATCCCATCCTCTAACCTCATGCATCTTCTCTCCCCTCAAATTCCAACCACATGAAAAAAAACAATTATTGCAAGTGATTAAATTGGCATCAATACCTGTATGCCCTACATTCAGACAGCATTCTCCTCATCTCCACATTTCAGAATCAGATGGAGATGTAACCATCAAAACAGGTGAAGACAACCCCTCCATTTATTGAATGAATTCCTGACTGCTGGCAGCAAGCATCAGTATAGTTATGGTGATAGGGTTCATATACAGCATTAACCACATCATGTATTCAGAATAAAAGAGATCAGTCACAGTAGATTTTACATGTGTATATCTATCTATATATACATATTATTATTCATAAAATAAATAACACTGGAAAAAAAATAAAGTTAAAAGGAAGCTTAACACTAAATGTTTGGAGCCTTCGCCGATTGCGAGATTTAACGTCATTTTTTTCTGATAGAATGCTGTGTCAGGGATTATGGAGGCGAACGAAATTGAATAGAAAAAACGTGTCGATGGAAGAACGAATAACTCTGTTACAAGCAGAAGAAACTGTTTCCAGGTAAAAGCCCTTGTGATTGAGTTCAATCCGAGTCAATCTCCGGATAAGTAGGTCTTATTCTCATAATATCGCCTCTCGCTTTGTTCCTTCCTCTCATTTCGTTTCTGGAGATGACAAAATAGTAGGTTCATGTTAATACAAAAAAGCTGGTGGTCACACAGAATTTATAAACAATGTATAAAAAATGAAACAATCAGAACCTAAGAAAGACAACTATTATTTTTTTTCTTTGTAACAATATAGCAGTTAAATTGCATAATTAAATGAATTTTTTTTGCTGAACTTGATTTATTTTCATTAACATGTATATACTTTTATTTAGTTTCATATCATTCTATATCCCATTTTATTTAAGAATTTAATTTTTTTATCAAATAACTAAGGCTCTGTTTGGCACGGCGTTTTTGCTCCGGTGAGTTTGGACAAAAACGCCACCATCATAGAATGTATGGCATGACAGCGGTTATGACCACCACTAAGAAAAGAAACTAGTTTTGAACATAAAAGTGGATGAAGTTCCTTGGGTGAGATTGGGCGTTCACGAACGACAGTTCATAACCACCGCGTTCATGACACCACCACCATGCCAAACAGAGCCTAAATGATGCCAGCAAATAGCAGTAGAGATTCGCAATCACCCAATTAGGAATTTCATTTCCTCCACACTTCCCTTGAATCAAAACAAAAGTAAAATTGACTTCAGCAGAAGCCAATCAATCTCTATAAATTCAAAATAATTTTTTTTTTATAAAAACATGTGGATTTCATGAACAAAAATGAGTAGCAAAAATAACCTGATAGGCATCATGATTCGCGACAATCCTCTTGATTATTGTGCTTGTTGTGATATCAAGAGGACTTGAGATTGTTTGAAGGATGCCCATTTCCATGGGAACAGCATAAGGGTTAGATTTTTCCTGCTTGACAAAGATCAAATTTTGAATCTCTGTACATATTTATTAATTTTATATTTACAGCAACGAGCAAGCTAATTAGATTTACCACAAGATAATCCATGTTTTCTGCGATTGTTCCATGAACAACCAATGAGATATTGAAGGTTGTTATCTGCAAAAAATAGTGAATCAATCAAATTAAATGAATATTAAAGGCTCAAAATAATTCTGATTCGAACAGAAAAGGATTAGGGTAGATGTAATCAGCATGAGAATTAAAAAAGATGAAAAGATGTAGTAATTAAGCTTTTTTGATGTGATACCATTTACAATTTTATACAGAGAAGGATATCTGATGTAGGGGTAGGCTGTGGGTGCACGAAACCTAGACTCTAGGTGGGTGTGAGATGCGACCCGCTAATCCAACTCTAAAGATGATGCAACGATTAGTACGATGGAATTTAATAATGAGCAATATAAATTTTGTTTAACACCACGCGCAATAAACAGAAACGAAGCAAAATTCAATTTGGCAATTAAGCGAGGCTTTCCTCCGCTCAGAGGGCCTTAAGCGAATGCGTCCCACCTGCAATTGATAATCGTATGCAACAAGCAACCCACCAAAATAATACCAAACAAATAGAGGGCTACCAAATGAATAATATCAAATCACAATCCACAATACTACAAAATACTCAAGAGTAGAGGGCTTTACCGAGGCGATGTAGAATTTGGATCCGGAATAGTAGATCGGCGATCAAACGCGTCTCCGGTGGCGTGGAAAAAGTGGAAGTGGCTGTCCTCGGCGTCGGAAGGCAAGATCGGGCCGGGAATGTGTAGATCCGGCTACTAGGAGAAGGATCCGGGCAAAGGGTGGCTAGATCCGCTTTGTAAATGGCGGATCGGGCTTAGGAAAGGAGATCGGGTGGTGGAAATAACGGATCGGGGTGGGAATTTCAGATCGGGATAAATCTGAAATTTTAGGCTAGGCGGAGGTGGATCCACGGAGGGCAAGTAGAGGGGGCGGTTTGGGCGGTTGAAGGTGGGGAAGAGTAGGAGGGAACGGTTGGATGTGGGGAAGGGGCTGCAGGCCGGGAAAGAGGGCTGAAAGGGGGGGGGGGGGGGGGGGGGGGGGGGGGGGTACTGTAGGAGTGGTTGCTTGTAGCAGCGATTGTAGCAGCGGTTTACTGTAGCAGCGGTACTGTAGCAGCGGTTTGGAGGGGCAAGGAGGGGGCGGCTAGGGCTAGTGGAGGAAGGTGGCTATGGATGGTATGTACCTTGGGGAGGGAGGAGAGCACCTAGGAATCACCACCTAGGGTTCCACGGCATCGGCACCGGGGAGGATCGCTGGAACTCCGAAAATCTCTTCCAAAATTCAGCAAGCCCCCTAATGCAGCCTTCTACTCCTATTTATAATAATAACATAAGCTAGGGCATCCCAACCGACGGCTATGATTGGCCGCGGGGGAAAATGTTCAAAACTTATTAAAATTACATCAAAATAAATAAAGTTATATATAATTTTGACTCCCAACGTGGAGCCGGAAGCATCCGCGGCGTCGGATCGGCGATCCGATCAAGTCCTCCTGCGCGAGTAGACGAACGTGGGCCCCGCCTTGCGACGAACCCCTCCATGTGCACCAAATGATGGATCCCCATCAACTCCCCCCCGACTGAAAAGTCTTCATCTCCGATGAATGGAGATGATCATACTGAAGTCGAAGTCCAGGGGCGAGTCGATCAAGCTCCGCAGGCAATATCCAAGCATCGTCAACATCGGGGCGGGCCCGCCAGTGTACCAAGTAACGGCAGCGCGGCCCATCTGAAGTAGTCACGAACTGGTGGGATCTGATCTCAGTAATACTCTCATCTCTCAACTCTCGAGTAGTGGAATCCAAAGCGATCGGTGGTGCCGAAGGTGAAACCATAGAGGACGAATCTCTAGACGACAAATCCCCGAGTGGGTGGGTGTCAGCAGGGGGTGGACTATCATGGGTGTCGGTCGTAGGTGGGGTATGAGTGGTGGAGGGTAAGGGGAGTGGTGGAGGAAAAGGCTGGGCATCTCCACCGCTCGGGTCCAGATACTCTTGAGGTTCATAGTATGGTGTCAGATCTTCGACATTAAACACCGGGTGAATCCCCATACTTGCCGGGATATCAAGTCGGTAGGCGTTTGTCCCAATACGGCTCACAATAGAGTAGGGGCCCATTCGCCTAGCACTCAACTTTTTGGCAGGCCCCGAGGGGAGCCTCTCCGGTCGGATTCGCACCATCACTCTCTCACCAACATTAAATATTTGCTCTCGCCTATGTTTATTTGCATGTGTTTTATAATTCTCGTTGCTAATAATTATTTTCCGTCGTACGGATTCATGCAATTCATGCAAATGCTGGGCGAAAGACTCGGCAGACTCACTAGGGCGAGACTCTAAAGGACTCGGTAGAAGTTCAATAGGCTTCCTAGGGTCATAACCGGACACTACATGGAATGGACTCAAACCCGTGGACCTATTGACGGAGCTATTGTAGGCGAACTCTGCTACAGGTAAATCTAAGTCCCAACTGCCTGCATGCTCACCAACTAAACATCTCAAGAGGTTTCCTAGGCTCCTATTAACTACCTCGGTCTGTCCGTCCGTCTGTGGGTGATATGCCGAGGAGAACCTAAGAATGGTGCCAGTTTTGTGCCACAGGGTCTTCCAAAAATAACTCATGAATCGCACATCCCGGTCAGAAACGATCGACTTGGATAGACCATGTAATCGAAAGACTTCCCTCATAAAGGTAGACGCCACATGAGTCGTGTCTGCCGTCTTGCGGCAAGCAATAAAGTGCGCCATCTTTCAAAACCGATCAACCACCACGAAGATGGAATCGTGTTTTCGCAGAGTGCGGGGGAGTCCTAGAACAAAGTCCATGCTAATGTCCTCCCAAGGACGGTGTGGCACCGAGAGTGGGGTGTACAGACCCGTGTTCTGCTTGGTCCCCTTTGCCGTTTGACAGATACGGCAGTGGCGGACAACGCGAGCTACGTCCTTCTTAAGGTTAGGCCAATATAAGCGGTCCTCAACGATAGCTATAGACTTATCCCGACCAAAATGTCCCGCGGCCCCGCCCGCATGCAACTCCCAGATCAGATAGTCGCGGTAGGATGTCTGGGGAACGCACAAGCGAGAGCCTCGGTACAGGTATCCCTCAAAGATCTGGTAGCCCTCAACAGGGTCGAGTGGATCTCGGGATAGGGCGGAATAAATCTCGCCAAAGTCAGGACACGACGGATAATCCAAGATCAGCCTCTCAAGACCATCAACACTCGAGGTCAACGTCTGCAGTAAGGAAACGCGGCGACTCAGCGCATCGGCCGGCTTGTTCTCAACACCAGCGCGGTGCTTGAGAACGTAGTGAAAATCCTGCAGATACTCGACCCACTTTGCATGCCGGTGTCCCAGTTTGCGCTGCGAGTCGAGATAACGTAGCGCCTGATGGTCGGAATATAAGACAAACTCCCGGGGGAGGAGATAATGTCTCCAGTAGCGCAGAGACTGGACAATCGCATAAAATTCTCGATCGTAATTCGAGTATTTCTGCTTGGCCTCGTTCAGCTTCTCACTAAAGTAAGAAACTTGATGTCCCTCCTGGCTCAATACGCCACCGATACCAACACCGGACGCATCGCACGCAACCTCAAATGCTCGGCTAAAATCCGGTAATCGCAGCACTGGAGCCGTCGTCAGTCTCTCTTTAATCTCCTCGAAGGCTCTAGTGGCGGCGGGGGTCCACTGAAACTCTCCCTTCTTGAGGCAGCTCGTGAAGGGGGCCATGATCGTGCTAAATCCTTGGACGAACCTCCTATAAAAGGTGGCAAGTCCGTGAAAACTGCGAGCCTCGTGGATATTCGTCGGACTAGGCCAGTAACGAATAGATTTGACCTTGTCAGGGTCAACAGATACACCAGTCGAGGATATGATAAACCGAGGAAATGGACTGACTCAGACATAAACGAACACTTCTTCAAGTTAACATACAATTTCTCTTGGCGAATGGTGCCAAAGAGAAGCCTCAGATGATCGAGGTGTGCAGCCTGAGTCTGGCTGAAGATCAGTATATCATCGAAGTACACAACCAGAAACTTGCCCATGTAGGGCCGCAACACCTGAGTCATAACTCGCATGAATGTGCTTGGGGCATTAGATAGCCCAAATGGCATAACTAGCCACTCAAATAGACCGTCCTTAGTCTTAAAGGCGATCTTCCACTCATCCCCTTCACGAACTCGGATCTGATGGTACACACTACGGAGATCGATCTTGGAAAAGATCTGGGCACCCGACATCGTGTCTAATAAATCATCGAGTCGTGTGATCGGAAAGCGATACTTGACTGTGACCTTGTTGATGGCG
The DNA here is from genome assembly GCA_033032865.1 of Dactylorhiza incarnata. Taxonomy (NCBI): domain Eukaryota; kingdom Viridiplantae; phylum Streptophyta; class Magnoliopsida; order Asparagales; family Orchidaceae; genus Dactylorhiza; species Dactylorhiza incarnata. Next base: position 1,702,475 of record JAWHQI010000078.1, read on the forward strand.
CGGCTATCGATGCACATACGCCAACTACCGTCCTTAGGGGTAAGAAGGGCGGGAACAGCACACGGACTCATACTCTCTCGGATGAACTGCTTTCGAAGAAGCTCGTCGACCTGCCTCTTGAGCTCAGCGTGCTCATCAGGATGCATACGGTAGTGGGGCAGGTTCGGGAGAGAGGCTCCTGGGATCAAATTAATGGCGTGCTGAATGTCCCGTGGGGGAGGCAACTCATCAGGAAGCTCATCCGGCATGATGCCAACAAACTCATCTAGAAGGGGACGCACCGCTAGTGGGTGGTCAACAGGGGTATTCTCAGAAGCCTGCATGGCGGCTACGACAAACATGATATCAGATTCAATGCTGTCTCGTAGGAACTCGCCTCGTCTCAAGATGTGCAGGGGTCTCGAGGCGCTCGTGCTCACAGACGGCTCAACCACGCCCTTGGGTCTATCTCGGGGCTGGGTGGGCGTCAACGTAATCTTCCGCCCCTTGTCATAAAAGACACACGTGTTCGAGCGGCCGAAACACGTGACGTCACGATCAAATAGCCAGGGGGGCCAACAACACATGGGCGACGTCCATGGGAATGACATCGCACCAGACCTTGTCCTGGAAGGATGCAATAGTAATCAGGACAAGGCAACGCTGGGTAACCTGAATAGCCGTCTTGTCTACCCAGACAACACGGTAGGGGTGAGGGTGAGGCTCTGCCTTCACCTGCATACGATCAAGCCCCTTTTGGGCGACAATATTCACACAGCTCCCACTATCGATGGCTAGCTTGCAGGGCCCGCCTGCACTGGGGAAATACGTATAAAAGATGGTGGTGCGACGCCAGTCCTCGTCCCCACCTGGGGTATGTAGTAGGCGTCTAATCACTCCCACCTCTAACGATCTCTCAGCGTCACTCTCCCAACCATCCTCCACAGTGGCCCTGACGTCCTCAGGGACATCCTCGTCCTCGTCTAAATCCTGCTCCTCGCCCTCAACTAGCAGGTTCCGCGTGGGGCACCGCGCCGCCACGTGTCCTCTGCCAGAACATCTAAAACACACAATACCGCCAGGCTGCTAGCCATCAGTGGTCATGAACTTGCCCTTCGCATCGGTGGGGGTGCGAGAAGGTGCGGCCGCGGAGGTCTGGGGTGGAGCGGGTTTCCTAAAGGTCGACGAATCAGTTCGCGTGGGGAACTGCTTCGTGCTCGACGATCGGAGGTACTGCTCAAACTCGAGGGCAAGCTGGAAAATCTGATCGACACTCTCAGGATGGTGGGGAATCAACTCTCTCCGGATATCGGCGCGGAGGCCCGCCCTGAATCGGGATGCTGTGACAATAGGCTCCTCAAAAATATCGCTCTGAACCATCAGCTCATCGAAGCGGGCCATGTACTCTACAACAGTAAGCGTCCCCTGTCGTAAATTCTGCAGCTGCTCGAACAGCTGGTCACGGTACAAGGTGGGGAGGTACTTCTCTCTCAGTCTATCCTTCATCTCCTCCCAACTGGAAATAGGATAGTAGCCGTCTCGCTCTAGGGCCCTCTCAACACTGATCCAAAACACCTTTGCTTGCCCGATCAGTTTCATCTTCGCAAAGCGGACACAGCGCTCGTCACTCATCTCGTACCACTCGAAGTAGTGGTCCATATCCAAAAGCCAATCGCTGAAGGCTTTCGGATCTAAGCGCCCGTCGAAGGATGGGGCGTCGATGCGGATACGACGAGTAATATCAAACTGGTGGTCGCCTCTCCGTGGATCAGGGTAATCCTCGGGATAGTCATCATAGGCATCGTATCGAGCAGGCTGAGGACCACGCTCTCTTCGTCCCGGGGGATAGTTCTCATCGCGGTAACGGTCACGACGATCATGCGGGGGTGCTCGGTCCCTGGGGTCAAAACGAGGCTGTCGTGGCATACGATACTCATCTCGCTGAAATGGGGGTCGGTCACGAACTGGGGCATGACGACGCTCAGCCGCAAGATCGGGGCATCTCCTCACCGGTGGGGGTGGGACTCGATAAGGGATATCACGACGATAACGGTCTTCCGGTGGTGGATCGTCCCTATCCCTCTGATCTCGATGGGGAGGATTGTCAGGGTCGTCCTCAATCTCCTCGTCACGGGGTGTCGGAATATTCCTAACATTTTCTAACCGATCTAGACGTTGGTTCACTGTGGCGAAGTCACGGCGCATGTTGGTGAACTGTGTCCCTAAGGCATCAAAACGGTCTAACACAAGGCGCTCAAAATCCGTAGTAGCGGCGCTCGAATTCGACCCCGCTGCTCGCTCGGTGGTGGGTGGTGGATCTACCATGCTTCTAAATGTCCTACCACTACGGAGCATGCAAAATGGCCTAACCTGGCTCTGATACCAAAATGATGTAGGGGTAGGCTGTGGGTGCACGAAACCTAGACTCTAGGTGGGTGTGAGATGCGACCCGCTAATCCAACTCTAAAGATGATGCAACGATTAGTACGATGGAATTTAATAATGAGCAATATAAATTTTGTTTAACACCACGCGCAATAAACAGAAACGAAGCAAAATTCAATTTGGCAATTAAGCGAGGCTTTCCTCCGCTCGGAGGGCCTTAAGCGAATGCGTCCCACCTGCAATTGATAATCGTATGCAACAAGCAACCCACCAAAATAATACCAAACAAATAGAGGGCTACCAAATGAATAATATCAAATCACAATCCACAATACTACAAAATACTCAAGAGTAGAGGGCTTTACCGAGGCGATGTAGATTTTGGATCCGGAATAGTAGATCGGCGATCAAACGCGTCTCCGGTGGCGTGGAAAAAGTGGAAGTGGCTGTCCTCGGCGTCGGAAGGCAAGATCGGGCCGGGAATGTGTAGATCCGGCTACTAGGAGAAGGATCCGGGCAAAGGGTGGCTAGATCCGCTTTGTAAATGGCGGATCGGGCTTAGGAAAGGAGATCGGGTGGTGGAAATAACGGATCGGGGTGGGAATTTCAGATCGGGATAAATCTGAAATTTTAGGCTATGCGGAGGTGGATCCACGGAGGGCAAGTAGATGAGGGGCGGTTTGGGCGGTTGAAGGTGGGGAAGAGTAGGAGGGAACGGTTGGATGTGGGGAAGGGGCTGCAGGCCGGGAAAGAGGGCTGAGGGGGGGGGGGGGGGGGGGGGGGGGGGGGGGGGGTACTGTAGCAGCGGGATGTAGGAGTGGTTGCTGTAGCAGCGATTGTAGCAGCGGTTTACTGTAGCGGCGGTACTGTAGCAGCGGTTTGGAGGGGCAAGGAGGGGGCGGCTAGGGCTAGTGGAGGTGGGGGAAGGTGGCTATGGATGGTATGTACCTTGGGGAGGGAGGAGAGCACCTAGGAATCACCACCTAGGGTTCCACGGCATCGGCACCGGGGAGGATCGCTGGAACTCCGAAAATCTCTTCCAAAATTCAGCAAGCCCCCTAATGCAGCCTTCTACTCCTATTTATAATAATAACATAAGCTAGGGCATCCCAACCGACGGCTATGATTGGCCGCGGGGGAAAATGTTCAAAACTTATTAAAATTACATCAAAATAAATAAAGTTATATATAATTTTGACTCCCAACGTGGAGCCGGACGCATCCGCGGCGTCGGATCGGCGATCCGATCAAGTCCTCCTGCGCGAGTAGACGAACGTGGGCCCCGCCTTGCGACGAACCCCTCCATGTGCACCAAATGATGGATCCCCATCAATATCATTCAACTATTTTTAGCCATCAACCTACGATGGAAAGGTGGCGGGATAGTGCAGAATCGAAGATCCCGACATCAACCTACGATTAAATTGGAGAGGCCTTCCAACAGTAATGTGATGGAGAACTCATGCGAAAAAAATCAAATTAAAATAGGGGTGATAATGAAAGGGGCCTCATTAATCATGAGATTAAGGCTCCGTTTGGCGCGGCGGTGGCGGTCGTCAATGCAGTGGTTATGAAACGTCGTTCATGAATGCCCGACCTCGCCTAAGGAACATCATTCACTTTATGTTCAAAACTAGTTTTCTTTTCTTGGTTGCGGTCATAACCGTTGTCATGCCAAACATACATTATATAATGGTGTAGTTTTTTTCCAAACTCACTGGAGCAAAAACGTCGTGCCAAACGAAGCCTAAGCAGATCGACCAGTTTACATGCACATATTCTTCCACGGATTTGAAATTCATGTTATGATCACAAACCAACATATCATAATCATCGCTATTAGATACCTAGGTCTTCAAATTAAGAGGAATTAGGTCATGCACATCCTAAAAAGAAATAACTTGTAGTTCATACCTGGAATCTTTCAAACATGCACATCAATAAAGCAGTCTCATGCAAAATTCTATAGGTAAATTTTTGAAAAAGAATCTCGAAGGTAAAATCAATCAAAAATAACTTATAATTACAACTTTTACGACCGAAATCTAATGAATTTGGATGTTATTTTGCAAATTTCAACTTGAAAGAGTTAAAATGTAGTAGAAGTGGCATTCTAATTTTATTATTATTACAATAAGAAACTGCGACGAGTATCATTGTATTTACTTCAAACAACGTAGAAGAAAAAATATATAGCATAGGTGAAAGATGAAACTAACCATGTCCTTGGTGACTTCCCAAGGAGCGCCAATGATCACCTCATCGACGTACTGGCATGCCAAAACACTCAAGCTTCTCTCATGTAGATTCATGATTGGACGGTGAGATCCCCGTGTAGAGCTGAGAATGCAATATTATTGAGAATGCGGAGAACACTGATTCTAGGAAAGTGCAAAAATATCAATAATTTTAGTGCATTTATTCAGAAATCAAATGATGAATATAAGACAGAATCATGTCAAGATAACACTCTCAATGCATAATAAGAAAAGGAACCAGAAATTGGTTTCTTCATTTCAGCAGTGATTGCCAATGATGCCCCTAAGAATGGCATTCTCTGATGTTCTTGTTGATCTAGACTTCCGATAATACCGAGTTTTTTGAGTATTAAATCTTGAAGCTTTTCTGCAATGAAATCTAGGTGCTCACGTCTGAGAAGTATTATGTGTGGCAATCTGTGTTAGGTAGAGCTTGGGGACTGACTGAGTGCTTGAACTGTAAATTTTTTGGACTGAGTGCTTAAGGTTTTGTTTGGGACAATTGTAATGTTTGAATGGTGGAAGTGTAAATGTGTGTTAGTAAACGCGGCTGCAGTGATTTACCTATGAAATATTTGTGGCGGCGTTTCTGGGAAAAACTCCAATTTTGGAGTTAGGGAATTCCAATTTTGGAGTTAGGGAATTCCAATTTTGGAGTTAGGGAATTCGTGACGGCTAGGCGCTAACGTATGAGCTCACCTAAATGACCATGGTTGCTTTTCGCCCAAAATGTCAATTTGACGAAATAGCGTTCGTGGCCGCAACTATCCAAATGCTATCTGCTTTTTTAACAGTCCATTCACAACAACCACCACTCTCCCACAGCTCACCCCAAAAGAGGCTTTGTTTGGGTGGGTGGTGGGGCTCCATTTCCATCAATCAGGTGGGAAAGGGAGGCACGCCAAATAATTCCTAAATAGGCGGTGGCGGTCCGCCTCCCATGGAAAAGAGGAAAAGAAAACTGTGGTGATGCTCACTTTCCCACCACAGGGGAACCCCTCACTTTCGCACCACCCGTCTTTTCCCACCACAACGGAGCCCTACTGCCCACCCGCTAGAGCCTAATGTGTGCAGCTTTCACACTGTTCATTAAGTGATTCACACCGGTTCCTTGACTCATGTATAGGCAGGCGGACAGAATAATGATTTTTTTAATTGAAGTTCAGGGACTGGGAGGCTTTTATGATAGCAAGTAAAGGGGGCTGAAAATGCATAAAGCATTTTACTTCGATTCCGACATCTGTTTAATATTTGTTTGATTAGATGTGCGGTTCTTTCTAGCCCTAAATTCAATTGGAGTTGGAATATTTCAGGGAGAAGTTAGGGTGTGGTTTTTATTATTTTCTAGAAGATGCAAGATAAGCATAGTTGCTTGAGAGGAAAGAGCTACCAAAATATAGAGGGTTAAGGTTTGAAAAAAAAACTGCTACATACCTTCATTAAGCCCCAAGGGCATACAACACACAATTACAAATAAGTTCACACAATTGGACAAATGGCAAACATGGCAAAAAGTCAATTTGCATGAAAGAGCAATTGCATAAAATAAAATCTTAAATAACCCCAAAGAAAAATACATAATTAATTCCCTAACTAAAGCGACATAACATTGTTGTCCTTTACATTCATGTACTAAGGCTTTAAGAAAGCTTGGTTTACCCGATCGCCTTTTGACATCCCCTTAGATTCAACTCTAAATTCATATTAGAAAATTCATTGTGAAAAGAGATTAAAAGTTTTCTAACAAAATATGGTAATTCTTATGCTGGGGTCTGATCAAACGCGCAGGATGGAGGAAATTTGTTAATAGATGCAGCAACAAGGAATTTCTCAGCCAAGGGAATTTCTTTCTGAGTTTTCATAGATGGAGATTTACAACTAGCTAACTCTCCCACAACAAACTTATCTATCCTTTTGTATTCTAGGAACCTATGTACAATGTAGATTCCAGAACCCGATCATAAATGGAGTCTTTTTATCAAGAGCCCCCAAAATTATCGAAAAGTCGGAATGGTGCAGTAGGTATCATGTAAAGTAAAATATAGAACAAACAACTAGGATATTACATGGCATATTAGACCTAATTCTTAATAAACTTTGAAGGCATGCTATTGTTCTGATTCAAACAATTAATTGCATGACAGAGGTTTGGTTATGATATGTATATGATAGTTTACTATTAGTTAAGTCGTGTCTGCGGCACATGTTATCTTGTATTCATACTATATAAAGGCGAGTATGACTAGCTATATTTTCATCTCGGAAATCTAGGACTACAATATCTCTCGGAGAAAACTTATTAGGGGAGCCAACCCTCGAGAGCTTGGGCGCAAGTAGACCTCGTGAGTGTATCTTATTTGCATTCTACTGTGATCTATTTCCGTCTTTATCAACTTGGTCGGACCTGTTGTGTCATCCTCCACTCACTTTGGCCGCCGACCAAAACCCTAGCAACGGCCTAGTGCTCGACATCTGCGGATCTCTCCGCCTATGGAAGTGATTTCGTTTGTACCTCCACATCCAGATAGCTCCACGCGCCTGCGTGCTTGTGTGACCTACTCACTCGCTCGTCAGCAGCTTCGCTCATAAAGTGCAGTGTCGCACGCCGTCTCGCGCATCTGGACAATCCCAGCGAGCCTCCAATTGACTCCTTCAAGGGCATTTTTACAGCCCCTGCACACCGCACTGGCGTCCGTCTCCTGCAATGCAACCTCTAGCACCTCGGTCCAGTTCAGTGGGTCTACTGTCACTTGTCTTCCCTGATCGAATAAGACACAAGTCTTATTCTCCTCTAATCCACTTCGTAGTCGAACAAGCCACCAGACGATTGCAGAACCCTTCTTTGTTCACTCCATCGCAGAGGGCCAACAGGCCGCACTTGTCTACACCGATCACAACATCCCTTATCTTCCTTGCTCCTTCTATCCTCATCATGCTCGAACTCACTCCATGTGCTCGCCCAATCTCCCTGTGCTCAATCTAATTCCTTGATGCGCTCAATCTTTACACCGACGGAACTTTTGTACACTACGGTGCTTCCGCCGCAGCGCTTGGCGTGGTGAATGACCTCGAAGAGATACATGGCCGAGCATATTGCCAAGATGAATCTTTGGGTATCATGTCCTCCAACATGGAAGGGTCATGCTCAAGGAGGAACTAATTCTGAGCTACGACATGTGTCACCCCGTGTCTCTGCACCTTTCATCAAGTCGTCTCAATAAGAAGCTTATGTCACGATTTTGTGGAGTTGGCACATGATGTCTCAGGCTTGTCCATGGCCCATTACCTCGAGTATTTCATGCATGGATTACTATCGCACATCCGCGCCCTCCTAAGGACTCTGGACCCGTCCACTCTCATTGTGGCCATCCAACAAGCCCTCTTTGTGGAAGCAAAATTTTCCACGACACCAAGGACCCCAGTCACTATAGCACTTTGGCCTCCAAATCGCGATCACATGTCAGTCTACCCAAACAGGCTCATGCCCTTTCTCTGCCACAATACGAAGTTTCCCCGCCACATGCCCATCGGAATCCACTCTCAACATTTGCCTCTAGTTCTACCACCAAAGTCGAATCCTCCAACATGTTGCCTCTCTCACTAGGCTTACATCGACCACCTCTGCCAAAGCTTTTGTTTACGCTTCCTGCGACACATGTTATCTTGTACCCTTACTATATAAAGGGGAGTAGGGCTAGTTATATTTTGATCTTGGAAGTTTAGGTCTAAAGTCTCTCTCAAAGAAGACTGCTTGGGGAAACAAGCCCTCTGGAGCCCTCGCGTGTATATCTTGTCTACATTCTAGTGCAATCTATTTTGGCATTTATCAAGTTATCACCTTATATATTATTTAAGGCATCGTTAAGCCAATGCATCGTTTTCCTTTGGCATATATGTGATGTTTAGGCAAGGGACTTCATCAAAAATGGTCATTGTTTGAAATAGGAATAAATGAAAAATATATTTTGAGATTTGTTGATGTAATTCCTAAAATATGCTAGGAAATTAAAATCTAATGAAGAACAAAAACAAACTCTATGATTTTGAAGTGTGTAGACTGTTGTCCCTAGGATTTATTTACTACCTCACAAAGTGCAGTCTGGTTACTCGGATTATACCCCAGGATAAAACAAAATTTTAATTCCTCCATGCTCCATTGTGTACATAATGTCAAGCCAAATGTTCAATCGACAACCTTTTGCTCAAATTTGAAGAAGGTAATGGAAAGTGAGAGATTAGGTAGAGAGAAATACATAAGATCTCGTTTTCTCTTATGAACAAAAAATATATCTTCATCGAATTGTGTCAATGTACGACGAGATATTTACTCCATATAAATGCCCCATGAGTTGCAATCTCTCACACAAAAGGCATAACAAACATACATTACATTAATTAATTGACACAAATATAAAATAAAATTTAAAAAACCAGTCACTCGCATGAGCATCCACGACAAATATGCAAAGTTATAAGTGCATCTAATAATAGCATATTTATTTACGCACCTGCACACAAGTTACAAGGATTGATTCCATAACCCCTCCAGAAACCCTAACAAAATTTGAAACCAACTTGGCGGGATTGGATCGTAAGCACGGAACTCAAACTCTCCTTGACAATGTGAAACTTAGACCTCCTAAGTAATCACATAATAAGGATGACGTTCAATGAGCTATTTTCTCCAACTCTTACAATCTCTTGCACGAAAAATGTCATAACAGACAAATAATATTAATAAAATTAATTTAAAATATATCTAAAATGTCGCTCGCACATACGATTGTTAGTGGCAAACATTCAAAGTTCCAAATGCACTCGCACATGGGATCAAGGACCCACTCACAAATACACAATTGTTTGTGGCAAGCATTCAAAGTTCCAAATACACACACACACATGGGTCGTGGCAAGAATTCAAAATTCCAAATGCAATATTGCTCGTAACAAGCATTCAAAGTTCCAAATGCACCCGCACATGGGTAGTAAGGACCCCCACTTACTAAACCCAAACAAATCTTCAAACCATAATAAATCAGAGTGGTATATAAGCAGTGCGTTTTAAACTTCTCTAAGCACCGTGATAATAAAACCTGCTGAGTGAATCATATGGTAAGAATTATCATAAAACTACAAATCGCATGTGTGATATGGACAAGATTGTGACATGTTTAAAAATATTTTTTTAATAAATGCAACTAGAAACGGCAAGGAAAGCTTGAAGTTTTAGAAGAAAAAAAAATTAACAAACACTTTTTCCATCATATGTAGTTTCACTTCATCTACGAGATTGGTCGTCTTTTTATTTCATTTTTTTATATTAATTTTTGGATTTATACAATTTTTTAATATAGATCTTTTGAGAAATTGTACTAAAGCTAGGATGTTCAATTTTTTAATATAGATCTTTTTAACAAACACTTTTTTATTAATTTTTTAATATAGATTTTTTAATATAGAATTTTTAATATAGAATTTTTAATAAAATTATATATTTGTTAACTTGATGTGTTCAATCTGTAGTTGTACATCCTATATTCTTCAGAGATATCACTGATTGTGTTTGTGTCCCCATGTGCATGATATCTATAGACACGCACGCATACATTCTCTCTCTCTCTCTCTATCTATATATATATATATATAGAGAGAGAGAGAGAGTCCTTGCCTGATTGAGAATCAAGACACCTTCCCCACTCTCAAAACTATGAAGGAAGAAGTTTAAGGAGAAGAGAGTAAGAATCATAGATAAAAGATGTACAGAAAAAAATTTAACACTATCAAATACAAAGCATGTAACAGACTCAAACATGGAAGGATAGTTTTAACACATTTAAAGGAAAACAGGAAAATAGATTCAGGTACAGAAATTTAAATACCCAAATGACCTGACAGTCTGATCAGTATGAATTCCAACTAATAAAAAGTCCCCAAGCGCTCTAGCAAGCCTCAATATCTATACAAAATATGATGTTCAATTAGTCAAAAAAGAATTAATTAGATCATAAATTAATATGTACACAAAAACTAAGGAAATTACTTCCAAGAAGTTCAAATATGTAGATATAATTTCATGCACTGATGTAAGTGTCTGAATTCTTTAGCTATCGTATGATAATTTCAATCAAATTATGTGTTTCAGGCCCCAACCTTAGGAATAAGTACCAGATAAATGGAACTACAAAAGATTCAAGCTTATTATATACTATTAACCAATAAATACAGAAGAAAAAGTTGCTTTTCCCTTTAAAAGTGAAAAGTATCAACGTTGTTAGTTGTCATAAGGAAATTGTAATAGCATGAACTCTCTTCATCCATCGAGATATTATCGTAATAGCATGAACCCTCATCCATCGAGATATTTTCGTAATAGCATGAACCCTCATCCATCAAGATTTTATCGTAATAGCATGAACCCTCAACCATCGAGATATTATCGTAATAGCATGAACATCCATCAAGATATTATCCATTTTAGTCTAGCAAGCCTTGAGGTTTTATCCTCTAGGTTCAACTCAGTGTTGTATATATTGGCCGACATGTCCGACATGTCGGCCAATATATAGGTTTGACACCCAAAACGACACGTGACCTGATTTTTTAAGCTCATAACGTTTTGAAAAAAACGGCTGAATATCGGCCCGTTCCCGATATATCAACATAGGTTCCAGATGATATATCGTCGTTTCATTCATTAGTTGAAGGATTTTTGGTGATTTTTTTAAGCCTTGCGTTTATTTTCGTCATTTTGAGCACCGGGTTAATTAAACCCTTCATCGCTATCATTTATCTCATGTCATATTCCTCGACTCTCTGCAATGTGGTTGTTCTCATGGAGTCTTTGGAGATCTTCTCCATAGTTTCTAGGGTTTCTCTGCTTCTTCTCCCTAGTTCAACGACTCTCACTGGTATATAATTTACAACTTCGGCTTCTTCTCCCTCACTCCCTGAATCTCCCGTTTCATCGAAGGCACTGTAAGTTTCTTTCTACTCCCACAATTTTACGACATTTTCTGGTTTGATTTCTTCTCCATGAATCTCCAGTGTCATCTCTTCTCTTTAAGTTTTTTTCTGGTTTTTGGATGCAAAGTTTTTTTAGGGCATCGATGCTACTTTTGATTTTGGATTGCAATGTTGCATGCTAATATGGATTATGGTATGTTTAGTGTATGTTGGTATGGTTGCAATGGTTTTGGGCTACTTCTCGGCCCTCTGCTCTCTTCTCTTTGTTGTTATCATAACTCTCGTCCCTCTCCTCTCTTCTCTCTGTTGCTATCATAACTCTCAGCTCTCTCCTCTATTCTCTCTGATGTTATCTTACATTCTTATCTAAGATGCTAAATTGACACATAATTACAATGTTGCATGGTATGGTTGCAATGTTGCATGGCATGGTTGCAATGTTGCATGGCATGGTTGCAATGTTGCATGGTATGGTTTGAGCTCTCCTCTCTTCTCTCCGTTGTATGTTAAATTTGAATGATCACGGAAGATCTAACGATCTAATGAACGTTTAGGGGGGTTTTCTGATGTTGCCTTATTATTTATAGTTCCTAACAATCAAATAGAATGTCCGCACTTTCGTAAAATGTTTGTTTCATTTTAAATAGTTTGTTTCATTTCATATATTTCATTTCGGATTGTTTCTCTAACAATCAAATGGTTTTGGTTGTTTTTTCCGTAGATTTAGAATGACTTATTCTGCTGGATCTAGTGAGGTGTGCCTCTTTCAATGATACCTACTGGTAAAGATCCGTTCTGGTCATTTGGTGAAAAGATGGTTGCAAATGACACCAACCAAATCAAATGCAACTACTGCAAGAATATGGTGAATGGCGAGATTACCCATTTCAAACATCACTTGGTTGGGTGGAAGGAAAATGTCAAGCATGACCTCGAGTTCCCACCAAAGTGAAGGCGGAGGATGAGTCGGACCTCAATTCAAACTTGGAGAGCGAGAGATTGAAGAGTGCAAAGTTACAAGAAAACTTGAATGAGGTGGCAGTTGGAGCACAAGATGATGAAGTAGATGAGTCTGCTACTCGTAGCAGTTTGCATTCAGGCACAGGGTCCAATGGACTAATTTGTTCGTGTTATTGCGGAGTCAAGCAAGGAAAAAGATTGGCAGCAAAGTATCATTGAGAGCAGTTGAAAAAAGAAAGCCAACGATGATGTGACATTGTACATAGGTAGATGGACATATAAAAACGAGATCCCGCTCAATGTCATACGCTACTCTTTCCCGCAGATGGTGTACATGTTATTGGGTTATGTGGAGCTGGGATGAAAATCTATCTTTTATGGGTTGAGAGAAATTTTTGCAGATGGGGGTGGAGAGGATGAAGGAGATGTTGGGCACATTCACCCAAACTTGTAGATCGAATAGGTGCATTATCATGACCAATGCATGGACTGATCGAAAGGGGAGAAGTGTGATGAATATCATGATACACTGCAGTTCCGGAGTAGCATTCTGGCTTTCAAAGAATGTCTCATCCTCCACACACGACGAAAAGTTCATATTTGACTTCTTGGATGAGGCGATTGATAGCCCCGAGAGCCCAGGAGAGGATAATATATTGATGATTATGATGGACAGTCCAATAATATGGCTGCATCAAAGCTTATGGCTTTGAAGAGGCCCAAGATTTTTGGTCTAGTCGTGCAACCCATACGATCAATCTTTTGTTGCAAGATATAAGAAAGATGAAACCAATAAAGGGTGTTATCTCCTTGACCGCCAACTCTCTTCTTCATCTACGGTCACACTATCTCTCTCGACATGTTTAGAGCATCGACGAAAGAACTGGACTCTCACGAGCTTGTTTGACCTGGTGTGACTAGATTCACTACATCATTTATATCATTAGAAAGTATGTTCGAGAAGAAGCAGTTTAGGGGCTTATTCACATCTGCAAAGTGGGAAGCAACGAAATTAGCCAGTAATGTTGGGGGAAGCAGGTAAATGTATTGTTTATTTGTCACTTCCGTTAACAATGTGAGTTATGTTGAACTTTCATTTAGAATATTATTTGAAACTCGTGCTTTATGTTATTTTGCATATGTTAGGCTGCAATGATAGTGTTGAGCTCAAGATTTTTGGCGAATCTAAAGCTTGTTGTTGCATTATTCACCCCATTTGTAAGGGTTTTGAGAAGAGTTGATGGGGATACACTTTCTATGGGGTGATTATATGAGGATATTAAGAAAGCTAGGGAGGAGGTTGTTGCTCTTCTCGATCACCAAGAGAACAAATACCTTTATATATGGAAGTTGATCGATAGCAGATGGGAAAACAAGATGAGCAGCCTCTGCACTTTGCAGAAAATTATTTAAACTTACTTTTGTATTATTCCCACTGAGTGGAGATTGAAGTCAATGGAAGGTTTATGAATGGTTTTGTTGAGTGTCACTTAGGGATATATAGGAAAGATGCTTCTACGCAGGATCACATTAGTGTCGACCATGATCTTTACCAAAACCAACAAGGATTATTTGGTAAATACATGGCAAATAGACAACTACAAAATCTTAACTTAAATCCGGGTACAATACAATATTTTATGTTGATTACCCAATAATTTTTAATGATGCATCACTGAAATAATTTGACCCTTTATTTTTTCACGGTACATTGGTAGAGGCTTAACGGTGCTGATGCCTCACCTTAAAACTATGACAAATAATATTTTGAGACTGACTACTTCATCCTCTGACTGCGAGAGGAACTGGAGCGTTTTTGAGATAGTATGCATTAATTTAGTGATTTAGTTTAATAGAAATATCTTATTGTATGCATTATTTATTTATTTTAAAATTTTATAGATGCATTCTAAGAAGAGGAATATGCTCGGCATCAAAAGATTGAACGATCTGATTTTTGTAAAGTTCAATATTTTGTTGAAATCGAAATATTCCAACACATCACGAGATCCTTTGGCAGTTAAGAGCTTAGATTCATGGAAGGTATATGAGTGGATGGTGAATGTTGATGATGGCGAGGATGATAATGATGATGGAGATGATGAAGTCTTTCCTGGAAAGGGGTTGACATGGGCGCAATTTGGAGATATTGTCGACATTGATTTTGGTGCAAGGAGACCTAGAATAATAAAGAGTAAAGATGTGGTCATGAGTGAAAAAAGGAAGGGAAAGAGAAAAGTGCCTGAGAGGGACAAGGCGGATCTTAAGGGTTCGTAGGATGATGATCATATTATATCTACAATCCAGATTGTTGATATTGTAGATTGTTGATGATTATGTGACAAATGAAGAATAATATATGTTTGAAATTTAATTTTTAAAATTTTGATGTTATAGAGAATAGATATGGTTGCAAACATATTAAAATTGCTAGTTTTACAATGTTTGTATCATTAACTTATTGTATGTGTTAGAAAAGCCCATGTAAAAGCCCATATTAGAGCCTCTTTTTATTTTCTTATTTCTCCCACTTCCCTTTAGTCTCACATCATGTATAAGGATTTCACAAGCTTCGGCTCTTTCTTACATGGTATCGGAGACATCGATCCAAAAATTGCGGTCTCCCATTTTTTGACCCCCCCCCCCCTCATGGCGAGCTCTCGCGGTCTCATTTTCTGTGACCGCTCCCCCTGCTGCCAGCTCTGCTTCTTCCAGCTTCCTCTCCTCTTTGGCTCTCTTATAGTCTTCTCCTCCCTGACACGTGGGCCCCGCCTCTCCCGAGCTCTCTTTGATCCAGCGATCTCCTGAGTTCCTCGCAGCGACCTCCTACAGCGGTCTCCTGCTCCTCGCAGCGGTCTCCCGTGCTTCTCCTCGCAGCACTTCTCAAGCTCCTCTTGCGGTCTCCAACCGCAGAACTCCCGAGCTCCAGCTGCGGTCTCATCGATCTCATCGATCGATCTCCCTCTCCTGCTCCTCCTGCGGTCTCTAGCTGCGGTCTCCAACTGCGGTCTCCTCCTGATCGCAGCTCACTGACCGGTCTCCATCGGTCGATCCCTCTCTGATCTCGCGATCTCCCAATCGGTCTCCTGCCCAGCGGTCTCCTGTTCGCAGGATCACTACCGAGCGCGCCTCCATTGGACCGTTGAGCTCCCTCTACCGAGCTCTCTCTGCCGAGCTCCTTGAGGTCGGTCGAGCTCCTTGAGGTCGTGCGACCTCCTCCCTGCAGACTGCCCTCCATCGATCTCCTGCAGCGATCTCCATCAGCAGCGACCTCCTCCTTGTCGCCGCCTCTAGCAACGATCTCCCTCAAGCGGTCTCCAGCAGCGAGCTCCTCTCTAGCAGAGATCCTCTCAGCCTTGCCGACCTCTCTGAAATGGGTTCCTCCAGTGATCCCTCCGTGCATCCAGAAGGACAGACTGTTACCTCTCCTGCAGCCAGCTTGCTTCCCACTCCTGAACTGCGCGACGAACTAAGAATCACCACCATTTCCTTGGTTGGGAAGAAAAACTTCGTCAAGTGGGTACAATCTGTCAAACGAGTTCTTCAGTCCAAGGGACTTCTGTCTCATCTCACTAGGGACCCCCCATCTGTTCCTACTGATGACTGGCTGCGTAATGATGGTCGGGTTCAGACATGGCTTCTCAACTCACTTGATGGCGAACCTTACCGCATGGCCATGTATCACGAGACGGCCAAGGAAATGTGGGAGGAACTCCACTCCTTGTACTCCGGCAAGGACAACCTTCGGCACTTGTATGACATTATTAACGAGCTTCAAACCCTTGACACTGGCGGGGCGGCTGACTTAACCTCATTTGTTCCTCGGGCCAAGACTCTCGCAGAAGACTGGATACAACATCAACCCTCTACTACTGATCTAGCAGCTCAACGTGCTCAAAAAGAGGTTGTGTGTTGCCATGATGATGGCCCGTGTCCCACTTCACCTTCAGAGTATTCGGGCGCAGATCCTCTCATCGGCTACAACCCCGTCATTATCTGACGTGTGCTCCATGTTGCTCAAAATCTCACCGCCTCCGGATACTATTGGACCTACCTCACTGGTCCTTCTCCAGTACTCGTCTGCCCATTACTTCCTCTCCCTCCCGCTACTCGTGGAGGACGGTTAGGCTCCCAAGGCGGGGGTCGCGGAGGCCGACCACGTCCTAAGTGTACGTTCTGCGGAAATGACGGTCATCTTGAGGCGACCTGCTACCGCAAGCATGGACGTCCTCCTCAACCAACTGTTCATATTGTCGCTGACAATCCTTCTGCCACTCGTGTTGATCTTGACGCAGTTCGCCTCCAGCTCCAGCAACTTCAAGGCATGCTCCGCTATCCACCTGCCTCCGTCGCCTCCATCTCCAATGAAGGTATCGCTTGTCTCTCCACTAGTTCGCGCTAGATAGTGGATTCAGGTGCTACCCACCATATCACCTCGCTACCACCACATCACTACTTGGATGCTCCTCATCATAAGTACATCACAGTAGCCAATGGCGACACCGTCCCCGTCTCCGGCTCTGCTGATATCCCTCTCAATTCTTCTCTCTCTCTACGCTCGGCTCTTCATGTTCCGGGTTCCCCATTTAATTTACTGTATGTTAGTCGTCTTACTACCGATTTAAACTGCTCAGTAACATTCACCTCTTCCTCTTTTTTGATGCAGGATCTACGACGCGGAATATCATTGGTAAGGGACAACTGCAAAACGGGTTCTACCTTCTTTATGTTTCTCCTACCATCCTCTCCTCAGTCTCCTCCGTTGATTGGCATCGGCATCTTGGGCATGCCCCTCTCCCAGTCCTTCAGAAGACCCTTCCAGACATCTCTCTTTCTGTTTTTCAGTGTGAATCATGTATTCTAGGCAAACAACATTGTTCCTCTTTTCCCCCTCATTGTACTCGGAGCTCTACTCCTTTTATTTTAGTGCATTCCGATGTTTGGGGCCCGTACAAAATCACTAGTATATCTGGTTATAGATATTTCATCACCTTCATTGATGATTATTCTCGCACAACTTGGTTATATTTACTTTGTGATCGCTCCGAGCTTCCTCGTGTGTTTCGAGCTTTCGTTCTTGAAATTTGCACGCAGTTTTCCGAAAATATAAAAACACTCCGGACAGATAATGCTCGTGAATATACGAGTCACAAATTTGCTAATCTCTGCTCTGAATTTGGGATCATTCACCAGACGCCATGTGTCTATATTCCACAACAAAACGGCATTGTTGAACGGAAAAATAGACATCTCCTCGATGTTGCTCGGTCTCTCATGATCCATATGCAAGTACCCAAAACCTATTGGAACTTCGCACTGTCCACAGCATGTTATCTCATTAACCGTCTCCCTTCCTCCGTCCTCAAAAATGCTACTCCGTTTAGCCACAATTTTCACTCCACTCTGGCATTCTCTCACCCCAAATATTTGGTTGTACTTGTTACGTCCACATACTTGGCCCGTCTAAGGACAATTTGGATCCTCGAGCAGCCAAACACGTATTCGTCGGCTATTCTCGCACTCAGAAATGCTACGTCTGTTATTCTCCTGCTACCCGAAAAGTCACTCTTTCTCCAGATGTTACCTTTCAGGAAGACCAACCTTTCTTCTCCACAACAACCACACCTATTCCTCCACCATCCTTCCCAAGACCTGTTGTTCGCATTACCACTCCTCTACCACTACTCCTTCCTGACCCTGCTCCAGCTCTCCAGAAACCACCTCTTATTCATGTCTACACTCGTCGCCCTCCTCGCTCTGTTGCCCCAATGCAGTCGGCTTCGACCTCTAACATTCTGCGCTTTGCTGATCTGGCACCGGTCTCCACCGCTCATCCCATGGCGAATTATGTATCCTTACATCGCCTCTCCCCACACCTTCAAACCTTTGTTACTTCATTATCCTCTATTTCTATACCTAACTCTGCGCAGGAGGCTCTCCAACATCCAGGCTGGCGGGCAGTCATGGACGAATAAATGACAGCCCTCTGGGCTAACCAGACATGGAACCTGGTTCCTCTCCCTCCAGACCAGACTCCAGTTGGGTGCAAATGGGTCTTTGTCATCAAGCATGCTCCAGATGGGAGCATTGACCAACTGAAAGCCCGAATAGTGGCGCGTGGCTTTACTCAACAGCACGGTCTCGATTATGAGGAAACATTCTCTCCGGTGGCCAAACTCAACACAGTTCGTGTTCTCCTCTTCGTAGTTGTGCATCGTCAATGGCCCTTACATCACCTGGATATCAAGAATGCTTTCTTAAATGGTGATCTACAAAAAACAGTCTATAAGCAACAACCTCCCGGGTTTGAGACCACGGGGGAGTCCCGAGTCTGTCATCTCAAGAAGTCAATGTATGGTCTCAAACAATCCCCTCGGACATGGTTTGACAAGTTCAGTAAGGCTGTCCGGGAGGTTGGTTTTACTCGCAGCTCGGCAGACTTCTCCCTGTTCACTCGACATCGAACAACAGGAACAGTTCTTTTGCTGGTTTATGTTGATGACATCCTAATCACTGGAAATGACACAGAGGGGATGCAAGCGGTCAAACGGCACCTTAGCTCTGTTTTTCAAACAAAAGATCTGGGGAACCTTCGATACTTCCTTGGTCTTGAGATCGCGAGACGTCCTGAAGGACTTGTCCTCACTCAACGGAAGTACTATCTCGATCTTCTTCAGGATGCTGGCTACTCTGGATGCAAGCCGATTAACACTCCTATGGATGTTAATCACAAACTGTGTGCACATGCCTCTGATAATGACCTTGCTCTTCCAAATCCATAGTACTATCGGCGACTTGTTGGGAAACTAATTTACCTAACAGTCACGAGACTATATATATCTTTTGTTGTTGGGGTTGTCGGCCGATTTATGCATTCCCCTCGAACGGCACACCTTTAGGCAGTCGAACGCATCCTAAGATATCTGAAAACAGCCCCTGGTCAAGAGCTGGTATACAAAACCTTGTCTTCTACTCCAGCATTGGTTGCGTATTCTGATGCAGATTATGATGGGTCCCTGGATGATCGGCGGTCTACTAGTGGATTTTGTACCTACTTTGGAGGTCACCTTGTTACCTGGCATAGTAAGAAACAAGCTGTGGTTGCTCGATCTTCAACTGAGAAAAAATACCGTTCGATGGCATCAGTTGTTTCTGAACTCACTTGGCTTGAAAGTCTCCTTGTTGATCTAGGAGTAAAACTTTCCTTCACCAGCTATCTTACTATGTGACAGTCAAGCTGCTATACACATAGCTAAGAACCCGGTCTTCCACGAAAGAACGAAACACATTGAAGTAGACTGTCACTTCATCCGGGAGAAAGTTCAAATGAAGAAGATTGAATTAAAGCACGTTCCGGGTACTGACCAAGTTGCTGATATTCTCACCAAGGCCCTACCAAGTACTCTCTTTTATCAATTCCTGCCCAAGATGGGTGCCTACGACTTGTACACTCCAGCTTGCGGGGGAGTGTTAGACAAGCCCATGTAAAATCCCATATTGGGGCCTCTTTTTATTTTCTTATTTCTCCCTCTTCTCT
The DNA here is from genome assembly GCA_033032865.1 of Dactylorhiza incarnata. Classification (NCBI taxonomy): domain Eukaryota; kingdom Viridiplantae; phylum Streptophyta; class Magnoliopsida; order Asparagales; family Orchidaceae; genus Dactylorhiza; species Dactylorhiza incarnata. The sequence goes on from JAWHQI010000078.1 coordinate 1,722,557, forward strand.
TTAGTCCCACATCATGTATAAGGATTTCCTTTCTCATTCTCCCTCATATATATTTGTATTTATACATTGTATTTAGTACATAGAAAGGAATATACACAAGCTTTGGCTCTTTCTTACAGTATGTTTAATGTTTTACTTATCGCATTATGTCGTTCTTATTTCTGTAACATAAATGTTTCATAGAGCGAGTCATGTTATAGTTCAACGTCAGTTATCTTGTTATATTATTATAATAGCAGTATATAATTTTAGTCGAGTCTTATGTATGGAGTCGAGTCATGGTGTATCGAGTCGAGTCATAGTGTTTTAGATGTTTTAAATATTTTATGTTATTCTTTTATGTATTTACAATGTTGTCATTGGAGTCCTATAAATAGACCTTTAGAGTCAGGTAAGAAGGTATCAATGAAGAAAAATATATTTCTTATGCTCTTGTGAGATTTGTGGTAGCTCTCTCCTCCAACGAGCAAGCCCCGCTTAGGCAGCCACGGTTCCGGCTCTGTAGTATCTTTATCATCATCCTCGTCTACGGTCACATCTCTGGCGAGCCCATAACAACCTGGTATCAGAGACACCTCCTCCTCTTCCGCCGAAGCCGATGTCCGCAAACCATAAATCTGTTGCCGTCTTCCACCGCTGTCGCTGCTTCCGCCAACCAACATCATTCCTCTATCGACGTCTCCACCAAGCTAGTCATCTTCCTCCTTTCTGCATATCGTTCCAGTCGTTGCTTCGTCAGTCCGTCCACTATTTCAGGCAGATCCCGCACTCCAAGCCCAATAATGAGCAACACCTACGTTGTCGTCTGGAACGACACCGCACGAGTTCATTTGTGCCAACCATCGTTTGCTGCTGCGAATGCTCCACCAGTTGCATCTTCTTCGAACGTATTATATCGCTCCTTCACCTAGATGATCGCACGGGGTCTCTTCCTCCACCCACACCCTCTGCTTCACCTGCATACGATTTTTTCCAAGTCCCCGTTGTATTCTCATCGTCCCAACCGGACAACTCTGTCATGTCTACAAACAGCCCCATCTCTTATCGCAGCTTCCTTGAGCCGCCTACAACGCAGCTTCCTTGAGTCGCCTACAACACAGCTTCCTCGTGCCGCACACACGTTATCGTTTGCTGCCTGGTCTCCTCGAGCTCATTCCACAGCAGCCCTATTCACGGGCTAGGGATTTTCTTAATTTATTGATTATTTTAATTAATTCTTATAGTGAATTAATTAGGCATTTAATTAATTAGATGTCAGTTCCACTCAACCCCATTGACAACGACCTCCTCGCACAATCTGAATCCCCACCGTACGATTTGGAGACTGCGCGGCTCGTTCATGAGTCACATCGTCTCGGTTCCGCCATCATCACCCTCCTCGCCGACATGATCGCCGCACGCCAAAGTAAGGAATTACTCGTCATTCCACCGCCGCCCCCAGCCCACGTTGTCGTCACCACGCTGTCTCTTTTGACGTCCTCTGCTCGGACGGCCTCCTCATCGCCTCTTCTCAGGCCACCTGCTCTGCTGGCCCCGTTGGATCCATTTCTCCTGCCGACCGCCCCCAAGTCAGCACCGTCACTTATGATCACCGCAACTCCTTTTCCGGCCACGCTTCCGTCACCTACGTCTGTCTAGAGCTATCGGGCACCCACATTCCGCACACTCATTGCCATCTTTTCTGCCATTGGGGAGCGCGTTGACGTCCTATCGCTCGATGCAGCCTCCGCAGCAGCAACGCGATACCGGGATTCTGGCGGTAAATCAAGAAATCAAATGGTACGGCCTTCCACGTGGAGTTCGAACTTGAGGACAAGGTCGATTTTATGGACGGATGGAGTGTTATGGGTCAACCGTCAGTTATCCTTTTATATTATTATAATAGTATTATATAATTTTAGTCGAGTCTTATGTATGGAGTCGAGTCATGTTGAATCGAGTCGAGTCATGTTGAATCGAGTCGAGTCATGTTGAATCGAGTCGAGTCATGCTGTATCGAGTTGAGTCATGGTGTTTTATATGTTTTAAATATTTTATGTTTTTCTTTTATGTATTTACAATGCTGTTATTGGGGTCCTATAAATAGACCCTTAGAGTCATGTAAAAAGGTATCAATGAAGAAAAGCCTATTTCATATGCCCTTGTGAGATTTGTGGTAGCTCTCTCCTCCAACGAGCAAGCCCTGCTTAAGCAGCTGTGGTTCCGCCTCCGTAGTATCTCTGTCATCATACTCGTCTCCGGTCACCTCTCCGGCGAGCCCATAATAGAGACCTTCTAGAACAATAAAGAGCAAAGACATAGCCATGAGTGAAAAAAGGAAGGGAAAGAGAAAATTGTCTTTGAAAGACAAGGCGGATCTTGAGGGTTTGTAGGATGATGATCATATTCTATCTACAATCCCGACTGTTGATGATTATGTGACAGATGAAGAATAAGGTATGTTTGAAATTTAATTTTTAAAATTTTGATGTTATAGAAAATAGATATAGTTGCAAACATCCTAAAATTGCTAGTTTTATAATGTTTGTATCATTAACTTATTGTATGTTCAGTGATTTATTTATCGCACTATGTCGTTCTTATCTCTGTAACATAAATGTTTCGTAGAGCTTGTAAAATTTAGAAATTTAATATGAATTAAATAGTTAATAAAGTAACATATATAAAATAAAAAATTGACTATTAACACATAATTATACATATAATTAATTAAATATTAAAGTCTGATATGTGAAATATCCCCGATATATAAAAATGACATAAAATACCCAAACTGACGTGTCTCCAACATCTGGCATCTGCAACTTTGATTCAACTTACCAAAGAACTCACCAACCCTCAGACTGCTATAACGCAAACACGCTTAACTTCATTGTTTGAGGCAAAACACCAATCTTTATACCAAAATGATCGCATAACTACACTGAATTCAAAGGATCATACAATCTCTTCGACTTAATCAATGATCTCATCGGTCATCTTACTCAACCAGGACCATTCAACGGGTAAATAGGATTCTAAAGGTGGCTCATATAGGCTCAAGAGGTATCCCTTGTCATGCAATACACATTCCAAATGAGCTCAAGAGGTGGAAAACATAACAAAGCAATTTGTCTTGTACGGAACTTAATCTCCATTTCCCGCATGATGTAATCCTCTACATTGTTTTAAATGTCCTCAACATATCTGACGACATGTCGCTTTTTGAGGGAGAAACCACATTTCTTCAAAAAAAAAATTGTCCTTTAGTAAAATATAGGCTCACAACCATTTTTTCGGATATATCAGCAGAAGACTTTTAAACATATCGTCCACTATTTTATTTTATGTAATATAAGTTAATAGACTAACAATATATGTTTAAATCGCCCATATATATTATATTATATATGTTTAAATCGATTAGAAATATTGTTCTCTTCTCTTTAATGTGTTATTCTTACAATCAATTTTGTATAATTATTTCATACTATATTTTTCTTATTTCATATTACAAAAATTGTTAAAATGTTTAACATACTTATTTATTTGATTATTTTTTATGTTTTTAACATAAATTTATTAAGTTGTATGAGAATTATAATTAATCAAAGATATTTAGCTTTTAAATCTTCTTTATTTGCTATAAAATTTAGTGTTATCAAAATAAAATTATTGTATAATATTAAATATATTTTACAATGTATCTATTTTTATTTGTTAATAATATTTTATTTTGGATACTCTCAGAAATTATTTTAGAATATACATGACTCATTGTTCATATACTTGTTATATTATTTTTTTTACTTTTAGAATATATAATTATACTCGGTATGCATAAATGTTTTTTGTCCATAAGATATGAAAATCCGATATTTCAAAATATCCTAAAAGGTCTCCGATTTCCGTTATCCGACATTTAAAAACTCAATCCGACATGACATCCAATATTTACAATCTTGATATACCATTAACAATAGTCTAAACTTTTACCCATCAATAATATTGGTTACTTAGTCCAGTAAAACATTGTTGTTTCACCATTTTGATGCAACTTCCTAAAACCCATCCTAGATGTGTTCTAGCATAAGCATAAATTTGGAGTTCCAAAGGGAACACCAACTATTAGACCTTAAAGTGCCTCAATTTTTAAGAGTGTTGAAGTCCTCACCAGTAGACGTTAACCCGGAATCATCAACCAAAATCCTAAAGGTGGCTACCATGGTGTAATACTTAGACTTGTATGGAGCATAATTCCCATCTAGTACACTCATAATAATTTGTTATGGGTCTTATTTGGGCATTAATTATTAGTATTTATTTCATAATATTGCTTAGAGTTGCGTCCTTATATGACGTCGTCATTTATGTCATGTTCTTATGTGGTGTCCTTTTTAGTTGCATGTCCAAGTCTGTCATTTATTTCCATTAATAGTCCGTTGTAAGTCCTATTTAAAGGACACTAGGGGTCTTGTATCGGTAAGAAAGAAGATAATCTATTTCCCGTCTTTTAAATGAGATCTTGAAAGTTCACTCTCTCTTGAGCACACCCCGCTTAGGCAGCCGCGGTCAAGGCTCCGTGGTATCTCCGCCTCCGTAATCTCCACCTTCGGCTACTCTTCCGGCGACCTCCGAGTCGGTCCCTAACAACTTGGCATCAGAGGTACTCCTGCCTCTCGCTTCCACCAAAACAAATTCACATCGTTCGGATCGACGGGCTTTCGAACACCACGGCTAAAGCAGCAAGCATCTGTCCATCTCGGTTCTGCCTTCGACACTCCATACCAAGCCGCCGTCCAGATCTTGCATCGTCGCCGTCCAAATCTTGCATCGTCGCCTTCCAGCAATCTCGCATCCACCTCGAGCCGCCGTCCAGATCGCTCATCCTGCATCGATGATCCCTGTACCAGATCGCGTCGCAACAGCAGTATTCGTCGTCGTCGAGACCCCCACTTCTCCAGCGCTCGTACTGCTTGCTCCTCTTGCTGCAATCGCCGCCCCCTCTATTCGCTCGTGGCTGCCTCGACTGTTCTCGTCGACGTCCCACGCGCCTTCGACAAAAGGAAACAACGGGCGTCCCGCCTTCTGCAGACGGAAACGCATTCTTCGAAGCACGCTTTCGGTAAAAACGAGTATTTCATCCTCCTACCGTCTTGGATTAGAGGAATTATAGGAATTATTTTATTCCAAGGACGACTCTCACGCGTGAGGGATTAGAGGAATTATTTTATTCATATTTTGGGTCGTGAGTCATGCGGACCTAGGAAAATATTATATTATGATCTAGCCATAATCTACACCACCGAATTGCATTCTCCTACCGGCTTGGAGTATTTCATTTTCCATCATTGGGACGGCGTGGCTCATGCGGCAACTCCCAACTTGCCGCCTCCAAGCAATCTAGCCGTCCTGTCACCCGCTCATTATCTCGTGCTACTTCCATCAACAATATGGGAGACTCGCCCGATTTCTTGGATGCTATGAACCGGCTACACGCAGTGATATCAGTCATGGATGCACGCCTTCAGGATGTAGAAGCACACTTTCGGGACGCCGACGCACGTCATCAGGACAACATGGCAACCCTCACCACCAAGCTTAATGGATTGACAGCAGCACCTCCCATGGTCACCACCCCACCCACAGATCACGCCAGCAGCAGTCAAGTTCCGCTACCGCCGCTCATCCGCCATGAGCCGCCACCACAGACCCTCTTACGCCCTGAAGCTACTATTCTGCCACGCTATACCCGGTTGGAATTCCCCACCTACGATGGGAAAACTGATCCATTGGGCTGGCTCACCAGGTGCGAACAGCTCTTTGACCATCAACAAAATCCGGCACATGAACGGCTTCCTCTGGCCTCCTTCCACCTTCTCGACTCGGCCTTACTTTGGGCCACTCGTCTCCTCATTGATGAGCCGGGTCTGACGTTGGACAACTTCAAGCGATTGTGCAACCTGCGTTTCGACCCTCCCATCCGCAGCAACCCCCGCGGAGCCCTCACACTACGCCAGACGGGCCCCGTGGACGATTATCTAGACCAGTTTCTGTTGGATCGTGTGACGCCCTTAGAGGGGGGGATGAATAAGGGTGTGTTTTTAAAAATATAATTTTTACTTAATAATTTTTAGACAAATTTTACTTTACTAAAAAGGTTACTTATAAATAATTTTAAACCAATGTAATTTTTGTATTTGACCAAACACAAATTTCTAAGATAAAGATTTAAGCAAACAAAATTGCAATTAGTGAAAAAAAGCAAAATTATATTAATCATGAAATTTGCATACAATAAAAATGATCTTAACAATGCTTAAGATCAAGGCACAATTATGATAATAAAAATACAATAATTTTGGTTTACCAATCCTTCTCCCAAGGATCGGAAGGCTATCGCTTGTCTCTCCCAAGACCAAGCTCAAGCCTATCCTCTAGATCTTCCCAAGATCTAGACGTAGCACACAAGGCCACGATTTCCCACCAAGCCTCGCAAGGACTTGGACGCTCCGCACAAGGAAGCGATTTTCCCCTAAGCCGCGCAAGGACTTAGACGCCGCACGCAAGACGACGATTTCTCTACCAATACAAAATGAAAAAGTATGTGAATGAAAATACAATATGAAATGAACAACTCCCTAGAAGATCAGATCTCTGAATGGATTGTTGAAGCCTCGAGATGATCGATGATGTAGAAGCACGCCCGATCTCGTCTTCAATCTTCAATCCTTCTTTGCACAAATGGGAGTTGAGGAGGTTCTGGAGCTCTCTGGTTCGTATGCACTCAGGAAGGGACTGGAATTCTCGAAAGCTTAGAATGCACGAACCAAAGGAACCAATTTATAGAAATTCACTGTCTCCTGGGCGACAGTGACTGTCGGAATTTTCCGACAGCGCTAAACTGCCGTTGGAGTGCCGTCGTGGGTGGAGTCGTGGGCAGTTGGTGTAACCGTCGAGCTGTCGCCTGGGCGACATCGATGTCGGAATTTCCGACAGTGCAGAACTGCCGGTCGTGGGTGAAGACGTGGGCAGTTGTTGTAACCGCCGAGCTGTCGCCTGGGCGACATCGCTGTCGGAATTCCGACAGCGCAAAACTGTCTTTCGTCGATCTGCCGTGGAGGGAAGTAGTTGTAACTTCTCTGCTGTCGCCTGGGCGACAGTGGCTGTCGGAATTTTCCGACAGTGAAATTTTCCCACATTCAATTTTAGCTCCAGCAGCAATGTGAACATCTCATACCTGTTATCTGCACACCATTAATGAAAATAGAATCAAATACAAAAGGGACTTTGTTATTATCAAACCAGAGGAGTGCGAAACGCATGCTCCAACAATCTCCCCCTTTTGATAATAACAAATCCGTATAAAAAGAAATCATGTCTATTTAGATTGTTGATTTTAACCTTTGATGTGTGCATAAAATTAACATAATATATATTTCTTGAAAATAAATGATCTACCTTTAGATGAAAACTCCCCCTAAATGAAAAACTCCCCCTAAATGAAAGCTCCCCCTAAATATATGCTCCCCTCCTCCTAAATATATGCTCCCCCTAAATATATGATGTATTGTGTAGGTGGAATATTTAGGTGTGATAGATTTGTGACTTTCCTTTTTATACTTTAAATTCTCCCTCTTTTGGTATTAGCAAAAATGAATATTAGATAAAAGAGTAGCTTTTAAGGAAAAGGTAATAGAAAATAGAAATGAAGAGTAAGCGGAAGCAATTTGTTGGTAATGATTGAATTCCATGAAATAATAGGAATATGCCATAGTATGAATAAGCTAATGAAGTGACGGTATAGCCATATGTAGTAATAAAAGAAAGAACTTAAACATGAGTAAGATCATTTGAAAGTATCATAGAAAGACACAATAGTGTATAGAATTATGGAATATTTTCGGTCCAATTCTCATGAGATGAATATTTATTTAACATAATGATGTGTACATGTGATACTTAGATCAAACATATGAAGCTATTTAATTTACATGATCATTGAAATGTAGAACATAATAAAAGCACATAAAGGCAACTTTGACTTTGAAGATATAGCACAAGATGAATAGTAAACCATGTTTCTTTTGCACAAGACACTTTACAATTCTGTCCAAGGTGCTTAACCTCACAATGCTCATTAAGACTTATCAGGAGGGTAAGTAGTGCTTGGTGGAGTATCCTTGTCTTTATTTTTATTTTTTTTGATCACAGACGTTGTGATATCTTAATTTTGATATATTGATATATATATTTTTTTAATTGACCAAGGATCTCCGAATTCACTTGAATCGCAAAAGATGATGTATATTTTGTTGTGCTAACAAATCAATGTTCAAAATGGAATTTAAGAAGTGCTATTTTATTATGTGAAAGCAATTATGATCCATGTATATATTAAATAAAAAGACATACGTATTGATCAAAAGAAGTGAACATGATAGTTCATTATGATAGATAAACAATTTCTCATACTTAGAGGCATGCGAAAACAATTTCCAATGGTCTAAACTACTAAGTAGAAGTGTCAATACGATGATAGCTTGGAAATGAAATCATATAAACATGTAAGTCATTTTTTTTTTAAAATAAATAACACATGGTTTGTCAGCAAGTCATGAGGTGAAGCATTAATAATGACATATAACTATTGTAGATCATCAAAGGGACCTTAAATTGGAGTTTTGTTAAAATGAGAGCTGTCGGAAATTTCCGACAGTCACTGTCGCCTGGGCGACAGTGAAAAATATAAATAGGGCTGGGGACCGAGTCAAACCCTATTGTGCATCATTTCCTGGAGTTAAAAACGAGAGGAAGGCTGTCGGAAGTCGGCGACATCCCTAGAGCTAAGGTATGGGTTTTTGATTTTGGTGTTTTTAACTCAAAAATTTTTAGGGATTTGTGATTTTGATAGTAGAGAAGAAGGAAAATGTAGTTTTCATGTTGATTTTTGATGAATGGTGTAGGTTTTGAAATTTTTTATTTGAAAAATGTAGATCTAGTTTAAAAACAAGTGGATCTTGGTGGATCTTTGCTAAAAATTTTTATCTTTGTTAAATTTCTTTTTGAGTTGGTGATGAAGGTTTCCATTTGTTCATTTTCTAAAGGATTATTGTAGATCTAGTTTAGAGAAGAAGGTGGAAGATGATGAATAGTAAAGGATTTGTAGAATATGTTGATTTATAAAAAAAAACTTGATGTTGAAATAACATTTATTTTGAGTAGATCTGGAAGTATATGTAAAAATTTTGAGAGAAAATCACTTGGAGGGCTGTCGGAAATTTCCGACAGCCACTGTCGCCTGGGCGACAGTGTTCCAGTGCACAATGTGATACCTCGTTTAATCAAAATTTTTGTATGTTATTGCAGAATGGCTTCCAGTTCCAAAGCTCGAAAGAGTACTTCGGAAGATGCACATACTTCATATCAAGTTTTTCCGGGGGTGGAGAAGGCTATTGTTGGAATAGCGAAGTATGTGGAATTTGAGTCGCCAAAGCACGATCATATCTATGATCGGCTTGCGAACGCAGGTATAATTTCAATAATCACACCAGAAGGGTTTTCTTCCTTTTTCATTCGTGAATTTTATAACCATTTGGAAGACCCAAATTTTACTGAATTGGATGGCGGAGTGAGATCAAAGATCCAAGGTCAACATGTGGAAATAACACATGTTGATCTACGAGAGGAATTTGGACTAGTGATGAGTGAGAATATGCCTGATATAGTGGAGAATTATCGAAAGGATAGAGATTGGACCCTTGTAAACATGAGTTTACATGGAAATCAAAAGAAGACTCTTACCACTGAAGTTACCTCACTTACTCCGGATGCGTTCTTAGTCCAAGATATATTAAGGAATTCAGTGATGTTGAAGAGTGGAGACACAAGAAGTATTACAGCTCAGTTGACCCTCTTTACATACTATATTATGGAGGATGAGCTTTTTGATGTGGCGGACTTCATTCTCGCCCAGATTAGATATGCGTATAGATTAAAGCATCCAAGATGGGTGAAGGTTCATACGCTGCCAATGGGGGCGGTAATACAGCGTGTACTCTACAAGAAGTATGGATGGATAGTGCAAGGTGCTTATTTGGATGATTGTTACCCAGAAATATATTATACGGGTTCAATAAAGGTGAAGAAGCCGCAGAGAAAAACTCATCCGGGGATTGAGATTAGAGAGCCGACCATTTCTAGGGCAGGATCACTACGAGAGTCCATTGATGATTTGCGTGATTCATTAGAGGATCACAAGAGGGAAGTGAAGAAGGACCGTAGTCGAATGCAGAAATTTATGAAGTTTCTCGTCAAAGGTCTGAAGTTGAAACCAACTCCGGAGGAAGAGGCCGAATGGCAAGTTCCGGACGAAGAACCGCCACGCCAATCGGTGAGGCGAACTCGCCGTGGCAAAGCCGTGAGACGAGGACTTCCAGAAGATTGTCCAGAGAGCAGCGGGGCTGGTTATGAAGATTCAGAGTAGTTTTATGTTGCTGCTGCTGCTGGGCGATGTCGGAAAATTCCGACATCCACTGTCGCCTGGGCGACAGTGAACTTCTTTAGATTTCTGTTTTTATTTAAAGAACTTGATCCTTAAGTTTGTTCTACTGTTCTTATGTGAACAATATTGATGTAATATTAATGATGTTGAATTTTTGTTAAGTCCTTTGAAATTTTATGTTTTGATTTTTAGAATTTTGGCTTTTTGTTTTTACATTTGTTTATGTTTTGTGATAATAATTTTTTATTTTATAGGCTTTAAATTGTGATATATTCATTGTGAAATGTCTAGAATGCCCAATTCTAACCTAAGCATAGAAAAACGGGAATCCGGTAACGGCTTAGTGAATATATCCGCTAGTTGATTTTCCGTGCCTATAAAGTTGATTTTTATATTACCCTTCTTAATGTGATCCCTTATAAAATGATGTCGGACGTCTATATGCTTAGATCTAGAATGTAATACGGGATTGTTTGTTAAATCTATAGCACTTTTATTATCACACTTTAATTCTACACTACTTTGTTGTATGCCAAAATCTTCTAACGTTTGGGACATCCATAGTGCTTGGGCACAACAACTATCTAGTGCAATATATTCGGCCTCGGTAGTAGAGAGGGCAACAGAATTCTGTTTCCTACTCGACCATGAAATAAGTGAAGGGCCGATAAAGTGACAAGTGTCACTAGTGCTTTTCCTATCTAAAGAACATCCCGCATAATCAGAATCCGAAAAACCATGCAAAATAAAAGAATCATTATGTGGATACCATAAACCTAATTTTGATGTTCCAATGAGATATCTAAAGATACGTTTCACCGCTTTTAAATGTGATTCTTTAGGATTAGCTTGAAATCTAGCACATAAACAAACGGCAAACATAATATCAGGTCTAGATGCGGTTAAATACAATAAAGACCCTATCATACTTCTATAAAGGGTTTGTTCAATTGAAACACCACTTTCATCTTTTCCTAATTTTAGTGAAGTACTCATAGGAGTGTTTGCATGCTTAAGGTTTTCAAATCCAAATCTTTTTAACATATCATGAATATACTTGGTTTGACATATAAAAATTCCATCATGTTTTTGTGTAATTTGAAAACCTAGAAAATATGAAAGTTCTCCAACCATACTCATTTCAAATTCATTTTTCATAATTTCAACTACTTCATTACACAACTCTTCATTAGTGGCTCCAAAAATAATATCATCAACATAAATTTGTAGAATAATTAAATCATGATCAATTTGTTTAATGAAGAGTGTAGAATCAGCACTTCCTATTTTATAATCGTGCTTTAACAAATATTGAGTTAATCGATCATACCAAGCACGAGGCGCTTGTTTTAATCCATAAAGCGCTTTATCTAATTTATAAACATAATTTGGATATTTCTCATTTATAAAGCCAGGGGGTTGTTCTACATAAACTTCTTCTTTTATATACCCGTTTAAAAATGCGGTTTTGACATCCATTTGATATAATTTAAATCTTTTAAAACAAGCAAATGCAAGAAATATTCTAACCGCTTCTAATCTTGCTACGGGTGCAAAAGTTTCATCAAAATCTACCCGTTCAATTTGTGCATAACCTTTTGCAACTAATCTGGCTTTATTTCTAACAATTCTAGATTCATTATCCATTTTATTTTTAAAAATCCACATAACACCAACTACAGGAAGATTTTTTGGTCGTTCTACAAGATTCCAAACCTTATTACGTTCAAATTGATTAAGTTCTTCATTTATAGCTAAAAACCAAAATTCATCATTTAAAGCGGTAGATACATCTTTTGGTTCTATTTCAGAAACAAAACAAAGGTTTGAAAATAAAACATGTATTGATGAACGAGTACTAACCCCTTTTTGCGGATCCCCAATGATAAGCTCCTTTGGATGATCCTTTGAGAATCTCAAATCACTTGGAGGCACATATCCTTCTCTTTCTTCTTCTTCTCTAACTTCTTCTCCTCTTTCTTCTTCTCTTTCTTCTTCTTTTTCTTCTTCATTTTCTCTAAGTTCTTCTTCATCATTCTCCACCGTGGGAAGGAGTTCATCTTCTTTTCCTGTAATTTTCTTTTCTACACATGAAGCAAACTCATCAAACCTAACATGAATAGATTCTTCAACTATTTTTGTTCTTTTATTAAAAATTCTATAAGCTTTACTAGTTGAAGAATAGCCAATAAAAATACCTTCATCACATTTTTCATCAAATTTTCCTAAGGAATCTTTAGAATTCAAAATAAAACATTTACAACCAAAAACTTTGAAATAAGAAACATTTGGTTTTTTACTAAATATTAATTCATAAGGAGTTAATTTTAAAATGGGGCGAAGCATTACTCTATTAATTACATAACATGTCGTGCTAACCGCTTCAGCCCAAAAAGATTTTGGTAATTTGAATTCAGATAACATTGTACGGGCTAACTCTTGAAGAGTTCTATTTTTCCTCTCCACTACACCATTTTGCTGTGGTGTGCGTGGAGCGGAAAATTCATGTTTAATTCCTAACTCCGTACAAAAAGAAATAAACTTTTCATTTTCAAATTCTCCTTCATGATCCGATCGTATGCGTTTAATTTTCAACTCAAATTCATTTTGGATACGCAAACATAATTTTGAAAATTCTGAAAATGCATCGGATTTGGAGGTTAAAAATAAAGTCCAACAAAAACGAGAATAATCATCAATCAATACAAATGTGTATTTTCTACCTCCTAAGCTAGAAATTCCAATTGGCCCAAATAAATCCATATGTATTAATTGAAGTGGCCTAGTGGTAGAAATAATGTTTTTGCTTTTGAAAGATGATTTTGAAAATTTTCCTTTTTGGCAAGGCACACATAGTGAAGAAGATAAATTTCCATTTAGCAAAGGTAAACCTTTAATTAATTTATCTTTTGAAAGTTTTGAAATTAACTTGGCACTAGCATGTCCAAGTCGCCTATGCCATAAATCTAATTCATCATTTTTTGATAAAAAACATTTTAAAGTAGAATTTGAAAAATCAAGAAATTTAATCATATATACATTATGACATCTAGGTGCGGTAAAAACAATTTCATTTGTTTTGGTATTAATAATTTTGCACAAATTTGTAGAAGATTCAAATAAAACATTTAAACCCTTATCACATAATTGACTAATAGAAATCAAATTATGCTTTAATCCTTCTACAAATAAAACATTTGAAATTGAAAAATTTTCGTTACCCACAACACCGATGCCGATGATTTTTCCTTTTCCATTGTCACCGAATGTAACAACTCCTCCTTTCTTCATCTCCAGGCTAAGGAACTTCTCTTTATTGCCCGTCATGTGCTTTGAACAGCCCGAGTCCAAGTACCGCACGTCTTCTTTGTCCTTAGCCTGCCAACACACCTAGAAAGAGGAGGTGAGTAAAGATCTGGTTACCCAAGTGGTTCCACCCATAGTATAGGTAGAAGCCTTAGGCACCCAGATTTGTTTTATTTTACTTTTTCCTTCCTTCCAGCAAGAGTCCGTAGTGTGACCAAATCAATTGCATTTGGCACATGTAATGTATTTAGAAGAGTATAACTTTTCTGGACTTTTACTGGATGAGGATGCATTATTTGATAATTTATTAATTTTAGAATTTTTAAAAGTAGATTTTCTGGACTTTTCACTGTCGCCGGCGATAGTGGTTGTCGCCGGGCGACAGCTTCCAGACGTGTATCCGAGCCCAAATCTTCCAGATCCATGGCGTTGGTATCCTAAGATCATATTCAGTGATCTTCGGCCCATTCCAAATTTTTTCATGGCTAGTATTAAGTCATGAATCTGGTTTCTCATTTTTGTATTTTCGGATACTAGATTTATGCATCTACGTTCAAAAGATTTCTTTCCCTCATGGACTTTGGAAATTGAAGATTTCAGATCTCTCTCTAAAATCTCATTCTTTTTAGTAAGTACTTTTATTGTAGAATGAGATTTGGAAAGAGATTCTTCAAGTTCATCAATTCTTCCCAAAAAGTGATCACACTCTTGGCAAGAAAAATCTCTTTTTCCAATAGTCTTAATTTCATTTAACAATTTTTTGTTTTCTTTAAGTAAAATTCCATTTTCAGATTTTAGAAGATCATTATCTTTTAAACTTTTTTCAAAAAATTTGCAAGTGTTTAAAAATTCGGAGAATAATTCATCATAGGTTGGAGGAGTTACCTCAGTGTCGCTTTGGACACTGCATTCGTCATCCGATATGACGCTCTTTCCCATTAAGCATATGTTGGCCTCCTCTTCTTTACTTGAGTCGGAACTGCTTGCATCCTCAGACGTAGTATCATCCCAGGTTTCCGCCTTCAACACCTTCTTCGACCCTTTGTGCTTCTTTTCTTTAAGTTCTTTCAAGTACTTTGGACACTTGCTTCGAATGTGTCCTAACTTCTTGCAGTGATAGCACTCCGGTGGCGGTCTCTCTTCCTCCTCATCCCCTTCCTTTCCTTTTTTCTTCCTAAAGGTTTCCTTCTTAAAATACTTCTTAAACGAATTCCTTCTCTCCGGATTTTTCATAAATTTTCTAAATTTTTTAACAAATAAGCTCTCCTCATCTTCTTCATCCTCCTCAGAATCACTAGTTTCTTCCTTCTTAGATTTTAGAGCCAATCCCTTCTTCCTTGGCTCCATATACTCTTGTTGTTGAATTTTTAATTCAACTTCATGAGTTTTCAAATTCCCAATGAGGCTCTCCAATTTTAAAGTCTTAAGATCATGTGACTCGGAAATTGCAGTCACTTTAGGATTGAACTTCGGGGGAAGTGATCTTAAAATTTTCCTTACCAAATCTCCATTTGAGAAAACCTTTCCTAGCACCTTTGAGTCGTTCACGATTTTTGTAAATCGTGTGTACATCGTATCAATCTCTTCATCTACCTCCATTTTGAACCTTTCAAATTCAGATTCCAGTTGAAATAGCTTTGAGTCCTTTACCTGCGAAGTACCTTCATGAGTGAGTTCTAATAAATTTCAAATTTCAAATGCAGAATTACAAGCACAAACTCTATTAAATTCAGTGCGATCTAGTGCGCAAAATAAAGCATTCATGGCTTTTGCATTGTTCTTACATTTTAATTTATCGTTGTCATCCCACTTGTCTTTGGGCTTATCCATGGTTACATCTCCTACAACAAATGTTGGAGAAGTGTAACTAGATTCTACCATATTCCAGACTTCAATATCTAGCGCAATTAGAAAACAACGCATACATGTTTTCCAATAATTGTAGTCTGTGCCCGTAAAAAGTGGTGGCCTACTAATTCCTTGCCCCTCAACGAACGCGTGATCGTTGTGCGCCATTACTCCCGGTGGTAAAACCGTTTTGGAGTAACCTACCTCTGATACCACTTGTTGGATCGTGTGACGCCCTTAGAGGGGGGGGTGAATAAGGGTGTGTTTTTAAAAATATAATTTTTACTTAATAATTTTTAGACAAATTTTACTTTACTAAAAAGGTTACTTATAAATAATTTTAAACCAATGTAATTTTTGTATTTGACCAAACACAAATTTCTAAGATAAAGATTTAAGCAAATAAAATTGCAATTAGTGAAAAAAAGCAAAATTATATTAATCATGAAATTTGCATACAATAAAAATGATCTTAACAATGCTTAAAATCAAGGCACAATTAGGATAATAAAAATACAATAATTTTGGTTTACCAATCCTTCTCCCAATGATCGGAAGGCTATCGCTTGTCTCTCCCAAGACCAAGCTCAAGCATATCCTCTAGATCTTCCCAAGATCTAGACGTAGCACACAAGGCCACGATTTCCCACCAAGCCTCGCAAGGACTTGGACGCTCCGCACAAGGAAGCGATTTTCCCCTAAGCCGCGCAAGGACTTAGACGCCGCACGCAAGACGACGATTTCTCTACCAATACAAAATGAAAAAGTATGTGAATGAAAATACAATATGAAAAGAACAACTCCCTAGAAGATCAGATCTCTGAATGGATTGTTGAAGCCTCGAGATGATCGATGATGTAGAAGCACGCCCGATCTCGTCTTCAATCTTCAATCCTTCTTTGCACAAATGGGAGTTGAGGAGGTTCTGGAGCTCTCTGGTTCGTATGCACTCAGGAAGGGACTGGAATTCTCGAAAGCTTAGAATGCACGAACCAAAGGAACCAATTTATAGAAATTCACTGTCGCCTGGGCGACAGTGACTGTCGGAATTTTCCGACAGCGCTAAACTGCCGCTGGAGTGTCGTCGTGGGTGGAGTCGTGGGCAGTTGGTGTAACCGTCGAGCTGTCGCCTGGGCGACATCGATGTCGGAATTTCCGACAGTGCAGAACTGCCGGTCGTGGGTGAAGACGTGGGCAGTTGTTGTAACCGCCGAGCTGTCGCCTGGGCGACATCGCTGTCGGAATTCCGACAGCGCAAAACTGTCTTTCGTCGATCTGCCGTGGAGGGAAGTAGTTGTAACTTCTCTGCTGTCGCCTGGGCGACAGTGGCTGTCGGAATTTTCCGACAGTGAAATTTTCCCACATTCAATTTTAGCTCCAGCAGCAATGTGAACATCTCATACCTGTTATCTGCACACCATTAATGAAAATAGAATCAAATACAAAAGGGACTTTGTTATTATCAAACCAGAGGAGTGCGAAACGCATGCTCCAACAATTTCAACTTCTTCTGGCGCGCGTCACACTTTCCCCAGAGATGCAGGTCGGCATATTCACCGCTGGACGTCATCAGGACAACATGGCAACCCTCACCACCAAGCTTAATGGATTGACAGCAGCACCTCCCGTGGTCACCACCCCACCCACAGATCACGCCAGCAGCAGTCAAGTTCCGCTACCGCCGCTCATCCGCCATGAGCCGCCACCACAGACCCTCTTACGCCCTGAAGCTACTATTCTGCCACGCTATACCCGGTTGGAATTCCCCACCTACGATGGGAAAACTGATCCATTGGGCTGGCTCACCAGGTGCGAACAGCTCTTTGACCATCAACAAAATCCGGCACATGAACGGCTTCCTCTGGCCTCCTTCCACCTTCTCGACTCGGCCTTACTTTGGGCCACTCGTCTCCTCATTGATGAGCCGGGTCTGACGTTGGACGACTTCAAGCGATTGTGCAACCTGCGTTTCGACCCTCCCATCCGCAGCAACCCCCTCGGTGCCCTCACACTACGCCAGACGGGCCCCGTGGACGATTATCTAGACCAGTTTCAACTTCTTCTGGCGCGCGTCACACTTTCCCCAGAGATGCAGGTCGGCATATTCACCGCTGGACTTCGTGATCCTGATGTGATCTCAAACCTAGGGCTGTAGTTTTGAAATAAAATAATTGTGATTGTTTAAGTAATTATGGCGCGAAGGGACTTCGCGAGCTATTTTAATAGTTATAACGACCTAGGCGTCGTTCGCACGTGCAAGGCTACCGTACAAACGTAACGTCGTGATTCGCAATTCCACAGGCAGGGAAATCAGGTGGTGGCATTCACGTGTTTGAAATTGACGATAATCTGGAGATGAGATTAATCTAGGCAAGCTCTTATTAATTAACTATTCATTTGTAATTTAAGCACAAAAATTACTAATTTTCACGGGCGAGGAAATCAGGAGGTATACCATGGGGAAGAGGTAGCAACAGCTGTGCACGAATCTCCCAAGAATGGGTCTGCCCAGAATCGGAACTGGCAGGTGGTCGCTGGAAATGCTGGAGGCTGGCAGAGGAGGGGGCGTCGTGGAAAGGAGGAAGCTCTGGCAGCAGCGGCGAGGTCCGGGGAGAGGGCGTTGTGCGGCTGGAAGGAGAGGAGTTGTGGAAACGCTGGAGCCGGCGGTAGAAGTCGCAGGAGTGGTCGTCGGACTCTGGCAGGGATTCCAGGGGCATCGTCGGGGCTGACAGGAGTGGCGCTGGAGGAAATCGACGCAGACTGGAGGGATGTTGCCGCAAGGGGGACTGGCGGAAAGTGGCTCTGGCAGCGAACGCTGGACTGGCGGGAGGCGGCACTGGCAGCGATCGGAGGGCTGACGGGAGGCAGCGCTGGCAGTGATCGACGGGCGACGGGATTTAGCAAGGAGACGGCGCTGGAGAGAACTGAATGAAACCAACAGTGTTTATTCGGTTCTATTTTCCAACTCTCGATAGGAGGTAGGGGGGCTTTTATAGCAATAATTTATAGGGTTTTATTTCAGGATTTAATAAAATAAAGGAAAATAGTTAATTCTTTTAAAAGCTTGCCCTAACTAATTTACCTCCTAAAATTAACGGGCCTATGCATTTAGGGTCTCGTTGGCCGGTCACACCAACGAGCCAAAAAGAAATGCGCGAGCAACATGCGCGATACAAAATAACACTCAAGCGCTTATAACACGCGCGATACAACTTGACGCTGCAAAATAAACCAAAAATTTGCGCGAAAACGTGCGCTACAAAAATAAAAACGCATGCGATAATAATAATTAAAAGAGGCGACGCGGGTTGCATCAATTCTCCCGAAGTTGAAAGAGCTCGACCCCGACGAGACTCGATATAACCTGCAAGTAGAAAGTCCAAATGTAGATCGGAGAACATGTTGCATGACTGTCCTGCTGATGCTGTGGCTGCGACCGAAAACCTGGAAGTAACCTCGCATCCCCAAAACTCGCAATCCATTAATCAAAATTTCATGTCAACTATTTAAATAAACAGTAATTATTAGATCTTTCAGAGGATGACAGGGGCAGTGTGTTGGGCAAACATGAGGCAGGGGGAAAAGAAGGAAACAAGAGCAAGGTAGAAAGTAAAGCGGGAAGCAAGCATGATCAACCTGTGGAATCAGTAACTCATAACACGACATACGCTCGCTCGATAGGCACCAACGAACGTCCGCTAGACCAGGATAGTCTATCGTCATGATTTCACCTGTCAAGGTCCCACTCGAGTCACAAAATTTTAAATAGATCCCAAATTTATCTTGTAAAATTTTCCATAAAATTCCTTTGAAGCGGGTGTCCCTATGAGGAGTAAAAAATCTAAGGATCGCCTCGACTCCCTCAAGACTACTAAACCGAGGCGTGTCAGAACTTAGACGGTAGTGATGTGGGGACTCAACATGCTCGCCTAAAACCAAAGGAAAGTGACATGAATAAAAGGCGTGCTCACCAAAAATAAAATCAATATAGGGTGGTGACTCGAGTGCCACTAACGGGTGGCCACCAAGCACAATGTATGTGGCATCAACGGTTTGTGGCGGCAGTGGGCTAAGAAACTCAGGACATAAGACGAACGAGTCTATGTCACCCAAGATGAGGGCCTCATCAATAACCAATTCCTCTGGGAGAAGAGAGCGATGATGTGTCATCTGAGGTGAGTGACACATCACAAATAAGTCCCTCTCCCTGAAGTGGGGCCTCAGGAAACAACTCGACGACTGAAGGATGTAAGTCAGTCGGAGCAAGTGGACACACCATGCCAATCGGGAGGAAGGAATGAGGAGGGAAAAACTCATCTTCCTGGAGCAGGGGCTCGGGAAGAACATCCTCGATCGAAGGGGGTTCTAAAGCGGAGACAGGTGGAGACACGACTTCAGTCGGGATGGTAGAAATAGGAAGAAGCTCTTCTTCCTGGAGCAGAGGCTCTAGAAGAACCTCCTCGACTGAAGTGAGTGTTGTAGTAGAGGTGGGTGGGGCAAAAGTGCTCGTCGTGAAACTAACGAAACGAGGCAGAGGACTATCGAAAGACCTAACCTCAGATTCCACTATGAGATATGTCATATGGCGTGGGGAGGTAAGAAGTAGTAGCATAATGTTGGTGCGTTGTCACCTCGAGGTTGCGAAAAGAGGTGCACAACCCACTCAGGATCTGCCTGCGTTCTGCGGTGACGCACTCAATATCTTTCCGCAAAGCTCTAAGAAGCGCATCTACATCAACCATTTTTTTAAACGTAAAATACTAAACTAATTTTATTTTTTTTTGAAAACGAACGGCGCTCGGCTATCCCACAATAGGAGTGAGATATCCCAGCAGCCACACCAAGCTGATGTAGACTGAAACCTAGGGCTGTAGTTTTGAAATAAAATAATTGTGATCTTTTAAGTAATTATGGCGCGAAGGGACTTCGCGGGCTACTTTAACAGTTATAACGACCTAGGCGTTGCTCGCACGTGCAATGCTACCGTACAAATGTAACAACGTCGTGATTCGCAATTCCGCAGGCAGGGAAATCAGGTGGTGGCATTCACGTGTTTGAAATTGACGATAATCCGGAGATGAGATTAATCTAGGCAAGCTCTTATTAATTAACTATTCATTTGTAATTTAAGCACAAAAATTACTAATGTTCACGGGCGAGGAAATCAGGAGGTATACCATGGGGAAGAGGTAGCAACAGCTGTGCACGAATCCCCCAAGAATGGGTCTGTCCGGAATCAGAACTGGCAGGTGGTCGCTGGAAATGTTGGAGGCTGGCAGAGGAGGGGTCGTCGTGGAAAGGAGGAAGCTTTGGCAGCAGCGGCGAGGTCCGGGGAGAGGGCGTTGTGCGGCTGGAAGGAGAGGAGCTGTGGAAACGCCGGAGCCGGCGGTAGAAGTCGCGGGAGTGGTTGCCGGACTCTGGCAGGGATTCCAGGGGCGGCGTCGGGGCTGACGGGAGTGGCGCTGGAGGAAATCGACACAGACTGGCGGGATGTTGCCGCAAGGGGGACTGGCGGAAAGTGGCTCTGGCAGCGAGCGCTGGACTGGCGGGAGGCGGCACTGGCAGTGATCGGAGGGCTGGCGGGAGGCGGCGCTGGCAATGATCGACGGGATTTAGCAAGGAGACGGCGTTGGAGAGAACCGAATGAAACCAACAAGGTTTATTCGGTTCTATTTTCCAACTCTCGATAGGAGGTAGGGGTTTTTATAGCAATAATTTATAGGGTTTTAATTCAGGATTTAATAAAATAAAGGAAAATAGTTAATTCTTTTAAAAGCTTGCCCTAACTAATTTACCTCCTAAATTAACGGACCTATGCATTTAGGGTCTTGTAGGCCGGTCACACCAACGAGCCAAAAAGAAATGCGCGAGCAACATGCGCGATACAAAATAACACGCAAGCGCTTATAACACACGTGATACAACTTGACGCTACAAAATAAACCAAAAAAATGCGCGAAAATGTGCGCTACAAAAATAAAAAACGCATGCGATAATAATAATTAAATGAGGCGACGCGGGTTGCATCAGATCGCCTGCGACTTGATGTCGAATTTAAGGCTCCTTAAGACTTAGTGACTGCTATGAGTCTAGCCAGGCTATGTGACCGTCGCCTCCAACTAACACAGGAGGTCTATTTGCCCACCGACACGGGCATGCAGCAAGGTCGTCCCGAGGTTCATCCAGGCCCACCAGTTCGTAAACTATCTCAGGCCGAGATGTTGAACCGACGTGCGCAGGGCTTATGTTACAACTGCGATGAACAATACACTCGCGGCCACAAGTGCAAACGACTTTTCTATCTTCAGGTCGAGGACTTTGAGGATGATGGTGTTGGATAAAGCGGACACAATTGATCTCCTTCGAGCTTGAGGACAAGCTCGTTTTACAAGGCGGGAGAGATGTTATGGGTCTTATTTGGGCATTAATTATTAGTATTTATTTCATAATATTGCTTAGAGTTGCGTCCTTATATGACGTCGTCATTTATGTCATGTTCTTATGTGGTGTCCTTTTTAGTCGCATGTCCAAGTCTGTCATTTATTTCCATTAATAGTTCGTTGTAAGTCTTATTTAAAGGACACTTGGGGTCTTTGTATCGATAAGAAAGAAGATATATTTCTCGTCTTTTAAATGACATCTTGGAAGCTCTCTCTCTCTCTCTCTCTCTCTCTCTCTCTTGAGCACGCCCCGCTTAGGCAGCCGCGGTCAAGTCTCCGTAGTATTTCCGCCTCTGTCATCTCCACCTCCGGCTACTCTTCTGGCGACCTCCGAGTCGGTCCCTAACATAATCCATTGAAATATTGTTTGTTTTGACCTAACAAACCTCACAACGTTGGCCTCGGTGCAACTACCCATAAAAATTACACATGGGACTACACTAACAATATCACATTTAACTTCAGAGTCTTAAACAAGAACCCAATTTTAACACCAAAAAATGTCTCAATGCCAGTGTACTTAAGAATTGTTAAATCCCAATATTAAAAGCCTTAAAAGAGACTGATTGTACATTTTCTCTTTCTTGTATTAGTCTCACATCTCCAAATGTAAATTCTTCCTCTTCCTCTACTCTATATAAAGAAAGAAGCTCTCATGTAATATTTAGAACTTTTTTTGGAATAATATCATTTAATATTTCAAATTCGCACATGGTATCAGAGCGAGGTTATATTTTCCTCCCTGATATTTTTTCCTCATTCCCGAGAGCGTGCTTCAGCTTCTAGGAGTCGTGAAAGAAACGTCGAGCTTGATCGCTGCTCCAGATCTGGTTGATCACTGGACTCGAGCTTTTGGATCGCACGAGATGGCTTCTATGACATCTCTCCCTGGGATGTAACGAGTACATGTGTGGTTGAACTCGTGTGAGGCCGGGAAAAATCACGCGAGAGGAGAGCATCGAGAAACTACATCCACTCTGATAATGCGAAAGAATACATGAGTCAGCAGTTCTTATCTTTCTGCACCTCCAACGATATTATTTATCAGACCAATTGTGTGCATACGTCCCAACAAAATGGGGTTGCCAAAAGGAAAAAAAATGTCATCTCCTCGATGTTACACGGACACTCCTATGTCAGACATGAATATTCCCCTCTCCTATTAGGGTAATGCGGTTCTCATTTCTTGTTTCTTCATTAACTGTTTACCTTCTTCTACCCTTCAGGGTAAGACCCATTTTCACTCTATTATATCTGACCGGTACACTTTTTCCCCTCACCCCGCGGGTGTTTGGTTGTACTGCTAATGTCCACACTCCTACATCTGGTCGAAATAAACTCTCCGCTCGTGCCACCAAATGCAACTCTGTGGCGTACTCTCTAACTCAGAAGGGTTATCGCTTCTTCGACCCTAACTCCAGATGTCAATACGTCTCGGCTGACGTCACCTTTTTGGAGTCTACCCTTACTTTTCCAAGGACGGAGGGCCTCTTACTCTAGACAACTCTCCTCTCTCTACCACCTCTCCTCCTCCCATCTGTTTCGTCATTCCCCATCATTCATGCTCCTTTCCCAGATATCCCGCAACCGACACCAACTCCTGCACGTGTCCCTCCAATTTCACCATTTTCATATCATTATCGTCGACGTCCTGCTTCGCCACTTGTCCTCGCTCCTTTCACTCTGGAGTCCCCGTCGACAGCTCCCAGGCCAGCGCTCTCCTCTTTGGAAAGTTCCCACCCTTCATTAGTCTTGGAACTGGATGTTCTCATTGCTTTTCGCAAAGGGGTAAGGGGGGCACGCAATATCCTCTTATTAATGTTGTCTCATATGTCAATCTTGGTCCTTCATTCATCAAGTTTGCATGGGCTCTCTCTACCATTACAGTTCCTACTACATGTGAGGAAACTCTTCGTATACCTTGTTGGAAAGTATCCATGAGTAAATTCCTGCCTTAAAATCACGGGATACCTGGACTCTTGCCCCCACCCTACCTAAAAGAGTTGTTGGTTGTCGTTGGGTCTTCGTCATCAAGTTTCTCCCAGGCGGCACTGTGGATCGATACAAGGCTTGTCTAATTGCCAAGGGGATAACCCAAACATATGATGTTGATTTATTTTACACCTTCTCTTCGGTTGTTCGTATCAGTACTATCCGGGTCCTCTTCTCCGTTGTTGTCAATCGAAATTGGCAAATATCTCAGCTTAATGTCAAAAATGTCTTCCTCTATGGTGCCATACACAAAGAAGTCTATATGGAACAACCTCATGGCTAGGTTGCTCAGGAGGAGTCTCAGGTGTGTAAGCTTCGGAAGGTCATTTATGGTCTCAAGCAAAGCCTTCGCGCATTGTTTGACAAATTCATCCAGGTCGTTTCTACCATTGGTTTCTCCAGAAGTAATGATCACTCTCTCTTTATACAGAAACCAATCATGGCTTGGTCATTCTAGCTGTCTACATTTGCGACATTCTTCTTACTGGAAATGGCTCCTCTGAAATAGAGAAAACAAAGAAATATCTTCGGGATTATTTTGTTACCAAAGATATGGGACCTCCAAGATGCTTCTTGGGAATTGAAATTGCGTGACGTAATAACTCCATATTTCTTTCCCAATGCAAGTATGTCCTAGATCTACTCAATAAAGTCGGTCTCTGTTACCGAGATCCAATCTGATGAGCCGGAATGGCAGGTTTATTCGAGAAGGGCGCGCGCAAGACCAAGCGGCAGCACCGAGCCCCGCTCCGAACCGGGCGGTTCAGCGGAGGCCGTCTAAGGGGCCGACCGGCCTAGTTATCTTTCCCTGCAGCCTTTTTATTTCATGATGTGTTTTTGTTTTGACCTCTTGATTATGTGGTGGGTTCCCCCTATATAAGGGATCACCTTAGGTTTTGTTTTGCCTCTTTGGATCAATCAAGTTTAGTGGGGGCTGAACCCCTTTTCTCTCTCTCTTTCTCTCTATCTCTTTCCCTCTCTATTTCCCGCCCGCAGCCCGCTGTACCGCCGCCGCCAACGCCCGCCGATAGCCCCCGCGCTATCCCTTCCGCTGCCGCCCTACCTACCGCCCACCCGATACCCCCTAGCGGTATCATTGGTCCGACCTGCCGCTCCGCCCGCTATCTCTCAGCCGCCGGAAACCCTAATGGATCCGAACACACGCTTGCATCCCGCCGACTCCTCCGCCGCCGACGACAGCACCAACGTCGAGGAACATCTCGCGATCCACGGAACCCAGATCTCTAGCCTGCAATCTTCGGTGGAGGCCATCCTTGCCACGCAGAACGCGATCTTAGCGCGCCTCGAGGCCTTGCAGCCGTCGTCGACCACACCGCCACCCCCGTCGGCCCCGGCGGACACTACGTCGGTGCTCGGCACCCCACCTCCCCTGATCGCGACCGGCTCCCGTGCGCCGGCGGCGTTCCCACTGTTTCCCGCAAACCCGCCGGTCACAGCTCTTCGTCCCCCAATGGCGATGGATGTTCCCCCTTTCTCTGGGACGGATCCTATGGGTTGGATCGCCCGTATGGAGCAATATTTCGACCTCAACGGTACCCCCCCCCCCCCCCCCGGCAGATCGCGTCGGCACCGCCATGGTCGGCATGGACGGCTCGGCCCTCCATTGGGCACGTTGGCTTAGCCAAGTGCAACCCCTCATTCCGTGGCAGGAGTTCAAACACGAGATGATTAGCCGTTATGATGCTTGCTACACCGGCTCCGCTATCGAGCGCTTAGGCTCCGCCCGCCAGTCAACAACGGTGGATGCATATATCGATGAATTCGTCGCTCTGGTCACGCAAGTTCCGGACCTTCCGCCCGACCATTACCTGGGATTCTTCCTGCAAGGTCTTCTACCCAATATCCGCTCCCGCATTCGGACTCACCACCCTCGCACGGTCTCGGAAGCCCTTGAACTCGCCCGTGCGGTCGAGGAGGATATCGGCCCCCGGCACACCGGCCCACCCCCTTTTCGTCATCAACCATTGCGAGATACCGGTCCTCGACCGACCACCGTGCCCCACGTTCGGCCGACACGCCCGGACGGCCCGCACCGCCTCTCCACCGTCGACTACAACGACCTTCGGCGCCGCGGGTTATGTTTCCGTTGTCGCCAACCATACTCGCCTCAGCACGTTTGCCCGGTCAAAGAGTTCCACACCATCTTTTGTGACAGCGAGGGGTACACCGTGAACGAGGACTCGCCGCCATTGGAGCCAACAACCGACCCACCTACGGCCGAATTGGAGGACGCCCCCTCAACGTGTTGGAACTGCCATTCTACTCTGTGGGGGGATTAACGGGGCCGCGCACCATGAAATTAGCCGGCGAGATACGCAACCGCCCCGTCATCGTGATGGTGGATGGCGGGGCAAGTCACAACTTCATGTCCGCCCATCTGGCCCAAGAGCTCGCCATACCGATTGATCCGTCACCCGACTTTTCGATGTGCCTGGGTGATGACCGCCGCCGGCCGACCTTGGGCCAATGCAGGGATGTTACCATGTCAGTGGGGCCGTGCCGGGTCACGGCTGATTTTTACATGTTCGAGTTAGGGGGCCTCGACGCAATTCTCGGCGTTGCCTGGCTCGAGACCCTGGGTGATGTCCGGGTGAACTGGGCTTCGATGACGATGGATTTTCAGCAGCAGGGCCGGCAGTGTCGTTTGGTGGGTGTCCCTACTCTCCTCCGTTCACCGCTATCGTATCGGGCTATGACTCGCGTCACCGAAGTGGACTTCTCGGCCTGGTTATGGCCACTTCAGGAGAGCTCACAAGCGCCGGCCGCAACCGTCGACGCTGATTTGGGAGCTATACTAGCGGAATTTGAGGACATCTTCACCGCCCCTTCGGGCCTTCCACCCCCACGACCGACCGACCACGCCATCATTCTCCACCCATGGTTGTCGGCGGTGTCAGTGCGGCCCTACCGATACGGACACGCACAAAAGGACGAGATAGAGCGACTCGTTCGGGAGATGTTGTTGGGAGGTATCATCCGACCCAGTGCTAGCCCCTTCTCCAGCCCGGTGCTATTAGTCCGCAAGAAAGATGGCAGTTGGAGATTCTGTGTGGACTATCGGGAACTCAACAAGGCCACAGTACCGGACAAATATCCTATTCCGGTGATTCAGGAGCTCCTGGACGAGCTACACGACGCGACTTTCTTCACCAAGTTGGATCTCCGCGCCGGCTATCATCAAATTCGTGTTCGGCCGGAAGACGTGCCGAAGACAGCGTTCCGGACACACGATGGGCATTTCGAGTTCCTGGTCATGCCGTTTGGGCTCACCAACGCCCCCGCCACATTTCAAGCCACGATGAACGAGATATTCCGGCCCGTTCTGCGTAAGCATGTTCTTGTTTTTTTGATGTTATCCTTGTCTTCAGCCCCACTTGGCAGGACCACCTCCATCATGTTCGGGAGACGTTCGCCACTCTTCGCCTACATCATCTCACGGTCAACCGCAAGAAGTGCACCTTCGGCACGGCTACTGTCAGCTACCTGGGCCATACGATTTCAGCCCGCGGCGTGGCCATGGACGAAGATAAAATTCAGGAGGTGCTGCGATGGCCGACTCCCACCTCCTTGCGCGACGTCCGGGCCTTTCTCGGCTTGACGGGATACTACCGGCGCTTCATCAAAAATTACGGCGGTTGGCCCGCACCCTCACCCAACTGCTGAAGATATCGGAGGGGCCTTTCACATGGCCGCCGGCGGCCATGGAGGCTTTCACGGCGCTCCAGTCGGCCTTGGTCCACGGCCCGGTTTTGGCCATGCCGGACTTCCACCAGACTTTCGTCATCGAGTGCGACGCCTCGGGCACAGGCGTCGGCGCCGTTTTGATGCAGGCCGGCCGGCCAATTGCATATTATAGTCGGGCATTCTCCACTGCGGTACGCAGCCGTTCGGCGTACGAGAACGAGCTCATGGCGCTGGTTTTGGCGGTCCAACATTGGCGGCCTTATCTCTTGGGGCGGCCCTTCGTCATCCGCACCGATCACCACAGCCTGAGATACCTTCTCCAACAAAAGATAGCCACGCCAACACAACAGGTTTGGGTGGCCAAGCTCCTCGGCTATGATTTCACGGTGGAATTTCGCCCGGGCAAGACCAATCGAGCGGCCGATGCGCTCTCCCGGCGCCCGCACGCGCCAGAGTTGACAGCCATCTCTCGGCCGGTGTGGGACGACGCCGCGGCCATTCAGCATGAGGTGGACCGGGATCCCCAGCTTCAGGATATTCGAGCAGCATTGTTGGCCGACCCCTCGTCCCGGCCTCCATTTACGCTAATCGGGGGCCGCCTCTTCCACCGGGATCGACTCGTCATCTCCGCATCGTCAGCGATGATTCCGTCTCTGCTAGCCGAGTTCCATTCCACACCGTCAGGCGGCCACGCGGGAGCGTATCGGACGTACCGACGTTTAGCGGCCTCGCTGTATTGGCCCCACATGCTTCGCCAGGTCAAAGCTTACGTGGCGGCCTGCCTGCCATGTCAGAAAGCCAAATACGAGACTATGTTTCCCAGCGGTCTCCTGCAGCCCCTACCGATCCCGGAACATGTCTGGGAGGACATCGCGATGGACTTCATCACCCGGTTGCCCCGCTCCAACGGGTTTGACTGCATTTTGGTGGTCGTGGACCGCCTAACGAAGTACGCACACTTTGTTCCGCTCCGCCACCCCTACACTGCGGCGTCAGTGGCCGACAATTTCATCGCAGAGATAGTCCGCCTTCATGGGTTTCCCCGTTCGATCGTGAGCGATCGCGACCCACTTTTCCTCAGTAGTTTTTGGACTGAGTTGTTCCGTCTTCAGGGTACCCAACTCAGGATGAGTACAGCATATCACCCGCAGTCGGACGGCCAATCTGAGGTGCTCAACAGGTGCTTGGAGACATATTTGCGTTGCTTCATCGGGGAGAGGCCTGGTTCGTGGGCCAAATGGCTGGGTTGGGCAGAGTACTCCTACAATACCGCATACCACCACGCCGCCAACACTTCGCCGTTCGAGACGGTATATGGCCGGCCACCACCGACCGTGCTCCGACACTTACCCGGGGAATGCCCGGTGGCTAGCTTGGCGGATCATCTCCACGATAGGGATGTCATCTTGGACAGTTTGAAGTACCATCTTCGACGGGCGCAGGCAAAGATGGCGTCTTTTGCCAATCGGAAACGCAGGGACCTTCAATTCCATGTGGGAGAGCGCGTGTTCATTAAACTCCACCCCTACCGCCAGCTTACGGTGGCCCGCCGCGCTTGCCCCAAGCTCGCTCCACGTTTCTTTGGACCGTTCGAGGTTCTCAGCCGCATCGGAGCCGTGGCCTACCGCCTCCGCCTCTCGGACACCGCTCGCATTCATCCAGTGTTTCATGTATCTCAACTTCGGCACGTGATAGGCGATCATCCCGTCTCCGACCACATCCCGACCGACGTGGACTCGGTCGGTTCCGACCCCCTCTATCCGGAAGCCATTATTGATCGGCGCAAGCTCACGACCGGAGATGCCCAACCAGAAGAAGTACGTGTGGCTTGGCGGAACCGTCCCCTCACCACCGCCACTTGGCTCCTTTGAGATGATTTTCGCCAACAGTTTCCGGATTACTGCCTTGAGGACAAGGCCAATTTCCCAGATGGCGGTATTGTTACCGACATCCAATCTGATGAACCGGAATGGAAGGTTTAGTCGAGAAGGGCGCGCGCAAGACCAAGCGGCAGCACCGAGCCCCGCTCCGAACCGGGCAGTTCAGCGGAGGCCGTCTAAGGGGCCGACCGGCCTAGTTATCTTTCCTTGCAGCCTTTTTATTTCATGATGTGTTTTTGTTTTGAACTCTTGATTATGTGGTGGGTTCCCCCTATATAAGGGATCACCTTAGGTTTTGTTTAGCATCTTTGGATCAATCAAGTTTAGTGGGGGCTGAACCCCTTTTCTCTCTCTCTTTCTCTCTATCTCTTTCCCTCTCTATTTCCCGCCCGCAGCCCGCTGTACATCCGCCGCCAACGCCCGCCGATAGCCCCCGCGCTATCCCTTCCGCTGCCGCCCTACCTACCGCCCACCCGATACCCCCTAGCGGTATCAGTCTCCTTGGAACGAAACCTGCTCGAAATCTCATGCTTATGGGTGCTGACAAACTTTGGGATGAGGCATCTCCTCTCTTGCAGGATATTATTCGATACAGATGTCTGATCGATAAACTCATCTATCTTACCGTAACCAGACTTGACATCTCTTATGTTGTGGGGAGGATCAGTCATTTCATGCGACCCCCAGAGAATGTCACCTACAAGCTGCTTTAAAAATTTTAGATTGCATCAAAAGGTCTCCAGAAAAAGGACTATTGCGCATTAAAACATACTCTAATGCAAGCTATGTAGATTATAAAGGAGATCGAAACACTACTTCTGAATTTTACACTTATGTTGGAGGATATTTGGTCATATATGGAAAAACAAGAAACAAATAGTAGTGTCCAGGTCAAGTGTCAAAGCTGAATACAGAAGTATGACTCAGGCTGCTTGTGAGTTGAAATGGTTGAGAATACTTCTAAAGCACTTTGGGAGAAATTTATGATTATCCTCTACAAATATTGTGATAATAAAATTGTTATCTACATATCCAAAATGCAGTGTTTCATGAAAAGACAAATCATAATGAAGTTGATTGTCACTTCACAAAGAGGAAATTATAAAAAACGAATATCCACTACGTTTGTTCATTCAAACAAAGTGTTGGTCGATGTCTTCACCAAACCCGTTTCTTCCACTTTTTCGGATATTTGTGTGAAGTTAGGAATGATCGATATAAATGCTCCAGCTTGAGAGGAAGTGTTAAAGCCCAAGATTAATATCCCCAAAAGAGGCTCATTGTACATTTGCTCTTTCTTATATTTAGTCCTGCAACTCCAAATGTAAATTCTTCCTCTTCATCTACTCTATATAAAGAGGGCACCATTTAAAATTTTTTGAAATAATATTCTTTAATATTTCAAATTCTCATAAGAATCTTACAGAAAAGCTACAAAGTAATCCCAACCACTTCTAGTAAAAACTTTTACACAAATTAGACAATCAAAAGTAACCACAATAGAGGATAAATTTAACAAGAGCTCCATCTTAGTATTACAAGAATCAAAAGTGAATACATTTAACAAGAGCTTCATCTTAGCATTGCAAGAATCAAAAGCAAGAATTAGTCCGAAGACAATTAAGGTGAGCAGATAGTTCCCTTCCCAATGGAACATGAAGATCCAAACATATATGATAAATATAACAAAGTCAGAGATAGGGATTAACATCTCCTTCCATAATAATTTGTTTACTTTCACTTTAGTTACTCTTCGCGTGTGGAAGATGAGAAGAATTAATCAGGCTCTTATGTGGTGGGCCAAACGGCCTCATTAGGTATCAGATGTGCCCACACTACTTATACTCTAACAATCAAACCATAAAAGGAAATAAATTAAATGAAATCAATACAACCATGGCACCAGACGAATAATGTAGCAGATGTGAGATAAATGACACGTGCAACTGAAATCAAATCAAAAAATCTAAATGCTATAATGATTTAAGCTGCAAATTGACAAGTGAGGAAATAGTAAAAATTCTCTTAAAAAATGTGATATGAAAGCTGAGAAAATTTTGGGATTGGCGTTTCAAGAATACTAGTCAACATTTGTTGTAATCATAAATAGTAAAGCATGTATGATTTTAGTACTACAATGTGTTAGAATAAACTCGGTATACCTCCACGTGCCCTGCATGGAACAGATCAAATGCTCCATCTATGTAAATTATACGAGAATCTGGACTTGGACCCTGCAGGAAAAAAATGAATAATCATTAAGATTATAGACACTCTGGATAATTATGAATATAATAACTCACAATTTAAAAAATTCTTCTATAAGCAATTGAGAGAAGTTATCAGGAAAACACTCAACGGATGGAATTAGTTTCCATTGAAATGCTCATTTTATTTTCTTAGTTGAATACAATAAGCCTCGGTCTACTATATATGAGTGAGGAGTAATGAGGAAGAATACATAAATTAGTGAAATAATAAATGCTAATACCCCCCCCCCCCCCCCCCCCTCAAGTTGGGCGTGTAATGTTGATCATGCCCAACTTAGTAACAATCCTTCCAAAATCATACTCAATCCTTTCGTGAGAATATCTGCATGTTGTTCAGACGGAACGAACGGAGTGCATACGATTCCCCTCACTATATTTTCTTTAATGAAGTGTCTGTCAACCTCAATATGTTTGTGCAATCGTGTTGAACAGGGTTATGATACGAACGGGGCGGATCCGGTCGAGGGAAGGCGCTTCGCGAGCGTTTACACTAGGTGCGCGCGGGGAACGGAGAGGGCATGAGCCTCGTGCAGCATTTGACGGGCCTTGTATTTGTTTAGCTTTGGCGTTTTATTTACTTAGCATTTTAATTTATGCTTGTACGGCCAACCGGCCTATGTGGTCTCCCCCTATATAAGGGGGAGGTGTGGACTTGGTTATTATGTTTTTGGTTGTTGAATTAAGAAATTAAAGGGGGAAAACCGACTCAGTGGTTCCCTGTTGCCCTAGCTGCATATTGTGCCCCCTCCCCTTTTTGTTATCTCTCTCCCTTGCGAGTGACCTTGCCTCCGCTCCACCCTCACCGACCGCAGCTCCCACTAACTGGTCCGTCCTGCCTTCGCGCGCCGCCATCCTCCCTCGCTTCGCGCGCCTACAGCCCTCTCCGCCGACTTCCCGCGTCGCCCTGTTCGGCGCCTCGGCTCCTCCCAGCGTGTCCCCGGCGTATGCGTACCACCCGCAGCATGGCGAGGGAGTCTAATCCGGCCGCCGCCACTACGGCGCTCTCCGACCGCCTCGACTGGGTCGATACGACCCTGTCGGACCTCCAAATTGTCGTCCGCGACATCCACGCCCTCCTCGCCTCCCGTCCTCCGTCGCTGGCTGCTCCACCGACCCCACCGCTCGCCACCACGACTTCAGCCAGCATCCCCGGTGATTCTCCGGCTGGCATTCCTCCTCTTCACGAGCTTGCCGCCGGCGCTCTCCGCCGCATTGAACTACCGGTCTTCGACGGGACCGATCCCCTGGGTTGGCTTGCACGGGCTGAGCACTACTTCGACATCCAGGGAACGCCAGCGACTCAAATGGTCCCTCTCGCCACGATCTACATGGAGGGTTTGGCCCTTCATTGGGTATGTTGGCTCCGCCAGTCGTCACCGGCCTTGTCCTCCTGGACGCTCCTCAAGGACGAGCTGATCCGCTGTTACGTCAGCTGCCACGCCGGCAACCCCTACGAGCGTCTGGGCAATGTCCGCCAAGTAGACTCCGTTGACGCCTATATCGACGACTTCATCGAGGTGGCCACCCACGTGCCAGGATTATCGCCTGACCACTACTTGGGCGCATCCGTAACCGTCTTCAGGTCCACGACCCCACCACCCTGTCCCGCGCAATGGAGTAAGCGCGTTTCGTGAAGGCCAACTTTGCCACCGTCGCCTCCGCCCCGGCCACCCGGTTCACGCCCACATCTGCGTAAGTTTGTCCTGGTTTTCTTCGATGACATTTTGGTTTACAGCTCATCTTGGCAGCTCCACCTGGCACATCTCGCCACCGTCCTCCCCCTCCTTACCGCCTAAGTTATCAAAGGCGCAAGGCGCACCGAGGCGCAAAGGGGTCCTGGAGTCTAGGCGCGGGTGGGCGCCTGAGGCACGTGAGGCGCAAAAATAATTTGGGTGTCCAATTCCCTGAAAATCAGCGAATTGGGCACCCAATTCACTGAAAATCAGCTAATTTGGCATCCAATTCATTGATTTTCAAAGAATTGGGTGCCCAATTCACTGAAAATCAACGAATTGGGCATCCAATTCGCTGATTTTCAGTGAATTGGGCGCTCAATTCGCTGATTTTCAGTGAATTTGGCACTCAATTCTGAAAATCGGTGAATTGGATGCCCAAGTGCGCCTAGGTGTGCCTCGGGTGCATCTAAGATCATGTTTTTGCCCCCTCCCAAAAAAACAGGTTGAAGAAAACAGCTTGAAAAGTCTAGGCACGGCTTTGGTGCGTCGGGGAGTTGCTAAGGCGCGCGCCTGGGCGCGCCTGAGGCACCTCGCCCGCCTCTGCCTTACAGAGGCGCTGGCCGGTGCGCCTGGTGCGCCCGGCGCCTCAGACTTGCCTAGGCGCCTCAGGCGCGCCTAGGCGCGCGCCTTGATAACGTTTACCGCCCACCACTCGTGGCCCACCGGAAGAAGTGCACTTTCGGTCAGCCTCAGGTCGAGTACCTGGGTCATATCATCTCCACCGAAGGGCTCGCCATGGAGCCGTGAAAGATCGATGTTGTCCTGCACTGACCGACGCCTGCGACCCGTGGGGCCGTGCGCGGATTCTTGGGACTCACCGGCTATTACTGTTGCTTCATCTGCGGCTACGGGGCTCTAGCGCGGCCATTGACGGACCTCCTGAAAAAGGAGGTGCCCTTCCGGTGGAAAGCGACTGCCCAAGAGGCTTTCTACAGCCTGCAGCGCTCTCTCGTGGCGGCACCGGTCCTTAGCATGCCCGATTTTTCCCAGTCGTTCGTCGTGGAGTGTGACGTCTCGGGGAAGGGGGTCGGTGCCTTCCTCATGCAGGAGGGTCGCCCCATCGCCTACTACAACAAGGCCTTCACCGACCGGCGAAAGGTGGCTTCCGCCTATGATAGTGAGCTTCGAGCACTGGTGTTGGCAGTTCAGCATTGGCGCCCGTATCTTCTCGGCCGCCCCTTCACTGTCAGAACCGACCACCGCAGCTTGAAGCATCTATAAAGCCAGAAGTCTCCACCCCGGCCCAACAGCTCTGGATAGCCAAACTCTTGGGCTATCAATTCTCCATCGAGTACAAGACCGGGCGGACAAACATGGTCGCGGATGTCTTGTCCCGCCGAGAGCATGGCGGCACCTTGGCGGCGATCTCCCTTTGCCAGTGGCGGGACGCGGCGATCCTCTAGGAGGAGGTGCGTGCGGTCCTCCACTATGGCCGCATGATCGAAGAGCTACGGGGCGTGTCGGATGTGCACCCCCCTTTCCGACTAGTGGGCGACAGACTCTACTTCCGCGACCGTCTGGTCCTCGCAGCGTCATCGCCATGGATAGCACGCCTATTGGAGGATTCCACACCGACAGCAGGGCACTCGGGGGCCTACCCGACAGTGCAGCAGTTCGTGGCTGACTGTCTGGTCTGTCAAAAGGACAAATACCAAACCCTCGCCCCAGCCGGCTTGCTACAACCTCTTTTGGTACCTGATCGGATTTGGGAGGACATGGGCATGGATTTCATTACCCGCTTTCCATGTTCTCAGGGGTACGACTGTCTATTGGTGGTGGTCAACCGACTCTCCAAGTACGGGTACTTCATACCCATCAAACACCCTTATACGGCGAGCTCGGTGGCCAGATTCTTTGTGGGCGAGATCGTCCGTCTACACGGATTCCCTCGTTCCATTGTCAACAACCGCGACCCGGTTTTCATGAGCACCTTCTGGCAGGAACAGTTCCGTTTATAGGGTACCAAGGTACGGTTCAGTACTGCATATCACCCGCAATCCGACGGACAAACGGAGATCCTCAACCGTTGTGTGGGCACCTACCTCTGCTGCTTTGCTACCGAGCAGCCCCGCAGTGGACCCAGTGGGTGGCATGGGCAGAATTATGGTACAACACCGCCTACCAGTCAGCGGCAGGCAGCACCCCCTTCCAGACAGTTTATGGGTGCCCACCCCCACCGATACCGGTCTGGCTCGCTGGGGAATGCCAGGTCCAAGCATTGGCAGAGGACCTATAGGATCGGGACGAGGCTCTACGGCAGTTGAAGCATCACCTACGCCGCGCTCAGGAGAGACTGGCCCAACAGGCCAACCGACACCGCCGAGAGGTTCTCCTCTCACCGGGCGAACATGTGTTCGTCAAACTGCGACCGCATCGTCAGAGTTCCTTGACCGGTCGCCACCACCCCAAGCTCTCCGTGCGGTATTTTGGCCCCTTCTTGGTCGTGGAAAAGATAGGCGAGGTGGCATATCTCTTGTAGCTTCCACCCAACAGCCGAATTCACCTGGTATTTCATGTGTCACAGTTGAAAAGGGTGTTGAGGAACCACCCCCTCCAGACCACCCTGCCTGAAGGTCTGAGTAGTGAAGTTGCCCCACGTTATGAGCCCGAGGCGGTGATGGGCACCCGCACAGAGCACGTCCAAGGCCAGCCCGCAAGATAGGTTGTCATTCAGTGTAAGGGACAGGCAAAGGACGAGACAACATGGATCTTGCCAGAGGAAGTTAAGGCCCAGTTTCCAGAGTTTAGCCTTGAGGACAAGGTCGTGGTGAACCCCGGGGTAGTTAATACGAACGGGGCGGATCCGGTCGAGGGAAGGCGCTTCGCGCGCGTTTACACTAGGCGCGCGCGGGGAACAGAAACGGCATGAGCCTCGTGCAGCATTCGACGGGCCTTGTATCTGTTTAGCTTTGGTGTTTTATTTACTAGCGTTTTATTTTATGCTCGTACGGCCATCCGGCCTATGTGGTCTCCCCTATATAACGGAGAGGTGTGGACTTTATTATTATGTTTTGGTTGTTGAATTAAGAAATTAAAGAGGGGAGAAAAACCGACCCAGCGGTTCCCTGTTGCCCTAGACGCATATTGCATCCCCCTCCCCTTTCCGCTATCTCTCTCCCTCGCGCGTGACCTTGTCGCCGCTCCACCCTCGCCGACCGCAGCTCCCACTAACAGGTTATGAGAATTGTTAATGGAACTTAGATTAATCATTCAGTACAATGGTGTTTGTCAAACTCAATGTTGGTCATTTAATATACATGCATGTCACACTGGCATATAAAGTATAGGGCAACTGTTACGCGCACGCGCCTCCTATTTTATTATTGCTCTTCTTTAAATGTATTAGTTTGATGTGAGCCCCTCCTCCCTATATAAGGAGGTGGTTTTGGGGAGTTAGGTCATCTTTGGATCCTTGGTCTTTTGGGCTCTCATTAGAGAGAAGCTCTTTGGAGGAACCAGCCTCCGAGAGTTGGCCGGAGCTTGCTCCGGATTGTATCTGTGTTTCTTTGATTCAAGCATTCTCTTTCAAGTTCGTATTATTTCGTCTGACCTGCCCGGCCGTCCGCTATAAGCCGTTGGTTGGCTCCTGTCCGTCTCATCGTTCGACTGCTGCATCCAGCGACCGCTTACTACAGCGCACGATCCGGCGACCAGCGACCAGCGAACGCTCCAGCGACCGACCCGCCAGCGAACGATCCAGCAACTGATTCCTCCGCGAATGATCCAGCGCACGACGATCCATCGCCGACGATCCAGCGAACGATCCAGCGCCTGCGATCGATCCAGCGAACGATCCAGCGCCTACTTCGACCGATCCAGCGCGTCCGTAGATAGCTCCAGCGCCTGCTTCGACGATCGATCCAGCGCTTGCTACCAGCGCCTGCTTCGACGATCGATCCAGCGCTTGCTAAGCCTCCATCGGCCGCCGATCCCTACGCCGGCTCCTCCAGCGGCTGTTCCGCCCTAACCGACCTGGATCGGCACCATCTACTCCGTCTCCGGGCCGTCGCCGCTGCGCCCAACCTTCTTTCCCCCGCCTCTCCGACACGCTCCGACACTCTCCGGCGACATCTCTACCTTGTGCATCCTCATATGCCAAAGGGGGGATGGAATCCCGCGTGGAAGCCCTCGAACACTCCCTCGCCACCATAAACAACCGTTTCGAGGCACATACCGAGCAGCTTGCCTCGATTCTGACCATGCTCCAAAACTTACAGCCCAGCCAGCACTCTGGGCCTCCTGCCGCCTCGGCTGTGGGATCACCCAGCACTACGATCCCCGATACACCCGCAGTGGTGGAACTACCTACTCCAATGTACCGTGGACCTGACATCCCTACATTCAACGGGACTGACCCCTTGGGTGGATTGCCCGCGCCGAACAGTTCTTCGACATCCACCAGACCCCTCCGACGCAACGGGTCTCCACCGCACTTATCGGCATGAAAGGGTCTGCCCTCCATTGGGTTCGTTGGCTCCGCCAGACCTCTCCGGACTCATCTAGACAGATCTCATCGAGGCCCTGATTCAGCGGTATGACGACCGCTACTCCGGCCCCATGATCGAGCGACTTTGCGAGGTCCGTCACACCGGCTCCATTGACTCGTACATTGATGCCTTCGTGGAATTGGTCACTCATGTTCCCGGACTCCCCCCAGACCATTACTTGGGGTTCTTCATGAACGGTTTGCAACCCATTTCCGCTCCCGTCTCCGCACCCTCAAACCATTAACGGTCCACCAAGCCATCAACCTCTCCCCCCTTGTGGAGGCGGAATTCCTCGCGACGTCCGGCGACAGTCCGTACCCATCACCTTCCTCCAGGCATCCCTCCCAACCTTACTTCTCGACCCATCCCAAACCTCCACCTCTGCCACCTTCCCTACCCCGGCCACCAATGATGGGTCCTCGCAACAACCATCCTATCCCTACCCACCGCCTGTCCAACCAGGAGTACAACGACTTACGAAGCAAGGGCATGTGCTTCCGCTGCAAGCACCCCTACTCTCCTGGTCATGAGTGCTCGGTGAAGGAGTGTCGGATCCTCATCGGCGACGACGTGGTCGTGCTCTCCGCCGCCAACTTTGAAGCCCTGTTGCTCTCGGACGGACTACCGGACGACGCCCCGGGCACCTCGACGGCATCCCAACCACGAGCATATTACTACTGACCGGCGGGCGGCGCTCCGACCATGGGGTCAAGGTCGCTTTTCTGACGGGATGTATTGTTACGCGCATGCGCCTCCTATTTTATTATTGCTTTTCTTTAAATGTATTAGTTTGATGTGAGTCCCCCCTCCCTATATAAGGAGGTGGTTTTGGGGAGTTAGGTCATCTTTGGATCCTTGGTCTTTTGGGCTCTCATTAGAGAGAAGCTCTTTGGAGGAACCAGCCTCCGATAGTTGGCCGGAGCTTGCTCCGAATTGTATTCGTGTTTCTTTGATTCAAGCATTCTCTTTCAAGTTCGTATTAGCAATTAATCACAAATTGAACTTAGATCAATCATTCTTAATGTTATTATTATTTGCATAGGTCACAACCAAAGATGGTAGGAACACCTAAAATAAATTGAGCTGCAAAAAAAAATGAGCCTCACAAAAGCTAAGTTTAAAATAACTAGAAATGAGACCCAAAAAGAGTTTGATAAAGCTAATATAAAGAGTGGAACAACATCCAACCTAGAGTTAATTGGTTAACGAGTATAAACCGTGTGCTAAACATTCCTCAAATGATAGGTTTACAATGAGGAAATAAAATAAAACCATTTGCTCAAACACACTAAAAGGATGTATAAGCTATTAGATTATCTAACAACAAGACATAGCTACAAACAATTTCAGATGTGTGATGTGAAACTATAGAGGTATCGTCACAGTTAAGAAAGAAGTTTGGTATGTATTAAATCTTTGCATTTACTCATACCATACATAACCTTCATAAGTAATTTTGTGAACTCCTACTGATCAGCAGCACTGTCATATATATTTATAGATCCTATCATATGATCAACCTATAAATTACATATGGCCAATTGTTCCAATGATTATAGATCATGAATCATGCATAAAATACAAGTAAATAAAGTCATAGATAATGCACCAAGAATAAATAAGAAATCAATTCCTCAATCATTAAGTTCAATTATATGAATTAATTCGCTTTAAGAGGATAACAGTAAATACAAAGCTCGTATATTACCTTTCCATTTGAGAATTGAACTATACGCCGTGACGTAGGTAAGAAATGTGATACACGAGTTCCTCCATGGGGAGATTTTCCATCATCAAATCTAGGACTATGCCCATGGCTGAACTGTCTTTGCAAGGAAGAATGAGTATGACGATCTCCACTAGATCTTTCTCGCACACAAAGTAGCATACGGCCTGATGAAACAAAATGACGCAACCAATATAAATTTCTTATAAACACAAGTAATATAAGTGTAAAATAGAGTACAAAAAACTCGGTTTGAAGCATAACTATGAAACCTAACGAATGTTGAAGTAATCAATTACATGTCTTACAACTTCAAGTTGGGGACAGAAATAAATATAGCTTAAACCAAAAACAAAATAAAATTAAACTGAAACAAGCATTTAGTTCATTTTCAGTTTGTTTGGTATGTATGTTAAATGGCATAAACCAATTGGTTCGATCTAAATTAAATTTGGGGCTTCAAGATACCGTCTAAAACCGAGTCAAAAGGAACTACAATATAAATGCTACATAGTTCATTTTGAGTTTGGTTTGGTATGTATGTTAGATGGCATAAACCAATTGGTTCGATTTAAATTAAAATTGGGGCTTCGAGATACTGTCTAAAACCGAGTCAAAAGGAACTACTATATAAATGCTACATGAGCTATATAATATTATAAAGGGAATGGTGGGATGAACAGTAACTTTGTCTGCTACCGCGCGCATAACTTCGAATTCCAATTTTGCCCTTCACCATCGTGTTAAACATCTTCCTTTGTTGTGTCATAGCCGCGGCGAAATCGCTTAGGCACCGGCGACCCCGTCGTTCTCCTTGATGTGCCAGGACGACCTATACAATCTCTCATACGGTAGTTTCTTCTCCCGCTTAGTCGACTTTCTCTGATCTCTAAAGACAACCTATAAAAGTTCTCTGACTGTAGCTTCTTCCCCTGCTAAGTCTTCTAATTTCCACTACTTCTTAATCATCTTCTTCTTGGACCTAAACTCTCTGAGGGTATCGGTGATCGCTTAAATTTAAGATCAGCACATCCTGCTTTATATTATTTCTCTCGAGGTCTCAGATAGCAAATGCATCACCAGTTTTTTTTTAATTATTATTTTCCCCTATTCTCAGTGACGCATGGTAGGTTGTGAGAGGTGTGTTGATACTAATGCAAGGCTATGTGAGCGGTACCGGGTTGACTCAAACAAACCTAAACTATATGATGTGTGTATGCTTGAACTGATCCGAAATCAAATACAGTAAAATTTAAACAAATTAAGCAACCCAACACAACATATGCAACAATTTTCAGTGTAAGCAATCAAGATAGGTTTTCCTTCGCATGAAGTGTCTTCAACTACTCCCTTCATTCACAGATTATTATAAGAAAACAAGAAATGAACAAGTGCACAAGCAAATCAACATGTCCTACACATATATGATATGAATCCCATATTCAATAAAAAATATGAATCAATACAAAATACTCAATAGCAACAGGGATCTGATACGGCTGTAGACGTGAATCCAAGCGGCAAGGATGATTGCAGTTGTCTTTCGACAAGGTGGAAGATTGTAGTGGGTTGGCGACTTGGCCGGTGGTGGTAGAGGAGGTCAACGACGGGAGTAATGGGGTTGAGAAAAGGATTTTGCGGCCAAAGTTGGAAATACGGCTTGGGATTGTAGTAGGAGCAAGGGCTAAGAGTACACGAGAGGAAATTACTGGAGGTTGCGGTGTTGTTTTGCAACAGGAGCAAGTGACGCATCGCAGTTTGAGCGGAGGTTGGAGACGCATGTACTGGAGCTGGGTTTGGAGAGTGAGGGGCGGGTTGATGAGCGTACAGTAGGGGCGTCGATTGGGATTAGGGCTGGAGTGTGGAGTTTTATAGTTTGTCGTGGACTGCAACAGGTGGTGAGGTAGGAGAAATGCTTGCGGTTGCTGTAAGGGAAGGAGGAAAGCTTGTGGTTATGCGGTTTACGGTGGAAATGTAAATTGGCAGGGAAAGGTTTTGTGGGACGTGTGATTCTAAGGGGAAGGGAACGCTCGGTTTAGCGGTTATAGTGGAGAAACCATGCAGGATAAGGGCTACGGGAGTGGGAACGAAAATGAAGACTAAAACAATTAACCAGGACGTCGCACCCAGGGATCTTGCGCGTTGCACCAAGTTTTGATTGTTGGCTTTGGAATATCTCACAAGGCAAACAATACCTCAAAATGGCAGCCCTCCCCCTTATTTATAGCGAAAGGGGGGCTAGGGCACCCGACGTGAACGACTATGATTGGCCGCTACGCCTGATACCCAAGTAACAATAAAAATGTCCAAAAAAAAATACATAAAGAAATGTAGAAACGGTGCTCCGGACGCGCTCGTGGTGTCGGATCGACGATCAGATCAACGCCTCCTGCGCGAGTACACAAATGCGGGCCCCTACGAGTGTTGGCTCGAAGTCCGGTGACGATCATGCGGGTGATCCCTATCAACTCCCCCCGACTGAAAGCATATGAATGGAGATGATCGTACTAATATCAAAGATCGGGGGCAAGTCTATCAAGCTCCGGCGTCGAAATCCAAGTGTCGTCAAAGGTAGGGCGACCAATCCAGTGCACTAGATAACAGCAGGATGGGCCGTCTGGGTGATGGTGTACTCATGCACCACAATATCAAAAATGCTCTCACCTCTCACCTCTCATGCTGGTGGATCAAAAGGAACTTGTGCAATCATAGGGGGTGCGGGCAAGCCCGTAGGTGCTCGTCCAAGCTGGTCAGGGTACGGGTCAGGCTGTAAGTAAGAGGGTGTTGGAGGTGGCTCAAGGTAGGTAGGGGTCTCTGTGCTCGAGACGCTCAAAGTAGAGTGTTAAATCTTCCGTATTGAATACGGGATGAATACTCAGATCTTCTGAGAGGTCGATCTCATAAGCATTTGTTCCAATTTTCTTTATAATCCTATAAGGACTCATTCTCTTAGGATGTAGTTTTTTAGCAGTAGAGTGTTAAATCTTCCGTATTGAATACGAGATGAATACCCATATCTTCTGAGAGGTCGATCTCGTAGGCGTTTGTTCCAATTTTCTTTATAATCCTATAAGGACTCATTCTCTTAGGATGTAGCTTTTTAGCGGCCTCTTTTGGGAGCCTCTCCATGCGAATTCTGACCATGACCTATTCGTCCACCTGAAAATGCTGCTCACGCCTATGCTCGTCTGTCTGTGTCTTATATAATTCATTACTGCTAGCAATTTTCTTGCGGATAAGTTCATGAACAATTCAT
Source organism: Dactylorhiza incarnata (assembly GCA_033032865.1). Classification (NCBI taxonomy): domain Eukaryota; kingdom Viridiplantae; phylum Streptophyta; class Magnoliopsida; order Asparagales; family Orchidaceae; genus Dactylorhiza; species Dactylorhiza incarnata. The sequence goes on from JAWHQI010000078.1 coordinate 1,765,686, forward strand.
GTATATGATGGATGAAGGACTCAGCGAACACACTAGGGCATGATGTTAAGGGAACCGGGGCAAGATCAATAAGCTTCCTAGGCTCATATCCTAACACTCTATGAAATGGACTCATGACAGTAGACCTATTGACGGAGCTATTGTATGCAAACTCAGCTATGGACAACACAAAATCCCAAACCATCGGGTGCTCACCAGCTAGACACTGTAGTAAATTTCCCAAACTCATGTTTATGACCTGTCTGGCCGTCAATCTGTGGGTATTAAGTTGCGGAAAACTTCAGGGTCGTACCTGTCTTATGTCATAATGTCTTCAAAAATAACACATGAATCATATGTCACGGTTGGACACAATGGACTTGGGTAAACCGTGTAAACGAAAGATATCTCTCATGAAGAGGGCCGCTACATAGGCCTGGGCCGCATCTGCGGTTTTGCGAAAGGCAATAAAATGGTTCATCTTCGAGAACCGGTCTACCACCACGAAAATGGAATCATGCTTCCTCAAAGTGCGAAGAAGGCCCAGTACGAAATTCATGTTGATATCAACCCAAGACTGGTGTGGCACTGGAAGGAGGCTATAAAGTCCAGTGTTTTGTTTTCAACCCTTTGCGGTCTGACAGGTTCCGGAATGACGCACAACTTTTGCCACATCCTTCTTTAAGGTGGGTCAATAAAACCTGTCTTCAACCAACGCAATCGTCTTGTCTTTGCCGAAGTGGACTGCAATGCCACCTTCGTGCAATTCCCAAATTAGAAAGTCTCGTAAGGAGGTTCGGGGAATGCAGAAACGATACCCACGATATAAATATCCTTCGAAGATATAGAATCCCTCAGTGGGCTCAGGGGAATCCCTCATCAGTTAAGAGTAAATCTCATCAAAGACGGTGCAGGTGGGTACTCCCTAAGTAGTCGATCAAAACTAGTCATGCTAGTGCTCAGTGTGAGGAGCAGGTGATACGACGACTAAGAGCATCAGCAGACCTCCAATAATAGTTTGGTCATGTAATAGTTTGTGTATGGATCATTTGCGCTATCTTGGTATTGTGGAAATTGGGAGCCTCTCCATGCGGATAAATGTGACATTACATCTGCAAGCCTCCAATAACAATTTGAGTGTGTGTAGACTATTTAGGTCCTATAATACAACTATCCAGCAGACAACTTATAATAACACTATCCTATCCATTTCAACTGATTTTTTTGTACAGGTCTGAAGATAAAACTTCTAAAAATATGATGCTTGCGGATGGCAGTTTGCCTCATTTAGTAACTGTATACTGCTTTGGAATTGGTTTACCAGATAAGAAAAAATTGATTAGAGAGGATCTCTTTTGAATGGGTGCTACTTGATTTATATGTATTTTAACTACAATTTGTCCTGGATTTAGCTTCAGATGGAGTCTATGTTGTGTTGCTTTTGACCTCTCTATCTTATTTAGAGAATAGTTTCAATCTCACTGGAATCCCATATAAAGATTGTTAGATCTGGTGGCCAATCGTAGAGGGGGGTGAATAAGGTTTTAACTGAATACTGGATATTTAAAACAATTATCAGACGGAAAGCGCATTCTGGAACTAACGTGGGGCGGTAGTGCTACTGTCGGCGGTATTAACAGAAAACGTATTCACGCTCTACCGAAGATCGTTTCAGCACAGGGAAGACACACACTTCACAGACAGAAGGATTGTAAATTACAAACATAAACATGATTTCATTGAACGTTTAACAAATGATTACAAGTACAAAATTAGATCTCCATGACGTCGGAGATCGTAAGCGAAGATTAGAAAACTCTTTTGGTTTCTATACCGACCCTCTAGCTGAGTACCGGTTGGCTCTCTCCCTTCTCCCCGAAGGTCTTCGAGTCGGCTCTCTCCCTTCCCACACGGAAGGTCTTCAAGCCCACTAGATCTCACCGATCTAGACGCCCTCCCCGGACGATTTATCACGGATTCCTCCCCGGATTCCGACGACTTCCCCGATCGATTTTAAAGTCACCTCAAATCAAGAATAAAAGAGAATACAGGTAGAGATTAGTAAAGTGAAAACTTATGCTCCCTCAAGAATGATTCTCCGTAGAACGATGAGACATCGGTGCGTGAGATTGTCGTTTGTTGAGCACACGATCGTCTTCAGATTATTGTTCTTGAATATGTTCTTCGGAGATCTTCGTTCACGAACGGGAGGATGCAAGTTCTCTTTTCTCTTCTCTTCCTCAAGTTGGTTGGTCCTTGCTGCAGAGGCGGCTCGGAAACCCTTAGTCGTTCTGTGCTCTCCTCAATCATTACATCTCAGAGAAAGAGAACCCCTTTTATGAATTCGTTAATCAGGCTACCGCCACCGGTAAGTTGCCGCGCGGAAGAAGACTTCGTGTACGCGTCTTTGCCCTGCTGTCTCCCTCCATGAAAGGAAGGCGGTAGAGCGTTCCTTGTGTTCATTAGTTAGCGCTAGCGCGAGCAGTAGGTGCACTTGTTTAAGAATCTTGAGTCGTTGGTCGTCTACAGAGAAGGAAGGTGGCAGATCATTCCTTGTACACCTGGGTTACCGCGGGCGTTAATAGCAACCGCGGAGCAGTAGTACCATGTTTGGTAACATTTCCTCTTCTGGTTTGCCGCCACTTTCTCTCGTTGATCACTTGGATTGTTGACGTGGACTCCAGGATAGCGCGGCGCGTTAGTGGTGGCATGCGGCGGTAGTCGTCTAGACGATATGCTGCTCTTCCAGTCGTCGCTCCAGTCATCCAGACGACAAAACTATCTAGACGATATTGCTATCGCCAGCGGTAGGCCGTCTGGACGATATGCTCCTCTTCTAGCCGAATCTACAGTGGTCTAGACGACACAAGCTGTCTAGACGCTATTGTTAGTGCGTCGCGTTAGAGCTAGCGCCAGCGGTAGGCTGTCTCGACGATATGCTCATTTCAGCCGATACTTCAGTCATCCAGTTGATGTGCGCCTTCAAGTCGATATTGTTAGCGCGCCGCGTTAGAACTAGCGCCAGCAGTAGGCTGTCTCGACGATATGAGGTCTAGCTGATATTTGCCTTAGACTTGAGCAAGTCCAATCGTCTTGTGTAATCCGAGCTAGCGCACGGCGTTATCTCTAGCGTTGGCGGTAACTCACAGAGTTGAGTTCCAGCATGACTTCACACCTGTAAACATGCACACTATACCCAAGCATGTATGGTCAAATACAACTTGGGATTTGTATTATCAAACCTGAGAGATGCAGAACACATGTTCCAACAAACTCCCTCTTTTGATAATAGCAAATCCCGTTCATGAGAAATAAATCACACCGAACAGGATTGATATTTGTATAGTGTACATATGAAACATACAATGAAAGATGAACAAGTTTATATATCAAGATAACACTTAGAATTAAACATGAGAAACATGTGGTGTAAACTTGCTCTAGTGGAACGACTCCCCTTATCTATGTGCTCAGACTAAGAGTATCTCCCTCTATAGGTGATCTTCCCTAAATGACTAGCGTATGACTAGCTCATGAACAAACTATTAACATTCTATTCTCCCTCTTTGATATTATCAAAAGGGATGGGTATGATCTAGTTATTTCAATTATGGAGAGATGTAGCGGAATAAGCATGCAAAACAAAATGTACACATAAAGATAAGCATGAAAAGTACAGGGGTTGACAAAGTAAATCAGAGAACGTAAATACAAGGGCCAAAGCACGGAGAAATCAAAATATGGCATGAAATTGAAAGCACTTTTTATCACTTGGTATATATATAAAACGAATCATAAGTCTTGGACACAACACAAGAATAAATATACACAAGATATGTCATACATTGTTATGTGATTTTATAGGATTAATACAAAGCAACATCATGTGTCATGAATAGAAATCGCGTATCGGTACATTCGTGCGATAGATGTGTAATGCAGTTTTAGTCCAATTCTTATGCGTGGAAGTGTTAGATAAAGCAATGACACGTGTACGTGTAGCATCAACAGGGAAATAACATCAAGTCAAATGTTACGCCCCCGGACGAGGCCCGTCTATTTGGGCATCAGTACAAGCGAAGGCAAAGGCACGGCGAAGGCGACAACGGGGCTGAACCAAGCGGTTCAGCCGCCTCTTACTGAAATCGGCCCAAGGGGGGCTGAACCGGTTTCGGTTCAGCCCCATGGGGGCCGGCCGGCCCCTTTACTGGCCGGTCCCGGGTCCGGTATAAATATAACCGGACCCCTCTTTTGGTTCTTAGGCAATCTATGATCAAGGTATTCTCTCTTCTTCTTCCTCCTAACCCTAATTCTTCTCTAGCCGTCATTAGCTCTCCCCCTCTTTTCTCCCTCTTTTAGAACTTCATTCATAACATTTGGTATCAGAACATCTCCTCGACCATGGTTACCACTCGCACGCAAGAGGAAATCTCGCGGTTGGAAACCCTAGAGGAAAATTTTGCGGGGTTGTCCGATTCAATGGAACACATGAAGACATCAATAGAAGAACGCATGGACGAAATCAAAGCACTCTTGGCGCAAAATCTGAGAGGAAAAGGGCCGGCGGCGGACGAGAACGGTGGATCCGTGCATCCGGGATCCGATAACTCCGGATCTCACCCGGAAATACCGTCGGGCTTTCAAGGAGGAGCGGGAGTTGCGCGTAACCCCTGGATGGGGTCGGTACAGCCGCCTGGTATCGGACAGGGCTCGGGCGAGGCAGGCGGAAGCCGATCTGGCGGGATCGGGGCCGCAACAGTCGGCGGAGGTATCGGAACAAACCGCGACTTCGGCGAAGGATTTTGCGGCCCGGGCGAGTTCGGATGGGGCCGATCCGGCTACGGAGGGGTCGGACAAGGCCGTATGGGCCACGGCGAGGTCGGCGGGCCACCTGGAGGGTTCGGTGAGGCTGGAGGCGGCAACATGCCTGCTTTAGGCCGGGCGGCTGCGACGGGGTTTCCTCCGGGAGGCATGGGGGGACTCCTACCGAACCCTAGGCCGGTTGGACACGGCGGCCATGTGGGACCGGGAGCACCGTGGGTCGGACAACACCAAGCACACCCGGGTGCGGGTTACGACCAAGGTTGGAGGGGACAAGGCGCACCAAGGGCGTATCTCCCTCCGAAATTAACGCGTATGAATTTTCCAAGCTTTCACGGAGGGGACGCGTTGGAGTGGATTCACAAGGCCGAGTTGTTCTTTAATTATCAAGATGTTCCGACAGCGCAGTGGGTGCAGTTGGCGTCCTTCCATCTGGAGGGAGACGCATTCCAGTGGACTCAGTGGTTCCTCAGAGACAGAGAGTATGTGTCATGGACGGATTTTGTGGAGGGATTTACGGCTCGGTTCGGGCCTTTGGAGTACGAGAATGTCGAGGCGACTCTGCAGAAGCTGCGACAGAAAGGGACGGTAACAGAATACCGGACAGAGTTTGAGAAACTGGCAAACCAAGTACACTGGGAGGAGAAGACACTTCAGAGCTGTTTTGTGTCGGGCTTGAAGGAACATCTGCGGGATGAGATTCATGCTTACATGCCACGGAGTCTGAACCACGCTATTAGCTTGGCCCGCATTCACGAGGAGCGGTTCAACAGGCAGCGGACCCGCAACTCCGCGAGGCCTGCTACCACGCCGGCACCAGCCCGGAGGGAGTCGGTGGGGGCCGGGAAACCGACGGTGACACGACTTTCATGGGGCGAGCTGCAGGCGCGGAAGGAGAAGGGACTTTGTTTCAACTGCGATGAGAAATTTACGTCGGGTCACAAATGTCAGAAGGTCCAGGTGTTTATGCTACACCAGGAGGAGGAGGACGAGTTGAGTTCGGAGGAGCCGGATCTAGAAGGGGACTTAGACCTGACGGAGCTTGGTGTCTCGTTGCATGCCATGGAGGGGTGTAGCCCCCCACCGCTCACTATGCGGCTCGGGGGGAGGGTCCGACGGGAACGGGTGACCATCCTGGTGGACAGCGGGAGCACTCACAATTTCATTCATCCGGAGGTTGCTCAGAGGGTGGGGCACGTAGTGGATACTGGGGCTGCCTTCCAGGTCATGGTAGCGGATGGCAGTAAATTACAGTGCCAGGGCGTTCTGCGGGGAGTGGAGTTGCGGATGCAAGGCTACGTGGGCCGCACAGATATCTACCTCTTACCCATTCGGGGGTCAGACATGGGGTTCAGTGGCTACGACAACTGCGGAGGGTTACTTTTGATTGGGATCAGATAACGATGGAGTTTCTGCAAGGTGGGCGACAGTTTTGCTTGAAGGGTATCACGTCATCACCCGTGAAGGAAATTGGCCTTCGCAGCCTACAACAGCTTGGAGAGACAGCGAGTTTGATGGCCGTTCTTCTTGGGGTGAGGTCAGACGAGGCAGGGCAAGGCGAGGTACCTCTCCAGTTGCAGCCGTTGGTTGAAGAGTATGCAGACATCTTCCAGGAGTCGCGTACACTTCCGCCATCACGGTTCCGTGATCATCAGATTATGCTCAAGACTGGAGCAGAGCCGACAAATGTACGACCGTACAGATATCCACATATGCAGAAGGCGGAGATCGAGCGCAGTGTGCGGGAGATGCTCGATGCTGGCATCATCCGACCCAGCACGAGTTCCTTCTCGGCACCCATCATCCTAGTCAAGAAGAAGGATGGTTCATGGAGGTTCTGTGTAGACTACCGGGCCCTCAACAGTATTACGTTGAAGGATAAGTTTCCGATTCCACTGATAGAGGAACTGTTGGATGAGTTACATGGGGCGACCTGGTTTACTAAGCTGGACTTGCGGTCTGGCTACTACCAGATCCTGATGAAGGAGGAAGACATCCACAAGACGGCTTTCAGGACTCATGATGGTCACTACGAGTTCCTAGTGATGGCCAACGGGTTGACCGGCGGTCCATCCACCTTCTAGGCCAATATGAACGAGATCTTCAGAGAGCTTCTTCGCTGATTCGTGCTGATTTTCTTCGATGACATTCTGATCTACAGTCGGACTTGGGAGGAGCATGTGGACCATGTTGCGCAGGTATTCTCCATCCTACGTAAACACCAGTTATTTGCTAAACGGTCGAAGTGCTCTTTTGGACAAGAAGAAGTTGAGTATTTAGGCCATCTGGTCTCCGTGGAAGGGGTTAAGGCGGACCCGAAGAAGATTGCTAGTATGGTCTCGTGGCCGCAGCCTCAGACCATTCGGGGCTTACGGGGCTTCCTGGGCCTCACAGGCTACTACAGGCGCTTCGTTCGTGACTATGGGAAAATCGCTCGGCCACTGACACAGCTCTTACAGAAGGATGCCTTTTCTTGGCATGAGGAGGCTGAGGCGGCTTTTCAGGCGCTCAAACAAGCGGTGACGACTACCCCGGTCCTTGCACTTCCGGATTTCGCCAAGGAGTTCGTCGTGGAGACGGACGCCTCCGGAGTAGGGCTGGGAGCCGTCTTGATGCAGGAAGGGCGGCCGATTGCTTTTTACAGAAAAGCTTTGGCTCCCAGGACATTGGGCCTATCGGCTTATGAGAAGGAGATGCTGGTCATTATTCATGCAGTGGCACTGTGGCGGCCATACCTGCTGGACCGTCATTTTAAAATCAAGACGGACAACCAGAGCTTGAAGCACTTCTTGGAACAGCGGGTCTCTTCCCCTCTTCAACAGAAATGGGTGACCAAACTTTTGGGGTACGACTACGAGATTGTTTATCGGCAAGGGAAAGACAATCTGGTTGCGGATGCTCTGTCCAGGTTGCCCGAGGGAGCATTGGCCAGCATATCTGTACCGCGGCTCGAGTCGTTGGATGAGATTCAGGAGGAGGTGCTGCGGGATCCTGAGTTACGAGTTATTCTGGAGGAATTGCGGTCCGACCGGACGACCACCCCCGGCTATCATTTGCACGAGGATCGTCTCTACTACCACGGACGGGTGGTCATACCTTCCCAGTCCGCTTGGCGGACGGTGATGATGCACGAGTTCCATTCGACGCCGACGGGGGACCACGCTGGGGTTCTCCGTACTCTGCAGCGGGCCAGGGCTAATGTATTTTGGAGGGGCATGCGGAAGGATATACAGGCGTTTGTTCGCCAATGTGATGTTTGTCAGCGGCAAAAGTATGAGACCACTTCTCCTGCCGGGCTCCTTACCCCCCTCGAGATTCCACACCAGGTCTGGGATACGGTCTCCATGGATTTTATTGACGGGCTACCTCGCTCGAAGGGTAAATCGGTTATTCTGGTGGTCGTGGACAAGTTGTCTAAGTACTGTCACTTCGTTGCACTGAGCCATCCGTACACGGGGGAGTCCGTGGCCACTTTGTTTGCTCGTGAAATTGTGCGCTTACATGGCATTCCTCGGACGATTATCTCGGATCGGGACCCTACTTTTGTTAGCAATTTTTGGCGGGAGCTTTTCCGGTTGCAGGGAACTTCTTTGCGCTTCAGCACAGCTCACCACCCGCAGACGGACGGCCAGACGGAGGTCGTGAATCGGAGCGTAGAGACATACCTCCGCTGCTTCGTTATGGAGGAGCCCCGTACCTGGACGGGTTGGCTACATTGGGCTGAGTACTGCTTCAACACGTCCTATCACTCGGCGAGCAGGCTAACCCCATTTGAGGTGGGTGTACGGCCGACCACCGCCCTCTTTGAGCAGTTATGAGCCGGGCAGCACCGCGGTGGCCGCCGTTGACCGCGCACTCCGCGATCGTGACCGCACGCTCGCCACCTTGCGGGAGAATCTGCGGGCAGCCCAAGATCGGATGAAGACTCAGGCTGATAGGCATCGGACGGAGCGGGAGTTTCAGGTGGGGGATGAGATTTTTCTCAAACTTCGTCCCTATAGGCAGTTGTTCGTCGCCCAGCGGACAAACCAGAAGTTGGCACCCCGTTACTATGGTCCCTTCCGGATCATTCGGCGGGTCGGACCCGTCGCTTACAACTTGTCTTTACCTGAGGGGTCGAGGATTCACCCCACCTTCCATGTCTCCTTGCTGAAACGGAAGATTGGCGATGTTGTTCAGGCGAGCTCGGTGTTGCCTGAAGCTACTACTGGGGGCGAGCTGCGCCCAATTCCTGAGGATATTCTTTTGGTCAAGTGGAAGCGCCGAGGCACGGCGTACTGTCCAGAGCTGCTGGTCAAATGGAAGGATCTTTCTTCCGAGCACAATACTTGGGTGGACCTGCTGGAGTTTCGGGAGCCTTACCCCGACTACCAGCTTGGGGACAAGCTGATTCTTGATGGGGAGGGGAATGTTACGCCCCCGGACGAGGCCCGTCTATTTGGGCATCAGTACAAGCGAAGGCAAAGGCACGGCGAAGGCGACAACGGGGCTGAACCAAGCGGTTCAGCCCCCTCTTACTGAAATCGGCCCAAGGTGGACTGAACCGGTTTCGGTTCAGCCCCATGGGGGCCGGCCGGTCCGGGTCCGGTATAAATATAACCGGACCCCTCTTTTGGTTCTTAGGCAATCTATGATCAAGGTATTCTCTCTTCTTCTTCCTCCTAACCCTAATTCTTCTCTAGCCGTCATTAGCTCTCCCCCTCTTTTCTCCCTCTTTTAGAACTTCATTCATAACATCAAATTAGTCATTAGTACATGCTATAACTCAAGTAATCTATATGCTAACACAAGAGGAATGAGGTGATAAATCATGTCACATTTGCAATTAACACAATACCAAGATTAGAGCTATGGGCACTAACTTATTTTTCCGATTTTTGCACAAGATCGATGAGATTCGTTTCACCAAGGTGCTCAAACTCACAATGCTCATGAAGACTTATCAGGAGAGTGAGTAGTACTTGGGGGTATCCTTGTTAGCTTGATTGATAGCATATATCATTTTTATGATTTTGCATACTATCAATTTTATATATATATTATTTTTTCCAAGGACCTCGAATCTATCGAAATCTACACACATAGATAGATACACTTTAACTTGTATACAATAAACCATGGCAATATTGTTTCGGCCCAAAGTGTTAAGCTCTATATATAGAAAAATGAACTACGTGATATTGATTCATCAGTTCATTCCTAGCGTGTTTACACAATATCACAAGTCGTAACAAGTACGCACAAAAAATTCTACTTGAGTGCATTCTCTAAGGATGTGTGTATCGTGAGCAGTCATTGTTTTACATAAATCTTCACACATACCTAGAGGCATATTAAACATACAGTACACATCCAATAGCACTCAGTGTCAAATACCTATAGATTGGGACAATTTATGACAAGGCATACAATGTAAACAATGATTAACATTCATAAAGCAGACATTGTATGAAATCGTTATGTTTTAGGTTCTAGTCATGCATGCCCCAAAACATGTCTGCATAAAAAAATTTATAAGTTTTCAGACTTTTATTTGTTTTTCAATTTTTGAAACCAAATATGAAAAAAAAAATCAGAACGTGAAAGTAAAGCCAAAAACAAAATCAACTAATGTTGAGAGTGTTAGAGAATTCAAAAACATGTTTTTGATGTTTTGAAATTTGTAGTTTTTATTTGATTTTTTTTTCCCAAATTAGAAGCAAAAAATAACAAAAATAAAACAAACAGTGAAAGGAAAACAGTAAAGACAAAATACACAGCCGAATCAAATGAACCAGTTAAGGTTGTCGTGAAAAACTGCTACCTCCCGCGGAATGATAACGCCTGGCGGTATCTCACTGAGACTTGATTTTTCGCGTAAACGGCCCAGATTTCGTGATTTTTCGCTTTCAATTTTTCATGATTCTGTATTCTCGTTGCAACACTTATGTAATGCAGCGAAAAAAACGAAGAAATACACGAAAAATTGCGGGTTTTAAAAGTTAGCTCATGAGATCCAAAACCCTTAATTCTAATCGAAGTGAAGAAAAACGCGCGTCCGGAAAGGGTTTTGTGAAGATGTCCGCAAGCTGATCGTCTGTGCCAATAAAGCGTACTCTTACGTTCGCCTTTTTGATGTGGTCCCTTATAAAATGATGACGGATATCAATGCGTTTTGACCAAGAATAATGCACCGGATTGTTCGTTAAGTCTATGGCACTCTTATTGTCGCACCTGAGTTCAACATTTTTAAATGATAGTCCAAAGTCTTCTAACATTTTTGACATCCAAAGTTCTTGTGCGCAACAACTTCCTAAAGCTATGTACTTGGCCTCAGCAGTAGAGAAGGCAACAGAATTATGTTTCTTCCTCGACCATGAAACTATTGTTGGTCTTAGGAAGTGACAAATGTCACTTGTGCTCTTGCGATCAAGTAAACAACCAGCATAATCCGAGTCGGAATATCCATGGAGCGTGAATGTGTCGGTGTGTGGATACCATAGACCAAGATTTTGAGTGTCTATAAGATACCTAGAGATATGTGTAACAGCTTTAAAATGAGATTCTTTAGGATTAACTTGATATCTAGCACAAAGGCACACCGCAAACATAATATCTGGTCTAGACGCACTATGATATAAAAGTGATCTGATCATTCCTCGATATACCGTTTGGTCCATTGAAATGTCACTTTCATCTTTTCCTAATTTGATAGATGCACTCATTGAAGTCTTAACTTGTTTCAAATTCTCAAAACCAAATCGTCTAAGCTTATCCTTTACATATTTTGATTGGCATATAAAAATTCCATCTAGTCTTTGAGAAATTTGAAATCCTAAGAAATATGTCAATTCTCCTATTAAACTCATTTCAAATTCACTTTGCATCACATCTACAATTCACTACACAGGAGTTCATTAGTGGCACCAAAGATAATATCGTTAACAGATTTGTAAAATCATCAGATCGGGTTTATTATGTTTTCACAAATAACGTGGTATACGCACTCCCCATCCTAAATCCATGTTTCAAAAGAAACGATGTCAGTCTGTCGTACCATACACGAGGTGCTTGCTTTAAACCGCACAAGGCATTTATTAGTTTGAATACATGATTTGGATGTTCGTCATTCTTAAACTCGGGTGGTTGCTCAACATACACCTCTTCTTTAATATAACCATTTAGAAACGCACTCTTGACATCCATTTGATACAATTTTATTTGTTTGAAACTAGCAAATGCTAAAAACATCCTAATGGACTCAAGTCGTGCTACAAGTGCAAAGCACTCCTCAAAGTCTACTCCTACTTGCGAGTATCCTTGAGCAACTAATCTTGTCTTATTTCTCGTTATCCTAGAGTCACCATTAAGCTTATTTTTATAAATCCATATTAAGCATATTACTGGATGGTTACTAGGGCGCTCCACTAATGTCCACATTTTATTCCGCTCAAATTGATTCAATTCCTCGTTCATTGCCATAAACCAAGACTCAGCATTTAGCGTTTCAGAGATGTTATTGGGTTCTATTTTGGATATGAAGCATAAATTCGACAATGATTCATGCAAGGTTGAACGAGTTTTTACACCATGTGAAGATTCTCCAATCACTAATTCTAGTGGATGTTGCTTGGTAAAAATTAAAGTGTTTGAAGTCTTATATCCTTCGTCATGATCTAGTTCAACGTCTACTTCCTCTCTCTCTCCACTCTCCTCTCCTAACGGATTTACATCACATCATTACAATTATTCGATCTAGAATCTTTATTTGGAGTATTTTCATTAAAGTGCACATGTATCGATTCTTCTACAACCAAGGTCCTTTTACTATCCACTTTATAGGCACGACTCGTAGAAGAGTATCCTAAAAAGATGCCTAGGTCAAATTTTTCATCAAATTTTCCTAAATCATCCTTGGTGTTCAGATGAAACATAGGCAACCGAAGACTAAAAAATAGGATACATTCGGCTTCTTTTCAAAATACAGCTCATATGGAGTTCGCTTTGGGATTGGGAGAAGCATGGTCCGGTTCATTACATAGCATACGGTGTTGTACCCGGCTAGCATGGTGCGAGCCAATTCTTGTAATGCCCGATTTTTCCTTTCCACTACTCCATTTTCCTGTGGAGTGCGCAGAGCAGAGAACTCGTGCCGAAATCCAGAATCGTTACAGAAGTTTGTAAGGCTTTCGTTCTCAAATTCTCCCCCGAAAAATTTGACCTTATGCATTTTATTTTAAGTTCCATTTCATTTTGGATTTGTGTGCACATGGTGGAGAATTCGCAGAAAGCGTCAGATTTAGAGGCTAGAAAAATTGTCCAACAGAATCTAGAGTAGTCATCAATTAAGACAAATGTATACCATTTACCTCCTAGACTATACGAACTGATAGGGCCAAAGAGATCCATGTGAATCAACTCCAGTGGTCTAGAAGTGATAACGTCGTGCTTTAAATGACGATTTTGTGAACTTGCCCTTTTGGCATGGAGCGCATAAAGAAGTCAAACTCCGTTTAGTAGTGGACCGCGGATTAGCTTTTCTTTCGATTGTTTGACTATGAGTTTGCTCCTAGAATGTCTGAGTCTCCTATGCCAAAGTTCTATCTCCTCATTCTTAGCTACTAGACATTTCAAATTAGATGAAGATAAGTCATCAAACATGATGGTATATACGTTGTGTTTTCTAGGTGCAGTGAGGAACACAGTGTTCGTTTTAGCATCAATAATTTTGCATGTGTTTGTAGTGGTTTCGAATAACACATTCAGGCCTTTGTCGCATAATTGACTAATGGAGATTAGATTATCCTTCAAACCATCTACATACAGTACATTTGAAATAGAAAATTGTTCGTTACCTATGGTGTCGATGCCCAGAATTCTTCCTTTACTATTATCCCCAAAGGTCAGCATGTCTCCTTTCTTCTTTTACAGGCTAAGGAACTTTTCTTCATCTCCCGTCATGTGCTTGGAGCACCCGGAGTCCAAGTACCACACGTTCTCATGATCCTTAGCCTGCCAACATACATAAGAAGAACATGAGGGTAAAGATCTGGTTACCCAAGTTGTTCCACCCATTGTATAGGTAGAAGACTTTGGTATCCAGAATTGCATATCTTTCTTGGACCCTTTCTTCAAACATGAGCCAGAAGTGTGGCCAAACTTGTTAAATTTAGCACACTTGGTATAAGCGGTGGAAGCCGCCTTTTGCGTTCTTGTTGGGCTCATGCTGGAAGACTTAGACGAGCTTCCAGAACTGTCAGATTTGTAATTTTGTTCTTTGTTGGAGAGCGGGTACCGCCAGCGCTAGTACTAGCGCCTGGCGGTAACGGTTAGTTACTATATCTCAGCCCGAACTTTCCAGATCCCTGACACTGAAACCCTAGCAACATATTCAGTGATTTGTAGCCTATCCCAAATTTCTGGATGGCACATTCAGGTCATGGATTCTGGCCTTCAAGGCGGTGTTTCATCACACACCGGTTTGAGAATTGTTTCTTCCCATCTTCAATGTGACCAAGGGAAGTCTGTAGCCTTTTCTCCAGAGCCTTCCTTTCTTTGATAAGAGTTCCGATTTTGGAGGAAGCCATGGAGAGGCTTTCTTTTAGTTCATTGATAATAACTACCGAGTGAGAGCACTCTTGGCATTCGACTTTCTCTTTGTCATATTTACAGAGTTCTTTATTTAGGCTTTTCAAGTCCTTGTTCAGTTGTTTGTTTTCAGACTTTACGAAGCTATTCTCTAGTAACTCATCTAGTTTATCACACATGCTCTCATATAAATCATATAATTCTTCATAAGAAGGAGTTACCTCAGTGTCGCTATGGACACTGGATTCGCAGGTCGACTCGTTCTGATGCTTCACCATGAGACACAGATTTGCCTCTTCCTCACTACTCGAGCTGGAAGTGCTTGATTCGTCAAATGAAGTGTAAGACCCTCTCTTTTTTTTTGCTTTTAAACTAGTCTTACCGCCCAGAACCGCCGCCCTGCGGTGACAACTCCAAACATGAAGGTCGCCACCACGTGACGCCGATCCTGCCGGCTATTCATCATCTAGGTCAACCGTTTCACCGCAGAATAAGAGAAGTATAAAAGACATAACGCTAGTCCACAACATATCACGTAACGATAAAAGCATGTCCAAATGAGATACATAGAAGATGAAATACTAGAAATAGAGTACTACAAAATCAAAGTGCGGAAGAGAAGGGCTTAAGCCCTTTACATCATATTTTTCTTTGCCTCTCGCTTGGCGAAAATGAAACAATCTAAACATCCACACGGACGGACACCTTCAAGACGGTAGAGCTCCTCACTCTGCCCCGGGTATATATGAAGAGTAGGAATGTGAGGTGGTTTGCTCACCGGTGCCCTTCCTGCGGCAGCAGAAAGTCCAACCCCTGGCCGAGCCACTGTTTCAGGTGCCTCCCTCTGGTGGGTGTCCTGGCCTTCCTGGTTCTTATGTAATAATGAGGTCCACCGACCGTCAGTCTATAAGACTCAGCACATTCCTCGCCTCCTCCACCCGCAACTCCTAGGCACCGAGCGGGAGGAGGAAGCGGAGGACATCAAAAGGGTAATAAATCAAGCAGGTGACAGGGGTCTAGACTAACAGGGTATAAAAATACTAACAATAATAGCTTGCAAATCTATACTAGCAAAAGTAAGTGTGACAGTAACAAATAGGAGACAGTATAAGTAAAAGGGCAGGTATAAGTAAATAAGAGCAGCTATGAATGTAACCTTAACTTATATGCACACACAAAAGCACATAGGCTAAGAGATCTGACACTAAGGTAAACTCATCGTATAAAAGAACTCATACTGATTTATACGATGAGGTCTCTGTTTTATGCAAGAATGTGAGGTTATGATATGCAATGCAATGGTGCAACTCACGCACACGACTCTGTACGTACAGACCTTTAGTTCCCACTTTTCGGAGGTAGCTAACCTCTCAGGCTCCTCCCGTCGTGGTCAAACGGTGGCAGAGGAGCGGGCGTCTCCTCACCTAGGTAGGTAAGTCACACTACCAGACCTAGGCCCTAACGTACGCTGTGATACAGGTACCCGGTACTCACGAGCTCCTGCGTACTACACTGAATTGGTCAGGCAGGGTTTAGGGAATACGTCCCGTCGGACGCGCAGTAAAACAACCTAGCCCCTAATCAACCACTAGCACTGTCGAGTCAACGAACTGTTGTCGGTGGACGACTAAGCCAGAACCGAAGACCCACCACATCTTATGCACATGCAATTATGTATTATCTCGTACCCCGAGCCTTCAACTCGTAATTCTTAGACCAACATTTATAATAAAAATTGAGACAACCGCTCGCAGGACTATCTCAGTCCTTCCTTATAACCCGAGCCTACCGCTCGCAGGACTATCCCAGTTCTTCCTTGTAACTCGAGCCTACCGCTCGCAGGGCTATCCCAGTCCTTCATTATAACTCGAGTCTACCGCTCGCAGGACTATCCCAGTCCTTATTCCTTTTAACCCGAGCCTACCGCTCGCAGGACTATCCAGTCCTTATTCCTTTTAACCCGAGCCTACCACTCGCAGGACTATCCAGTCCTTATTCCTTTTAACCCGAGCCTACCGCTCGCAGGACTATCCAGTCCTTATTCCTTTTAACCCGAGCCTACCGCTCGCAGGACTATCCAGTCCTTATTCCTTTTAACCCGAGCCTACCGCTCGCAGGACTATCAAGTTCTTATTCCTTTCCCTCCCAAATTTGGGAGGGAGATTATATTTTCAGTTCTCCTACTTTACTACTCTTGTCT
This sequence comes from Dactylorhiza incarnata, assembly GCA_033032865.1. Lineage (NCBI taxonomy): Eukaryota > Viridiplantae > Streptophyta > Magnoliopsida > Asparagales > Orchidaceae > Dactylorhiza > Dactylorhiza incarnata. The sequence continues at coordinate 1,782,253 of JAWHQI010000078.1, forward strand.
GTTATTAGTTGATCTTAGAGGCTTGGGGTGAATCCTGGACTTGCCGTGGATTACCCGGTGAAGGGCTCGCAACGGTACTAGGGAATGCGATGGTGACTGAAGTCCAAGTTCCCCTTTCCAGGATATTTACTCTTATTGATTTCTACCCATTCTTATCTGCCCATTTGCTGTCCAATTGCTCTAAAATCCTAGGGTGGATTGTCATTTGACTCGGGCAGACATGTGTCGGTGTTCTATTGAACACCGAACATGTCATTCCTAGTGACCGATTATTTCCTTGTGTTATCTCTCAATCACAATTTTCACTTTTTGCTAAAGTCATCCTTCACCTCCCGTAATAGGTCCTTGACAAATTCCTGAATTGATAGTTTTACTAAACGCACCCCCGTCTTTATTTCCGATGATTGCCCTTGGTGATTAATCCTTCAACCTAATTGGGCATCTGCAATTCTCTTAGAGTTAGAAACTCTAGGGGTGGTAACCATAAGGAAGGGGTCCGAATCTATGTTTTCAGTTTCTACTGTTCGCAGACCAAGGTGGGATTGAACTAGGTTTGACTTCTAAGATGCAAACTTGACCTTATCATGTCCAAATGAGTTCCAAATTTTTACCATAGGTTCTCAATGAGTAACGATCTAAAAACCTCAAATCTTAAATTTCATAATTTTCTAGGGGATATTTACTCATAATTTCTATTTAAAATAGATGGTGTGCAAATAGGGTTTTGTACATCAAGTATCAACTAGAGTTCTCTATGAATTCTGATAAATTCACTATAACATAGTAATGGTCTAAAAATCTCAAAGCCTAAGTTTCACATTTTTCCAGGGATTATTTAACAATGATTTCTATTTAATATTAATGGGGTGCAAATAAGGATTTACACAACAAGTAACATCTACAGATCTCTATAAATTCTGATAAATTCACAATAGTATAATATTGGTCTAAAAATCCCAAACCCTAAGTTTCACATTTTTCCAGGGATTAATTAACCATGATTTCTATTTAACATGGATGGGGTGCAAATAAGGATTTACACAACAAGTATCATCTACAGATCTCTATAAATTCTGATAAATTCACAATAGCATAATATTGGTCTAAAACCTCAAAGCCTAAGTTTCACATTTTTCCAGGGATTAGTTAACCATGATTTCTATTTAACATGGATGGGGTGCAAATAAGGATTTACACAACAGGTATCATCTACAGATCTCTATAAATTCTGATAAATTCACAATAGTATAATATTGGTTTAAAAACCCCAAACCCTAAGTTTCAAATTTTTCCAGGGATTAATTAACCATGATTTCTATTTAACATGGATGGGGTGCAAATAAGGATTTACACAACAAGTATCATCTACAGATCTCTATAAATTCTGATAAATTCACAATAGCATAATATTGATCTAAAAACCTCAAAGCCTAAGTTTCACATTTTTTCAGGGATTATTTAACCATGATTTCTATTTAACATGGATGGGGTGCAAATAAGGATTTACACAACAAGTATCATCTACAGATCTCTATAAATTCTGATAAATTCACAATAGTATAATATTGGTCTAAAAACCCCAAACCCTAAGTTTCACATTTTTCCAGGGATTAATTAACCATGATTTATATTTAACATGGATGGGGTGCAAATAAGGATTTACACAACAAGTATCATCTACAGATCTCTATAAATTCTTATAAATCCACAATAGCATAATATTGGTCTAAAAACCTCAAAGCTTAAGTTTCACATTTTTCCAGGGATTATTTAACCATGATTTCTATTTAACATGGATGGGGTGCAAATAAGGATTTACACAACAAGTATCATCTACAGATCTCTATAAATTCTGATAAATTCACAATAGCATAATATTGGTCTAAAAACCTTAAAGCCTAAGTTTCACATTTTTACAGGGATTATTTAACCATGATTTTTAATTAACATGGATGGGGTGCAAATAAGGAGTTATACATCAAGTACTATATTATGACCTCAATAAATTCTGGAAAAATCAGTAGAGCATAGTATTGACCTAAAAATACCAAGTCCTAAGTTTCAGAATTTTCCTAGTTGATTTAACCACAAAAATTTCATTAATTTACAAGTGTGACAATTTAAATTAATTAGATAAACCTAATGTATCTAGCTCCAAAGGCCTCCAAACTCTAAGGTTTGGATTGCTATGTCACCCCACTTGCATGGACAGGGCTTTAGTGACATGCAAGGTGATTTTCACCCTCAATCCCATCTAAACTTCATCAAGCCAAAAATGGCTATTAGCACCCCAATTCCCCTTTTAGGTAGAGGCATGCAATGGGAGTTTAACTTACATGCTGAGATCCATTTGGTCTCAAATTGTAACCATAGACCAAGGTTGTCTAATCAGACATGACACCCAAATTTGGGGTCAATTGGAGTTATATAACTCTAAATATTTCATTCATTTAATTTTTCATGTTCTAAACAAAACTATAGAAAAAGTTACCCCAAAAATTCTGATTTTTTGTTATAAGCTAGAGATAGGGCACATGCATGCATGGCCCAAATTTCAGCTCCATCAGTCCTATCACTTAGAAGATATACACAATTTAATATCTGGTTTATATTTTAACCAGCCTCACTAAAGTGAGTGTTGTGGGTCCTACAGTGATCCAAATGGTCTGATTTAACTTTCAAATGAAAGTAGACCTCCAGATCTACAATACTTATCTTTGGACATTTTTCAATATATGGCCTCTAAGGGCCTCAAATTCAGCTTACAAAATCGGGGGTAAAAGTGTTACATATATTATAATATCATGGAATTAAATCATATATGGTCTGCAATTAGCGCAGCCCGCCAGATCCAACGGCCTAGGGATCCTCCTACCCGATGAGCTAAGGGCTCAGATCCGCCGCGACTGGGCCGTTTTGCGGGCGGTTTTCCGGCCATCTGAGGCCGTCTCCGGCCAAACGCCCAAACCACCACCTTCACTCGACATAGGGCTTCCGTTTGGCGGTGGCCGTTTGGCCGGAGGTGGTCGGAGGTGCTCTGGGGTTGTTTGCGTTTTTCGGCCAGGAACAATAAAAATCTGAAATGGTGGATCACCATTTCCTTGATGATTTTGAAAGGGGAAGGATTAGAGGACTAGCACGGGAGGAGGGGGAAAGGAACGTTGCCTGAATGCGGCCTTGGCGGCGGGTGTTGCGGCGGAGGAAGACCCGAGCATTGTTTTCGGCGTCCATGGCTACTCCGGCGTGGCTGGGCTCAAAATTGTTGTTGGAAGGGTGGGCTCGTCTCCTTGGAGTGTGCTGAAGGTGGTGAGAGGGAGCAATCAAAGGGAGGGGGAGTATATGGCCTTGAGCCATTATTGTATTTTCGGCCAGCTCCTTGGCCGCCCCTCCCAACCAATGGAATTCCCTCCCCACTGCCCCAAACATAGGGCAATTACTCCCCCAGCTCAGAGGATAGCTTAGGGAATGCAAAGGAGGTGCCATTTGGCACCCATCCCTTCAATTCCTCCTCCATGTTTCATTGTCTTCTTCCTCCATTTTTGACACTTGGACAAAGCTTCCTTTTCCCCAATTTCGAATTTCCAGCATGCTTATGGTCTGGTCACCATGTGAGCTGACCACTTGAGCCATGGGATTGGGCTAAAACCACTTGATTTAAGTTTTTGGCGCACTTGACCCAAATAGGCCAAATTGAGGATTTTTGGGTTCGGGCTTGACTCAAGCTCACACCACTTAATGTGTGTTGGAACAATCCTATTACTGATTTGGGCTAGGATCACTATCTGTGACTAGGACTCAAGTTGACCCCATTGTATAGTCTAAGGGTCAAGGTCTAAGTGTGTCTAAGTAGCTAGAACTTAGGAAAATTCCAAGTTTCTGTGTTCGACGAACTTCAATCTGCGTTCGACGAAATCCGTTCTGCGTTCGACGAACGTCATGCTTCAGTTCGACGAACTTACTCTCCAGCTCGACGATTTCAGTTCTCCAGTCAGTTCAACAGATTTTATCTTCAGTTCGACGAACTCCAGTCTGAGATCGACGAACTCAACTCTGTGTTCGACGAATAAGTAACAAGATGTTCAGTTCGACGAAATCCGTTCTGCGTTCGACGAACGTCATGCTTCAGTTCGACGAACTTGCTCTCCAGCTCGACGATTTCAGTTCTCCAGTCAGTTCAACAGATTTTATCTTCAGTTCGACGAACTCAGCTCTGTGTTCGACGAATAAGTAACAAGATGTTCAGTTCGACGAAATCCGTTCTGCGTTCGACGAATTTCTTCTCAATTATTTGGACTACTCAGTTTTCTATTCTTGGATGATCATAGAGTCTGGGTGAGGTTAATTTGGCTTATTGAAGTCTTTTGGCCACTCTCAGGTTAAGAAACCAAGATTTACTAAATGCACCCCAATGTGCAATTCAACACATTCCCTCAGGTTCATGGGACCTTTTTGGCCCATCTTGTGCGCATTAACCCATCTTAGTGAAATTCCCATGGTTAAGAGTGATGCATGGAATGTTTTAGCCCTTTTGAGTTCTTCTTACCTTGGGGTGGCCCATGGTAGCTTAGTGCACACCATGGGTTTTTCATCTACTCAACTTGTCATCCTAGTACCTTATGTCACCTTATCCTATTTTTGTCATGACTTGTCATGACAAATTCTAGGGGCCTAGCAGTTTGGGGGATGTTACAAATCTCAATACAAAAGAAAACAATTTCGTCCCCGAAATTAAGATCGGGTGCACGGGGTTTCAGATCAAGTTGAATAATTAAGAATATTCTTAGCAATCAAGGGTTACCTGATTCAAAAAGCTCTGGGTGGCGTTGTTGCATCAAGTCCAGTGGTTCCCACGTATGCTCCTCCCGTCCATGGTTGGACCAAAGGACCTTTACCAAGGGTACCTTCTTTCGACGCAAGACCCGAACCACTGTGTCATCAATTCGGATTGGCTCCAAACGGACTGTCCGGTCGGATGCTATCGGGCCCGTACCAGCAGGAATCAGTTGCTCTGGCCGAAGTAAAGCCCTCCTGAGTGCAGAGATGTGGAAGACGTCGTGTAGGTTCCCCAATTCTGGTGGCAGCTCCAGTCGGTAGGCTAGGGGGCCGATCCGCTCCAGGATCCTGTAGGGCCCCATATATCTAGGACTGAGCTTCTTTAGCCTCCTTACCCGTGTGACACCGTGCGCCGGATGTATCTTCAAAAAAACTCGGTCTCCCACCTGGAACTCTACTTTACGATGCCGCACATCGTAGTCCTGTCGACTATGGGCTTCTAGCATTCACTCACGAATCAGTCGCACTTGGGCATCCGTGTCTTCAATATATTTCGACCCCAGTGCCTTCGGATCTTCGTCCTGAACCCAAGATAGAGGGGTTTTGCACTTCCTGTCGTATAAGGCTTCGTAAGGAGCCATGCCAATGCTAGATTGTTGGCTATTGTTGTAGGAGAATTCGACGAGCGGTAGTAGCCTCTCCCAGGGTTCCCCACTATCCAATATACATAGCCTCAGCAAATCCGCCATAGTCCTGATGGTTCGTTCCGTTTGCCCGTCTGTCTGAGGGTGGAATGCGGTGTTGAACTTCAGTCGTGACCCCAGATATGCCTGAACCGCCTTCCATTCCTTTGATGTAAATCGACCGTCTCGATCTGATACGATCGATTTGGGTACTCCATGGTATCTGACAAACTGCTCCACCAACAATCGAACTAGGGTGCCGACGGGGGCGCCCTTTTTGGTGGGAATGAGCCTGGTTACCTTTGTTAATCTATCCACTATGACCCAGACAGAGTCATGCCCGGAGCGGGAGCGAGGTACCCCGTGTACGAAGTCCATGGAGATGTCCTCAAACTTCCATTCTGGTACGGGTAATGGTTGTAACAATCCTCCCGGTCTTTTGCACTCAGCCTTCACTAATTGGCACGGCTCACAGTGGATCACAAAGCGGACAATGTCTCTCTTCATTCCTGGCCAATACATTGTTCTCTTTACATCCGCAGTCATCTTGGTGATCCCGGGGTGTATTGAATATCTGTTGTGATGGGCTTCTGTTAGAACATCTTCCCGGAGGTTATCCCCTACCGGTATGTAAGTTCTGCCCCAGAAATGCACTGTCATCTTTCAACGTATAATCCATTGCGGTGCCTGATTCCAAGGTCTTGAAGATCGGCTCTAGTTCCGCATCGCATCTCTGAGCAGCCTTGATCCGATCCCGGATGTCACATACTAAGCTCATTGCGGCTAGGTACTCCTGGTAGACCTCTGGATCCTCCCTGGGCACTAGTGTGATATGCATGTTGTCCAGCATCTGCACCAGTTCCAAGGCCATTAGTTGTGGTTTCTCGTCGGACATATCAGCCCTCCTACTGAGAGCATATGCCACCGTGTTTGCCTTCCCGGGATGATAGTGCATAGTATATTGGTAGTCGCACAGAAACTCTACCCATCTTCTTTGCCGGATATTTAGATCCTTCTGAGTGTCTACGTACTTTAAATTCTTGTGATCTGAGAAAATGTCGCAATGAACTCCATACAAGTAGTGTCTCCAAATTTTCAGTGCAAAGACTACAGCTCCCATTTCTAAGTCATGTACTGGATAGTTCTGCTCGTGCTTCTTTAGCTGTCGTGAAGCGTACGCAATCACATGCCTGTTCTGCATCAGAACCGCGCCCATTCCTTGGTAGGAAGCATTTGTATACACTTGGAATCCTTCCATCCCAGATGGAAGGGCAAGGATCGGGGCGGAGATAAGTCTGCTTTTCAGTTCTTAGAAGGCTGCTTCACATTTTGGAGTCCACGCGAATGGTGCATCCTTCTTGGTCAGAGACGTGAGAGGAAGGGCAATACGGGAGAACCCTTCCACGAACTTCCGTTAATAACCGGCAAGTCCTAAAAAGCTCCTCACATCCGACGCTGTTTTCAATTGTGGTCAGTCACGCACTGCCTGGATCTTTGCCGGATCTACTGCCAATCCGGCTCCGCTGATGATATGCCCTAAGAAGGCTACCTCCTGAAGCCAGAACTGGCACTTACTAAATTTGGCGTATAACTTGTGTTCTCTCAGCCTTCCCAATACAAGCGTCAGATGCTGAGCGTGTTCCTCCTTCGTCCTGGAGTAGATCAATATATCGTCTATGAATACGATGACGAAGACATCCAAGTAGGCTTCGAACACGCGGTTCATTAGACTCATGAATGCAGAGGGGGCATTTGTGAGTCCAAAGGGCATGACCGTTAATTCGTAGAGGCCATACCGACTTCTAAAGGCCGTCTTCGGGATGTCTTCTTCTTGGATCCGTAATTGATAGTGCCCTGATCTCAGATCTAATTTTGAGAATCAATGCGCCCCTTCTAGCTGATCGAACAACTCGTCAATCCGGGGTAGAGGATAGGTGTTACGCACTGTTAGCCTATTGAGTTCCCGGTAGTCGATACACAATCGAAGGGTCCCGTCCTTCTTTACAAAGAGTACCGGAGCTCCCCACGGGGACGAGCTCGGCCTGACGAACCCTGAGTCGACTAACTCTTGTAGTTGTGTGCGGAACTCCGCCAATTCTCTTGGGGTCATTCGGTAGGGTGCTCTGGATACTGGCCTAGCTCCTGGCACCAGTTGAATTTGAAAATTCTTTTCCCTGTGCGGCGGCAATCCAGGTAGCTTTTCTGGAAAAACGTCGGGAAAATTTTGGACTACGAGGATATTGGTCAGGGTATTCTCTCCTTCTTCCATCTCAAAACAAATCATGAAAACTTCATCTCCTTGTAAGTGGGCCTTAGTGGCCTGAGTTGACGAAATTAAACGGCGGGAGACAGGTTTAATACCTTCAATTACCACCTCGTCGCCCTCGTGTTTTAGCACGATTTTCTTTGTCTGGCAATCAATCTTGGCATGGTTCCAGCATAGCCAGTTCATGCCCAAGATTAGATCGTAACCCTTCATCTTCAACAGTGTCGTCGGCGCTTCGAACATCTTTCCTTCGATCTCTACATTCATGTTGCACTTGGCGCACGTCTCTATCTCTGACCCGCCCGCAAGTCGCACCTTCTTTTCGACGCCTTCAAAGTGTTGCACCTGGTCCAAGTCGTCTACGAATTCCGCCGAGACGAACGAGTGGGAGGCACCCGTATCGAACAGGGTGTATGCGGGCTTTTTGCAAACTAGCATTATACCTGAGTGATTTTGTGGTTTGGTTTATTGTTGAAGTAAACTAAGGGTTTGGCAATGTATTTAAGTAAATATAAAAGTAAAACGTTTAAGGTACCTGTAATCACATCTTCGGGATTTCTTGGCTCAGCAAGATCCAACGCGTACATTTGTTCTGGTTGACGGTCTCTACCGGGGAGTCCTCGGCCACGTCCTCGGCCTCGGCCCCTGAATTGCTGTGCTGGTGGTACTGCTATAGGCAGAGGTGGGGGGCTACCCCATCTCTGAGGGCAATGGGCCCGCACGTGTCCCGGTTGATGACATTAGAAGCACACGGGTGGAGGATATGCTCTGCCTGCCTATCTTTGGGGCTCCTGGATTCGTAACGGCAGAGGTGCAAGCACAGTCGGGGGCCCTTGCTCTTGTCGGGGATCTGGATGAGGTCGTCCTCTGCCTCTCTGATGTCTAATAAATCCTCCCTGTTGTCGGTGGTCTCCACCTCTGTTCCCGTTTGCATCTTCTGCTGGCCTTTTTCCTCGGCCTCTCACCGTCAGCTGGTCTGCTTCCAGCCTCCTTGCTGCTTCGATGATCCGGGCCAATCCGAAATCTGCTACGTACTGCAAGGCATGCCTGAGGTCGTCCCGGAGGCCCTTAAAGAATCTTTTGGCCTCTAATACTGATAGGTTTCCCTGCTTCAGGTGCAGGAACCGTTCCTCCAAATCGTCTCTGACAGTTTGCGGCACGAAGTGTTCCAGCAGTGCCTCCCTGAATTCATCCCATGTGATGTCGGCATACCCCAAGCCTGCAAAGGTGGTGTCTAGGGCTGACTTCCACCATCTCTTGGCATGAGATTTCAAGGCAGAAACAGGCAAGGACACTGCTACGTCCACTGGGCAACAGATCCCCGCCAGCATCTCCTGGATTGCATTTAGCCATTCCTCTGTTTGCACTACCGACTCAGACCCCGTGTAAGACGGTGGGGAGAGGCCTCAGAAGACGCTCAACCAATTTGCCCCTAGGTTGGGGGCCTGGACCGGGGCCTGTTGCTGAGAGAAGGCATGTAGAATAGCGGCCAAGGTCTGGCCCAGCTCCTTCTGCTGGAATTGAGTAGGAGTCGGTGGAGGGGGAACCGCAGCATGTACGGGGGGGACTTCATCTTGTACCGGGGGAATTATGTTCTGCACATGGGGAATCGTCCCTCGGGTGGGGACGTTCACCGGAGGCTACATAAGAAAAAGGGGTTTGATTAGAAAGGTTGGCCTAAACATCTCATTTTGATGGACAATTTAACGTGATTTTTCCTATGGGCACACCATTGCTTCCGCTGCTAGTTTGTCCTCAAACTAACTCGAGCGGGGTTGCCCTAGGGTTGTGGATTGCACCTTTTGTAACGGTCCAGGCACGCCAACACGTGACCCAGCTGGACCGCCTGCACCCTCCCGGCCCAGGCCCGCCAACATGGGACCCAGCTGGCACCGGAAGGGTTCAGCCTAACCAGATGGTCTGCAGACCATGCACCCCAACCCCTCTTTGTCCCACCACAGGGCACAGTGGGTTGTTGGAGACCGCAGTCTCCCTTTGATGAGAATTGAGCCAGTTAAGCGGCAGCGCGTGGACTTCCCAGGAGGTCACCCATCCCGTGACTACTCCAGCTCGAGCACGCTTAACTATGGAGTACTTTCACTTCTCATCACCAATTGAGCTGAATAGTCACGGGATGGGTGACCTCCTGGGAAGTCCACGCGCTGCCGCTTAACTGACTCAATTCTCATCAAAGGGGGACTGCGGTCTCCAACAACCCACTGTGCCCGGTGGTGGGACAGAGAGGGGTTGGGGTGCATGGTCTGCAGACCATCTAGTTAGGCTAAACCCTTCCGGTGCCAGCTGGGTCCCATGTTGGCGGGCCTGGGCCAGGAGGGTGCCGGCGGTCCAGCTGGGTCCCGTGTTGGCGGGCCTGGACCGTTACATGAAGTATCGTCCCACGTTGACTCCTTCAGCACCTTCTTCTTTCCCTTGCTCCGATTTTTCTTCTCCTTTTCTTCCTTAAGATATTTTGGACATTCTCGCTTAATGTGTCCAATTTTGTGACAGTGGAAGCACTCTGAAGTGGACTAATCATCATCACTTTCCGCCACCTTTGACGACTTGTTCCGGCTCCGTTTTTCTTCAGCACCGTTCTTCATGAATCTTCTGAATTTTTCACGCCTCTTAGCGTTCCTCATGAATTTTTTGAACCCTTAGGCGTACATGCTCTCTTCATTATCAGTTTCCTCGATCACTTCCTTTTCCCTGGCCACCTGTAGTGCGAGTGCCTTTTTCTTTTGCTCCCTGGGATATTCTTCGGCTTGAATTTTCATTTCAAGCCCATGGGTTTTAAGATTTCCAATGAGGCTCTCTATCTCCAGGGCACTGATGTTGTGAGATTCAGCTACGGCGGTCACCTTTGGATTAAACCGCGGAGGGAGGGATCGCAGGATCTTCCTCACCAAGTCTCCATTCGAGAAAGTCTTTCCAAGAGATCTCGAGGCATTGACGATCTTTGTGAAGCAAGTATACATAATGTCCACCTCCTCATCGATCTCCATTCGAAACTGTTCATATCAGATTCGAATCGGAACAGCTTCGACTCCTTTACCTGCGAGGTACCTTCATGCGTTAGTTCTAATAATCGCCAGATATCATATACAGTTCCACAGTTGCAGATTCTATTAAATTCAGTTTTATCTAGTGCACAAAATAGAAAATTCATGGCTTTAGCGTTATTGGTGCATCTCAGCTTATTTGCGTCATCCCACCTGTCTTTAGGTTTAATCATCGTTTGTTCTCCTACCGTGACAGTGGGTGTGGTGTATTTTGATTCAACCATGACCTATACGTCCATGCTTTGAGTCATCAGAAATATCTTCATGTGTGTCCTCCAGTGACTATAATCACTCCCCATAAACAGTGGGGGTATACTCACTTTCTACCCCTCAGGAAAGGCATGATTATAGTTGGTCATCTTACTTCAGGATTTTAATCTCTTTTTGAAGTAACCTGGCTCTGATACCATTTGTTGGATCTGGTGGACAACCTTAGAGGGGGTGAATAAGATTTTAACGGAATACTGGAGATTTAAAACAATTATCAGACGGAATGCGCTTTCTGGAACTAGCACGGAGCGGCAGTGCTACCGTCGGCGGTATTAACAGAAAGCGTATTCACACTCTACCGAAGATCGTTTCAACACAGGCAAGACACGCACTTCACAGACAAAAGGAATTGTAAATCACAAACATAAACATGATTTCATTGAACGTTTAACAAAAGATTACAAGTACAAAATTAGATCACCATGACGCAGGAGATCGTAAGCGAAGATTAGAAAACTCTTTTGGTTTCTATACTGACCCTCCCCCTGAAGATCGGTTGGCTCTCTCCTTTCTCCCCAAAGGTCTTCGAGTCGGCTCTCTCCCTTCCCACCCGGAAGGTCTTCAAGTCCACTAGATCTCCCTGATCTAGACGCCCTCCCTGGACGATTTCTCATGGATTCCTCCCCGAATTCCGACGACCTCCCGATCGATTTTAACGTCACTCAAAATCAAGAATAAAAGAGAATACATGTAGACATTAGTAAAGTGAAAACTTATGCTCCCTCGAGAATGATTCTCCGTAGAATGATGAGAGATCGGTGCGTGAGATTGTCGTTTGCTGAGCACACGATCGTCTTCAGATAATCGTTCTTGAATATGTTCTTCGGAGATCTTCGTTCACGAACGGGAGGATGCAAGTTCTCTTTTCTCTTCTCTTCCTCAAGTTGGTTGGTCCTTGCTGCAGAGGCGGCTCGGAAACCCTTAGTTGTTCTGTGCTCTCCTAAATCATTACATCTCATAAAAAGAGAAGCCCTTTTATGAATTCATTCATCAGGCTACCACCAGCGGTAAGTTACCGCGCAGCGGTAGGCTTCGTGTACGCGCCTTTGCCATGTTGTCTCGCTCCATGAAAAGAAGGCGGCATAGCTTTCCTTGTATTCATTAGTTAGCGCGGAGCGGTGGCGCGGAGCGGTGGCGCGGAGCGTTGGCGCGGAGCGTTGGCGCGGAGCGGTGGCGCGGAGCGGTGGCGCGGAGCGGTGGCGCGGAGCGGTGGCGCGGAGCGGTGGCGCGGAGCGGTGGCGCGGAGCGGTGGCGCGGAGCGGTGGCGCGGAGCGGTGGCGCGGAGCGGTGGCGCGGAGCGGTGGCGCGGAGCGGTGGCGCGGAGCGGTGGCGCGGAGCGGTGGCGCGGAGCGGTGGCGCGGAGCGGTGGCGCGGAGCGGTGGCGCGGAGCGGTGGCGCGGAGCGGTGGCGCGGAGCGGTGGCGCGGAGCGGTGGCGCGGAGCGGTGGCGCGGAGCGGTGGCGCGGAGCGGTGGCGCGGAGCGGTGGCGCGGAGCGGTGGCGCGGAGCGGTGGCGCGGAGCGGTGGCGCGGAGCGGTGGCGCGGAGCGGTGGCGCGGAGCGGTGGCGCGGAGCGGTGGCGCGGAGCGGTGGCGCGGAGCGGTGGCGCGGAGCGGTGGCGCGGAGCGGTGGCGCGGAGCGGTGGCGCGGAGCGGTGGCGCGGAGCGTTAGCGCGGGCGTTAGCGCTAGCGAGAGTGGTAGGTGCACTTGTTTAAGAATCTTAAGTCGTTGGTCTTGGCAGATCATTCCTTGTACACCTGGGTTACCGCGGGCGTTAATAGCAACAGCGGAGCGGTAGTAACATGTTTGGTAACATTTCCTCTTCTGGTTTGCCGCCACATTCTCTCGTTGCTCATTTGGATTGCTAACGTGGACTCCAGGATAGCGTGGTGCGTTAGTGGTAGCGCGTGGCGGTAGTCATCTAGACGATATGCTGCTCTTCCATTCGTCGCTCCAGCCATCCAGACGACAAAACTGTCTAGACGATATTGCTATCGCCAGCGGTAACTCTTTAGCGTTAGTGGTAGGCCGTCTGGACGATTTGTTCCTCTTCTAGCCGAATCTCCAGTTGTTTAGACGACACAAGCTGTCTAGACGATATTGCTAGTGCGACACGTTAGAGCTAGCACCAGCGGTAGGCTGTCTTGACGATATGCTCTTTCCAGCTGATACTTCAGTCATCCAGTCGATGTGCGCCTTCAAGTCGATATTGTTAGCGTGCCGCGTTAGAACTAACGCCAGCAGTAGTCTGTCTCGACGATATGAGGTCTAGCCGATATTTGCCTTCGACTTGAGCAAGTGCAGTCGTCTTGTGTAATCCGAGCTAGCGCGCGGCGTTATCTATAGCGTTGAGTTCCAGCACGACTTCATACATGTAAATCTGCACACTATACCCAAAGCATGTATGATCAAATACAACTTGGGAATTGTATTATCAAACCTGGGAGATGCAGAACACATGTTCCAACAATGATGACTACAATTCCTGAAACATTCAGTGTATGGAAACTAAAATACAAAATTCCAGAAATATTTACTTACGAGGGTGAAATATATTTGAGCCTTTCATGAATAAATTAAAATGAAGTTCAATTTGCAAGAAAAAGCTGGAAAAAAGAACCTAGTGCAACATAAACATTCAACCAAATAAGTAAAAATATCTTAAATCTAGGAAATACCCAAGATGTTTACTTCATGGTAGATGGGGCATAGATCTATCCCAACGGAAAAGGAAATACCCTAAACATTCAACAAAATGTTTTAGAATAAATGGGGCATAGATCTATCCCAACGGAGGAAACCAGATCCGATAGCCTCAAGAAGCCAAAACTGATAAAAGGGGCGGGGGATCCAGGAAAAAATAAGCAAGGAGAGGAAGAGGAAGAAGAAGAGGTGGAGGAGGAAGATGATACCTGGAAAAGGAAGATCGGGCGGGTGCAGTCAGCGTCGCGGGGGCTTGCTGGGTCGCGATAATCGGGAGGCAGAAAACCGCGGAAAGCCAGTCTCGAGATATAAGAATTCAGCTTTTACGTTTTACCCTAAACTGAAAACCCGTGGCTTTTGGATTGAAAGCCAAAACCTCATTAATTCTCACACGCCGAACAACATAATTGGCTTTCTGGAACCCAAAGTCAATTCTTGCGCGCCGAACGGACCATTAGAGAAATCAGGTAACCTCAGAACGGGAGTTGTTGTCAACTTCTCCTTGATCTCTATGAAAGCTCGAGTGGCAGCCGTCATCCACTGGTATTCTCCCTTCCACGGGCAGCTCGTGAACGGAAGGGGGGCCATGATGGTGTTAAAGCCCTGGACAATCCTCTTGTAGAAGGTGGCTAGTCCATGGAACCTACGGGCCTCAGTGATAGTGGAAGGAATAGGTCACTCACGAATAGAACGGACCTTGTCTGGGTCAACAGACATGTTGAACGCTGATATGATAAACCCAAGAAAGTGCATGAAATCAATCAAGAATGAGCACTTCTTCAAGTTCACATATAGCTTCTCCTTTCGGAGGATCTCGAATAAGAGCCTCAAATGGCTCAGATGGTCATCTGGAGAGTGACTGTAAACCAAAATGCCATCAAAGTAGACGACCAGGAATTACCCCATGTAGGGTCGCAGTAACTGAGTCATGCTCTGCATGAAAGTGCTGGGAACGTTGGACAACACAAAAGGCATGACCAGCCACTCATAGAGACCATCTTTGGTTTAAATGTCATCTTCCATTTGTCTCCCTCACGAATCCTGATCTGATGGTTACCCACTGCGCAAGTCTTTCTTTGAGAATATCTGGGCACCAGCCATCATGTCAAGCAAGTCGTATAATCAGGTAATGGGGAAACGATACTTGATATTAATTTTATTGATAGTCCTACTATCAATACATATACGCCAGCTCCCATCCTTCTTCGGGGTGAGAAGGGCAGGGACCGCGCAAAGACTCGGACTCTCACGTATGAACTGCTTTCGGAGAAGCTCATTCACCTGTCTCTTGAGCTCAGCATGCTCGTCCGGGTTCATTCAGTAAGGTGGTAGGTTCGGGAGCGAGGCCCCCAATGTCAGATTTATGGCGTGCTGGATGTCACATGATGGGGGTAACTCGTCAAGTAAATCATTCGGCACAATATCAGCATACTCATCAAGAATACGCTGGACCTCATGAGGTGGGTCAGGGACCTCTGTAGGTCCATCAGAAGCCATGGTGGCGGCCACTACGTAGAATGTCGGTGTCTACGCTCTCTCTCATAAACTCATTGCAATGCAGAATGTGCAGCAGCCTGGATGAACCTGTGTTAGTGGAGGGTGTGACCTTCCCCTTGGATTTCTCTTTGGGTTGGGTCAGTGTCAATTTGACCTTACGACCCTTGTCGTAGAATAGCACATGTTCGAGTGACCAAAACACGTGGCATCGCGGTCGTAGATCCAAGGTCTCCCTAACAAAATGTGGGCGACAACCATAGGGATGGCGTCACACCAAACACAATCCTCAAACGATGAGAGAGCGATCGGGACCAGGCACCTCGAGGTAATCTATATGGTCATCTTATCGACCCAGATAACTCGATAAGGATGGGGATGAGGTTCAGGAGTCACCTACATCCGCTCTAAGGCCCTCTGGGCCACAATGTTCACACAACTCCCGATATTAATGGCCAACGTGCAGGGATAGCATGCGCTGGGAAAGAAAATATAAAAGATCGTCGTACGACGTCAATTCTCAAGTATGTAGGGTGTAAAGGAGACGTCGTATAACACCTAACTCTAGGGAGAGCTCGGCATCGCTCTCCCAACAGTCCTCAATGGTGGAAACGATCTCCTCATCGGCGACCTCCTCAGCATTAGCACTTGGTTCACCTTCTTCAACTAACAAATTTCTTGTAGGGTATTAGGCCGCCATATAGCCCCTACCCGAGCAGCGATAAAACTGAACGTTCTCCGACCTGGTGTCTGTGGGAGGCTGATGGCGCCTTGCCCTTCGCGTCCATGGGAACACGAGAGGGTCCTGCAGGAGTGGTAGTGGTCGGTGGTGTCTGATGCGATTACGGCAAGTGCACCGGTCGCGTGCAAGTAACAGTTGGGAGGCAACTCCCCAGATATCGATTTCTCATGGAATGCAGGTTGTGGTGACAAGAAAATAGAGTGAGGCGATTGTTACGACGAGTAAAAGAACGTTAAAACAAGGGCGTTGTGATTGGTGCCCTAAGCTATTGCAGAAATAAGAGAAATGCGGGTCAATACTCCGCTTCGCAAGGCGGGATGGATGCAACGACCGCGATGTCGTGCTTCGGTGAGCGGGTGGACGAGAAGGCTGGCGGATGAGGGTCGTAGGCACCTCGTCGCGGAACACGCAACTAGCAATTGCTAGTGCGGAGCACTACAAAGCGGTGGAGTGGATGGGGGACTACGACGCTCCTCAAATCTCATAAACCACAAAAGATCTCAAAAATATGAAATCATATTAACTAAAACACAATGTTTATGAACATCATCCACAATACCAAACACATACAAGGAAAACTCTGAAGCAAAGCATAGGGGAAAAGAGGAAACCGAAGCTCGAAGACTATGCTGAAGATTCTCGGCCGGAATCATAGGGTTGTCAAGCTTCGTCCGTGCTCGGTCTTCAGTTGCGTCCGGGGTCCGGAGGAGCTGTCACCTTCCTCTACTATTACCCGTCTTCTTCGTGGTCTAGCTCGAGGTAACTCTTGTTCGACACCTTGAATGCAGCGGAGACTTTCCATCGATGGCGTTCTTGAGCTCAAAGATGATGGAGGAGGCCAAGGAGGGAGCTTCGGCGGAAGATTTGCAAGACTATGGTTGCCGGAGCTCCTCCTAGGTCGAACGGTGGTGGAGAGGTGAACTGGGCGAAAATGGCGGGCTTCTGAAGCTTTTCCCGCGGGGGGTCTCGCCACTGGAAGCAAATACCCAATAAGCGCGTGCAATACCCAATAAGCAGCAATACCCAATAAGCGCGTGCGATTAAGTACGCGTGAACTAGGTGCAAATGTATGCAATGTGTGCAATAAAATCGAAAATCCTAACTCAGCACATTCTAACATGCTATGCAAAGTGCATGCATGTGCATAGCTCGATCTCTCCCCCAGACTTGATCAAAGCTATATAAAATAAAGGATTCATGAATAAGGAAAATAGGGGTAGAGTGGACCTATGCTCAAGAATGAGCATGCCAGAAGTGCGGCAATCCTTCTTTAAATTTCTCCTTTCTCATCCCCCAAGCGAGAGCATAAACCTGCGATGTTAGCATAAAGCAAATAACAAAACATAATAACAAAAAAATCTGAACGAAAGTTCGGAACCGAATGGTTCCCCCATGGGTTGTCACCCAAGAAGCCTTTTGTTTAACGTCCTTAAAGGTGAACCAAATACCTGTATTAAAGCAGTTTATAAAGTCTAGAAATAAGCAAAAGCTAATAAATCCTAATTATTATTACAAGCTCAAAACAAATCAGCTATAAGCTGATTTGAAGTAGTAACAACTGATGAACGAAAAAGGTCCGGGGACCTGGTAGTAGGGGTGAAAATTAAGTAGGATGCTCAGCCTCCAACCACAAATCTCCTCCTTTTTCGCTCTCTTCTTCTCCTCCAGTATTATGTCTTCAAAGAAAAACCGCTTGCCCCCTTGTAACCAATCCTTAAGGGGAAGCACCAACGATGATGAGGAAACAAGATGTTCCTTCACTGTACCTTCCTCATCCCGCCAGGCTTTCGGCTCCTCCATGCATAAGGTCTGATCAACCGGAGGAAGGGCATCCTGCATCCTTGTACATAAAGAAAGGGGGTCAGGAAATAAATTGGAAGAAAAACTAAAAGAAATCTCATCTGAGGGGATAATCCCGGCTTCATCACCCATAGGGTGCGGCAATGACAAACTGATGATATCATCGAAGATTTCACTAGACTCAACAGCGCACGCAATGACCTCCTCTATAACTTGGACCTCCTCGCACTGGACCGAAACGGTTGCTTCAGCACAATCGAGATTGTCCTCCTCCATGAGAGTGGGCAATACACTGCGCAGGTCTGCAACATCCTGCAAATTGACCTCAATGATAACATCAGAAATAGATGTAGTTTCGTGTGTAGTGGGAGGAGACGTGCTTCTTAAGAGTTCGGGCTCACTCTCCACACAAGGGCACAAATCCACGCAAAGTGGTACATGAACCGAAGAGGTATGGGGGGGCGCATCAGAAACAGAGTCATGAGGGACACTGATGCACGTTTCGATTCCAGAGCCTTCAAGAAGTGAAGGTGGAAGTGACACGTAATCAGGGGAAGGAGTTGTGCTCGCAGAATTCGAAGATGGGACGATCCGGATATCCGGCTCATCGTCATCCGCCAATTGGCGAAGAAAATCAGCACAGTCCTTCAAGGCATGCTCTCTACTTTTGCAAAATAAACACTGCTTTACCGGCTTCGCCGGCACCAAAGGTGCGGCAGCCGCGTAAGAGTGCGACAACGGAGGCGCAGTAGAGTAGCCAAAAGATTTATGGGCTTCGTATGGTTTCTGAACAACACCATACTCTTTGGGACACCTATCACTAGCGTGGGATGTGTCCCCACACCAACGACATCGGATATTCAAATGCGCCCACATGATACAGAAGAAGAAAATAGCATGATAAAGACTAAATTAAAAAGAATAAAAGACTCAATCGAAAATAATCGATTCACAACCAGAATCTCATCACGTCTGCATTCCCCGGCAACGGCGCCAAAAACTTGATGCGATTACGGCAAGTGCACCGGTCGCGTGCAAGTAATAGTTGGGAGGCAACTCCCCAGATATCGATTTCTCAGGGAATGCAGGTTGTGGTGACAAGAAAATAGAGTGAGGCGATTGTTACGACGAGTAAAAGAACGTAAAAACAAGGGCGTTGTGATTGGTGTCCTAAGCTATTGCAGAATAAGAGAAATGCGGGTCAAAACTCCGCTTCGCAAGGCGGGATGGATGCAACGGCCGCGATACCGTGCTTCGGTGAGGGGGTGGACGAGAAGGCTGGCGGAAGAGGGTCGTAGGCACCTCGTCGCGGAACACGCAACTAGCAATTGCTAGTGCGGAGCACTACAAAGCGGTGGAGTGGATGGGGGACTACGACGCTCCTCAAATCTCATAAACCACAAAATATCTCAAAAATATGAAATCATATTAACTAAAACACAATGTTTATGAACATCATCCACAATACCAAACACATACAAAGAAAACTCTGAAGCAAAGCATAGGGGAAAAGAGGAAACCGAAGCTCGAAGACTATCCTGAAGATTCTCGGCCGGAATCGTAGGGTTGTCAAGCCTCGTTCGTGCTCGGTCTTCAGTTGCGTCCGGGGTCCGGAGGAGCTGTCACCTTCCTCTACTATTACCCGTCTTCTTCGTGGTCTAGCTCGAGGTAACTCTTGTTCGACACCTTGAATGCAGCGGAGACTTTCCGTCGATGGCGTTCTTGAGCTCAAAGATGATGGAGGCCAAGGAGGGAGCTTCGGCGGAAGATTTGCAAGACTATGGTTGTCGGAGTTCCTCCTAGGTCGAACGGTGGTGGAGAGGCGAACTGGGCGAAAATGGCGGGCTTCTGAAGCTTTTCCCGCAGGGGGGTCTCGATTGCAGCAGATTTCCTGCCTTAAATACTAAACAGTCAGAAATTTAGTCACACACGGGCAAGCGCACGACCGTGCATTGCGCGTGCGTTATTTAACGATTAAAATGGCTTGAGGAAGAAGCAGCAGCGCCCGTGCGTTTTACTCACGCACGGGCGAATCCGCCCGTGCGTAAAAATGCACGAACAAATTCAGATTGGCTAAAAAATGGACGAAACAGGCGATCGTGCGTTTCCTTCGCGCACGGGCGAATCCGCCCGTGCGTGAAAACGCACGAATAAATTCAGATCACCGGTTTTCTACCCAGATGAAGGCGCACGACCGCAGCCATCCGTGCGTCAAGAAAACGCACGACCGTGCGATATACACAAGCATGATTTCTGGGAAAAAGGAGATGATCCAACCACCTGCAAGCACAGCAATCCAGCTGGGAATACACCTCCAGCACCAATCAAACATAGAAAAAGGATTGGGGAGCACCATGTGCTTACCCCCAATAACATGAAGCGCAAACGCACACCAAAACGGGCCTAAAAGGAGCGCGAAGCACGCAAGTGCGCATGAATGAGCATAAGTGAGATAGATGCAATAATAGCTCGAGAATGACGCACATGAGAGTGAAAACCAGCCCGGATGAGTCCATAAAAGTGTGTATAATTTCAGTGTCCTCCTATATATGGGCATGTCTGATTTGGGAGGAGCCTGGCGGGCACCAACTGATGAATAGTAAATTATACGTATTTTAGTATAGTTTTTAGCATAGTTTTAACTTTTAAGTAATATTGTACATATTTCATGTAAATTATTGAATAAATAATTTGTTTTAACTAATATTTATATATATATATTTATATTTATATTTATATGTAAAAATGAACTTTTTAAGTATGTAAATATATATATATAAATATATACAGTAAATAAGTAAAATGACTTGAGGAAGAAGCAGCAGATTTCCTGCCTTAAATACTAAACAGTCAGAAATTTAGTCACACACGGGCAAACGCACGACTGGTCATTGCCCGTGCGTTATTTAACGATTAAAATGGCTTGAGGAAGAAGCAGCAGCGCCCGTGCGTTTTACTCACGCATAGGCGAATCCTCCCGTGCGTAAAAATGCACGGACAAATTCAGATTGGCTAAAAAATGCACGAAACAGGCGATCGTGTGTTTCCTTCGCGCACGGGCGAATCCGCCCATGCGTGAAAACGCACGAATAAATTCAGATCACCGGCTTTCTACCCAGATGAAGGCACACGACCGCAGCCATCCGTGCGTCAAGAAAACGCACGACCGTGCGATATACACAAGCATGATTTCTGGGAAAAAGGAGATGATCCAACCACCTGCAAGCACAGCAATCCAACTGGGAATACACCTCCAGCACCAATCAAGCATAGAAAAAGGATTGGGGAGCACCATGTGCTTACCCCCAATAACATGAAGCGCAAACGCACACCAAAACGGGCCTAAAAGGAGCGCGAAGCACGCAAGTGCGCATGAATGAGCATAAGAGAGAGAGATGCAATAATAGCTCGAGAATGACGCACATGAGAGTGAAAACCAGCCCGGATGAGTCCATAAAAGTGTGTATAAATGGTACTCATCAGTGTCCTCCTATATATGGGCATGTCTGATTTGGGAGGAGCCTGGCGGGCACCAGCTGATGAATAGTAAATTATACGTATTTTAGTATAGTTTTTAGCATAGTTTTAACTTTTAAGTAATATTGTACATATTTCATGTAAATTATTGAATAAATAATTTGTTTTAACTAATATTTATATATATATATATTTATATGTAAAAATGAACTTTTTAAGTATGTAAATATATATATATACAGTAAATAAGTAAATATTTTTGTAAATATATTTATAAAGTATTTAAAACATATATATATGTAAAGTATTTAAAAGTATATGTAAATACTTATTAAATAAAAACTATATCTATATATGTAAATATAAACTATAAATAAGTTAAATATATAATAACTCAGCTTCCCGTCGATATTTTAACTTGTTTTCTGCCTTAAAACTTTCCATCGACCCCCCGTCCCGTCGATCGACTGGACGGGAAGTCGACTTTTCCTTAGACCCCCGTCCAGTCGATTTCTCCTTAAGCCTTCGATCGACATCCCTTCGCGTCGATCGACGGGACGGGATGTCGATTTTTCCTTCTCGTCGGTTTTTACTTGTTCTTTTTATGAATTAAAATCAGAGCCCTGTCGATCGACAGCCCTTCCCGTCAATCGACAGTTCGTCCCGTCGATATGCAGGCCGTCCCGTCGATATGCAGGCCGTCCCGTCGATATGATTCTCGTCCCGTCGATCAGCTTCTCGCTGGCCTAAGTTCCAATCGACATCCCTTCCCGTCGATCGACGGGACGGGATGTCGATTTTTCCTTCCCGTCTATATAATACATATAGTTATTATATTCTATTAATATATACAATATATATAAATATGTTCTTTACCTTACAGATGAGCGCGCTTGGCTCAGTGGACTTGGTTTAGCTGGCCTCCTTTGTGGAGCTGGATCGAATCCAGGCAGCGCATTTTTCCTCTAATTAATCACGCCCCTGCCAGCTGTCACGCACCCGCCAACCTGCTATCCGCACCCCTCAAGTTCTCAAGTCATGCACGTCTCTCACAAGTCAAGCAGCCAGCTACCCTTCCAGCAACTTTTTTTTTCTATTTGCAGCCCCATTTTTGTCTATAAATATGGGGGGCTTTTCTTATTTTTAAAGGTTCGGATTTTAGAACCCTAAGGCTCCGTTCGTCTGGCAGGAAATGGGATGCAGGAATTGGAATTGGGCCAATTCCAATTCCCACAGCAATTCCCACAGGAATTGGAATTCAGATCAATTCAATTCTGCTGTTCGGCTGCATGCAGGAATTCTATCCCAAGAATTGAAATTAGTAATTCTGCTGTTCGGTTGTATGTCAGAATTCAATGAACGGAATTGAAATTTTAAATTTAAAACATTAATAAAAACTTACAACAATACATACACAAACACACACACACACATACACATATACATACACACATACACATAAACATACACACACTTACACACATACACACACATTCACAAACACACACACATACACACATTCACAAACACACATTCACAAACATTCACAAACACACACACACACACAACTCATAGCATGATCAGATACTCATAGCACAACACATCACTTAGAACATAGCAATCATAACTATGTTTAATATGGAAGCAATATGGAGTTTATAAGTTTCTTGAACAATTTGATGACTGATCTAGACCCCTCTCTGATTTTATGTCCCTATTTAGACCTAGTTCTGACCTATTTCAAGCCATCGACAATGTATTATCAACAATATATTTCAAGGCAACAACTGATCAATACTGGTTATCCGAAAAATCTTATCAGAAAATGAAATCGTGTAGGATCCGACAGAGTGCAGGCTTCAACCCTTCCTTTTCCCCTTCAACTCTGGGTGCATGTATGCTTCATTACAGAACAGTTGCAGATGGCCATTGAAACCACCAGGGAACTGGTTCTCCGGCAAGCTTCCTGAAGGATTTGGATTGTATGTCATCCCCAACCCCATATTAGGGCTGCGTCCATAATGCAAAAATGAAGAGAAGCTAGTTTAAAGCTGTGGATCAGAGCTGCAGCTAAGATCCACCACTGCTGTTGCCGGAGTACCACCACTGAAGTTGTCGCAGCTGGTGAGCAGGTGACTGAAGGAGCTATGTTTGGGTTTTGATGGTCCTTATTCTTCTCACTGACGAGGATCTCCAACCTAGAGAGGGACATTGTCGAGTTCTTACTAGTCTCTTTCTGATTAGGTATTTTGAGTCTGTTGTCGAGAGGAAGAAGGATCGGGAGACGTCGTCTCCTACGCTCACGAGAAAAAAAGATCGCGGAAGGGGAGCAACTGCGAACTCGCGAGAAAAAAATGGGGGCGGAATCGGGAAGTCCGACCTCCAGAGGTCTGAAATGGCGGAGGCAAAAAATAGCCTAAAATTAGTTCTGATGGAATTGAGTTCAATTCCATTTCCTATAAAAAAAATGGCTGCCGAACAGCAAAATTGGAATTGACAATTCCAATTTCAATTCTTTCCTTCAATTCCGCCCAAACGAACGGAGCGTAAGTGTTTTTCTTGTGAGTTATTTTGAGTGTTCTTGTGAGTTTTTTTTTTTGTTCTTGTGAGTGTATGTGAGTTTTTCTTTATGTATTTCCTTGCTCTTGTTTGAGCTTTCCCAAGTTTAGACTTTCTTTAAAAAGTCGTAATATATATATTTATACTACTTATAAAGAAATATGGATGGCATTTAAATTCCATGCATTTAAAAGCATCAAATAAATCATGTCCGTTCAATGCAAAAATCTAATCATATTTCCGTACTGCGAATAGCAATTCAAGCCAAAACCTTTCACCCTCTCGCACTAAAATCCCGACCCTTGCTAAAAAAGAGGAGAAAGAGAGAAAGAGAGGAGACAGGGGGGGAGTGGGGCGGAAATAAAGAGAGAGGGAGAAAGAGGAAGAGAGAGAGAGAGAAAATAAAATTTTTAAGTATATACTTATATTTTTTTATAAAATAAATATTATAATATTGATGTATATTTTTTTACGGTCATTTCGAGTACTCATATGTATATGTTGCGGGCGCAGCCCGCATACGCATCGAGCACGGGCAAAGCCGGTGCGGAGGCGGGCGAAACCCGCCTGGATGCGGCCGAAGGCCGCCCGACAGCATCATGTCGGGGGCGGGCGAAGCCTGTCGTCGCAGGCTGGGTACTGTCGTGCTTGGCCGTAGGGGCGGAGCCCCGTGTCGGGCACTCGTTTATATATAAGAAAGTTCTTCTTGTTCTTCTTGTTCTTCTTGTCCTTATTTTTCTTTTGTTTATGTTGTGTGTGTGAGTGTATGAGTTAGTGTTTTATTTTTATTTTAACTTAATTTTACTTATTGTTGTGTGTGTGAGTGTATGAATGTAAATTTTATTGTTTTTGTTTTTGTTTTTGTTTTTGTTTTCATTTATGAAAGTGTGTGTGTGAGTTTAAAATTTTCTGCTTTATTTCAATTTCAGTCATTTAAATTTTCGTTGAGTGCGTGCGTGTATGAGATAGCTTTTCTGCTTTCTTTATTTCAGTCGTTTAAATTTTCGTAGAGTGCGTGCGTTTTTAATTTAGTGCGTTATTTTCCTTTTTTTCTCTTCTTTTCTTAATTGTTTTTCTTTATTTTTGTTAACCGCACGTAATCGCTTAATTATTATCGTCATCGCTCTTTCAAATTCGCAAAACTAATCACGTGTTTAATTGATAAAATAATAGCGCGTTCTTAAAAATTAAAAATAATCAACAGGATCCGGAAAAATACGACCTTGATATTTTCTACAAAATATCTTATACTATACGCGTAAGGTATACTGCCTTCATCGAAAGATTAGTTTGGATAATAATTACAAAAGCTTGCAATCTCTCCTTTTCTATTTACACATTTAAAGAATTCGGCGTCGTAGCCGGGGAGTAATCGTCGATATTCCGAAAGAAGGAAAGACCGTTACTTCTATTCATCGAAGTAGGATAAAGGTTAGTTTTTCGAAGTAGGAGTATTCGCGAGACTCCTCGAAAATGTCCACCTAATTCTACTCTCATCACAAAAAGGCTTTTGCAGAAATTAAATTTTAAGACATCACCAGCGAGTCGCAGGTACTGCTCATACTCGAGGGTTATCTGATAAACTTGCTCTACCGTCTCCATCTGATCCCCAATAAGCTCCCTACGTAACTTAGATCTCAATACAGAGCGAAATCGGGAAGCAGTGGCACTAGTCTACTCTCGTAGATCACTCCTCGCAGATAGCTCATCAAATCGTGGCATGTACTCCGCCACAGGTAGCATACCCTGGCGCAACACATAAAACTGATCTAGCAACTGGTCCCGATAGGAGGCGGGAAGATATTTATCCTTCAATCATCGCATTTCATATCCTCCAAGCGGATAATAGGACGGTATCCATCTCGACGAAGTGACCTCTCTAGGCTAGGCCAACCAGTTTCATCCTCGTGAATTTAACGCGTCGCTCGTTGGTCATATCATACCACTTGAAATAGTCGTCCATCTCCTAAAGCCAATCACTAAAGGCCTTTGGGTCAAGGTGATTGTCGAAGGTAGGAACGTCAATGTGTATATGACGAGTGATGTCATCCTCCGCGTGTGGTGCTTTACGTGGCTCAGGATACTCGTCAAAGTAATCATACCGATAAAGGTCAAAACGGCCCTGGACTCGATCATGAGGGACTGGGTGTCAAGGGGGATAGAACTCCTGAGAGTGGAGATGTCTATCCAGGGCAAGTCCAGGTCGACGGTCGTGAATGTGATCAAGGGGTCGCCTCAGGGGTTGGGCGGGCTCTCGTGGTGGTTGATTGTTATCACGCCAATCTTGAGGTGAGAGGGAGTCTCGTTCTTCCTCAAAGAGAACGTCTGGTGGAGTGGGTGGGTTCTCCCTTGATGTAGGTCGGGCGGGTCAAGTCGAATTTTGCACACAAAAACACTCGACATTTGAACTTCGAAAGTTTGTTAATCGATATTTGAAAGAAAACTTCCCACGTGTTTTAAAGGTTCAATTTAAAAAAATGGTATTTGTAACTTTCGGCAAGTTTAATCACAACAATAATTTATGAATAACGACAATAAGACATAGATCGAACGTTTGAGGCAAGCTTATTGTTAATTAGTTGAATCGCATACGACTAATGCGAATAACCGGGAGTAAGAAAAAGGGCGGAGTTTACCTGAGCATATGCAAATCTACGGCGAAGAGGAGGCCGCTTCAAACTCAGTGGCACAAAAATGCTAACGACTATTGTTGTCGAGTTGCGATCAATTATTGTCGGGTTGCGGGCTTGCGGCTGTCGTCGGTACAGAAAAAACAGGAAGAAGCAGTTGTAGAACTCTGGAAGGGGATGAACTGAAGGAACTAAGGTCGCTGGAATAGGACAATGAGGTCGACGGCGACGTGAAGGAGGGTGGATGACCTCGTCGATTCAAACGGTCTCCGTCACTTGGTTGCGGAAAGGACTTCGGAACGGAGTCGTTGAGGCCCTGGTTGTTCATCTCACGGTTGGAGAAGACGATCCCGTGACTCGGGGGAGTGGACAGTGGATGATTTCGGTCGACAGAGAGAGACACGAATACGTCTCCTCTGTCTTCTATGGTTTAGATGAGTCTCATTTATAATATTTCCAGCAATTCTCTTTTTTTATATTTGTTTCCAAATAACAAATGACTTTATGCCTTTTAAAATTTCATTCCAAAATATCATTTCTTAATTTTCTCTTCCTAATCTATACTATATTAAAAAGATATATGAGTTGTGCTTAGATGGCAAGGAAAATAGGCAACCATGGCAAGCTAAATGAGACAAAACTAAATCAGGACCCTCCATTCACCGATCAAAAATAACTCCCCTCTTTTAAATCCTCACTCCCTCGACATTCAGCCTCCCGCTCCATCACTCCCGCTCGACAGTTCCAAAAAAACCTAGGGCACGCCGTTCTCTCCCTCTTCTCCACGCCTCCTCAAGACGTTCTCTACATCACGCTTGGACCTCCACCATCCACTCATCTACGCCATCTCTGAACCCGCGTCTACATAGCACTACACCGCTGACTCCGTTCAAGCATCGCACCGGTAACTATCTACGATATCAGGCGATCCCCCTTCCTCCTCCAGGTGCCTAAACCTGCATCTCAGATTTCTCCACTCACTACTCCCCTTCTTTAATGTCTCTCCAGGAAATCTCAGGTTTCAATCTCCAACTCCCAAACCATCTCTGAAGTGTTTCCGCCGCCGGCATCGTTGCAGCGATTTCAGATGAACAGAAGAAAGAGTGTTCTCTACGCTCTTACTGCTTTACTCACCGTGGTCGCCGCTGGCGACGGTGGAGGAAGTGGGGGTGGGTATGAGGTTGGAAAGGGGCTGCGGTTTTCCAGCAGCGGGTCTTTCCGGATTGCGCTGTTCGCCCATCTGCACTACGGCGAGAATGCCTGGGATGACTGGGGCCCTAAGCAGGACGTCAAATCCGACATGGTTCTGTCAAGCGTTCTTGATCAAGAAATGCCCGGTGAGACTCTCCGATTCCTGATCTTTAGCATTGCCCCAATTATTTGGTATTAATCCAATTTCCAGCAATTTTGATGCACATCTTCCCTTCTAGCTTTATATGATCACATCGATTTTATGGAACTTTGGTTTTCTAATCATGGATCTTTCATAAAATATGAGTCTATATTTAGATTAATTGTATATATATTTTAGTTATTTCAAATTAAAGTTCAGTTGATTGTAGACAAATTATTATTTGACCTTTGTGCAGCTGACTAATTTCTAACTTCTTTGTCTCTAATAGAAATTTGAAATCAAAGTTCTTTTCGATTCAATGTATATGTTACTTTGTTGCATCTTCCTGATTGAATGCTTTCTCTCCTGCATCAAATTATATTCTGTGTTGTCTAATGAATGGTTTAAGAAATTTTATCAAATATATTCTTATAGTTATTTTTCTCAAGAATTCCTCCTTCCAATAGAACTTTGTGTTATTTCATTGGCCTAATGAATCAGTTACATTAAATATTGCTTATCATCTGCAATGTCGTTTGGAATATGGTTAAAAATAAAAGCAAGAGTCAGTGCTATGTCACGCCTCCTTCCCAACTCTGGAGAACACATCAATTTGGAGTGTCCACCACCAAGTGGGAACAAGTTTTTTTTTTTGCTTAAATATAGCTCACCATGCATTGCATTTTTTTTTTCTTTGGCTAGAGTTTATATATGTTAATAGTTTTTAAGTTTTACCAGTTTTAATCATTATGTTTTCCTGCAATGGATAAGAAATCCCATTGAAATTTCCCTTAACTCTGTTGTGGTGCTGCAGGGCTTAGAGGGGGCTCTTGGAAGGAGTTTGGAGGGCTGGTGGATGATTTCCAATTGCTGGAATTTAAATCCAGCAGCCCTGGATTGGTGCAGGTGCAGAAATGGGGTGCGGTAAAGGACCACCAGCCCGCAATTGTGCCTGGAGCAGATTTTATGTGTTGGACAGGGCCGGGAGAAGTTCATTTGCTTTTTTATAATATATTCTAACACAATGCAGGAAGTGTTTGATCTAAAGCTCCATGCAAGGTACTAGGGCTTCTACGCGACCAGGTGTCAGGGCTTCTACACGACCAACATTTCAGGTTCTTCTTTAAATCGCTGGGCCAGCGATGACGATGATTTCCGGTGAGATTTTCACCCAACTCTACAAATTCAGGGTATTTTTGCTGATATTTTCACAGGGAAGTTTCTTATGTAGTATCTCATTTTGGATTTTTGGTTGTGCTGTACAAGTCTACTAATTTTGCTTTTGCTCATAATGACATGGTATTTCTACTGATTTTTTTGCTGATATTGGCAGGTAGTTCTTGGTCTTGCAACTCTTGGGGGTGAATTCAAGCTAGAGCATTCTAGATTGGGGACACTGCGGGAACTTTGGACAATATAATTAATTGTAAGCTTTACAGGCCTGGATCTGTTGGTTGACTCAAAAATAGTATGTTATACTTTACAATAGGACTGTTTTATATTTCTTCTTCCATCCACTATTAAGCATATGGTTCTTTTACTTTTCATTATTTTTCTCAATATTAGAGTTTTCAAAATTTAAAACTGGGGTAATGTTGCGGTTGCACTGGGTGGGGTGGGGGGATATTTGTTAGTGTCATTAGGAATCTGATTGTAAGCTTCATTATTATCTACCTGAATAAGTTTGGATTTCTTTAGGTTATTTATGAAGTTGCCGAAATTTATCATGTCCTTCACTTAAAATGCATCTAGCAACTGCACCCAAAGAATCACTAGGGAATTCAAATGCTTTAGAAAAATTTGATAATTTCAACACAGGTCCATTTATACTATTGTATATACACCTCTGATTTCTTGGTTTATGCATTAAAAATCTATAGAGTAATTGAATGTTAGGGTTTAGTTTGATTTTCTTTGTTTTTTATAAGGATCATCTTCTTAGTTTCATTCTCTTAACATAACAAATGTGAAAAGAAGAGAGGGAGAGAGAGAGAGAGAAGAAGATGATGACAGAGCTAGGCCTTTTAATAAAACTTCGAAGAGGAGGAGAGGAGGGAGAGATGGGAGAAAGGAAAGATCTTGTCGTAAGCTTGAGGGAGGAGATGAAGCTTCGACTACCCATCCCCCCTCGAAGATGAACCTCCACAAACTCACGCACTGGGGGGGGGGGGGGACTACGACGAATGTAGCCTCCCCAGACAAATGTTGGCGCCCCCGACGAATGTCGTCACCCCCCTACGAATGTTTCCGCCCCGACTAATGTCTCTACCCCACGACCAATGTCCCCGCCCAAGACCAATGTCACCGCCCACGACCAATGTCGCTTCCAACCACCAATGTTGCCACCCAACACCAATGTCTCCTCCTACGACCCATGTCACCGCCCACGACAAATTTTGCCACCCAGGACAAATGTCGCCTCCAACGATAAATGTCGCCCCAACAACAAATGTTGCCGCCACAACAAATGTCGCCTGGAATAGGGCCGGAGGCCCGTGCCTGTCACTCGTAAGTTCAAATAGAAATATTGTCGTCTTAGTCGTATGCGTCCTTAATTAGCTAAAGCTTGTCTTTTCGTCCTAGCTACTCAAATTGTCGGACCATTTATTTATGGTCTCACCGAGTGATCAAACTGATGAGCTGAAACACATAATAACATCGGCGCGCGAAAAAATAAAATGACAGAAAATAAAATAACAAATAAAAAGATAACGGTCACGTGATGATATCACGCGTCTTCGGATACGGCGACGGTTGCATCAATTCCCCTGGGGTTGACTAAGCTCGACCCCGGAGAGAACTCGCAAATACTGACAACAGAGAGATCGAGGCATCTTCACTGCAACTTGGCAGTGCTAATCCAAGAACTATTAGTAATGTCTTGTCCCTGCCAAGAGACCAAGTAATGTTGGTACGTCCCATGGCGAGTACAAAACTCTCGTACATCAAGAACTTGATCTATCTCCTCAGTGGTGGGCGTCGGCACTGGTGTTAAGTTGGGTGGTATGTCTAGGGCTGCAACAGGTGAACTGGGTCTGGAACTAGGCGGCTCTCCGTAGAATCATGTCAGATCAGCCACGTTAAATATCGGCGAAGTACCGAATACAACGGGTAAATCGAGGAGGTATGCGTTCTCACTGATGCGCTTCCAAATTTGAAATTGACCAAACCTACTTTGTTGTAGTTTATGATATGTCCCAAGAGTAAATCTCTGCTTCTTGAAATAAGCAAACACTCGATCTTCTTCTGAAAAGTACAACTCCGGCGATAACGATCGATCATGAATTTATAATTTTCAAAAGTTGTTCGCAATTTATTAGCAATATTATTATGTAATTTTTTTAAATAATTAATATGAGTTTGCGCATCGAAAGAAATGTGTTAATGAGATGGCAGAGAGTAGCGGTCAAGCAAGTGGGGGATGGTGAATCCATAAACAATCTCAAAAGGATATTTATTAGTTGAGTGATTTTTAGAATTATTGAATGTGGATTCAGCTTGCGGAAGTACAAGATCTCATCCTCAATTAAACACCTAAATAGGTCCCCCAAACTCTTATTAATTATCTCAGTCTGTCCAACGGTTTAAAGGTAACAAGTGTTACTACACTTGAGTTTGGTTCTCAGTCGACCCCACAATGTTTTCCAAAAATAAACCATAAAACGTGTATTCCTATCAAAGGTGATCGACCTAGGAATGTCACGCAACCTAACGATTTTCTTAAAAAAAATCAGTGGCGTGTACAGCACTAGAGGTTTTCTTACACTGTACGAAATACGCCATTTTTTAAGAAAACTATCTACTACCACAAAAATTGAATCTACTTTTCTCTGAGTGCGAGGAAGTCCTACGAAATCCATCGAAATGTCATCCCATGGCCTTTCAGGAATGGGGGGTGTATAATCCAGTGTTTTGTATGTGCCTCTTACACAGTTGACATGTCGTGCAGTGCCTAATAAGATTGATGACATCATGTTTCATCTTCGGCCAATAATATCGAGCACTAGCGAGATCTAGCAATTTGGATTGCACTACGTGTCACCCTAACCTGGATGGGTGAAGCTCCATAAGTAGTGTCTCTCAAAGAGGTCCTTCGCAGATGCAAAGACGGGTGCCCTTAAATAAATATCCCTCACTCATTGTGAACTGCGTAGTAGGATCAGTCCCATTATGTTGACTCAAGGTCTAAATGCAAGACAAAATGGTTTGTGGTGTACAAGTCACGTTGTGAATCTAAATCAGTAATGCAAGGTTGCAGGGTGACTAGTAAATGTGTGTGGCAACTAAGGTCGTCGGCCACTTGATTCGTGACACCGGGTTTGTGTTTTAAGTGGAATGTAAATTATTGTAGGTAGGCAACCCACTTGGTGTGGCATCTAATCTCACTCTGGGAGTTCAAATGCTTCAGTGCTTCGTGGTCTGTATTCATCACAAACTCACGATGGATCAGGTAGTGCTTCCAGTGGCGGAGAGCATAAACGATAACATAGAACTTTATGTCGTACGTGGAATACTTAGTCTTTGTTTCGTTCAACTTCTTAATAAAAAATGTTGCAGGTCCCCCCGACTTAATACCGCATCAATGCCTATAATGGATGCATCATAGTCAACCTCGAAAATTTTATCAAAATCAGGCAGAGCTAATACAGGTGCACTAGTGAGCCTCCCTTTTCATTTAATAGAAATGCGCGCTCTGCTTCCTCAATCCAAATAAATAATCATTTTTTAAAACAATGACAGTGTGCTAAAATTTTGAATGAAATGTCGATAAAAAGATGTTAGCTCATGAAATCCTCGAGCCTTACTAATCGTCCTAGGGCTAGGCCATGATTTGATCGTCTTGACCTTCTCTCTATCAACTTTAATACCTTCAGATGAAATAATATACCCTAAGAAGGTCAGGCTATCAATCATGAAAGTGCACTTCTTCAAATTGACATACAGTTTATTAGTGTGCAAGATCTCTAACACTTGCCTAAGATGAATCAGGAGTTGATCAGGATCAGTACTATAAATCAGAATATCATCAAAATAAACCATTATGCAGACTCTAATGAGTGGTTTAAGCACTTGGTTCATCCCTCGCATAAATGTGTTGGGTGCATTGGATAGACCAAAAGCATCATCAGTCACTCGTATAAACACTCTCTCGTCTTAAACGCAGTCTTCCACTCATCTTCGGGTAGGATCCGGATCTGGTGGTATCCACTCTTTAGTTCTACTTTTGAAAACACGCTAAACCCACTAAGCATATCAAGCATGTCGTCCAATCGGGGAATGGAGAAGCGATATTTGATAGTAATTTATATTTTTATTAATCACTCGACTATCGACACACATGCGCCATGTTCCGTCTTTCTTGGGGACTAATAAAGTAATAATGCGGGAACGACGCAAGGGCTCATGCTCTCCATAATATGACATTTTGATATCAGATCGGTCACCTTCCTGTGGAGTTCCTCGTGCTCTTTCGGACTCATACGATAATGGGGAAGGTGAGATAAGCTAACTTATGGCGTTAGTTCAATACAATGTTGGATATCCCTTATCGGAGGGAGATGATCAGGTAACTTCTCCGATATAATCTCAGAGAACTCGTCAATAAGAGGGCATACATCACTAGGGATGTCTATCATAGCGGGGGTGGAGTCAATGTCAGATAGCATGTAAACTACGCCACTATCCTTCATCTCATCCTGAAATTGTGGCCCATTCAGAAACACATAGAGGCAGAGGGGAAGGATATAACAGAAACATTAATAGATGGATGGGAAGACCTCTCTGGGGCTCTAGGAACAAGACTATTCTTCTGGGAAAGAAGAACAATCTTGCGTCCATTGCGCTTGAAGGAACGAGTTCTTTACACCATCATGAAGGACGTGTTTATCGTACTGTCAAGGTCGACCTAATAGGATATGACAGACCATGACACCAGACCGCATCCTGATAGGTACTACCTATGAAAAACTCTACGAGATACTGGTGTGTGATGGGTATCATAGTACTACTAGTGACTCATGATAGACTATAAGGTTTTCCTAATGTTTGTGTTTCAGTTTCAATTTGTCAATCATGTGCTGAGAAACAAAGTTCTTCATACTGCTACTATCAATTATGATTAAACAAAATTGTCCTTGTATGCGGGCGGTCGTATGAAAAATATTGTTCCATGGCCAATCGTCCTCAATATGGGCTTAAGGTCAGTAGGCTGTGGTGGAGGACACAAACTAGCTGATCAGATTGTTCCCCTCAATCTCTAACTCAATCTCTAACTCGGCCTCATAAATAAGATCAGGTTGGTGTCGCTAAGGAAGACTTCATACTCAGGTTCTTGCCCATTTTCAAAATCAATAATAGCAACGAAGTGACGTCGTGGGCACTCAGACGACTTGTGGCCCGGCTCCATACACTTAAAGCATCTAAACGCACCAGGTTGTGGTCTAGTTCCTATAATCTCCTTACCTCTAGAGGGTGCAGCAAGAAGTGCAGGGATACTCGGGGTTGTTGGAGTTGGGGAACACTTCTGGTCAGTGTTCGTCGAACGGCGTTCGACGAACGGAGAAGAGTTCATCGAACTCCGCCTGCGCTTGACGAACGGAGAAGGGTTCGTCGAACGGCGTTCAACGAACGGAGAAGGGTTCGTCGAACTCCGCCAGCGTTCGACGAACGGGTCCTTGATTACTCCCGTCTCAGCGGCTCGACAAACGGGAGAGGCCTGCGTTCGACGCTCGATGCCTGCGCTCGACGCCTGCGTTCGACGCTCGACGCCTGCGCTCGACGCCTGCGTTCGACGCTCGACGCCTGCGCTCAACGCCTGCGTTCGACGCTCGACGCCTGCGCTCGACGCTTGCGCTCGACGTCTGCGCTCGACGCCTGCGCTCGACGCCTGCGCTCGACGCCTGCGCTCGATGCCTGGTGTACATGCTGTCTCAGCAGGTTCCATCTCAGCGGATGTTATTGAACCGTCCCAGCGGATGTTTGGTCTGAGCCCGGTCTGGCGCCCTATTTAAAGGGTGCATAACCCTGGTTTAGGGTTAAGGTCATTAAGCCCAAGTGAGCGCAACAGTTTTTCTGCGCGTTTTTCCTTGGCGGCGGTTTCCTCTGTTCTTGTGTGAGAGGATTAAGTGAGGTAGGATCGGATTTGATCCTTGTAACCTTGTAAGCTATAATCCGTCTTGGTAAATAGAAAGAAGAGAAGAGAAAGGGGAGAGGGGACGTAGCCCGGATTGGGGTGAACCTCTGTACATCTGTGTGTCTTCTGTAATTGATCTGATTTTCTGTGTTTTGTGTTTTGATTTCTTTCGAATTTCTCGTCTCGGCACACCCTGTTTTCTTTACATTTGGTATCAGAGCTAGGTTCTTGATCCTGGAAATGGGTTCTGGCGGCGTGCGGATCGAGATCGAGAAGTTTGACGGAAGTCGATTCGATCTATGGAAGATGAAGATGGAAGATATGTTGATTGATCGAGATCCATGGTCTGCGATCGAAGATGATCCTCCCGTTCCTAAGGTT
This sequence comes from Dactylorhiza incarnata, assembly GCA_033032865.1. Lineage (NCBI taxonomy): Eukaryota > Viridiplantae > Streptophyta > Magnoliopsida > Asparagales > Orchidaceae > Dactylorhiza > Dactylorhiza incarnata. The sequence continues at coordinate 1,817,552 of JAWHQI010000078.1, forward strand.
GCAGAGAAGGATGTGAGTGCATCGAAGGGAAAATCTGCAGACGCGACTGCAGATGTTGCAGCGGAGGCTGCGGCCTGGACGAAAACCGATCGGGAGGCTAATGGCCTGATCCGGTTATTCCTAGCAGATTCAATCTTGACTAATGTCATGGAGGAGACTTCAGCACGAAGTCTGTGGCGTAAGTTGGAATCCCTCTACCAGAGCAAGTCCCTGGTAAACAAATTGTTGTTGAGGAAGAAGTGGTATAAACTTCGGATGCATGAGGGCAATTCATTTTCAGAGCACTTGACTCAATTCAACACCATTGTGAGTCGGTTAATCTCTATTGGTGAGAAGATCTCGGATGAGGATAGAGCCATCACCTTGTTGTGCTCTCTGCCAGATTCATGGGACAATCTGATTGTCGTGATTGGGGGGAGTGGAGACAAGGAACTGTCATATGATACTGTATGTGCAGCTCTTTTATCTGAGGAGACCAGGAGAGGAGGTTCTGAGGCGACAAGCAAAGGTGCTTTGAGTGTATCTAGATCGCGTCCTCAACGAAGGGAGAACAAGCATGGTGGATATCGTAATAAGTCTCGAGGTAGATTCAAGAGCCAGGAGAGGGAGAAGTTTAAGAAGCCCGTTCGGTGCTGGAAGTGCAATGAGACTGGTCATGTGAAGTCTCAATGTCCGAACAAGGCCGCTCAGAACAAGGAGACACCGACAACTTCTGGTACGAAGGAGGGCGACGGCGGTGACATGTACATCGCTGCCGCGTGCGTTGCTCAGAGAGATTCTGATTTGTGGTATGTAGACACAGGAGCATCATACCACATGACCCCTCATAGGCACTGGTTCTGTGAGTATGAGAGGTTTGATGGTGGAGATGTCATGCTGGGTGATGATTCTGCTGTGCAGATTATTGGGCGTGGCAAGGTGATGTTGAAGTTGTCTAATGGGACCACAAGGTCTCTTCCAAATGTGATGCATATTCCTGGGATGAGCAGGAATTTAATCTCGGTGGGTTCCATGGCGGATGCAGGAGTGCACTTCAGCTGTGACATGCAAACCTACAAGATGTCAAGGGGGGCAATGGTGATTGTCAGTGGAGTGAGACATGGAACACTGTATACTCTGCTTGTTGATACAGTGGTTCCAAGTGGGGCTCTTATCTCTGAGAGCCAGGAGGTTGACCAGGAGGAGGTGTCTAGGCTATGGCATCATCGGCTTGGGCATATTAGTGAGAAGGGGATGTCGGCCATGGCATCTGGTCAGATGATGGAAGGGGTGCCGGAGTGCTCCACAAGCCTTGGGTCTGTGAGCATTGCCTGCTTGGCAAACAGACCAGAGTAAGCTTTCGTGGGACGGGCACGAGGGCAACTGAAGTGCTGGAGCTGATACACAGTGATGTGTTTGGGCCAACTCCAGCTCCATCTCTAGGCGGCGTAAGGTACTATGTGTCCTTTACTGATGACCTCTCACGGTATTCCTAGATCTATTTTCTCAGGTCCAAGTCAGAAGTTTTGGACAGGTTTAAGAAATTTAAGAACCTGGTGGAGAACCAGTTGGACAGAAAGGTGAAGGTCCTCCGTTCTGACAATGGAGGGGAGTACTGCTCTGATGCTTTTGAGCGGTACTGTACTGAGCAGGGGATTGCACGGCAGAAGACCACATCGCACACTCCAGAGCAGAATGGAGTGTCGGAGAGGCTGAACAGGACCTTGATGGAGAAGGTCAGGTGCATGCTCAGTTGGGCAGGTTTGGGGAAGGAGTTCTGGGCTGAAGCAGTGGCGACTGCAAATTACCTGAAGAACGGGTCCCCTACATCTGCTGTGGAGGGATGTACTCCTTTTGAAGCCATCTTCAAGAGAAAGCCAAATTTGGCCTATGCTCGTGCGTTTGGGTGTGATGCATATGTTCACATTCCAAAGGAGAAGAGGAGGAAGCTTGATGTCAAATCTGAGAAGTGCATCTTTGTGGGTTACAAAGATGGCATAAAAGGGTACAAGCTTTGGAACCCTGTGACCAGGACTGTAACATTCAACAAGGATGTGGTGTTTCATGAAACCAGTCCACAGGCAGTCACACAAGCTGAGAAGGCCAAAGAAGCAGAGAAAGAGACAGTGGTGGTGGTGGAAGGAAGCTTTGAGAAAGGAGCTACTACTGTTGGGGCTGAATCTGATTCTGAATCAGATGATTTGGAGGTGATGAGAAGTACTGATGAATCAGAAGATGAAGCTGAGGAAATTTCACTTCTGAGGAGATCGACACGGGAAAGAAGGGCACCAGTGAGATATCCCCAATGTGTAGTGGCTGCACAATGTTGCCTAAATATGCTTGGTGAAGATCCAATCTCTGCCAGTGATGCTAGATCAAGGGCTGACTCAAACCAGTGGGAGCTAGCCATGGTGGATGAAATGGAGTCTCTGAGGAAGAATCAGATTTAGAGTCTGTGTAAGCTTCCAAAGGGGAGGAAGGCCATTGGAAGTAAATGGGTCTTCAAGCAGAAGGTGAAGGGTGATGGCACTGTGGAGAAATGCAAGGCAAGGTTGGTTGCAAAGGGATTCTCCCAGGTCGAAGGTGTTGATTATGATGAGATCTTCTCACCGGTAGCCAAGATGACGTCGATCAGACTGGTTCTCTCTATTGCGGCAGCGCATGATTTAAAGATCGAGCAAATGGATGTGAAGACGGCGTTTCTTCACGGTGATCTGGAGGAGGAGATATACATGAAGCAGCCGGAAGGATTCGAATCCAAGGGCAAGGAGGATCGGGTTTGCAGGCTGAAGAAGTCCCTGTATGGACTAAAACAATCTCTGAGGATGTGGTACCAGAAATTCGACACCTACATGCTGGAGTTAGGTTTTGAAAGATCGGATTCGGACCACTGTGTGTACATCCAGAGAAAGGGAGAGCAGTTCATCTTCCTGACACTTTATGTAGATGATATGCTACTGGTGGGCAATAGTGTCAGGATGATCCAACATGTGAAGAAGCTGCTCTCAGCCAAATTCGGGATGAAGGATTTGGGGCCAGCAAGTGTCATCTTGGGAATGCAGATTTCCAGGGATCGAAGCAAGAAGAAGCTTTGGTTGGGGCAGCAGAGGTACGTCGAGGAGATGTTGAAGAAGTTCAATATGACGGACTGCAAGCCAGTGGGAGCACCAATGCCAGTTAGGTGCAAGTTATCTGCAGAGTTGAGCCCGAAGACTCAAGATGAGGTCGAGGACATGGCGAAGGTCCCTTATGCTAGTGTTGTGGGAAGCTTGATGTACGTCATGGTCTGCACTCGCCCTGACATTGCTCAAGCAGTGAGAGTGTTGAGCCGGTATATGGCTACACCAGGAAAGGAACACTGGAATGTTGTGAAGCATGTGTTCAGGTATCTCCGAGGCACTTCAAATTACTCCCTATGTTTTGAAGGAGCTGGTGAAGGAGGAGTCCTGGACGTGGTTGGGCACGTGGACTCGGATTGGAGAGGTGATCTAGATAGCAGGAGATCCACCAGTGGGTACGTGTTCACACTGTTTGGAGGAGCTATCAGTTGGATGAGTCGGAGGCAATACGTGGTGGCACTCTCGTCGACGGAGGCAGAGTACATGGCTCTTACTCATGCGAGCAAGGAGGCCATATGGCTGCGGAGGCTATGTTTGGAGCTCGGGTTTGAGCAGGGGCCAGTGAAGCTGTGGTGTGACAGTCAAGGGGCTATTCAGCTAGCCAAGAATCCAGCCTTCCACGCACGAACCAAACACATTGACATCCAGTATCATTTCATCTGGGAGAGGGTGGAGAAGAAGGTAGTTCAACTGGAGAAGGTGGACACGATGGAGAACAGCTCTGATTTTCTTACCAAGGCGGTTCCTGTTGCCAAATTTCAGTGGTGTGCAACGGCCGTAGCGTTGAAGAAGAAGGTTGGAGGAGCAGCTCTCATCGGAGGAAGATGTTCACCAAGTGGGAGAATGTTGGAATTGGGGAACACTTCTGGTCAGTGTTCGTCGAACGGCGTTCGACGAACGTAGAAGAGTTCGTCGAACTCCGCCTGCGCTTGACGAACGGAGAAGGGTTCGTCGAACGGCGTTCGACGAACGGAGAAGGGTTCGTCGAACTCCGCCAGCGTTCGACAAACGGGTCCTTGATTACTCCTGTCTCAGCGGCTCGTCGAACGGGAGAGGCCTGCGTTCGACGCTCGATGCTTGCGCTCGACGCCTGCGTTCGACGCTCGACGCCTGCGCTCGACGCTTGCGCTCAACGCCTGCGTTCGACGCTCGACGCCTGCGCTCGACGCCTGCGTTCGACGCCTGCGTTCGACGCTCGACGCATGCGCTCGACGCATGCGCTCGACGCCTGGTGTACATGCTGTCTCAGCAGGTTCCGTCTCAGCGGATGTTATTGAACCATCTCAGCGGATGTTTGGTCTGAGCCCGGTCTGGCACCCTATTTAAAGGGTGCATAACCCTGGTTTAGGGTTAAGGTCATTAAGCCCAAGTGAGCGCAATAGTTTTTCTGCGCGGTTTTCCTTGGCGGCGGTTTCCTCTGTTCTTGTGTGAGAGGATTAAGTGAGGTAGGATCGGATTTGATCCTTGTAACCTTGTAAGCTATAATCCGTCTTGGTAAATAGAAAGAAGAGAAGAGAAAGGGGAGAGGGGACGTAGCCCGGATTGGGGTGAACCTCTGTACATCTGTGTGTCTTCTGTAATTGATCTGATTTTCTGTGTTTTGTGTTTTGATTTCTTTCGAATTTCTTGTCTCAGCACACCCTGTTTTCTTTACATTTGGTATCAGAGCTAGGTTCTGGATCCTGGAAATGGGTTCTGGCGGCGTGCGGATCGAGATCGAGAAGTTTGACGGAAGTCGATTCGATCTATGGAAGATGAAGATGGAAGATATGTTGATTGATCGAGATCTACGGTCTGCGATCGAAGATGATCCTCCCGTTCCTAAGGTTGCAGAGAAGGATGTGAGTGCATCGAAGGGAAAATCTGCAGACGCGACTGCAGATGTTGCAGCGGAGGCTGCGGCCTGGACGAAAACCGATCGGGAGGCTAATGGCCTGATCCGGTTATTCCTAGCAGATTCAATCTTGACTAATGTCATGGAGGAGACTTCAGCACGAAGTCTGTGGCGTAAGTTGGAATCCCTCTACCAGAGCAAGTCCCTGGTAAACAAATTGTTGTTGAGGAAGAAGTGGTATAAACTTCGGATGCATGAGGGCAATTCATTTTCAGAGCACTTGACTCAATTCAACACCATTGTGAGTCAGTTAATCTCTATTGGTGAGAAGATCTCGGATGAGGATAGAGCCATCACCTTGTTGTGCTCTCTGCCAGATTCATGGGACAATCTGATTGTCGTGATTGGGGGGAGTGGAGACAAGGAACTGTCATATGATACTGTATGTGCAGCTCTTTTATCTGAGGAGACCAGGAGAGGAGGTTCTGAGGCGACAAGCAAAGGTGCTTTGAGTGTATCTAGATCGCGTCCTCAACGAAGGGAGAACAAGCATGGTGGATATCGAAATAAGTCTCGAGGTAGATTCAAGAGCCAGGAGAGGGAGAAGTTTAAGAAGCCCGTTCGGTGCTGGAAGTGCAATGAGACTGGTCATGTGAAGTCTCAATGTCCGAACAAGGCCGCTCAGAACAAGGAGACACCGACAACTTCTGGTACGAAGAACGAGGGCGACGGCGGTGACATGTACATCGCTGCCGCGTGCGTTGCTCAGAGAGATTCTGATTTGTGGTATGTAGACACAGGAGCATCATACCACATGACCCCTCATAGGCACTGGTTCTGTGAGTATGAGAGGTTTGATGGTGGAGATGTCATGCTGGGTGATGATTCTACTGTGCAGATTATTGGGCGTGGCAAGGTGATGTTGAAGTTGTCTATTGGGACCACAAGGTCTCTTCCAAATGTGATGCATATTCCTGGGATGAGCAGGAATTTAATCTCGGTGGGTTCCATGGCGGATGCAGGAGTGCACTTCAGCTGTGACATGCAAACCTACAAGATGTCAAGGGGGGCAATGGTGATTGTCAGTGGAGTGAGACATGGAACACTGTATACTCTGCTTGTTGATACAGTGGTTCCAAGTGGGGCTCTTATCTCTGAGAGCCAGGAGGTTGACCAGGAGGAGGTGTCTAGGCTATGGCATCATCGGCTTGGGCATATTAGTGAGAAGGGGATGTCGGCCATGGCATCTGGTCAGATGATGGAAGGGGTGCCGGAGTGCTCCACAAGCCTTGGGTCTGTGAGCATTGCCTGCTTGGCAAACAGACCAGAGTAAGCTTTCGTGGGACGGGCACGAGGGCAACTGAAGTGCTGGAGCTGATACACAGTGATGTGTTTGGGCCAACTCCAGCTCCATCTCTAGGCGGCGTAAGGTACTATGTGTCCTTTACTGATGACCTCTCACGGTATTCCTAGATCTATTTTCTCAGGTCCAAGTCAGAAGTTCTGGACAGGTTTAAGAAATTTAAGAACCTGGTGGAGAACCAGTTGGACAGAAAGGTGAAGGTCCTCCGTTCTGACAATGGAGGGGAGTATTGCTCTGATGCTTTTGAGCGGTACTGTACTGAGCAAGGGATTGCACGGCAGAAGACCACATCGCACACTCCAGAGCAGAATGGAGTGTCGGAGAGGCTGAACAGGACCTTGATGGAGAAGGTCAGGTGCATGCTCAGTTGGGCAGGTTTGGGGAAGGAGTTCTGGGCTGAAGCAGTGGCGACTGCAAATTACCTGAAGAACGGGTCCCCTACATCTGCTGTGGAGGGATGTACTCCTTTTGAAGCCATCTTCAAGAGAAAGCCAAATTTGGCCTATGCTCGTGCGTTTGGGTGTGATGCATATGTTCACATTCCAAAGGAGAAGAGGAGGAAGCTTGATGTCAAATCTGAGAAGTGCATCTTTGTGGGTTACAAAGATGGCATAAAAGGGTACAAGCTTTGGAACCCTGTGACCAGGACTGTAACATTCAACAAGGATGTGGTGTTTCATGAAACCAGTCCACAGGCAGTCACACAAGCTGAGAAGGCCAAAGAAGCAGAGAAAGAGACAGTGGTGGTGGAAGGAAGCTTTGAGAAAGGAGCTACTACTGTTAGGGCTGAATCTGATTCTGAATCAGATGATTTGGAGGTGATGAGAAGTGCTGATGAATCAGAAGATGAAGCTGAGGAAATTTCACTTCTGAGGAGATCGACAAGGGAAAGAAGGGCACCAGTGAGATATCCCCAATGTGTAGTGGCTGCACAATGTTGCCTAAATATGCTTGGTGAAGATCCAATCTCTGCCAGTGATGCTAGATCAAGGGCTGACTCAAACCAGTGGGAGCTAGCCATGGTGGATGAAATGGAGTCTCTGAGGAAGAATCAGACTTAGAGTCTGTGTAAGCTTCCAAAGGGGAGGAAGGCCATTAGAAGTAAATGGGTCTTCAAGCAGAAGGTGAAGGGTGATGGCACTGTGGAGAAATACAAGGCAAGGTTGGTTGCAAAGGGATTCTCCCAGGTCGAAGGTGTTGATTATGATGAGATCTTCTCACCGGTAGCCAAGATGACGTCGATCAGACTGGTTCTCTCTATTGCGGCAGCGCATGATTTAAAGATCGAGCAAATGGATGTGAAGACGGCGTTTCTTCACGGTGATCTGGAGGAGGAGATATACATGAAGCAGCCGGAAGGATTCGAATCCAAGGGCAAGGAGGATCGGGTTTGCAGGCTGAAGAAGTCCCTGTATGGACTAAAACAATCTCTGAGGATGTGGTACCAGAAATTCGACACCTACATGCTGGAGTTAGGTTTTGAAAGATCGGATTCGGACCACTGTGTGTACATCCAGAGAAAGGGAGAGCAGTTCATCTTCCTGACACTTTATGTAGATGATATGCTACTGGTGGGCAATAGTGTCAGGATGATCCAACATGTGAAGAAGCTGCTCTCAGCCAAATTCGGGATGAAGGATTTGGGGCCAGCAAGTGTCATCTTGGGAATGCAGATTTCCAGGGATCGAAGCAAGAAGAAGCTTTGGTTGGGGCAGCAGAGGTACGTCGAGGAGATGTTGAAGAAGTTCAATATGACGGACTGCAAGCCAGTGGGAGCACCAATGCCAGTTAGGTGCAAGTTATCTGCAGAGTTGAGCCCGAAGACTCAAGATGAGGTCGAGGACATGGCGAAGGTCCCTTATGCTAGTGTTGTGGGAAGCTTGATGTACGTCATGGTCTGCACTCGCCCTGACATTGCTCAAGCAGTGAGAGTGTTGAGCCGGTATATGGCTACACCAGGAAAGGAACACTGGAATGTTGTGAAGCATGTGTTCAGGTATCTCCGAGGCACTTCAAATTACTCCCTATGTTTTGAAGGAGCTGGTGAAGGAGGAGTCCTGGACGTGGTTGGGCACGTGGACTCGGATTGGAGAGGTGATCTAGATAGCAGGAGATCCACCAGTGGGTACGTGTTCACACTGTTTGGAGGAGCTATCAGTTGGATGAGTCGGAGGCAATACGTGGTGGCACTCTCGTCGACGGAGGCAGAGTACATGGCTCTTACTCATGCGAGCAAGGAGGCCATATGGCTGCGGAGGCTATGTTTGGAGCTCGGGTTTGAGCAGGGGCCAGTGAAGCTGTGGTGTGACAGTCAAGGGGCTATTCAGCTAGCCAAGAATCCAGCCTTCCACGCACGAACCAAACACATTGACATCCAGTATCATTTCATCTGGGAGAGGGTGGAGAAGAAGGTAGTTCAACTGGAGAAGGTGGACACGATGGAGAACAGCTCTGATTTTCTTACCAAGGCGGTTCCTGTTGCCAAATTTCAGTGGTGTGCAACGGCCGTAGCGTTGAAGAAGAAGGTTGGAGGAGCAGCTCTCATCGGAGGAAGATGTTCACCAAGTGGGAGAATGTTGGAGTTGGGGAACACTTCTGGTCAGTGTTCGTCGAACGGCGTTCGACGAACGTAGAAGAGTTCGTCGAACTCCGCCTGCGCTTAACGAACGGAGAAGGGTTCGTCGAACGGCGTTCGACGAACGGAGAAGGGTTCGTCGAACTCCGCCAGCGTTCGACGAACGGGTCCTTGATTACTCCTGTCTCAGCGGCTCGTCGAACGGGAGAGGCCTGCGTTCGACGCTCGATGCTTGCGCTCGACGCCTGCGTTCGACGCTCGACGCCTGCGCTCGACGCCTGCGCTCGACGCCTGCGCTCGACGCCTGCGTTCGACGCTCGACGCCTGCGCTCGACGCTTGCGTTCGACGCCTGCGTTCGACGCCTGCGTTCGACGCCTGCGTTCGACGCCTGCGTTCGACGCCTGCGTTCGACGCTCGACGCATGCGCTCGACGCATGCGCTCGACGCCTGCGCTCGACGCCTGGTGTACATGCTGTCTCAGCAGGTTCTGTCTCAGTGGATGTTATTGAACCATCTCAGCGGATGTTTGGTCTGAGCCCGGTCTGGCACCCTATTTAAAGGGTGCATAACCCTGGTTTAGGGTTAAGGTCATTAAGCCCAAGTGAGCGCAATAGTTTTTCTACGCGGTTTTCCTTGGCGGCGGTTTCCTCTGTTCTTGTGTGAGAGGATTAAGTGAGGTAGGATCGGATTTGATCCTTGTAACCTTGTAAGCTGTAATCCGTCTTGGTAAATAGAAAGAAGAGAAGAGGAAGGGGAGAGGGGACGTAGCCCTGATTGGGGTGAACCTCTGTACATCTGTGTCTTCTGTGATTGATCTAATTTTGTGTTTTGTGTTTTGATTTCTTTCGAATTTCTCGTCTCGGCACACCCTGTTTTCTTTACAGGGGTATAGTCGGACGAGACGGTCTGATAGTCCTAATCGCAGGGGTGGAGGTGTGAGTAGGTTGGGGTCTATCAGTAGACCTAATCCCGGACGTCCTCTTCTGCAGGGTCTCTACTCTATGTGCCCGACTCGACATCTCTCATAGGTCTCTATAATCATGGAGCTCTAACTGGCCTCTAATGGAATAGCGTAACTCATTCAGATAATGGGATACGGTCATGTCATCATCCTCAGTCGAGGCGAGACTGGAGTACGAAAAACTCATTCGTCTATTCATCCACGAATAATTTGTCTTGTTGAAGGTTGTGAAACCTACGATAGAGGGTTTACAAATAATCAGGTGGAACATACATTTTTCGTAGTTGTGTTTTAAATTTCGCCCATGTGGTGATAGGGGGCATGCCTAAATTAAATCTAGAGTGTTTTATCTATCCCCACCAAACTAGAGCAGATCCTTTCAGCCTAAGGGTAACATACTCAACTTGCCTAGCTTGGGGTAATTGCTTCCAAGACAGAAAACGGTTTATCCTATCACACCAATCTAAACAACCTCGGGTTCTAATCGCCCTCTGAAATCACCAATGTCTAACTTTACTCATAAATCTCGTCAAGGTGGATCCCTTACATTTTGGTGCTCTTGTTCAAGGTGTCGTGGAATAGGGTTTTCAAACTCTGGTTCTCTAGGTTTAAGATGATTCTCGATTTGGTGTGGAGTAATCTCTAAATGTTGGTTTGCCTCTAACGTGTTAACACTCATGCGTAATTCATTTATCACTTGTCCCACATCTCGTATTTTCGCATTAACATTCGTACTCAACGTTTCAATTATTTTAGTCAATTTTTTAATTTGTGCGCTCAGATCGGCAACGATATCTTCTAAATTACCCACACGAATTTCTATTTAAAATAATTGGGTTAAATACTCAGAAATTTTAAAATATTTTAATTAATTTTTTAAAAAAAATAATTTAAAATCTTTTTTTAAGAAAGAGAACATTTTATGCTTTAAAAAAAATTACTCTAAAATTTTAAGACTATTTTAAATGTGAGATTACTCGAGTGGGCAAAATAAATCTTTAATTTTTTTATCTTAAAATTCAAACTCAACGAGGGAATTTTTTTTTTATTTTTTTTTTTTTAACTTGAAAACTCAATTGAGCAAAATGAATTTTTTTTAATTTAAATAAAGATTTTAAAAGGGCAGTTCGGTGCACAAAAGGCATCCCGCACAGCGAGGGTCCGGGGAAGGGTCCCACCACAAGGGTGAAATGTAGGCAAACCTTGCCATGCATTTTTGCAAGAGGCTGCTTCCAGGACTCGAACCCGTGACCTCAAGGTCACACGGCAACACCTCAACCGGTGCGTCAAGACTCCCCATTTTTTAATCACGGATCGCTTGATTCACAACAGGAGCGAATCAAAACCTCTGATACCAAACTGATGTAGGCCGAGCGGGCCAAGACGAATTTTGCGCGCCAATACACTCGACCTTTGAACTTCGAAAGTTAGTTAATCGGTATTTGAAAGAAAACTTTCAACATGTCTTAAGGTTCGATTCAAAAAACCGATATTTTCAACTTCCGACAAGTTTAATCACAATAATAATTTATGAATAACGACAATAAAAATTAGATAAAACGTTTGAGGCAAGCATATTGTTAATTAGTTGAATCGCATACGACTAATGCTACGCAAAGCTACGGCGAGGAGGAGGCGAGGAGGAGGCCGCTTCAAACTCAGTAGCACAAAAGATGTTAACGAATGCTCTTGTCGAGTTGCGATCAATTATTGTCGGGTTTCGACTGTCCTCAGTACATAAAAACCAAGAAGAAGCAGTAGTAGAACTCTGGAAGGTGATGAACCAAGGAATTAAGGTCGTCGGAGTAGGCCGATGAGGTTGACGGCGACCTGAAGGAGGGCGAATGGCCTCGTCGACTCGAACAACATCGGAAGGTTGCTGGACGTCGGCAGAATCGGCGGTTCTGATGCGTTGTCCTTCATCTGGTGGAGACTCTGTCACTTGGTTGCGGAAAGGACTTCGGGAGGGAGTCATCGAGGCCCTGACTGTTCGTCGCGCGGCTGGAGAAGACGTTCACGTGACTCAAGGGCGTGCACATTCGATGATTTTAGTCGACAGAGGAAGACGCAAATGCGTCTCCTCTGTTATTGGTCGACTGCCTTCTATGGTTTAGATGAGTCTCATTTATAAGATTTTCATCAATTCTCTTTTTTTATATTTGTTTCCAAATAACAAATGATTTTATGCTTTTTAAAGTTTCATTCCAAAATATCATTTCTTAATTTTCAGAACTCAAAATAACATCGGCGCACGAAAAAATAAAATGACAGAAAATAAAATAACATATAAAAAGATAACACAAGGATGCGGCGACGGTTGCATCATCCCTCCTCTGGGGAGTGGCATGCTCTCGATGATCCACAAGGATGTTAATGCAGGTGCGTAGATCGTCAAATTGAGCATTCAATTGATCAAACTGAACTACCATCATCCGTTGAAATTCCGCAAGTGTCATTTCGGAATTGGAGTTGGTGGTTCTCTCATTGATAAGGTTCTGGTCGGGCATGGACTGGCGATATGGCATACCGCTGCGTAACATGCAAGTGACCATAACGTGAGGCTCTGATACCAAACTGACACAGGGTAGGTTGTGAGAGGTGTGTTGACACTAATGCAAGCCAATGTGAGCGGTGCCGGTTGACTCAAACAAAAATAAAATATATGATGTGTGTATGATTGAACTGATCTGAAATCAAATATAGTAAAATTTAAACAGGCTAAGCAACCAAACACAACATATGCAACAATTGTCAATTTAAGCAATCAAGACGGGTTTTCCTTCGCATGAAGTACGTTCAACTACAACCTTCACTCACAGATTATTATAAGAAAACAAGAAATAAACAAGTGCACTAGCAAATAAACATGTCCTACACATGTATGATATGAATCCAATATTCAATAAAAGATATGAATCAATACAAAATACTCACTAGCGACGGGGATCTGGTACGGTTGTAGACGTGAATCCAAGCGGCGGGGACGACTGCAGTTGTTGTCTTCGACAAGCTGGAGGGTTGTAGTGGGTTGGCGGCTTGACAGTTAGTGGTGGAGGAGGCCAGCGACTGGAGTAATGGGGTGGAAAAAAGGATTTGGTGACCAAAGATGGAAGCGCAACTTGGGATTGTAGTAGGATCAAGGGTTGTGAGTACAGGAGAGGAAATTAGTGGAGGTTGTGGTGTTGCTTTGCGACAAGAGCAGGTGACGCGTCGCGATTTGAGTGAAGGTTGGAGACGCGTGAGTTGTGGTTGGGTTTGGAGAGTGAGGGGCGGGCTAATGAGCGTACAGTAGGGACGTCAATTAGGATTAAGCCTGAAGTGTGGAGTTCTACAGTTTGTTGTGGACTGCAACAAGTGGTGAGGTAGGAGAAATGTTTGCGGTTGTTGTAAGGGAAGGAGGAAAGCTTTGTGGTTGTGCGGTTTAGGGTGGAGATGTAGATCAACAGGGAAAGGTTCTGCGAGACGTGCGGTTCTAAGGGGAAGGGAACGCTCGGTTTAGTGGTTACAAAGGAGAAACTGTGTGGGATAAGGGCTACGGGAGTGGGAACGAAAATGAAGACTAAAATAATTAACCGGGACGACGCACCCCGGGATCTCACGGCATCGCACCAAGATTTGATTGTTGGATTTGGAATCTCTCACAAGGCAAACAATAACTCAAAATGGTAGCCCTTCCCCTTATTTATAGCGAAAGGGGACTAGGGCACCCGACGTGAACGGTTATGATTGGCAGCTACGCTTGATGCCCAAGTAACACTAAAAATGTCCAAAATAAAAAAAATAAAATACATAAAGAATGTAGAAACGGCGTTCCGGCCGCGCTCGTGGTGTCGGTTTGACGATCAGATCAACACCTCCTGCGCGAGTACACAAATGCGGGACTCGCCGAGTGTTGGCCCAAGTCCCGTGACAATCCTGCGGCCGACCCCATCACTCGGACTCCAAACTCAAGTTTTAGGTATCTCTTAACTACTCATGTATGCTTTGCGCTTCTTCCAATGACGGGAGCAACAAACACTTTTACTTGCTCTCTCATGCTCTCAGATATCAATATCTACGACTCAACTTTGATTGTTGCTCTCTTCTCTGCCCGGGTACAATGTTTCATCTCTCTGCAACCTCATTTTTTACCTTTTAATTGTCTACAAGCAACCTCAATATGTTTACTTCTTGTCTAAATATCTTTTTATATATGAATCAACGTTTTCCATTTTTAAGTATCTAGTAACCGATACAATTTCAAACTAGTAATCAAACATTCAATAGTTGCAAGAAGTCGTTTATCCACATATTCAATAGTTTCAATATGCCTGAATGAGTCACATGAACTTTATTGCTGGTTTTGGTTGCATCTAATCAAGAAGCATGGATTATGTGAATGGCACGATCAATATAAATTTCTTATAAGCACGAGTAATATAAGTGTAAAATAGAGTTAAAATTTTCAATTTGGAATTTAATTAGGAAGCCTAAGAATTGTTGGAGTAATAAATTACATGTCTTACAACCTCTAGTTGGGGGTGGACTAAAATACAGCTTAAACCCAAAAAAACATAATTGAACTGAAACAAGCATTTAGTTCATTCTGAGTTTGGTTTGGTATGTATGTTAAATGACATAAACCAATTGGTTCAATTTAAATTTAAATTGGAGCTTCGAGATACAGGCTAAAACCAAGTCAAAAGTAACTACATTATAAATGATGCATGAATCATGTGATAAAAAAAATTTGTTAGTGCCAAAGCTATATCCTATAATATGTGTTTGCATACGTTAAGTTGTTAACATAACCAAACCAGGCTTTTTTGGGGTTTGCATGAACTGAAAGAGGACAAAAATCAAGCAACTTAAAATGGTTCAGTCATATTTAGTTCTACTTCTGATTGATTCACACTTCCGATGGCCAAATTGTTTCAAATCATGGTGGGCTTGAAACCAAACTGAACACAAACACCGTTATTTGGAGGGCATAATCAACAATAAGATAAACTCTTTGCTTATCTACACTACATTTCAATTGAACCACTAGAGATTATTAACCAATCAAAATGCAGATTTTTTGTGTTTCCTTAAGTATGTAAAGGATAGCAGAAACATGTAAAATCAAAAATTTCTAATACAACATATTGATGCAGGAATAATAACTGAAACATTTAAAATAGTAATTTCTAATTCAATATTTATACATATCTGAGGGTGACATTACCAACAATGTCAGTACTCGACACTCCTTCAGTTCTCTTTATCTGCTTATAGCGGCCAGCTTTCTTGGCAAGTGCGTATGCATCAGTGCCATCTGGGAGCAAGCAAGGGTCATCCCCATGAATGATATAATCTATATGATGCTCATTGAAGAGCTTGTACATGAACTCCTCGGAAATGGCATAAGGAGCGTCTGGGATGACCTCATGCACCCATTTTAGTGCACCAACCATGATCAGCCTATCAAATAGAGTTGCAGGCATCAGAAGCTTATAAAGTGCATGCCCAAAGAGAAAGGATCAAACGAGGCACAGTTGGAAACAGCAACGGTGACATAGAATACTCCTACATGTAAATTGTAATATCTCAAACATTGAGTTTATAGAATGAATTTCATTCAAATGAATAGTTTTATGAAAAGTAAATATTTTGGTGTTATTTATGTTCTAATGTGGGTGTAAAATGGGAAGCTAAATGTTACACAAAAAAAGGGTTTTCACTTAATACATGGTATACATAAGAGTGCCAAATTTATAGGATACTGATTAATGTATAATATGTTGTTGAATTGATTCGCAAACAGTATAGCAGGATTTCAGAGGATTCAAATGGAAAAAACAAAAGTAAGTAAAGGTGAAGTCTTAACAATTAACTAATAAAGCAGATCACTTGCCAATTAATATATACTTGTTGCTTGACAAAATCCATGTCAAACTTCTATGTGATGAACACAGTCGGAATCCTGATCCGTTTGGGAGAGCAGTGCAGGTGTCTCCGGTGAGAAATAGAGCTCGGTCACAATGGAGCTCCAACCATGCAGTTGGAAATTGAGTTCAAAATGATGTTTTTGGTTTGTCTCATCGCACCAGAGTTTCCAAATGGAGGTTTACCAAACAACCAATTTCTTCAGTGGCGTTTTTATCCACCAAAACTGAAGTTGAAACACCGGAACAAACAGAGCCCGAGTCAAATATCAATAGGGAGTATGGAAAAAAGGCGAAGGTGGTGAATGGTTTGAATCTTTAATTTAAAAAGGAGCGGGCCAAACATCCTAAGAACAGAGTAACAGGAACTAAGAAAGACTAACTCCGTCAACCAAAATAAATTCATAATCAAATCAGTAAACGGCAAGAAAGAAAGAAAAAAGCATGAAGAGCAATGAAATGTTAGACCTGGACGAGAAAAAAGGAAGGAAAACACCGACCGTTCCTCAATTGGCGTAACAGGTGGGCCCTTGTTCGCGATGATCTCCTCATCGCTGACCACACCGACGACGAGCTCGTCTCCGAGCTCCCGCGCCTGCCTGAGGGCGTTGCAGTGTCCATAATGCATCATGTCAAAACACCCGTCCATATAAACCCGAACTGGCTTCTTCTTCCTCCTACCCGGCAACCTCAAGCCGATCATCGGCGGCGTATAGCCAAGGTGCACGGCCAAAACAGAAACGCCAAGCACTAATCCCCCAAGAAACATTGCCGCCGCATAGCCCGAGCGGGCGAGCTTTTCCAGAACGTTGCTGCATCCGCTTCCGCCGTCGTCGTCGGACGCCATTAGAAGAGAAAGTCGCGGAGGTATCGGATCTAGTGTTTATTGTGTCCAGTTCGAAAAGAAGGGGTTTCGAGCTCCCAACAAGGTTCTCCGAGACATCGTAGGCGCTGGACGGAAATGGTAGAGAAACCACGGTGATGTGTGCAGGTGTCGTTCTCGAGAACCCCGTGTTGTGTTGAGATCTGGCCCGTCCGCTTGGAGCACCTTCGTTGAGACTCGTATGCTGTGATAGTGAGTCATCGGCGGCCGGAAGTTTTTATTCCGTAGAATTTTTGTCAGGTTTGACGGTCAGCAGGTGCGCTAGCGTTGCTTCTTATGATTCGATGATCTACAGGCAAACAGAAAACAGCGGTACTAACCAATGGATAGTCTTATTTAAAATTATAGCGGAGAATCGAAAATAGATATCCGTGAAAATCAACAACTAAAATCTAAAATTAATAGAAAATCATGTTTTTTTTTTGGAAATTATTCGGTGCGCACAAATTTGATAACGACAAATCGATATTTTTAATAACAACTCAAATCTAAAATTAGAAAATTTATCATTTTTTCTAACCGTGATATAGTCATTCATAAACTTTAAATCATGATAAACTTTATATTATAGCACTTTGAATCAATTCCGAATAAGATTTCAAAAAATATATTAAATAGAGTTAATCAATATAAAATAAATGGAGTTTTTCTATTAGTTACATTCTCCTAATTTCAGTTAATTTTGCTTGAATATTCATCATTGAAAGAGTTTTGGAGATAATTGCTAATCAAAGTGACACAAAGGAAGAAAAAAAAGAGTAAATGGTGAGTTCTTGTTCTTTAAATTATGATATATCTGCGTTATAGTTTTGATCTATATGTGAAGTTGCAATAGCTTGTTATGAAAGAACTAGATATCGCAGCGGAAAAAGGAGATCGAGTATAGGGGTTTATACCTCCAGCCATTAGGCTACTTTTGGACGATCGGCATTGACGAGTAGGACTCGAACGGAGTACCTCCAAGAACTGAGCAGGTCTCGGGCAATGCACCTCCAGGAAGAGGCCAAGCAGGGCTCGACCGGAGCACCACCATGAACTGAGCAGGGCTCGGGCAATGCACCTTCAGGAAGAGGCCGATGTCGGAGGGAGGAGCGGCGCAGGCTGAGCAGGGCTCGGGCGGAGCACCTCCAGGAGAAAGGGTCGGGCCTCAACGAGTACCTCTCGCTTGATGTCGCCGGAGGGAAGGGGGGTCGTGTACGCTGACGTCGCCGGAGAAGGAGGAGTCGTGTGCGCTGCTCTCGCGAGAAGAAGGACGCCGAACGGAAGGGGATATCGCGCGAATCCTAGCGCGATCTCCTATATGCAGCTTCTGGATTTTGGGGAGAAGATAATGAACCGGATGGGATGCCTTGAGATGGGTTTTTAATCCCTATTAATACCCCAATCCAGGGCCACAAGGAGAAACTCTGAATGATCTAGGTCGTCCATCCTCCCATCTAGAGGATATGGACTAAAACCTCGATCTTACTTGAAACCACTTGTCACACTTGAACGTATCGAGTCACCTCCTTATACTGATCACCCTAACATACTAACACGGGTTGAATCAAATTAGATAATCTAACATTCTCTCACTTGATTCAACACGTGGAAAATCCCCTTATTATTTAAAAAATAATTATTTTGTTTTATAATAGTAAAAGAACACTAGACTCGTAGGGTGATAGTGAACAACAAAAAAAACTTTCGTATGGTCATACATAATAATACAAAATAACAGTGACTCTTGGCCCAAACCTTATGTGACGTCTTTATACTTGTATAGGACGTCACAATTACATGAACTGCGGCGGTTGTACCTTAAAAGGTAGATATTTTCCTTCCGCAATTACACTGTAATCATTCAATCCTATCAAACACTTTATGTGGTGTCCATTCTTTATGAGTGGGTGCTCCCACTCTTTAATGCAATATGTGATCTCTAGTATTACTTTAGTGTGCACAAAGAGATAAAAAACTGAAATATTGCATTAAACCGAAAAGGAGAGTTACAATAAATGTCATGACTACCTAATCATCAAATGAACCCACAAGTCTCATTCTGTCAACATGACTTTTGTACAACGTAGGTGGGAGCCCTTTAGTCATGGGATCTGCTACCATAAGCAATGTGCATATATGCTTAATGATGATCTTACCTGTTGAGGCCGAAAATGCGCTTCCACGATCGCTGCTTGAAAAGCAAGGAAAATGAGGGGTTGCAAACTATCGGTTACTATCCGACTTGATGATTTAAGTTGATTAGACCGCTGGCAGCGGTCAAGGCCAGAATTCGCCCGTCACGGCGAATGCGACTCTTGTGATGAGCTTTCCTTTGATTAAGGTGAAACGGTTACAGTGGGTTACAAATGAAGCCGGCCGGACAGACAAGTCGCAAGACAGTTTGCTCGAGACCGCAGCTTAGACAAGCAATCTCCTGGATTCGAGTGTGTGTGTCTTGGGAACGTCATTGCCCCCTATTTATAGGCTCGGGGGCCTTCCCGAACGGGCATGGATAAAATAACCGCCTGCGCGGATACAGGAGAATCGGGCAGGGGGTGACGGGATACAGAAAGGAGAAAGAAACAAGTCACGAGAAGCCGCGCGGCTTGGGGATTTGGGCTTCTGACCTGCATTGGCCGAAGTTGACGTGCGCTGCGATCAAGGTTACGATGCAGCCCGGGCGACCTATGACCTGAGACCGCGGCTTGCCTTCTGGACTTGAGCCTTGGCAGTCTTCAATCCTGGGAGACGGTCTGTGTGAGAATTTGAAAATAACAGAATTTTTATTTCCAAAAAACTAAGTATTACAAGAGTATTGCCTCCTTTATATAGACTAGGAGGGAAAGGGAAAAAACCAAATACATAATGTGGGACTAAATACAAAGACAATACACAAAAAGAGCTGGGCGGTCAGGGAGAACGAGACCGCAGCGACCTATGCGGTCTGGAGAGAAGACTGGCGATCACACGACAGGAGGAAGGCCGTGTGACAGAGAAGGCCAACAGATCGTGAGACCGCTCTGGCGAACACTCCCCTGTAAGGGAGAGGCCGGGGGTACCAGACCGCTTCTCTTCATATGAAGTGATCTGGTATTCCTGAGGAGAGACGTGTTGGAGTTTCTGAGATGATCTCAAAGCAATCAACAGTTAGTCTTGCTGCCAACGCAATATGAGCCTATAGGGTCGCACATAAAAGCGTTTAGAGAAATTGGAGAAAGGATTGTGTTGGCCTTACTCATATTGGATATGAGTGGAGGACCAATCGTGTGACTGCTTGGAATTAAGTTGAGAATGTCTCAACGGGAAATCGTTTAAAGGGTTTAAACGAGTGAATTTATGCTAGACAAATTCGGGTAAAGGGTTTAACCGAACTGTGTCAAATTCGGCTAAAGGGTTTAACCGAATTATGTTGATTCGACTAATAGAATTCGGCTATATTGATTCGGCTAATGTGATTAACCGAATTCGACTAAAGGGTTTAGCCGAAATATATCAGTTCGACGAAATGGTTTCGACGAAATGATATAACCGAATTTATATAGTCGAATCGGCTATAGCATATAGACGAATTCGTCGAAATGGTTTCGCCGAATTCGGTTATAGTCATTAGTCGAATTCAGTTATAGTGATTTGTCGAATTCGGCGAATGTAAATCTGGACAGAAAATGTTCTGGTCTGCGGATAGCCTGATTTATGCGTTTTAGTATAAAAGGGCTTGCAATTCTAGGTTTACGGAGGACTTAATCCTTTCGCGATTTTGGACGAACGGCCGACCGGAACTATTCCGCGCGAAGGCTTCTCGTTCTTCCCGTCCGCCGAACATTTTCTGCCGCCGCTAGTCGCCGCCGTCAGTCGCCGCCTCCTCTGGATCGGACCTAGCAGTCCGTGAGGACGTTGAGAGCTTCCTTCTCCGACCTAGTTCTTGTACGACAAGAAGCTAGGGTTCTTCATCGCTTGTGTGGACTTCTGTAGAGGGATCGATCCATTTCGATTCTTGAAGAACTCAAAGGAAGATTTCAGATTTCTCTTTGGAGCACCTTGGTTGAGTATTGACTCAATCCCGCAAAGGTACTTTGTATTTCGATTTGCTTATTCTCTTGAATCATGAAAACCGCAAGATCCGTTAGCTTCTTTTTGGTTGTTCTTGTTATTTCTGCTGCGCATATTTGATATGTCATCCCTATCGAGGGGTATAGAAAACCCAACAAGAAAACGACATGATTCCAAGAGACCGCACAGACCGCAGTTATCCAACGGTTATTTGATTGAGCTGGGGACCGCGGATCTTCATACAACGCGATCTCGCACTTCTGAGGAGAAGGCGCAGTCTGGTGCTGGGAGACCGCACAGACCGTGGTTATCAGACCGTTACTTGATGGAGCTGGAGATCGCTGATCTTCATATAGCGCGAAGTTACGAATGGTCTGGTGCTGGGAGACCGCACAGACCACTGACACTAGACCGCTCGGCTTCAACCCTTTGAGACCGCATAGCTTCAACACTCCCCCGCAAGCTGGAGCATATATATCAATCATGTCTAGCTTGTTGCACACATCAGAGAAGGATGAAGATATGGGTTTGGTGAAGATATCAGTCAGCTCTTTATCCGAAGTTGCGAATGGAGTGCAAATTTGTTTCTTCAAGATTTCTTCCCTGATAAAATGACAGTATATGGATTTTGAGGTATATAGATTGCAGCTTTATTGTCACAGAACATTGGCAAGGGATGGTTGTAAGCCTCTCCAAAATCTAAAAGGAGAGTTCGTAACCACTTCAATTCACATGTAGTTTGGGTCATGCTCCTGTACTCGGCCTCAGCACTCGATCTGGATACTACTGCTTGTTTCTTGCTCTTCCAGCTCACAAGATTTCCTTCCACAAATGTACAGAACTCAGACGTGGATTTTCTGTCTCCTTTATCATCAGCGTAGCTAGCATCTGAGTAGGCTTCTACCTTGAGATGGTTGTTTCATTGAAACAAAAGTCCCTTTCCTGGTGATCCCTTAACGTATTCCAATATCTTTAGAGCAGCCTGAAGATGACATTCCCTTGGGGCTTGCATGAATTGGCTGACATTCCTAACGGCATAACAAATATCAGGTCTTGTTACAGTTGGGTAGATGAGCTTGCCTACAAGACGACGATATCTAGTGATATCAGGTAGAGGTGGAGAGTTGTCATTCTAGCGTTTGTCGTCTCCTATTGCCATTGGATACTTAGCAGGTTTAGCACCAAGAAGACTTGTTTCCTTCAGAAGGTCAATAGCATACTTACGCTGTGAGAGGACAACAGAACTCTGCTTTCTTGAGATCTCAATACCCAAAAAACACTTTGGAGTCCCCATGTCTTTGGTTACAAAGTGTTGAAGGAGATGTTTCTTTGTAAGGGCGATACCTTCAATATCATTGTCAGTGAGAAGGATGTCATCAACGTAGACAGCCAAAACAACCATTCCATGAGAGGTCTTGCGAATGAAGAGAGAGTGATCTGCAGAGCTGCGGGCAAACCCAATTACCTTGATTACTTCATTAAACTTTTCAAACCAGGCATGAGGACTTTGCTTAAGACCATAGATAGCCTTCTTGAGCTTACATACACGAGTCTCCCCCGGAGCATTATACCCTGGAGGTTGCTCCTTGAAAACTACCTCTTGAAGATCACCATAAAGAAAGGCATTCATTACGTCCAATTGAGAGAGTTGCCACCCTTTGTTGACGGCCACAGAGAAGAGGACCCTGATGGTTGTAAGACGAGCAACTGGGGAGAAGGTGTCAAAGAAGTCAACGCCATATGTCTGAGTAAAAGCTTTAGCAACCAAGCGAGCCTTGTATCGGTCAACAGAGCCATCGACATGATATTTGATCACAAAGACCCATCTACATCCAACAACATCTACCCCAAGAGGTGGAGGAACAAGGGTCCACATGCCACGGTCTTGAAGAGTGGTTATTTCTTCATCCATGGCGGCCTTCCACTGTGGGATAGCAAGAGCATCTTGATAATTAGCTGGAATGACAGTATCTGAAATAGCAATAGCAAACGCCCTAACAGAGGGGGTGCGTTGAGCATAGGTCACAACATCATGAATAGAATGTTGCATACATGAGCGAACTCCCTTTCGAAGGGCAATAGGGAGGTCTGTAGTAGTGACTGTATTAGCAGGAGAGTCATCATCGGAAGAAGATAGTGTTGGCCCAAGAGTTGGGAGAGGAGGCCCCGGAGTAGGAGGACAAACGGTAGGAGACTCTGTAGATGGTGGAGTGAGAGGAGGAGGTGGTAGAGTTGGGAGAGAGGGTGTTGTTGGTGGGGAGTGAATGAGAGGAGGTGGTGGATGGGTTGTAGGAGGCACAGAGGTGGAAGAGTGAGAAAAGTATGGTATATCTTCAAAGAAAGTGACATCAGTGGAAACATATTGTTTGCGAAGAAGAGGATCATAACATCGGTAACCTTTTTGAGTGGGAGAGTAACCACCAAAGACACGCTTAACTGCCCGAGGGGGGAGTTTGTCCCGACCTGGCGAAGGAGTGTGGACAAACGCAGTACAACCGAAGACTTTGAGCGGTAGCGGGAAAGATTTCAAGGTAGGATATAGAAGAGAAAAAGGTGTGGAGC
This sequence comes from Dactylorhiza incarnata, assembly GCA_033032865.1. NCBI lineage: Eukaryota > Viridiplantae > Streptophyta > Magnoliopsida > Asparagales > Orchidaceae > Dactylorhiza > Dactylorhiza incarnata. The sequence goes on from JAWHQI010000078.1 coordinate 1,840,767, forward strand.
CTTGGAGAAGAGCGGAGGGAATGCGGTTAATGAGATAGCAGGAGACGAGGACGGCATGACCCCAATAGTTTTTGGGCATATTCATCTGGAAGAGTAAGGTGCGAGTCATGTCAAGGAGATAACGATTCTTACGTTCCGCGATCCCATTTTGTTGAGAAGTATAAGGACAACTAGTTTGATGTATAATGCCATGATTCATACAAAACTCAGAAAAAAGATGAGAGATATATTCTTTAGCATTATCAGTGCGAATAGATTTGATAAACACTCCAAATTGAGTGGAAATTTCATTATAGAAGGTTGAGAAAACAGTAAACAGTTCAGAGCATTCTTTTAAAAGATACACCCAAGTACATCGAAAAAAATTATCAATAAAAGTAACAAAATACAAACTACTCCCACCCAAAGTCTTGGTAGGAGAAGGACCCCAGATATCAAAGTGAACTAGATCAAAGGGACGAGTCGAGCTACGACCATGCTTGGCAGGATAGGAAGCCCGATGGTGCTTTCCAAGTTGACAAGCTTCACAGTTGAGAGGAGAGGTATCGTTGGCGAGGTGAGGTAGAAGTTGATATAGTAGCCGAGGTGGAGGGTAACCAAGACGGAGGTGCCATTGATGGAGAGAATCAGAGGCTGTGGAAGCAGAATGAGCAACAAGAACGTCAAGGAAGTAGAGGCCTCCACTCTCAGTCCCAGTAGCAACTGTCTCCTTCGTGTGCAGATCCTGAAAATAACAGTTAGTCGGAGTAAATATAATAGAACATTATAACTGTTGAGATAAAGCCTTGACTGATAGTAAGTTGCAGGGAAATGTAGGCACATAAAGAGTATTCTTAAGAGAAATCATTGGAGTGACTTGAACTATTCCAGTCCCACACACATGTGAGGGAGAACCATCTGCTGTTAGAACTGGGGGCAAATTCTTGTGTTCTAGTAACTGTGAGAAAAGGTGAGGGTTCCCTGTCATATAATTTGTTTCTCCAGAATCAATAAGCAGACGGTTGTGTAGTACCAGGATGAGAAGTCGCAGCAGCGGGGCGAAGGTGAGGATGCTTGAGATAACAGCGGTCAATAGTGTGACCCTTCCGACCACAATGAGAACAGATGTACTGAGGAGGTCCGCGACCACCAATAGAACCGCCACAGCCACCGGGGTGACCACGTTCAGCCCGGTGAGCAAAGATCTCTGGAGGAGGTGAGGATAACAAGGGTCGTTGGAGAAGGGAGGTAACGACAGAGACCCGAGCAGCGGTGGCATCAAGGGTTGGAGAGTTAGCTTCCCCAAAATTTTTTGTCGGATCATATCATAGGACTCAGGAAGACGGAGAAGGTAACACACAACGAGGAGCTCCTGGAAGTGTTTATGCTGTTCCGCAAGATCAGCAGAGAAGGGACGATGCTGAAGGAGTTCAGCCTCAAGGGCCTGAACCTCTTGATATGCTGTGGTGGGATCCATGGTTGGGCGGGAAAAGAGATCAGCATACAAGGTGTAGATGCGGGAGGTTTTGTCACCTTTGGAATAAAGGGCAGCAAGATGTTTCCAAGATGCTTTGACGGTTTCATCATGACGAATGATATGAAGACACTCATCAGAGAGACTGTTAGCAAGCTAGGTGCGGACCAGAGCATCGCTAGCATCCCAATCATCAAAGGTCTCAGACCCTTTGAGAGGAGGATCATCGGTGAGATGATGTCGTTTGCATTGAGAGCGTAAGAGGAAGGTGAAGGAGACGCTCCAATCAGGATAATTAGAGCCAGTGAGCTTGGAGGAGGTGCCAAGATTTCCAAAAGTAGAGATAGAGGTAGTAGAGGTAGAGACTAGAGTAGCCACAGGAGTGGAGGTGAGAACAGTATCAGAAGGGGTACCCATGAGAAGAGATCGGCAGGAGGAAAGGCAGATCGAGTGGTCTCGCGGCAGAAGGCCGAAAAACAAGGGAGATCGCGCGGTCTGGAGGAAGAGAGACCGGCCGAAGAGAGAGAGTTCACAATACAAGGATCGTTGCGAGCTTTGATACCATGTGAGAATTTGAAAATAACAGAATTTTTATTTCCAAAAAACTAAGTATTACAAGAGTATTGTCTCCTTTATATAGACTAGGAGGGAAAGGGGAAAAACCAAATACACAATGTGGGACTAAATACAAATACAATACACAAAGAGAGCTGGGCGATCAGGCGGTCAGGGAGAATGAGACCGTAGCGACCTCTGCAGTCTGGAGAGAAGACTGGCGGTCACACGACAGGAGGAAGGTCGTGTGACAGAGAAGGCCAATAGATCGTGAGACCGCTCTGGCGAACACTCCCCCGTAAGGGAGAGGCTGGGGGTACCAGACCGCTTCTCTTCATATGAAGCGATCTGGTATTCCCGAGGAGAGACGACGGTATGATTCCGGGAGACCGCACAGACCACGGTTATCCAACAGTTATTTGATTGAGATGGGGACCACAGATATTCATACAACGCGATCTCGCACTTCTGAGGAGAAAACGCGGTCTAGTGCTGGGAGACCGCACAGACCGTGGTTATCAGACCGTTACTTGATGGAGCTGGAGACCGCTGATCTTCATATAGCGCGATCTCGTACTTCTGAGGAGAAGGTGCGGTCTGGTGCTGGGAGACCACACAGACCGCTGACACTAGACCGCTCGGCTTCAACCCTTTGAGACTGCATGGCTTCAACAGTCTGGATGTTGTTAGACCGCCCAATTTGTTCAGGCTAGACCAAGAGACCTGCTAGTTCTAGAGCTGGACGACTTGATGCAGCAAATCGCCCGGTCTGAGAAAGGTATTGTCCGGGGAGCGGTCTTCTGGGTAAACATTACCCTCCCTTACATTTTCTCTAACCACCAAAAACTTTATATCGATGTGCTTGCTGCGACTCCCGCCTTTATTATTCTTGGCAAAGAACACTGCTGCAGCATTGTCACAAAGAAGCTTTATTGGCTTAGGAACTGTATCCATCACCCTAAGCCCTGAAGTGAAATTCTTCAACCACAATGCTTGTTCCATTGCTTCATAACATGCAATGAACTCTGCCTCCATGGTCGAGGATGCAATAAGAGTCTGCTTGGTACTCTTCCAAGCTACTGCACCACTGGCCAACATGAAAATGTAGCCAGAAGTTGACTTCCTCGAGTCTTGGCAGCCGGCAAAGTCTGCATATGTGTCGACCAAATCCAGATGATCGGACTCTTTATATGTAAGCATGTAATTCTTTGTCCCCTGGAGATATCACATGACTTTCTTAACAGATGTCCAATGCTCTATCCCAGGGTTACTTTGATATCTACCCAACATCCCCACCACGAATGCAATGTCTGGTCTAGTGCAAACATCTAAATAGACCAAGCTGCCAACCGCAGATGCATATGGAATTTTTTTCATGGACTCCAATTCCAGAGAATTCTTGGGACATTGTGACAAATTGAATTTGTCACCCTTTATTATAGGAGCTATAGTACTAGAACAATTTCTCATATTAAACCTTTCCAAAATTTTGTTGACATAGGCCTTCTGAGATAACCCCAAGATCTTTCTGGATCTATCTCTATGTATCTCAATTCCTATGACATAGGAAGCCTCCCCTAAGTCTTTCATGTCAAAATTTTGAGAGAGAAATTGTTTAGTTTCCCTTATCATTCCCAAGTTATTGCTTGCCAGCAAAATATCATCAACGTACAAGACTAATAACATGAATCGGCTCCCACACACCTTGATGTATATACATTGGTCCATAATGTTTTCCTCGAAACCAAATGAGGTAATGACATTATGGAACTTTATATACCATTGTCGTGAGGCCTGTTTTAGCCCATATATTGATTTCATTAATTTGCACACGAGGTTGTGGCCTTTCTCTGAAATGAATCCTTCAGCCTGATTCATAAATACTTCCTCTTCAATTTCCCCATTTAGGAATGTCGTTTTGACATCCATTTCATGCAGCTCCAAATTAAAATGAGCTACGAGGGCCATGATAATCCTCAGTGAATCCTTCTTAGAAACCAGAGAGAAGGTGTCATGGTAATCAATGCCCTTCTTTTGAAGGAAACCTTTTGCAACAAGTCTTGCCTTATATCGTTCAATATTACCAGAGGTATCAACTTTAGTCTTGTAGACCCATTTGGAACCTACAACACGAAAATCATATGGTAATTTTACTAGATCCCATACTTGATTGCTTGTCATTGAGTTTGATTAATCCTTCATAGCTTCATACCATTTTTCAGAATTTGTGCGACTCATGGGCTCTGAAAAGGTGATGGGGTCTTGATTGAGTCCAGACATCTAGTCGGTCTCTTGCAAATATACTACATAATCAGATGGAATAGCCGGCCTTGTGACTCTTGAAGATCTCCTTAAATCTGATTTATCAAGTGGTTGTGGTGCAGTCTCCACTGTTGGTGGTTCCTGAATGACTGCTTCACTAGCCACATCTTCATGAGAGTTTTGGATAGGAGGATCATCGATCACTCCTTCATAAGTTGGGATCCGAATAGGTAGGTGTTGAGCCACAACAGGTATGAGCCCACCAGGTTCAACACCACTACCTGAAGGTGCAGTCTTCTGCACCTCTTCTATCACAACTTTATGAGAACTACTTTCATCAGTGTTAGATTCCTCAAAAATTTTGGCATTCCTTGCTTCTTTGACTTTAAGCGTGTGAGAGGGACAATAAAACCTATAACCCTTAGATTTTTCAGCATAGCCAATGAAAAAACCACGGATTGTTTTTGGGTCTAGCTTCTTTTCATGTGGGTTATACACCATAACCTCTACTTGACAGCCTCATATATGCACATGGTTCAAACTGGGCTTCCATCCATTCCATAGCTCAAAAGGTGTTTTAGGAACCGACTTGGATGGAACCCAATTTAAAATATACACACAGTTTTCAAGGCTTCACTCCACATGTGAGAAGGGAGATTTGAGACACTTGTCATGCTTCTGACCATGTCCATCAGTGTACAATTCCTCCTTTCAGCAACACCATTTTGTTGTGGCGTGCCAGGCGTCGTATATTGAGCTATGATTCCATGTTCCTGAAGGAATCTAGCAAATGGACCAGGTCTTTGGCCTCCATCTGTGAACCTACCATAATATTCACCACCCCTGCCGGATCTTACAATTTTGATATTAAAGCTAGATTGTTTCTCTACCTCTACCTTATAGACTTTGAATGCATCGAGTGCTTCAGATTTGTCATTCAGAAGGTATATATACATGTATCTTGTAAAATCACCAATAAAAGTAATGAAATACACTTGACCATTCATACATGGGGTGGTAAATGGTCCACAAATATCAATGTGAATTAGCGTTAGTTTTGCATCACTTCTTCTAGCTCCTTTATTAGACTTGTTGGTTTGCTTTCCTTTTATGCAACCTATACAAGTTCCAAAATCAGTGAAGTCAAGTGTTTGAATGATACCTTCTTTCACCAACCTTTTAAGGCACTCTATGGAGATGTGACCCAATCTCCTGTGCTATAAACTAGAAGAATGATTATTTTCCACATTTATGCTGCTACTATTATCATGCATTGTAGTGAGTGATTACATATAATTGAAATCTAGATCTAGACTATATAAACCATCTGTCAAAATACCAGAGCCAACAGTAACTGAATCTTTAATAATCAGGAAATAAGTGTCTTTAAACTGAAAATTAAAGCCCGTAGGCGCAAGTCTAGATACAGATACTAAGTTTTAGAAAAACTTGGATATAAAAAGTCTTCTCCAGATCCAAAATGTATCCAGTCTTTAGGACGAGCCTGTTTGTCCCAACACCTTCAACTGAAGACGACATCTTGTTCCCCGAATAGATGCAGAGTTCTCCATCACTGGGTTTCCTTAGACTTTGAAACCCCTGCATGACAGTAGAGACATGGATTGTAGAGCCTGAGTCAATCCACCATGTGTTATGAAAATTATGAGAATTCTCAAAATTTGATTCATAACACACTAAAGATGTCATACCTCCAGTTTTCGTGAGCCATGCCTTATACTTATGGAAATCCTTCTTCATATGATCCTTTTTCTTGCAGAAAAAACAAGTTGATAGCTTTTGGTTATCCGGTTTCTTTATGGAACCTGCTACCACTTTGCCTTTCTCCTCTGGATCACCCTTAGGTTTGTAGGACTGTCCTTTCTTGTGAGACACAAGATTAATTGATTCCAATTTCTCTTGCTTCAGTCTGCCCTGCTCTTGAACACACATGTTCAAGAGCTCATTGACTGACCACTTTTCCTTATGTGTCATATAAGACACCTTAAAAGCAGTGTAGTCAGCAGGCAAGGAAGTCAAGATAAAATGGACCAAGAAGGACTCTGAAAAATCAACATCTAATGTCTTCAGCTGAGCAGCTATGTCTCTCATTTCCATAATATGTCCCCTTACGCTTTCTGTTCCTATGGAATAGAGCTTTGTCATTAGGGTGCTGGCTTGAGATTTATCAGAGCTAACAAACTGCTCATCAATGGCCCCCATTAGTTCTTTAGCAGTTTTGCATTCGGGGATGGATCCCCTTATGCTCTGGCTAATGTGGGTCTTGATTACCATCATACTGAGACGATTGGATCTCTCACATCGCTCGTATAAGGTGCGGTCAACTGTAGAGCTTTGCTCCATAGGGTAGCTGACTCCTCCGTGCGAAGAGCCGAGTCTAAATCCATGCACCCTAAGGCTAGAAGCACCTTATCTTTCCATATTTTATAATTGTCCCCGGAGAGAGTGAGGATGAATTGAGTTGGGTCTATTACGGTGTTAAAAACTGCAAAAGCCATAAAACCACATGCTTACTATTAATTTACAAAACAACAAAATAATAAAAGATAATTTTTTGTAGCATGTGAATGGAAAATTTTAATTTAGCAATTAACCCATATTAATTGCTAATGATAAGAATACAGTCTTCCTGTAGGCAGAGACCGCTATCGCATTGGATTTTTATCTTACTTTATTGATATAAATATATAGCGAGAAAAGGAAATACCAGAATTAATGGAATCTCGTACCTATGGGCATGGGGACCCATAAATCTTGGTATTTGCTTGCTACTATATCCCAATTAAATTTGAAAGGTTATAAATTACTTCCCTGTGGGGCCAGGTAATTTCTAACAAAAGAAATCTAATCACAACGTGCAAAAATTAGATAGTGATTTTAAAAGCACCTCATAGTGCAATCCCTGTAAAATCATTTTGCTGGGCTTGTCAGGATGCTTTGGCCATTCCTGAGACGCTCAACAAACTATAATCTAATTTTAGTGCACTAAACTTAAACAACAGAAGAAAAAATTGGAGCTCAATCACAATAGAAAACCCGAATCCGATTTCCAACAATGATGCTTTCAAGACCGAAGGCTGGATCAGCAACTTTATTCCGCTAAAAGCTTGATGCAGTAGGCTTCTCCTAGCGTTGTCCTAGCACCTTCATAGCTGCACCGGAAAAGAAACAAGCAAGGCCAAGACCACATCACACAAGAACCTTCATATGTTGATCTCTCCAACAATCCACGGACGGGCATGAAATCAGATTGGGGTCAAGAGTGCATGATTGTTCGTTGCCTTTATTACAATCCAAATTTTAGAATTAAAATTACATAAAAATGAAAAAAATATTACATCCATCCCAGAGAAAGGCAACGAACAACCATTGCAATCCTTAGAACGCAACATTGAGCATCCAACAAAGTAGACTTCGCTGATTTTGGAAGAAATCGCCACAAAATTTTTGGAAAAAACATCACAATTTTTGGGAAGAAATCTTCTCATATTTTGAAAGAAAAAACACATCACAGGTTTTGGAAGAAATATCCACAGATTTTGATGAAAAAAAAAACGGATGTGAAACCCCTATATTCGCTCTGATACCAAATGAAAGAACTAGATATCACAACGGAAAAAGGAGATCGAGTATAGGGGTTTATAGCTCCAGCCATTAGGCTACTTTTGGATGATCGACTTTGACGAGTAGGACTCGAACCGAGTACCTCCAAGAACTGAGCAGGGCTCGGGCAATGCACCTCCAGGAAGAGGCCAAGCAGGGCTCGAACGGAGCACCTCCAGGAACCGAGCAGGGCTCGGGTAATGCACCTCCAGGAAGAGTTCGATGTCGGAGGGAGGAGCGACGCAGGCTGAGCAGGGCTCGGGCGGAGCACCTCCAGGAGAAAAGGGTCGGGCCTCAGCGAGTACCTCTCGCTTGACTTCGCTGGAGGGAAGGGGGGTCTGTTACGCTGACGTCGTCGGAGAAGGAGAAGTTGCGTGCGCTGCTCTCGCGAGAAGAAGGATGCCGAACGGAAGGGGATATCGCGCGAACCCTAGCGCGATCTCCTATATGCGGCTTCTGGATTTTGGGGAGAAGAAAACGAACCAGATGGGATGCCTTGAGATGGGTTTTTAATCCCTATTAATACCCCAATCCAGGCCCACAAGGAGAAACCCTGAATGATCTAGGCCGTCCATCCTCCCATCTAGAGGATCTGGACTAAAACCTCGATCTTACTTGAAACCACTCGTCACACTTGAACATATCGAGTCACCTCCTTATACTGATCGCCCTAACAGACTAACATAGGTTGATTCAAATTAGATAATCTAACATGTTATGCTTAAAAATCTTACAAAATGATATGCTCAAATTTATTTTATAAAGCCACGAGCACCCCCAAAATCCTAAGAAAAAATTCCAACTATTTCCTATACATATCTATATTGTCAATCCAATTGAAACCCTCATCCACGCTCCTCCCCAAAGCTCAATTGAACTCCACCTCGCGATGTCCGCTACCACTAGTCTCGGTCATATGTTCTCTCGCCAAAGGACATCATCGTTGAGGACGATTGACTCGTTATTAATAAACGCTTAGGGGATCATTGTAAAACCCTACTCTCCTGACTTATTCCCGTGATTTTTTTGTATCTCGTCAAATACAAAACTTAATAAAAAAAATTAAAGGACAGTCTACTTTTAAAAATAAATTTAAAACACATAAATTAAATCCAATAATAAAAGGCTATAATTAAAAAGTGGTAATTGAAAAGATGAATGATTTATGAGAGTGTATTTTTCTCTTATATATTGTATAGATATATATACACTGGCGATGTGGCATGGTATCCTTATGTTGAGTTTGGGTTCCCGCCTAAGTGGACAAAATTCGCAATGTCAGATGTCGAGAGGTTTGTAATAGGGCCGAATTGAGTCATGAAAAAATGTGAGTGTGATCGGATGTTAGATCGGCGAGATCATAGGACTTTTATGATCGAAGGCTCATATACTGTTTTTAATATGTTATTATTATTATGTATTATTATTGATAGATACTCCCTTTATTTATAATTGGAGTTGGGCTGCAAATAGACAGTTCCTTATCAAAATGGGGTTTCGCATAGCCAAAACTCCATCATATTGGGAGTGCAAATAGTTGCATTTCCCCATTATGAGAAGTGGACTTAATGGAGGAGGAGAAAATTGTCCAAACCGTCCACAATCTCCTTCGAGAAGATCTCCTTCAACCCTTAAGATCTTCTTCTTCAAAGATCTCTTTCGAAGGCTACTCGATGATCTCACTTCGGCCCTTGAAGATCCCTCTCCCCTTCGAAGATCTCTTTTAAAGGGCACTCAAAGGTCTCACTTTCGCATTTACTGAAAATTTATTGTAACGAGCGGTGGTTTGCCACCCTTAAGAAAACTACCACGTGTAATACTCCAAAGAATATTGCATATTGATCGGGAATATTGCATATTGATCGGTATCGATCTGACCCCTTGGTTTTTTACCCTTTTTAGGTTTTCCACATACAAAACTTATGTGTTGTTGGTCTTCTCTGTGACTGTTTGCGTGCTCAACTCACTCTCAAGCTAAGACAATTCATTTCGATCGGACCGTGAAATGGTCGAGCGACCCGCAACAGTTTGACGTCGTCTGTGGGAACAATGTTCTCCCAAAGCTCTTTGAAGGTACTCTGAAGATGGTACTCGTCCTACGGGAGTACCGTGACTAATAAAGATGGCAAGGAAGGGGACATGTACTGTAGAGGGGTCGGTCTATGGGAGCACGCTGATCCAGCTCTATCTCATTCGCTCATCAATGTACCGCTCACGGAGGAGGGTATGATCGCGCCCGTGGCTACACTAGAAGGGTGTATGCGCCAAATAAAGGAGCGTCAGACTGAGATGCTCGCCCTCCTGAGAATCATAGGAGCCCCTCGAGATCCCAACCCGGCCCCCGAATAGGGTAATCCACCTTCGCCAGCTCCGGACCGTGCTCCGGCCAAGCACACAGCTCGCAAGCATCACGTCTCTGAATAAGAGTTCCCTGACATGGCCAGCTCAACACACCTAGTTTGACCGGCTAAAGAGCCTGATGCCATCATCATCACCGCCCGGAAGCACCAGGCTTCGAGCACACCATTGGAAGACTCACTCACGAAGAAATTCGCGATGTGATCACTGAAGAATACGTGCAAGTCAGACGTCGGGCCACTTTCGCCAGCCGCCTTCTCTATCACGGCTCGTCGTTAGATACCAAGATTTTTGCACCTCCGATCCTACATGGCTTCAAGCTCCCTAACATCGAGACGTTTGACGGGACAGACAATCCGGTTGAGCACGTCAATCACTTCACCACCATCATGAGGATCTACAATGTCCCAGATCAGCTGTTATGCCAAGTGTTACCGACAACATTAAATGGGCAAGCACACACCTGGTTTCATTCTCTGAGAGAAGGAGTCATTGACAGCTTTGCGAAACTGACTCATCAGTTCACAGACCAATTCATTGCCACTTGCAGAATTGTCCGAGACACCTCTCATCTATCATGGATCCGCCAGAACGAGGGAAAGACCCTTAAAGAATTTTTCTTCCATTTCACTGATGAGGCGCGACAAATCCCAATGGTCAATCCCGAGCTTCTGCGAGGCATTTTCCTATGGGGGCTCCGCCCAAGTAGCTTCTATTCGGCGCTGATGAGGGAAACAATGTCCAGATATCCCAACCTAGTGCATCAGATAATGACTCAGATAGCCACAAACGAAGTCATTGAGGCACACCGACAACTGTTCGAAAGAAGCTAGAAGAGGAAGAGGGGGGAGGAACAGGCCCCCGGAAGGTAGGAGGTGCATCGTAATGACGAGCATCGACAAGACCCCCCGGAGGGATCAAGGTCCTCGACCACCTCAAGTTTACACTCCTCTCAACACATCCTAAACTAACTTGCTCTACGCCATCTAAGATAATCTGGCGCTCTAGTGGCCAAGAGCACTCCTCCCAAATAGCAGGGGCAACCCGTCAAAGTACTATGAGTTCCATCGTGGAAACATACACAACACCGAAGAATGCTCTAAGCTGAAGGAGGAAATCGAGCGCCTTGTTCGACAAGGGCTCCTCGAGAGATTTTTGTAAGGTCAGGTACCTAATCAAACAACATCGTCACAACCTAGAAGAGATCAGTCACCCACCCACAAGGGCGAGCTGAGGGGCGGATAAATGGTAAGAGAATGGTGACCATATGTGGGTCCCCTTCCCTTCCACCTCTGTCAACTCCATCACCCTAAACGTGAAGGATCGAAAGGCGTCGTAGATCGCCGTTATAAGCTTCAGTGACAAAGACATGGAGGGGATGCTACTACCACACCAAGACCCATTCGTCATCGGCGCAGGAATCGACAATCCTAGCTTCCGCGTCAAGATGATATTAATTGATAATGGAAGTTTAGTGGACGTCCTGTTCATGTCCACCCTCCTTAGCATGAAGATTGTGAAATAGCATCTCAAGCCGACACCAAGGCCAGTGTATGAATTCAACAACAGCCTCGTCCCTGTGTAAGGGACAATCATTCTCCCCGTTACTCTAGGCAAATTTTCGAAGCAGGTCACACATGACATCCAGTTTATGGTCATAGAGTTTGACGCCGCATACAACGCCATCTTCGGACACCCTCTCTAGGCACTATTCGAGGCTATCCCCTCCATCCCACACCTGACAATGAAGTTCATCACTCCTGGGAAGTGGGCATTGTATGAGGGAATCAAGAAGTAGCTCACTCCTGCTATTTGCAGTAGGCACACCCTGAACAAGATGCGACTCCAGGCCCTAGCATGGTTAGCCTCAGGAATGCAATTGCCTTACAACACGCCAATCTGCCAAAATTCCTCTTGCATGCTTGATCCAAAAAGACCATGGACAGGGCGGATAAGTCCTCCCACATATCCGCATTTTATTTTTTTCTTTTACTTTCTTTCTTGCTTAGAATAATGAGCCGCAAGTCTGAGCTTGCGCTCTTATATCTGTTTTACTTTTAATCGTATTACAACTGTTTCTAACTTTATCTTACTCAACAATCACTGGGTAAGACCATGCTATTGGTTCGAACAAGAGAGCTCTCCACCAACTTAGAAAGTCTATGCCATGCCACCGCTGGGGACTGCCCCCCTCGCGGACGACACCAACCATCAAACTCAGGTAAGATGGCATTATTGGTTCGAATAAGAAAGCTCTTCACCAACACATCAAGTCTACATCCTGCCATCACCAGGGTCTGCCCCCTCGCGGTCGGCGACAACCATCATACTCAAGTAAGACCACGATATTGGTTCGACGAGAGAGATTTTCACCAGCACAACAAGTTACGCCCTGCCACCGCCAGGGCCCGCCCCCTCAAGGTTGGCGACATCCATCAAACTCGGGTAAGACCGCGCTATTGGTTCGAATGAGAAAATTCTTCACCAACACAACAAGTCTACGATTAGCCATCGTGAGGCCTTCCCCCCTCGTGGTCGGCTCCAACCATCAAACTCGGGAAAAACTTCACTATTTGATTGAACGAGAGAACTCTTCACCAACACATCAAATCTATGCCCTGCCATCGCCAGGGCCTACCCCCTTCGAGGTCGACGCAAACCATCAAACTTGGGTAAGACTGCGCTATTCGTTAGAATGAGAAAGCTCTTCACCAACATACCAAGTCTATGCCATGCCTTCATCGGGGACTGCCCCCTCGCGGTCAGCGCCAACCATACAACTCGGGTAAGACCACACTATTGGTTCTAACGAGAGAGCTCTTCACAAGTACAACATGTCTACACCCTGCCGCCACCAGAGCCTACCCCTCTCGCGGTCGGTGCCAACCATCAAACTCGGGTAAGACAGTGTTATTGGTTCGAATGAGAAAACTCTTCACCAACACAACAAGTTTACGCTCTGCCATCATCGGGGCCAGCCCCCTCGCGGTCGACGCCAACCATCAAACTCGGGGATGGTTATGTTATTGGTTTGAACAAGAGAGCTCTTCACTAACACTTCAAGCCTACACCCTTCCATCATCCAGGCCTGCCCTCCTCTCAAGCAGCACTAGGACACCAAGCTGAACGAAAGCAACAATGATCCATTACACAAATGATGCAAATGACCAATGAAATACACTAAAACAAATGCTGAAAGCAGAAATCGGCTACATGTACATCAAAATGCGACTTTGTGCCCCACTGAAAGGTCCACAAACAAAAGAGATAGTGGAATAATGCAAAATACAAGCAAAGATACATATGGGGAGTCCAACTCAACACTAAATATCTACATTAGAACAGTCATGTCTGGAATGGTCTCCCGCACCAAGAGCAGCAGTGCTGCATCTGAACATCCTCTCCATCATGCGAAGAGTCTTCTCGATGCCCCTCTGAAATGAAATCTTGCACTCATCCTCCAGTAACAACTCCACGTCCATGGTCATGATCTCAGAGCGCAACTCCTCCGAGATCTGGGATCACTTCTCCATGAAGTCTAAGGAATCCTTATAGTTGGTGACCCACACAACCTTTATCTCCTCGACATCTTGCTCCAAAAAAGTAAGTCTCTCCACCTCGCCTCTCAGAAACCCCATCTCGTCGTCTTGGCGGAGCATCTCTCCTTGAGCATCTGAAAGCTGGAGCGAGGCATCCTGAGCAAACGCCTTATTCGCACAGGACTCCTCTCGCAACTTCTCTAGCTCTGTCCAAGATAACACAAGATCAGACTCCAGCTGTGATATGCGAGAAGCATCGCGCTCCCTCTTCTTCTTGGAGTCAGACTATGTATTCTTCATCCTTTGCACCTCATGCTGAAGGGAAATGTACTCATCCTTCAAGTCCACATATTAATCATTCCAAGTATGGGTCATGTTGCATAGCTCCCCAATCTATAAAAGAAAAAGGTGATCATAACTCATGACAAAGCAAACAATCAAAGCACGAAACACAACAATTCTGCTTACCTTCGACGTTGTCGTCTGCATGGAAGAAGAAATCCATCTCTTCACCCCCGTAGAAAGGGGCGAACGGTCATCCTAATAAGGCCGCTCAACAACGGGAGTCACCAAATTCTCCTCAACCTCAAGATCAGTAGGAGAAATCTCCACCAATGGGGCGCTAGGACCCGCGCCATCCGCATGATCACCGGGTACTAGGGGGCCGACATCGTTCCGAACCCTCTGCACTTGAAGATAAACTTCCTCTTCATGTCACAAACCAGAGGAACAACAACATTATGCTCGCATCATATGATAGCCCGAACATCAACAACCTCTTCTCCTCCACACAACTGGCAATGCAAAACAGTGCCTTCGCTAGTCCACCCCAGTCTGGAAAGCCAAAGATAGGAGAAAATCATTCTCTCATCTGGTCGGTCGGCGACAATGACTGGGAAGCACCCTTCATAACTCAGGCAGCTGCTAGGGGTTCTTAACATACCCATACAAGGTATTCCCATGGTAATAACCGGTCTTCTCCTCAAAATGAAACCATCTCTTATTAAAGCGGGTCTCAATCCTATCGGATGGGACCCCACAACATACAATCTCCACAACTTTGATATTATAAAATGATATAAGACTTCTACCCATCTCAAAACACAAACCATCAATAACGGAAACATAAAACTGAACTCAGAAGCTGTCCACATCTACATAGGAGTACTTTGGCCTTAAGGCCTTACATAACAAATGTTCAAATCAACATCCAAACCATACATCAACAAAGCATAGTAGTAAACCCTATGCTACCTCAGCGTGCAAGCGAGAACAAAGTAAAAGAAACATGAAAACAAGCAGACAAACAAGAGGAGGTACACTTCATGAGACTTATGCCTTTTTGGCGGCGAGCTAGCTCCAGCTTGCGATCCTTGCCCTGCAACCAGCACAGAAGACGCGGTATAATAAGGGTTAGCCAGGGCTGACAACAAAACTATGTAACAACACCCCTCCTTCCGCCCGTCCTAGCGGACTCCGGGAAACTACATCACCCTGCAAGTTAGCACTTCACATGCAAATATAAATAAACAAAAGTAACATAGAAACAAACAAGTAAATGTATCACAAGCATCAACCACATTTCTATGTTGAGCAAATAAGTAAAGGGGCCTATCAATGCAGTATGTATACAAACCCGCGTTTCACCCAAGGCACCATATAACGTGTATGATTCTAACACATCATCACATCATTGCAGCCCATCAACAACATGGGTACTCACATTTCCCCAATTGGTACTCTCATTTCTCCAACAACACAACAACATGGGTACTCATATTTTTCCGATGGGTACTCTCATTTCTCCAATTGCACAACATCATGGGTACTGATGAGTCCCAATTATATACATATTTTCGGACTCATTTGGGCCGATTTTCTAGTCTTTGCACCACACTTTAGGTGTGTTTTCATTTATATTTAATAGTCGTCTATTATTCCACTCTTAGTGCACATGTATGCCCGTTCTTGGTGTGATTCCTTGTAGTCCAGTGGTCCTGGACATTTTCATGCAGGTTCATGGGATCGTGCGATGCTCGGAGTCTGTTTAGGGGCAATTTCTGCCTAAATGCCATTGATCGTGCGTTTCCTTCACGCACGATCACTTGATCGTGCGCCTTTGGTCGTGCGCGTTCATTTGCTGCCCAAAAACAGCTTCGGATTTTGGTCGTGCGTTTGATACGCACGATCGTGCGCTTTATATTTTTTCTGCAGTTTTGTTTTGCAGGTTTCGGGCACAGAGCGCACGATCACCAGCTTTCAGTGCGCACGATCAGTTGATCGTGCGCCACTGATCGTGCGCCCTGTTTTCTATAAATATCCAGCCCACGAAATTAGGTCGGACGACCATTCTGCTCCGCCATTTTCGAGTCCTGTTCGCCTCTTCCGCCCCTGCATCATCTTCCACCACCAGGAGGTGCTCCGGGCTTGTTCTTCACGCCAATCTTGAGCCGAAGCTTCCTCTCGGCCTCCTCCTTCATCCTAGAGCTTCAAAGGAAGATCTAGCCGCCATCTGCATCAAGCAAGAGGAAGTTTGCAACCTCTACCAGATCGTGAGACGAAGAAGACGGGCTCATTGGAGAGTCGTGACAGCTCTCTCTACCCCGGACGTAGTTGCGGACCGAGCTTGGGCACAGATTGACAACCCGGCGATTCCAACCGTGAATCTACAACGAGCCTTCAAATTCGGTCGATTTCTTGCCTTGTTCTTCTCTTATTGATGTGTGTTTGTTGTTAGATCTAAATATTATGATGAAGTAGCACATAAACTTGTTTGTATTTCTATATTTCATGTCTATGTGAAATGCTTTTGTGGTTTATGTGATTTGAGGAGCGCCCCATTCCATCCTCCATTCCACCGTCACGTTCGTGTGCCGCACTAGCAATTGATAGTGGCGTGCTTGTCGAAGAGGTGCTTGCGACCCTCATTCCGTAAGACTACTTGTCCATCCACCTAGTGAAGCGTGGCATAGCGGCCCGTGTAATCCATTCGTAACGAAGCAGTGCGCTCAAGGCCTGCACAGTTCGATTCTGCAAGCCTTGTCATCCATCCGCCTTGTGAAGCAGCACGTACAAGGCCTGCCTAGTTTCCATCCCGCCAAGCGAAGCATTGCATAGCAGCATTGCATAGGAGTAGTTTTAGTTATTTTCCTTTATTTTCCACAAACCAAATCCCCCGTTTCCGCAATCCATCCGACCTAAAGGACTTTAATCTCAAGTCCTTCCTCGATAGATAGCTCCACCTTACTGTGTTCCTTTGAGATCGATACTTGGGGATTCATTCCCATTTTATATTACTTAAACGATCGGTACACTGCCGTTTCGTGCCGCAGTCTTGCTACCGCCTATAGCGGTGTGCTGAGATTCGCGCATCAAGTTTTTGGCGCCGTTGCCGGGGAACACAGACGTGTGAATTTTCTTGAGAGGGAGAGCCGAGAGATAGTAGTTCTTCCAGTGTTTATAGCCGCCTTATTATTTTTGTTTGCTTTTTAAATTTATATTGTTTGTTATTATTTCTTCTCTCCTATTTTAAAGTCTTAAGCAAGTTTAATCCAAGGAGTTTTATTAGTTTGTGTAGATTTCCTTGCAAAGAATTTCAGTTTCGTTTTATCTGCTTTTATTGTTGAAAATGTCTTCATGGGATATTTCTCCTGGCACTTACGACATGATGGTCTATTATATTGACCAAATGAATGAGTTAAATGCTAGGCAGTGTAGGAACGTTGTTTGCTTGTTGTGTCGAGGAGAGGGTTATGAATTGAAGGATTGTCCTAGTCTTTTCAATCCTGACCGCCGCTCCTCCACTCATGACAACATTGTCCCCATCACTCATTCTTTACCCATGGAGGAAATTGTGCCCTCTACCCCCGATCTTATTTCGTGCATGGACTCCTCACTCCCTGTGTATGGCTTCACTCCTAGTGATGATGATCACTCATCCGTTGGCCAACAAGGAGAGGAATGGGAGCTCCTAGATGCACCTGAGTGGGATGAGGAAAGTATTCTTTCCATCAGGGAGGCATTAGCAGATCTTTTTGCGGAGGAACCAAATCTTTTTGTTCCTCCAGTTTCTTTGCAAGATTTTTCTACACACATTCTTTATAATCCTATCGAAGTGAAGGAGTGGGGTGATGCTTCTGGCTCGGAGGATGCTCCAAAGTGGGATGAGGAGTTTGTTTTCCCCGAAGGGGAGAATGAATGCTTTGAACACGATGGTGCACCTCGGTGGGATGAGGAGGATACTCTCTCTGATGAGGAGGTTTGCACTTCCTCATGGAACGAGGAGGTCCAACTCACCACCGAGGCCCTTGAGTTCTTGGGTTCCCCTCACTATGATACTTACGATGATGATAGCGATCTATCCTTGGATCCTGCTGGGAGTGATACCGGGACCACTCCCCCGATTGATTTTTATTCATGTTCTTCTTCTTTTTTATTTCTTAATCCCCTTTCTCTATCTAAGCCTGTGCAGGTTGAGTCTTCACCGGTACTTCAAGAGGACTTGGAGCATTCTGCTTAAGTCAATGCTGAGTGTATCTTCTCATGTGAGGAGGTTAATCCCCCCTCCATAGAGGAAGCCTCATTCATTGCCTTCTCCTCTTGCTGCCTCCCTGGAGATGATACCTTGCTGGGCAAGGATTTATTTTGTAGTGAGATGAGTGAGGACCAGCTCTCCTCCTCTTCTCACTTCCTATTCCCGCTACCTGTGACAAGTAGGTATTTTTATTTAGGTAGGGGAGTAACTATTTTATCGCCGTATCGGTACCCGCTACCGACACGCATATTAGAACAGTTACCTGTGCACTTTTCTTTTCATAGACCCATTAGCTAGAACTATTTTCAATTTGAATAAGTCGTGCTGGGATGACAATAACCCCAGTAGTTATCTTACTTTTCCCTGCATTTTTTTATTTTCATCTAGTTTAGTTTAGTTAGTTGTATTTCATTTTCCTTTGTACATTTTCTTTTGTTTTTGCGGAGCTCACCCCTGCAGGTCCTTCTTCTAGATGGCGGATGCTGCAACTTTGTCTTGGTTTACATGCGTCTTCTGGTATGCTCACTTGCTGAGCATTGGGTACTCTCTTCCCCTAGCTCTTTTCTGAATTTCATAGCTATATATTTTTTGTATTGTCTAGTTTAAGTCTGGGGGAGAGTAATTATGTGTGCCCACTCACGTGCACTATTTCATAGCATGCTAGAAGTACTTTTATTTTAGTTTATTGAAAATTGTTGTTCATTCTCTTTGCGCACCACATCACCCACTTGAACGTGTACTCATCTGTATGCGTGCTCTGAGTTGAATTTAATTCTTCTGCATATTTGGGAAAGTCTAGGTGCTGGCTTAGCACTATGTAGCGGAGTAAAATGTTGACTCCAGTAGTGCTCCTAGTCGAGTGCTCGGTTGCATAAATATTTGTGTAGATTAGACTTTTTTTTATACTTATGGTTTTATATTTTTTCTATTAGTGTAAATGTTGTTTACTCTACTCAAATGGTGAACCCGTTGTGAATCAAACAGTAGCATAGGGATGTGTGTAAACGATCGCTAGACTCGTATTGCTTGAGTCGGGAGAAAGGAGAATCTTTCTCGGTGGCTAAAACTTGCCCCAACCGATTCTTGAAGCATTGGCATAGGATAGTTCTAGTGCGTGAGAATGACGTAGGCCATTATTTTGGCCCGGTTGAGCTTTTTATTTCATGCCTATCATCTACCCTTGCTAGCCCCTTTGTGCCTACCCCTTCCTCTTGATTCAGCTCCACTTTTATCTCACCAAAAGCTTAAAAGACTAACCTAGCCGCACACCCAAATCTGAGCTTTAGTTATAGTTATATTTACATTTTGGGGGGGGGGGGTGTTGATGTGGTAATTTTTATAGTGGAAATTGTGGGTGTATTCATTGAAAATTTTGCTGAAAAAGAAAAGAAAGAAAAAGAAGAATGAAGAAGAAAAAGAAAAGAAAAAAAGGATTGTTATGAAAAAATTAAATTGAAAATTTTGAAAGTTTTGGTATTGGGAGTGGGCGGTGCACACACCTATGTTGCAAAAGTCCAAGTCTGGGGGTGTGGTGCACTTGTTTATTATAGTCGTGCTGGTAGCTCTATCTTATGCTCATGTTGGGTTAGGTGTGCTTAGCCTCCAGGTTTATCTTTATTTACCTCACCGTAACCCAAGCCTCATCTTTAACCTAAAGTCCTATCGACTCACACTATGAACCAATCTAGTGTCGTGGAGAGAATGTGACCGGGAGAGCCTATGGTCACCGACACCGATGGATTTCGGTGGAGTTTGTCCGGCACCGCAATCTTGAGCAATGCTCATCTCAGCGCTTAGTTTACTTTCTCCGCATGCGTGACCGGATGATTTACTGTAGTTCACCATTTTGAGTGGTTGTAATATGCTTTTACTCTTTTAGAAATATATAAACTTTTTGTGTATAATGAGAAATCTTCTCTATTATCTTTCTTATGCACGTGAGCATGCGACTTCGCATGGTACTCTGTATTGTAATTCTAAGCCATCTACTTTTCTTTCCCCGCTTGCTTAGAATTTGTTTGCTCGGGACGCGCAAACAGGCAAGTCTGGGGGTGTGATGAGTCCCAATTATATACATATTTTCGACTCATTTGGGCCGATTTTCTAGTCTTTGCACCACACTTTAGGTGTGTTTTCATTTATATTTAATAGCCGTCTATTATTCCACTCTTAGTGCACATGTATGCCCGTTCTTGGTGTGATTCCTTGTAGTCCAGTGGTCCTGGACATTTTCATGCAGGTTCATGGGATCGTGCGATGCTCGGAGTCTGTTTAGGGGCAATTTCTGCCTAAAATGCCACTGATCGTGCATTTCCTTCACGCACGATCACTTGATCGTGCGCCTCTGGTCGTGCACGTTCATTTGCTGCCCAAAAACAACTTCGGATTTTGGTCATGCGTTTGATACGCACGATCGTGCGCACGGTCGTGCGCTTTATATTTTTTCTGCAGTTTTGTTTTGCAGGTTTCGGGCACAGAGCGCACGATCACCAGCTTTCAGTGCGCACGATCAGTTGATCGTGCGCCATTGATCGTGCGCCCTATTTTCTATAAATATCCAGCTCGCGAAATTAGGTCGGACGACCATTCTGCTCCGCCGTTTTCGAGTCCTGTTCGCCTCTTCCGCCCCCTGCATCATCTTCCACCACCAGGAGGTGCTCCGGGCTTGTTCTTCACGCCAATCTTGAGCCGGAGTCCTTCATCCTAGAGCTTCAAAGGAAGATCTAGCCGCCATCGCCATCAAGCAAGAGGAAGTTTGCAACCTCTACCGGATTGTGAGACGAAGAAGACGGGCTCATTGGAGAGACATGGCAGCTCTCTCTACCCCGGACATAGTTGCGGACCGAGCTTGGATGCGGATTGACAACCCAGCGATTCCAACCGTGAATCTACAACGAGCCTTTGGATTCGGTCGATTTCTTGCCTTGTTCTTCTCTTATTGATGTGTGTTTGTAGTTAGATCTAAATATTATGATGAAGTAGCACATAAACTTGTTTGTATTTCTATATTTCATGTCTATGTGAAATGCTTTTGTGGTTTATGTGATTTGAGGAGCGCCCCATTCCATCCTCCATTCCACCGTCACGTTCGTGTGCCGCACTAGCAATTGCTAGTGGCGTGCTTGTCGAAGAGGTGCTTACGACCCTCATTCCGTAATACTACTCGTCCATCCACCTAGTGAAGCGTGGCATAGCGGCCCGTGTAATCCATTCGCCTAACGAAGCAGTGCGCTCAAGGCCTGCACAGTTCGATTCCGCAAGCCTTCTCGTCCATCCGCCTTGTGAAGCAACGCGTACAAGGCCTGCCTAGTTTCCATCCCGCCAAGCGAAGCATTGCATAACGACATTGCATAGGAGTAGTTTTAGTTATTTTCCTTTATTTTCCACAAACCAAATCCCCCGTTTCCGCAATCCATCCGACCTAAAGGACTTCAATCTCAAGTACTTCCTCGATAGATAGCTCCACCTTACTGTGTTCCTTTGAGATCGATACTTGGGGATTCATTCCCATTTTATGTTACTTAAACGATCGGTACACTGCCGTTTTGTGCCGCAGTCTTGCTACCACCTATAGCGGTGTGCTGAGATTCGCGCATCAGGTACTCACTTTTCCCCAATGGGTACTCTCATTTCCCCTAACGACACAACAATATAGGTACTCACATTTCCCTGATGGGTACTCTCATTTCCGCAACGACACAACGTTATGGGTACTCACATTTCCCCAAGCATTCAACACACATATTTTCCTACCCTAAGCCAACATTCGTTCTCATACGGAAAGTAAGGGCATCGCAACGGCGTCTTCGCCACAATCAAATTTCTAACAAAATCCCTAAAATGAATGGCAAGCAACATTACTGAATCAGACCACCGATCGCGATATCGGCTTCACCTACAATGCCTAATCCACTAACGGAGCGGATCTCTAATGCAAATAATGTCGGGGCCGAACTTAATCGACCCGGTGGTTCCTATTGAACCAAGGCAACTCGGATCCCTCTCACTTGAGAGATTCAGTGCCAAAAATTGCAAGAAAAGAAGCCATAAATAGTAAAGATGTCATGCACGCATCGTAATACAGGGAGGAAGAGGATTTCTACCTTGTTTAATCTTATCCTTGCCATGCAGATCTTGAATAGCACGGATGGAAATATGCGCCTTGAAGCCCTCTCCGCGATGCCGGTCTCGGATCGTCGAACGGAGCTCTGAAGCTCCAACTGTAAGACCCTTTTTTTTTGCTACAAAACATGGTCTTATGCCCAGAACCGTCGCTTTGCGGTGGCACCATCATTCGGGAAGGTCGCCACTACAAAATGCCGATTCTGCCGGCCATATCGATCACATAAAAGAGAAGTACAACTGAAGACATTTAGAAGCCAAGTCCACATCACATGAAATATAATTTCTAGAATAAGAGATGTCCACATGAAATAACTGAATAAAAGGTAACAGTAATAAGGGCTCCTGCCCGATACATCAATTCCTCACTACAATTTCACTCGCGGAAGCAAAACCTACTAAAACCAACAGAACACTCATGAATCCTATCATCGGTGCTCCCATGCTAGACTGTCCCGCCTCCATCTGCACCGACCTCTGGTGCTGCAGCGTCTCCTCGGTCCCCTAAAATGATAAGGTCCACCGACCATTAGTCAAAAGTCTAAGCCAATCCCCCACCCCTCCCCCGGTGACTCCTAGGCACCGTGCAGGAAGGATGAAGCAGAGGACATCAATGGGTATAATCAAAAGCAGGCGACAGTGATTCTAACTACAGGAAGGTCTATCTCTAAGCAATATATAGTACAATGAGTAAAGCAGTAGGAGGTAAAATAGTAACAAGTAAGCAGTAGTAATAAGAAGAGCAGTACTAAGCATAATAGTAATAAGGAAACAGTATTAAAGAAGTGTAACCTTAATTTATAGGAATGCTCATACAAACTTATAGACCAAGGAGTCGTTTAGCAGAGCCTATCGTATAAAAAGTCCCATAACCAATTTATACGATAGGGGTAGGGGTTGAAATGCAATGTTTATGCTATGTCATGCAAGGTTATGCAGTTTATGCTATGTTCACACAAGTGCAACTCACACACTACGACTCTATGCGCACAGACCTTTAGTTTTCCCTTTTTGGAGCTAGCAAAACTCCCAGGATACTCCCGTAGTGGCAAACAGAAGCGGTGGGTTGGGCCTCGCCCACCTCTAGGTTGGTATCTGTTTTACCTAACCTAGACCTATCGTACGCCTCAACGCTAAGAACACAACATCGGAGCTCATGCGTACTCTTGCTGGCCAGTCCACCGCACTTATACACACTTACCGAGCCAAAGTATCGATGTCGGTGCGATGACCGTCAACACTAAAGACCCACCACCTTATGCACATACAGTTATGAGTCCTACTATATCCCGATCCATAAGCTCCCCGGACTAACCTGTTCGACACAATACCCTTCCGAGCCATGACTCGCCAGACTAACCCGTCTGTGCCAACAACCACCAAGCCTACCGCTCATAAGCCCAAACCTATCTAACCTCCCATAACCATGGAGTGTGGGTGTGTGCATTATTAAGTTAATCTTGCACCGCCATTTATTCCTTCAATTTAGGGTAAACCATGGACTTCCCGAGGACTACCCTGTGAGGGGCTCGCAACGGTACTAGGAGCTATAATGGGATGACACCTCATAGCTCCCTTTCCAATGCATTTAATGTTATTGGTAACTACCCATAAGTATACCCTTCTTATTGTTACACTTGGATTAACCATAAACATTTTATGACTTCCTAAGGGAAAGACGATTTATCGTCAATCCCTAGCACTACCTTGCCCATCACCGGGCACATTCAACACACCAACTCCCATTGGTGATCTCCAGTCTCCTCAACCAGACAAGGTACATCACCTACCTTCCATTCCCACCTAGTGGACTACTAGTTAAGCTAACTTTACAGTTTCTACTATACGCAGACCAAAATGATATACATGAGTTGCATAAGAGGAGGTACTCCAAATAATCATCCACATGACTCAAGATTATTACTGGAAGACAACCATGATGTTATAAGACTAAATCCAGAGAATCATATTTTCCCTTATTTAATTGACATTTATTATAATTTTCCCCAACATTGACCCAGTATGAAATTGAACATGAAGTATAAGATCCTCTTATGATATGGCCTCCAAAAAATTATGGAAAATCTATGGTGTCAAAAAAACAGCAAACACCTAATATCACAATTTTACAGTAAGTTATTGGCCTCCAATTATAATATTAAGTGATTATCCAAAATTGGAAGTTAAAGAAGGAACCGCCAAAAATATTTGTCCAACAATTATGGTAAAATTACCAGATCTTTATAATGATCAGAAAAATGTACTGACTGAGTTTCAGAATTTATCAAACAATTTAGTCATATAAATAAATATCTCAAGTAAATCCAAACTAGGGAACATTGTGAAGTATCCTACTGATAAATAATTCCAAAAATTATACAAAAATTCACAGAGCTTTCTAATGTCCTAAAATGTCCTACCACCAAGTCCCACAATTTCTTAGAGAATATTTAACCCTCATTTATTTATCATAACCTTAAGACAAAATAGATGACTTGTGAATGAAGTACTAATTAAGTCAATTCAAAAATCACACAAAAATTACGTGAGGTCTAGATCATGATTTTATGTAATCTACCAAACTTTCATCAAAATCCAAGATAATTTGAGCATGTAAATTTCTCTTATAAAAAGGTCCCCTAAAAAGGTTATAACCTAAATCAGAGGGATAACTGTTCCTAAAATTCCCATAAAATTTCCTAAGGCATATTTACACCCTATGAACTTATCTACCAAGTTCCATGACCATTCAAGGACACATGCCCCTATGTCCTTCACAAGGCTCAAAGTTCAACCATTGGGATTAAACTAGGGTCTTAGGGCATATCCACCCTAAACAACCCCAAACCACTCATGGTGGTGCTTTATGTGATTATAAACCAGTGACCAAAGTATCATCACTTTTGGATGAGGGTTGACCCCTTAATTCCATCATGTGCACTTTTGACCTAATTTGACCAAACTTGGGTTAACTAATTACCCAACCAAATCAGTCCCAATTGGGATGAAATTTTTACCAGTGTCATATAATAACCCTAAGGAGCATCCACCAAAATTTGGAGGGGATTGGATGTCATTAGTCCCTATAATTAATTAATATGTGAATTATTAAATTTTTACAAAAACCTTAGAAAAATATTCTCAAAAAATTCCCATTTTGGATATGATTAGGGGGTATGTATAATTAGACTAGGCTACAAATTTCAAGTCAATATCATTACCCAATCAAAAGTTATTCAAGAAATAGTGGCTGTCCTACCGTAGGGACCAGTCCCACCAAAATGGCCCTATAGGGAGCTACAGTGCTCCTTTTGGGATGAAACAAATTTTAAATTTAAGTACACACCAAGGGATACAATTTTGGTGTTGGCCACTTTTCATCAGAGGGCAGTAGGTATTTTTAATAATTAAATTAAAGTACTGCATGAAATGTGACATAAAATCATACATCATATTAATATATTCATCCAGACCTGTGAATAGAAGATCACGGCAGATCGGATGTCCCTCCTTCATCGTCCCCAATCGCTGGACGACTCACAGCAGCCCATCTTGAGTGCTTTTGCGGGCTGATTTCCCATCCACCCTCACCTCTCCTCCGCCGGCAAGTGCCACCACCACCTTCGTTGAGGGGGTGGCCGGCGATAGGGGGTCCTTTGCCGGCCGGTGGTGGCCGCAATGGGGGTTTCAGGGAGGGCGAAGGGGCTCGAAAATGAGCCCCTTGGGATGCTTGATTCGAGCCCAATTTGGCTCGAATCAAGCTCCAACTTGATGGAGATCTAGCACTAAGAGAGGGGAAGTGGATCAGACCTGATTTGTGTCCTGAGGTCGTAGATTCCGGCGGGTTGCCATGGCCGGAGCTCGAGATTTTGGCGCCATGTCAATCTAGGCCTCCTCTGCACGATTCTCTCTGGAAGAAGGGGGGTTTCACTCCTCTCACTCTTTCGAAGGTGTTAAAGAGGCCAATTGAGGGAGGGGGAGGTTACAAAATGGATAGCCATTAATGGCCATTTTTGGCCAAGGTGTAACTCCTCAAATTCTCCCTCCATGTGGCCGGGAATGGACATTAAACTTCTCCATATTGATTGGGGAAGTTGAATGGAGGCATTATGGGAGGAATTGGTGGCCATTGATCTCCCTAAACCATGAATGCCATTTACCCCCCCTCTCCCTCTCCACCATTTTCTGGGCTTTCTCTCTCTTGGTCGACTCCATTGAAATTGAATGTCAATTTCAGTAATTTCCAATCCCACTAGGTGGTGGACCACCTCAATTGGGTCTAGCCCAAGTGGATTGGGCTTGATTAGCAAAATAGGTCATTTTGATCTAAATTTAGGATAAGGTTGACTTTGGTCAATTTTGTTGGATCTGATGGTGCCCTTAGAGGGGGGGGGGGGGGGGGTGAATAAGGGGTTTATTGTTTTTGAGATAAACTGAGGATTTTAAATAACAGAAAACTTTTTGGCTCTATCGCTAACGCCCGATGTTAGGAGTCAACGTCGGGCGTTATCTCTCCAGAATTTTTTTTACAAAATATTCAAAATGATTTTCTTTATGAAATACAATTCCAGAAAAATTAGATATACTGAAAAAGAATTTTATATTTCACAAAAAATGATTACAAGGATAAAATTTCATTAACGCTTGAAATTAGAGGCGACAATTTAAAAATCACTTTTTGTTCCTTCACCGGTCCTTCTCCCAAGGACCAGTTGGCTATAGCATATCTATCCCCAGATAAGGCCTCTTGCCACTCCCTAGATCTACCCTAGACCTAGTCGCCACGCACAAGGCGGAAAATTTCCCCCTAAACCAAACCCGGTCTAGTCGTCCCACGCAAGGCGGCGAATTCACTACCGTTACAAGGAAAAATGAAAAGATAAAGTAGAAAATCAGAATAAAAGACTCCCTAGATTGAAGACCACTGAAGGAGATGTTGAAGATACGCCATGACCACGTCAGAGTTGAAGCGAGCGTCCTTCTTCAAATTTGCCGTTGGAAATCTCCTTCTCACTCTTGTTCCTCAATGTTGGTGTTGGGAGTTCTCTCTGAATTCGGGATGAAATGATCTCTCTAAAGTATAGAATGAAGGCTTGGATACTTGTCAACTTGAGCAAACGAGATCAGGTCTTTAAATAGACACGCGAGCTAACGCCTGGCGTTAAGAGTTAACGCCAGTGTTAAGCATCATGTACGACAGTTGCTGAGAGCGTGCAAACCGTCGAGATCGTGGTAGATTGTGACTCAAGGCGGGCGTTAAGAGTCAACGTTGGCGTTGTCTCTGGCATCTCGACGGATTCCTTCTCGACGACATTTCATCTCGATGGCTTTTTCTTGACGAAAGTTAACGCGGGGCATTAACTACTAACGCGGGGCGTTAGCTCTCTTTTCAGAGAATCATCATCCTGTTCATAGGGTATTTAACTATAGTACCTGCACACTATAAACAAAAGCAAGATCAAATACATAGTGTGATTTGTTATTTCTCAAACTAAGAGAAGTGGAACACAAGCTCCAACAATCTCCCCCTTTTAATAATAACAAATCTGTTGGAACAAGCATTCCGCATCTCTTGATTTGACAATAACAAATCCTATTGTATTTGATCATACTTGTTTTGTGTTTATAGTATGCAGGATTCTGTGCTTTCATAACTCCATGGTGCTGTGTTGTTGTTGCTACCGCGCTGCGCTAACCTTACCGCTGGCGCTAGCACTAACGAACCGCTGAGAAGAAAACCGCTGAGAAGGAAACCGGTGAGAACGAGCTGGCGCGTTAGAACCACTGCTGACGCTAGTGTCCGTTCGACGAACTGGGTTCGACGAACTCGGTGCTTCGTTCGACGATCTGCATGGTCTACCGCGGTGCTCGACGAAATGAATGCCATACCGTGGAGCGGTAATACTACCGTTGGCGCTAGTTCCGTTCGACGAATCAGATTGAGATCGACGAAAATAAGTTGCCATTCGACGAACCAGATTGAGATCGACGAAAATAAGTTTCCGTTCGACGAACCAGATTGAGATCGACGAAAGCTAAGGACAGCTCGACGAAGATGCGCCCGATGAAATGACCTACCACAGAGCGTTAGCACTGACCCTGACATTAGCATATATGGAAACAATTGACAGAAAGGAAAGTGGAGAAAAAGGAATGTCGACGGGTCGCTATGTTTGACAAGTACTATCGCGGCGTGTTAGGTCTAACGCCCGGCGGTAGCTTTTGGAAACATCCCGTCTGCAGTTGATTGAGAGGCAAATATGGAAAGAGATATTGGCTGAAGGAAAGAAATCGCACTATCGCGGGGCGATAGTGTTACCGCGGCGCGCTAGGCTGTCAAAACCGTTTGCACTCAGAAGTTGCCTTAACTGCCGCGATCCGTGTGCGCGTCGTGTCACTATCGCGGGGCGGTAGTACTAGCGCAGGTGGTAGATGTCGAATCTATTTAAAGAGCGGTGCTTCCTCCATTCGGGTTGGCTGTTACAGAAGTTATTGGAGCCTTACTTTCAGAGCACTTGAGTGAACCTTCAGAAGCAGCCAAAAAGACCTCCATCAACATTTCGTGAATGCAAAAGAACTTGAAGACCGATACGATCGCATCTTCATCTACATCAAGTTCTTCTTGTTGAGGGAGTCTTAGTTCTTGTCTTGTTTTACTTTTCAAATTGTAATCTTTATAACCTTTGTTTGGTAAAGAAATTCGCCACACGGCGACTAGGGCCTTGCGGGGACTAGGGGAAATTCGCCTCGTGTTGGCGACTAGGTCTAGGCTGTAGATCTAGGGAGTGCTTGAGGCCTTTCCGGTGAGGGAAGGGCTAGAGCGGCTTGAGGCCTTATCTAGGGAGAGATAGGCTAAAGCCAACCGGTCCTTGGGAGAAGGGTCGGTATAGAAAACCAAAAGAGTTTTCATTGGTCGCCTCTTTCCAAGCGTTATTGGGAAAAGTTTTGTAATCGTATTTACTTCCAGTTAATGATTAATGAAAATATGTTTATTGTTTCATCTCTGAGTCGTACTCTGTGATTTTCATTGTTTAAATGTAAAATTATTCTCACTGTTGCTAACACCGAGCGTTAACACTACCGCTGCCAGTAGTGTCTGAGAATTATTTTCTCTCATAATCTCTGAAATTTTAAAACCCTTATTCACCTTCCCCCCTCTAAGGGCGCCTACAGATCCAACAAGTGATATCAGAGGCAGGTTATTCCAATTCCGTCTAACAACTGGGAATAATGGCGCTCTGTGATCTCGCTTTTCATGAGGGGCAGGGAATAAGTAGACCTCCGTTGTTTACTGGAACTGATTATAGTTATTGGAGAATGCGTATGCGTTGTTTTCTTATGAACTTAGACCTAGATGTATGGGCATGTGTGGAAACTCCATACACTTCTCCTATATACATTGTTGGAGAAGTAACTATGGAAAAACCTAGGGATAAATGGGTCGATGGAGATAAGTCTAGGTGTAAGAATAATGCAAAAGCAATGAATGCCTTGTTCTGTGCTCTTGATAGGACTGAATTTAATAGAGTCAGTGCATGTGAATCTGCTTATGATATTTGGAACCTATTAGAAATAACGCATGAAGGTACCTCGCAGGTCAAAGACTCAAAACTATTCCAACTGGAATCTGAATTCGAGAGGTTCAGGATGGATCCGAATGAGGACGTCGACACCATGTACACTCGATTCACCAAGATCGTCAATGCCTCAAAAATTTTTGGAAAGACATTCTCAAACGGCGACTTCGATCTCTCCCACCAAAGTTCAATCCAAAGGTGACGGCGATTTCCGAATCGCATGATCTTAGGCGGCTCCAAATTGAGAGTACAACATGGAGCCGAAGAAGAAAGCCTTGGCACTGAAGTCAAGAAAGGAAGATGACGACGAGGAAGACGACAAGGAGAGTCTCTTTGTGAAGAACTTCACAAAATTCTTAAAGAATCCGGAAAGGAGAAACTCCTTCCGAAAATTTTTCCGCAAGGGCTCCACATCCAAAAGAGAGAAGAAGGAGAAGTCTAGCGACGACGACGAAGAGCGACCACCTCCCGAGTGCTTCCACTGTAGGAAGACCGGGCATATTAGAAGTCAATGCCCAAAATTCCTGAAAGAGCAAAAAGAAAAACGGGTTAAAGGAAAGGAGAAGAAGAAAGTCCTAAAAGCTGCAACATGGGATGACTCTTCCTCCGGGTGCTCAAGTATATCAAGCTCAAGCGTTGATGATGAGGCAAACTTGTGCCTTATGGGGAGAAGCAATGAATCAACCGACAACGAGTGCAGTGTCCAAAGCGACACTGAGGTAATCCCTTCTAATTATGGTGATCTTTATTATGAATATTTACAAACTTGCAAATCGTTTGGCAAAAACTTAAAAGATCTTGATCTACTTAAAACTGAAAATAAAATTCTCTTAAAACAAAATAAAAAATTAAGGATGTTTTTGCTTTGGGAAAGGAGATGGAGTCTTGCCAAAAGAATGAGTTTCTGTTGGCAAGGACTAGCAAACTTGAAACTGATCTTTCTAATGCTCTCTCCAATATAGAATCACTCACGAAACAAAAGAGAGACTTAGAAAGAAATTTGAAACTATCTCATTCTAATGTTGAAAATGAAAAGAAAATTTTTGCAAATAGATGCGGAAATCTAGTTAGTGAAAATTTTGCATTAAAAGCTAAAATCCATGACCTTAATTTAGCCATAGAAAAATTTGGTGTTGTCCAGAAAAGTCTTGATATGATTTTGGCCAACCAAAGGCATGGCAGTGCAAAAACTGGTCTAGGTTTTGACTCTGCTAACTACCGCACGGCGGTAACTACTAACGCTGGCGGTAGTAACAGACCTCATAATTCTTGGAAAAATCATAAATCTGGAATTTATTCTGCTGATTCCCCATCCTCCAGCAAGGGTCCACAACAAAAACTGAAAAAATGTCTCAACCCCATTTGTGTTATGTGCCAAGTTCCATCACTTCGGGCATACCTTGGACTCTTGCAGGATGAAGGGTCGATGCACGGTCAAGCAAATATGGGTGCCTAAGGTTTCCACCTATTCTATGGGAGGAACCACTTGGGTATCTGGATCTTTACTCTCATCTTCTTGTTAGGTATGTTGGCAGGCTAAGGAAAAGGAAGACATGTGGTACTTGGACTCAGGGTGCTCCAAACACATGACGGGCGATAAAGCAAAATTCTTTAGCCTCACCAAGACGAAAGGATGAATGGTGACATTTGGGGACAATGGAAAGGGAAGGATTTTAGGCACCGGTACTGTGGGTAACAATTCTTTCTCTCTTACTAATGTCTTATATGTAGAAGGTTTAAAACATAACTTGATTTCTATTAGTCAGCTTTGCGATAAAGGTCTGAATGTTTTATTTGAATCTTCTACTGACTTATGCAAAATTATAGATCCTAAAACCGATAGTATTGTACTCACTGCACTACGAATTCAAAATGTGTATCTAATTGCCTTTCATGATCTATTTCGTGCATCACTCAAATATCTTATATCAAAAAATGAAGAACTTGAATTATGGCATAGGCGTCTCGGCCACTCAAGCTCTAAGTTAATCTTAAAACTGTCAAAGAATAAACTTATTAAAGGTTTGCCTATGCTAAATGGAAATCTGTCTTCTTTATGCTCGCCATGCCAAAAAGGAAAATTCTCAAAAACATCGTTTAAGAGTAAAAAAGAAATATCCACCTCAAGACCCTTACAATTAATTCACATGGATCTTTTTGGACCCATCAGCTCATGTGGTCTTGGTGGTAAAAAGTACACTTTTGTTTTAATTGATGATTTTTCTAGATTTACTTGGACCTTATTTCTTACCTCAAAATCCGATGCGTTTTCTGAATTTTCAAAGCTTTGCAATCGTATTCAAAATGAATTAGATTTAAAAATCAAGTGTATGCGATCGGATCATGGAGGGGAATTTGAAAACGATAGTTTCACTACCTTCTGTAATAATCTTGGTATTAAGCACGAATTTTCCGCTCCACGCACCCCCAACAAAATGCTGTGGTGGAGAGGAAAAATAGAACTCTTCAAGAACTTGCACGCACTATGTTATCCGAATATGGATTGCCTAGATATTTTTGGGCCGAAGCCGTAAATACAGCATGTTATGTTATAAATCGTGTTATGCTTCGCCCTGTTTTGAAATTAACTCCTTATGAATTGTACTTTCAAAAGAAACCTAAAGTGTCTTATTTTCATGTCTTTGGGTGTAAATGTTTTATTCTAAACAGCAAGGATGCATTAGCTAAATTTGATGAAAAGTGTGACGAAGGTATCTTTCTTGGTTATTCTTCCACTAGCAAAGCATATAGAGTGTATAATAAAAAATCTAAAAAGGTGGAAGAGTCTATTCATGTGAAGTTTGATGAACTTGTGCCTTGTGTAGACTCTACTTGTGCAGGAAATGAAGATGAACAACTTTCACCATTGGAGCATGATGATGATGATCCACTTGGAGAAGAAAAAGGAGTAGAGATTGTGCAAGAGGAGTTCGTGCCTCCAAGTGTGCTTCGATTTACAAGGGATCATCCAAGGGAGCTTATCATTGGAGAACCATCAAGAGGGGTAACTACACGTTCTTCTTGAATCTTTTTCAAATATATGCTTTGTTTTAGAAATAGAACCGAAAAATGTGTCCACCGCTTTGAATGATGAGTTTTGGTTTATTGCTATGAATGACGAATTAAATCAATTTGAACGCAATAAAGGTTGGAAACTAGTTGAAAGACCATCTAATCACCCCGTTATCGGTGTCAAATGGATATTTAAAAATAAATTAGATGGAGAGTCTAGAATAACTAGGAACAAAGCTAGATTAGTGGCACAAGGTTATTCTCAAATCGAAGGGGTAGATTTCGATGAAACATTTGCACCCGTTGCTCGCCTTGAATCGATTAGAATTTTTCTAGCTTTTGCGAGTTATAAGAAGTTTAAATTATTTCAAATGGATGTCAAAAGTGCCTTCTTAAACGGGATAATAAAAGAAGAAGTCTATGTAGAACAACCCCCCGGATTTATTGATGAAAAATTTCCAAATCTTGTATATAGATTAGAAAAAGCGCTTTATGGTCTAAAACAAGTGCCCCGTGCTTGGTATGAACGCTTAACATCTTTTTTATTAAAGCACGGTTATAAAATGGGTAGTGCCGATAACACGCTCTTCATTAAGCACTGTGATAATGATTTGATTATTTTACAAATATACGTTGACGATATTATTTTTGGAGCCACTAATGAAGAGTTGTGTAAGGAAGTTATTTTAGTGATGCAAAATGAATTTGAAATGAGTCTAGTGGGTGAACTAAGATACTTTTTAGGTTTTCAAATAACCCAACGAAATGATGGAATTTTTATATGTCAATCCAAATATGTCCATGATATGCTACAACGTTTTGGCTTTGAAAGTTTAAAAGAAGCTAGTACTCCAATGAGCGCATCACTAAAATTAGTAAAAGATGAAGACGAAATTTCAATTGACCAAACTTTATATAGAGGAATGATTGGATCCCTGTTATACCTAAGTGCATCTAGACCCGATATCATGTTTGCCGTATGCTTATGCGCTAGATTTCAAGCAAATCCAAAAGAATCTCATTTAAAAGCGGTGAAACGAATTTTTCGATATCTAATAGGCACATCAAAATTAGGAATTTGGTATCCAAATAATGACTCTTTTCTCTTGCATGGATATTCTGATTCTGATTATGCGGGTTGTTCACTAGATAGGAAAAGTACTAGTGGTACATGTCACTTCTTAGGTCCTTCTCTAGTTGCATGGTCAAGTAGAAAACAAAATTCTGTTGCCCTCTCCACCACCGAGGCAGAATACATTGCACTAGGAAGTTGTTGCGCCCAAGCACTATGGATGACACAAACCTTAGAAGACTTTGGTGTTCATTTAACTAATATTGAACTTAAGTTTGACAACAAGAGTGGTATTGACTTAACAAACAACCCCGTTCATCACTCACGATCTAAACATATTGACGTAAGACACCACTTCATAAGGGATCACATCAAAAAGGAACACGTTCATGTAAACTTCATAGGAACTGAATCGCAACTTGCGGACATCTTTACCAAGCCTCTACCTGATTCACGATTTCATCTACTTAGACTAGAATTAGGGGTTTTGGACATTCTATCTTGAACTTGCAAAATCCACATTATTTATGAATACATATGTCTGATTTCTTTGCTGAACTACATTGTCACAAATCTGCACAAATATATTCAAAAGAAAAATTCTGAAAAATTTCACGTTTTCCCAAAATTTGTCGCTCTATCACTACCGCCCAACGATAGCTGGGTACCGCTAGCGGCAGTGGATACTTCTGTATTTCCAGTCTCTTTTTCATTCTTATCTTTCAGTTTTTGCTATTTTCTTTTACAATTCCAAAAACACAAAAAAACAGTAGAACAAATCAAAATCCAACCAAAAACATGCTTTTTTTATATATCAAAACAAACAACAAAATTGAAAAATCAATTAAAACATCAAAAATATGCTTTCTATTTGTTTTCTTTTTGTTTTTGAAAACTTAAAATCTATAAAAACTGATGTAGAATTTCAATGTTTCAAGGATGATATAGTTTATCTTGCCAAGCTTAGTATACAATGTTTCATTCTCTAGTTCAAGCTTTGTATCATGCCTTGACCATTATCTTATGTGTGTGATGATTGGGTTCGGATTGTTTCTTCTTTTTAATTGGTTTGCACAACCTTTATATGGCGAGATTAGAATTAGGTGGGCGTTTTCAAGAGGTTCGCAAGTACTCCTACTTTGAGAAATTAACCGTTATCCTATCGAAAGATAGAAGTAACAGTCTTTTTCTTCTTTCAAAATATTGACGATTACACCCTGACTACAACGTCGAATTCTATTGATTTTTAAAATAGAAAAGGAGAGTTTTGCACTAATTTGGTTTGAACAGTTTTTGTTTAAATTTTAATCCGAACTAATCATATAATAAAGGCAAGTATACCTTATCGTGAGTAATACAAGATATTTTGTTTTAGAAAATATCGAGGTCGTATATTTCCGCGGATCGTGTTGATTAAGCTACTTTGAGGAATGAACTATTATTTTATCGGAATAAGTTTTTAGTGTGGGTTTTTAAAAGAAAAATGATAATAAGCGTATAACTAGAGTTCTAAACGATGATAATAATAGCGCCCAATGTCGAATTACCTTGAGACGAAAATAGTCTTTTTAGAAGTAAAAGAGATGACTTTTTAAAACATTAAAATGTCTTGGCCGTGGAGGTTCCATAATTATGAACGCTCCTCTCTCGAGGGTACGCCCACCTGAGATTATGAATTTTCGACCATCGAATCTTCTTAATACTCGCTTTATGTTGTGAACCCCGCTATTGGGTTTTTACTTCCAATTCGGGAAACTTACCTCATCCTCTCTCGAGGGTAGAGCGCACTTCTCTTTACCCATGAGCGATCAGTCCGTACGCACGAGCCTCTCGCCTAACTAGTGTAAGGAGACGGAAATGAAAACCACACATCGATTATGTGGCTCCACTCAACGTTATTCTCGGGTAAACCTTAAGCGTTAATTATTTTAGAAAGAGATGTTTTATTTTTAGAAAAACTATTTTTGTGTCCCAATTCTCTTCGACATCGTGTGCTAAAGGAAATTAGCCACTCATCGGAATGGAGATGGCATAATTAAGAAAATACATGTTTAATAATTTAAGCGGATATAAGCGGATAAAAAGAGAAATAAAAAGACTTATATAAAAGCAGTAATAGTATCCGTCCCAACCATCTTAAACAAGCGCTAAAAAGTTCTTAGCCTCTTATCCAAGATGGGGGTGGTATAGAAATAAAAGACTTATAAAGGTGCAGAAATAATATCCGTCCCAACCATCTTAAACAAGTGCTAAAGTAAATTGGCCTCTTATTCAAGATGGGGGTGGTATATAGCAGTTATATAAAGACTGAAATAAAACTAAGTTACAAAAAAGAAAAACACTATCTCATATACGCACGCACTCTACTTGTAATAAAAAGACTAAATCGAAAGAAAGCGATTAAACGAAACCGATAAATAAAGCGTTAAAGAAAGCGATAAACTATTTTTATGAAAGCAATAAACCTAAATTATGAAAGCAATAAACTAAGTTATGAAAGCAATAAAATAATTCTCATACACACACACTAACATAAAAAAGGAAGATGATCCAAATGAGAAAACAACATTTTATTTCTAAAAGGCGAAAATTACAAACGAACATAAACTTAATTGCACAAAGAAAACTCACAATCACTCAAAAAAAAAACTCAAAATAACATTACAACACTCAAAATTTGGATGAAATTTACTTCAGCCGAGTCCCTCTATTTATAGGCAAAATTTTATTTTTACACGCCCAGGTCACGTGCGTGTCTTGTGTGTCACGGCCGCGACTTAGGGCGTGACATTTGCGCGTGGTTAGGGGTCGCATCCGCCGTCTTCTGGAAGGTTTGGCCGTCAAACATGGCTGCACATGGGCGTGACCTGCAGTGCCACAGCCGTGACAGTGGGCTGCAGTTTATCAGCAGCATGGGCGTGACTTTGGGGCTGGCTGTGGATTCATCGGATGCTTGGATAGAGAGTTCGTCAAATGCAGCTCCGGTTTCGTTGAACGCAACTCGGTTTCGTCGAACGCAGCTCGGTTTCGTCGAACGCAGGGCAGAACGCTTTCGTCGAACGCAGGGCAGAGCGCTTTCGTCGAACGTAGGGCAAAGCGCTTTCGTCGAACGCAGGGCCATTCGTCGAATGCTGGACGCTGAGAGGGATTCGTCGAATGCAGGGCGCCATTCGTCGAACGTTGAGACAGAGAGAGATCGTCGAACGCAACTCGAATTCGTCGAACACAGGGCAAAGAGCGTTCGTCGAGCGCAACTCGATTTTCGTCGAACGCAGGGCAGAGAGCAGTCGTCGAGCGCAGATTGAGAAGTTTGGCATTTTAAAAATACACGACATTGGGTCACAGGCGTGACTTGTTGTCACGGGCGTGACTCAGGGGAGTGACTTGACACAAATTGCCAAAATCTGCAAAAACAAAAATAAAACTAAGTTAGTAAGGAAATAATAAAAAGAAGCAATTTATTTATTAATTTACATAGAAAATTTACAATATTAATTAAAATTATACTAATAATTATACTAAAAATACATATATTTTACAATTTATCAAATACCCCCATACTTAAGCTTTTGCTGTTCCAGAGCAAAAGTAAGAGAGATCTATACGGGATTAACATAAGTTCTAATTTTTAGCTATCGTTTTATTTTAATCATAAGAGACTGAAAAATAAAAATTCGGAGTAATAAGAGTTAAGTCATAAATTATGCAAATGATTTAAGTAGAAAGAGATGTCCTAGCCAAAAGACTTCTTAATTAACCAAATAGCAAACAAAATTGCAATCATTAGTAAACGAGATTAGATTGAAATTATAATAACCTTTGTTTAAAGAAACATGAAGGAAAAATATAAGTTACTAATTATGCTCTCAAATGATTTTTTGAATTAAAACTAGAAATAATAATTTGGTTAAGGGAAAAGGGTAAAAAGCCTTGGCAAAAAGAAGAGTACTTGAATTAGGGGTGATGAATTTTATCCTCTCACCCCTCTTTTATAGTTTCCTTTGACTCCCATCATTGGTTTACGAGGGAAAATTAACCTTTTTTTTAATTAACCCAATGCCTGTGTTTACGGAATTTTTAATTCCCATTGACATAGGATCTCTTTTAAAAATGTTGGGTGCCTATGTTTACGGAAATTTTTTTATTCCCATTGACATAAGATCTTTTTCTTCTTTTAATTTTTTATTTGTCATGCTAAATTGGTGTATACAAGGGGTTTTCAAGAGAAATTCTAGAATAATAAAAATTTTTTTGAGAGCAACCTTAGTAATTTGAATATTCCTAGATTCCTAAAGACATTAAATATGGATAATTGCAGTCTAAAGTTGTTTTGCCAACATAATACACATGTCTCTATTTTAGCTAGTAGAAGTAGTGCTTGAAAACAAAGCCTCTATTTAAATTAAAAATACAAGAAATTCTTTAAAACTTAACCCCGAACGTTTAAATCTATCGATCTTAGATAAACAAACAAATAGTAAAACTAGCGATTATGAAAATCCACAAACATATACTCTCGAAACTAAATGCTTTAAGAATAAAAGTAAAGTTGGGTTTTATTTTTTTTTTTGTGTTCTGTTTGTTTTTCAACTACTATATAGTTATATATATATTTTGAAATGTTCGGGGGTTTTGCAATTTTTTGGATTTTTGAAAATTTTTGTTTAAGCTTATATTTACAAAAGTAAGCAAAATGCAGAAGAAAACAGGATTTTTTTTATAGTTTTGTTCTTCTTATATATATATATATATATTATTTTTGTTTAAATAAAGACAGTAAAATACCCCATACTTAAAACCCAACATTGCCCCCAATGTTGTAATGTAAGTATGAAGAAGAGAAAATAAAAGATGCAGTATGCACGAAAAAGATAGAGAGAGCAAAAAGCTTCCCAGAACGAAAACTGGCGGGGTCAAACAAAACCATGCAAAAAAACATGTAAAAGAACAAAACATAATAAAATATTAGATAAATATGGGGTGTCTCCCACAAGCGCTTTATTTACCGCCGCGTAGCTTAACTAAACTAAAGTACCGGGATCATCGTTTGATAAGGAGTGCTGTAGTGAGGGATTAACGTGCAGAGTAACTTCGTCGTCTCCCACCCGAAGGAGGAGTAGAACATTACTGACATCAATTAGCGCACGGGAGGTGGCGAGGAAGGGGCGACCGAGGATGATAGGTACCTTAGCATCCTCCTCGATGTCCAGGATGACAAAATCTACCGGGAAGATAAACTTGTCTACCTGGACCAGTACATCCTCCACTACCCCTATAGGGTACTTTATCGAGTTATCCATAAGCTAGATACTCATTTTGTCGGGCTTAGGACGCCCAAGTCGAGTTGTTTAAAAAGAGAAAAAGGCATCAAATTGATGCTGACGACCAAGTCTGCTAGAGCATATTTCAATAACATATTGTCGAAGAGGCACAAGATGGAGAACCGTCCCGGGTCGTTTAATTTTGGCGGCAATTTGTTAAGGAAAATAGCCGAGCAGTCCGCGTTAAGGGAAATGCGCGAAACATCGTCGAGTTTCTTTTTGTCAGAAAGTAACCCTTTAAGATATTTCGCGTATTTTGGCATTTGGAAGAGTGCCTCGTAGAAGGGAACATTTATTATAATTTGTTTAAAAGTTTGTATGAATTTTTGATATTGCTCGTCTTTCCGCTCATTATTTAATTGTGAAGGATAAGGAAGAGGCGAGCAAGAAACGTTCCGCACGATCAGAAGACTCGGTGATTTATCTATCGAAGGAGAGGGTGTAGGGGTCGGTGTCGAAACATGTACCTTAGGCTCGACCCGTTTTGGGGAGGTTACCTCCTTGCCACTGCGAAGATTTGTGGCGTTGGCAGTTTCTCGGGGGTTCAGCTCTGTGTTCCCTGGTAGAGCTCCATATGGCCGCTCGGAGACCATCTTTGCCAGCTGTCCCACCTGATTTTCCAAGTTCTTAATCGATCCGGTAATATTCTGGATATTTGACTCGGTGGACGCAACGTATTTAGCAAAAATATCTTCGAGCGGTGAAGGTTTTGGAGGTGGAAGCTGAAATCCGTTTGGAAATCCTTGTGGAAATCCTTGCGGGTTCACATTTGGGGGCCTCTGAGCATTATTAGGATTGCTCCAGGAAAAATTTGGGTGGTTCCTCCAACCCAGATTATAATTATTACTATACGGATTGTTATTAGGGTTGAAGGGGGGCCTAACTGGGTAGCCTAGGTAATCTATAATTTCTTCGACAAAAATATAATTATTATTATTATTAGGAGCCCAAGCGGGAGTGGAGGAGGAAGCAGTCATCTCCGTCACTTGCTTACTTAACCTTTCGACTTGAGAGGCTAAGTGAGAAGTGGCATCCACTTCATATATCCCAGTTGGTTTAGTAGGGCGTGATCTAGGCACATTCCATTGATAGGCGTTCATGGCCATTTCCTCGAACAGAGCTTGGGCGGCCTCCGGGGTTTTGTTGTTTAACGTTCCCCCGGCGGCCGCATCGATCATCTGTCGCCTGGAAAAATTTAAACCATTATAAAATGTCTGAACCTGTAGCTAGGACGGTAGCGCATGATGAGGACATCTATGCATGAACTCTTTAAAACGCTCCCAAGTCTCATAGAGAGACTCAAAATCGTATTGAATGAAAGAGGCGATATCCGTACATAACTTAGCAGTTTTTGACGGGGGGAAATATTTAGTTAAAAAGTGTTCCGTCAATTGGGCCCACGTGGTTATGGATCCTTTGGAAAGAGAAGTTAACCACGCTTTTGCCTTCGTCTGCAACGAAAATGGAAATAAACGTAAACGAATGGCGTTGTCAGTAACGCCATTAATTTTGAAAGTATCGCAGATTTCCAAAAAATTTGAAAGATGTAAGTTTGGATCCTCATCTGGCAAACCGTCAAATTGGACTAACGGTTGTACCATTTGAATGATGCTAGATTTTATTTCACAATTATTATTAGCCACTATTGGGCGTGTTATGCTCGATCCGGTATCGTCGAGATTTGGCCTGGCATAATATGCCATGGTCCGTGGCGGGGCCACATATGGAATTTGATCGGCCATAGGTTCAGTGTAAGTATCTCCGAATGACTCTTCGGGAAATTCGAGTAAGTTTTGATCACGAAGTCGGAGGCGCTCGTGAAGAGTGTGCTCGATTTTGGGGTCAAAAGGAATAATCGAATCGTCCGAGGAGTTTCCTCGGGTCATATACTAATAATAAAAATGATATATATATATTTTTTGCTTTTTGTAATAAATTTTTTTATATATTTTTTTTGTAGATATATATTTTTTGTATATATTTTTAATATATATGATAAAGTAATAGTAATTCCTTGTTTCAAATAACAACACTAAGATTCACCGGCAACGACGCCAAAAACTTGATGATTGGGTTCGGATTGTTTCTTCTTTTTAATTGGTTTGCGCAACCTTTATATGGCGAGATTAGAATTAGGCGAGTGTTTTCAAGAGTTTCGCAAGTACTTCTACTTTGAGAAATTAAACGTTATCCTATCGAAAGATAGAAGTAACGGTCTTTTTCTTCTTTTGAAATATTGATGATTACACCCTGACTACAACGCCGAATTCTATTTATTTTTAAAATAGAAAAGGAGAGTTTTGCACTAATTTGGTTTGAACAGTTTTTGTTTAAATTTTAATCCGAACTGATCATATAATAAATGCAAGTATACCTTATCGTGAGTAATACATGATATTTTGTTTTAGAAAATATCGAGGTCATATATTTCCGCGGATCGTGTTGATTAAGCTACTTTGAGGAACGAGCTATTATTTTATCGGAATAAGTTTTTAGTGTGGTTTTTCAAAAGAAAACGATAATAAGCGTATAACTAGAGTTCTAAATGATGATAATAATAGCGCCCGATGTCGAATTACCTTGAGACGAAAATAGTCTTTTTTAGAAGTAAAAGAGATGACTTTTTAAAACATTAAAATGGCTTGGCCGTGGAGGTTCCATAATTATGAACGCTCCTCTCTCGAGGGTACGCCCACCTGAGATTATGACGACCATCGAATCTTCTTAATACTCGCTTTATGTTGTGAACCCCGCTATTGGGTTTTTACTTCCAATTCGGGAGACTTACCTCATCCTCTCTCGAGGGTAGAGCGCACTTCTCTTTACCCGTGAGCGATCAGTCCGTACGCACGAGCCACTCGGCTAACTAGTGTACGGAGACGGAAATCAAAACCACACATCGATTATGTGGCTCCACTCAACATTATTCTCGGGTAAACCTTAAGCGTTAATTATTTTAGAAAGAGATGTTTTATTTTTAGAAAAACTATTTTTGTGTCCCAATGCTCTTCGACATCGTGTGCTAAAGGAAATTAGCCACTCATCGGAATGGAGATGGCATAATTAAGAAAATACATGTTTAATAATTTAAGCGGATATAAGCGGATAAAAAGAGAAATAAAAAGACTTATATAAAAGCAGTAATAATATCCATCCCAAACGTCTTAAACAAGCGCTAAAAAGCTTTTAGCCTCTTATCCAAGATGGGGGTGGTATAGAAATAAAAGACTTATAAATGTGCAGAAATAATATCCATCCCAACCGTCTTAAACAAGTGCTAAAATAAATTAGCCTCTTATTCAAGATGAGGGTGGTATATAGCAGTTATATAAAGACTGAAATAAAGCTAAGTTACAAAAAAGAAAAACACTATCTCATATACGCACGCACTCTACTTGTAATAAAAAGACTAAATCGAAAGAAAACGATTAAACAAAAGCGATAAATAAAGCATTAAAGAAATTGATAAACTATTTTTATGAAAGCAATAAACCTAAATTATGAAGGCAATAAACTAAGTTATGAAAACAATAAAACTATTCTCATACACACACACACTAA
Source organism: Dactylorhiza incarnata (assembly GCA_033032865.1). Classification (NCBI taxonomy): domain Eukaryota; kingdom Viridiplantae; phylum Streptophyta; class Magnoliopsida; order Asparagales; family Orchidaceae; genus Dactylorhiza; species Dactylorhiza incarnata. Next base: position 1,883,754 of record JAWHQI010000078.1, read on the forward strand.
CATAAATAAAAAAGGAAGATGATCCAAATGAGAAAACAACATTTTATTTCTAAAAGGCGAAAATTACAAATGAACATAAACTTAATTGCACAAAGAAAACTCACAATCACTCAAAAGAACTCAAAATAACATTACAACACTCAAAATTTGGATGAAATTTACTTCAGCCGAGCCCCTCTATTTCTAGGAAAAATTTTATTTTTACCCGCCCTAGGTCTCGGGTGTGTCTTGTGTGTCATGGTCGTGACTTAGGGCATGACATTTGCGCGTGCTTAGGGGTCACATCTGCCGTCTTATAGAAGGTTTGGCCGTTAAACATGGCTGCACACGGGCGTGACCTGCAGTGTCACAGCCGTGACAGTGAGCGGCAGTTTATCACCAGCATGGGCGTGACTTTGGGGCTGACGGTGGATTCGTCGAATGCTTGGATAGAGAGTTCATTGAACGCAGCTCTGGTTTCGTCGAACGCAGCTCGGTTTCGTCGAACGCAGCTCGGTTTCGTCGAATGCAGGGCAGAGCGCTTTCGTCGAACGCAGGGCAGAGTGCTTTTGTCGAACGCAGGGCAGTGCACTTTCGTCGAACGCAGGGCCGTTCGTCGAACGATGGACGCTGAGAGGGATTCGTCGAACGCTGAGACGGAGAGAGTTCATCGAACGCAGCTCGAATTCGTTGAACGCAGGGCAGAGAGCGTTCGTTGAGCGCAGCTCGATTTTCGTCGAACGCAGGGCAGAGAGTGTTTGTCGAGCTCAGATTGAGAAGTTTGGCATTTTAAAATTACACGCCCTTGGGTCACGGGCGTGACTTGTTGTCACGGGCGTGACTTGACAAAAATTGCCAAAATCCGCAAAAACAAAATAAAACTAAGTTAGTAAGGAAATAATAAAAAGAAGCAATTTATTTATTAATTTACATAGAAAATTCACAATATTAATTAAAATAATACTAATAATTATACTAAAAATACATATATTTTACTATTTATCAGTGTGCTTTGTATTTGATGATAGAAATCATGTGTAGTATTGCATAGCGCGCCTCTATGTATGAGTAAATGACTTATATTTGCTAATGTTTTTGTTTCACTCACACTTTTTGACAAACTACATATGCATTTAATCTTCTCTTACATGATTGTGTAGTGTAACAACATCATATTATTGTTAGGCATGCTTAGTTTTACCTTCACCACATGTTAAAATCTTTTTCATGCACCTATCTTTGAAGAAGTGTGTCTTTTCAAAAATCTTTTTGTTTGCACATACAAGTGAATTCGGAGATCTTTGTCGTTAAGCAAAAAAAATTCAAATGAGTAATTGACAAAGATAACTCCACCAAGCACTACTCACCCTCCTGATAAGTCTTAATGAGCATTGTGAGGTTGAGCACCTTGGAGAGAATTGTAAAGTGCCTTGTCGCAAACATTTTTTTTACATACTTCTTCTTGTACACCGAATCACAAATAAATAAAATTCAAAATAATACTTGTGATTCCCCAAGCACTACTTTGCACCCTGATAAGTCTTAATAAGCATTGTGTGTGCAGAGAACCTTGGTAGTTGTACTATTTTTCTATGTGCATTGAATAATTTATATAGCTTTGTGGGAAGAGGTAACTCTAAAAACGCTTGTTCAATGATATTGTGTTTATTCCATTATACATGTCATGTATTTTGATTAACTCTTATGTATACTTTTTTCAAAAACACTATTTTGTACACATCATTATCACTTGTAAGCCTTCTACTCATGAGAATTGGAGTCTATTGCATATCTACATGTATTCTCTAAAATCTTAAGTAAATGCACTAGATAGCTTTGCATGATCAATACAATGTATAAGTGTACTTGATTTCTCAATTTAGGACATTGTATTCTTCTATCTTGACTTGATATCTTATATCATGCTTACATTTTTTTTCCGCTACGCCATGAGAACTCTGTATTGCATATCTTTCAAAACTAGTATATGGCTATGTTACAACTGCAATTATTTTGTGTACTTAAAATGCTGCAACATCTATTTTGTTATGTCTAAAATTCTTAATCATTTTCTATGCTTCTCAATTCCTATAAAGATGTTCACTTAAAAAATTATTTCGTCATGCTTTCCACCTCTTTACTACTTGTACGCTCGATCATGAATACGTTTTCCCAACAAGTGGTTTCTTTATGACTATTTCTTCACATTCTTTTTTTTCACTCCCACCTATTGTATTTTTTCCTAAGCGTTTAGCTTTTTATCATGTTCGTTACCTCTCTACACATTTATTGCAAACATAAATGTTCGACTTTCTCTCCACCCTCTTTTGATAATACCAAAAGGGGGAGAATAACTTTGAAAGAAATTCACATGTTCGGGGAGACAAGTTCATAGGAAGTTTTGCTGTAGGGGGATTATTCACGTAGGGGGAGAATTCATTTAGGGGGAGCATTTGAACTTGCCTAATTTTCATGCTATCTATGTTAGCTATCTATTATAAACACAAATTCCTATCTATTGAATTATTTCTTTCTAAGAGGATTTGTTATTATTAAAAGGGGGAGTTTGTTGGAACATGCTTTCCGCATCTCTTGGTTTGACAATAACAAATCCTATTGTATTTGATCATACTTGTTTTGTGTTTATAGTATGCAGGATTCTGTGCTTTCATAACTCCATGGTGCTGTGTTGTTGCTGCTACCGTGCCGCGCTAACCTGACCTCTGTCGCTAGCACTAACGAACCGCTGAGAAGAAAACTGCTGAGAAGGAAACCATTGAGAACGAGCTGGCGCGTTAGAACTACTGCTAGCGCTAGTGTCCATTCGACGAACTGGGTTCGACAAACTGGGTTCGACAAACTCGGTGCTCCGTTCGACGATCTGTATGCTCTACCGCGGCGCTCAACGAAATGAATGCCATACCGCAGAGCGGTAATACTACCGTTGGCGCTAGTTCCGTTCGACGAATCAGATTGAGATCGACGAAAATAAGTTGTCATTCGACGAACCAGATTGAGATCGACGAAAGCTGAGGATAGCTCGACGAAGATGCGCCCGACGAAATGACCTACCGCGGAGCGTTAGCACTGACGCTGGCGTTAGCATATATGGAAACTATTGACAGAAAGGAAAGTGGAGAAAAAGGAATGTCGACGGGTCGCTATGTTTGGCAAGTACTATCACGGCGCGTTAGGTCTAATGCCCGGCGGTAGCTTTTGGAAACATCCCGTCTGCAGTTGATTGAGAGGCAAATATTTAAAGAGATATTGGCTAAAGGAAGGAAATCGCACTATCGCGGGGCGATAGTGTTACCGCGGTGCGCTAGGCTGTCACAACCGTTTGCGCTCAGAAGTTGCCTTAACTGCCACGATCCGTGTGCGCATCGTGTCACTATCGCGGGGCGGTAGTACTAGCACAGGCGGTAGCCGTCGAATCTATTTAAAGAGCGGTTCTTCCTCCATTCGGGTTGGCTGTAACAGAAGTTATTGGAGCCTTACTTTCAGAGCACTTGAGTGAACCTTCAGAAGCAGCTAAAAAGACCTCCATCAATGTTTCGTGAATGCAAAAGAACTTGAAGACCGATACGATCGCATCTTCATCTACACCAAGTTCTTCTTGTTGAGGGAGTCTTAGTTCTTGTCTTATTTTACTTTTCAAATTGTAATCTTTATAACCTTTGTTTGGTAGAGAAATTTGCCACACGGCGACTAGGGCCTTGCGGGGACTAGGGGAAATTCGCCTCGTATTGGCGACTAGGTCTAGGCTGTAGATCTAGGGAGTGCTTGAGGCCTTTCCGATGAGGGAAGGGCTAGAGCGGCTTGAGGCCTTGTCTAGTGAGAGATAGGCTAAAGCCAACCGGTCCTTGGGAGAAGGGTCGGTATAGAAAACCAAAAGAGTTTTCATTGGTCGCCTCTTTCCCAGCGTTATTGGGAAAAGTTTTGTAATCGTATTTACTTCCAGTTAATGATTAATGAAAATATGTTTATTGTTTCATCTCTGAGTCGTACTCTGTGATTTTAATTGTTTAAACGTAAGAGTATTCTCACTGTTGCTAACGCCGAGCGTTAACACTACCGCTGGCGGTAGTGTCTGAGAATTATTTTCTCTCATAATCTCTGAAATTTTAAAACCCTTATTCACCCCCTCTAAGGGCGCCTACAGATCCAACAAAATCCACTAATAAGAAATAAAACTTAATTAGAGTAGTGTTTATAGTATATATTAAGCGGGATAAACATACATACTCGCCCTATGTGGATACTCCCCCTACACGAGTGCATTTCATAATTTCTCTAACTTATTTCTTTAATTTAATCTCCCCCTTTTGTTATAATCAAAATGAGGTAGGGATGAGTAGTATCAATTTTCCTTTGTGCACTATGTAGAAATAAATGCAACTTTTTTGAAAAATAGTGAACACAACGAAAGCAATATTGAACATCTTTAAGAATTTGTAATAACAAAAATTAATAAGCGTTTAAAATAAGTAGATGTTTTGAATTTAGATACACAAGTTGCAAGTACATTGGAAATTTGTAATATAAAAGTAGCAAGCAAGATTTATAAAATATCAAGGAAAGATATGTTTACAATGTAAAGTAATTTGCATTTCAAGTATGCACAAACATTATAAAGATCATGCTTTGCTATCTAGTGCAATTACTCATTATTGTAGAGAATTGTATAGATAAGTTTTTAGTCCAATACTTATGAGTGGATGTATTATAAATGATAATGATGTGTTCAATAAGTGTGTTTTGATAAAGTATACAAGTGTATAAATCAAACCACATGAAACTATGTAATGTAAGAACATAACTATGAATTGAACATAAACAACTTTACTTCCACAAATTTCAATGCACATATTTTTTTATTTTTATTCTTAAAGAGAAGTGGTGAAAATTTTGTTTGCACAAGACACTTTACAATTCTTTCCAAGCTGCTCAACCTCACAATGCTCATTAAGACTTATCAGGAGGGTGAGTAGTGCTTGGTGGAGTTAACCTTGTCATTCATTATTTGCTTTTTAGTTTAGTGACTAAGGACTCCGAATTCACCTGTTTTTGCAAACATAGAAATTTAATTTTATATACCACATTTCTCTAATCACAAGTGCATGAAAAACAAAGAATTCAAGAAAGAATTCAATGTTATGTAGGTAAATTATTTATGAGATTCAAAATAAGTTCTTATACTACACAATTATGCAATAATATTTAAAATACATGTATATTAACAAAAAGGTGTAAGTGATAAAATCATTATCAAAGATAAAATTTTTACTCATATTTAGAGACATGTAAAAATGTTTCTACACATGCAATCTATAATCAAATTTTTTTGCATATTTTAAGATGATATTCAAGGTATGATAAAATCAAAATAATGTTTTTAAGAAACTTGAAGGTTTAAATTAAAACATTGTAAGGAATCCTTAAGCAAAATATATAATCATCCTTGAATTGAACATTTAAGCATATAATTTTTTTTTATTTTTAACTTTTAGAAGTAAATAATCAACAAAAAATAGAAAACCTTTTAAAAAACAATTAAAACAAAATACCGCAATAAAATAATACTAAGAATTTTTCAATAAAATAGAAAAAAAAATTGAGCTTAGAGGCTAACGCCAGGCGTTAGCTTCTTAATGCCGAGGCAGAACTCCAATTTTTGACTTTTTGAAAAATCTTTTTCATGATTCATTTGTAATATAAATAGGCCTTCTTACAGTTGAAATTTCAGACCTTATGAAGTTGATATGAAGGATCTTTTAGACATGTAAAAACGTTTCTACACATGCAATCTATAATCAAATCTTTTTGCACATTTTAAGATGATATTCAAGGTATGATAAAATCAAAATAATGTTTTTAAGAAACTTGAAGGTTTAAATTAAAACATTGTAAGGAATCCTTAAGCAAAATATATAATCATCCTTGAATTAAACATTTAAGCATATAATTTTTTTTTATTTTTAACTTTTAGAAGTAAATAATCAACAAAAAATAGAAAACCTTTTAAAAAACAATTAAAACAAAATACTGTAATAAAATAATACCAAGAATTTTTCAATAAAATAGAAAAAAAAATTGAGCTTAGAGGCTAACGCCAGGCGTTAGCTTCTTAATGCCGAGACAGAACTCCAATTTTTGACTTTTTGAAAAATCTTTTTCATGATTCATTTGTAATATAAATAGGCCTTCTTACACTTGAAATTTCAGACCTTATGAAGTTGATATGAAGGCTCTTTTAGCATATTTTTGATGGTTTGTCTATAGTTTTTACATTTTTATTGATCTTTGAATGTTTTTTTTAAAATGCAAACAAATATAACAAAGTACATAAGATAATTTTGATAGCTTTTTATAAGGATTGTAGTGACATTTCTAAGACACCTAATTCTAACCTTAGCATGTGAAAATGTGCATCGGGTAGAGGTTTGGTAAAAATGTCGGCAAGTTGTGATTCAGTCCCTATAAAGCTAATTTTCACATGTTCCTTCTTAATATGATCTCTAATGAAATGATGTCAGACATCTACATGTTTAGATCTAGAATGATGTGCGGGATTGTTTGTGAGACTCTAATGAAATTTTGATAGCACTCTTGTTGTCACACTTTAACTCTATGTTATTTAGATGAATATCAAAGTCTTCTAACATTTGGGTCATCCACAAGGCTTGTGCACAACAACTACCTAGGGCGATATATTCGGCCTCTGTGATGGAGAGGGCAACAGAATTCTGTTTCCTACTTGACCATGGTATGAGTGAAGGGCTGATGAGTCCATATTATATACATATTTTCGGACTCATTTAGGCTAGTTTTCCTGCATTTGTACTTTAGTCTCGTCAATATTTCTTCCATTCATGCTTTTATTTGAAGTACAAATCTATGCCTATTTTTGTGTGTAATTGCGCACTTTGTTGTTGGGGGTAAGCACTTCGTGCTCCCCATCATATTTTCTGTACTTCTGTGCTGCTGGAAGTATTTCCCCAGTTTGTGCTTGAGCTGTAAAATGTGGGATGTTCCCCATTTGCTAGAATTCATTTATGTATGAATCGCACGGTCGTGCATTTTCTTGGCGCACGGTCAGTTGCGGTCGTGCTTTCATGATGCCCAGCAAAATGGAGCCTCGGAGTTTACTCGTGCGTTTTAACTCACGGGCGGGTTCGCCCGTGCATGAGTAAAATACACGGGCGCATTCCTTCTTCTCCTGCACGCCTGCTGCGCTTAAGTATCGCACGGTCCACGCACGGTCGTGCGTTCGACCGTGTGTGACCAAATTTCTGACGTTTTCCTATAAAAGCTGCAGCTTCACCCTAAATCGGGAGGGTTCCGTACACTCCGTTCAGCAGCGTCGATTTCGCCATCTCCACTAGGGTTTCATCGCTTTGGCCTCCTCCTTCATCCTAGAGCTTCAAGGGAGATCTAGCCGCCATTTCCTTCAAGCAAGAGGAAGTTTGCAACCTCTACCGGATTGTGAGACGAAGAAGACGGGTTCATTAGAAAGTCGTGACAGCTCTCTCTACCCCGGACGTAGTTGTGGACCGAGCTTGGACGTGGATTGACAACCCGGCAATTCCAACCGTGAATCTACAACGAGCCTTCGGATTCGGTCGATTTCTTGCCTTGTTCTTCTCTTATTGATGTGTATGTAGTTAGATCTAAATATTATGATGAAGTGGCACATAAACTTGTTTGTATTTCTATATTTCATGTCTATGTGAAATGCTTTTGTGGTTTATGTGATTTGAGGAGTGCCCCATTCCATCCTCCATCCCACCGTCGCGTTCATTTGCCGCACTAGCAATTGCTAGTGGCGTGCTTGTCGAAGAGGTGCTTGCGACCCTCATTCCGTTTTCCTACTCGTCCATCCGCCCTTACGAAGTAGCGCGCTTAAGGCCTACCTAGTCTCCATCCCGCCTCGCGAAGCATTGCATAGCGGCATTGCATAGGAGTAGTTGTAGTTGTTTTTCTTTATTTTCCACAATCCAAAACCCCCGTTTCCGCATCCATCCGACTTAAAGGACTTCAATCTCAAGTCCTGCCTCAATAGTAAACTCCACCTTACTGTGTTCCTTTGAGATCGATACTTGGGGATTCATTCCCATTTTATATTACTTGAACGATCGGTACACTGCCGTTTCATGCCGCAGTCTTACTACCACCTATAGCGGTGTGCTAAGATTTGCGCATCAAGTTTTTGGCGCCGTTGCCGGGGAACACAGACGTGTGAGTTTTCTGGAGAGGGAGAATCTGAGATTAAAGCCCGTCCATTTGTGTATTGCATTCTTTTTGTTTTATTTCTTCTTATCCTGTTTTACTTTTTATTAGGTTGTTTAGTAAATTTTTGTAGGGTGTATTATTTTGCACAATAGTGTTTTCCATTTGAATCTTGTTATCTTCACATTATGTGGGCTTCTTTTAATATTCGTTGCCGCTTTTGTGGAGATATATCGCATGCTAATGATAGATGCCCATCAGGAGATAATAGCCCTAGCACTCAAGGCCCAGCATATGGAGCACCGACTTTGTCTGGTACTCCATATGGTGCGCGTAAGTCCTATGGCTATTCTGCTGCGCCTTTACCATCATACTTCTTTTCGGCTTCAGCACCTGCTGTGCCAAAGAGGCCCGCAAGGCAGTGATTGTTTTGTCAGAGCACGGATCATATCTTGAAGGACTGTGCCGAGTATCTTCGCCAATTGGACGAGGATGACGAGCCGGATATCTGGATCGTCCCGACTCCTACTTCTGGCAGCATACCTTCAACATCCGGTTTTGTGTCCATTTCACCTTCAAGTTTTGAAGGGTATGATGTGGACACAGTCACCAGATGTGTGGCTGATCCAGGCTCTGACATGACTGAGCCCATCTCCCCTATACATATATCACCATGCATAGATTCGATTCTTTGTGAGGAATCGGTGTCTGATTCTTTTTCAAGCCCTATCCCTCCCCTATTGTGCATTCTATTACATTGATTTCTGATAATATTGTTGAAGATGCGTTGCAAGAGGAGGCTGGCGATCTTTGTTTTGTGCCTATTCCTATGGAGGAGCACAACCTTCTAGGTGAAGAGGATTTTTCCTCAACACCGGTGGAGGAAGTGCAAATCCTGGAGAAGGCCACCATTGATCCCACCGAAACTTGCGACATTGTCAACAATGCCGACATTATTTTACTTCCCCAACCTGATGGGAGTGAGACCGGGACCACTCCCCCGCTTGATTTTTATTTAAGTCATTCTTCTTGTTTATTTCTTAATCCCCTTTCTTCATCTGAGCCTGTGCAGGTTGAGTCTTCACATGTACTTCAGGAGGACTTGGAGCATTATGCTCAAGTCAATGATGAGAGCATCCTCTTATGTGAGGAGGTTGATCCCCCCTCCGTGGAGGAAGCCCCACTCATTGCCTTCTCCTCCTGCTATCTCCCTGGAGATGACACCTTGCTTGGCAAGGATTTATTCTGTGGTGAGACGAGTGGGACCAGCTCTCCTCCTCTTCTTGCTTCCTATTCCCGCTACCTGTGTTCAGCAGGTATTTTTATTTAGGTAGGGGAGTAACTGTTCTATTGCCGTATCGGTACCCGTTACCGACACGCATATTAGAACAGTTACCTGTTCATTTTCTCTTTCATACGCCCATTAGCTAGAACTGTTATGTTTTTAAATAAGTCGTGCTGGCATGACAATAACCCTAGTAGTTATCTTACTTTTTCTTGTCCTTTATTTTATCGCCCACTCTAACGAGTTAGTTAGGTGTTATTTTAGTTTTCTTGTGCGGAGACCACCCTTTGCAGGTATTTTCTATTTGTGAAGGCGGTGGTCGTGATTCTTCGTAGAGCTTCACTACAGGCTTCCAGAATGCTTACTTGCTGAGCATTGGGTACCCTCTTCCCCTAACTTTGTTTTAGAATATCTTAATGCATAGTTTAAGTCTGGGGGAGATATTTTTGTATACCCACTCACGTGCACATTTATTTAGCATGCTAGAAGTCTTATTTCTAATATTTTTGTTCATTTTGTCTGCACACAAAGCACCCACTTGAGAGCGAACTAACTTGTATGTGTATTTCCGTTCATACTTATTTTGGTTGGAATGTGAAATAGGATGTTAGCTTAGGAATTGCAATTCGGAGTATAATGTTGACTCTTGTAGTGCTCTAGTCGCATCCGCATGCTTCCATAGAAATTTTGAGTAAAATTAGATTATCTCTATGCTTTTAATTTACAATTAGTATTCTTGCGTAATCTTTGATTTACTTTACTCATTTGGTGAATGTGACTGAAATTTACGGTAGCACGGTGTTGTGTGCAAGCGAGCGCTAGTTGTGTGTTGCTCGAGTCGGAAGGAAGGTTTACCTTTCTCGTGGGCTAAGAACTTGCCCCAAGCGACTCTCGAAGCATGGGTGAGAGCAACTCTTCTTGTTAAATATGATGTAGGCCTTTGTTTTGGCTAGTTTGAGCCTTGTTTTCCATGACCTATGCGCTCACCTTTGCAAGCCAAGTTTGTGCCTACCCCTCCTTTATTTCAGCTCCTCTTTCAATCACCAAAGCCTGAAGCTTATCCTATTTTCGCAACCAAAAATGTGTTGACTGAACTTAAATTTCATATTTGGATGTGATGTTTGGAACCTTTGCGATGTGAAAGAAAGATCTATTTTAATTGCTGAAAACATTGTTGTAAACCAACCGGGGGATAAAAGAAAAAGAGAAAGAAAATAAAGTTAAAAGAAAAATCTGAAAAGATTGGGAATGAAAAGAAATCCCCTTGAGCATAATAGAAAATTCAGTTGGTATTTGCTGGAGTAGGCTGTGTGCACACCCAATTTTCAAGCTAAGTCTGGGGGTGTGTCACACTAGCATCGCTTGTGGTCTTGTTTTGGGTTCAACGTTATCCTTAGACTCAATTGGGTTGCGTAGCCGTCTCATTTATCGTTGAATATCATACCGTAACCTAAGCCCCATTATAACCTGAAAGTCCTATTGATTTAACTTTTGAGTTTGCTAGCGCCGTGGAGAGAGTGTAACCGGGCAAGCTTATGGTTCTCGACTTTGATGGATTTCAGCGGAGTTATCCCCGAATTCCGGTCTTTAGCAACACCCTCCTAAGTGGCTTGTTTACTTTCACACCGGGCACGACCGCACAAATTCTTCATGATTCACCATCTGAGTACAAATAAATCTCTATTTACGCATTTATAATTTTGTAAATTAGTTAGCATAGTTAGAATCTCCTTTTATTGAATTTCTAGTTGCATGCGTATGATACTTCACATCTTGCTCTGTCTCTGCAATTTTCTACTCTAGCTACCTTTTTCATACTCCGCCGGATTTGTTTGCTCGGGACGCGCAAACAGGTAAGTCTGGGGGTGTGATGAGTCCCTATTATATACATATTTTCGGACTCATTTAGGCTAGTTTTCCTGCATTTGTACTTCAGTCTCGTCAATATTTCTTCCATTCATGCTTTTATTTGAAGTACATGTCTATGCCTGTTTTTGTGTGCAATTGCGCACTTTGTTGTTGGGGGTAAGCACTTCGTGCTCCGCATCGTATTTTCTGTACCTCTGTGCTGCTGGAAGTATTTCCCCAGTTTGTGCTTGAGCTGTAAAATATGGGTTGTTCCCCATTTGCTAGAATTCATTTCTGTATGAATCGCACGGTCGTGCGTTTTCTTGGCGCACGGTTAGTTGCGGTCGTGCGTTCATGATGCCCAGCAAAATGGAGCCTCGGAGTTTACTCGTGCGTTTTAACGCACGGGCGGGTTCGCCCGTGCGTGAGTAAAATGCACGGGCGCATTCCTTCTTCTACTGCACGCCTGCTGCGCTTAAGTATCGCACGGTCCATGCACGGTCGTGCGTTCGACCGTGCGTGACCAAATTTCTGACGTTTTCCTATAAAAGCTGCAGCTTCACCCTAAATCGGGAGAGTTCCGTACACGCCGTTCAGCAGCGCCGATTTCGCCATCTCCACTAGGGTTTCGTCCCTTTGGCCTCCTCCTTCATCCTAGAGCTTCAAGGGAGATCTAGCCGCCATTTCCTTCAAGCAAGAGGAAGTTTGCAACCTCTACCGGATCGTGAGACGAAGAAGACGGGTTCATTAGAGAGTCGTGACAGCTCTCTCTACCCCGGACATAGTTGTGGACCGAGCTTGGACGTGGATTGACAACCCGGCGATTCCAACCGTGAATCTACAACGAGCCTTCGGATTCGGTCGATTTCTTGCCTTGTTCTTCTCTTATTGATGTGTATGTAGTTAGATCTAAATATTATGATGAAGTGGCACATAAACTTGTTTGTATTTCTATATTTCATGTCTATGTGAAATGCGTTTGTGGTTTATGTGATTTGAGGAGCGCCCCATTCCATCCTCCATCCCACCGTCGCGTTCATTTGCCGCACTAGCAATTGCTAGTGGCGTGCTTGTCGAAGAGGTGCTTGCGACCCTCATTCCATTTGCCTACTTGTCCATCCGCCCTTACGAAGTAGCACGCTCAAGGCCTACCTAGTCTCCATCCCGCCTCGCGAAGCATTGCATAGTGGCATTGCATAGGAGTAGTTGTAGTTGTTTTTCTTTATTTTCCACAATCCAAAACCCCCGTTTCTGCATCCATCCGACTTAAAGGACTTCAATCTCAAGTCCTGCCTCAATAGTAAACTCCACCTTACTGTGTTCCTTTGAGATCGATACTTGGGGATTCATTCCCATTTTATATTACTTGAACGATCGGTACACTGCCGTTTCGTGCCGCAGTCTTACTACCGCCTATTGCGGTATGCTAAGATTTGCGCATCAAGGGCCTATAAAATGACACGTGCCACTAGTGCTCTTACGATCTAATGAACATCCCGCATAGTCCGAATCAGAAAATCCGTGTAAAATAAAATAATCATTATGAGGATACCATAAACCTAATCTAGATGTTCCGATTAGATATCTAAAAATATGTTTAACCGCTTTCAAATGTGATTCTTTTGGGTTAGCTTGAAATCTAGCACATAAACAAACGGAAAATAGAATATCGGGTCTAGATGCGCTTAAATAAAGCAATGAGCCTACCATTCCTCTATATAATGTTTGATCAATAGAAATACTGGTTTCATCTTTTCCTAATTTTAGTGATGCACTCATTGGTGTATTAGCCTGTTTTAGGTTTTCAAATCCAAATCTTTTAAGAATATCATGAACATATTTAGTTTGACAAATAAATATACCATCTTGTTTTTGTGAAATTTGAAATCCTAAAAAACAAGTGAGTTCTCATACCAAGCTCATTTCAAATTCATTATTCATCACTAAAATTACTTCATTACATAACTCTTCATTAGTGGCTCCAAAAATGATATCATCAACATAAATTTGCAATATAATCAAATCATTATCTACTTGCTTAATGAAGAGTGTATTATCCGCACTTACCATTTTATAACCATGCTTTATCAAAAATAATGTCAATCTATCATACCAAGCACGTGGCGCTTGCTTCAAACCATAAAGCGCTTTTCTAACTTATATACATGGTTTGGAAAATTTTCACTCACAAAACTGGGGGGGTTGTTCTACATAAACTTCTTCTTTTATAATCCCGTTTAAAAATGCACTTTTAACATCCATTTGAAATAGTTTAAATCTTTTAAAACTCGTAAATGCAAGAAATATTCGAATTGATTCTAGGCGAGCAACGGGTGCAAAAGTTTCATCAAAACCTACCCCTTCGATTTGTGAATACCCTTGTGCAACTAGTCTAGCTTTATTCCTTGTAATTTTAGAGTCACCATCTAGTTTGTTTTTAAAAATCCATTTGACTCTTATAACTGGATGATTAGATGGCCTCTCTACTAAATTCCAAACCTTATTCCGTTCAAATTGATTTAGTTCATCATTCATAGCTAAAAACCTAAATTCATCATTTAAAGCGGTTGAAACATTTTTTGGTTCTATTTCGGATACAAAACAAAGGTTGGAAAAAGACTCATGTAAAGAAGAACAAGTACTTACCCCTTTTGATGGTTCTCCTATCACAAGCTCCTTTGGATGATCCTTAGTAAACTGCAATATGCTTGGAGGAACATATTCTACTATTTCATCTTTTTTTCTCCAAGCGCTTCATCATCCTCATGCTCCAAAGGGGAAAGGGGTTTGTCTTCGTTTCCTGTATGATTAGTATCTACACAAGGAACAAACTCATCAAACCTTACATGTATAGACTCTTCAACTATTTAGTTTGTTTATTATAAATTCTATAAGCCTTACTAGTTGAAGAGTACCCAATGAAAATTCCCTCATCACATTTTTCATCAAATTTTCCTAGTGCATCTCTAGTGTTTAAAATAAAACACTTACAACCAAAGACATGCAAATAAGATACATTAGGTTTTCTTTTAAAGTAAAGCTCATAAGGTGTCAATTTTAATATAGGTCGAAGCATGACACGATTAATGATATAACAAGAAGTATTAACCGCTTTGGCCCAAAATGATTTAGGCAACACATATTCACAAAGCATAGTGCGTGCTAGCTCTCGAAGGGTTCTATTTTTCCTCTCCACTACACCATTTTGTTGTGGGGTGCGAGGAATGGAAAATTCATGTTTAATTCCTAAATAATTACAAAAAAAAGAAAATTTATCATTTTCAAATTCTCCTCCATGATTCGAGCGTATGCATTTAATTTTTAAATCAAGTTCGTTTTGAATACGAATGCATAGTTTTGTGAATTCAAGAAATGCATCGGATTTGGAAGATAGAAATAAAGTCCAACAAAATCTAGAATAATCAACAATTATTACAAAAGTATATTTTCTATCACCTAGACTTGAAGTGCTAACTGGTTCAAATTGATCCATATGAATTAATTGAAGTGGTCTAGAAGTAGAAATTACATTTTTGCTCTTAAACGATTTTTTTGAAAACTTTCCTTTTTGGCAAGGCGTACAAAGAGAAGATAAATTACCATTAAGCATAGGTAAACCTTTAATTAATTTATCATTTGATAATTTCAAAATAAGCTTGGTGCTAGAGTGACCAAGGCGCCTATGCCAAAGTTCTAATTCTTCATTTTTAGAATTAAAGCATTTTAAAGAAGAATTTGAAAGATCATTAAAGGCAATCATATAAACATTATGCATCCTAGGTGCGGTGAGTACGACATCATTTGTTTTAGAATTTATAATTTTGCAAAGATTTGTAGATGATCCAAATAATACATTTAAGCCTATATCACATAATTGACTAATTGAAATTAAATTATGTTTTAAGCCATCTACAAATAAAACATTTGAGATTGAAAAAGAATCGTTACCCACTGTACCGATGCCCATGATCCTTCCTTTTCCATTGTCACCAAATGTCACCATCCCTCCTTTCTTCATCTCAAGGCTAAAGAACTTTGCTTTGTTTCCCGTCATGTGTTTGGAGCATCCCGAGTCCAAATACCATACGTCCTTTTTGTCCTTAGCCTGCCAACATACCTAAAAAGGAGATGAGAGTAAAGATCCGGATACCCAAGAGGTTCCTCCCATAGAATAGGTGGAAACCTTAGGCACCCAGATTTGCTTTATAGCACTACGCCCTTTTTCTTACAAGAGTTTGAGGTGTGTCCAAATAAATGACATTTGGCACACGATATAAAAGGGGTTGAGACCCCTTTTGAAGTTTTGAATAAACTCTTGCTGGAAAATGAGGTAACATTTGAATTTTTAAATTTATTATTAACAGAATTAATGTTTCTGGAATTATAGCTAATGCCGGCGTTAGGAGTTAACGCCCGGCGATAGCTTCCAGAACCATATCCAAGGCCATATTTGGCACTTCCATGGCATTGGTTGGCCAAGATCATGTCCAGAGATCTTTGCCCAACTCCAAACTTCTTAATAGCTATATTTAAATCATGAATACGAGCTTTGAGAGCGGTGTTTTCCGTTACCAACATAACGCACCGATTCGCAAAACTCTTCTTTCCTTCCTCTATTTGAGGAAGAGAGGTTTTAAAAGTTCTTTTTAAATCCCCCTTCTCCTTAGTAAGAATTTCAATATTGGATTGGGATTTAAAAAGAGCTTCTTCAAGTTCTTTTACTCTTGCCAAGGAGTGATTGCACTCTTGGCAAGATACCTTTTCTTTCCCTAATTGTTTAGATAATTTTTGTTTTCTTTTAATAAAAGTTTATTTTCAGAATTTAGAAGATAAGTATCTTTTAAACTTTTATCAAAAAATTTGCATGTTTGTAAATATTCAATATATAATTCATCATAAGTAGTAGGGAGAGTTACCTCAGTATCGCTTTGGACATTGCTTTCATCCTCAGATGTTTTGTTACTTTTTTCCATAAGGCACATATTTGCCTCTTCTTCATCGCTAGTGGATGAGCCGCTTGAATCCTCGGAGGAGGAGTCATCCCATGTAGCCGCTTTTAGGACCTTCTTCTTCTCTTTTCCCATGTGCCGCTTTTCTTTACGCTCTTTCAGATATTTCGGGCACTAGCTCCGGATGTGTCCGGTCTTTCTATAATGATAGCACTCCGGTGGTGGTCGCTCATCATCATCCTCGTCGCTACCTCTTCCTTTCTTTGATGAAGATCCCTTCTTGATGAAGTATTTCCGAAAGGTGTTTCTCCTTTCCGGATTCTTCATGAACCTTTTGAACTTCTTCACAAAGAGGCTCTCCTCATCCTCTTCATCATAATCTCCGTTAACCTCCTTCTTTGACTTCAATTCCAAGGCCTTCCTTTTTGGCTCCAAGTTGTACTCTTGTTGTTGAATCTTGAGTTCAACCTCATGGGTCTTGAGGTTCCCAATGAGGCTCTCAATTTGGAGTTTCTTTAAATCGTGCGACTCCGAGATAGCAGTCACATTTGGATTGAACTTTGGAGCGAGAGACCGTAGAATTTTTCTCACCAAGTCGCCGTTGGAGAACACTTTTCCAAGTACTTTTCAGTCGTTGATGATCTTGGTAAATCTTGTGTACATTGAATCAATGTCTTCATCCGCCTCCATCTGGAATTTCTCATTTTCGGATTCAAGTTGGAAAAGCTTTGAATCCTTGACCTGCGAAGTACCTTCATGAGTAAGTTCTAATAAATTTCATATATCATAAGCAGTTTCGCAAGCACAAGTTCTATGAAATTCCGTTCTATCCAAAGCACAAAATAAAACATTCATAGCTTTAGCGTTATTTTTGCATCTTAACTTGTCATTATCATCCCATCTATCTCTTGGTTTTTCCATAGTAATTTCTCCAACAACAATTGTTGGTGGAGAGTAACTTTGTTCTACCATATCCCACATATCATTATCTAAAGCAATTAAGAAACAACACATTCTTGTTTTCCAATAGTTATAATCAGTCCCGGTAAATAGTGGAGGTCTACTAATTCCTTGACCCTCAACGAAAGCATGATCATGATGCGCCATTATTCCCGGTTGTGAAACCGTTTTGGAATAAACTTGCTCTGATACTAAGTGTTGGATCTGATGGTGCCCTTAGTGGGGGGAGGGGGGGGGGGGGGGGGGGGGTGAATAAAGGGTTTACTATTTTTGAGATAAACTGAAGATTTTAAATAACAGAAAACTTTTTGGCTCTGTCACTAACGCCTAGCGTTAGGAGTCAACGTCGGGCGTTTTCTCTCCAGAAATTATTTTTACAGAAATATTCAAAATGATTTTCTTTATGAAATACAATCCCAGAAAAATTAGATATACTGAAAAAGAATTTTATATTTCACAAAAAATGATTACAAGGATAAAATTTCAATAACGCTTGAAATTAGATTCGACAACTTAAAAATCACTTTTTGTACCTTCACCGGTCCTTCTCCCATGGACCGGTTGTCTATAGCCTATCTATCCCCAAATAAGGCCTCTTGCCACCCCCTAGATCTACCCTAGACCTAGTCGCCACGCATAAGGCGGTGAATTTCCCCATAAACCGAACCCATCCTAGTCGCCACACGCAAGGCGGTGAATTCACTACCGTTATAAGGAAAAAAATGAAAAGATAAAGTAGAAAATCAGAATAAAAGACTCTCTAGATTGAAGAGCACTGAAGGAGATGTTGAAGATACGCCATGACCACATCGGAGTTGAAGCGAGCGTCCTTCTTCAAATTTGCCGTTGGAAATATCCTTCTCACTCTTGTTCCTAAATATTGGTGTTGGGAGTTCTCTCTGAATTCAGGATGAAATGATCTCTCTAAAGTATAAAATGAATGCTTGGATACTTGTCAACTTGAGCAAAAGAGACCAGGTCTTTAAATAGACACGGGAGCTAACGCCTGACGTTAAGAGTTAACGCCAGTGTTAAGCATCGTGTACGAAAGTTGCTGAGAGCGTGCAAATCGTCGAGATTGTGGCAGATAGTGACTCAACGCGGGCGTTAAGAGTCAACGCTGGCGTTGTCTCTGTCTTCTCGACAGATTCCTTCTCGACGACATTTCATCTCGACGACTTCTTCTTGACGAAAGTTGACGCGGGGAGTTAACTACTAACGAGGGGCGTTAACTCTCTTTTCAGAGAATCATCATCCTGTTCGTAGGGTATTTAACTGTAGTACCTTCACACTATAAACACAAGCAAGATCAAATACATAGTGTGATTTGTTATTTCTCAAACTAAGAGAGTGGAACACAAGCTCCAAAAAATTTGACCATTTGGGTAGACCCAATGGGTGGCTAGTCACCCATTGGTCTCCCTTAAGGGTTAGGAAGGTCTAGGTAGGGTCAATTTGGCAAGGTGAGGGTCAATTGACCCTTAATAGACCACTTTTGACCAAAATAGGGCTAGGGTTGACTTTGGTCAAATTGGCCAAATTGGAGGCCCCATGATGGGGATTTTTGGTCCATTGGGTCCCTAATATCCTTATAAGGGTAGGGGCAAGGTCAATTTGGCATGGTGGAGGCCAATTGACCCTAATTAAGCTCCTTTGACCAATTTAGGGTTCAGGTTGACTTTGGTCAATTTGGCCTCTTTGGTTGCCCCCAATGGGTCCTTGGTGATCTAAGGGGACCCCTAATGGGTTAGGGATGTTCTGGTGTGGTCAAATGATCAAGGTGAGGCCCTAAAGTTCAACCCTAGGCTTGTTAACTAGAAATTGTTATTTGCAGACCACTGTGATTTTCTCCTTCTTGCCTATGTTCTCATGGCCTTAAGTGCTTCCTATGGTTTTGTCATGACTTAGTCATGACAAAACCAACTTAGGGGTCTAGTTGTTTGGGGGATGTTACACCAACAATAGTGGAATCTCAGTCGTCTTCCTCCTCCAAACACTCACGCTCAACTTAGCCGTCAACGACCAAAAGACTTGAGAATGAGAGGGGAAAACCCTCTGCCCTATTTAGGGTTCACGAGCAAACTTATCAAAGCCATTGGATCAAGTTCTAAGGCAATCAGATGGCCAGAAATTGCTATTTTATGGATCTAGTTCCGCACACTACCGCCCGACGGTAACTAGCTACCGCGTCGCTGTAACTATAGATAAAAAACTCTCTATCTCGACTCGTATTGATTATTAGCCGACACGACTACCACCAGCGCTAGAGCTACCGCACCGCACTTTCTCTAGAAGATAGGACTCTCTTCTGGATGATTGTCCAAACATCTACCTGATCTAGCGGATACTACTACCGCCAACGTTAGCTCTACCGTGCATCGCTAGCTCTAGACAATACATCATGCTTCCAACCGTGTCAGCTTGACCTCTAGACGATCGTGAAGACCTCTAGGCGATACAGATACCACCAGTGGTAGCGCTAACGCATAGCATTAGCTTCCTGTTACCTCAAACCTTGGCATTTCTAGCATTCCAATCACCAATAAAAATTGGGGTATTACAACTCCACCCCCCTTTAAAGAATTTCATCCTTGAAATTTATTGTGTTACCAAAACATAAAATGCATACCTGACGTGAACAATTTCGAGAAGTTCTCCCGCATGGCTTGCTCGCGCTCCCAAGAAAATTCGTCTCAGCCACAATTGTCCCAACGTACTTTTATGGTTTTAACTTCTTTGTTCTGCAAACGTCAGATCTCCGAATCCTCCACACAAACTGGACGAACTATCATCCTTATATCTTCCGCTAATGACATTGATGCCGACTCAATCACATCACTTGGCTCCACCAAAGCTTTTCTCAACACCGATACATGGAAAACATCATGTAATCCACTCAGCTCTGCGGACAACGCCAATAGATAGGCTGCTTCGCTTATGCTCTGTAACCTCGAACGGTCCACATACCTCGGACTCAACTTCTTGAGTCGCCGAGTTCGCTAAACGCCCTTGAATGGCTTGATCTTCAAATAGACCTTGTCACCCACTACAAACTCCATATTTCTGTGGCGCACATTGAAATACTTTGCTTGTCGATCCTGAGCAACCTTCATGCACTCCTAGATCATACACACTAACTCAAAAGCGTCCGCCACAACATCTTTTCCCAAAAGCTGGGTGTCTCCCCCTCTATCCAAGACATTGACGTTCAACACCGCCTACTATACAACGCTTCATATGGTGCCATCTTGATACTCATCTGGAAACTATTATTGTAGGAAAACTCTACCATGAAAATGTGATCTGCCCAACTCTTCCCAAAATAGAGCGCACACATCTTCAACATATCCTCCAAATTAAAGTATGATTCGTTCTCTCCGTTTGATCGTCGGTTTGTGGATGGAATGTTGTACTGAACTTAATCTGTGCCCAAACTCTTATGCAACAGCTTTCAGTCCTTGAACATGAACCGCCCATCTCAATCATTAAAAATGCTCTTTGGAATCCCATGCAACCGCACAATGTTATGAACATACAACTCCACGAACTTCTCTACCCTATCCTCCTTTCGATTCGGAATGAAGTGAACCACCTTGGTCAGGTGATCCACAATCACCCAAATTGCATCATTACTCTACTACGATCGAGGAAAACCATGCACAAAGTCCTTGAAGATGTCGTCGATTTTCCACTCGGGCATAGGAAGAGGCTTCAAGAACCCGCCCGACCTTTGGCACTCAGCTTTCTCTAAGGCACAAGTTTGGCATCGACCTACATACAAAGCTACATACCGCTTCATCCCAGGCCACCAAAAGGAATTCTTCAAATCCAAGCACATCTTTGTACTTCCTGGATGAATTGAGTACTTCGTAAAGTGTGCCTCAAACATTAACTCCTTACGGAGCTTGCCAAAGCGCGGAACACCCCCCTTCCATTCCTCTTCAAGAGTCCACCGACCATATCCAAAGCACTGCCTTTGCTTTGCTGAGCTTCCAACACCAACTGTTGAAACTATTTGTCTACACTGGTTGCCTCTCGAATCCGATCAACTAAATCACACTACATCTCGATCCAGTTCAATTGAGCTGCGCTAGACTCACCTTTAGCCACACAAGCAATGTCAAGAGTCTCAAAGTCTCATACCAACTGCTCATCATGTGTTTCAATACAATTCCCTTTCCCGGAATACATTTTACTCAAGGCGTCGGCCACAACGTTGGCCTTTCCTGGCGTATACTGAATCACCATGTCATAGTCCCCAAAGAACTCGACCCATCTACGCTGCCGCATATTTAGATATTTCTGATCTAGGAGATACTTCAGGCTTTTGTGGTCCGTGAAGATCTCCACCTTCGCTCCATACACGTAATGCTGCCACAACTTCAACACAAAGATCACCGCCACCAATTCCAAATCGTGTACGAGGCAATTCCTCTCACGGGGCTTCAACTGCCTCGACCCATAAGCAATTACATTGCCATGCTGCACCAGCACACAACCTAAACCACAACCGGACGCATCACTAAAGATTTGAAACCCTCCGGTCCCACTGGGAATACTTAGAATTGGATCAGACATCAACCTTTCCTTCATGGTTTCAAATGCATGGACACATTTCAGTGTCCACACAAACTTCTGATCCTTGCGAGTAAGAGAGGTGAGGGGCAATGCTATCCTTGAAAAGTTCTCAATGATCCTTCTATAGTAACCGACTTGTCCAAGGAAACTCCTGACTTCCTCCACGGTTCTTAATACAGGCCAATCTCTAATGGCTTCGATCTTCGTCGGATCCACTGCCAACCCTTCACCACTGATCACGTGACCCAAAAACAACACCCTCTCAATCCAGAACTCGCACTTCGAGAACTTAGCTTAAAGCATGTTCTCCCTCAGGCACTGCAAGACCACTCTCATATGAGTCTTATGCTCCGCCTTCGACTTCGAAAACACTAGGATATCATCAATGAATACTACCACGAATGAATCCAGGTATTGCCGAAAACTCTGTTCATTAGATCCATGAACACTGATGGCGCATTCGTCAAACCGAATGACATCACCGGGAACTCGAAGTGACCATACCTCATCCCAAACACTATCTTTAGAATGTCCTCTTCTCAAATCCTCAACTGATAGTACCCTGACTTCAAGTCCAACTTAGAGTACACCACCGACCCCACCAACTGGCCAAACAAATCATCGATTCAAGGAATCAGATACTTATTCTTAACGATCAACTTATTCAACTCACGACAGTCTATGCACAACTGCATACTACCATCCTTTTTCTTTATGAACAACACCAGTGCGCTCCACGACGAAGAGCTGAGCCTAATGTACCCATGCTCTAACAACTCTTGCAACTGAACCTTAAGCTCGGCCAATTCCTTCGGTGCCATCCTAAATGGAGGATGTGACACCGACCTCGCACATGGTACCAACTCTATCGTAAAGTCGATCTCACGGTGATGAGGTGCTCCCAAAAGCTCCTCGGAGAACACATCTTCAAACTCTACCACAACTAACACTTCTCTACTTGCCAACTTTGCAGAGTGAGTTTCCAACAAAGCCACAAATGCTACACCTCCCTGGTTCACCGCACACACCATCTGCATGGCCGAAATCAGGGAGCATGCCACTCCACTAAGGCCCTCAAACTTGACCTCTGCTCTACCTTCACTCCTTAAGGTCACCAACTTCAACTGACAGTCAATACTGGCCCGCTGCTCTGCAAGCCAGTCCATCCCAAGATAACATCGAACTCTGCTAGTGGTAGAATTGTTGCTACCAACTTGAAGTCAAATTCACCTATTCTCAAAACAATGCATCCTTTCCTTCCGGTGGTCATGAAAGACCCATTCGTCATGCACATGCTAAGCTCCACCTCCGCCTCGACGGTCTCAACACCGATTCTCCGGAAAAATCTTTCCACGAGAAATGAGTGTGACGCACCTGTATCAAACAATACTTTGGCAGGATAGCTAGAAACTAGCACGAAGCCTAAACATGCACACAACAAACACGAAAGGTCACAAACCATTTTAAGCTGCAAACAAAACTTAAACTTTTCATACATGTCAACACATCGGGCTCACAAATTGATTCCTACTGCCCAAGGTTGTATGCTCTAGGCTGCACTGAAGGGAAGCGTGAAGCACTCGACTCCTCTGCTTTCCCTTTCTTCGCATAACTGGGACCCAAACACACTGGTTTCTCTTGCCTCTGATCTGGCCCAGTACTACCCTCAAAACAATTCCGAGCTATATGGCCCTGCTTGCCACACTTATAGCATACCGGTGGTCTCTTGGAATGGAACTCCCCAGAAGTTACACCACTTTTCTCACCAGGCCTAAAGGGACATGGCTTTTTCTTCCACCGGATCCCTTCCGATTTCCACTGAGACTAAGAAGGTTTCCCTTCTCCTTGGTTTGCCGCAAAACCTTTACGGCGCTAGGTTCGCTCCATGTCGCTCTCCAACGTTTGAGCGGTTTCGACTAACTCATTGAAGCCCGCATTCTTTAAGGCTATGAGTGGTTTCCTGAGATTTTCTCTCAACCCTTAATAGAAGAGGTTATCCCTCTCCTCATCATCCTCCATGGTCGTCTCCTCGTAATGACCCAATCGAGTAAACTCCTGCAGGTACTCATCTACCGTCTTCTCGCACTGCACCAAGTGCAAGAACTGCCTCTGAAGAACTATCCTCGTCGAAGAGGGGATATAACGCTTTATGAAAGCGATCCCAAAGTCTTCTATGGACGGGGAGCGCCCAGGGAAATGACGACCGCTATGATTCACCCACCATAGCAAGGCTTCACCTTCTAACATAAAAGCCGCAAACTGGGACTGATTGTCCTCTAGAGTCTCATCCACTTTCAGGAGTACCTGAATACTCGCCAACTAATTGTCTGAATTCATTGGAGTGCCGACTCCCCTAAATATCAGTGGATGGAAACTCAGAAACTACTTCATCCGTTGATCCCCTTGCCCAACCACTCTCTCAGTTAACGGCTCTGCCTACCTTAATTCTCCCTCCAGTTTGATAGGCGTTGCAACTGGGGTAGCAGGAGCTGTAACCTGCACAATAGGTGCCGCAACCTGTGGCACCGCTATAGCTTGGGCCGCCACCATTGCCTTTGTTAGCATGCGATAAAAATTTGCTGGGGACATGCTCATATTCATGAGGCCCGGAGTAGTAGCACTACTTGCCGAAGGGTCCTCTCATTGCCTCGACGTCCCCACATCGTTATTTCCATCCCAGCATAAGCAAGGTAACAAACGAATCAAGTTCTATTCACAAGACTCGAACACAGGGACACTCATGGTCCCACATAATACTCCAATGTGGACAACCACTTTACGCATTCTGATTACACTAAATCGGCCACACTTTCTCAACCTAGACACTAACCTGGCTCTGATACTAAATTGTAACACCTCCCCTGTAATGACCATATAATATGGGTCTGACCGGTACCCCACAACATACAATCGCCACAACTTTGATATTATAAAATGATATAAGACTTCTACCCATCTCAAAACACAAACCATCAACAGGGGAAACATAAAACTGAACTCAGAAGCTGTCCACATCTATATAGGAGTACTTTGGCCTTAAGGCCTTACATAACAAATGTTCAAATCAACATCCAAACCATACATCAATAAAGCATAGTAGTAAACCCTACGCTATCTTGGCGTGCAAACTGGAACAAAGTAAAAGAAACATGAAAAAAAGCAGGCAAACAGGAGGCGGTACACTTCATGAGGCTTAGGACTTTTTTGCAACCATCACATAATACAAGGTATAACAAGGATCAGCCAGGGCTGACCACAAAACTACTTAACAACACCCCCTCCTCCCGGCCTCCCTAGCAGACCCCAAGAAACTACATCACCCTGCAAGTCAACACTTTTTATGCTAATGTAAATACGCATAAATAACATAGAAATAACCAAGTAAAGGTGGCACAAGCATCAACCACATTTCTATATTGAGCAAATAAGTAAATGGGCCTATCAATGCAGCATGTATGCAAACTCGAGTTTCACCCAAAGCACCCTATAATGCGTATGATTCTAACACATCATCATCACATCATCGCAACACATCAACAATATGGGTACTCACATTTCCTCAATGGGTACTCTCATTTCCCCAACAACACAACAATATGGGTACTCACATTTCCCCGATGGGTACTATCATTTCCCCAATGACACAACATTATGGGTACTCACTTTTCCCCAATGGGCACACTTATTTCCCCAACAAAACAACAACAAGGGTGCTCACATTTCCCTGATGGGTACTATCATTTCCCCAACGACACAATATCATGGGTACTCACATTTCCCCAAGCATTCTACGCGCACATTTTCTCGACTTAAGCCAACATTCATTTTCATACGGAAAGTAAGGGCATCACAACAACATCTTCGCCGCAATCAAATTTCTAACAAAATCCTTTAAATGTATGTCAAGCAACATCACTGAATCGGACCACCAGTCGCGATTTCAGCTTCACCTGCAATCCTAATCCATTAACGGAGCGGATATCTAATACAAATAATGTCGGGGACAAACTCAATCGACTTGGTGTCTCCTCTTGAACCAAGGCAACCCAGATCCCTCTCACTTGAGAGATTCAGTGCTAGAAATTGCAAGAAAAGAAGGCATAAACAATAAAGATACCATGCACGCATCCTAATACCGAGAGGAAGAGGGTTGTTACCTTGTTTAATCTCTTCCTTGCCATGGAGATCTTGAATAGCCCGGATGGAAATGTGCACCTTCAATCCCTCTCGGCAATGCCGGTCTCGGATCGTCAAACAGAGCTCCGAAGCTCCAACAATGGAAGAATCTTGGTCGTCTTCCTCCTCCGAACACTCACGCTCAACTTAGCCGTCAAGGTCCAAAAGAATTGAGAATGAGAGGGGAAACCCCCTCTATCCTATTTAGGGTTCACGAGCGAACTTATCAGAGCCATTGGATCAAGTTCTAAGACAATTAGATTGCCAGAAATAGCTATTTTACGAATTTGGTTTCGCGCACTACCGCCCAGCGGTAACTAGCTACCGCACCGAGGTAACTCTGGATAAAAAAATAACTCTCTATCACAAGTCGTCTTGATTTCTAGCTGATCTAGCCGACACGAATACCGCCAGTGCTAGAGCTACCGCGCTAGCTCTAAACGATATGACTCTCTTCTAGATGATCGTCCATACATCTACCCGATCTAGCCGATATGACTACCACCAGCATTAGCTCTACCACGGCGCGCTAGTTCTAGATGATACGACACGCTTGTACCCATATTAGCTTGACCTCTAGATGATCAGACAGACTTCTAGGCTATACGACTACTGCTAGCGGTAGCGCTAACACATCGCGTTAGTTTCCTGCTACCTCAAACCTTGGCATTTCCAGCATTCCAATCACCAGGAAAAATTGGGGGGTTACAATCGGTATCCTACAAAAATGGAAGATCTCAATAGCCTCTTCCGACGGCAGAAGCGAAACCCCCGCCTTCAGGTAACTCTCTGAAAGGGTAGTGAAGTTGATGGGAGGATTCCGTGCACGCTCCTCGGGAAGCGAAATATTCACCTCTACGGCCACAGGTAATCAAAATCGCTTAAGCTATGTATCATCGTGCACGCTATTGAGTGTAAAGTGTAATCGCATTGGTCTCGACTGAGCACCTCACCTTGGTACCTACAAAATCAGAAAGCCATGAGTTAGAAAAATTATTAAAAAATATATAAGTAAAAATAAAAAAGTCTCCCACCATCTCGCCACAATAGACCGCCCGCACAAATTTGCCCTGGTATCCAACGACGCACATGGACGAAATCAAACAAAAGCACGCTGCGGCGCAACCAAATTTGTTTGCTCGGCTTAGACATGTGGCCACACAGCCACACGACACACCGAGGCATGAGGGCGCACAACCACACAGTGCGTTGAGGGATGAGGCCACACGGCTTTGCTGCATGTGGTCTCACCGCCACGTAGAGCGCTAAGGCGCACAGACGCATCGCCATACGACACGCCCAGACGTGCGTCTAGATGGATGCGCGCCACACAACTGCACGTTCGCTCGACGCAACAGGCTGCGCGGCCATAGAGCCACAAGGTCATCGCCCACGCCGGGCCGTGAGGCCACCCAGCCGCACAACCGCTGACTAACCTGGGCCATGTGGCCCCATGGCCCTCTTCCTTCGCTAGAATGGCCGTTTTCCTTCTCGCTCGCTAGCCGCACCATTTTACTCATACACATTCAAAAACTCTTACCTCCGGCATGGCTCCGACACACTTTCCACCTCCACAACTTCCACCCGAGCCGTAACGAACAGAGTGGAGTAGCTGAAAATCCTCACACTCCTATCACACGAGCCGTGCACTCCTAGGATTTGTGGGGGGGGGGGGGGGGGCGGGGAGGGGGGGGGGGATTGATAGGTACACCTCCTTTAATGATAATTGGATTCGAGCTGCGAATTGCCAGTTCCCCACTGAAATGGGGCTACACATATCCAAAACTCAATCATAATGGGTGTGCGAATAGCTGCATTTTCCCATTATGAGAAGTGGCTTTAATGGATAATCTTCCTCTCGCACTCGCGAGCACGCTGAATTCCATCCACACATATTCTCTCGTTCATCGTCTTTATTTCTGGTATTCACAATAGTTTCGTGACTCGCCACGCTCATTGTAGTCGCCTCCGCTGCAGTCGCCTCCACTATCGTCACCATTGCCACTAGTTCTGCCCGAACTGCTCAGGGGGCAAGGCCGTCATATCTGCAAAAAGGGTGATCCATGTGCTCCAGATCGAGGATCCCGATTCTCCAGTATAATAGTTATGGTGGTTACATCGATGCAATTACCAAGCCTCCCCTTTTAAAAGCTATAAAAGGGGATCTGAGCCCTCATTTGAAGGCAGACTGCCTTCAACACCAAAGAGAGCTCCTTCAAAGATCCTTGAAAGTTCTCCTTCGATGTTCGAAGATTCCTTCAATGATCTCCTTCGGGAGTCAAAGATCTCATTCGACCCTTGAAGATCTCCTTCCCCTTTAAAGATCTTCTTCGAAGGAGACTCGAAGATCACACTTCAACCCTTGAAGATCTCTCCCCTTCAAAAATATCCTTTGAAGGTGACTCGAAGATCTCACTTCTACATATACTAAAAACTTATTGTAATAAGCGGTGGCCTGTCACCCTTGAGAAAACTACTCCAAGGAATAGTATATATTGGTCAGCACTGATTCGACCCAGTGATTTTTTACCCCTTTTGGGTTTTTTGACATAAAAAGCTCTTGTGTTACCTGCTGGTCTTCTCTATGACTGTTTGTGTGCTCAGCTCACTGATGCGCAGATCTAGCACACCGCTATAGGCGGTAGCAAGACTGCGGAACGAAACGGCAGTGTACCGATTATTCAAGTAATATAAAATATGGGAGTGAATCCCCAAGTATTGAATCTCAAAGGAACACAGTAAGGTGGAGTTTACTTTTGAGGAAGGACTTGAGATCAAAGTCCTTTAAGTCGGATGGATTGCGAAAGGGTTGGATTGGATTGTGAAAAACAAATAAAATAAACTAAATTAACACTACTATGCAGGCCGCTATGCACTGCTTCGCTGGCTGGATGGAAACTATGCAGGCCACTATGCACTGCTTCGCTAGGCGAATGGACGAGTAGGCTTGCGAATGGAATGGTTCACACCGGCAGAGTCGAGGTGGATTATACGGGCCGTTAGCACCGCTTAGCTTAGCGAGTGGAAGAGTCGGCTTGCGGAAAGGGCAAGTAGTCAAGCAGAATGGAATGGAGGGTGATGGTGGATGGAAGGTGGAATGTGGGCGCACCTCATACACACATATAAACAACAGAGTAATTTCACATAGACATGAAATAAACAATACAAATCAAGGTTTAAATGTGCAACATCATCAATATAATGAAGATTACATTCATATGCATCCACACAAGTTAGAGAAAAAGGCAAGAGATACGACCGAATCCAGAGGCTTGTTGTAGATTCATGGTAGGCATCGTCGGGGCATCAATTCGCGTCCTATCTTGGTCCCAACTATCGTCCAGGGTAGAGGAGGGCTGTCACTTCCTCCCAATGGACCCGTCTTCTCTGGTAAACTACAATCCGACCACGTACGATGCGAAGAACTCTTTGCTTGGCGTTGAAGATGAGGGTAGAATCCTCTCCTTGAAGCTCTAGGATGATGGAGGTGGCCTAGGGAAAAGCCCTTATGGAAGGGTGGAAGAAAACGGAGCTAAAACTCTCCTTGCGGTTGAAAATGGCGGAATAGAATCGGGATCTCGTCTAGGGCGGAATCTGCAGCTTAAATAGAAAATAGTCAGAAATTGGCCATGCACGGTCGAACGCACGACCGTGCATGAACCGTGCGATATTAATTAAGAAGAAAGCCCAGGAAGACTACCCAGAATGCCCATGCGATTTTACTCATGCACGATCAGAACAGACCGTGCGTAAGAACGCACGGGCAAATCTAGAATGCATGAAAATAGGCCAACAGAGGGGCTCGTGCGATTTACTCACGCACGGTCGAAACCAACCGTGTGTGAACAAAATGCACGGGCAAATCCAGATTACCATTTTGGTCCACATATGAACGCGCATGGTCTCACTGATCGTGCGTCAAGTAAACGCATGACCGTGCGGTTCATACATGAAATGATTTCTACCAAAAATGGTGATCTGCCCACCTGCATAGCAAATCCAAATGCTGGGAACACACCTCCAGCACTAGAATAATAACAAAAAATGGGGAGCACAATGTGCTTGCCCCCAACAACATAGTGCGCAATTGCACACCAAAACGGGCCTAAAAAGTGCACTTAGTGTACTCCGGAGTATCAATACAATATCAACAATAATGTGCAGAAAGTGAAGTGCATGTGCGTGAAAACAAGCCCAGATGAGTCCGAAAAATCCTATATAAATTGGACTCATCACACCCCCAGATTTACTTGTTTGCACGTCCCGAGCAAACAAATCCTAAGTAGGTGGGAAAATGGAATAGCTAGCTTAAAATTACAAAATGGAGTTCCATGCGAAGTCGCATGCTCATGTGCATTGAAAATAGTAGAGAAGATTTCTAATTATACACATAGTTTATAAATTTCTAAAAGAGTAAATAAATATTACTTCTACTCAAAATGAGAGTCACGGTGATATGGAGAAAGTAAAATAATTGCTGAGACGAGCATTGCTAAAGTTGGGATTTCGGACAAACTCCACCGAAATCCATCGGTGTCGGAGACCATAAGCTCGCCCGGTCACATTCTCTCCACGGCACTAGATTGGTTCATAGCGCGAGTTGGTAGGACTTTAGGTTTTAAATGGGGCTTGGGTTCAGGTAAGGTAAACAACGATAAACGAGGGGGCTTTACTTACCTAACCCAAATAAGCTAATGCAATAAACTATCCTCAAGCACCACTCAAACACACGTGTACACCACACCCCCAGACTTGAACTTAACAACATGTGTGTTTGCATCGCCTACACCCAATCATAAATTTATACAAAGATTTTTTCAATTAAGTTCATCTCCTTTTTTTAGAACAAACTTTTCTTTTTCTTTTTCTTTTTCATTCTTCTTTTTCTTTTGTTTCTTTTTCACTAAATTTTCAATAAACACACCCACAAATTTCACTAAAGTATCACAACATCAACACCCTAAATAATAGACAACTAAAACTCAAATTTGGGTGTGCAAATAGGATTGGCTTTCTGGCTTTGGTGAGGTATAGGTGGAGCTGAACCAAGAGAATTGGGTTGGCACAAAGGGGATAGCGAGGGAAGATATCAGGAATGGCACAAAGGCTCAACCGGGCCAAAAAGATGGCCTACGTCATTCTCGCGCAACAAAACTATCCTATGCCTATGCTTTAAGAATTGCTTGGGGAAAGTTCTTAGCCACCGAGAAAGATTATCTTTCCTCCCGGCTCGAGCAATACGCGTCTAACGATACTTTACACACATCCCTATGCTACATTTTGAGTCACACCAGATTCACCATTTAAGTAGAGTAAATAATATTTACACTAATAGAAATGTATACAACTAGTAATATATACAGAAATCTAATCTACACAAATCTCTATACTTACGTGAGTACTTGACTAGGAACACCGAAGTCAATATTTTACTCTACTACATAATTTAAATGCCAGCACAATGATTTTCCCAATCACACAAAGGAAATGAGTTTTACTCGATACGCACCTACGACTAAGTACACTCTCAAGTGGGTGCTATGATGTGCATAGAAAATGAATAATACAACTTAAGAAAAAGCTTCTAGTATGCTATGCAATAGTGCACGTGAGCAGACACAGGAAAAAGCTCTCCCCCAGACTTAAACTAAACAATCCAACACAATATATGACTACGAAATTCAAAATAGAGCTAGGGGAAGAGAGTACCCAATGTTCAGCAGGCGAGCATACCAGAAGATGCGTGTAAATCCAGGGCAAAGCAGCCATACGAAGAATCACAACCACCACCTTCACAAATAGATAATGCCTGCAGTGGGGGCGAGCTCCGCAAAAACATGAAAGAAAAATAAAAACTGAATTATAGAGAATGTAAATATAAAAGTAAGATAACTACTGAGGTTATTGTCCTCCCATCACGACTTATTCAAAAGTTTAACAGTTCTAGCTTATAGGAGTATGGAAGGAAAAGTGAACAGGTAATTGGCCTAATATCTGTGTCGATAATGGGTACCGATACGGTGATAGAACCACTACTCCTCTTCCTAAATAATAATACCTACTCTTCACAGGTAGATGGAAGAGAAAGAAAGAAGTGGAGGAAGAGTCCTCCTCACTACTTTCACCAAAATAAATGTCCTTGCCAAGCAAGGTGTCATCCTCAGGGAGGCAGCAGGGGGAAAAGTCAATGAAAGAGGATTCCACTGTGGAGGAAGGATCAACCTCCTCACATAAGAGGATACTCTCATCTTTGACTTGAGCAGCATGCTCCAAGTCCTCCTGGCATTCCGGTGAAGATTCATCTTGCACAGGCTCAGACAAAGAAAAGGTGGGTGGGTGGGGGGGGGGGGGGGGGGGTTAGGAAATAAAAGAGAAGAATGACATAAATAATCAGAAATTGGGGGAGCGGTCCCGGATTCACTCCCACTAGGTTGAGGTAGTAAGATGTTGCCGACATTATTGATATTGCTGCAAGGCTCAGCATGATCAATGGTGGCCTTGTCCAAGATTTGGACTTCCTCCACCTGTATTGAGGAAAAATCCTCTTCACCTTGAAGGTTGTCCTCCTCCATAGGAACAAGCATAACAAATAGATCACCTGACGCATCCTGCGGTGCATCATCAATAATGTCGTCAGAGACAAATGTAGTAGTATGCACAATAGAGGGAGGAATAATGCTTGGATAAAAGTCAAGCACTGATTCCTCACAAAGATTTGAATTCATACAATGTGATGTATGCACAGGGGAGATTGCCTCAGCGATGTCGGAACATACATCCGCCACAACTCTGATAAGCGTGTCTGCATCATTCCCTTCAAAATATGAAGGTGACACAGACAAGTAATCAGAAGTAGAAAGTGTGCTGCCAGAGTTAGGAGTCGGGATGATCCCGATATCCGACTCGTCATCCTCGTCCAATTGGCGAAGAAAATCAGCACAATCCTTAAAGGCATGATCCATGCTCAGACAAAACAAGCACTGTTTTGCATTTTTCTTCGGCTCAAATTGGGTCGGAGATGAATGTAAAAATGGCACGTGCAGAGCGGAAGAGTAGCCATAGGACTTAGGCGCAGTGTATGAGGTACCGTACAGTGTCGGTGCCCGATACATTGAGCCTTGAGGACTATGACTACTATCTCCCGATGGGCATCTATCACTAGCATGAGAAATATCTCCACACCAACGACAACAAATATTAAATGCAGCCCACATTGCGTGAAGATAACAAGATTCAAAAGAAAAACACTATTGTGCAAAATACTACACCCCACAATAACTTACTAAAGCAACCTAAATTTAAAGCAGGAAAAATAGAATATGAAAAAAGAAGAAGCAATTTACAAATGGAAGAACTTCTATCTCTCAGCTCTCCCTCTCCAGAAACTCACACGACTGTGTTCCCTGACAATGGAGCCAAAAACTTGATGCACAGATCTAGCACTCTGCTATATGCGATAGCAAGACCGCGGCACGAAAT
Organism: Dactylorhiza incarnata; assembly: GCA_033032865.1. Taxonomy (NCBI): domain Eukaryota; kingdom Viridiplantae; phylum Streptophyta; class Magnoliopsida; order Asparagales; family Orchidaceae; genus Dactylorhiza; species Dactylorhiza incarnata. The sequence continues at coordinate 1,917,237 of JAWHQI010000078.1, forward strand.
GGCCATGTACCGATCATTCAAGTAATATAAAATGTGGGAGTAAGTCCCCAAGTATCGAATCTCAAAGGAACACAATAAGGTGAAGTTTACTTTTGAGGAAGGACTTGAGATCGAAGTTCTTTAAGTCGGATGGATTGCGAAAGGGTTGGATTGGATTGTGAAAAACAAATAAAATAAAGTAAATTAACACTACTATGCAGGCCGCTATGCACTGCTTCGCTGGGCGGATGGAAACTATGCAGGCTGCTATGCACTGCTTTGCTAGGTGGATGGACGAGTAGGCTTGCAGATGGAATGGTTCGCACCGACGGAGTCGAGGTGGCTTATACGGGATGTTAGCACCGCTTAGCTTGGCGAGTGGAAGAGTAGGCTTGCTGAAAGGGCAAGTAGTCAAGCAGAATGGAATGGAGGGTGATGGTGGATGGAAGGTGGAATGGGGGCGCACCTCATACACACATATAAACGACAGAGTAATTTCACATAGACATGAAATAAACAATACAAATCAAGGTTTAAATGTGCAACATCATCAATATAATGAAGATTACATTCATATGCATCCACACAAGTTAGAGAAAAAGGCAAGAGATACGACCGAATCCGGAGGCTTGTTGTAGATTCACGGTAGGAATCATCAGGGCGTCAATCCGCGTCCTAGTTCTGTCCCAATTATCGTTCGGGGTAGAGGAGGGTTGTCACTTCCTCCCAATGGACCCGTCTTCTCCGGTAAACTACAATCCGACCACGTCCAATGCGAAGAACTCTTTGCTTGGAGATGAAGATGAGGGTAGAATCCTCTCCTTGAAGCTCTAGGATGATGGAGGAGGCCTAGGGCAAATCCCTCATGGAAGGGTGGAAGAAAACGGAGCTGGAACTCTCCTTGCGACAGAAAATGGCGGAGAAGAATCAGGATCTCGTCTAGGGAGGAATCTACAGCTTAAATAGAAAAACAGTCAGAATTTGGCCACGCACGATCGAACGCACGACCGTGCGTGAACCGTGCAATTTTAATTAAGAAGAAAGCCCAGGAAGACTACCCAGAATGCCCGTGTGATTTTACTCACGCACGGTCAGAACAGACCATGCGTAAAAACGCATGGGCAAATCCAGAATGCATGAAAATAGGCCAACAGAGGGGCTCGTGCGATTTACTCACGCACGGTCGAAACCAACTGTGCGTGAACAAAACGCACGGGCAAATCCAGATTACCATTTTGGTCCATAGATGAACGCGCACGATCGCACCGATCGTGCGTCAAGTAAACGCACGACCGTGCGGTTCACACAGGAAATGATTTCTACCAAAAATGGTGATCTGCCCACCTGCACACCAAATCCAAAAGCTGGGAACACACCTCCAGCACTAGAATAATAACAAAAAATGGGGAGCACAATGTGCTTGCCCCCAACAACAGAGTGCACAATTGCACACCAAAACGGGCCTAAAAAGTGCACTTCGTGTACTCCAGAGTATCAATGCAATATCAGCAATAATGTGTAGAAAGTGAAGTGCATTTGCGTGAAAACAAGCCTAGATGAGTCCGAAAAACCCTATATAAATTGGACTCATCACTCACTCTCAAGCTAAGATGATTCATTTCAACCAGACCATGGGAGAGTCGAGCGACTCACAACAATTATAGATATAATGCATACACACACATGTGGCTTACCTCTAGGAGCATAGTTGAATCCAGGAAAAGAAGAAGAACCACAACCCGTGAAACAGAGCATCAACTTCTCCTCTTATTTGATCCGAACACCAAGGGAGAATGAGGGTCGCGGTCGGTGCTGGAGGGCTCTGTCAAACACGGGAGGATGTCGATAGGAGTAGGTAGGCAGACGATGGTGGAGATGAGTAGTGGAGAGTCCGATCCAGGCTGTGGACAATAGTTTGAGCACAATCTTCTTTGCTCATCTCTTGTTAGGCAGTATAAACCATTGTCAGTGATGGGGTTGAAGGTGGAGCATTAGAGGGTAGCTGAATTATTTGTACACTGGGAGATGCACATTTAGGTGCGCCGGAGAGGGGGAAACATTGAGCCTTAGCTTGGTGCGGGTTGTGGGTGGAGAATTTTGTTGGAGTGATGTTAGCGGAGGCAGGAGATCGACGTGTTGCATGCGCAGGTGCAGAGTAGTGTGTAGACGATATTCGAAGGTAAGCGCAAGGGTTACACTTGGTGGCTGCGAGTAATGTGGTGTATTGTCGCATGTTGAGTTATAGGCGATGTTTGTAACAAATGGTTGACTGGGATTGTGTTGTTGAAGTCCATTGGAGTTGATGAGAATACATGGCGGTGACTGTCGCATGTAGAGTTGGAGGCAGCTATTGTCGTAGAGGCAGTGGTGTCAAAGGTCGCATTGGCAGAGGCTGAGGTTTCAGTAGAGCCACGATGGCGGCAGTAAGGACTGTTGTTGGGAATAGTGCCCAACAATGTTCCTGATTTGATGAAGTGCTCAGGTCAATGATAAAAGCACTATGTATTTGATGTTATATTTTAGGTATGTATGCAGTGTATCGACTGTATGCCCAGTTTTTCTAATATATCTCTAAGTACAAAATCATTGAAAAGGATTGGACATATCGTTGAGAAAGGACTGGACATATCGTTGAAAATGTACAGACATATTGCTGAAATAGTATAAACTTAAAGTGGAATAAGTACAAATATCGTCGTGAAGGAGCTATGTCATCGTGAAAGCTGTTAGATATCGTGGAGACAGAGAATGCAATTGAGAAGTTCCATATTGTCGAAAGGATCACGATGATATCAACGAGAAGATTTTATTTTGTCGTAATTGAACAAGTCACTGAGATGGGAAGTTCTGTCGTCGAGATAGTTTTCATATCGTCGAGATTTCTATTCGAGGGGAAGATCTCAGAAGACTTGAAGAGTTGTCTAGCTTGGATCACTGAGATGGCAAGTTCTGTTGTCGAGATGGTGTTCATATCGTCGAGACAGACTGAGATTTTTTGAAACACGCTGTCTGCATTTAAAGCCGTTGTCTAAGGATCCAATCAGTGGATGTTGTTTAGGAATGAGCTTCTCACATTTATGAGACCTTGGAATAGACCGTTAGACATTTCTATCATATATACAGATAATTTGTTTGCCCTAAATAAGATAGAATGCAGAAAGAGAAAGAATCAATCGAATCAAAAATAGTGAAACGACTTTCAGAAGAAGAAACATTCTCGAGAACATTGCTCTCAGTTCACCAAGGTTCAGTCAGTCATCATTGACTGATAAGCTTGTTCTAGATTGAAGAAGAGGATCAACGAGAACCTTCTGTGCATCAGTGAATAGATCTTCAAGGCTTTCTCTTCAGATCCAGAGGTTGTCTGCTTCAGGCCTCAGAAGACTCTTCAGGATATTTCTATTCCCTATTCTGTGAAGCATTCTTCATTATTGTAAACATAATACTTTTTTTGTAGGACTCTTTGAGTCTGAGCTATAGGGTTCTGTGAGAACCTGAGGTAGGAACTCTTGCAGATCTGAGTTGTAGGGCCTGGAGTGCCTGAGTTGTAGGGTTCCAGGAACCTGAGGTAGGATCCTAGAAGGATCTGAGTTATAGGGCATATTGTGCCTGAGGTGTAAGATCTGTGGAGGAGATCTAAGTTTTTGGTTGAGTTTGCTGACTCTAGCACACTGTTAGATATGCGCAGAGGGATAATGGAGTACTCAAGACACATTGTCTTGGGGAACCACTATAAATCTGGTATCTTTGTGTGTTGTGTTCTGTGGCTGTGATCTATGTTGTGATTTACTTTATTTGCTTTTGTGCTTAAATTTCAAAAAACAGTCACATCACCTATTCCCCCTTTTAGGTGATAGTTCCATAAACAATAAGTGATATCCGAGATAGGTTGTTCAAAGAGTGACTTAACAGTCAGATCTAGATCTGTGGAACTATTCCTAATGGCTGGAGGTGATCAACACAAAAAGATGAGGTCCATGAAACTTTCAGTGTGCTCTAAAGAAAATTTTCCTATCTGGAAAGAAAGAGCCAGATTGTTCATGGATGCTGCATATCTCAGAGTATTTGTTGTTGTTCAGGAGGGACCTAAAATACCTATGACAACCTCAACCATAGATCCTGCCAAGCAAGTACCAAAGAAGTACTTTAACATGAGTAAGGATGAGCTCACCTTGTGGCCCTTGATAAAAGGGCACAAAACATAATTGTAAGTGTTATAGATGACTCCACCCTCCAAAATATCATTCACTGCAAATCTGCCAGGGAGATGTAGGACTCCTTGATTGTTTACATGGAGGGGACAGAAGAGGTAAGGGATGACATGAAGTTACTTCTGAACCAGAAGTATGAGACCTTCAAACAAGGCAAAAGTGAAACCATCTCAAACTTCTATGAGAGGTTTTTCAAGATTGTGAATGGCCTGAGAAATTATGGAAGGGAGTTCACAAACTTTGATCTCAATGACAAATTCCTTTGATCCCTCACGAAGGAATGGGACATCAAGATATGTGCCATCAGGGAGATGGGACATCTGGGAATCATGGAGCCCAAGAATTTGTATGGAAAGCTGCTATCCCATGAGCTTCAACTTAACACAAGAAAAGTTGAAGAGGAAAGCTCAAGGGGAGCACCAGAGAAAGGCATGTGGCTCTTAAGGCTGAGAGCTTAAGGAGAACCAAAGGCAAGACTCCTGTATTTCAGGATAAATCTGAAAGCAGTGAGGCTTCTGATGCCAGCACATCAGAATCTGACAACACGGATAAAGAACTGGCTCTCTTCTCCAAGCAATTTAAAAAGTCAATGTCAAGAAGGAGAAGAGACAGCCATAGGTCATCCTCATCTAGCTCAAGGAGATCTGGTCATCATGACAGATCTAAATCATCAAGGGATGATAGGTATAAATCTAAACCCAATAAATTTGATTTAACTAATACAATGTGTTATTGCTGCAAGAAAACAGGTCACATGATTGCTGACTGCCCCTCTAAAAAGTGGGAATCAAAGAAACATGAAGATGAAAGAAATGCAAAGGACATGAAGAAAACAGAAAAAGGATTCAGTGCAAAGAAGATCAGAACCTTAAGTGATTCTGATTCAAGCTCCTCAGAATCTGAGGAGGAAGCTCTAAATGGCCTCATGGCCATAAATGAAGACATCAAGGATGAGAACACCTCTCTTGGGAAGGTACCTATCAGAGCCCCTTTGTCTGCCTCTGATTTTAAATCAGTGGCAGATTCTATGCATGTTGATGAATGTGAGTCTGCTCACGATAGCACATCCTCAAGATCCCCATATGAGGATGAGTCTATACTAATGCAGCAGTATGAAGCTTTGTGGAAAGCTTTCAAGAAAAGAAAGATGCTCCTTAGAGTACAATCTAAGGAGTTAGCATCCTTGAAAATTACCCATTCTGAGTTCTAGGAGACAACTGAAAAGATGGCTGCTATGAGCAAAGAAGTGGATAAATTCGAGGAAGCCACAAAACTTAAAAATGCTGAATTAGCACAGAAGAACAAGGCCATTAAGGACCTTGAGGAAATACTATTGGCTTGACAAGGTACTTTTGCAAGATAGCGTCGTGCACTTAGAACTCTCCCCAAATCTGCGACGCGACCACCATGGAATCTGTGAAAGATCGAATATCCTGGATGCCTAGCTCCTTGGCAAGGCGTAAGCCCGCCTCTATAGCCTCATACTCCGCTTGATTGTTTGTGACGGGGAAGAGGATCTCGACTGCTTGCTCGATCCTAGTTGCCTGTGGGCTGACAAGCACGAAGCCTACTCCCACAAATATTTTGCCCGATGCTCCGTCCACGAACATCTTCCAGGAAATTAGATTAGAAGGTGCCTCACTTGGATTTGCTTCTCCTGAGAAGTCAGCTAAGAAGTCTGTCATCGCCTGTGCTTTGATCGACACCTGGGACGAGAAGAAAATGTTGAACTCACTGAGTTCTACCGACCATTTCGCAAACCTTATAGAAAGCTTCACTCCTTCCAGGATATGTCAGAGTGGATGATCAGTGACGACCCAGATGGAGTGAGCTTGGAAATAGGACTGGAGCTTCTGTGCCGACACCACCAAGGTGAAGACAAGATTCTCCAGGATCGGATATCACAACTCCGCCTTCTTTAGCACCCAGCTAACGTAAACGTAATAGATGGGTAGCTGCTTTATTCCTTCTTCTCTGACGAGCATCGAGCTTACTACTTCCTCCCCTACTCCTAGGTAAACGAGAGGTCTTCACCTTCTTTTAGGCTTTGGAGGAGAGGTGTCTGGGTTAGGTGCTGCTTTAACCGCCCGAATGCCTTTTCGCACTCTTCGGATCACTCGAAGTCAACGTTCTTTCTGAGCGTCTTGAAGAACGGAGAGCACTTCTCCCCCGCCTTTGACAGGAAGAGGCTAAGGCCAACCAGCCTTTCAGTCAACCTCTGGACTTCTTGAGTACTCTTTGGTGAGGTCATCTCCAGGATAGCCTTAACCTTATCAGGGTTAGGCTCTACCCCTTTTGGGGTGAGGAGATGTCCCAAGAACTATCCTCTCCCTGTCCCGAACACGCAATTTGTAGGATTGAGCCTCATTTTGAACTTTCTAAGCGTCGTGAAGGTCTCCACCAGGTCGACAACATGCTCCTGGACGCTCTTGCTTTTGATCAAGAGGTCGTCCACGTACAATTCCAGGTTCCTCCCCGTTTGCTCTTTGAAAGAACGTTCGACGAATTGTTCTCAGCAGTTAAAGAATTATAGCCAGTCCCAGCGCTCGACATTCTCAGAGCAGTGCTCAACAAATTCCAGCCAGCGCTCGATAAATTCCAGCCAGCGCTCGTCAAATTCTTTACTGAAGCTCAGATCGACAAATACAGATTCCAGATTATTTAATACTTAAATATCAGTTATTTGTCAGTTCTCTGAACACAAATCGACGACTTTAACGGATCTATTCAAATATCTTTGGACGTATTCAAGTTAGATAAGTAAGGATATTATATTCAGTTATTATATTCCTTTCTTTCCTTATTCCAAGACAAAGATAGCCATTGACAATTAATGCAAAGGAATATTTCACAGCTAAGGAATTAAAGGACCTGCCAAAGTCATTTGGTCTCTGTTGCAGTTCCAAGAAAGATTTAAATTCTGATTATTCTATTCCAAAGATAGAAGATATCAAGACAGAGTTTATTGTCTCTCTAATTCGACAGAATTCAAAATAACATTCTTTCAGAATACAGAAAAAGGTTACAACAAGAATACAGAGAAGAAGAAGAACACTTAGCCAAAAACATATTCAGTCTTCTTCTTCCTCAAGCAGCATCTCCATTTCTCTGAGAACAACATCTTCAAGATCTCTCTCTCTAAGATCTCTGCTGCAAGTTCAGATCTTCAAAAGAGCAACAATAGTCTGAAGAATTCATTCTCTCAGATTCATCTGCTATAGAAAGATCTTCTTTCAAGAGAAAGCTTCTCCACCAAACTGTCAAATACTTCTATCAGACAGGGAGAGCTTTACATCAACATCCACTAGAGTCTTCTCTCAGCATATTGACAGAGAAGAACTTCATAACCCCTCTCTATCCCACTCTGTACAGGGTTCAAACTCCCTTCAAAAGTTTACCCCATTGGTGGCAAGACACCTGATCAAAAAATCTAGTTGGTTTTTGGGCACCTTAACAAAAGCTCATTGGTGTGAGGGCACCTGATCAAAAATCGTAGTGGATTCCTACCAAGGGTGGTAGAAGAGTAGACGTACCCATGTTTAGTGGGGAACTACTATAGCTCCTTGTGTCTTCTGTGTTTGATTTCTTTTCTGTGTTTGTGCTGTGCAGATTTTCTTTACTTAGTTTTTATTACTCACTCTCATATACACACATATATATCACTATTTTTAATTCCGCTATAAAACTAAGGGAAAAAGTTTTTAAACTCTATTCACCCCCCTCTAGAGTTAATTTAAGATCTAACCTCCACTTTCATAGATACACATGCGCAATTTACCCTCACCCTTCTTTACCATTACAACATTGGAGACCCAGCCTGGATACTGGATCTCTAACACAAAGCCTGCCTCAAGCAGCTTCCCTACTTCCTCCCTGATAGTTCCGACCAGCAAGACGACACTTGATCTCTTCTTCTACCGGATGGGCTTGACTGCGGGGTCTAGATTGAGGCAATGGCAAGCTACCCCTGCGTCAATCCCGAGAATTTTGGCGGCGCTCCAGGCGAAGATGTCAACATTCTTTTGCAGACATGCCGCCATCTCGATCTTTTCTTTGGTCTTCAGAGATCCTCCTATCTTCAGCAGCCCAGGTACTCCAGCCTCAGAATGTACCTCGATCTACTCCACCTCATATGCACCTTCTAGTCTAGCCATCCCTTCCAGCACTTTCTCCATCTCCTCAGCGTCCGCCTTCCAGCTGATGGTGCTGACTGCACTGAGGTAGCACTAGCGAGCGGATCTTGGATCGCTCATGATCCTCACCTGAACCTCCCCTTGGCAGTACTTCAGGCACTGATGGTAAGAGGACAGGACGACCTTGAAGAAATTGATGAGCGGCCTCTCAAAGATCGCCTTATAGCAACTTGGGGCGTCGACGATGATGAAACGACACTTGATGGAGGTGCCGCCGAGTGTTACTAGTAGATCCACTCCTCCCTCCACCTCTTTCCTCTCTCTTGAGAAGCCAAAGAGGGGACCATCTGAAGTCGTGACCCATCCTGGATAAACTTCCAACCCATCGAATGTCTTTTTGAAGATAACGTTTACAGAGCTTTCGTTATCTACTAAGATCCGATCGACGGTGAAGTACTCCACGACCGATTGAATTACGAGGGCACCATGGAAGGGATTCTCATTCCCTAACATTTCCTCCTCTGAAAAAATGATCTCCTCCAATGGGGGCGGTGCCTGCGAGGTCGAGGTGACACTCCGGCGATAGATTTGATGGAGGTTTCCCTTGCAGGAAGCTCCGAGCCCTGCTCCCCCGTGAATCACTCTCACTACGACTCCTCTTACTCCACCTCATGTTCCCTGGATGGCTTGTACTCGACCTCTCTAGTCGATTCGATCTTCATTCCTCCTTCGAGCGACAACTTGCATTGCCTGCAGCTCGACATGGGCTTCCAACCTCCTAGGCTCTGCTCCCACTTCTCCAACGGCTAGCCTCCTCCTAGCCTCCCAAAAATCTGGGCAGGCCATCATCCTGTGCCCCTCTACCCGATGGAGCTCATAATAGAGGGGAACCTCCTCTACCTGTGACCTTCTCTGTTAATTCCTTTGGGGTGGCTTGTTACCCTGCCGGGCAATAGTCATCGCTTCCTCACGTCCTCTCTCCTAACGCCTCTCCTGCTGGTTGAAGTTCCTCCTCTCTAGAGAGACTCTTCTTCCCAGACCTTGACACTGAGGCAGACCCACTGGCCTCCACGGCGGCCTATTAATGGGGACTGATATCACATTTCCTCCTCTCGACTCTCTGGAGCCGCTCTGAGCTTCCTCTCCTCTTGCCTCCTAAACTCTTCCCTTCTGGGATCTTCTCTCCTCCTCTCTTCCGACCTCTTCCTCTCCTACCTTCGGGGCTCCTCCTTCTTCTTGGGCACGGGGACCTTGTAACACCCCAGTTTTTGCTGCTCTGCAAGCTAACACCGGGCTGTAGGTTCTACCGCCGGTGGTAGCAAAACCTCATGGCGTCGACTGAGAGCATTTTCGTTAAGGAACTAGCGCGGTGCGGTAGAAAGTGGCTAGAAAGTGGAAAACGAGCTCTGTTGCTAGCGTGGCGTGGTAGCTCTACCGCTGGCATTAGGATTTCTTCGCTGGGAGCCGCTGAGACGGCAAGTGTGTTTGCGGAGTTAGCACGGAGCGGTAGCTCTACCGCTAGCGTTAGTCTTTCTTTGCTGGGAGCCGCTGAGATGGCAAGTGTGTTTGCGGAGTTAGCGCAACGCGGTAGCTCTACCGCCGTGCAGTAGCAGACAGAACCAGATCCGTAAACAGCAAAATCTGGGCGTCCGTTTGGATTAGATCTTGATCTAACGGCTCAGATGAGTTCGTGGGAGGGGTCTAATTAGGGCTTAGAGGGGTTTCCCTCTTCATCTTTCTTTTCTTTTGGATTTGAGGGCTAGAGTGAGAGAGAGGGTTTGGAGGAGGAAGAGAGCTAGATCCCGCCATTGTTGGAGCTTTGGAGCTCCGTTCGCCGATCCAAGACCGGCAGTGCATATGGGACGCCGAGGCGCTTCTTCACCTCCATTCTTTTTCAAGATTCTCATGGATAGGAGGAGATCTCAAAAGGTAACGAAATTTCTCCTCCCGGTCTTTAGGATGTGTGCATGGCATCCCTTTTCCTCCTTAATTTCTGTATTTTGGCACCGGATCCGTCGAGTGAGAGGGATTCAGGTCGCCTTGGTTCAAGGAACCATCGGGTTGATTGAGTCCGTCCCCGACATGATTTGCATTAGAAATCCGCTCCGTTAGTGGATTAGGCATTGTGGTTGAAGCCGGATTCGCGACCGTTGGTCCGATTCGGTGAGGTTGATTGACGCGCATTTTAGGTGTTTTTCTAGAAATCCGAATACGACGAATTCGTCGTCGTGATGCCCTTGTAGTTTCGTATGGTAACGAATGTTGGTTTTCGGGCAGGGAAATAAGGTGCGGATTATGAGGCGTGTGGCGCCTAGTGATGTGCGAAGGTGCGACTTGGTCTTTGTGGTCGGCTGGCTATCCCGTGAATGCTAGAATTCACGTGTGGAGAGTGTCCCGACAAGACAAGTCCCTTCGGTGTTAACTAACGAGAACGTCTGTGCTAACAGACGAGTCCGGTAACGGTCGCCAGGCGAGGCAGTCGGTGGATGTTGTCCCGATTGTAAGACTAGGGCCTTGGGACGTTTGCTTGGAGTCAAAGCCAGAGTTCTTAACATCGATTTTGCATGGTGTTGGCGGTAAGAGCATGTGAGCTGTCAGACAAGCCCGATGGCATGGTGGGCCAGGCGCAGTGAGTCACAGTGTGAGTTCTTGGCCTTGGGCTATGATGCCCTTTGGGGGAAATGTCAAGTACCCCGTGGTTGTGCTGTTGATGTATGATGATGTGTTAGATTCATACGCTTTAGGGTGCCTTGGGTGAAACTCGGGTTTGCATTCATATTGCATTGGTAGGCCCCTTTTATTACTTGCTCAACATAGAAACGTGGATGATGGTTGTGACACTCATGCCTATTGTTTATGTTGCTTTTCCTTTTATACATGTGCATACGAAGTGCTGACTTGCAGGGTGATGTAGTTCCCCGGGGTCCGCTTGGATGGCCGGGAGGAGGGGTGTTGTTATACCGTTTATGGTCAGCCATAGCTAACCCTCATTTACCGCTCTTTGTGATTTGGATGCAGGCCAAGGATCACAGGCTGGACCTAGCTCGCTGGCCAAAAAGGTCTAAAGCTTCATGAAGTATTTACTTTGCTTTCCTGCATTTCTGTACTTGTCTTTTGTTGTTTCTGGCTTGCGTGCCGAGGTAGCTTAGGGAAGCTAGTTTTCCCCTTTTTGGGATTTCATAATTGTGTTGAATGTTTGATGACTTGGACACTGGTTTTGTAAGGCCTTAACGCTAGTTTTACTCCTATGTAGTTGTGGACAATCTCCATGTTTCTTAGTTTTTGTTTCCGCTGTGTTATCTGAGTTTTGAGTTGGGTAGTTATATAATCTTTTAATACTGAAACTGTGGCGGTTATATGCTGTGGGGTCCCGGCCGGAACCTTCTCCTCTTCTTCCTCCTCCCTGGTCAGTTTGGTGAGATTGGCCAGGAAGCCGCGATTCGAAGCCTCCCCCTGAACAAGCTTATTGGCCCTTTCAATAAGCTCCTCATAGGACATGGGAGTGTTGGATCTTGAGGCGCCCTTAGCGCGGGGGTGGGGGGGGGGGGGGGGGGGGGTGAATAAGGGTTTTAGAAAAACTTTAAATTTTTATAGACAACTTTTGGTATTTTGTTTGAATGAGAGTGAATCAAAAGTAAAGAGTAGTAAATTAATTAAAACAAATAAGAGAAGACATGATTATCATATAAAATATTTGATTACAAAAATGTGATTTCTATGATGCTAGAAATCGAAGGCGAAATATAAACTATTCTTTTTGTTTTCTATATCGATTCTTCTCACCAAGAATCGGTTTGCTCTAGCCGATCTTTCCCAGATACGGCCTCAAACCGCTCTAGCCCTTCTATCCCCAGAAAGGGCTCGAGCACCCGCTAGATCTACTTCCTAGACCCAGTCACCAACACGAGGCAACTTCCTCCCTATGTCCTACCCAGACCTAGTCGCCAACATAAGGCGAATTTACTCCATGATTATAATGAAAGAGTTACAAAACACAATACAATGCATAAATAAAAACTCCCAATGAAGAATCCTGGAGATGGCGAAGGCTTGCTGAATATTCTCGAAGTTGAAGCGTACGTTCTTCGCATTGAGTAAGCATTGATATGATCCTCCTTGAAATTTTCTCTCGAATTTGTGTGGGAGATGATGGTCTGGAAAATATGGCCCTCTCAGAGTTTCTGAAGTGCTGGAATAGGGCTCTCAAGCATTAGTATTGAAGAAGATGAAATCTACCTATTTATAGGACTGGAAGCTAACATCAGCGTTAAGGTTAACGCCTGACGTTGACCCAGTATATAATTGTTTTGATGGCTCGGATCTTCAAAACGGGAAGGAGATTCTGCACTTTAGGAAACATTCATTTTAGGCAACCCTAATGCTGGCGTTGAGGTTAACGTTGATGTTAGGTCAGATCATTCCTAAAGTGCTCCTCTAATCACGGCTGCTTCCCTCCTTGCCGTAATCATCATGATGGAAATAGGAGTCAACGCCCAGCGTTAAGAGCTAACGCCTGTCGTTAGACCACATCCCTCTTTTCAGTTTGTGAGCAGGTCCAGACCAATAATGCAGCTTCGTAGTGTCATATATGTTCAAACCTGCATGCTAAAAACACAACGACAAACAAGATCAAATACAAGTAGGATTTGTTCTTCTCAAATCAAAGCGATGCGGAAAACCATGTTCCAACAATCTCCCCATTTTGATAATAATAAATCCAATCGAGATAAATCAGATTCATATATAAGAGTGATGTGTTTTTTGAAGGATATATGACACTAAGCAATATTGAGACAATAATAAGAATTATAGATTGTTAAATTGTGCTCCCCCTACTTAAGTGCTTCCCCTTAGTGTATGCTCCCATAGACTAGATTCATGCTCCCCCTTAATCTAGTGAATCCTACTTTAATCATTATAATTTATCATTTTATTCTCCCCCTTTTGTTTTTAGCAAAAGTGGGTGGAGTGAAAACAGAACTAGAGTAAGAAGACAAAAGTTGGGACATAACTAAGAGAGGATTAAGAGTTTAGTTTAAACATAAAATAAGTCGTGATCGAGCTAAGGGAGAGAGTAGCACAGCGGAAAGAGATAGGATAAGCATGAAAGAACAACATTCCATTTTTTGTTTTACCAAAGGAATTCTACCACTTGCTTTTTAAAGTGAAATTTTTAAGAAACTTGTTGGAAGAAAAGCAATATAGTTTGACAAGCACAAGGGAAAAAAAACCTTAGAAGTAAGCATGATAAGGCATGGTAAAAATACACATGATCAAATTAGAAATGCGGAAAAACAAAACAAAATAACGGAGATTAACATTTTTGTAATAGTTTGACCATTCCAACAATATGTCTACACTATTCACATTTGAGCATTTAACTTTGAAATTTTTCATAACTAATAGGCAAGCATGATTTAACATATTCAAAAAGATAATAGCTACAATGTAACCAATTCGTATTTCAAGTAAAGAAAACATTATAGAAGTCATGTATTGCAATCTAGTGCTTTTACTTAAGTTCTTAGAGAATTATGTAATTTTGCATTAGGATCCAATTCTCATGAGTAGAAGCTTTATGAAAAAAAATGATATGTGCATATGGTGTTTTGATAAAAGTAGACACGTGAAATAATCAAAACACATGACATATGTAATGAAAAAGTAACAACAATATTGAGGATGTAATCTTATAATTTCTTTCGCGCATCAAATCTAGAATAAAGTTTCAAGGAACATAGAATGAGTACAACAACCAAGGTGCTTCACCCACACAATGCTCATTAAGACTTATCAGGAGCGAAGTATTGCTTGGGGGACCACATAAGCAGTTTTATTAATTTTTATTTTTAGTGATCTGGTGTACAAATAGAAGTAAAAAAAGAATGTGTTTGCACAAGACACTTTACAATTCTTTCCAAGGTTCTCAACCTCACAATGCTCATTAAGACTTATCAGGAGGGTGAGTAGTGCTTGGTGGAGTTATCTTTGGCATTTTATTTCATATTGTAATTTTGGGCCAAAGGTCTCTGAATTCACTTGTTGTTGCAAACCCTTATAATTTTGAAATAACATTTCTATGTGTGCAAGAGATTATTGTTTGAATAGTGGTGTAGGTAATTTAGACATACAACTTAATATGTTAAAACTATTACACTACACAATCATGCAAGACTAAGATTATGAGCACATGTGGATTACCAAAATAATGAGTGTAAGAATCATTGATTAACATAAAACATTACTCATACTTAGAGGCATGCTAGACAATCTTACACAGTTTTCTATAGACTATTTCATTGCACATAATCAGATTAAGGTCAAGGCATGACAAGATAAAATAATGTTTCAGAAATTTGAAATTAAAATTAGACATTGAAGAAAATCTGTGTGTATGCCAAAATCAATTTTGACCATTTGAAACAAAAATAACAAAGATGTTTGCTCTTATGAAGTCTTATAACCTAACCATAGTTTTGTAAATATTTAAAGCAAAACAAATAACAAAACATATTTTTGATTATTTTGGACTAAAATTAACAAATTAAGAACAGAATAATTTGAAATCAGAAAAATAAATTGAGAAAAATTATTAGAAAAATACCAGAAATATTATAGAAAAAACAGAATTTCAATAAGACAAAAAGAGCTAACGTCTGGCGTTAACTACTCAACGCCCAAACATGACACTATTTTTTGAGATTTTTGAAAAAAATTCTTTGGAATAGGGAGTATGTATATAGACTTTTTTAGTGTAGAAAAATTTCAGAGAATTTGGAGAGGATTAGAAGGCTATTTAAGCATATTTTTGGTAGTTTTAAAATGGTTTTAATATTTTATATTTATTTTTGATTTTTCTGGTAATGAAAAAGTAATTAAGATGTAAACACAGATATATATAAGTAAATAAATGAATAGGCAGAAGGAGTTGTTAAGTTTAGAGAGAAAATGCTAACGCGGGGCGTTATTGATAGCGCCAAGCGTTAGTGCTTTTCAGTTCAATTTTGATGATGGTGATGTAGATAGATTCATGTTTTAAGATATATGATAATTTTCTTCTTAGTTATTTCAGGAGAATGTCTGAGTCTATAATTACTTTTGATCTTTGTGAGACTTTAGTTGGACTTAGCAATTTAAAGTGGATCTTGGACTTCCCGAGTTCTACCTTATGAAGGGTTCGCACCGGTACTAGGAGATATGATGGGGTGACATCCAAACCTCCCCTTCTCAAGATATTTATGTGTTTATTGGTTGCTACCCAAACTAAAAATTTATACACTCAATTTGATATATCTAAGACTCCCAATTCTAGTCTAAGCATGTTAAACCGAGCATCGGGGAGAGGTTTTGTGAATATGTCTACAAGTTGGGATTATGTGCCTATGAAGCTAACTCTCACATGTTATTTCTTAATATGATCCCTAATGAAATGGTGACGCACATATATGTGTTTGGATCATGAATGATGAACGAGATTGTTTGTTAGATCTATTGCACTTTTATTGTCACATTTTAATTCAATATTATTTAGATGCACCCCAAAGTCTTCTAGTGTTTGACTCATCCAAAGGGCTTGTGCACAAAAACTTCCTAGTGCGACATATTCGGCCTCGGTGGTGGAGAGGGCAACAGAATTCTATTTCCTACTCGACCAAGCAACTAGTGAGGGACCTAAGAAGTGGCATGTGCCGCTTGTGCTTTTACGATCTAGTGAACACCCAGCATAATCAGAGTCGGAATATCCCTGTAAAATAAATTAATCATTATAAGGATACCATAGACCTAGATTAGATGATCCGATTAAATATCTGAAAATTCGTTTGACCGCTTTTAAATGAGAGTCTTCAGGATTAGCTTGAAATCAAGCACATAAGCAAACGACAAACATAATATCAGGTCTAGACGTACTTAGATATAATAATGACCCAATCATTCCTCTATATAGTGTTTGATCAATAGATATTCTGGCTTCATCTTTTCCTAATTTTAAGGAGGCACTCATGGGAGTGGAGGCTTGTTTTAAATTTTCAAATCCAAAATTTTTTAACATCTTATGAACATATTTAGATTGATTTATAAATATTCCATCATTTCTTTGTTTGATTTGAAAACCAAGAAAATAAGTCAGTTCGCTTACCAAGCTCATTTCAAACTCTTTTTGCATCACACTTACAACTTCATTACATAATTTATCATTAGTGGCTCCAAAAATGATGTCATCTACATAAATTTGTAATATGATTCGATCATTATTAACATGTTTAATAAAAAGTGTATTATCGGCACGTCCTATTACATAATCATGTTTTAATAGAAATGAAGTTAGTCGTTCATACCATGCACGAGGCACTTATTTTAAACCATATAGTGCTTTATCTAGTTTAAAAACATGATTAGGGTATTTTTCATTTATGAAACCGGGGGGTTGTTTAACATAAATTTCTTCTTTAATAATTCCATTTAAGAAGACACTTTTAACATCCATTTGAAAGAGTTTAAATCTTTTGATGCTTGCAAAGACAGGAAAAATTCGAATGGATTCTAAGGAGGCTACGAGTGCAAAGGTTTCATCAAAATCTACCCCTTCGATTTGTGAATAGCCCTGAGCTACTAAGCGAGCTTTGTTCTTAGTAATTATAGATTCACTATCTAATCTATTTTTAAAAATCCATTTAAGCCTATTATTGGATGATTTGATGGTCTTTCTATAAGGTTCTAAATCTTATTACGTTCAAATTGTTCTAATTCTTCATGCATTGCTAAATACCAAAATTCATCATTTAGCGCGGTAGAGATGTTTTTAGGTTCAATTTCAGAAATGAAGCATAAATTAGAGAAGGATTCATGAATGGAAGAGCGTGTCGTTACCCCTCTAGATGGTTCTCCAATGACAAGTTCCCTTGGATGATTTTTTGTGAATCGAAGCGCACTTGGCGACACGCACTCTTCTTGTACCGTCTCCATTTCTTTGTTACCTCCAAGAAGTTCAACATTATCATCCTTTAAGGTTAAAGATGGTTCCTCTTCTTTTCCCGCACTGTTAGAATCTACACAAGGAACAAATTCATCAAACTTCACATGAATGGACTCTTCAACCATTTAGACCTTTTATTGCATAATATGCTTTACTAGTTGAAGAGTAACCAAGAAATATTCCTTCATCACATTTTTCATCAAAATTTGCTAAAGCATCTTTGGTGTTTAAGATAAAACATTAATATCCAAAAATATGAAAGTAAGATACATTAGGTTTCCTTTTGTAATTCAATTCATATGAAGTTAATTTTAAGATTGGGCGAAGCATGACTCAATTTATGACATAACAAGATGTATTTGCGGCTTCGGCCCAAAAGGATCTAGGCAACGCATACTCGGATAGCATAGTGCGTGCGAGTTCCTGAAGGGTTCTATTTTTCCTCTCCACCACACCATTTTGTTGGGGGTGTGTGGAGCGGAAAATTCGTGTTTAATACATAGATTATTACAAAAGTGGTGAAACTATCATTTTCAAATAACCCTCCATGATCCGATCTAATGCACTTAATTTTTAATTCTAATTCATTTTGAATGTCATTGCATAGTTTTGTAAATTTAGAAAAAGCATCGGATTTGGAGGTAAGAAATAATGTCCAAGTAAATCTAGAAAAATAATCAATTAATACAAATGTGTACTTTTTACCTCCTAGACTACAAGTGCTAATTGGCCCAAATAGGTCCATGTGAATTAGTTGTAGAGGTCTAGTGGTGGACATTTCATTTTTGTTTTTAAAAGATGTTTTAGAAAATTTTCCTTTTGGCATGGCGGGCATAAAGTGGTTAGATTTCCATTAAGCATTGGTAAACCCCTGATTATTTTATTTTTTGACAATTTTAAGATTAACTTGGTGCTAGTGTGACCAAGACGCCTATGCCATAATTCTAGTTCTTCATTTTTTGTAATTAGACATTTTAGTGATACACGTGATAGATCATGAAAAGAAATTAAATAGACATTATGAATTCTTGGTGCAGTGAGTACAATAGTATTAGTCTTAGGATCTATAATTGTGCACAAATTAGTAGAAGACTCAAATAAAACATTAAGGCCTTTATCGCATAGTTGTCTAATAGAAATTAAGTTGTATTTTAAGCCTTCTACAAATAAGACATTTGTAAGAGTGAATGAGTCGTTACCCACTTACCGATGCTTAAGATTCTTCCTTTTCCATTGTCAGTGAATGTCACTGTCCCTCCTTTCTTATTTGTGAGGCTAAGGAACTTTACTTTATCGCCAATCATGTGCTTGGAACAGCCTGAGTCCAAGTACCACATGTCTTCCTTGTCTTTATCCTGTCAACACACCTAAAAAGAAGATGTCAGTGAAGATCTGGATACCCATGAGGTTCCTCCCATAATATAGGTGGTGACCTTAGGTACCCAGATTTGTTTTAAAGTGCTCTTTCTCTTCTTCCTGCAAGAGTCTGTAGTGTGCCCAAACAACAAACAATTTGCACACACAATATAAGGAGATGAGACCTTTTTAGTGAATTTTGTTGACCCTTACTGGTAGACACGGAAATGGAAGGAGTGACAAAATTATTATTATAAAAAGAATTTTTGTTTCTGGAACTAGAGCTAACGTCAGCGCTAGATGTTAATGTTGGGCGGTAGCTTCCCTGTTGGGCTGCGGTCAGCAATTGCCCCGGCGTGCTGCGTTATTCGAAGCGGAAGGGCGTGTCCCCCGTGGGCCTAACTGGCTACCCCGTGGATCCTGCTTGGGTGACCAGCTCTATTAAGGATAGGTAGCGCCTTCACCAGCAGTCTGGGCTTTTGGTTGAGTTGGTTGCGCCGAGTCCCCAACAAGTGGTATCAGAGGGGGTCGCGGGTTCGAAACCCCAGGTCTTTGCTAGTGGGGGAGGGGGGGGGGGGGGGGGGGGGGTGGATTGTTGGGCTGCGGTCAGCAATTGCCCCGACGTGCTGCGCTATTCGAAGCAGAAGGGGTGTCCCCCGTGGGCCTAACTGGCTGCCCCGTAGATCCTGCTTGGGTGACCAACTCTATTAAGGATAGGTAGCGCCTTCACCAACAGTCCTGGCTTTTGATCGAGTTGGTTGCGCCGAGTCCCCAACAGCCCGGACACGCAATTTCGCCCCTCGAGCGCTTTTTTTGCTCAGGCGCGTTTTTCATCCCGGGCGCACATTTTTTGCCCGGACGCATGTTTTGCTCAGAGTCTTGCTTTTCTATTAACATTGACCCATTGTTTTATTTTTGTTTGTGTTCTAATGATTTCATTTCATTTTTATTCTTGAAAGCCAATGTCTTCAATTTGAACAAACAAAAATGATTAATGTCAATTATTTTGATCTAAAATCATCATGCGTCGAACAACAAAATTGGAATTAAACTCAATTTCAATTCATGAATGTACTAGCATTGGATTGAAAATTAATTCGTGAAAACCAATGCCTTTCATTCATTTGGACGGAATTGAGCTCATGGAATTAGAATTGCAGGTCTAATTCTAGTTTTGTGGATAAGACTTCTATTCAGAACATAGTTGTACAACCCATATTCTCTGAGGGTATGTAGTACCCGATTCGAGGCCACATAAGTAGAGTATGCGCGAGCAAACCCCTTATACTCGCCAGGTGTGCGACCATAACGGATACTCGCCGAAGCCGGGCGAGATTCCCCTCAATGTCGTGTCGTTGCCAGGCAGGGCTGGGCTATAAATATCCCCCTCCCCTTTGGTTTTCCTATAAATAGGACCCCAGGGGTACTTGGATTGGCATCTTTGGTTGAGCTTTCAGAACCCCCTTTTCGAAGACTTGTCCCTCCGAGTTCTTGACTGTCATTCTCGACCATCGTCCTAGATACTCGCCAGTTGGTGCCTTCCTTGTACCCTGCTCGGCCATCTTTGGTTATGTAGGAGAAGTCTGTTTTGAGCTTCTGGGTACGTAGTGGGATCTCCCTGCCGCAGTACCTGTGATCCTGTTGTGACCATCCTAGCCTCTTCGTCGTTGCCATTCAAGCCTTCTAGTCGATTTGCTGGGCGAGTAGCCTCAGGTTGCATTGATCTGAATTTTGGAGTCGGGATTTTCCCAGCTTGAACACTTTGGTGCGGTGAGTGTGGATCGTAGTCAGAGAGAAAGTCTGGTGAGAAGGCAAGTTGGTCGAAGCTGGCGACCATAAGGGAGCTGTTGGTGGCTCGGCAAGGGGAGGCGAGTTCGTTATGCGGGCAGATTTCGAAGTGTTCGCACGGCGTTTGGAGGATACCATGTGGGTAACGCTTCTTCTTCACGGGGAGGGCACGACGACCTCGCCTCAACACGTGAATCCATCTGAGGATGGTGGCCCTCCTCGACGAGCAGGAAAGAAACCAATGGAGGAAGAGCCAGAGCGACCATGGAGGCCGCGGTTCTACCAACAGAGCTCGCAGAGAATTCGATTCCGCGAGGTGGATGACCAGGAGAGATCCCGGGATACTCGCCCCTATGATGAGTATGGAGTGGTTGCTCTCCAGGCCGAAGATCGTCCCCTGTCAGGTGGGAGGAGCCCATTCTATGAGGAGATTCTTGTTGCTCTCGTGCCGGAGGGATTTAGAGAGCCAGTGATGAGTTTCTATTCTGGGAGGGATGACCCTGTCCGTCATTGATGAGTCCCAATTATATACACATTTTTGGACTCATCTGGGCCGATTTTCTAGTCTATGCACTACATTTTAGGCACGTTTTCATTCATTTGTACTATTCCATGCTAGGTGCACTTTTAAGCCCATTTTGGTGTGCAATTGTACGCTTTGTTGTTGGGGGCAAGCAATTGGTGCTCCCCAATCTATTTTCTGTGTTTATTTGGTGCTGGAGGTATTCCCAGCTGGGTTGCTTTGTATGCAGGTGACCTGATCGTCCTGTTTTCCCCAAAATTCATGTCTATGCATATCACACGGTCATGTGTTTCCTTGACGCACGGTCGGTTGCGGTCGTGCGTTTGTGTCTGGGCAGAAAACGGAGCGTCAGAGTTTACTCGTGCATTTTTACGCACGGGCGGTTTGCCCGTGCGTGAGTAAAACACACGGTCGACCTGTGTATTCTTGATTTCAGAGCGTCGGATTTTGCCCGTGCGTTTGTACGCACGGGCAGTGTTGATTGTGCGTGAGCAAAATGCACGGGCGGCGCAGCGTCTTCCCCAAGTCAAGTTTTATCATTTATTAACGCACGGTCTGCGCACGGTGGTGCGTTCGACCGTGCGTGACCATTTTCTGACAAGAATTTCTATTTAAGCCGCAGGTCTTGCCCTATTCGACATCGATCATTTTTCCCGCTCCCAGAGCTCCAGTTCTGCGCCCTTTTCGCCGTCCATCGCCGCCCACCTTCAGGAGGTGCTCCGGGCTTGTTCTTCACGCCAATCTTGAGCCAGGAGATCATCTCGGCCTCCTCCTTCATCCTAGAGCTTCAAGGGAGATCTAGCCGCCATTACCATCAAGCAAGGGGAAGTTTGCAACCTTTACCGGATCATGAGACGAAGAAGACGGGTTCATTGGAGAGTTGTGACAGCTTTCTCTACCCCGGATGTAGTTGAGGACTGAGCTTGGACGCAGATTGACAACCTAGCGATTCCAACCGTGACTCCTCGACGAGCCTTCGGATTCGGTCGATTTCTTGCCTTGTTCTTCTCTTATTGATGTGTATATGTTGTAGATCTTTATTATTATGATGAAGTGGCACTTAAACTAGTTTGTATTTCTATATATTTCATGTCTATGTGAAATGCTTTGGTGTTTAAGTTTCTTGAGGTGCGCCCCATTCCATCCTCCATCCCGCCGTCACGTTCGTTTGCCGCACTAGCAATTGCTAGTGGCGTGCTTGTCGAAGAGGTGCTTACGACCCTCATTCCGCTTGCCTACTCGTCCATCCGCCCTCACGAAGTAGCGCGTTTAAGGCCTACATAGTCTCCATCCCGCCAAGTGAAGCATTGCATAGCGGCATTGCATAGGAGTAGTTGTAGCATTTTCTCTTTATTTTCCACAATCCAAAACCCCCGTTTCCGCATCCATCCGACTAAAGGACTTCGATCTCAAGTCCTGCCTCAATAGTGAACTCCACCTTACTGTGTTCCTTCGAGATTCGATACTCGGGGATTACTCCTCGTTTTATATTACTTGAACGATCGGTACACTGCCGTTTCGTGCCGCAGTCTTACTACCGCCTATAGCGGTGTGCTAAGATTTGCGCATCAAGTTTTTGGCGCCGTTGCCGGGGAACGTAGACGTGTGAGTTTTCTGGAGAGGGAGAATCTGAGAGAGAAGCCCTTCCATTTGTTTATTGCATCATTTTGTTTTATTTCTTCGTATTCTTTTTTCCTGTTTTATATTTAGGTTGCTTTGTAAATTATTATAAGGTGTAGTAATTTGCACAATAGTGTTTTTATTTTAAATCATTTTATCTTCACACTATGTGGGCTTCATTCAATATTCGTTGTCGTTGGTTTGGAGATATCTCTCACGCTAGTGATAGATGTCCAAAGGGAGATAATAGCCCTAGCACTCAAGGCCCAGCATATGGAGCACCGACTTCGTCTGGTACTCCATATGGTGCGCGTAAGTCCTATGGCTATTCTGTTGAGCCTTTACCGTCACACTTCTTTTCGGCTTCAACACCTGCTGTGCCAAAGAAGCCCGCAAGACAGTGCTTGTTTTGTCAAAGCACGGATCATGCCTTGAAGGATTCTGCTGCTTTCCTTCGCCAATGGACGAGGATGATGAGCCGAATATCCGGATCGTCCCGACTCCTACTTCTGGCAGCACACCTTCAACATCCGGTTATGTGTCCATTTCACCTTCAAGTTTTGAAGGGTATGATGTAGACACAGTCACCAGATGTGTGGCTGATCTAGGCACTGACATGACTGAGCCCATCTCCCCTGTGCATATATCACCATGTGTTGATTTGATTCTTTGTGAGGAATCGGTGCTTGACATTTATCCAAGCACTATTCCTCCCCCTGTTGTGCATACTGCACTCGTCTCTGACAACATTGTTGAGGATGTGTCGCAGGATGAGGCTGGAGATCTATGTGTTGTGCTTTCTCCTATGGAGGAGGACAACCTTCTAGGTGAAGAGGAGCTTTCCTCAACACCGGTGGAGGAAGTCCAACTCTTGGGCATGGCCACTGTTGATCCCGCTGAACCTTGTAGCATTGATGACAATGCAAACATTATTTTACTTCCCCAACCTGATGGGAGTGAGACCGGGACAACTCCCCAGATTGATTTTTATTTATGTTCTTCTTCTTCTTTATTTCTTGATCCCCTTTCTTCATCTGAGCCTGTGCAGGTTGAGTCTTCACAGGTACCCTAGGAGGACTTGGAGCATGATGCTTAAGTCAATGATGAAAGCATCCTCTTATGTGAGGAGGTTGATCCCCCCTCCGTACCGGAAGCTCCACTCATTTCCTTCTCCTCCTGCTGCCTCCCTGGAGATGATACCTTGCTGGGTAAGGATAGTTTTGGTGAGTTGAGTGAGGATTCCTCCTCTTCTTACTTTTTATTCCCTCTACCTGTGACGAGCACGTATTATTTATATTCGGGTAGAGGCGTGACTGTTCTATCGCCATATCGGTACCCGCTACCGACACGCATATTAGAACAGTTACCTGTGCATTTCCTTTTTCATAGACCCATTAGCTAGAACTGCTTTAAATTTGAATAAGTCGTGCTGGGAGGACAATAACCCCAGTAGTTATCTTACTTTTCCTGCAATTCTTATTTCATCTTGTTTAGTTTAGTTAGCTGTATTTCATTTTTATGTTTGTATATTGTCTTTTGTTTTTGCGGAGCTCACCCCTGCAGGTATTCTTCTGTATGGCGGATGCTGCAGCTTTTTCTTGGTTTCCACGCCAATCTTCTGGTATGCTCATTTCTGAGCATTGGGTACTCTCTTCCCCTAGCTCTTTTCTGAATTTCATAGATATATATTGTGTGTATTGTCTAGTTTAAGTCTGGGGGAGAGTAGTTCTGTATGCCCACTCACGTGCACTATATCATTGCATGATAGAAGTATTTCTATTTCATTTATTTAGTATTGTTCATTTTCTTTGCACACCACATCACCCACTTTAGCGCGCACTCGCTTGTTTGTATGCTCCTGTATATTCAATTCTTGGTTGTGATGTAGAAATTTCTGTATTAGCCAAAATAATTGCAAGATGGAGTGGCATGTTGACTCTTGTAGTGCTCTAGTTGAGTACTCGTGTCTTGCATAGGGATTTGAGTAGAATTAGTATTTATTTATGCTTCTAATTTATAATTAGTAGATTTGCGTAGATTTTAATTTATTTTACTCAAAATGGTGAATGTGGTTGAATCTAATGGTAGCGTGGTATTGTGTGTAAGCGAGCACGAGGTTCGTGTTGCTCGAGTCGGGAGGAAGGATTACCTTTCTCGGGGGCTAAGAACTTGACCCAAGCGACTCTCGAAGCATGGGTGCGAATGACTTGCAAGTTGAGCGTGACATAGGCCATCTATTTGGCAAGCTTGAGCTTTGTTCTACCATTCCTATACGCTAACCGTTGCTAGCCTATTTTGTGCCTACCCGATCTTTTGGTTCAGCTCCACCATACTTCACCAAGGCCTAAAAGCTAATCCTATTATCGCAACCAAAAATTAAGCTAAAAGCATTTATGAATTGTAATTTTCCAATGCGGTGCGGTGATGCGACACTTCAGTGTTGATGTGGAAGTTTTAAAAATTTCTATGGATGAAATTGTGCTAATAGATATGGGGATGAAAAGAAAAGAAAAAGAAAAGCAAAGAAAAAAATGTATCCCCAGCGTTGTAATTGAAACATCTATTTGGTTTTGATTGTTGTAGGTCGTGTGCATATCCGGTTTCAAAGTCAAGTCTGGGGGTGTGTACACGTGTATTATTGTGGCTGCTTTGAATTAGCACTTTTGTGAGCTCTGTTGGGTTGCGATTAGCCTTCACATTTATCTTTGCATTCCAAACCGTAACCTAAGCCTCGTGTAAACCCAAAGTCCTATTGATTCATCTTGTGAGTTCACTAGCGCCGTGGAGAGAGTGTGACCGGGCGAGCTTATGGTTCTCGACGTTGATGGATTTCAACGGAGATAATTCTGAGTTCTGGTCTTGGGTAACATTCACCTTCGCGACTTGCTTACTTTTGTACTACGAGTGACCACGAGATTCACCAACATTCCATTTTTGAGTAAAAATAAATTTCTTTTTACGCATTTACACTTTTATAAATTAGCTAACATATGTAGAAACTTCTTCTAATGAACTTCTATGCACACAAGTATACAACTTCGCATACTACTCCATGTCGCAGTTTTTTTTAGCTAGCTATGCTTTTCCTACTCCGCCGGATTTGTTTGCTCGGGACGCGCAAACAGGTAAGTCTGGGGGTGTGATGAGTCCCAATTATATACACATTTTTGGACTCATCTGGGCCGATTTTCTAGTATATGCACTACATTTTAGGCACGTTTTCATTCATTTGTACTATTCCATCCTAGGTGCACTTTTAAGCCCATTTTGGTGTGCAATTGCACGCTTTGCTGTTGGGGGCAAGCACTTGGTGCTCCCCAATCTATTTTCTGTGTTTATTTGGTGCTGGAGGTATTCCCACCTGGGTTGCTTTGTATGCAGGTGACCTGATTGTCCTGTTTTCCCCAGAATTCATGTCTGTGCATATCACACGGTCGTGTGTTTCCTTGACGCACGGTCGGTTGCGGTCGTGCGTTTGTGTCTGGGCAGAAAACGGAGCGTCGGAGTTTACTCGTGCGTTTTTACGCACGGGCGGTTTGCCCGTGCGTGAGTAAAATGCACGGTCATCCTGTGTATTCTTGATTTCAGAGCGTCGGATTTTGCCCGTGCGTTTGTACGCATGGGCGGTGTTGATCGTGCGTGAGCAAAACGCACGGGCGGCGCAGCGTCTTCCCCAAGTCAAGTTTTATCATTTAATAATGCACGGTCTGCGCACGGTCGTGCGTTTGACCGTGCGTGACCATTTTCTGACAAGAATTTCTATTTAAGCCGCAGGTCTTGCCCTATTCGTCATCGATCATTTTTCCCGCTCCCAGAGCTCCAGTTCCGCGCCCTTTTCGCCGTCCATCGCCGCCCACCTTCAGGAGGTGCTCCAGGCTTGTTCTTCACGCCAATCTTGAGCCCGGAGATCATCTCGGCCTCCTCCTTCATCCTAGAGCTTCAAGGGAGATCTAGCCGTCATTATCATCAAGCAAGGGGAAGTTTGCAACCTTTACCGGATCGTGAGACAAAGAAGACGGGTTCATTGGAGAGTCGTGACAGCTCTCTCTACCCCGGACGTAGTTGAGGACCGAGCTTGGACGCAGATTGACAACCTAGCGATTCTAACCGTGACTCCTCGACGAGCCTTCGGATTCGGTCGATTTCTTGCCTTGTTCTTCTCTTATTGATGTGTATATGTTGTAGATCTTTATTATTATGATGAAGTGGCACTTAAACTAGTTTGTATTTCTATATATTTCATGTCTATGTGAAATGCTTTGGTGTTTAAGTTGCTTGAGGTGCGCCCCATTCCATCCTCCATCCCGCCGTCACGTTCGTTTTCCGCACTAGCAATTGCTAGTGGCGTGCTTGTCGAAGAGGTGCTTACGACCCTCATTCCGCTTTCCTACTCGTCCATCCGCCCTCACGAAGTAGCGCGTTCAAGGCCTACGTAGTCTCCATCCCGCCAAGCGAAGCATTGCATAGCGACATTGCATAGGAGTAGTTGTAGCATTTTCTCTTTATTTTCCACAATCCAAAACCCCCGTTTCCGCATCCATCCGACTAAAGGACTTTGATCTCAAGTCCTGCCTCAATAGTGAACTCCACCTTACTGTGTTCCTTCGATATTCGATACTCGGGGATTACTCCTCATTTTATATTACTTGAACGATCGGTACACTGCCGTTTTGTGCCGCAGTTTTACTACCGCCTATAGCGGTGTGCTAAAATTTGCACATCAGTCATCTCCAGTGGTTCGAGGATGTAGTCTGCATCCATACCATGTCGGATGCCTTCAAGTGTAGGCTTTTTGCAATCACATTTTGAGTTAAGGCCAGGGACTGGTTCCACCAGCTGGCAGTAGGTTCGATCTACTGCTTCAAAGACTTGCGCTGAGGAGTCACGATGCGATTCGCCAGGGCCAAGAAGAGAAAGAAGGAGGTGACGACCCTCTTCTATCTGGCGCAAGGAGCGTTGGAAATGTTAGGGAACTACATCGACCGCTTCCAGGAAGAAGTGTTGGACATCCAGGAGGTGAATGTCTTCACCCTCCAGCTTGCCCTAACGTTCGGCCTAAGGGAAGGCCTCTTCAAGCTGGAGATCAGCCGGGATCCTCCCTGTTGGAACATGGTTTTTCGCATCCCTTTGATTTAAGAATAACAAATCCTACTTGTATTTGATCTTGTTTGCCATTGTGTTTTTAGCATGCAGGTTTGAACAAATATGCCACTAGGATGCTGCATTATTAGTCTGAACCTGCTCACAAACTGAATTGAGGGATGTGGTCTAATGCCATACGCTAGCTCTTAACGCTGGGAGTTGACTCCCATTCCCATCATGATGATTACGACAAGGAGGGAAGCAGCCGTGATTAGAGGAGCACTTTAGGAATAATCTGACCTAACGCCAGCGTTAGCCTTAACGCCACCATTAGGGTTGCCTAAAATGAATGTTTCCTAAAGTGCAGAATCTCCTTCCCGTTTTGAAGATCTGAGCCATCAAAACAATTCTATACTGGGTCAATGCCAGGCGTTAGCCTTAAAGCCGACTTTAGCTTCCAGTCCTATAAATATGTGGATTTCGTCTTCTTCACTACCAATGCTTGAGATCCCAATTCCAGCACTTCAGAAACTCTGAGAGGGCCATATTTTCCAGACCGTCATCTCCCACACAAATTCGAGAGAAGAATTCAAGGAGGATCAGATCAACGCTTACTCAACGCAAAGAACGAACGCTTCGACTTCGAGAATATTCAGCGAGCCTTCGCCATCTCCAGGATTCTTCATAGGGATTTTTTATTTGTGTTTTGTATTGTGTTTTGTAACTCTTTCATTATAATCGTAGAGTAAATTCGCCTCGTGTTGGCGACTAGGTCCCTGGTCGAGGTAACAATGGTGCAATTGCACAATCTAAGGAACCTAGATCCCATCAGCGCTCCAAGCACATACTTCGGCGGTTCCATCTTATTCATGAGATTGTCGAACGAGGAGATGTGAACATTTGCAGAGTGCCGACTGAGGAGAATATTGCAGATCCACTGACAAAGCCTCTCGCGCAGAGAAAGCATGATGGTTATACTAGATCAATGGGTATACGATACCTGAGTGATCATCTCTAGTGGGAGTCTTGTGGGTTGCATGTAAAATATATATATATTCTGTTGGCTGTTTATTATTCATATGATGAATAGTGTACCAATTATTTCCTTTTACAATTAATGTCAAGTTCTTTTATTATGATATACTGTTTCTATATGATAGAATAAAATTCGTGATAAATACCCTTAGAATGTTCGCTTCCATAGGACATCAAGTACGTGACTTGAATGTGAGAGCCTATGATTTCGAAGCTTCATTCTTAAAAGGTCCCTGGTCGAGGTATCATCGTAGAAGCTAAGGGTGATGATGATACATTAAGACTAGCATGTGTGTTGACTGATGACCGGTTCTCACAGGTCATGATATTGTGATATCAAGTCATCACGTGGGTACTTGTTAGTGAACAAGTTGTACTGGACAGACCCAACCTGAGACTACTTTGTGGATTGTTACTTAAAAGTGTCACAAGTAGGTCTCATTTAACAATGGTGTTGTGGTCCTTTGACCTGAAGTCATAGCATTCATCGAGTGAGGAAGAGCGTGCTTTGATGTCATCTAAAGTCTTCCTTGAAGAAGGTTGATGATAAGGGTGGTCGTTGGGTACGTTACGAATCATTTGGGTGTTTGGGTGTGAGCAGATATGGGATTTGTCCTCCTATATAACAGGAGTTGCATCCATGGGCCCCTTGATGGAATTGGACTGGGAAATGCATGGCCATGCTTGGTTGAGTCAATATGTGATATTGAGCTCACCATTCTCTGGAAGTCCGTTCTAGATCAAGAAACTTGGATTGAGCTATTATGAGGGTGACACGGTCCATGCCTCTAGTTCTTTCCGGATGTAAGGGACAAAGGGACAAAGACAACGCTGGAACATTGGTCATAAAGGCTTATGAGTTATGAACTCTTATTGCTTGGGGAGCAATGATGCATTGCTAGATGCCGCTCATTGTTTGTGAGGTTTTTGTTTGATACTTTCAAGATCAAGTGGGAGACTGTTGGAGTTACCATTGTGATCTAGAAGTGGTCAAACATGTAATGTCACTGCCAACGCGATATGAGCCTGCAGGGTCGCACATAAGAGCATGTGGAGAAGTTGGAAGATTAACTATGTTGGTAAAGGTTACCAATCACCATATAGAATGGGGGAAGTCCAGCAAATGTTGCTGTCTGAATTCATCGGGTTTACACGGATAGAATTCGTCGGGATTCGTCGGGATTCGTCGGATTGTTCCGTGGAATCTCGATGAATTGTTACAGAGATCCTTAACTCGGCAAATGTTGCCGTCTGACATGATTCATCAGATTCGTCGGGATTCGTCGGATTGTTCCGTGGAATCTCGACGAATTGTCACAGAGAGTATTAACTCGGCAAATGTTGCCGTCTGATGTGATTCATCAGAATTCGTCGGATTGTCCCGTGAAAACTCGACGAATGCTGTTCCGTGGAATCCCGACATATTGTAACAGAAGCCCCTATTTTGCTGTGTGGTCTGCGGATAACGATTCTTCTAGAAGCTGTTTATCCATTGGGTATAAATAGGACTTCTTTTAGGGTTCCGATAACTAACGAAATAGAAGCCGACGGAAGGAGTTCCGCTCTCGCTCAAACCCTAGACGGAAGTGTTCCACCGTTCTGAATCGCCTCCGCCGACTTCCTCTCCGACGATTGTCGCCGGTGTTGTTCTTCCTGAAGCGGATCTAGCAATCCGTGGAAGCGCAAGGTGTAGTCTTCTTCTCCCGGCTCGTGTGGACTGCTGTAGAGACGTAGACATTATTCTACGTGAGAACTCTTGCAAAGCCGACGAAGGCAATCTTCTTCTTGGAGCATCTAGGTTGGATTTGATCCAATCCCGCCAAGGTAATTTTTGCCTAGTATTTTATTAACTTCTTGATTCAATATTCATGGCCCGATCAAAGTCTTTTGGGTTGTTTCTCTTCATTTCCGCTGCGCCTACATTTGATGTATGGTTCTAGAAAAACCCAACATCTATCATAACACATCTTGTATAACTTAGATGAAATCCCATTAAGATAGAAGACTGAGAAAATAATATAAGTTAAACTGCGATCGACGAAATATCTCTGAAGCTGCAATCGACGAAAACCTAGCAGCGCTCGACGCAAGTTCATTCAGCAGTTAATCAATGATCAGATCGACAAACGTCGAGCTCAGCCTGACGTACTTCGAGCTGAGATCGACGAAATATTATCAGCTTTATAAAATCTCATTTCTCAGCTTGACTAAAATTCTATATGTTGTCAGATCTGATAAAGCAATATTTTGAATAGTTTCTATTTATATATTGCTGCCCTTCTTTTGTATGAATTGTCACTTCCTCACATTAATGATATAGCCGTTGCAGAACAATTAATGATATAGCCGTTGCAGAACAATTAATGATATAGCCGTTGCAGAACAGCTTAAATTAAAGATGGCAGTTTATCTTCTCGATGAGTCTACTTGATTAAAGAGACTTTATCTCTTTCTTTTTCCGTCAAGAATTCGAGATAAAAGAGAAGCTCTCCAGATTACATATATACAGAGAAAGCACAAAGAAGCATATACACAGAGAACAACATATTTTTTATCTATCTTGCTTGCTAACTCTTCTCTGCAGATCATCTTCATCCTGAGACACTTAATCTAGATCATTTGCTCAGTATCTCAACTACAGAAGAAGAAGAAAGGAGTTACTACATTCTAGAGAAGAAGCTTCCTCACCTGATCATCAAACACTAATCAAATCAGGGGGAGCTCTTCAAGGATCCACTAGAGACTTCTCTGAAAGAGAAGAACAATATATTTTATTTTCTTTCAACTGTATAAAGGGTTATAACTCCCTTCAAAAGTTACACCTTTGGTGGCAGGGCACCTGAACAAAAACCTGTAGTTTGGTTAGAGCACCTGATCAAAAGCTCAGTTGGTGTTTTGGGCACCTGATCAAAACTTCATTGGTGGCAGGGCACCTGATCAAAAACCTGTAGTGGAATCCTACCAAGGGTGGTAGAAGAGTAGACGTACCCATGTTTATTGGGGAACTACTATAAAATCCTTGTGTCCTCTGTGATTGTTTATTTTTCTGTATTGTGCCGTGTGCTCTCTTTGTGTTTGTTTTTATTACTCACTCAGTACATATATATATCACTATTTTAATTCCGCTATAAAATTAAGTGAAAAACCTTTTAATACTCTATTCACCCCCCCTCTAGAGTAAATCTAAGATCTAACCTCACTTTCAATTGGTATCAGAGGACTTTCCACTGATACCAGAGGACTTTCAATTGGTATCAGAGGTTGGTTGATTGTATACAGGCTAACACCTG
This sequence comes from Dactylorhiza incarnata, assembly GCA_033032865.1. Taxonomy (NCBI): domain Eukaryota; kingdom Viridiplantae; phylum Streptophyta; class Magnoliopsida; order Asparagales; family Orchidaceae; genus Dactylorhiza; species Dactylorhiza incarnata. Next base: position 1,949,228 of record JAWHQI010000078.1, read on the forward strand.
AATCAAAAGATCAATTAGATCTTAAATTTATTTTAGAGTTTTCTTTTACTTTTTCATGGCACAAGAAGAATTTTCAAACACCAGACCACCAATCTGTAATTTAAATAAATTTTCTTTAGGGCAAGCTAGAATTAGATTATATATGAATTCAATAGATGAAGAAATTTATAATTCTATCCTGACAGGACCTCCAACTTCACAAACATCAACAGATGCTCAAAAGAAGCTGAAAAGTGCTGATGCCAAGGCTATGGATATATTAGCTCAAACAATGTCAAATGACGTTTTTCAAATAGTTGCTGATTGCACTTCAGCAAGAGACATCTGGAACTCCCTCACAAGAATGGTAGCTGAATCTTCTTCCACCTCAAGTAATTCAGATACAGAATCATCATCTAGTTCAAGTGAAGAAGAAGAAGAACAAAAAGCTAAAGAATTCTGCATGATGGCCATAAATGGCTCAAACCACAACTCAGATGCAGAATCTGAATCTGATGAAGATGAGGTAATTTCAAGTTTTGATTTTACTTCTGAACAATTCAAATCAGATTTTAAATTGCTATGTACAGATTTAATAAAAGGTGAGAAAGAAATCAAATCTCTCATAAAAGAGTTAACAGAAATAAACAATTTAACTTCTGAAAATACTAAACTTAAAGAAGATTTGAAAACATCAGAAGAGCAAATTATTTCTTTGAAAAATAAGTTAATTAATGCTGAAATGTTCGACAATCTCTTAATGGGAGAAGTATCAAACTAATGGATATCATAAGCACTATAAATGCCAGATTAAATGGCAGCAAACTTTGTACAACCCCGATATTCGCCTAAAGATGAACAAAGACGGAGGAATAATCAACAAGAAAGAGTAATGTGGGAGTAATGCATATTAGTAGGCCGAAAATAGGAGAAAGAATGGAATTTACACGTGTCCTCTGCGTTCGTCGAACGACGCTCTGCGTTCGAAGAGCGGCGTTCTGCGTTTGATGAAATCCGAGCAGCGCTCGACGATCCTGCCCCAGCTTAGCGGTCGACGAACAGATTGTTACCACGGTCGACGCTTTCCTGAGTTCGACGAACCACGTTGTTCGTTCGGCGAAATTGTTTCTCAGTCTGAGGGCCGTCTCAACGGCTATCTCTATCCCGTCCCAGCGGACCCGCTAGGACCAGCACTTGTCTCAGCGGAAGAACTCGCAGGGAGAAATGCAAGACCAGGCATCAGTGGACATCACTGGTAGGAATACGAGCTGGGTCCCTACGAATCGCTCGCCCAGAAGGCTTCTCAGATTCGACAGGCGTAAGAGGTAGCCAAGAAGGCGAACCAGAGCTTTTAAAGGTCACTTGCGGGAAGGGGCGTGAGTCGTGTCCCCGCGAGCTCGAGTCTCAAGGTCAACCAGCAAGAAGGCAAGCGAGCCGGGTACTCATCGGCTGCTCGCAAGAAGGCGAGCGAGCCGGGCACTCACCGGCTACTCGCAAGAAGGTGAGCGAGCCGAGTACCCGCCGATTGCTCGAGAGAAGACAGGCGAGTCGAACTCCTTCAAAGCCTCCGGGTTCGACGAAATCCGCCCTTCGTTCGACGAACGCCGAGTATTTGGTGAGATCGTCGGACTCCGTTCAGCGTTCGACGAATTCCATTCTTTGCTCGACGAACTCACCTCCCCGTTTGACGAAGCCCGTTCGACGAACTCGTCTCTCCGTTCGACAAACCCCGTTCGACGAATTCATCCCTCTCGCGAGTAATTTTCTCGTAAACCATTCGTCCGTGAACTGAAGGGGTGGAGTTACTCCTCTGCCCCTGATGGTCTGCAGGTAGCCCCTCCAAACAACAGAGTTTGGCTGTTAGCAGGCCAAACTGGAGGTGCGTTTAGTAAAACCAAAAGGCGGAATTCCACTATTGACAGACCAGGAACAAAGAACTATAAATAGACCTTAAGGGGCACCTTGGGAGAGGATTCCGGTCTCAACTCATTGAGCTCCTCCTTCCCTCGGTTACTTTGGTTCAACTCTCTAACTCTCCAAGGTGCCCAAGTCTCAGCTATTGGCTTGGGAGGGGAAGCGCTCAACGATCTTCCGGGTTTGCGGTGGGACCTCCTCGCTGCGACTAAGGTCTTAGTCTGTTTCTGAGTCTCCAGTCTGCTCCTTTCGAGGGACTAGTAAGGGCTAGCTGCCCCTCAATTCGTTGAGGGCCCGAGCTTCACAAGAGACCGAGAAATCGGTTTCAACATTTTGGTGCGGTGAGCGTAGAGTGTGGCTGGTTCAAGAAAATTCCAAAAAGGGATATGGCGAGGGACGAGGAACAAGGCGAGGAGTTCAGCGAGTCTGCCCCGGTGGTGACGCCAAGGATGTTCTAAGACTTCCGGAGAGAAGTCCTCGAGACCCTCGGGTTCGCTGTCGCGTCGCTGCGAAGCGAGTTCATGACCCCGACGGTTCAGTCATCGCATCTTCCAACAGCGGTTGGAGAGGATGCTCCGGGAGGAAGGGAAGGAAAAGAAGTGGCTGGCGGGTCAGCGCAAAACCTGGAGGGAAGAGTGCTGTTCGCCAGCCCCTCGAGCTCGGTTCCAGCGAGCTCAGTCCCGGCAAGCGCGGGACATGCGAGCACGGGACGGGCGAGCACGACACCGGCGAGTGCGATTCCGGTGGGCGCGGCACACGCGGAGGCCAGTCCGGCAATGGTGGCTCTTGCGAGCTTGGCCCCGACGAGCTCTAGCTTGGCGACAGAGCTTGGGGGGGGGGGGGGGGGGCGAGCCGAGCAGGAAAAGGCAGCAGGGGGAGGGAGCCCCTTTTGCGAGTTGGTGCTCTCTGCACTCGTCCTGGAAGGGTTCAGAGAGTGGGACAGGGTCTATTACCATGGTTGAGATGATCCAGTCCAGCACCTGCAGTCGTTCGAGGACTCGGTCTCCATCAGGCTGATGTCGGACGCCTTCAAGTGTCGGCTCTTCGCCGTCACCCTGAAAGAGAAAGCTCGGGAGCGGTTCCACCAACTTCCCATCGGATCGATCTATGCCTTTGAGGATTTGCGTAGAAGTTTCTTGTTACGGTTCTCAACTTCGAAGAAGAGGAAGAAGGACGCCGAGTCCCTCTTCAAGGTAAAGCAGGAGCCTAAGGAGTCGTTGTCTTGTTACGCAGATCGGTTCCAGGAGGAAGTTCTGGTCACCCAGGAGATGCCCGGGTTTGCTCTTCAGCTCGCCTTAATGTTGGGGCTGAAGGAGAGTTTCTTCAAAATGGATCTGAAGAGGAAAGCCCCCGTCTCCTACGAGGAGTTGATGGAGAGAGTGGCAGAGGAGGTCGAGAGTGAGGAGGCCAATCTAGAGCTCACCAAGAGACTAGCAAAGCTCACTAAGCCGGAGGTCAAGCAGCAGGAGGTAAGGAGAAGGGAAGAGCCCCGGGCCCCGGAGGGGGGATGGAGGCAACATGGTGGGGGGATGCAAGGCCAGGGAAGAGGCTACCCCCCAGGAGGGGGTAATCTCTATGGAGGGCAAGGAAGACCCCAACAGTTAGGATGGAGGCAGGGTCCGAGGCAGATGCCTCCCCCGCCTAAGCAGGCTATGGCAATCAGGCGAGGAAGAGGAGGAGTAGGAGGAAGAGGAAGGAGAGGAGAAGCGGAAGCAGGAGCTGGGAGAAGAAGAGGAAATAGGGGGGCAGAGGCCGAGAGGGGGGAGGCGGCGTTGCCGTACTGTGACTTCCATGATGAGGAAGGTCACGCAACGGCCACCTGACCCGAATTCTTGGAGACAAAAAGAGCTAGGGTTCCGGTGCCGCGGCAGCAACATCAAGTGAGGATAGAGGAAGTCCTGCCTCGGGAGGACGAGGAGGAGAGGTGCGAGGACAGGGTCGATTTGGGGATCCGAGGAGGGATCAGAGTGATCCACGTGGGAGTAGGGGTAGAGGCAACCCGCATGGCGAGCCTCCATACCATCTACCACCGGAGCGTGGCTTCGACATCCACGGCTCCACCCCCAGCAGAAAAGATTACTTTTTCCCAAAGGGACATGCCGGGTCATGAGGACCCCTTCTGCGACGCTTTAGTCATCCAAACCGCCATCGAGAACTTCACGGTGTCCCGAATTCTCATGGACAACTGGAGATCGGTCAACGTCATCTTCAAGAAGGCATTCGACGAAATGAAGGTGGATGCCAGAAGGGTGTTAGCCTCGGACGGACCGTTGTTCGGATTCTCCGGGGAGAGGAAGGAGGTAGAAGGGGGAGTGGGACTTCATGTGACTTGGGGGGGGGGGGGCAGTCCCGGAACTGCAGCTTCGTGATAGTGGATGCCCCTAGCAGCTACAGAGCCATCTTCGGACGGCCTCTCATCATCGCGTTCAGATGCGTCCCATCCACCTTCCACTAGTGCCTCAAGTTCAGCACCGGAGGAATCCAGGTCCTGGTCCGGGGAGACCCCAAGGTGGCGAGGCAGTGCTACGTGACTGCTGTCAACACCATCTCTTGGATGGAAGAAGCGAAGGAGTGGGGCAAGGTGATGGAAGAGGTAGCCGAGGACAAGGAGGAGGAGAAGTTGGGAGGGAGTATAGGTGAAGGAGTAGTCCATGCCCGGGAAGGGGCGTTGAGGGGCCCCGGGCGAAAGAGGGAGAGAAGGAAGAAGAGGCCTCGAGAGAAGGGGCGGAAGAGTTGATGGTAGTGGAAGAAGAAGAAGCGGAGGAAGGAGCCAGAGCGCTTGCTTATGGCGGAGAGGAGAACGGTACCTGGGGAGAGCGATCCAGGTTGGAAGCAGTGGAGGAAGTGGTGGAGGTGGAGGTGACCACCAAGGCCGGAACATTTGAGAAAATCAGGATCAGCGGGGAACTCATCCCGGAGGACCAGATGAAGGTCTCAGCTTGCGTCCAAGACAACGTGGATGTCTTCACATGGAGTGCCGCAGAGATGCCGGGGATCGACGCGGATGTGGCCTGCCATCGCCTCAACCTCGAACCCAACACTCGCCCCATCCACCAGAAGAAGAGGTCCACTGCTGACAAGCTGGAGGCACCTATCCGGGAGGAGGTGAACAAGCTCGTCAAGGCTGGTTTTATATCGGAGATCCAGTACCCAGGCTGGGTCTCCAACGTAGTAATGGTAAAAAAAAGGGGATGGTAAGTGGAGGATGTGTGTTGATTTCTCATTGCTAAATAAATCATGCCCCAAGGATTGTTACCCCTTGCCTAGAATCGACGCGCTGGTTGATTCAGCCGTCGGTTTCACTGTAATGTCTTTTCTATATGCTTTTTCAAGTTATCACCAAATTCGCATGCCCCCCCACCGACGTCAAGGATGTCTCCTTCATCACGGGGGATGGATGCTATTGTTAAAAAATGATGATGCCCTTTGAGCTCAAGAATGCAGGGGCTATATACCAACGGATGATGGACAGGGTTTTCCGAGAGCAAAAGGGAAGGAACCTGGAGGTCTATGTTGATGACCTCATGGTAAAGAGTCGGGACCTCAAGTCTCACCTCCAAGATCTTGAAGAGACTTTCGAGACTTTGAGGAAGTACAAGATGAAGCTCAACCCCCTGAAGTGTGTCTTCGGGGCTAGCAGGGGAAAATTCTTAGGCCACTTGCTCACCCCGGCAGGGGTGGAGCCCAACCCCGACAAGGTCAAAGACATCTTGGAGCTGGGGCCGCCAAGAAATGCTAAGGAAGTTCAACGCCTCACGGGAAAATTGGCCGGGCTCAGCAGGTTCCTCTCCAAGGCGGGCGAGAAGTGTGCCCCCTTCTTCAAGGTGTTACGGGGAAACCAGAAGTTCAAATGGACCTCAGAATGTGTGGAAGCTTTCCAAGCTTTGAAAGGGCAACTCACCCAGACCCCACTACTCCAGGGGCCAAGGAAAGGGGAGGACCTATCCCTATATTTAGGGGTAGGATCAGAAGAAGTAAGTTCGGTGCTGGTTCGGGAGGAAGGGAGAAGGCAATTCCCCGTCTACTACGTCAGCCGAGTGCTGAGGAAGGTGGAGCTCCGATACCCAATTTTGGAGAAGTTGGCATTCGCCTTGGTGGTATCAGCCCGGAATCTTAGGCCATTCTTCCAAGCACACTCGATCAAAGTGGTGACGGACCACCCGCTCCGAAAAGTCATGGAGGGGGTGGAGCATTCGGGGAGGCTAGCCAAATGGTCCGTGGAACTTAGTGAATTCGACATCACATTCGTGCCTAGGACGTCAATCAAGGCACAAGCGGTGGCAGACTTCATGGTGGATTATGCGACTGAAGTGGGGGAGCATGATTCACCCTCCCCGGTCGCCTGGAAGATGCTAGTGGATAGTGCGTCGGGGAAGCATTCCTGTGGAGGAGGGATCGTCCTGATAAGCCCCCAGGGAACAAAGATCGAGCAAGCCCTGAGCATCCATTTCCCAATTACCAACAACCAAGCCGAGTACGAGGCAGTGATAGCGGGCCTGCGGCTGGATAGGGAGCTAGGAGTGCAGGACGTGGAGGTCTCAACGGACTCCATGGTGGTGGCATGCCAAATCAGGGGACAATTCGAAGCAAGGGAACCGACCCTCCAACACTACCTAGAGAAGGTCAAGGGGATCATCGGCCAGTTTCACACTTTTCCATCACACATGTGCCAAGGGAGGAGAGCACCCCTGCGGACCTACTAGCCAAGTTCGGTCCTCGGGCGGGGGGAACAGTGTTGGAACTCTTCCGACCTTCCATTGAAGAAGGGGAGCTGATGGAGGTGGTTCAGCGAGCGTCATGGATGGATCCCTTCATCACCTTCCTAACCTCAGGAAAGTTCCCCGAGGGAGATGTTGAAAAGCGACGGTTCAGGTACAAATCTGCATACTACTCCTTACATGCAGGATTGCTATACCGAAAAATGCTCTCGGGGCTCCTGGCTTGTTGCGTGTCGGAGGAGGAGGTCCCGAGGGTCCTTGAAGAAATCCACTCGGGGGAGTGTGATAGTCACTCCGGGAGCCGGACTTTGGAGGGAAGAGTGCTGAGGCAGGGCTACTTCTGGCCCACCCTCAGCAAGGACGCAACAGAATTCACAAGGAAGTGTTCAAAGTGCCAACTTTATGCTCCACTCCAACTCCTCCCACCTCAAAGGCTCCGGACCATCACAACTCTGTGGCCCTTCGCTATATGGGGACTGGATCTGGTGGGACCCTTCCCCCAGGCAAGCAGCCAAAGGAAATTCCTACTTGTGATGATAGATTACTTTTCCAAATGGGTCGAGGTGAAGGCGCTGGCCAAGGTGACATCCCAGGTGGTGAGAAATTTTGTTTGGGGCGAAATCATTTGCAGGCATGGGCTCCCCCTAGCCATCGTAACGGACAACGGACCCCAATTTGCCAGTGAGGAGTTTGTAAGTTTTTGCACCCAACTCGGCATAGACCTCAGGTTCGCGTCGGTCCATCACCCAAGGAGCAACGACCAGGTGGAAGCGGCGAACACGATAATCGTCATCCTATTAAAGAAGAAGGTAGAGAATCTCAGAGCCAATTGGGTGGAGCAGCTACCTTCGGTCCTATGGGCTTTGAGAACTACTCCAAGCACGGCCACATGGGAGACCCCCTTCAAACTATCCCACGGGTCCGAGGTTGTTCTCCCGATAGAGTTTGAAGTCAAAACCCCCCGGGTGATCACCGCGGGCGAAGGGGATGGAGAGTGGTTGGTAGAAAATGGTGCAGAGAAAAGGTTGTCTCTGGACCTGGTAGAAGAGCTCCGAGACCTCACTACCGTCCGACAAGAAGAAGTCAAGAGACAGATGGCCAAGTACTTCGACCAATACATCGGGATAAAGCACTTCAGAAAGGGAGATTTAGTGCTAAAGAAGGTGGACACGGCCGGAAGAGGAGTCGCGGTTGGGAAGCTAGAGACCAATTGGGAGGGACCTTACATTGTAAGTAAAGTGCTCAAGTCGGGGGGGGGGGGGGGGGGTACCACCTCCGTGATGTGGATGGGGTATCTCTCGGCCAAGCCAGGAGTGGGGATGATTTGAAGAGGTTTTATCCTTAGCAATCTTTGTAGCTAACTTTTGAACATTTCGTACTCAAATACATGCCCTTTGGAATAACTCTCTGACAGGTTTCAAGTGGTTGGTGCTGGAATGCCCCAGATCGATTCCGCTGCCGGGCTCTCATAGACGGTGGGTCAGGTTGATCTCTGGAGAGGCTGGCAAGGTTTCAAGTGGTTTCGTGCTGGAATGCCCCAGATAGATTCCACTGCCGGGCTCTCATAGACGGTGGGTCAGGTTGATCTCTGGAGAGGCTGGCAAGGTTTCAAGTGGTTTGGTGCTGGAATGCCCCAGATCGATTCCGCTGCCGGGCTCTCATAGATGGTGGGTCAGGTTGATCTCTCGAGAGGCTGGCAAGGTTTCAAGTGGTTTGGTGCTGGAATGCCCCAGATCGATTCCGCTGTCGGGCTCTCATAGACGGTGGGTCAGGTTGATCTCTAGAGAGGCTGGCAAGGTTTCAAGTGGTTTGGTGCTGGAATGCCCCAGATCGATTCCGCTGCCAGGCTCTCATAGACGGTGGGTCAGGTTGATCTCTGGAGAGGCTGGCAAGGTTTCAAGTGGTTTGGTGTTGGAATGCCCCAGATCGATTCCGCTGCCGGGATCTCATAGACGGTGGGTCAGGTTGATCTCTGGAGAGGCTGGCAAGGTTTCAAGTGGTTTGGTGCTGGAATGCCCCAGATCGATTCCGCTGCCGGGCTCTCATAGACGGTGGTGGGTCAGGTTGATCTCTGGAGAGGCTGGCAATGTTTCAAGTGGATTGGTGCTGGAATGCCCCAGATCGATTCCGCTGCCGGGCTCTCATAGACGGTGGGTCTGGTTGATCTCTGGAGAGGCTGGCAATGTTTCAACTGGATTGGTGCTGGAATGCCCCAGATCGATTCCGCTGCCGGGCTCTCATAGACGGTGGGTCAGGTTGATCTCTGGAGAGGCTGGCAACGATACAAGTGGTTTGGGCAGGCAAATAGGTCACTCGTAGCGAAAAATTTGGCTCGCAAGCGACCTCAAAACCCGGGTGAGGCGAGACTAGGGGTTCGCTCGCATAAGGGAATAAAATTGCGGTAGAGCGGCTGAGTCCGCTGATCGCAAATTTACTTATGAGTTTCATTGGTGCGAGTAAAGATGGCGAGCCAGAGAGGGCCCGTTTTCGCGGTGGACCATGGATAATGATAAGAGCTCGTGAAAGGCGAATGCGAGAGAAGCAGGCTAATACCGACCCCTCTCGCAAGGTCCCCCAACAGGGTACATCCCCAGCAAGGATAAGGGTCTACAACCTGAGTCTTACCATCACCACAGAAGAAAAGGGGGCGAGAGCAACCTAGGTGTAATACGACGAAGGGAGAATTGTCAATTAAAGAGACGCGGACGCGAGCGTCAAACGAGAGTTCTAAGGGAACGAGCATAAGAGAATCAAGATCGCGTGAGCACGAATGAAAAAACGCATGCGAATAAGAAGTAAGGAAATAGCATTGGAAAGATTGACAAAGTGTTTCTTTTCATTCCTCACAAAAGATTACAGTCCAACGACGGGCTCGCCGGAAGAAAAAAAAGTTTATAAATAATAAACAACAAAAAATTAAGGCGGCTCGACAGGCAACTCTTCAGTCACTCTCGCGGTCCTCTGCCTCAGAGATGGGCACGAACAAGTTAGGGACAACTTCTTCCGCAGTGAACTTCATGGCGTCGGGAACGATCATGTCCGCTCCTTTGAGAGTGTCGAGGGAGAGCTCCGTGATCTCCATCGACCTTTGGCGATCGGCTTCTTTTTCTTCTCGCGACTGACCGTGAGTCCCAGCTGGCGGAGGCGGGGGAGGAAGCACCGCCAAGGTCAGATCGCGAACCTGGGCCTTGAGGCAAGTGTTCTTCATCTCCAAGTCGGTGATCCTCGCGTGGAGCTGGCTGACGGATTCGGCATCCTGCGAAAAGCGGGTTAGCCAGAGGAAATGCGAAGCGAGACAGAAAAAGATTTCTGCAAAGCATTGCTTACCAACCCGCCTTGAAGGCTAGCGAGGAGGCCCTCAGACAAGGCCTCCTTCACTTTAAGTTCCGCGACCTCGTCAGCGGACTTTCGAAGCTCAACGTTGAGCTCTTTAATTTCCTTGTCCGCGGTGAAGTAGCAGCGACCCACCATATGGGTAAGCTCCGTCGCCCGGAATTGGGACCGCATGGCCTCATACACGAGCCCTTTCTGGGTATAGGCCCATAAGAGGGAGGCGTCCTCGCGACCGTAAGGCCCGAAGGCGAGGGCGAACGCCTCCCCTCCGATTTTGTCACCCTCCACCCAGGAAGGGAGGAGGGAGGAGCAGACGACCTTGTTCTGCTCGGGGTCCCACTCGAGCATCGGCTCGCCGACCGCGTCCGCAAGCTTCATGCCGAGCCCGAAGTTCGTTTGGCTCGTCGACTTGGGCTTGGCGGCCGCCTCCCCCGGATCGCCTCCCTCTTTGGCGAGCTCCCGATTCGCTGCAGGAGAAGAGGGTAGATCGGGTTCAGAGAGGTCCATGACCTCCTTCGCCTTGGCGGCGGAGGGGGCTTTCTTGGTCTTCTTCGTCGCCCCCTGCAAAGCGGGCCGGCGTGGAGGGAAGGATCGCTTCGTCCCCGACAAGGAGGTGGGATTTCGCGGAAGGGCTCGACGGCCACGCTCGCGAGTAGGCCCGAGGTGAGGGAGGAAGGAGGCGCATGCGGAGGGTTGAGCGGAAGTTCACGCTCTCCTGCAAAGACAACTAAAAGTGTTAGTTAATCGAAGGAGAGGAGAGTGGAGAGATTAGCGAGCGCGAGTCAAACCTTCTCCTTAGGGGATAGGCGGCAACAGGTCCACCCGCTCTCGGAGGAAAGTGACCTCAAAGTTCTTTCCTTTGAGGTACTGATATAAACTCGCATCACAACCCCCTAGTGAGGCCGGAGGGCGATAGGCGGCCTCATCTCGCTGGGTGGGGGTGTAAGAAATATGGTCGAAAGGGCCCTTCACCAGGACGAACTTCTGCGTCCAATAGTGAGACTTATTCACCGTCTCGCAGACGGTGACATGCTGGCTCGCGAAGTGAGCCGTCCCGTCCTTGTACGCGCGAAATGAGAAGACCTTGCGGAAGACGAGTAGGCTGAACTCGATCTTCTCTGCCCTAAGGTTACTGGCGAATGCGACCACCACGACGATCGCGTTCGGCGTCAGCTGTCTCGGCAGAACGCCGAAGTACTTGAGCACCTAGAAAAGTCGTCAGGGGTTAGAACGTCATTCGCAAAACAGGTCAGGAATATAACGGTCAGGAAACAGACGTACTTGGCGCACTTCTGGCCAAAGAGGGAGTCGCAGCCCATTCTCGAAATGAGCAATGGGGATAGCGAGCTCGTCGGGATGCGGATCGCTGATGGTGTCTCGCTCGGTAGGGCAGTGAGCCACAAACCTAGAGTGGATGTATTGATCGACGGTGGCCTGGTATTCTTCCTTCGTGAGGTTGGCGCAGAAGAAGAGACCCTCAAGGAAGGCCCCGGAGCACTTGGCCCGCCCCTCAGCTTCCGCGTCGCCGACCATGTTGCCTTGAAGCTGCGAATCACAAAGGCCGCGAGAGCGAGCTAGGTGTGCGAGAGAGTTAGAAAGAGAGGGAGCGCGAAGGAGGAATAGTAAATGCGGTGTTGAAAAGAAAAAAGGTTGACTATTTATAGAAATAAAAAAGGTGGGATGAAGCTGAAGCGTCGGTGTCTGCGGATAGCGGATTTGCACGGTATTCTTCTGCCTCTGGGGGTCCTATTCACACCCAGCGAGTCGGCACCTTGTCGAACTTTTTCCTGTTAATCATCGGCGAGCTAGCGCTGAATAATAAAATAAAGCAAAACGCGAGGGCAAGACACGAGTGCGAGTAATAGAGATATAAAAGTAGCCAACGAATGAGCGAGTCAGGCATGGCTAAAGAAAAGGTAATAAACGCAAGAAATAAGGGCTCGCAAGAGAGTCAAGGTATCATTATTACAGACTTGTTAAAAAGTGTTTGCGACCCCTCCCTACGGAGGGGAGGGGGAAGAAAAATAATAATAAAATACAAAACAAGAATTCTTAGTATCGCAACCACTTCCAATGACCGCGACCCCGGACACCAGAGCGAGGGGGGATTCGCGGGTAGTGATACTCGCGAAGCAACAGGTTCGCCTGGCTTGTCAGCCGCATGTAATCATCAATTCAGGCAATGCATACCCCGGGGGAGGTCGCGTCGCCATGATCGGTCGGCCGCACCTCAGCGAGGAGGCGCGCATTCGCATCCTCCATCGCAGCAAACCTTTCCTCATTAGCAAGTCGATCCATCCTATTCTGTTCGTGCAGATCCCTCATTAGGGCGGTATGCTTCTGTAATATCTCGGTGACCCGCCTCTTCATTCGCGCCGGATCACTGGGATCCCCCAAAAAATCAGCGACCTGACTCGGCGAGGGGGGTGGAGATATCTCCAGCGCTCCAGACTCCGACTCAGTGAGCGGGGTCATGTGGTCACCTGCGGAGCAGAATTCAGCAAGAAGGTGAAAAATGACACTCAATGGTGACAGTCTAACCTAGTGGAGGAATTTGAGTACTGGGCTGCTGGCGAGAGGTGCCTGGCTGTCCTCGGAATGCTTCAACAAAGGCAGGGGTATGGGACTTAACCAGACCAGGAGCGAGAGCGGGCCTAGAGTCGAGCCCGGGCTCGGCAATCAACGCCCCTCCAGGGCTCCTTTGACCCATGAAGCCGAATCCAGGAGTGATGATGGTCTGGTTCGGCGGGGTAGGCGAGTCCGCTGGAGGAGGAACTTATTCCTCCAGGGTCGCGAGAGGGGACATTGCATAAGGAGTAGGTGTGATTTGGCAAGTCGAGAGACGTAAAGGAAGACAAGGTAACTCACTCACCTCATTGCGAAGGCGAGTCCCGTTGGCTGACGACCCTCGCATCCACGAGAAGAGCATCAGCTCCGCCCGTAGAAGGGAGGTGGGTCTCTGTGGTTGGCCCCCCAAGGCGTTCTCATCCGGGGGAGCATTTTGCGAGTAAGATAAGTAAGGTCAAAATAAGAAGACGTTAAATCAGCGAACTTGACGGTAGTACCTGGGAGGCGAGCACGTCAGGGGAGGAGTGCGGTGAAAGGGAGGACCCACCCTCGCCGATCAAGCGCTCGACGACCATTGCTGTTTTGTTGGAGGGCGGAGGCGGAGAGCGCCGCGGAGAAATCCAAGAGGCGATGGCGGCAGCCTTTCCCTTCTGGGACACTTGCGAGGCCTTCAGGCGAGCCAACATTTCTTCTATTTTAGACATCGCGTTGGGGCTCGCGGCGAGTAAGAAAAAGGAGAGAAGAGAGAAAAAGTACGAATGCCGGCCGGGAAGGGTGGTATTTATAGTAGTGGGCATGGGGCCCACCGAACGATTCCCGCCACGTCACCGGGGGATCAGCGAATACCAGGGGTTGGACGGTTCTCCGCGAGCCTAAAAAGCCTCGCAAAGAGAGGGAATTGTGTACAACCCCGATATTCGCCTAAAGATGAACAAAGACGGAGGAATAATCAACAAGCAAGAGTAATGTGGGAGTAATGCATATTAGTAGGCCGAAAATAGGAGAAAGAATGGAATTTACACGTGTCCTCTGCGTTCGTCGAAAGGCGCTCTGCGTTCGACGAGAGGCGTTCTGCATTCGACAAAATCTGAGCAGCGCTCGACGATCCCGCCCCAGTGATGAGTCCCATTTATATACACATTTATGGACTCATCTGGGCCGTATTCCTAGTCAATGCATCACACTTTAGGCATGTTTACGATCATATTTGCTATTCCTTGCTAGGTGCACTCTTAGGCCCGTTTCGGTGTGCAATTGAGCTTCTTGTTATTGGGGGTAAGCACATGGTGCTCCCCGATCCTTTTCCTATGTTTATTCGGTGCTGGAGGTGTATTCTCAGCTTGTTTATATTGTGCAGGTGGCCGGATCGTACCGTTTTCCCCCCAGAATCTAGCCTGTGCATATCGCACGGTCGTGCGTCTCCTTGACGCACGGACGGAGCGATCGTGCGTCTGTATCTGGGCAGAAACTGGACAATCTGAGTTTAGTCGTGCATTTTACGCACGGGCGGATTTGCCCGTGAGCGAGTAAAACGCACGATCGACCTGTTTCCTCTTGTTTTTGGTCATTCTGAATTTACCCGTGCGTTGGTACGCACGGGCGGATTTGCCCGTGCGCTAGTAAAACGCACGGGCGGCGCAGCGTCTCCCTCAAGTCAGATTTTATCATTTAATAACGCACGGTTCACGCACGGTCGTGCGTTCGACCGTGCGTGACCATTTTTCTGCCTGTTTAGTATAAAATGCATGTTACATCGCAGTCAACGAAGAGCTCATGAGGGGAGCGGGAAATCAGATCCTCCCCGCCGTTTCTGAGGTCTGAAGGCTTCTCCTTCACCTCTACCACCAAGGAGACCATATTCCGGCGATTTCCACCACCATTCTTACTTTCGGGAGCGTTAGCGAGCATTCTCCATCAAGTGCTCAAGCATTCCTCGTCGTGGGAAGCCATAGAAGTGTTGTAGGTCATTGGAGCGGTGACAGCCTCCATCGAGTCTGCACACCATCTGAGGGCCGAGCCCGGAGAGAGCCCGACAACCTCTCATTCCGGCCGAGAACCCAAGATGCGGTGACATCTTCCTATTGGTCCTCTCTAAACTTGAATGCTTGTGCTCTCTTTGTGTTGTTGTTGTAATGAACTATTGCTTAGCTTAATGTCATAGATCTTTTAGTATGTTCATGCGCAATAATGCGGTGGTGTGAGAGTAGCATTTCCTTGTTGTGATTTTCTGAGTTCGTTGTGTGTGAAGCCCTAACAATTGCTAGTGGTGATGCTTGGAGAAGAGGTGTGTGCGACCCTCAACTGTCATAGTTACTTTCCATCCACGCGCCTACCGAAGCACGACATCGCGGCCATTGCATCCATCCCGCCTTGCGAAGCTGAGTTTTGACCCGCATCTCTCTTTTCCGCATTAGTTTAAGAACCAAATCACAACCCCCTTGTTATTACTTAGTAATCCTTTTTCCTAATTTCCGGGCAGAGCTAATCACATTACCCAACTTGCAGTCCTTTGAGATCGACATTCAGGGATTTCCTCCCCATTTTATTACTTGAGCGACCAGTGCACTGTCATCGTATCGCATTTCATGCTCGCTAATTAGCATTGCTGAAATTGCGCATCAAGTTTTTGGCGCCGTTGCCGGGGAACTGCAAGCGTTTATGATTTGTTTTCCTTTGGAAATTTGTTTTAAGGTCTTTTTTTTTCTGCTTTTGTGTTGAAGAGGGTGTATGCATAGAAGAGATCCCGATGAGTGCGCGGCATTTGACCCTGAAATAGAGTGTACCCTGCGGGCACGTCTCTGTGCTGCTGCCACTATGGATGTTGACGGAAATCAGGTTGATCCCGGAGTGGGAAATGCACCGGTCATGGGTCAGGTAGCTGACGAGAATGAAGTGGCTAGGACACGACCCAGGACCATGAGAGATTACACTACACCCACTGTTGGGAGTGTGTACCCTGGATTCGGCCCAGCTATCACCAATAATAACTTTGAGATAAAGTCGGCCATCCTGAACATGATCCGCAACCAGGCCCAATTCTCTGGGTTAGCCAATGAAGACCCCCATCTTCACTTGGTTGAATTCATAGAAATTTTCGGGACATTTCGGTACGTCGGACTGGCTGACGAGACGGTAAAGCTCAGGCTGTTCCCTTTCTCTCTACGTGACAAGGCAAAGGCGTGGCTCCACACGATACCACCCGGCACAACTACCACTTGGGACGCTCTGCAAGAAAAATTTCTGGCAAAGTTCCATCCTGTCGACAAGGTCGTAAACTTGCGTAGGGAAATTGCAACCTTCCAACAACACGATCAGGAGTCTCTCGCAGAAGCTTGGGAGTGGTTCATGAACCTTCTCCGGAAATGTCCCCAGCATGAGCTGCAACCATGGACTATAGTAGAAAATTTTACTTTGCTATTGAGCCTAACTACAGGGCCATGATTGATGCTGCTGCAGGTGGAACTTTGATGAACCACACCCCATAAGACGCATTACGGATCGTCCAAGACACTGCCATTCATAGCTCCTTTTGGACTGCTGGAAGAAACGCTCCAAGGAATGCTCGGGGACTCTTTGAGGTGAACACATCTGGTGCACCTGCTGAAAGTACCATGCTACTAAAGAGGCCTACCCTCCCTTCCGCCTCAGTGATGATGATATCATGCCAAGGTTGTGGAAGCCTGGGGCATCATGCATATGAGTGCCCCACAGTTGAGCAACCTACCGAAGTTTCTTTTGATGAAAGCGTCAATTATATTAATGATCAAAATCACGGAGCACCGTTTAATAATGCCTATAACTCGGGCGTGAGGAGTCATCCAAACTTCTCTTGGAAACAAAACGTTCCAGGCCAACGATGGCAAGGAGGCTCGCATCAATTCGATGCCCAAGCCTCCGGTAGCCAACCGCGGCCGCCTCAACCGAGTTATAATCAAGGTGCCCCGACTCCTAAGAAAAGCAACCTCGAAGAAATGATGGAGAGGTTTACGCAGGCCGCAAACGCGAATATGGTTAACCAGACCGCGTCCATGCGAGGCTTGGAGACGCAATTGGGCCAATTGGCTCAATTGTTAACCAAGCGTTCACAAGGGACCCTTCCCAGCAACACAGAAAAAAATCCTATCAACCAAGGGAAAAGTCTTGCCGACACGGAAGTGGTTAACCCAAGTGAATTAGTAATCACTTGTTCTATTAATAATGTCAAAACTGCTGCCTTATGTGACTCCGGTTCATCCCGCAACGTCCTTGCATTACAAGACGTTGCTAAATTGCAACTCGAAATGAACACAGACGATCGGAAGTCTTTGGTCCTTGCTAATGGGACCATTATTCAGTCGGAGGGAGAGGTGAAAAATGTTGAAGTCATGGTCGAGGGGATGGTGGTGGTCGCTGACTTTCAAGTATTGGGACCCCAAGAGAATAAATCCATCCCCATCTTGGGAGTGCCGTTCTTGAAAGAGAGCGGTGCCACTTTGGATTTCTCTGCAGGGAGTGTTATCATCCCTACTTGCCCCAAGAATGTGGCCGCAACATTGTCTCGCTCTCCCCAAATTATTTCTGATGAATCTCTTAGTAATGCAGGAATAGGGGCTGAAAAAGTATCGTTGGAAGAAGAAAAGGATGAGGAGAAGTCATGCGAAAAAGAAGAAGAAGCAGGCTTACGAAAGAAATGTGACCCTGAGAGAAAGGAGAGCATCATTTCTGAACCCGCCAAGCAAAACGTAACTCGGGACAATGTCCCATTTTTATTTAGCAAGAAATCGTTCAATAAACCTTTTAAACAGTCTGTCTCTTGGGCTGACCCAGTTGCCACCACGGCAACAAAAGTGATGTCACCCACCACTAAAGTGGGAAAATCTGACGACTATCAACGCTGGCGCTCTCCAACCATGGAGAAGTTGAAGCAAGAGAGGCAATTGCGTGGTGCACGCTCCACTACTTCCAATGGCAAGATGGCAGAGACTAGGGAAAAATTGGGTGACACCAATTTTGGCCCTAAAGCTTTCACCTCCAGCCTACAAGCCACTGGAGACGTGCACTACAAAAGCGCGTATAGCTGATGCTCTTTGTCTTGCTGTGATCTGTGTGTATGAAACTTTTCTCTATGTTAGAACTATTTGTCTTCAATGCTTAATACATGTATTTGGTCCACCTTTAAGGACGTTAAACAAAAGGGCTTCTTGGGAGACAACCCATGGGAACCACCCGGTTCCGTTTTCTTAGTCTATGTCTTTTAGTCCTGTTTTTCTTTTCTTTTTGCTATCATCGCAGGTTAAAGCTCTCGCGTGGTGGATGGGGAAGGAGAAAAACTTGAAGAAGGAATTACCGCACTTCTGGCATGCTCATTTATGAGCATAGGTCCACTCTACCCCTATTCTCCTTATTCCAGAATTCCCTATCTTATTTAGTTTTGATCAAGTCTGGGGGAGCGGGCCCTTGCTTGCGCTACACGCATATTCATGCTAGAATGTTATGTTAGGAAAATTATATTGATTATCTCATTGCATAACGCACACCACACGTGTTTTATTTTTACTCGTGCACAATTATCGTGTAAGTGCTTGATGTATGTGTTTAGAAATTTGATTGTTAGTTGAGGATTGTGTGGCTGAACAGGACGTGACCCATGCGGTGCTACTAGTAGAGCGCTCACGCAGCATAAAAATTCACGTAGAATAGATTTAATTACAAAGTTATAGTTTTATTTACTTCATTTGTGTAATTACTTAATACTCTACTCAAACGGTGAATTTGGTGAATCTAGCGGTAGCCCTAGGTCGAGTGTAGAAGAGTTGTTAGCCTCGTGTTGTTTGAGTTGGAAGGAGAGGAGACCTCGCTCGGTGGTTAAGAACTTGCCCCAAGCTATTTTCAAAACGAGTGCGTTGAATGATCTTGTTGGGAGCATGATGTAGGCCATCATTTGGTCCGGTTGAGCTTTGATTTCCCAACCTAACGTCTTCCATTGCTAGCCTCGTTGAGCCTTACCTCTCTTATTTGATAAACTCCACTAAACTTTCACCAAGGCCACATATCCCAACCTAATACGCACTAGAGTCGAACTGTGGAATTCATACATATTTATGATGATTTTGCGTTGCAGAGCAATATTTTTGTGCGCGAAGAAAAAAAATGAGAATGAGTTAAAATTTTTTGATTGATCCTAACTTATGTTTCTATGGATCTATAAAAAAAAAGAAGAGTAAAAGAACTCTAAAAAGAATCTAACCACAAGTGTGGTAGTCTCGCGCGCACCATCGTGCTTAAATGAAGTCTGGGGGAGTATGCTTCAAGGTGAAGATGTTGAGGTTGAAATTTGTTATTTACCGGAGGATGTGTGAGTTTAACCTACGTTCTTCTACTTCATTACCATACCTCAACCCAAGCCCTATGTCAAGCCTAAAAGATCTACTGATTCTTGATAAGATCGTCTCATGCAGTGGAGAAGGTGCAAAAGGGCAAGCGTATGACCACCGACCTTGATGGATTTCTTGGAGAGCTCT
This sequence comes from Dactylorhiza incarnata, assembly GCA_033032865.1. Classification (NCBI taxonomy): domain Eukaryota; kingdom Viridiplantae; phylum Streptophyta; class Magnoliopsida; order Asparagales; family Orchidaceae; genus Dactylorhiza; species Dactylorhiza incarnata. The sequence continues at coordinate 1,968,240 of JAWHQI010000078.1, forward strand.
TCCTTGAGATCCAATTTGAGCAACGCTCACCTCAGCAGTTCATGCTATTTTCCTTTGGGCGCGACTGTTCGATTCACCAGTGATTCACCTCAGAGTAGTAGTATTTTGTATCTTACACTAGTTGAAGTTCTAAAAATATAGTCTTTGTTTTAAAATCTTTTCTACTTAATTTTTACGCTCGTTAGTTCTTTACTTCCCATCATGTTTTGCCCGCACAGTTGCTTCTTTAACATCAATTTTTCTATCATGGGATTGAGTGTTTGCCTGAGACGTGCAAATGAGTAAGTCTGGGGGTGTGATGAGTCCCATTTATATACACATTTATGAACTCATCTGGGCCATATTTCTAGTCAATGCACCACACTTTAGGCAAGTTTACGATCATATTTGCTATTCCTTGCTAGGTGCACTCTTAGGCCCATTTCGGTGTGCAATTGCGCTTCTTGTTATTGGGGGTAAGCACATGGTGCTCCCCAATCCTTTTCCTATGTTCATTCGGTGCTGGAGGTGTATTCCCAGCTGGTTTATATTGTGCAGGTGGCCGGATCATACCGTTTTCCCCCCAGAATCTAGCCTGTGCATATCGCACGGTCGTGCGTCTCCTTGACGCACGGACGGAGCGATCGTGCGTCTGTATCTGGGCAGAAACCGGACAATCTGAGTTTAGTCGTGCGTTTTACGCACGGGCGGATTTGCCCATGCGCGAGTAAAACGCACGATCGACCCGTTTCGTCTTGTTTTTGGTCATTCTGAATTTACCCGTGCGTTGGTACGCACGGGTGGATTTTCCCGTGCGCTAGTAAAACGCACGGGCGGCGCAGAGCTCCCTCAAGTCAGATTTTATCATTTAATAACGCACGGTTCATGCACGGTCGTGCGTTCGACCGTGCGTGACCATTTTTCTGCCTGTTTAGTATAAAATGCAGGTTACGTCGCAGTCAACGGAGAGCTCGTGAGGGGAGCGGGAAATCAGATCCTCTACGCCGTTTCTGAGGTCTGAAGGCTTCTCCTTCACCTCTACCACAAAGGAGACCATATTCCGGCGATTTCCACCACCATTCTTCCATTCGGGAGCATTAGCGAGCATTCTCCATCAAGTGCTCAAGCATTCCTCGTTGTGGGAAGTCATAGAAGTGTTGTAGGTCGTTGGAGCGGTGACAACCTCCATCGAGTCCACACACCATCTGAGGGCCGAGCCCGGAGAGAGCCCGACAACCTCTCGGCCGAGAACCCAAGATGCGGTGACATCTTCCTATTGGTCCTCTCTAAACTTGAATGCTTATGCTCTCCTTGTGTTGTTGTTGTAATGAACTATTGCTTAGCTTAATGTCATAGATCTTTTAGTATGTTCATGTGCAATGATGCGGTGGTGTGAGAGTAGCATTTCCTAGTTGTGATTTTCTGAGTTCGTTGTGTGTGAAGCCCTAGCAATTGCTAGTGGTGATGCTTGGAGAAGAGGTGTGTGCGACCCTCAACCACCACAATTACTTTCCATCCACGCGCCTCTCGAAGCACGACATCGCGGCCGTTGCATCCATCCCGCCTTGCGAAGCGAAGTTTTGACCCGCATCTCTCTTTTCCGCATTAGTTTAGGAACCAAATCACAACCCCCTTGTTATTACTTAGTAATCCTTTTTCATAATTTCTGGGCAGAGCTAATCACATTACCCAGCTTGTAGTCCTTTGAGATCGACATTCGGAGATTTCCTCCCTATTTTATTACTTGAGCGACCGGTGCACTGCCGTCGTATCGCATTTCATGCTCGCTAATTAGCATTGCTGAAATTGCGCATCACCCAGCTTAGCGGTCGGCGAACAGATTGTTACCACGGTCGACGCTTTCCTGAGTTCGACGAACCCCATTGTCTGTTCGACGAAATTGTTTCTCAGTCTGAGGGCCGTCTCAGCGGCTATCTCTATCCCGTCCCAGCGGACCCGCTGGGACGAGCACTTGTCTCAGCGGAAGAACTCGCAGGGAGAAACGCAAGACCAGGCATCAGTGGACATCGCCGGTAGGAATGCGAGCGGGGTCCCCACGAACCGCTCGCCCTGAAGGATTCTCAGATTCTACAGGCGAAAGAGGTAGCCAAGAAGGCGAACCAGAGCTTTTAAAGGTCACTTGCGGGAAGGGGCGTGAGTCATGTCCCCACGAGCCCGAGTCTCAAGGTCAACCGACAAGAAGGCAAGCGAGCCGAGTACTCACCGGCTGCTCGCAAGAAGGCGAGCGAGCCGGGCACTCGCCGGCTACTCGCAAGAAGGTGAGCGAGCCGAGTACCCGCCGACTGCATGAGAGAAGACAGGCGAGTCGAACTCCTTCAAAGCCTTCGGGTTCGATGAAATCCGCCCTTCGTTCGACGAACGTCGAGTATTTGGTGAGATCGTCGGACTCCGTTCAGCGTTCGACGAATTCCATTCTTCGCTCGACGAACTCACCTCCCCGTTCGACGAAGCCCGTTCGACGAACTCGTCTCTCCGTTCGACGAACCCCATTCGACGAATTCATCCCTCTCGCGAGTAATGTTCTCGTAAACCATTCGTCCGTGAACTGAAGGGGTGGAGTTACTCCTCTGCCCCTGATGGTCTGCAGGTAGCCCCTCCAAACAGCGGAGTTTGGCTGTTAGCAGGCCAAAATGGAGGTGCGTTTAGTAAAACCAAAAGGCAGAATTCCGCTATTGACAGACCAGGAACAAAGAACTATAAATAGACCTTAAGGGGAACCTTGAGAGAGGATTCCGGTCTCAACTCTTTAAGCTCCTCCTTCCCTCGGTTACTTTGGTTCAGCTCTCTAACTCTCCAAGGTGCCCAAGTCTCAGCTATTGTCTTGGGAGGGGAAGCGCTCAACGATCTTCCGGGTTTGCGGTGGGACCTCCTCGCTGCGACTAAGGTCTTAGTCTGTTTCTGAGTCTCCAGTCTGCTCCTTCCGAGGGACTAGTAAGGGCTAGCTGCCCCTCAATTCGTTGAGGGCCCGAGCTTCACAAGAGACCGAGAAATCGGTTTCAACAAACTTGGCTTAGGATTTTCATCTAATCTATCTAATATTCAAAAGAAAAATACTCTAACTACATCTATAAAATTGGTCTCTGCTAAGGAAAAAAAGTAGCAGATGACTCAGTAGAAATTGCTGAAATTTTTTGTGTTCAACAAAATTCGTCGAACAGAGATCGACGAAATCAAATGACTTCGTCGAACGCTGATCGACGAAAGCCGAACACAGAAATCAAGCATAATTTTCTTGTGATCAGAGCACAACGAATCAGAGTTCAACACGAATCAGAGTTCAACGAACTCTGAACACAGAGAATAAATATAACTATTCCTTGATCAGAGATCGACGAAATCACTGCATTTTGTCAACCCGAGATCGACGAAATCAGAGTAGTTTATCAAACATATATTTTAATGATTATCAAAGAAACATTCAATAAAACACTTATCAGGTACAAAGGCCAATATAACTAACTAAGGCAATGCTTGACCTATTGTAAATCTTTTAACTCCAATTGTAATCAAACAAAAAGTTATAAGATTCTCTTGAATTTTCTATCTTAAAAACAAAGTCAGATACCTTCAGTGTTCTGACAGACTTTCTCAGGTCCATCAAGATTGAGTACTCTACTCTAGTTGCATTGATCCGAAGTGATCATGGCACTGAGTTTGAATCTCTTCTGATGAGAGAATTATTTAAGAAGGAAGGTATCATGCAATGTTTTTCTGATCCTACAAATTCCTTAGAATCCATTAACAGCTGTAGCAATTCATCATATTGATGGAATCCTATTGAAACAAAATCTAGGAATAAGAATTGCTTATATTCCCATTTACCCTTCCTCTAGGGGTCTTGATCCAGGGTTCCCTGAATCAAGACAGGGGGAGAAATTAAAAGAAGAAGAAATTTAGTAATTTATGATTAAATGTTTTCAAAAGAACAATTAATTTTACTATCTGTTTATTCTGTATATCTCCTTAAAGCATTATAATATCTACTGAAATAATTTCTGACTGTTACAAATACCTTATGCTTTGAGTTATTCTATTTCTTTTGCTTGGCATCCTAAACCAAATAGGGGGAAATTATTGGATCACCAGTCTTGATTTGGATTAGGATCCCTGTATGTTTTAAATTAAGTGTCTGTATCCCAACTCAAATAGGGGGAGATTGTTGGAACCCTAGTTTTGATTTGAGTTAGGATCCATCTTTATGGTCTAAGTTTCTATCATAACACATCTTGTATAACTTAGATGAAATCCCATTAAGATAGAGGACTGAGAAAATAATATAAGTTAAACTGCGATCGACGAAATATCTCTGAAGCTGCGATCGACGAAAACCTAGCAGCGCTCGACGCAAGTTCATTCAGCAGTTAATCAATGATCAGATCGACAAACGTCGAGCTCAGCCTGACATACTTCGAGCTGAGATCGACGAAATATTATCAGCTTTATAAAATCTCATTTCTCAGCTCGACTAAAATTCTATATGTTGTCAGATCTGATAAAGCAATATTTTGAATAGTTTCTATTTATATATTGCTGCCCTTCTTTTGTATGAATTGTCACTGCCTCACATTAATGATATAGCCGTTGCAGAACAATTAATGAAATAGCCATTGCAGAACAATTAATGATATAGCCGTTGCAGAACAACTTAAATTAAAGATGACAGTTTATCTTCTCGATGAGTCTAATTGATTAAAGAGACTTTATCTCTTTTCTTTTTCCGTCAAGAATTCGAGATAAAAGAGAAGCTCTCCAGATTACATATATACAGAGAAAGCACAAAGAAGCATATACACAGAGAACAACATATTTTTTATCTATCTTGCTTGCTAACTCTTCTCTGCAGATCATCTTCATCCTGAGACACTTAATCTAGATCATTTGCTCAAGATATCAACTGCAGAAGAAGAAGAAAGGAGTTACTACATTCTAGAGAAGAAGCTTCCTCACCTGATCATCAAACACTAATCAAATCATGGGGAGCTCTTCAACATCATCAAGGATCCACTAGAGTCTTCTCTGAAAGAGAAGAACAATATATTTTGTTTTCTTTCAACTTTATAAAGGGTTATAACTCCCTTCAAAATTTACACCTTTGGTGGCAGGGCACCTGAACAAAAACCTGTAGTTTGGTTAGAGCACCTGATCAAAAGCTCAGTTGGTGTTTTGGGCACCTGATCAAAACCTCATTAGTGGCAGGGCACCTGATCAAAAACCTGTAGTGGAATCCAACCAAGGGTGGTAGAAGAGTAGACGTACCCAAGTTTATTGGGGAACTACTATAAAATCCTTGTGTCCTCTGTGATTGTTTATTTTTCTGTATTGTGCTGTGTGCTCTCTTTGTGTTTGTTTTTATTACCCACTCAGTACACATATATATATATCACTATTTTAATTCCGCTATAAAATTAAGTGAAAAACCTATTAATACTCTATTCACCCCCCCTCTAGAGTAAATCTAAGATCTAACATCACTTTCACGGGCGACAAAAGGGCGCACAACGCGAAAAAAGGCCTCAGGCGAAAAAAGGACGATCGGGCAGAAAAATGTGCGTCGGGGCAAAAAAACAGGCGCCTGGGCAGAAAATGAGCGCACGGGCGGAAAATGCCCGCTCAGGTGAAAACTGAACGGTTGGGCAAAAATGCACGTCCGGCCAAAAAATAGGCGCCCGGAATGCGCGCCCGGGCAAAAAATGCACGCCCGGTCATAAATTGCGTGCCCAGGAAAAAAATTCGCGGCTTGGTAAAAAAATGCGCGCCCGGGCAAAATAAATACGTGCTCAGGCGGAAAATATGCGCCCATGCAGAAAAATGCTTGCGCGCGCTAAAAATGCACTCCCTGGACGAAAAATGAGCGCCCAGACGAAAGAATGCGCGCCCTGGATAAAAGTGTGTGCCCGAGCCGAAATTGCGCGCCCCGACTAAAAATGCGCTCTTGTGCCAAAAACGTGTGCCCGAGACGAAAATACGCGCACGGGCAGAAAATGCGCTCTTGGGCCGAAAAGTGCGCCCGAGCAGAAAATGCGCGTCGGGACGAAATATGTACGACGTGGCGAAAAATGTGCGTCGGGGCAGAAAAAGTGCCCGGGCGAAAAATGCGCGCCCGGACAGAAAATGCATGCTTGGGCAAAAAATGCACGCCCGGGCAAAAAATGCTCGATGGGGCGAAAAACGCGCGCCAAGGAAAAAAAGTGCAATTGGACGTATAATGTGCGCCCGGGTCGAAAAATGTGCGACCGGATTAAAAATGCGCGCTCATGCAAAAAAAGCCAGGTCGGCCGAAAAACGCGCTCCAGGGAGAAAAATGCGCCCTCGGGCGAAAAATGGGCGCCCTAGCGAAAAACGTGCGCCTTCGAGGAAAACACGCGGCCAACCAAAAAATGTTCGCCTTGGTGAAAAAACGTGCCCCTTGGTCAAAAAACGCGCACCCTGGTCAAAAAACGGCGCCCGTCCAAAAAACACGCTCTAGGGCGAAAAACGCACGCCCAGGCGAAAATGTGCGTCCGGTCGAAAAATGCCCGGCTGGTAGAAAAACGCGCGCTAAGTCAAAAAATACGTACACAGGTGAAAAATGCGCACCCAAGTGAAAAATCACGCTCCCGGTCGAAAAAAACGCCCGCATGGGAAAAAATGGACGCCCGACAGAAAAATGCGCGTCAGGCCAAAAAATACGCGTCTGACCAAAAAACACACGCCCTACAAGAAAATGCACGCCCGTGCAAAAAATGCGCCCCCACTCCGAAAAACTTTGGTGAAAACACTCGATTATGCGGAAAACTCATCTGCAGAGGTAAAGAGTTGGCGATTTGATTTTTTTGGTTAAAAGTCAAAGCCATGGGTTTTCACATAAAAACCAATATCCGCGTAAATTCCGTTGCGGCGAACATTAGAATTGGATTTTTAAAAGTCAATGTCAATTCCAGAAAACCAATTTCGTCCAAACGAATGGACCATAAGAATTGGAATTTGATATTGGAATTCGATACTGGGATTCGATATTCAGAATTGAAATTAGTCTAATTCCAATTCCTGCGTTCGCCTAATAAACAATATTGATGAATATTGTGGAATTAATCAATTATTTTGTTCGTTTGTTAAATAAAATTCAATCTAAGAATTGCAAAATATTATGAATAAATTAATATTTTTTTACATATATAATAAAAAATGCATGTTTTGACAAAAAAGGCACGCCCGGGCACAAAAACGTGCCCGAACAAAAAACACGCGCTCGGGCGCAAAAAACACGCAAGGGCAAAAAACTCGCGCCCGAGCACGAAACACGCACCCCGACAACAATACGCGCGTCCGGGCGTCCGGGCGTCCGAGCGAAAAGCACGCGCCCTAGCGAAAAGCACGCACCCGAGCGAAAAATGCACGCCCAAGCGAACTACAAGCGCCCAGGCGATAATACGCGCACCCGATAATAATACGCGCGTTTGGGCGAAATATGGGGACCCCGAACAACTACACGCGCACGGGAGACAAAACGCGCGTCGGGGAGAAAAATGCGTGCCCGCGCGATAAACTGCATGCCCGGGCGATAAACTGAGCGCCCGGGTGAAAAATTGCGCGCCCGGGCGAAAAATTGCGCGCCCTGGCAGAAAACTGTGCGCCCGGGCGGAAAATGCATGTCCGGGTTAAAAATGCGCCCCTGGGCAGAAAACTACGTGCCCGGGGGGAAACTGCGCGTCCGGGCGCAAAAAGCGTGTCCATGCAAAATATGCGCGCCCGAGTGCAAAACTACGCCCACAGGCGGAAACCTGCGCGCCCGGGCGAAAAATGAGCGCTCGGGCAAAATACAGGCGCTCGGGCAAAAAACGCGCGCCTAGGCGAAAAATGTTCGCGCGGGCAAAAAATGCTTGCTCGGGTAAAAAATTAGCACGTGGACGAAATATGCTCGCTCGGGCGAAAAACGTGCTCCCTAACGAAAAAAGCTCGCCCATGTAAAAAAACAAGTGCACAGGCGAAAAAAAGCGCTCCCGAGCGAAAAGAACTCCCATATTCCAAAAATGCTCGCTCTGGAAAAAAATTTGCCCTGGTGAAAAAACGTGATCCTAGTCAAAAAAACACGTCTCGACCAGAATTATCCAATTCTTATATTGATTGAAAAGAATTGTCTTTGATTCAAAATGAATTCCATGGAATTCCTTAAAATTTCAATTCCAATGTCAAACGAGTAAAATTAGAATTAGACCTACAATTCTAATTCCATGAGCTCAATTCCGTCCAAACGAATGAAAGACATTGGTTTTCACGAATTGACTTTCAATCCAATGCTAGTACATTCAAGAATTGAAATTGAGTTCAATTCCAATTTTGTTGTTCGGTGCATGATGATTTCTGATCAAAAGAATTGACATTAATCATATTTGTTTGTTCGGATTGAAGAAATTGACTTTCAAGAATTAAAATGAAAGAAAATCATTAGAACACAAACAAAAATAAAACAATGAGTCAATGTGAATAGAAAGGCAAGACTCAGGGAAAAACACGCGTCCGAGCAGAAAATGTGCTCCCGAGATGAAAAACGCTCTCGAGCAAAAAAAGCGCCCGAGGGGCGAAATTGCGTGTTCGGGCGACAAGCGGGCGCACAGAGCGAAAAATGACCCCGGGCGAAAAAAGGACGATCGGGCGGAAAAATGTGCGTTGGCGTGAAAAAATGGGTGCCTGGGCGTAAAATGAGCGCACGTGCGGAAAATGCCCGCTCAAGTGAAACATGCGCGACCGGACGAAAAATGAACGGTTGGGCGAAAATGCACGTCTGGACGAAAAATAGTCGCTCAGAATGCGCGCCCAGGCAAAAAATACGTGCTCGGGCGAAAAATGTGCGCCCAAGCAGAAAATGCTTGCGCGCGCTAAAAATGCTCTCCCTGGAGGAAATATGAGCGCCCGGGCGAAAATATGCGCGCCCTGGCCGAAAGTGTGTGCCCGAGACGAAATTGCGCGACCCGGCTGAAAATGCGCGCCGAGGCAGAAAATGCGCTCTTGTACCGAAAAAGTGCGCCCGAGCCGAAAATACGTGCCCGAGCAGAAAATGCGTTCTTGGGACGAAAAAGTGCATCCGAGCCGAAAATACGCGCCCGGGCAGAAAATGCGCGCCCGAGCAGAAAATGCGCGCTAGTGCATAATATATATGGCGTGCCAAAAAATGCGCGTCGGGGTGGAAAAAGCGCGCCCGAGCAAAAAATGCGCGCCTAAATAGAAAATGCATGCCCGGGCGAAAAATGCGTGCCCGGGCAAAAAACACCCGACGAGGCGAAAAACCCACGCCAAGGCGTAAAAAGCGCAACCGGGCGTATAACGAGCGCCCGGGTCAAAAAATGTGCGACCGAATGAAAAATGCGCCCTCAGGCATAAAATTGCCGGCCGGCCGAAAAATGCGCTCCGCTCCCGGGAGAAAAATGCGCCCTCGAGCAAAAAAACGGGCGCCCGAGCAAAAAACGCGCTCCCTAGAGGAAAAACACGCAACCGACCAAAAAATGTTCGCCCTGGTGAAAAAACGTGTGCCCTGGTCAAAAAATGCGCACCCTGGTCAAAAAATGCGTGCCCGTCCGAAAAATGCGCTCTAGGGCGAAAAATACACGCCCGAGCGAAAAATGTGCGTCCGGACGAAAAATGACCGGCCGACAGAAAAAATGCGCGCTCGACCGAAAAATACGTACGCAGGAGAAAAATGCGCGCCCAAGTGAAAAATCACGCTCTTTGGCGCAAAAAACGTCCGCTTGTGTGAAAAAGAATGCCCGACATAAAAATGCGCGTCCGACAAAAAATACGTGTCTGACCGAAAAACACACGCCCTACAGGAAAATGCACGACCGTGCGAAAAATGCACGCCCAGGCCGAAAAGTTTTGGCGAAAACACTCGATTATGCGGAAAACTCATCAGTGGAGGTAAAGAGTTGGCGATTTGATTTTTTTAGTTCAAAGTCAAAGCCATGGGTTTTCACTTAAAAATAATATCTGTGTAAATTCCGTTGAGCCAAATATTAGAATTTAATTTTTAATTGTTAATGCCAATTCCAGAAAACCAATTTCGTCCAAACGAACGGACCATAAGAATCAGAATTTAATATTGTAATTCGATATTGGGATTCGATATTCAGAATTGAAATTAGTCTAATTCCAATTCCAACGTTCGCCTAATAAACAATATTGATGAATATTGTGGAATTTATCAATTATTTTGTTCGTTTGTTAAATTAAATTCAATCTAAGAACTGGAAAATATTACAAATAAACTAATATTTTTTTACATATATAATAAAAAATGCATGTGTTGACAAAAAAGGCGAGCCCGGGCACACAAAATGTGCCCGGACAAAAAACACGCGCTCGGGTGCAAAATGCACGCTCGGGCAAAAAACTCGCGCCCAAGTGCAAAACACGCAGCCCGACAACAATACGCGCGTCCGTGCGTCCAGGCGAAAAAAAACGCGCGCCCGGGCAAAAAACGCGCACCCGCGCGAAAAATGCTCGCCCGGGCGAACTACGAGCGCCCGAGCGACAATACGCGCCACCGGGCAATAATACGTGCGTTTGGGCAGAAAACGAGGGCCCCGACAACTACACGCGCCCGGGCGATAAAACGCGCATCGGGGAGAAAAATGTGCGCCTGGGCGATAAACTACGCGCTCGGGCGATAAACTGAGCGCCCGGGCGGAAAACTGCACGCCCGGGCGAAAAATGCGCGTACGAGTGAAAAATGCGCCCCCGGGCGAAAAACTGTGTCTGGGCAGAAAATTGCGCATCCGTGCGCAAAAAACGCGTGCGAAAAAAGCGCATCCAGGCGAAATATGCGCGCCCGAGTGAAAAACTGAGCCCACAGGCAGAAACCTGCGCACCCGAGTGAAAAAAAGCGCTCTGGCGAAATATAGGTGCTCGAGCGAAAAACGCGCGCCCGTGCGAAAAATGTTCGCGCGGGCAAAAAATGCGCTCTCGGGCAAAAAACTGTGCCCTGGAAAAAAACGTGTCCGGGCAGAAAACGTGCGCCCAGGATGAAAAATTTGTCCGAGCGAAAAAATCGCCCGAGGGGCGAATTTGCGTGTCTGAGCGACAAAAGGTCACACAGAGCGAAAAATGGCCCCGGGCGAAAAAAGGACGATCGGGCGGAAAAATGTGCGTCGGGGCGAAAAAATGGGCGCCTGGGCGGAAATTGAGCGCATGGGCGGAAAATGCCAGCTTAGGTGAAAAATGCGCGGTCGGGCGAAAAATGAACGGTTGGGCGAAAATGCACGTCCGACCGAATAATAGGCGCCCGGAAGGCGCACCCGGGCGAAAAATGCGCGCCCGAGCATAAATTGAGTGCCGAGGAAAAAAATTCACGCCTTGGCAAAAAAATGGGCGCGGGGCAAAAAAATACGTGCTCTGGCGGAAAATGTGCGCCCACGCAGAAAAGTGCTTACGCGCGCTAAAAATGCGCTCCCTGGAGGAAAAATGAGCGCCCGGGTGAAAAAATGCGCGCCCTGGCCGAAAGTGTGTGCTCGAGCCGAAATTGGGCGTCCCAGCTAAAAATGCGCGCCTAGGCGGAAAATGCGCTCTTTTGCCGAAAAAGTGCGCCCGAGCCGAAAATATGTGCTCGGGCAGAAAATGCGCTCTTGAGCCGAAAAAGTGCGCCCAAGCCAAAAATACGCGCTCAGGCAGAAAATATGCGCCCGAGCAGAAAATGCGCGTCGGGGCGAAATATGTACGACCTGGCCGAAAATGCGTGTTGGGGCGAAGAAAGCGCGCCCGGGAGAAAAATGCGCGCCCGGACAGAAAATTAATGCCCGGGCAAAAATGCGCTCTTGGGCGAAAAATGCGCGCCCGGGCAAAAAAAGCCCGACGGGGTGAAAAAAGCGCAACCGGGCGTATATAACGCGCGCCTGGGTCGAAAAATGTGCGACCGGATGAAAAATGCGTGCTCATGCAAAATAATTCCCTAGCGGCCGAAAAATGCGCTCCCGGGAGAAAAATGCATCCTCGGGCAAAAAATGGGCGCCCGCGCGAAAAACGCGTGCCCTGGAGGAAAAACACGCGACCGACCAAAAAACGTTCGCCCTGGTGAAAATACGTGCGCCCTGGTAAAAAACGCGCACCCTGGTCAAACAACGCACGCCCGTCCGAAAAACACGCTCTAGGGCGAAAAACGCACGCCCGGGCGAAAATTGTGCGTCCGACCGAAAAATGCCAGGCCGGCAAAAAATGTGCGCTCGGTCGAAAAAGAAGTACAAAGGTGAAAAGCGCGCGCCCAAGTGAAAAATCACGCTCTCGGATGAAAAAATACCCGCTTGGGAGAAAACGGATGCCCGACAAAAATATGCGCGTCCGGCCAAAAAATACGCGTCTGACCGAAAAACACACGCCCTACAGGAAAATGCACCCCCGTGCGAAAAATGCGCGCCCAGGCTGAAAAACTTTGGCGAAAACACTCGATTATGCGGAAAAATCATTTGCGGAGGTAAAGAGTTGGCGATTTGATTTTTTTAGTTAAAAGTCAAAGCCATGGGTTTTCACATAAAAACCAATATCCGCGTAAATTCTGTTGCGCCGAACATTAGAATTGGATTTTTAATTGTCAATGCCAATTCCAGAAAACCAATTTCGTCCAAACGAACGAACCATAAGAATTGAAATTTGATATTGGGATTCGATATTTAGAATTGAAATTAGTCTAATTCCAATTCCAGCGTTCGCCTAATAAGCAATATTGATGAATATTGTGGAATTTATCAATTATTTTGTTCGTTTGTTAAATAAAATTCAATCTAAGAATTGGAAAATATTACGAATAAACTAACATTTTTTGGGCAATGTTATAAGCACATCAGTTTTGGCTATTCACACACCAATTTCTATGAGTTATTACGCGCCTTTTGAAAATAAGCCTTGTACATGCATTTTTAGGAATAGTGTTCAACACGAAAATTGTAGATCTCGTCGAGATCTACAACTTTCGTGCTGAACACTTTTCCTAAAAATGCATGTACAAGGCGTATTTTCAAACATTCGCTATAATTACGATCAGGGCGACAATACCCCTTGTGTGTGCATTTTTAGAAAAAGTGTTCAACACGAAAGTTGTAGATCTCGACGAGATCTACAATTTTCTTGTTGAACACTTTTCCTAAAAATGTATGTACAAGGCATATTTTCAAAAAGCGCATAATAACTCGTAGAAATTGGCGTTCGAATAACCAAAATTGGTGTGCTTATAACATTGCCCTATTTTTTTACATATATAATAAAAAATGCATGTGTTGACAAAAAAATCGCCCCCGGGCACAAAAAACGTGTCCGGACAAAAGACACGCGCTCGGGCGCAAAAGCACGCTCCTGCAAAAAACTCGCGCCGGAGCGCGAAACACGCACCCCGACAACAATACGCGCGTCCGGGCGTCCAAGCGAAAAATGCGCATTCGCCCGGGTGACAATACGCACGCCCGGACAATAATACGCGCATTTGGGTGGAAAATGAGGGCTCTAAACAACTACACGTGCCCGAGCGATAAACTGCGCTCGAGCGATAAACTGAGCGCCCAAGCGGAAAACTGCGCGCCCGGGCGGAAAACGAGTGTCAGCTTTAAAAATGCGCCCCCATGCGGAAAACTGCGTGCCCGGGGGAAACTGCGCGTCCGGGCGCAAAAAACGCATGCGAAAAAAGCGCGTCCAGGCAAAATATTCGCGCCCTGGTGAAAAATAGCGCCCATAGGCGGAAACCTGCGCGCCCGGGTGAAAAAATAGCGCTCCGGCGAAATACAGGCGCTCGGGCGAAAAATGCGCGCCCTGGCGAAAAATGTTCGCGGGGGCAAAAAACGCGCTCTCGGGCGAAAAACTGCGTGCCCTGGCAAAAAACTGCACGCGCGGGCGAAAAAAAATGCTCCCGACGTTAGCTCCTTTGGTCCAATTGTCATTCTGGTTTTTCTACAAAAACTGATATTTTTCTCATGCATATTTTATGATTATTTTCTCTGACTTGGAATTTATTTTATTTCCTTAATTTATTTTTATTCCAAAAAATTCAAATAATCCAAAATGATGAAAAATGTGTTTTGTTCGCTTATATATTTACAAAATATGGTTTGATTATAAATACTTCACATGAGCAAAACATCTTAGTTTTTTCATTACAAATGTTGAAAATTGATATGGTATACACTTAAAGATTTTTCATTAATGTCTACTTTTATTTCAAGTTTCCTAAACATTGTTTAATCTTGTCTTGTTTTGACCTTAATATTATTATGTGCAATGTAATGGTCTATTGAAAATTGTGTAAGATTGCCTAACATGCCTCTAAGTATGAGTAATGCTTTATGTTAATCAATGATTCATTCACTCACTATTTTGGTAATCTACATGTGCTCATAATCTTAGTCTTGCATGATTGTGTAGTGTAATAGTTTTAACAAATTAAGTTGTATGTCTACAATTACCTACACTATCTTTCAAACAGAATATTTCTTGCACATATAGAAGTGTTATTTCAATATTGTTAGTGTTTGCAAAAACAAGTGAATTTGGAGACCTTTGTCCCAAAATTAAAAAAATGAAATAAAATGACAAAGATAACTCCACCAAACACTACCCACCCTCCTGATAAGTCTTAATGAGCATTGTGAGGTTGAGCACCTTGGAAAGAATTGTAAAGTGTCTTGTGTAAACACATTTTCTTTATCACTTCTATTTTGTACACCGGATCACTCAAAATAAAAATTAATTAAAAATTACTTATGTGATCCCCCAAGCAATACTTCGCTCCCTAATAAGTCATAATGAGCATTATGTGGGCGAAACACCTTGGTTGTTGTACTATTTTATTGTGCTTTGAAATTTTATTCTAGAATTGACGTGTGAAAGTAATTATAAGACTACAATCTTAATATTATTTTACTATTTCATTACATATGTCATTTGTTTTGATTATTTAACTTGTATACTCTTATCAAAACACTTTTATTCACACAACACTGATTTTCATAAAGCTTCTACTCATGAGAATTGGATCCTAATGCAGATTTACATGATTCTAAAAAAACTTAAGTAAAAGCACTAGATTGCAATGCATGATTTCTACAATGTTTTCTTCACTTGAAATACGAATTAGTTACATTGTAGATCTTATCTTTTTGAATATGTCAAATCATGTTTGCCTATTAGTTATGAAATTTTTTCAAAGTTAAAGCTCAAATGTGAAGAGTCTAGACATAAGAGTCAAACCAAAAATATTCTTTACAAATATATTAGTCTTAGTAACTTTGTTTTGGTTTTTCCGCATTATTTGATCATGTACTTTTATCATGCTTTATCATGCTTATTTTTATGATATATTCTTCACTTGTATCTTTCAAACTCTTTTGTTCATTATTTCATTAACAAGTGAAAGAATGACTTGTTTTAGTACATGAGATATTATTACTCACATATTCTTTTTCCGTAGTTCTACTCTCTCTTAGCTCGATCATGACCTACTTTATACATAAAACAAACCTATTATCCTCTCTTAGTTAGTCAGGACATATTGTTGGAAGAGTCAAACCACAAAACAAATATTCTTTTAAAAAATATTAATCTTAGTAACTTTGCTTTGCTTTTTCGCATTTTTGATTTGATCATGTACTTTTATCATGCTTCATCAGGCTTATTTTTAAGGTCTCTCTTTCAAGTGTATCTTTCAAACTCTTATGTTCATTATTTTCTAACAAGTGGAAGAATAACTTGGTAAAGTATATGGGATGTTATTACTCACGCTTATCATATCACATTTTTATCCGTTGTGCTACTCTCTCTTAGCTCGATAATGACTTATTTATGCTTAAAACAAAACTCTTATCCTCTCTTAGTTTGTCCCAACTTTTGTCTTCCTTATTCTAGTTTTGCTGTTACTCCACCCGCTTTTGCTAATAACAAAAGGGGGAGAATAAAATGATAAATCTTAATGATTAAAGGAGTAGGATTCACTAGTTTAAGGAGGAGCATGAATCTAGTTTATGGGAGCATACACTAAGGGGGAGCACTTAAGTAGGGGGGAGCACAATTTAACAAACTAAAATTATAACTCTTATCTCTATGTTGCTTAGTGTCATATATCTTTCTAAGAACACATCTCTTATTTATGATTCTGATTTATCACTATTGGATTTGTTATTATCAAAAGGAGGAGATTATTGGAACACGGTTTTCCGCATCCCTTTGATTTGAGAATAACAAATTCTACTTGTATTTGAGCTTGTTTGCCATTGTATTTTTAGCATGCAGGTTTGAACAATATTGACACTAGGATGCTACATTGTTGGTATGGACTTGCCCACAAGCTGAAATGATGAAAGTGGTCTAACACCAGGCGTTAGGACTTAATGCCGGCGTTGACATTCGACGAATATGGCATGGAGGGAAGCTGCTGTGATTGCAGGAGCATTTTAGGATTGATTTGACTTAACATCAGTGTTAGCCTCAACGCCAACGTTAAGGTTGTCGAAGATGAATGTTTCCAAAGATGCAGTATCTCCTTCCTGTTTTGAAGATCCGGGCCATCAAGTTCTTTCTATACTGTTAAACGCCTGTCATTAGCCTTAACACCGGCGTTAGCTTCCAGCCCTATAAATAGGTGGCATTTGTTCTCTTCAACCATTGATTCTAGATAGCCCTATTCCAGCACTTCAGAAACTCTGCGAGGGACGTATTTCCAAACCACCATCTCCCACACAAAATCAAGAGAAGAATTCGAAGGAGGATCAGATCAACGCTCACCCAACGCGAAGAACGCACACTTCGACTTCGACGATATTCAACGAGTCTTCGCCATCTACAGAATTCTTCATAGGGAGTTTTACTTGTGTTTTATATTTTGTTGTAACTCTTTCATTATAATTGTTTAGTGAATTCGCCGCGGTTGTTGGCGACTAGGTCCATGCGCGGCTTAGGGGGAATTTGCCACAGTTGTGGAGACTAGGTCTAGGGAGTAGATCTATGGGTTGCTCGAGGCCTTTCTGGGGATAGAAAGGCTAGATAGGATTGAGGTCGTATCTAGGGAAAGATCGACTAAAGCCAACTGGTTCTTAGTGAGAAGAGTCGGTATAGAAAACAAAAAGAGTATTTCATATTCGCCTTGATTTCTAGCATAATAGAAATCAAATTTTGTAATCAAATTTTATAAATGATAATCATGTATTTTCATGTTAAATAAAATTGATTTCATTTTTTATTAGGAGCTGTTTACTTTTGTTTCAATTTACTTATTGGAAAATCACAAAAGTTTTATTAAAATCGTAAAATTTTCTAAAACCCTTATTCACCCCCTCTAAGGGCGCCTCAAGATCCAACAGGTCAGAATGCGGGCGAGCAATGGCTCGGTGGGTAGGCTGGCGAGGATCGAAGATCAGCTGTGTCAAGGCGAGGATGTGATGTCGCTGGCCCTTGAGCATTTCAAGCGTGCGCGCAGCATGGGCTGGACTAGGCGACATCCTCAACCTCTTGACCCTCAGGCGACTACCCAAGGGCCTTAGTAGATTTTTCTTTTTCTTTGTTGAGTGATCGCCTTTGGCGACTATGTAATCAGACTCTTTTATTTTATTTGTAATATTATTTGGCGAGCATTTAATCTGGCTTTTGATTTGTTGCTTTGTTTTCTTTCTTATTTATTTTTGCGAGTATTTGTTGTTGGAATGTCGCATGTATTTGGTGAGTTGCTCTGTATTCTAGTGCAGGTCCTCGCGTGCTGAAGGTCGGTGGCTTTGACACGCATCGTGGTCATGATGGCTTTCCGTGTTACTCGATATCCCCTTATTCCTACTCGCGGCGGGGTAGCCAATCTACCATACCCTGCCTTTGCCTATAAATAGGGGGTGGGTAAGTATTTATTACGCTATCAGCGACATTACCATCCTTCGCGCGAGTATTCATTCCTTCTCGCCTTTAATACTCGTTAACCTTATCTTCTTTCCTTCCATCGAGATGGTTGTTGAGGCCACTGTTTGGCGCGCCAGTCATGCGAGGAATTTCGTGGCACTATGTTCAAGAAATCCATCTCGCTCCAAAAGGACTTAGATAAATTCTCGGAGAAGTACCTGTCTCCGGGGTACTCGGCCAGGATTCCTCGCCAGAGCGAGCGGTTGAACAATTTTTTGGATGGCCAGCTCGTCTGCCCTATTAGCCACTTTGAGGTGGGCTTGCGACTACCGTTGTGGCCAGGATTATGCCAAATTCTGCTCTACTACGGGATAGTCACTGCCCAGATCAATCCCAACGGCATGGAGATGATCATAGGGTTCCTCTGCTTCTTGCGAGAAGAGAAGATCGTCTTTGATCTCTCCGTCTTTCGGAGGATCTTCCATTTGATGGTGACCGGGGAGGGCGTCATCTTCTTCTGCATCCATGTCTGCACCTTGGTCGGCACAGCAAACAAGAATCATCGCTGGGGCGAGCAGCTGGTCGTCATCAACGATGACTTCCAGGATATTCCTCGCACCTCCTTTCAGCCACTTGAACACGTCTTTGCGCCCCCTACTTGGTGGGACCTCGGGAGAAATTCCTCAACTCCTTCTGAGGTCGCCGCTTTGACGTGGTCTTTTAGAGGAGGTGAGTAGACGTACTGTCCGAGGTCTTCCCGGATGAAGGTAGATTACTGAGCGAGTATCTGTTATACTCGCATCTTTGTCATCGAATGGCAACTAACCTTTGTCTTTTGTCTTCTGCAGCTAATCGCGTTCTGCCGCGCGAGCCTCTCCTCGTGGCGAAGGAGGCGGTCCCTTCTCAAGGGGGCGCGAGGATCTCGTTGCGCGGGGATAGGGGGTTGTCGACATCCCCTATTGACTTGTCGCAGGTCCCGGATGACCCAGTGGTCGCCGACGAAAAGGTTGAGTCCTCGAAGAAGAGGAAGAGTAAGGGTAAGGCCCAGGAGCCTTCAAGGAAGAAGAAGCAGGTCACGAGCAGAGACCTTGGCGCGAAGGCGGACCCTTCGGAGGCTGGCGAGCCTTCCAGTCATCTGAACTTCAATGAAGGCCTCCAAAGTGAGGATGCTTATGGTTGCCCGCTGGTGACCTGGGCAGAGAGCGCCTATGAGGTGACTCAGAGCACCAACCTCCCTGCTTGGTCGGAGGATTGGGAAGATAAAGGCGAGGTGTTCGATGTCATGTTTGCCTGTTATGGTCGCGCTGTTGTTGAGTCACTGCAGGAGGTCTCGACCGAGTATCTGGCTCACCAAACCTCGCGCTCGCTCTAGCGGTCTGCGGAGCTAAGCCATCAGACGGCGAGAAGCTTACTCGTCGATGAAGAGCGACTAAATGCGCTGGGCAAAACTACCATCTCGCTCGGCCTCCAACTTGAGAAGTGCAAGGTATTCACGCTTTGGCTTGAAATATTCATGATTTATCGCTACTCGCCTATTGCTGACTATCCTGCTAACGACTATCTATTTTTCTTGCAGGAGGACGAGATAGTGACTGCCAAGAAGATGTCGCAGCTTGAGAAGGAGCTGGAGGACACTCGGGCAGCCTTGGAGGCCGCCCAAGTAAGGATAGCCAAGCTGGAAACTCGCCCTGTCGAGCAACAGCCTTCCACGGCGGGTCCTTCTCGGGTGGGCAAGAAGATAAGGATCCACGGCGACGAGATACCACAGATTCGTAGGGAGATCGCTCGAGCAACTAGGAAGGTCGTCCTGAGCAGGTTGCAAGTCGAAGGCCATCTGGTGCCTGAGGCGATGAACTTGACAGTGATTGACGTCATCCCGACGCTACTCGTTGAGGAGTCTACCTCTCCTATGTGAGCTCCCTCCCCGAGTCCCAGTGATGCCAATGATGAAGAGGACGAGGAAGACATTAACATTGACTGTGAGGATGAAGATGACGATGGAGGTGAGGATGAGGTCTAGTCGCCAGGGCTCTTTTTTGATCGCACTCGAGGAGTGCTCGCTAGGCTCATAGGCTCGAAGCGAGATTGAGTGATCGTCGTTATGATTGGTGCGAGCTTGAGAGGTAATTGAAGAGATCAACGATCATACCTTACTCGTCTATGGTATACTCGCACCTGCATGCTCGCACTATAGATACTCGCCTATAGGCATTCTCACCTACTTCAGAGTTTTTGATGATGCTTGAGCTGTGAAGGAAACTCGAGGAGTCCCGCAGGACGCACACTCTCAAGACTTCTACTTTCACCTGATAAGAGTTTTTTAAGATGTCGTAATAGTAGTAACAGGAATAGGAAGGATAAGCGGGAAATAATAGTCGGGTAGGTCCTAGGGGACACACCGTCCTGAGGCCTCCATCTTACTTGGATGCTGGATGCTGGCGAGTAGGGAATGACAGTTGGGGAGGTCTAACGGTACACACCATCCTGAGGCATCCATCCTACTGCGTTGCTGAATGCTGATGAGGATCTTTCTCCCGATACTCATCAATCAGAGGGGGTTAATCACACCAACTCATATGATCGAAATAAATACAGAGAGATTATGCTTTGTTGCGAGCTTCCAACCCACTAAGGATAAATAATGTCTTTATTCAAGGGTTTCTTGGTTGGTCAAATCGGTCATCTCTTCATCGAGTTGGGGGTTGGTGTCCAGACTTTCCAACCCAAACTTCTCCAGTCGGATGAGAAGTGCAATTGGGGGGGGGGGGGGGAGGAGGGGTAACTCAGCCAACATGCAAGAGGGGAGCTGATCTCAACCGTCAATGCATATGCTTGGTCTTAGGAGAACTCACTCCCGAGGCGCTGTCCCACCACCCGACTTGGATTTTTACGAGAGTTGAGTCAGAGGCATGTTCCCCAAATCGGTCGTGGAGATCGATTTTACCTACTTCGAAAAGAACTTCTAGAAGAGAAAAAGAACTCTCGCGGCCCATGTTTCACGGGGCGAGGAATTTATTGAAGTGAAATAACTTTACAGAAGGGGGACATACAAATTCCCGCTAGGGGTAGAACCTTTTCAGGTCATCACCGCTCCAGGTGTTCCCAAGTAGCTCCCCTTCATGATTCTGCAAACTATATCCGTCAGTCGCTAATGACTCCTGGATGATGAAGGGTCCTTCCCAACTTGGATTAAGCTTCCCGACGACGGTTGATCTTCCTGTCGCGTCCACCTTCTTTAAGACGAGGTCACCTGCTTGGAAGTGCATGAGGCGGACGTGCTTGTCGAAATATTTCTCCATTCGTCTCTTCACCTCTTCCTGCCGAGCAGAGGCTAAGTCTCAGAGCTCTTCGATGTAGTCGAGGGATAGCCTCTGAGCCTCTTCGTTCTCCAACCGACATTCTTCATTTCCCTCCCTTGCCGCAACTACTCTTGGACTTCTGACTTCAAACTCCACGGGGATGAGAGCTCAGAAACCATGGAAACACACACTTTGTAGGATTGATCCTCATTTTGAACTTTCTAAGCGTCACGAAGGTCTCCACTAGGTCGACAACATGCTCCTGGATGCTCTTGCTTTTGATCAAGAGGTCGTCCACGTACACTTCTAGGTTCCTCCCCTTTTGCTCTTTGAAAACATGATCCATCATCAGCTGATAGGTAGCCCCTGCGTTTTTCAACCCGAAGGGCATCATCTTGTAGTTGTAGCAGCCATCACCAGTAATGAAGGAAATATCGCGACAATCAGGTGGGTGCATCCAGATATGGTGGTATCCTGAAAACACATCAAGAAAGCTCATCACAGAAAAACCAATGGATGAATCAACTAGCGCGTTGATTCGAGGTAAGGGATAACAATCCTTCGGGCAAGCTTTATTTAGAAGGGAAAAGTCGATACACATGTGTCATTTACCCCCACCCTTCTTTACAATTACAACATTGGAGACCCAGCCTGGATACTGGATCTCTGACATAATGCCTGCCTCAAGCAGCTTCCCAACTTCCTCCCTGAGAGGTCCGACAAGCAAGACGACACTTGACCTCTTCTTCTGTCAGATGGGCTTGACCGCGGGGTCTAGATTGAGGCGATGACAATCTACCTCCGTGCCAATCCCGAGTATTTTGGCGGTGCTCCAGGCGAAGATGTCGACATTCTTTTGCAGACATGCCTCCATCTCGATGTTTTCTTCAGTCTTCAGAGACCCTCCTATCTTCAGCAGCCCAGGTAATCCAACCTCAGAATGTACCTCAATCTACTCCACCTCCTATGCGGCTTCCAATCTAGCCATCCCTTCCAACACTTTCTCCATCTCCTCAGCGTCCTCCATCCAACTGATGGTGCTGACTACGCTGAGGTAGCACTCGCGAGCGGCTCTTGGATCGCTCCTGATCCTCACCTGAACCTCCCATTGGCAGTACTTCAGGCACTGATGGTAGGAGGACGGGATGACCTTGAAGAAATTGATGAGCGGCCTCCCAAAGATCGCCTTATAGCAACATGGGGCATCGACGATGACGAATCGACACTTTGATGGAGGTGTCGTCGAGTGTTACTAGCAGATCCACTCCTCCCTCCACCTCTTTCCTCTCTCCTGAGAAGCCAAAGAGGGGACCATCTGAATGTTGGAATTTCTTGGTGATCCGGAAGGAATCAGCAATTAGTCTTACTGCCAACGCGATATGAGCCTATAGGGTCATACATAAGAGTATTGGAGAAGTTGGAGATTGGTTTGTGTTGGTCTTACTCATATTGGATATGGGTGGAGAACCAAACCTATGGCTACTTGGAATACATTTAGTACAAGAAGACTTCTCCTAGATATTGTGAATATTGTATGGAGCATGTCTTGTAGTTTTCGAGATGATATTATGAATATCGACTCGTAAACAATGTCGTCGAGATTGTCTCGATTATATGCGTTGACAGGAACTTGTCGAATTGAGCCTTGGAGATTTCGTCGAAATTGTTTCCACGAATTCGTCAAAAGGTTGTCGAAGAATCCGTCGATATTGTATGGACGAATTTGTCGAATATTGATTCGACGGAAAGGCTGGTCGAGCCGCTGAGACCGTCTCGCGGGCTGACTGGAGTCGGCAATACCGACTCGACGAATTCATCGGAATTGTTTTGACGAATCCGTCGAATAGGTATTGACGAATTCTGTTTCGATGAAAACCTGTAGCTTCTGTTTTAATCTGGTTTGTGGATAGCCGACGCCGTGGTCTTTCTTTTCTCGGGGTATAAAAGGCTAAACCTTTTAGGGTTTAGCAAGTTGTTCGACTTGGAGAAAATCTGAGAGAAGAACGGAAGCGAACGACGATCGGCGACTTGCGATTTTCGACGACGTGCCTTTAACCGTGCGTGAAATTTCTTGCCGACCGGTAGATCAAGAGGAATCGTTCCTTTGGGATCTATTCGTTGCTTCTGGAGATCGAAGGGAATCATTCCCGAAAGATCGTGCCACGCCCTTAGATCGACGGGAAGCGTTCCCATTCGGTTCTAGCCGCAATCGTTGAAGTCGCCTCCTCTCCTTTAACAGATCTAGTAATATGTGGAGACGTTGAGGGCACTCCTTCTCCGACCTAGCTCTTGTTGGACAAGAGGCTAAGGGTTCTCCATCCTCATGTGGACTTCTATGGAGGTGTGGACACAATTCTACACTAACTCCTCCGACGAGCAGTTCAACATTGACGGAGCCGAAGAAAGCGAAAAGCAAGGACTTGGAATAGGATTCCGAATCCTAGAAGACTTTTCTTGGAGCTTTTGATTGAGTATCGACTCAGTCCCTATAAGGTAATTTTTATTGTTGCCGCAATTTCTTGATTCATGGTTTAGCACGATCCACATGTCTCTTTGGGTTGTTCTGGATATATTCCGCTGCGCACATATGATGTATATACCCTTAAGGAAAACCCAACAGTGGTATCAGAGGGAGGTTGTCTGCTAATTCCATGTTTCAGAAATTGTTCCCTTCGCAGTAAGTGTCTGTCTCTATGATAGTTTGTGAAACTAAAGACTAGAGAGACGAGCTTGTCTACTGCAATAAGGGTGTTTGCTTTTGCTAGCATCTGGTACATGTAAATCCGAAGGTTTAGAAATGTTCTAAATACTCAGATTTAATCCATATCATCAAGTGTTGATGGTTTTGTGCATCTGGAATGTATCCGAGTTTTGCTTGGTCTGTTTGTGAATTGTGTGCACATTGATTAAATGTTAATCATGATTAAATGTTAATCACGATGAAATGTTCATCGACTATATCTTAAAATCCCTTAATCTAATATTAAGTATTCGGATGCCTTCCGGTGGAGGACACTCTTCCTGCCTCGATCGATGAAGTGGGGGCTTGCCAAAGCATGGTGCATTAATCTATCTTGGTAAGGGTGCGAGCGGATAATTGTGATATCCCACTGCCGACATCAGGTCCAACTTAACTAAGTGACCTCAAAGGTTGAGTGCTTAGAGGCATAGGGTTGGCATGCACCATATGATGGATGCGAATAAAGAGTTATTCACCAACCATACAAGAGTTGCATAGTGATGCAATTGACAAGTGTTGTCTACCTAAATAACTGCATCGTGAGAGAAACGCCAAAGCGGACTCATTGTGTTGGTGAAATATGGATCTTGTCCACTAAGAGAGTAGCTCGCATAAACTCTCCGAATCGAAATTAAGGGTTATCGATTTGATTAAAATTGTGAGAGTATTTAATTAAAGTCCTTATTAAAATAAAATGTATTTTGAAATATAGTACTGAAAATCTTTTGCAAATTTATTGTAGAATTTCCATGGCAAATACATCTCACTCCACGTTGTCCCTGAGAGCCATCCTTGAGAAGGACAAGCTCAATGGGACGAACTTCCTCGACTGGTATAGGAACCTGAGAATTATTCTCAGGAAAGAGCGCAAGCTCTATGTCTTGGAAGGGGAAGCCCCCACAGAGCCGACCAGAAATGCTCCGCGAGCATACAAAGATGCTTACAAGAAGTATCAGGATGATACCTTGGATGTGGAATGCCTCATGCTTGCTACTATGTCCTCTGAGCTTCAGAAGCAACACGAGAGCATGTGTGGTTATGAGATAATCGGGCACCTCAAGAAAATGTTCGAGGGGCAAGCCCGGCAAGAGAGGTTTGACATATCCAAGGCATTATTTCAGTGCAAAATGGGAGCTTGAGACTCAGTAGGGACTCACGTACTCAAGATGATTGGGTATATAGAGAACCTTGAAAAACTGGGTTTTCCCTTGGGTCAAGAGTTGTCCACAGATCTGATCCTGCAATCGTTGCCGGACAGTTATGAGCAGTTCGTCTTGAACTATAACATGAATGAAATAGAAAAGACACTGCCCGAGCTCCTTGGCATATTGAGAACTGGCGAGAACAACATGAAGAAGGTCAAGCCTGCCAACACCATACTGATGGTGCATAAGGGCAAGGGCAAGACCAGGGGATCTAAGAAGACGAAGATTGGATCTAAGTCTCATCTTGACCCCAAGTCTTCTGCACAGAAAAGGAAAGGTCTGGCGAAAGAAGGAAAGTTCCACCACTGCGGTAAGGCAGGGCATTGGAGGAGGAACTGTCCCCTCTATATTGAGGATCTGCAGAAGAAGAAGGGAGGTGTGACATCTGCTTCAGGTATCTACATTATAGAGATAAACCTTTCTGCTCCTTCATCTTGGGTATTGGATACCGGATGCGGTCTCACATTTGTACAAATGTGCAGGAACTGCGAAGGAAAAGAATGCTGGGTAAAGGGGAGGTAGACCCGCGCGTCAGAAATGGAGCAAGAGTTGCTGCCGTCGCCGTTGGTGTCTATTGTCTTTCTTTGCCCACTGGGCTTGTAATAGAATTAGATAACTGTTATTTCATTCCAACCATAACTAGAAACATAATATCCATTTCATGTCTTGACATGAAAGGTTTTTTGTTTATAGTTAAGAACAATTATTGTTTGATTTTTATGAATGATGTTTGTTATGGTGTAACCCAATTGTTTAATGGTTTATATGTTTTGAACTTAGACCATCTGATCTATAATGTAGAAAATAATAAAAGACTAAGAACAAATGACTCGAATCCTACACACCTTTGGCATTGTCGTTTAGGCCATATAAACGAGAAACGCATATCCAAGCTCCATAGAGATGGACTACTGGACTCATTTGATTATGAATCATTTGAGAGATGTGAGTCTTGCTTATTAGGTAAAATGACAAAAGCCCCTTTCACTAGTCATACTGAGAGGGTAGATGATCTCTTGGGTGTCATACATAGTGATGTGTGCGGACCCATGAGTTCTTTGGCTAGAGGTGGGTTCCACTACTTCGTTACATTTACTGATGATTTCAGTAGATTCGGATACGTGTTTCTTATGAAGAACAAATCCGAGACCTTTGAAAAGTTCAAAGAGTTTATGAATGAAGTGGAGAACCAACTGGGAAAAAAATAAAAGCACTCCAATCTGATCGAGGTGGCGAATATTTGAGTCAGGAGTTCTGTGATCATCTGAAAGAGTGTGGTATTGTATCACTGCTCACCCCACCCAAAACACCGCAACATAATGGTGTTTCTGAGAGGAGGAATCGTACCTTGTTGGACATGGTACGGTCGATGATGAGTCATGCAGATCTTTCCGTTTCTTTTTGGGGTTTTGCTCTAGAGACTGCTGTTTTTACACTAAATCGCGTTCCGACGAAGATGGTTCAAAAGACACCATATGAGATATGGACTGGGAAGCGTCCTAGTATGTCTTTCATTAAGATTTGGGCTGTGAGACATACGTACGACGTCAAGTGTCTGCCAAGCTGGAACCCAAATCAGATAAGTGTTATCTTGTGGGATATCCTAGGGAAACCAAAGGGTATTACTTCTACCTCCCGTCCGAGGGCAAAGTGTTTGTCGCAAGGACTGACGTCTTTTTGGATAAAGAGTTCTTATCCAGAAAGACTGCAAAGGTGGAACTTGAAGAGGTTCAAGAACCATAAATAATGAATGAACGTGAATTAGAGCCTGAGTAAGGACAACAATCTGTTGTAGCTGGAGAACCTGCTCAAGAAACACAAGTCCTATGTAGATCTGATAGACCAAGATTTGAGCCTGAGAGATATGGATTTCTCATGTCTCAAATAGGTAGTGTGTTGCTTATGGATCATGATGATGAGCCTGCAACCTATCAAGAGGCTATGTGTGGACCTGACTCCGAGAAGTGGCTTGAGGCCATGAAATTTGAAATGGACTCCATGTATACAAACCAAGTTTGGACCTTGGTGGAACCACCTGAAGGGGTACGACCCATAGGGTGCAAGTGGGTCTTCAAGAAGAAGACCGACATGGATGGGAATGTACATACATTCAAAGGACGGCTGGTGGCTAAAGGTTTTAGGCAAATTCATGGTGTTGACTATGATGAAACCTTTTCCCTTGTAGCTATGGTCAAGTCCATCAGAATTCTACTTGCTATTGCTGCGTATTATGACTACGAGATCTGGCAAATGGATGTCAAAATGGCTTTCCTTAATGGAAACCTCCTTGAGGAAGTGTATATGACACAACCCGAGGTTTTGTATCTCCAAGTGAAGCCACTAAAATATGCAAGTTGAATCGATCCATTTATGGATTGAAACAAGCTTCTCGAAGTTGGAATCTGTGTTTTGATGAGAAGATCAAAAAGTTTGGTTTCATCAAGAATGAAGATGAGCCTTGTGTTTACAAAAGGATTAGTGGGAGCATTGCCATTTTTTTGATACTGTATGTGGATGACATACTGCTGATCGGGAATGACATTCCGACCCTGCAAGTTGTTAAGAACAACCTAGGGAACTGCTTTTCTATGAAAGACTTGGGTGAAGCGACTTACATACTTGGTATTAAGATCTATAGAGATAGATCGA
Source organism: Dactylorhiza incarnata (assembly GCA_033032865.1). Classification (NCBI taxonomy): domain Eukaryota; kingdom Viridiplantae; phylum Streptophyta; class Magnoliopsida; order Asparagales; family Orchidaceae; genus Dactylorhiza; species Dactylorhiza incarnata. The sequence continues at coordinate 1,995,956 of JAWHQI010000078.1, forward strand.
AGAAGTTGCTGGGTTTGACCCAGAGTAAATACATTGATAAGGTGTTGAAACGGTTCAACATGCTTGAGTCCAATAAAGGATTCTTACCCATGTCACATGGTGTAAGTCTCACTAAGGACCAGTGTCCTAAATCTTTGGAAGATAAGGACCGCATGAAGTTAGTTCCATATGCCTTGGCAATTGTATCAATCATGTATGCAATATTGTATACTCGACCCGATGTCTCATATGATTTGAGCATGAAGAGCAGGTATCAGTCTGATCCTGGTGATAGTCTCTGGATACCAGTCAAGAATGTCCTAAAGTACTTGAGAAGTGTTGTTTATGGGGTGTCTACTTTATCACCTAGGGGGGGGGGGTGAATAGGTTTTTCAAATTATAATATCCCCTTTTAGGTGTTCTTGATTCTTGACTAATAGATATGTAAAGTAAAGAACAAACCACAGAAAACACACAACAATCTATAGAGGTTCCTCAAGACCGGGTGTCTTGAATAGTCCTCTCTCCCTCTGCGCCTACCCAACAGTGTGCTAGGCTCGGCAAACGCCGCCAAATCTTCAGGCCATCAAGCCTTACAACTCAGACCCGCAAGTCCCAACAGCCTAGGCCCGCAAGCCCCTACTGCCCCCGAGCCCGCAAGCTCGACACTCATGCCCTCAAGCCCTACAACACGGACCTGCAAGTCCCAACAGCCTAGGCCCGCAAGCCCCTACTGCCCCCGAGCCTGCAAGCTCGACATATCGCACCCGCAAGTGCACTGCCCTGTCCCTCAAGCATCACAGCTCTCCAGCCCTCAAGCTAGACAAATTTGGCCCGCAAGCCTTACAAGAAAGTTACAGTAATACAACCGTTCTTTTGCCGGATGAAGATCGACAACTTTGCCTGATGATGATTGGCTTCTTACGATTGAAGAAGATTCTTCTGATTCAGATCTTTGATAGCGCAGTTCTTCTTCAATCTCTACTTTTTGCCTGATGTTGAATGGCGACTTCTCAGTCAGTGAAGATGACTGATTCTTTTGAGAACGCTTGAATCTTGTTCTCTTTCTTCTCCGCTGAATATACTGTTCTATTGAAGAGCGGCGGGATTCTTTTTCTCGTTCTTTTTCTTGCACAGCAAGCTTTACCGAGGCTATTCACAGATATCTTAACTTTCTTGCCTCCCACCTTGGTCTTTATCTGTGATTCAGCATGGTTTAACCTTGCTTCAGCAAAGAGCTCGGCTAGTTCTCGGTGGAGAAGGACCGACGGTTCGCATAGAATGTATTCCAGTCCAGACGTCTCTAGCAACCCTATTACTAATCGTATCTCGTCGGAGCAGGCATTGAAGCCTCCTAGCTGGAGTTCACTACCAGAGACCACTTCTTCTTTCTTGGGAGCCATTGATGCGTGAGAGAGGCGGAACGTCGAAGAAGCATGCAAGGGTTTGTCGACGGAACGACTTAGGGAAAATGATAGCGTAATTTTATTTTTGAACATTCGCTCTATTTATAGTGTCGGTAGGTGGAGAGGCGCGTACCTTTCAAAAGCGATCAGATGGCTTCGATGGATCCATCTAATCCTGATATGAGTAGGTCAAATGTATTTTGCCGATGCGCTTATTGTCGTTGAAATGTTCCTTGGATACAATTTCTTTCCTATCGTATCTTTGTCGTCTTATCGTCTATCGTATTGTCGTAACACTCGACGATTGTAGATTCCAAGAGCTATCCATCCTTCAGGTCCCCCTTTTTCTTGGCAGAATAACCTGCACTAATTTCATTAGTAAATAAACTTTGCTGTTCTGCCTATGGGTCAGAACAGCTACTTTGTCCAGGGCCCAGATTTGCTTCTGATGGGCACTTGGACTCCCTGCAAAATACGATTACAAGCCCTTAGGAACCCAAGCAAATTTGGGTCCTGGGAATTTATTAGCTCTAAAGGATATACTGGATTTTATTGCCCTCGGATACGCATAATGATTGTAAAATAAATTGTTTATAGGTTTAGTATTTGTTACCCTTGGAGCTGCTGGATTGTGCCAACAATCACTTGTAAAATGCCATGTCTTACCACAGCACCAACAGTCAAATTTGTTGTGCCTTATCCTCTTGTTGCCGGTTGGTGTATGATTCTTCTGTGGGCGGGAGGAGTACCTGTAGGAAATAAAATTGCATTGGTCAGGGGTGTGATACTTCCCATTCCCACCTCTTCTGTGAAAGTCAGTCCTTTGTAAAGGTCCCTTCATTCTCCTGGACCTGCTGAGCTTCTGTTCCTTTGTGATTCCTCTTTCATGACTTACTTTGGAGGTGACAGGCAACATCTTTCTCCCTCCTTGACTGAAACTGATGCCTTTATTCGGTGGAGGAGTTGGCTCTGGTATAGAGGGTCTGGCTCCTGTTCTCCCTTTTGTGGGGGATTTGTTCTTCACGCCACTGACTTGATTGACTCTGAATTTCGGCGGTCCAGCCAGATTCCTGTCCTTCTTTAGAAGTACAATTTCTTTGGTTAGAGAGTAGCATAGTTCTCTACTGTCAACCAGAGCTTTCATGGTTTTCCCAAACTTGGTTATCATGTCCATGTTTGAGCTAGCATTATAATCTCTTTTGAGCTGACAGAAATCTGCGTTCTCCAAGGTCAGCCTATCAGCCTTTTCCAAGAGATCGGAGTTTCTGGTTTAGAGAATTGAGATCTCATCGGCTTGCTTCTTGCAGAGTTCCTTGCTCCTTCTGAGTTCTTCTAGAAGATCCTCATAATTTTCTGAGAGACATATTTCGGAATCTGAATCAGTATTAGATAATGGAGCCCTTATTCCTACCTGTTCTGGTGTTGTCTCATCCTGAATTTCTTCCTCTGATTCAGATAGGACAGTTAGTCCAAACTGAGCTTCCTCCTCTGCATCTGAATTGCTTGATTCACTATTACTTAGGGTTTTATTCTTCCTCTTCTCCGTGACAGTGTTTTTTACTCCTGGTGATCCTTCCACGAGGATTGCCAGTGACTCCCACATTTCCTTGGCTGTAGTGCAGTGAGTAATTTGATGGAAAGTGTGAGTATCAACTGCATCAGCTATGATGTCTCTGGCTTTCTTGTCTAGAATGATCACATCCTCTGTCATTGTCTTGGATGTGGTTTTGGGAGCATATGGCCCTTCTTGAGTGATTTGAAACATCCTGGGATCCAAAGCTTTCATGTATATTCTGGCTCTAACTTTCCACAGGGGAAAATTTTCTCTACAACACATTGCTATTCTTGACTCCATTCTAATGATCCTTAGACACCCGCTGGCAGATCTGTTCAAGCTGGTAAGCTTTTCTTTAAACAACCTCGTTTTGATACCACTTGTTGTTTATGGGGTGTCTACTTTATCACCTAGAGGGGGGGGGGGGTGAATAGGTTTTTCAAATTATAATATCCCCTTTTAGGTGTTCTTGTTTCTTGATTAATAGATATGTAAAGTAAAGATCAAACCACAGAAAACACACAACGATCTATAGAGGTTCCTCAAGACCGGATGTCTTGAGTAGTCCTCTCTCCCTCTGCGCCTACCTAGCAGTGTGCTAGGCTTGGCAAATGCCGCCAAATCTTCAGGCCCTCAAGCCTTACAACTCGGACCCGCAAGTCCCAACAGCCTAGGCCCGCAAGCCCCTACTGCCCCTGAGCCCGCAAGCTCGACACTCAGGCCCTCAAGCCCTACAACACGGACCCGCAAGTCCCAACAGCCTAGGCCCGCAAGCCCCTACTGCCCCCGAGCCCGCAAGCTCGATAGATCGCACCCGCAAGTGCACTGCCCTGGCTCTCAAGCCTCACAGCTCTCCAGCCCTCAAGCTAGACAAATTTGGCCCGCAAGCCTTACAAGAAAGTTACAGTAATACAACCTTTCTTTTGCCGGATGAAGATCGACAACTTTGCCTGATGATGATTGGCTTCTTACGATTGAAGAAGATTCTTCTGATTCAGATCTTTGATAGCGCAGTTCTTCTTCAATCTCTACTTTTTGCCTGATGTGGAACGGCGACTTCTCAGTCACTGAAGATGACTGATTCTTTTGAGAATGCTTGAATCTTGTTCTCTTTCTTCTCCGCTGAATATACTGTTCTATTGAAGAGCGGCGGGATTCTTTTTCTCGTTCTTTTTCTTGCACAGCAAGCTTCTTTCTTTCTGATCTTTTTCTTTTCTCTCTTTTGTTAGGGCAACCTCTTATCTCTTTTATAAGACTGCGAGGTCCCCAACGGTCTTCTGAAAAAGTGCCTTAAGTGTCAGACGCTCCTTTCCTTAAGAGCACGCGCTGATTAGACAATCAGGCGGCGGCATTAATTGCTGACATCACGTCCGTAAGATTTGAATTCTGTCTTGAAGATACTTGCATCATTACAACGACAAGCTATCTTTGACTATGTCGTCGCGATCTTCCTTCTTACATCATGTCGTCGTGATCACATTGTTCTCTCGACGATATGCGTTCTTTATGACAATGTTTGTTCTTTCTCGATGACACGACCACTTTGGTAAAGTCGACGATACTATGTCTTCTTCGCGTTCGACGATCTTGCTTCTGCGCTCAACGAACACGCCAAATCTCAGCGGTCGTCGATCTTCGTTCTGAGCTCGACGATCTTCCTTCTGCGTTCGACGAATAGCATTTTGCGATCGACAAACTTGCCATCCTTCATTCGACGATCGGCATTCTTCGTTCGAAGATCTTGCTAAGTCTCAGCGATCGACGAACAAGCTACTTCTTAGCGGTTGCTTTGCTCGTCATCACGACGACATGCATACTTTGTCGACGTCATCTCCTATCCTTCTCGACGATATAGTACTTTGTGAAGTCATTAAATAACATGACATATTGTCCATCTCTGCAAGCATAAACTAGATGGAATGTTAAATACAACTTGCATTTATCATTGAGCTGAACTCTTCTTCAAATCAGGAACATTGCAGGGCACTGTTCCCAACAAGAAGGACTAAGGATACATTCTTGGTGTATGGTGGAGAGGAAGAGCTCGTTGTAAGTGGTTACATAGATGCTAGCTTCCAAACTGATAAGGATGATTCAAAGTCCCAATCAGGTTTTGTATTTTTCCTTAATGGAGGAGCTCTAAGCTGGAAGAGTTCCAAGCAGGAGACAGTTGCCGATTCTACGACAAAAGCCGAGTATATTGCTGCCGAAAATGCGGCAAAGGAGGTTGTGTGGATTAGGAAATTCATCGGCGAGCTAGATGTAGTTCCTAGCATTGTTGATCCCGTAGTTCTCTACTGTGACAACAACAGTGCAATTGCCCAAGCTAAGGAACCTAGATCTCATCAGCGCTCCAAGCACATACTTCGGCGGTTCCATCTTATTCGAGAGATTGTCGATCGAGGAGATGTGAGCATTTGTAGAGTACCGACTGAAGATAACATAGCGGATCCACTGACAAAGCCTCTTGCGCAAAGGAAGCATGATGGTCATGTTAGATCAATGGGTATTAGATACCTGAATGATCATCTTTAGTGGGAGCCTTGTGGATTGCATGATTGTCGGTTGTTTATTCATTTGGTGAATTGTGTTATGTACTGTATGTTTCATTTTACATTTATGGCAAGTTCTTTTATTATGTCAGTTGTTTCTATATGATAGACTAATTAACATAATGAATGCCCTTAGAATGTTTGCTTCCATAGGAATTCAAGTACGTGACTTGAATGTGAGGGCCCATGTTTATATGAAGCTTCATTCTTAAATGGTCCCTGGTCGAGGTATCATCCTAGAATTTAGGGCGAGGATGAGACCATAAGATTAGCATGTGCATTGACTGATGACCGGTTCTCACAGGTCATGATATTGTGATATCAAGTCATCACATGGGTACTTGTTAAGAACAAGTTGTACTGGACAGACCCCCCGTGAGACTACTTTGTGGATTGTTATATGAACGTGTCACAAGTAGATCTCAACTGGCAATGGTGTTTGTGGTCCTTTGACTTAAAGTCACATCATTCATCAGGTGAGGAAGAGCGTACTTTGATGCCATCTAAAGTCTTCTCTTGAGAAAGGTTGACGATAAGGGTGGTTGTTGGGTATGTTACGAATCATTTGGTTGTTTGTGTGTGGACAGAAATAGAATTTGTCCTCCTTTATGACAGGAGTTACATCCATTGGCCCCTTGATGGAATGAGACTAAGAAATGTTGGAGCTTGCTTTCCGCATCTCTTGGTTTGAGAATAACAAATACCGTGTTGTATTTGATCTAGTCTTTTGTGTGTTTATAGTGGCCAGGTTGTATAGGTTCAATGAGTAGACAAGTCCTCGTTCATGGGCATGATCCGAGAACGACAAGTCTCAGGTTGGATGAGTTTTGTGTGCTGATCTTAAAATGGCCATAACATTCAATCCAGGAAGAGTTACGGAATGTGCCACCCCATTTTGGAGATGAGAACGACTCAATCCACAGTCTGGAGAAGTTTCGGATGGCAAAAATGAAGAGGAGATGTCGCCCAGGAGACAGTCACTGTCGCCCAGGCGACAGTCAATGTCGCCCAGGCGACAGTCAATGTCGCCCAGGCGACAGCAGAGAAGTTACAACTACTTTCCCCCACGGCAGCACGACGAAAAGCAGTTTTGAGATGTCGGAAATCCGACATCGATGTCGCCCAGGCGACAGCTCGACGGTTACACCAACTGCCCACGACTCCACCCACGACGGTACTCCAGCGGCAGTTTAGCGCTGTCGGAAAATTCCGACAGTCACTGTCGGAAATTCCGACAGCGATTTTTCTATAAATTGACACCTTGTGTTCGTGCATTTCAACTACTAAAGATTCTAAGTCCCTTCCTGAGTGCATTCCATCCAGAGAGCTCCAGAACCTCATGAACTCCCATTTATGCTGAGAAGGTTTGAAATTGAAGACGAGATCGGACGCGCTTCTACATCAAGGATCATCTCGAGGCTTAAACCTTCCTTTCAGAGATCTGAATTTCTAGGGAGTTCTTATTTTATCTTGTATTTTCATTTATATACATTTTACTTTGTATTGGTAGGGAAAATCGCTTCCTTGTGCGGAGCGTCTAAGTCCTTGCGTGGCTTAGGGGAAAATCGCTTCCTTGTGCGGAGCGTCCAAGTCCTTGCGTGGCTTGGTGGGAAATCGTGGCCTTGTGTGCTACGTCTAGATCTTGGGAAGATCTAGAGGATAGACTTGGGCTTGGTCTAGGGAGAGACAAGTGATAGCCTTCCGATCCTTGGGAGAAGGATTGGTAAACAAAAAGAAATTTACATTTGTACGCCTCCGATTTCTAGCGATATAGAAATCAAATTTATGTAAACACTTTTTCATATATATAATCATGTCTCTTTTGTGTTTACTTGATTTGTATCATTTGGCGTAATCTCTATTATATTGTGTTCTAAGTTTTCAATTCTAAATCTAAATTATTTATTTCAATCTCCTTCATTATAAAACAATTTAGTAATTATCTTGAAAATTATAGAAAGAATTTTATTCCCTTATTCACCCCCCCTCTAAGGGCGCCGTAAGATCCAACAATTGGTATCAGAGCAAGGTTATTCCAAATCGGCTTAACAACCGGGAATAACGGCGTCTCTTGATCATGATCTCGCTTCTACTAGTGGGGAAAATTTTAATATAAATGAAAAAATATTATCACCACCTTTATTTATGGGCAAAAATTTTAAAGGGTGGAAAATATTAATGAAAATTTTTCTTAAGGCCTTAGATGAAAAAGATTGGAATATTACTATTAAAAAGCCATCTAGCGTACTAACTAGAAACGAAATTATTTTAAATGCAAAATCTATGAATAGTATATTTTGTGCGTTAGACCAAAATATTTTCAAACTTATTTATACTTTACCTACCGCATATGAAATTTGGAGTTTTCTTGAAAGAACTTATGATTCTCCTTCTACAGGTACGAAACATTCACAAGAACCGGAGAATATGCAAGCCTATGCAAATATTCAAGAAAGCTACACAAAGGATGGATCCATAGAATGCTCATCAAGCGGAAAGGATGATGGACACTCTTGTTTGGAAGAGGAAGATGAAGAAGACAACGTCACAATATTGGACTCAGTTGATGGCAAAACATCAAGCAAAAGAGAAGACGGAAACTATAGCAAGGTAAGAAAATCTAAATCTTCTCTTTTAGTAACTAATTCTATTTCTACATTTCGTGTGCTTAAATTTGCTAAACGTAAAATTTCAAAGTTGAAACATGCTAATTCCAAATTACGTTTAGAAAATAAAACTTTAAAAGCAAACACTAAAGTAGAATCTTATATTGATGTTTCAAATTCTTGTTCATGCTCTTTAGTTGAAATTCCTATTCCTTGTCTTAATTGCAATTTATTAAAAGAAAAATTCAAGGAAATTGAAAAAGGGCTCTTAATTTCTAAAAGGCATAATGAAAAATTGTTAATTGAAAATGATGTTTTATCTTGTAAGTTAATACAATTAAAATCTTTTGTTGAAAAATTTCAAATGTCATCTAATGAATCTCATCATAAGATTTTGAATAACAAGGATAAATTAACTTACAAAATCATTTCTAAAAAGGATCATTTTCATACATCAACTCAAAAGGAGTTAAGTTTCAAAAAGAATTATGACCCTCACAAAATTCTTAAGAGTCACTATTATAAGTCTCAATATATTTTCAATCATGACTCAAACTTAAAAACTCCTTTTCATGAAAATCAAAATATAAAATATTATCCTTTATATTATAAGAGTATGTCTATAAGAAAGAGTGGAAATAAAAATCATCAAAATAATGATCAATCTTCTAAAACATATTGTAATCCACTCTTTCAACAATCACTTCTAAAGAAAGACAATCACTCTTATAAAATTTTAAACAATCCATATAATTAAAATCATTATGATTATCAACATCAAGCTACTTTGAAAAATAATTTAAATAAACATAAACCTCCAATGAATTATTTTTCAAACAATTCACATAATCATTATATGGAATTAAGTAATAAACAACCAATGTATGAATGGAGACCCATAAAGAAAAATGACATATCAACATTAATTAAAAAGGCTCATTCATCATTATCTTCTCAAAAGCCATCACGACATATTTGGGTGCCCAAAGGAACCATTACACATGGTCAACTTTGGATACCTAAATCTCTTATCATTTAGTATCTTTCATTTGCATGAAGTAGAAATAATTAAAAATGAAATATCAATACTCTACTTCCTGATGTGCTTTATTTTTTTTTTTTTTTGTATTTATCGATCCAAAATGCTTATGGTCCCTCTATATTTTATGAAATATGACTTTCACATATTAAGCCTAATGTTTATCAAATCAAATTGAATTAAAATTGAACATAGTGTCATATGATTTTAAAAGAGACCTACCTATCATTTTTTTTAAATTGTTATATATATCCTTTTAAATCCTTTACCCTTAATTGTCTTGAATTATCATTAGAAATTGAATATTGAAATTATTATCAAGACTAGTGAAACTATTTTAAAGATTGGATTTAAATGATTTATTTAAGGGCTTAAAACTAAAAATTAAAATGCGCAACGTTTTTGATTCCTTTCTATTTGTTGCATTTGATAGCCCTTATAATGAAAAATATTATCAAATAAAATCGAAAACAAACATTCATCTAAACGCATGCTTAATCCTTCAAAAAGCCATATCTTTTGATCTGCTCGTCCGATTTTCGCATTTAATATCTTTTCAGAAAGAGCACAGAAATCTCCATCTATCGGCAAACTAAACTTGCCCATTTAAGTTTGTTTGGTTCTGTCAATTTGCCCAATTTCAACTCCGTTTTTAAATGCTATCTTAGCTCGCTTGATTCGGAAATTTCTGTGTTTATGGATTTTTTCATCACATGATATCCTTTGTATAATTGTTTCATATATTAATTTAGATATTATGTGTGATGTGTGTCACCATTGTTTGCATGTAATTTAGACCTTAGAATCATCTTATATCATTAAGATCAAATCAAAAGTTTAATCATTTCATTATAGGTCTAAATAAAATTAATTTGTAAACTTCTCATATTACATGCAACATTATCTCCATTAAATCATGTATAATAACATTGCACTCAAACTCATTATTCTAGCATCACTTCTTAGTTTATGCTCAAATTTATATGCTAGGTATAACATTTACAATGTTATTAAAATATCATGATAACTATGTGATTTGAAATTATAATAGAATACTAAAATTCCAACAAACACATAGTTTATGGTTTAATCATTAAAATATATATGAATAATGTATCATAAATCATATATTATCATGAAAAACCAAAGAACAATAGATTCGATTAATGAATGCAAATTTTATTAAAAATTTCAAAACATTATATATTTGATCTTTGTCATTGATATGACTACATGATCATCATTTTTCTAGACTTACAAATCAATCATGTTCTTTCAAATGAAAATCACTATATCACTATATCATAAGTCTAGAAGGATTAGAATTCTCATACATCATGATGATCTAACATATATTTTATGCAAAATTCACTATAATCATAAATCATAATTCATGTTCTATCAAGAAATATCTCAAATCAATAATAAGAATTATGAATCTTATGATAAAAATTTAAATAATGTTTTCTTTACATTATTTGATGTATTGATTTGCTTTACTATTGATTGCATGTATCTCTCATATTTGTAGACCCTAGAATCACTTTGTAATGAAGATATACATCAAACTTAATCATCACTCTATTCTAGATCTATAATTTGAAACTCTATTTTGGAATACATGTAATTTCAATATAATTCTTATGACATGACATTAAACCCAAAACTCATTATACTAGCATTGTCACTTATTGAATATTAATAATTGTGCTAGTTATCACATATCATCATCTCATAAAAGTAGAAAAACTATGCGGCTTTATAACTCATCACATTAAACAAACCCATAGTTTATATACCAACCCTTAGTTTTAAAAGCATAGGTTGTCCAAAAGATTATTTCACCTATGACTTCATATCTCACAATAGCGAGGGCGTAGGGTTGTATACATTAGAGACCTAACCTCTAAGTCATGTCTTGTCCTTAACCGGGGAGGGTTCCAGTGGGGCCTTGAGAGGTACTGGGGGGAAAGAGTGCTAGGTTGAGCGTCGTCTTTTATATGTATATGGGATTAACACCCCAACCTACGGCATGCGTGCAGCTCCTCATGCCCATCCGTCACTTAGTACGGGGCTAGGGTGTAGACATTTAGTCGGGGTAGTTTCTAATCTTAGGACATACCTATATTATGTACTGCATGAACATTTTATTTACTTATCACTTAAATCATGCATATTTTGGGTTGTTTAATAAAAATGTCCTCATGTGTTTGCATAATTTATCTTTTTGAGCTTAAATATTTTTGTAAAACACATATATTTGAAAAAGCTAAAGTTTTATGCAAATTTGAGCAATCAAGACATCTCTGAAAATTCTGAAATTTCAGCATGGAACTACTCTAAGGACACTTAATCAAAATAAAACATCAGATTTTTAAAATGCTCAAAAAATCGAGTACTGTTTCCAGCGCTAGCGCTAGCGCCGACGCTAGCGTGGGTGTTGGAATTTTCTGATTTTTAAAATTTCTGAAAATCCATAAAAATATGTTGGTTCATATTTTCTACTTATTTGTTGTGTTTCTGACTTTTGTTATTTTTGTTTTATTTATATTATGAAAAATCAACTACAAAAGATCAAAATTCAAAAATACAAAATTTTTTTTTGCTATTTGTGTTTTTAATCATATTATGAAAAATCAACTACAAAAGTTCAAAATTAAAAAAAAATATACAAAAATATGTTTTTGTTATTTTTTTTTTATTATGAAAAATCTACTACAAAAATTCAAAATTCAAAAATTACAAAAATATGTTTTTGTGATTTTCTGTTTTTATTTGATTTAAAAAAATGATTAAACTTAAAAAAAAAACTGTATGATCTTTATTGCCAATATCAAGCATGTATGAATTCTATTATTTAGAATTATTTACAATGTTAAAATTTATTTCTTGAAATTTCTATGAACATTGTTTTGATTATCATGCTTTGATATATCTATTTAAGTGCATCAGTTGTATTGAAAAATGTGTAGAACCAAGCTTAGCACGCCTCTAAGTATGAGTAAATGTTTTATGATTGATAATGATATATTTCACTCACTTATTTTGGTAATCAACATGTGTGTCTAAATCTAAAATGCTTGCTTGTGTATTGTATTTGTACAATGAATTAAAACTTGCATAAGTTTTTTACCTACACTACATTTGAATTGCACTTATGAAATTTAGAAAAGTGGTTAAAAGTTTAAAAAAATTGGGTTTGCAAAACAAGTGTATTCGGAGAATGTTGTCTCACAAATGTGAACAAAAAAATATATATATATGTAGACAAATATAACTCCACCAAGCACTACTTGAACCTCCTGATAAGTCTTCATAAGCATTGTGAGGTTGAGCACCTTGGAAAGAATAGTAAAGTGGCTTGTGCAAACCTTAGTTATTACACCACTTTGTTAAAAAAAAAATTAAATTATGTGCATTAAAAGTGTGTGAAAGTAATTTACTTATGTTTTATTGTGCACATTACTTTACATATGTCTTGTATTTTGATGATTTAAATCAATTGTTAAAATTGCCCAAAATACACTTATGTGCACATCATTATCTTTCATAACACTTCTTCTCATAAGTATTGGATTCTAATGTTTTATCTATACTACTCTTTATATAAAAATGCACTAGATAACCTATCATGATCTCTACAATGTTATGGTATCTCTTGAACTTAAAATTAAGTAACATTGTAGTATAATCTCTCTTTAATATGTTCATTTCATGCTTGGTATCTTTATGAAAAACTTTGAGATTTCAAAAAGGTTAAAACATCTTTCAATTTTGAACTAAAACTCATATTTTTACTTATGCTTTTCATGCTTACAAAAAGGATGTTTCTTATAATCTTCCGCTTGCTTACAACTCTTATCTTTTTATTTGAAATCTCTTTTATATACTATGCTTCAACTCTTTATCATTTCATATATTTAAAAGCTCGATCATGCTTTGTTATTTAAATGCCTCCTTACTACCCTCACCCCACCTTCTTTTGATAATACCAAAAGGGGGAGATTAATTCAAGAAATCTAGAAGATTAAGGGGAGAATAATTAAATAATGCACCATTGTAATTAATTATAACATTTAGGGGGAGCATACATTTAGGGGGAGAATACAATTTAGGGGGAGTATATTAAAAAGTTTTCATGGAAAGCGTCTATTGCTCGATCATGACAACCCACTTTTGGTAATAACAAAAGGGGGAGAATAAAATGAGAAATCTAGTGACATATATATTTAGGGGGAGTAAAATCTGTCACGCAGTAAACCTTTTATTCATGCATATCTTTTATCGCACTTATCTATAAACTCACTAAATTCTCATATGGGTATTTGTTATTATCAAAAGGGGGAGATTGTTGGAGCTTGCTTTCCGCATCTCTTGGTTTGAGAATAACAAATACCGTGTTGTATTTGATCTAGTCTTTTGTGTGTTTATAGTGGCCAGGTTGTATAGGTTCAATGAGGAGACAAGTCCTCGTTCATGGGCATGATCCGAGAACGACAAGTCTCAGGTTGGATGAGTTTTGTGTGCTGATCTTAAAATGGCCATAACTTTCAATCCAGGAAGAGTTACGGAATGTGCCACCCCATTTCGGAGATGAGAACGACTCAATCTACAGTCTGGAGAAGTTTCGGATGGCAAAAATGAAGAGGAGATGTCGCCCAGGCGACAGTCACTGTCGCCCAGGCGACAGTCAATGTCGCCCAGGCGACAGTCAATGTCGCCCAGGCGACAGCAGAGAAGTTACAACTACTTTCCCCCACGGCAGCACGACGAAAAGCAGTTTTGAGATGTCGGAAATCCGACATCGATGTCGCCCAGGCGACAGCTCGACGGTTACACCAACTGCCCACGACTCCACCCACGACGGCACTCCAGCGGCAGTTTAGCGCTGTCAGAAAATTCCGACAGTCACTGTCAGAAATTCCGACAGCGATTTTTCTATAAATTGACACCTTGTGTTCGTGCATTTCAACTACTAAAGATTCTAAGTCCCTTCCTGAGTGCATTCCATCCAGAGAGCTCCAGAACCTCATGAACTCCCATTTATGCTGAGAAGGTTTGAAATTGAAGACGAGATCGGACGCGCTTCTACATCAAGGATCATCTCGAGGCTTCAACCTTCCTTTCAGAGATCTGAATTTCTAGGGAGTTCTTATTTTATCTTGTATTTTCATTTATATACATTTTACTTTGTATTGGTAGGGAAAATCGCTTCCTTGTGCGGAGCATCTAAGTCCTTGCGTGGCTTAGGGGAAAATCGCTTCCTTGTGCGGAGCGTCCAAGTCCTTGCGTGACTTGGTGGGAAATCGTGGCCTTGTGTGCTACGTCTAGATCTTGGGAAGATCTAGAGGATAGGCTTGGGCTTGGTCTAGGGAGAGACAAGTGATAGCCTTCCGATCCTTGGGAGAAGGATTGGTAAACAAAAAGAAATTTACATTTGTACGCCTCCGATTTCTAGCGATATAGAAATCAAATTTATGTAAACACTTTTTCATATATATAATCATGTCTCTTTTGTGTTTACTTGATTTGTATCATTTGGCATAATCTCTATTATATTGTGTTCTAAGTTTTCAATTCTAAATCTAAATTATTTATTTCAATCTCCTTCATTATAAAACAATTTAGTAATTATCTTGAAAATTATAGAAAGAATTTTATTCCCTTATTCACCCCCCCTCTAAGGGCGCCGTAAGATCCAACAAGAAATGCATGGCCATGCTTGGTTGAGTCAATATATGATATTGAGCTCACCAATTTCAGACAGTCTATTCTAGATCAGGAAACAAGGATTGAACGATCGTGAGGGTGACACGGTCCATGCCTCTAGTTCTATCCAGATGTAAAGGACAAAAGGACATGACAACACTAATACATTGGTCAAGACATACTTATTGAGTTAAGAACTCTTATTGCTTGGGTAGCAATGATGCATTACTAGGTGCCGCTCATTGTTTGTGAGACTTCTGTTGATACCTTCTAGATCAAGTGGGAGACTGTTGGAGTTTCTTGGTGATCCGGAAGGAATCAACAATTAGTCTTACTGCCAACGCGATATGAGCCTATAGGGTCACACATAAGAGTATTAGAGAAGTTGGAGATTGGTTTGTGTTGGTCTTACTCATATTGGATATGGGTGGAGAACCATACCTATGGCTACATGGAATACAGTTAGTGAAAGACTTAATATAAGGGTAGCTAATCACCTAGAGGGGGGGGGGGGTGAATAGGTTATTTAAATTTATTGCAGTTCTTGAATATAACCTAGATAAATCTGATCAGAGCTTTCAAGAAAAAATAACACCATAGAAAAGAACACACAGATTTTTATAGTGTTTCCCCTTATCTTGGGTAATCCACTTTCCCCCTTCTACCCTTCTAGTAGTGTACTAGATAGGGTTTATAACTCCTCCAGATCTCAGACCACAAACAGGTCTTACAGCTCAGATCGCCAAAGGATCTTACAATCTCAGATCACACAGATCCTACCTCAGCCTTTATAACTAGGCTTACAACTCAGATTCACCCCTGAATCCTACAACTCAGATCACACCTGATCTTACAACTCAGATCCTTGACAGATCCCACACTCAGATCTGACAACTCAGATCCTACAGAAATTTAGAAAGAAAGTAACAAATACTTAGACTCAGGTTTGCAATTGTTGAGCCTTCTTGATCTGCCTGAATGATCAGACAGAAACCTTCAATAGAACAGCAGCAGCAAATGATCTTCTTGATTCGACAGGCTGTGATGACTGTTCTTCTTCTTAGGAAGACAGATTCTTCCTTCTTGACCTCCTGCTTTCAGAAAAAGATATCAGCACCAGATTGCTGAATGAATTCTTCAAATCAGATTGGTTCTGAAAGGGAAGACGACTTCTCAGAAATCTTTCTCAAACTTTTACTCGAAAACGATAATGGCTTTTAAAACTTTTCTTCACTGCTTTGATACTTAGCTGCATAACCCATAGGTCATGCCTTCTATTTATAGCCCGCCATTTGCAATTACAGTTACGATCCTCCACGTCAGCATGACGTTATGTTTTCAACGGTCTTTATCAGAAACAAAAGCTCAGCCAGCTGTAGAAGAAATTCCTCAGTTCAGACTATCTGTAGAAGAGGCGTTGAGCGCTTACTGTCTTTGTCAACACTTTCTCAATTAGGCGTCGAGCAATATTTAAACACTCGACGCATACTCCTTAGACTGAAGCTCTCGGTTCCTCCTTCTCAGGCGTTGAGTAATCATCACTCAGTCGACGCCTTTTAACTCTGTCTTCATATCTCTACACTTCTGGATGGCGCTGGGCTGATAAGAGTTAAGTCAACACTTCTCATTCCAAGGCGTCGAGCAATATAACTTGGCTCAACGCTTTCTAACTTGAACTCAGAACTTCTAGTTGGCGCTGAGCTGATAGGAGTTAAGTCAACACTTCTGGGTCACAGGCGTCGAGCGATGTATGATGTCTCAACGCTTCTGAACTTGAATGAATTCCATGAACATTTTGCCTGACCTGATCTCCTGCACATTGATTCTAGAGAGTATATCAAATACATTCTGAGATATATCTTTGACTTACAAATGGACTTCTCCAAATCTAGAACATTGTGAGCAATGATCCCAACAATCTCCCCCTATTTGAAGAAGTCATAACCTCAGTCAATGATATATCTCTCTTTTTTAAAAAAACAATGTGTACAAATTTCTATATAGATAATCAGAAGAAGGAGTATCATACTATATAGAATCAAATTACCAACACATTCTATCCACAGACATTCTCTCAGACATAATATCTCATATAAGCATAAAAACATAAGCAATTCAGAATAAGATATGTCATGAAGAGAACCATAATTACATCACAGGCATATATATATATGTAATCATGAAAAATAGATCACACCAGAAATTCACCAGGATTGTTCAAAAGTATATTAATTACATTCATCAGAAAGAGAAAGTAAAGATTAAAGTTCTAAGAATGCCCAGGATCCTTGAATTCAATTCCTCTTTTGGCTCTTTTGGCGAGTGCTGCAACAACTTCCTTTCTCCTTTCGAAATAACCAAATGGCTTTGGGAAGTACCTGATTGGCTCCATTTCTCCTGCCTGGACTTTCCCAACCATTTTGTCAGCCTTGAATTTGATCTTTAGATCTTCTTGAGCCCTATGCTTTAACCACTCAGCTTCAGAGTACCACTTTTCTCGTTGATCTGGGTTATTTTTCACAACTTCCCATGCTGATAGAATCAATTCTCTGGAAGATGGAGACCAACGTTCAAAATCAGCTCTTGATTGAACCTCTTCTCTGTACTTTCTTTTGCTTGATTCTTCTTGCTCACTAGTAAAATGTTCTCTTGTGCCTTTATCCTGAGGACTATACATTTGAGCAATCTTCTTTTGAACCTCAGTAAGAGAGATTGGCCCTGTCCCAGAGACTTGATCATTCCCATAGTCTATGGTAGGATATCCAAGAGTTTCTCTTATAGAGTTTGAGGTCCACATAGCATGTTCAGAACTAGCTTGAATCATTGACCTCTCCCCCTTTAGGACTTCTTCAACAATATGATCTCTTATAATATTTTTCTGAAATCTGACTTGACCTTCCAAATGAAGAACTCCACTCTCAATGTTTTTCTTTACTTTAAGAAGATGATCATCTAAAGTGTCTACATGCATCTTTACTTGGTCTTTTAAAACTGTGGAGCTCTCACCAATTTTAGCCAAAAAATCAGCATTATGCTGTTGTAATCTTGCTTCAATCTTATTTGTACCTGTGAGAATTTGTGCTACTTGTTCTTTATACAAAACTTGCATGTTGCTACTCAGTATTCCTTGGTTTGTCTGAACATCATCCACTGTTTTAGTAATTCCGGCTTGTGATTCTTTAATAGTCTTGGATGCTTCTTTGATGGCATCAAGCTGTTCAGTTGAATAATCGACTGAAGCACCGACTCTCTTAAAGAACTTTACCATCTCCTTCCGTAAAGCAGACATCTGATGATTGACTTCAAATCTAACCAACTTCATTTGAAAATCCACTTCCTTTTTTCATTTTTTCATTATTTTCCTCAATATATTGTTCTAACATTCTCCTTTGATTATTCAGTAACACCTCCAGCTGAGGTAGAACAGGACTAAGGTCCACATGGATTTCCCTTTCCATGTCAACACCTTTGCTACTTACTTCCCTGAGAAAAGAATCATTTCTTTGGCTCATATGAGAGCTAGAGGATTCTATCTTAATAACTTTCTCAGCAGATTTCTTTGTTGCTTCAGGCTCTGCTTCCACCTCCATTGCCTCAATGACAGAATTTACTTTATCAGGGATCTCAGCCTGAGACTCCCCCTCAATTTCTGCGATGATCAAATCAATTTTATCCTGAGCAGGGATCTCATCCTGAGACTCCCCCTCAATTGCTGCTTTGCTTAGTTCGGAATCGTGCTGAACAGGAATCTCATCTTGAGTCTCTTTTTCATTTGGCAGAACCCCTTCAGATCTAGCTGGGGATATATGAAGACTTCCTCTTTCTTCTTCCCCTTTTTCATTTGCATCCTTAGAAGTATCAGGAGAACTATCCCTTGCATTGTTCTTTTCTACATCTTCAGATGTTGTAAGATTTGGATCATGAATTGGAGAAGATGTAGATTTTCTCTTGGAGGAGGATGTACTAGAAGAACTTGAAGAAACCTTAGTCTTCTTTTGCTTCTTTACTTTCTTCTGCTTGGGAGAAGAATCTGCTGGAGGAGGGTTAGATAAGATTCTGTCCCATCTCTCTATCATTCTCATATCCATTTTCTTCATATGATTTATCTTTGATCCAAGTTTATAATTCAAAATGTCAGGGGACACTTTTACTAAATACAGAGACAGTATCCTACCCATGTTGGGTACCTGGATACACTCAACTATTCTGTCAAACACAACTCTTCACCAATCTGTTCTTAGAGAATGAATGATCCTTGTCAGAAGAATAAACATTTTTCTAGATATTTTGTCATGCGATCCAGTCCTGCATAACAATCCCTTTCCTATCACATCTGTTATCAGTTTGCCTTTCGGATTCATTCCTTTTCTTAGAATACTTCCAGGGATTTCTCTTGACGTGTCAATTCCGCACCAGATTTGTGCTAGTCTAATCTGCTCAGAGGACACCTCTTCCTCTTCTTCGTCCATTTTTAACCTAGGCAGTTTCAGTGCCTTAGCGAGTCTAGATGGAGTTATCTTAATCTTCTTGCCATTCACACTAGTCTTAATCTTTGAATTTACGGAGTCAATTACTATGTTAGAATATAGCTCTAATACCTCTCGTTTCCAAATGAGAGTTGATTCAAACAATACGAACTCCAGTCCTGCATTGTAGATTAACACGATTGTTGATTTGATCTCCACAGAAGCTGATTGGAATCCATTTCGAACAAGCTCACTTCCTTCATAAAGATACTCACTGCTTTTGGGAGGCATTGTTTTTGATGATTGAGGAGAGAAGGAATTGATGAAGAGATTTTCTAGGGCAGCTAATTTCGAACTTAGAGAACTACAACATATACGCTAACGAAGTGACTTATTTATAGGAGTTCTAATTCAAGAAGATGAGAAGCCGCGGGCTAAACTTGTTTGACAAGATTGATCTAATGGTTCAATTTTACCCTGTCGAGACGGCCTAGCTATGTTCGCATAGGCGTTGAGATCGCTTGACGTCATGTATCTTCAGTCGACGCCATATGTCTTCTCGACGCCAAATATCTTCTCGACGCTAAATAATTTCTCTCGACGCCAAGAATAGTCTGTCGACGCCAGATGGCTTCTCCACTCACCTTATATGGCTTAATCAATATTTTCATTTATTTAATTCAAAATAACTTTAATCCATTTTTAACATACCTAATTCAATTTTAAAATTAATGAATTTGGTTTCATCCAAGGGTTTAGTAAATATGTCAGCAACTTGTTTGTCAATGGGAACATATTCAATTGAGATGTTTCCATTTTCTACATGTTCTCTAATGAAATGATATCTTATTTCTATGTGTTTAGTTCTGCTATGAGATACAGGATTGTTAGCTATAGCAATAGCACTAGTTGAATCACAAAATAGAGGAGATTTACTTAGCTGAACTTTATAGTCTTGGAGTTGATGTTTAATCCATAGTAGCTGAGCACAGCAGTTTCCAGCTGAGATGTACTCAGATTCTGCTGTAGAAATAGCCACACTGGTCTGCTTCCTGCTACTCCAAGATATTAATCTTTTGCCAAGAAATTGACAGGTCCCAGATGTACTTTTTCTATCCTCCTTGCATCCTGCAAAATCTGCATCTGAAAAACCAATTAGTTCAAAATCATTGCTTCTAGGATACCAAAGGCCAAGATTAAGAGTTCCCTTCAGATATCTCAGGATTCTTTTGATAGCAGTGTAGTGAGATTCTTTAGGGTTCACTTGATATCTAGCACACACACATGTTGAGAACATAATGTCTGGCCTGCTAGCAGTTAGGTATAGCAATGATCCAATGATGCCTCTGTACAAGGTTTCATCAATAGGTTTCCCTTTTTCATCCTTGTCCAGTGACATATTTGCTGCCATTGGTGTCTTCATGACAGAGGAATTTTCCATTCCAAACTTCTTAAGAATTTCTTTTGTGTACTTGGTCTGAGAAATGAAAATTCCTTCCTCAGACTGTTTCACTTGGAGTCCTAAGAAGTATTTAAGCTCACCCATGCTGCTCATTTCAAAATTTTCTTGCATAAGGTTTGCAAACCTTTTGCAAAGATTATTATCAGTAGAGCCAAATATTATATCATCTACATATATTTGTACTAGAATAATGTGACCTTTAACTATCCTAAGAAACAATGTCTTATCTATCTTTCCTCTTAAGAATTTGTTCTCAATAAGAAATCTAGATAATGTCTCATACCAGGCTCTAGGTGCCTGTTTCAGACCATACAATGCTTTTAATAGAAGATAGACATGATTTGGATGAGTAGAGTCAATAAAACCTGGGGGTTGTTCAACATATACTTCCTCCAATATTGTTCCATTAAGGAATGCTGACTTCACATCCATTTGATAGACTATGAAACCAGTGTGAGCTGCAAATGCCAGGAATAATCTGATTGCCTCCAACCTTGCCACAGGAGCAAACACTTGATCAAAATCTATGCCTTCCTCCTGTCTGTATCCTTGAGCAACCAACCTAGCTTTGTTTTTGATGATCACACCATTCTCATCTAGCTTATTCCTGAATACCCATTTGGTTCCTATGACTTTATGTCTCTTTGGTCTTGGGACCAATATCCATACTTTGCACCTTTCAAATTGATTTAACTCTTCCTGCATAGCTGATATCCATGAAGAGTCTTTATTGGCTTCATCAAACTTCTTAGGTTCTATTTTGGAAATAAAACTGTGATGCAAGGCCTCATGTATTGAGTTTCCTCTTCTGGTTTGCACACCATCATTTGGATTTCCTATGATCTGTTCCTTTGGATGATCCTTCAGATGTTTGGTTGCAATCCTCCACTTTTCATTTCTCCTTTGAGAATCTGGTGCATCTGTTTGAGTAGGTTCTTCTAGAGGTTCTGGATGAGGTGGTTCTTCAGCAGCAGTAGGTTCTTCATAATTGTCTTCTGCTTGAGGTTCATCCTCTCTAAATACAATTGTATTCTCAATTGATTCTTCATTATCCTCATTTTGTTGTTCATTGATATTCAGCTCCTTTAATTTCTGTGTTGAACCTGCACAACTAGATAGACTTCCCAAATCCTTATGAATAAGGATGGTTTCATCAAATACAACATGTATAGATTCTTCTATCCTATTAGACTTTTTATTGAAAATTCAATAAGCTCTGCTTTGAGAGCTATACCCAACAAAGATTGCCTCATGCGCTTTTTCAGCAAACTTAGTGAGATGATGCTTTCCATTATTTAATACAAAGCATTTACTACCAAATATTTTAAAATAAGCTAAAGTAGGTTTTCTACCTTTCAACACCTCATATGGAGTCTTATCCAATCTTTTGTTTATAAGAGCCCTATTCTGAACATGACAAGCTGTGTTTACAGCTTCAGCCCAAAAATACTCAGGAAGAGAAGAATCACTCAGCATACTCCTGCTAGCTTCAATGAGGGTTCTATTTCTTCTCTCAGCAACCCCATTTTGTTGGGGAGTTCTAGGAGATGAGAACTCTTGAGAGATTCCTAGATTCTCAGCGAATTTGGTCATTGCACCTGACTGAAATTCAGTCTCATGATCACTTCTAATTTTGGCTACAGAATTTCCTATTTCATTTGTGATTTGCCTAACAAAACTTGTAAATATTTCTAAGGTGTCTGACTTATGTTTGAGGAAGAATACCCAAGTGAATCTGGAATAATCATCAATTATTACAAAAGTGTATGATTTTCCTCCTAAGCTATGGATTGACATTGGTCCAAATAGATCCATGTGGAGTAGATATAGACATCTAATGGAATCCTTCTCAGCAATTGGTTTGAATGAAAATTTGGTCTGCTTACCCATTTGACAAGCATAGCATGGACCCTCCTGCTCACACTTCCAATTAGGTCCACCTCTCACTAGGTCTTTTGAGATGAGCTTATTTATAGTCTTATAATTTATGTGAGCTAATCTTTTATGCCATTGAACACTACTAGAAATCTTATTTTCTGCTACTAAGCATATAGAATTAGTTAGATCAGAACATATGAAATTTAAGCAGTAAATATTGCCACTCCTAGTGCCTGAGAGAATTATCTCATTCTCTT
This sequence comes from Dactylorhiza incarnata, assembly GCA_033032865.1. Classification (NCBI taxonomy): domain Eukaryota; kingdom Viridiplantae; phylum Streptophyta; class Magnoliopsida; order Asparagales; family Orchidaceae; genus Dactylorhiza; species Dactylorhiza incarnata. Next base: position 2,018,865 of record JAWHQI010000078.1, read on the forward strand.
TCTTAATCAAGCACTTATCCTTGTGGAATGAAATGTCATACCCAATATCACATAATTGGCTTATGCTGATGAGATTGTGTTACAATCCATCAACATGAGCAACATTGGTGATGATGACAATTCCATTTGATATATTGCCATAACCTTTAGTTTTACCTCTTTCAGATCCTCCAAAGATAACCTTTGGTCCATTCCTTATGGGAGAGTAATCATTCAGCAGACTTTTTGTTCCTGTCATGTGCATAGAGCACCCACTGTCCAAGTACCAGATTGGAAGTTGATTGGTCTTTGGACAATCCTGCAAAAAGAATTACTTTTTCTTAGGAGCCCACACCAAGTTGGGTCCTAGAACCTTGTTAGTATGAGCTGGAACATTTAGTTGTTGAATAATCCTTGGTGCTGTGAGATTTGCCATAGGTCTGAATACTGGTCTCCTAGAGTTGAATCTTGGAGCAGTTGGATTGAACCAACAGTCAAGAGCAAAATGTCCAATCCTACCACAGCACCAGCATTCATATCTATTATATCTCCTTGAAGGTCTTCTTATTTCTTTATGTTGATTCATATTTTGCCTACTTTTCTTATTCACAGGAGCTATGTAATTTGTCTTAGTGAATTTTACTGGTTCAGTTTTCTTTCTATTAGTGATTCTTACTTCAGGTCTTAGATTCTTTCTTTTGAATTTAGTATTTGCTTTGAATTCAAATAGAGGTTTGGCATTATTATTACTGGGCTGAATTAAATCATCTTTGCTATTAGAACATTCACCCTTATAAAACTTATGCACACCTTTTTGATCATGCTTGTTTGTGATGGACATGATTCTATTAAGCTTTAAAGGTTCTATAGATGCTTTGTCATTAATTTTGGGATTTTTATCTGCATCCCTATCATACCCTATGCCACATCTATATTGAGCAGAGAATGTGTCTATTATAGGAAGAATAGTTTGAGGTTGTGAGAACTTTGCCACAAGTTTCCTTTCTGCTAGGAGTTTTGCTTCAAGTTCTCTTATTAATTTTTCTTTGGTGCACAGAGTTTGTATGTGAATAATTGACATGACTTTTAATTTGCTAAGTTCTTTACTTGTCTGATTCAGCCTCTCAGCTGTCTCAGAGTTTTGAACATTGGTTTGCTTTAATTCAGATAATTCTTTTTGCAACCTTTTGTTATGCCTTTTGCTCTTCTTGAGTGCTTTGAGAATTAATTGATATTTTTCAATAATCTCATCTACTTGAAGTTTAGATTGTGAGTCATTTTCATCTGAAGGGAATGAGTCTGTTTCAGATTAAGAATTAGAATCAGATAAAGGAGTTTTATTAAGTACCTTTATATCAGCAGTTTCCTCCTGATTCTCTTGATCACTCAATGCCATGAGTCCTGCGTTTTCTTCTTCATCTTCTTCACTATTAGACATTGATAGTGGGGCTTTTATCATAGGTATATCATTTAGACTGTCTTCATTTTCATTGGCAGCCATCAGAGCTATGAGTGACTCCTCACTATCTGAGTCAGATGATTGAGATTCACTATCACTCAGAGTGACCTTGCCCTTTTTGGCCATTAGACTCTTTTCATGTCTTTTGTCAGATCTATGCTTTCTTTCATCAGAGTTCTTGTTGTACTTTCTCTTCGAAGGACAGTTAGCAATCATGTGTCCTGATTTCCTGCAACCAAAACACACGATTTCTTCTGAATTATTTTTATTGTGTTTAGAATTGTACCTGTCCTTCTTGAAGTCTTGTTTGAATCCCTCTGAAGAATTTGAATGCTTCTTAGATCTGGAAAACTGAGATGGTCTAGTTTTCCAGTGTTGTTTTCTTCTCAATATCCCTTTTAGCTGTTTGGTAAAGAATGCCAATTCACCATCTGATATTTCAGAATCAGTATTATTGGTTTCTGATTCTTCTGATTCAGATGGAATTCTGGGAGATAATGACAGCCTTTCTTTGTTTTTCTTGGAGCTCTCTGCTTTCAGAGCAATGGGGTTTTCCCTGCTATGTCCTTCCTCAGCTTTTCTGGTATTCAGATGAAGTTCATGGGACAAGAGTTTCCTATATAAATTCTATGGCTGAATGATTCCCAGATTTCCCATTTCTCTGATTGCACAGATCTTGATATCCCATTCTTTGTTCAGTGATCTTAAGAATTTATCATTCAGCTCATAATCTGTGAAAGTTCTTCCATAAGTTTTTAGACCATTTACAATCTTGAAGAATTTTTCATAGCAGACTGCAATTGAATCTTTCTTGTCTTGTCTGAAGGCTTCATATTGCTGATTGAGAAGTGACTTCTTGTCATCTCTGACTTCTTCAGTCCCTTCCATATAAACGATAAGAGATTCCCACATTTCTTTGGCAGTTTTACAATGGATTAAATTTTGGAAGGTTGAATCTTCAATAGCACTAACAATAATGTTCTGAGCTCTCTTATCCAAGGAGGCCAGAATCACTTCATCTTTTGTCATCTCTGAATAGGCTTTAGGAGTCTTTATATTTCCGTCTGTAAATGAAACTTTCATAGGAACAAAAGGTCCCTCCAGAACAGTTATGTAAATCCGAGGATCAGATGCTTCCATAAAAACTCTGACCCTTTCTTTCCAAATTCCGAAGTTTTCCTTTCTGCAGATTGGGAGCTTCAAGGATGTAAATTCTTTGCTTCCCTCCGAATTAGCCATCCCGACTTCAGAAATCTACCCTTAGAAGATCTTGTTCAGGTTGTTAAACCTTTTCTTGAACAGCCTCCCTCTGATACCACTTGAAAGACTTAATATAAGGGTAGCTAATCACCTAGAGGGGGGGGGGGGGGTGAATATGTTATTTAAATTTATTGCAGTTCTTGAATATAACCTAGATAAATCTGATCAGAGCTTTCAAGAAAAAATAACACCACAGAAAAGAACACACAGATTTTTATAGTGGTTCCCCTTATCTTGGGTAATCCACTTTCCCCCTTCTACCCTTCTAGTAGTGTACTAGATAGGGTTTATAACTCCTCCAGATCTCAGACCACAAACAGGTCTTACAGCTCAGATCGCCAAAGGATCTTACAATCTCAGATCACACAGATCCTACCTCAGCCTTTATAACTAGGCTTACAACTCAGATTCACCCCTGAATCCTACAACTCAGATCACACCTGATCTTACAACTCAGATCCTTGACAGATCCTACACTCAGATCTGACAACTCAGATCCTACAGAAATTTAGAAAGAAAGTAACAAATACTTAGACTCAGGTTTGAAATTGTTGAGCCTTCTTGATCTGCCTGAATGATCAGACAGAAACCTTCAATAGAACAGCAGCAGCAAATGATCTTCTTGATTCGACAGGCTGTGATGACTGTTCTTCTTCTTAGGAAGACAGATTCTTCCTTCTTGACCTCCTGCTTTCAGAAAAAGATATCAGCACCAGATTGCTGAATGAATTCTTCAAATCAGATTGGTTCTGAAAGGGAAGACGACTTCTCAGAAATCTTTCTCAAACTTTTACTCGAAAACGATAATGGCTTTTAAAACTTTTCTTCACTGCTTTGATACTTAGATGCATAACCCATAGGTCATGCCTTCTATTTATAGCCCGCCATTTGCAATTATAGTTACGATCCTCCACGTCAGCATGACGTTATGTTTTCAACGGTCTTTATCAGAAACAAAAGCTCAGCCAGCTGTAGAAGAAATTCCTCAGTTCAGACTATCTGTAGAAGAGGCTTTGAGCGCTTACTGTCTTTGTCAACACTCTCTCAATTAGGCGTCGAGCAATATTTAAACACTCGACGCATACTCCTTAGACTGAAGCTCTCGGCTCCTCCTTCTCAGGCGTTGAGTAATCATCACTCAGTCGACGCCTTTTAACTCTGTCTTCATATCTCTACACTTCTGGATGGCGCTGGGCTGATATGAGTTAAGTCAACACTTCTCAATCCAAGGCGTCGAGCAATATAACTTGGCTCGACGCTTTCTAACTTGAACTCAGAACTTCTAGTTGGCGCTGAGCTGATAGGAGTTAAGTCAACACTTCTAGGTCACAGGCGTCGAGCGATGTATGATGTCTCAACGCTTCTGAACTTGAATGAATTCCATGAACATTTTGCCTGACCTGATCTCCTGCACATTGATTCTAGAGAGTATATCAAATACATTCTGAGATATATCTTTGACTTACAAATGGACTTCTCCAAATCTAGAACATTGTGAGCAATGATCCCAACAGTTAGTACAGGAAGACTGCTCCTAGATATTGTGAATATTGTATAGAGCATGTCTTGTAGTTTTCGAGATGATGAAAGGAGAGTTAGTTCTTAATATATTAAAGGTCTTGTTTAAGTTTTACTTCAAAATAAATTATATATATAAATATATGTGTGCTGAGAGAGTAATAACAACAAACAGTAAGAGTGCATAAGTAATCACAGCAAATAAAAACATAAACAAACAGAGCACATCCAGATGACACAAGATATATAGTAGTTCCCCTCATCCTAGTTACATCTACTCTTATACCCACTGGTAGGAATCCACTAGGAGGTTTGATCAGGTGCCCTCACACCAAAGTGATTTTGATAAGGTGTCCACACACCACAGAGCTTTTGATCAGGTGCTCAAAACCAAGATGCAGGTTTTTGCTAAGGTGGCCTGTCACCGAGAGTAAAATTTTGAAGGGAGTTTTAACCCTTTATAAGATGGAAGGAATAAAGAAAACAAAAAGGTTTGTTGTTCTTCTCTTTGCTGAGAAGACACTTGAAGATCCTGATGAGATGTTGTGTTTGGATGATGATGTTGAAGAAAGCTCCCCCTGTCTGATTTAGTTTGATGACAGCTTGTGGATGGAGCTCCTTCTCTTGATTGCAAATACTCTTCTTCTTCTTCAAGTTTAGATCCTGATCAATTGATATTGATTTGGTGTCTCAGGTTGTATAGAAGATCTGGAAGAAAGGGTTGGTAAAAAGAAGATAATATATTTTGATCTGTTCTTCTTTTTGCTCCTTTGTTTCTCTTCCTGTATATTACTGTTTTTGCCGCAAGCTGCTCTTTCTTATTCTGCTGCTAGCTGTTCTTTGATCTTCCTCTGTATATTTAATTTGAGAGCTTTCGGCTGATTTGAATCCTTGCCGACAGAAAGGAAAGAAATAATATTTCTTTTATTTCACAGATCCTCAAGCAGAACAACTTCCTTCTTTAGCTTGCTGCAACGGCTACAACATTTATTGCTTCTGCCAACGGCTATATCATTTAATGCTTGCACGGCTGTAATGTCAGATCAGCAATATATATATATAGAAATAATAAATATTGCTTTATAAATAAATCTGTCAGTATATATATAATATTTTAGACGAGCTTAATGATATTAAAGAATGCTGCAGATAATTCGTTGAGCTGAGCTTCAGGTTCGTCGACCTCATCATTTGATTCGTCGACCTGAACATTTGATTCACTGTTCTGAACTTCTGCTGAATATTCGTCGAACGCAGACTTGAGTTCGTCGAACGGAAGGATTTCGTCGACCGCTGAGACGGGCTGGATCGTCGACCGCTGAATATTGAGCTGTTCGTCAAACGTAGGCTTGAGTTCGTCGAACGCAGGATTTTGTCGACCGCTGAGCTGGGGTCTGTTCGTCGATCGCTGAGATAATCTGTTCTTCGACCGCTGAACCGCTGAGTCGGGATCGTCGAGCGCTGAACCACTGTACTTCGTCGAGCGCAGAATGAATACCATTCGTCGAGCGCAGAACGCCGTTCGTCGAACGCAGGTAGCCGTTCGTCGAACGCAGAGAACTTATGTAAATTTTATTCTTTCTCTTATTTTCTGCCTATTAATATATATATATTTTCAGCCTTCTTTCTTAATAGGATTTGTTCTAAGTTATAAGATGAGTGATGATATAAACTTAGACACTAAAGGTGGATCCTAACTCAAATCAAAACTAAGGTTCCAACAATCTCCACCTATTTGAGTTGGGATCCTAATCCAAATTAAGACTAGGTTCTAACAATCTCCCCCTATTTGGTTTAGGATTCCTAAGCATAAAAGGTCTTTAAATAACTTAAGGGTCAGAGATTATCTTTAAATTTCTTTTAAAACTAAGCAATTTCTGATTTCCTAGATTTTATTTAAATAGGATTTTAAAGAAATGAATTGCTAGCTGTTATTAGATTATAGGAATTTTTTAAAATCAGAAATACAATGCCTGATAGCTTCTTTCTATAGAATCCCCTTAATCAGAAGAGACTCACACTCAGAGCTCTGATCATTTCTGATCTATGCTATTTGAGTAGAATGCTCAAACTAATTTTTGGAGAAAATCTGGAAGAATATGACGGTTATCTGACTTTGTTTTAAGATAGAAAAATTCAAGAGAATCATTTAACTGCTGTTTAATTTAATCATATTTTAAGTAAAGATATTAAACAGTTAAAATAAAATTGCCTTATAGATAGGTATGTTGGTCTTTTTATTTCATTAAAATACAAATTTGAAAGTTTATTTTGATGTTGCTGAACATAAAAATTTTCCTTTTTCTTTAAAAGTTTATTTAAAGTTTTCAGCCTTAACTAACTTAATTTTTAAACAAATAATGTGTTCTACTGATATTTTAAAATTTTCTTGAGGTTTGTTATATTCAGAAATCAAATTAGTTATTTTTAACTCTTTTCTAATTTCAGTTTCAGAATTTATTAAGCCTGTACATGGTGAGTTGAAAACAGATTTAAAATCAAAGGTAAAATTAGGAATTGAAGTTACCTCTACCTCAGTTACCATTTCAGCTTCAGATTTAGATTCTGCATCTGATTTATGATATGAGCTTGATCCATATATGGCCATCATACAGAAAGCTCTGACTTTTTGTTCTTCCTCTTCTTCTTCTTCACTTAGAGTTGAAGATGGTTCTGCATCAAAAATGCAGTTAGTGGAAGAAGTAAAGGTGGATTCATTTACCATCCTTGAGAGGGAGTTCCAGATGCTCCTTGCTGAAGTGCAATAAGCCACTTTGAGAAGAATGTCTTTGGACATTGATTTAGCCAATATGTTCATGGCCATGACATCAGCACTTTTCAGCTTTTCTTGATCATCAGATGAAGGGATTGAAGATGAAAGTCCTGTCAAAACAGATTTGTAAATATTTTCATCTATGACATTCATATATAGTTTAATTCTAGCTTGCCATAAATTAAATCTATCCAAATTACAAATAGGTGGATCTGAAAATGAAAAATCTGCTAGTGTCATTGAGAAAAACCCTTTTAAAAACAAGATAAGAACTAAGTGATCTTTGTGATTTCATGTGTTAGCCTGTGTGAAAAATCAACCTATCTCTGATACCAATTGAAAGTATTCAATTGAGTATCAGTTGCAAGAAATTGAGGTAATAAAATCAACCACCTCTGATACCAATTGAAAGGAGAGTTAGTTCTTAATATATTAAAGGTCTTGTTTAAGTTTTACTTCAAAATAAATGATATATATAAATATATGAGTGCTGAGAGAGTAATAACAACAAACAGTAAGAGTGCATAAGTAATCACAGCAAATAAAAACATAAACAAACAGAGCACATCCAGATGACACAAGATATATAGTAGTTCCCCTCAACCTGGGTACATCTACTCTTCTACTCACTGGTAGGAATCCACTAGGAGGTTTGATCAGGTGCCCTCACACCAAGGTGATTTTGATAAGGTGTCCACACACCACAGAGCTTTTGATCAGGTGCTCAAAACCAAGATGCAGGTTTTTGCTAAGGTGTCCTGTCACCGAGAGTAAATTTTTGAAGGGAGTTTTAACCCTTTACAAGATGGAAGGAATAAAGAAAACAAAAAGGTTTGTTGTTCTTCTCTTTGCTGAGAAGACACTTGAAGATCCTGATGAGATGTTGTGTTTGGATCTTGATGATGATGTTGAAGAAAGCTCCCCCTGTCTGATTTAGTTTGATGACAGCTTGTGGATGGAGCTCCTTCTCTTGATTGCAAATACTCTTCTTCTTCTTACAGTTTAGATCCTGAGCAATTGATATTGATTTGGTGTCTCAGGTTGTATAGAAGATCTGCAAGAAAGGGTTAGCAAAAAGAAGATAATATATTTTGATGTGTTCTTCTTTTTGCTCCTCTGTTTCTCTTCCTGTATATTCCTGTTTTTGCCGCAAGCTGCTCTTTCTTATTCTGCTACTAGCTGTTCTTTGATCTTCCTCTGTATATTTAATCTGAGAGATTTCGACTGATTTGAATCCTTACCGACATAAGAGGAAAGAAATAATATTTCTTTTATTTCACAGATCCTCAAGCAGAACAACTTCCTTCTTTAGCTTACTGCAACGACTACAACATTTATTGCTTCGGCCAATGGCTATATCATTTAATGCTTGCACTGCTGTAATGTCAGATCAGCAATATATATATAGAAATAATAAATATTGCTTTATAAATAAATCTGTCAGCATATATATAATATTTTAAACGATCTTAACGATATTAAAGAATGTTGCAGATAATTTGTTGAGCTGAGCTTCAAGTTCGTCGACCTCATCATTTGATTCGTCGACCAGAACATTTGATTCACTGTTCTGAACTTCTGCTGAATATTCGTCGAACGCAGACTTGAGTTCGTCGAACGAAAGGATTTCGTCGACTGCTGAGACGGGCTGGATCGTCGACCGCTGAACCGCTGAGTCGGGATCATCGAGCGCAGAACCGCTGGACTTCATCGAGCGCGGAATGAATACCATTCGTCAAGTGCAGAACGCCGTTCGTCGAATGCAGGTAGCCGTTCATCGAACGCAGAGAATTTATGTAAATTTTATTCTTTCTCTTATTTTCTGCCGACTAATATATATATATTTTCAGCCTTCTTTCTTAATAGGATTTGTTCTAAGTTATAAGATGAGTTATGATATAAACTTAGACACTAAAGGTGGATCCTAACTCAAATCAAAACTAAGGTTCCAACAGATGATATTATGAATATCGACTCGTAAATAATGTCGTCGAGATTGTCTCGATTACATGCGTTGATAGGAACTTGTCGAATTGATCCTTGGAGATTTCGTCGAAATTGTTTCGACGAATTCGTCAAAAGGTTGTCGAAGAATCCGTCGATATTGTATCGACGAATTCTTCGAATATTGGTTCGACGAAAAGGCTGGTCGAGCCGCTGAGACTGTCTCGCGGGTTAACTGGAGTCATCGATATTAACTCGACGAATTCGTCAGAATTGTTTTGACGAATCCGTCGAATAGGTATTGACGAATTCTGTTTCGACAAAAACCTGTAGCTTCTGTTTTAATCTGGTTTGCGGATAGCCGGTGCCGTGGTCTTTCTTTTCTTGGGGTTTAAAAGGCTAAACCTTTTAGGGTTTAGCAAGTTGTTCGACTTGGAGAAAACCCGAGAGAAGAACGGAAGAGAACGACGATCAGCGACTTACGATTTCCGACGGCGTGCCTTTACCCGTGCTTAAAATTTCCCGCCGACCGGTAGATCAAGAGGAATCGTTCCTTTGGGATCTATTCGTTGCTTCTGGAGATCGAAGGGAATCGTTCCCGAAAGATCGTGTCGCGCCCTTAGATCGACGGGAAGCGTTCCCATTCGGTTCTAGCCACAATCGTTGAAGTCGCCTCCTCTCCTTTAACAGATCTAGTAATCTGTGGAGACGTAGAGGGCACTCCTTCTCCGACCTAGCTCTTGTTGGACAAGAGGCTAAGGGTTCTCCATCCTCGTGTGGACTTCTATAGATGTGTGGACACAATTCTACACTAACTCCTCCGACGAGCAGTTCGACATTGACGGAGCCGAAGGAAGCGCAAAGCAAGGACTTGGAATAGGATTCCGAATCCTAGAAGACTTTTCTTGGAGCTTTTGATTGAGTATCGACTCAGTCCCTATAAGGTAATTTTTATTGTTGTCGCAATTTCTTGATACATGGTATTAGCACGATCCACATGTCTCTTTGGGATGTTCTTGATATATTCCACTGTGCACATCTGATGTGTATACCCTTAAGGAAAACGCAACACTGAAGTCATGACCCATCCTGGCTCAACTTCCAACCCATCGAACATCTTTTCGAATATAATGTTTATATAGCTTCCATTACCTACTAAGATCCGATCGACGGTGAAGTCCTCCACAACAGATTGAATTACGAGGGCATCATGGAAGGGATTCTCATTCCCTAACATGTCCTCCTCTGAAAAAGTGATCTCCTCCAATGGGGGTGGTGCCTGCGAGGTCGAGGCGACACTCCGACGATAGATCTGATGGAGGTTTCCCTTGCGGGAGGCTCCGAGCCCTGCTCCCTCGTAAATCACTCTCACTACGACTCCTCCTACTCCACCCCATGTTCCCTGGATTAATTTTCCTCGACCTCCCTAATCGATTCGGTCTTCATTCCTCCTTTGAGAGACAGTTTGCATTGCCTGCGGCTCGACATGGGCTTCTAGCCTCCTAGGCTCTGCTCCCACTTCTCCAGCGGCTAGCCTCCTCCTGGCCTCCCAAAAATCTGGGCAGGCCATCGTCCCGTGACCCTCTACCTGATGAAGCTCACAATAGAGGGGAACCTCCTCTGCCTGCGGCCTTCTACGTTAGTTCCTTTGGGGTGGCTTGTTACCCTGCCGGGAAATAGTCATCTCTTCCTCACATCCTCTCTCATGACGCCTCTCCTGCTGGTTGAAGTTCCTCCTCTCCGGGGAGACTCTTCTTCCCAGACCTTGACGCTGGGGTCAACCCGCTGGCCTCCATGGAGGTCTATTAACGGGGACCTAATAGTGCCTGTCCTCCTCTCGACGCTCTGGAGTCGCTCTGGGCCTCCTCTCCTCTTGCCTCCTCAATTCTTCCCTCCTGAGATCTTCTCTCCTCCTTTCTTCCGGCCTCTTCCTCTCTTACCTTCGGGGCTTGTCACGACCCGTCTCGACAAGAGTCAGAGTGCGCTTCGGGGAGGGCCGTGATGCCACAGGCATGGGTGAAAAGGATCCCATGTCTGCTAAGGCGGAAGCAGAAGCTGATAATTAAGTTTTAAAATAGTTACTTTTAAGAAAAACAGGTTGATTTATTGCGGAAGCTTTAAAATATGATAACTTGAAACAGGTGTACATGCATTTTAGTAAAAGATCAAGATACAAGTTTTGAAATAAATTTTTGTGTAGTGTTCATCGCAGATAAATGAGCATGCAAAACATGATAAATTCTAGTACATATAATATTTAGCTTACCAGTTGTCCATGAAACAAGAGAAAATGGCTGATCGTAATTACTACATAACAGAAATATCCGACAGAAAAAGAAATGAAACATAAACACAAAACCTGAAACTTTACGCAGATCGGCCTCAGAGAGCGGGCGGTGCAGGCACGAACACTAAGGCAAATTCCAAAATAAGAAGGAAAAGCCTCAGAACATTGAAATACACAGGAACAAGCAAAATTAAATACGAGCAGAAGAGAGCATATTTGTGTACCGCTTTTCATGAAGCAAAGCTAACAAGACAGGCAAGCAAGTGAGACAAGCATAAATGTCTAGAATTATTAGACTACTCCGAAGTATAGCCTAAACATTTATTTTGCAACGACATAAGCTGTAATCGATGAAATACGTAGGTGTTTATAGTGGATGCGCTGGTTCACACTCAAGTCCAAGTGTAAGTCATACTAGAATAAGAGTATTTCCTGCTTACCGTGACCATGCCAACAAGACGATGCACCACCTAAACCCTAGTTTCCAAAATTTGCTTATGACACTCAGGACCTAAGAGATTCAGAAATTTAAGCTCGCTATGACCGGTCCTTTGTTCCCATTAGGGATTCAAGAGGGAACCCAAGTCAAGGAGTTTCATCAATTAAACCCTAGCTTTCAATGTTAACTTACATCATCAACGACTTAGCGTAGGATTTCGTGGATTCTAGCATATCAAGACATGTAACCAAGATTCTGATTTAGATATACAAGAGTATATTTTACAAACGTGAAACGGGAGGAATCAAGTTATAGAAAATTATTTACTCGAGTCTTAGAACCAGACAGGCACAAGAAACAAGATTCGATGACTCAGAGAACTCGATAGAGAGTTTTGAAACTTGCGGATTCAAGTATTCACGAGTAATAAGATTATTATTCATCAATTTCTAGGATACCAAGTATTCATTTAGTTTGAACCATTCCAACAAACGATTATCCTCCAAGTAAACATGTGTACAAACCGAATATTTTATGTCAAACACAAATCATCTAGTTGCTAACAGGAATCTTAACATTTATCATTACAACAATTAATGTTCCTGCTCGAAAAATTCTATTAGTCTTACATTTATCCATCCAATGAGACGCAATTCATTTAAATGGAAATCCAATTAAAAACAACTTTCGTTCATTAACTCGTCTTCCAACAAATGAGACACAATTCATCCAAGTGAATATCCAAGTAACCATCATTCTCATTCACAATTCATGTTATTCGGACGCGTGAACCTCAAACTAAAAATAAGTCTATTTAGGGATTCGATGTCTAAATTTATTTGACGAAACGAGCATCCAAGAGTGAATTCATATAAATATAAGAACAAACAAGACAATTAAATCCAATGCTTGCAAGAGAGAGGGATCTCTACTTGCCTTAAATGAGGCTGAATTTGACGGTGACGGCTAAGCGCGGAAGCAAAAGCAGACATCACATTTTGAACCTGATCAAGCACAACAAAGGCGACATAGCATAAATTACTATGCTAATACAAGCATTCGACGACGCTGAAAATAAACTACAGGGGTTTAGCATATTTTACCTCCTCAAAAGTGAGGGGAGAAGAGATTCCACGCGGAGACGGAGACTTGGCGGCGCTTGGGTGACGGAAACCCTAAATCGGAGAGTACTTCAAGAGATCCCGCCCATTAGAGCGACGAACGGCACTGAGGCACGAATACCTAAAGATTTGGCGATTAGGAAGTGCACCAAAAATCTGAAATGCAAAAATGGGGCACGAATAAATCATTAGGGTTTATGAAAATCTGAATATGAGGGTTTGGGTGGAGAATCTTACCCATAGGAACCAAATCCGAGTCCAAAATCCGAGGAGGGTTCGAGCAAAACCCTAGGCGGAAACGGAGAAGAAGAGGGCTGCCGGAGGGGAGCAAAAACTGTTGTCGGGCCTTGAGGAGGCTGATGTCGACCTTGGAAGGGGAAGAGAGAGGACTGCCGGCCATGAGAAGAAGTAGGAGATGCTGCTGCCGGACCTCTAGGAGGAGGGGGAGGGCTTCCTGGATGATCTCTGGAGGGGAGGAATCCACCGGCCAGAGCAAGAGGAGGAGGCGCCGGCCCTAAAGGAGGAAGAGCAGGAGGCTGTCGTCCTAAGCAGGAGGTGGAAGGGACGGGGAAGCAAGAGGAGGAGGCATCTGCCACTGCAGGAGGAGGATAAGTAGACGCCGGCTGGAGGCGGATTCGGGAGCAGGAGGAGGCGTCGGCACGGGAGCGGCAAGAGGCGCTGTGTGTTGCGCGCGGGAGGCGGGAACGAGAGCGGGATACGCACGGATTGTGAGCCCTAGCCGTCCGTAAGGAGGTATATCGAGAGAGGCGGGGCTCAGCTGGGAAAATAAAGGGGGAGGCTGGGGTGCGGTTAGCCTTCTCTATAATTTATTGTATTTTTAGGGTTGTTACAATCTCCCCTACTTAGGAAGTTTCGTCCCGAAACTTTCTGAGGATTCCCTGAATGGGACCTATCATGGCGAAGATTCAGATGCCATTTATTCCAAACAAGATTTGCAGATCAAGACATGGAAGCTAACTATGAATATGCTGAAATAGAAATGAAAACAAGCGCGGAGACCTACCAAGATCAAGAGAAAATTTGCGGATACTTGCTTCGCATATCAGATTCAAGTTCTCGAGAGAATTATTCAGACTTTTCATGCATTCAAAACACAGTTATCATAAGGATGATTTTTCTTTAGAAGCTTGCATACTTGATACTCTATGATCTTAGCGGGTATGGCCAGATATGAAGGATTGGATTCAGGGAACACAAGAATTGCTTCACATAGCTCGGAACTGAGAGATAAGACTCAAGAATTCGAGAGAGAACAATCTTTGCACGATGGGGGTAACTTACTTGCGATGTTGACGCTTAAGAGCTAACTAGAAGGGGATACTGGAGAATCAGATAAGATCGATAGACAAGCAGAACATGAAGATTGACTACGAATACCGGGGTATTGAAACTAGAAATTCTAACACATTTCCTACTGTCACGTACATAAATTATGTAATAATTACAGCATTTTCATTGGACAACTCTAGGTAATGATCATGCAAGTGCAACCATGAGATCGTGTGCGATGTCAAGCAAATAGTAAAATCATGCGTGTACAATCATTATTGTTGTTTTTAGCTTCACACTTGTGCCATGATTTATGATATGAATGCAAATGAATGGATACACATGTCATGTTAAGCGCCCATATCACTTAGCATGCCATGCATATTAAGACTCTAATGCCAACGCACTTGAAAATATTAAACTGCCCATAACCATTTAATATTCGCAAGCGGTGTATATCCTAGTGGAATTCATATGCACAAAAATGTTGAGTTTTCCCATACACCCTTAACATTCGTGTGCATACTACTCATGCTTATGACTGAGTGTGTGCGTGTTTCAGCCTCGAGCAACACATAATGACAAGGTGCGTGAAGAAATGATGCATGTATAAATATTTATAAAATAAGATTCAAAATATTTGATAATTGTAAAATACTTTATCTTTAGAGCCTAACCTGTCTCTGATACCAACTGACACGACCCGTCTCGACAAGAGTCAGAGTGCACTTCGGGGCGGGCCGTGATGCCACAGGCATGGATGAAAAGGATACCATGTCTGCTAAGGCGGAAGCAGAAGCTGATAATTAAGTTTTAAAATAGTTACTTTTAAGAAAAATAGGTTGATTTATTGCGGAAGCTTTAAAATATGATAACTTAAAACAGGTGTACATGCATTTTAGTAAAAGCTCAAGATACAAGTTTTGAAACAATTTTTTGTGCAGTGTTCATCGCAGATAAATGAGCATGCAAAACATGATAAATTCTAGTACATATAATATTTAGCCTAGCAGTTGTCCATGAAACAAGAGAAAATGGCTGATCGTAATTACTACATAACAGAAATATCTGACAGTAAAAGAAATGAAACATAAACACAAAACATGAAACTTGACGCAGATCGGACTCAGAGAGCGGGCGGCGCAAGCACGAACACTAAGGCAAATTCCAAAATAAGAAGGAAAAGCCTCAGAACATTGAAATACACAGGAACAAGCAAAATTAAATACGAGCAGAAGAGAGCATATTTGTGTACCGCTTTTCATGAAGCAAAGCTAATAAGACAGGCAAGCAAGTGAGACAAGCATAAATGTCTAGAATTATTAGACTACTCTGAAGTATAGCCTAAACATTTATTTTGCAACAACATAAGCTGTAATCGATGAAATATGTAGGTGTTTATAGTGGGTGCGCATGATTCACACTCAAGTCCAAGTGTAAGTCTTACTAGAATAAGAGTATTTCCTGCTTACCGTGACCATGCCAACAAGACGATGCACTACCTAAACCCTAGTTTCCAAGATTTGCTTATGACACTCAGGACCTAAGAGATTCAGAAATTTAAGCTCGCTATGACCGGTCCTTTGTTCCCATTAGGGATTCAAGAGGGAACCCAAGTCTAGGAATTTCATCAATTAAACCCTAGCTTTCAATGTTAACTTACATCATCAACAACTTAGCGTAGGATTTCGTGGATTCTAGCATATCAAGACATGTAACCAAGATTCTGATTTAGATATACAAGAGTATATTTTACAAACGTGAAACGGGAGGAATCAAGTTATAGAAAATTATTTACTCGAGTCTTAGAACCAGACAGGCACAAGAAACAAGATTCGATGACTCAGAGAACTCGATAGAGAGTTTTGAAACTTGCGGATTCAAGTATTCACGAGTAATAAGATTATTATTCATCAATTTCTAGGATACCAAGTATTCATTTAGTTTGAACCATTCCAACAAACGATTATCCTCCAAGTAAACATGTGTACAAACCGAATATTTTATGTCAAACACAATTCATCTAGTTGCTAGCAGGAATCTTAACATTTATCATTACAAAAATTAATGTTCCTGCTCGAAAAATTCTATTAGTCTTACATTTATCCATCCAATGAGACGCAATTCATTTAAATGGAAATCCAATTAAAAACAACTTTCGTTCATTAACTCGTCTTCCAACAAATGAGACACAATTCATCCAAGTGAATATCCAAGTAACCATCATTCTCATTCACAATTCATGTTATTCGGACAGGTGAACCTCAAACTAAAAACAAGTCTATTTAGGGATACGAGGTCTAAATTTATTTGACGAAACGAGCATCCAAGAGTGAATTCATATAAATATAAGAACAAACAAGACAATTAAATCCAATGCTTGCAAGAGAGAGGGATCTCTACTTGCCTTAAATGAGGCTGAATCTGACAGTGACGGCTAAGCGCGGAAGCAAAAGTAGACATCACATTTTGAACCTGATCAAGCACAACGAAGGCGACATGGCATAAATTACTATGCTAATTCAAGCATTCGACGACGCGGAAAATAAACTACGGGGGTTTAGCAGATTTTACCTCCCTCAAAAGTGAGGGGAGAAGAGATTCCACACGGAGACGGAGACTTGGCGGCGCTTGGGTGACGGAAACCCTAAATCGAAAAGGACTTCAAGAGATCCCGCCCATTAGAGCGACGAACGGCACCGGGGCATGAATACCTAAAGATTTGGCGATTAGGAAGTGCACCAAAAATCTGAAATGCAAAAATGGGGCACGAATAAATCATTAGGGATTATGAAAATCTGAATATGAGGGTTTGGGTGGAGAATCTTACCCATAGGAACCAAATACGAGTCCAAAATTCGAGAAGGAGGGTTCGAGCAAAACCCTAAGCGGAAACGGAGAAGAATTGGGCTGCCAGAGGGGAGCAGAAACTGTTGTCGGGCCTTGAGGAGGCTGCTGTCGACCTTGGAAGGGGAAGAGAGAGGGCTGCCGGCCTTGAGAAGAAGTAGGAGATGCTGCTGCCAGACCTCTAGGAGGAGGGGGAGGGCTTCCTGGATGATCTCTGGAGGGGAGGAATCTGCCGGCCAGAGCAAGAGGAGGAGGCGCCGGCCCTAAAGGAGGAAGAGAAGGAGGTTGTCGTCCTAAGCAGGAGGAGGAAGCGACGGGGAAGCAAGAGGAGGCGGCGTCTGCCACTATAGGAGGAGGAGAAGTAGACTCCGGCTGGAGGCGGATCCGGGAGCAGGAAGAGTCGTCGGCACGGGAGCGGCAAGAGGCGCTGCGTGTTGCACGCAGGAGGCGGGAACGAGAGCGGGAGACGCGCGGATTGCGAGCCCTAGCCGTCCGTAAGGAGGTATATTGAGGGGGGGGGGGGGCTCGGCTGGGAAAATAATGGAGGAGGCTAGGGTGCGGTTAGCCTTCTCTATAATTTATTTTATTTTTAGGGTTGTTACAGGGCTCCTCCTTCTTCCTGGGCACAGGGACCTTCTCCTCTTCTTCCTCCTCCCTGGTCAGCTTGGTGAGCTTGGCCGGGAAGCCACGATTTGAAGCCTCCCCCTGAACGAACTTATTGGCCCTTTCAATAAGCTCCTCATAGGACATGGGAGGATCCCGGCTAATCTCCAGCTTGAAGAGGCCTTCCATTAGGCCAAACGTTAGGGCAAGGTGGAGGGTGAATACATCCACCTCCTGGATGTCCAACACTTCTTCCTGGAAGCGGTCGATGTAGTTCCCTAACATTTCCCGTGCTCCTTGCGCCAGATAGATAAGGGTCGCCGCCTCCTTCTTTCTCTTCTTGGTCGTGGCGAATCGCATCATGACTCCTCGGCGCAAGTCTTCGAAGCAGTAGATAGAACCTGCTGCCAGCTGGTGGAACTAGTCCCCGGCCTTAACTCAGAATGTGATGGCAAAAAGCCTACACTTGAAGGAATCCGACATGGTACGGATGTAGACTACATCATCGAACCACTGGATATGACGGACAGGGTCATCCCTCCCAGAATAGTAACTCATCACCGACTCTCTAAATCCCTCCGGCACGAGAGCAGCAAGAATATCCTCACAGAATGGGCTCCTCCCACCTGACAGGCAAAGATCTTCGGCCTGGCGAGCAACCCCTCCATGCTCATCGTAGGGGCGAGTATCACGGGATCTCACCTGGTCATCCACCTCGCGAAATCGAATTCTCTGCGAGCTCTGCTGGTAGAACTGCTACATCCTTGGTCTCTCTGGCTCTTCCTCCATTGGGTCCTTTCCTGCTCATCGAGGAGGGCCACCATCCTCGGATGGAGTAACGTGATGAGGCGAGGTCTCCATGCCCTCCCCGTGAAGAAGAATTGTTACCCGCATGGTATCCTCCAAACGTCGTGCGAACACTTCAAAATCTGCCTGCATCACGAACTCGCCTCACCCTTCTGAGCCACCAACAGCTCCCTCATGGTCGCCAGCTTCGACCATCTTGCCTTCTCACCAGACTTTCTCCCTCTGACTACGATCCACGCTCACCGCACCAAAGTGTTGAAGCTGGGAAAATCCCGACTACAAAATTTGGATCAATACAACCGGAGGCTACTCGCGCAGCAGTTTGACTAGACGGCTTGACTGACAACGACGAAGAGGCTATGATGGTAACAACAGGACCCCAGGTACTGCGGCAGGGAGGTCCCACTATGTACCCAGAAGCTCAAAAGAGACTTCTCCTCCACAACCAAAGATGGTCGAGCCGGGTACAAGGAAGACACCAACTGGCGAGTATCTAGGATGACGGTCGAGAATGACGGTCAAGAACTCTGAGGGACAAGTCTTCAGAAAAGGGGTTCCGAAAGCTCAGCCAAAGATGCTAATCCAAGTACCCCTGAGGGTCCTATTTATAGGAAAACCAAAGGGGATGAGGCTATTTATAGCCCAGCCCTGCCCGACGACTACACGATATTGAGGGGAATCTCGCCCGGCTTTAGCGAGTATCCGCTATGGTCACACACCTAACGAGTATAAGGGGCTTGCTCGCGCATACTCTGCCTACGTGGCCTCAAATGGGGTCCTACCCTCAGAGAATATGGGTTGTACAACTATGTTCTGAATAGAAGTCTCATCCACAAAACTAAGTTAAAGACTCCTTATGAGTTATTGAAAGGACAGACACTTATAATCACATATTTTTGGATTTTTGGGTGTACTTACTTCATTTTGAACAATGGAAAGAGCCAACTTGCCAAATTTGACAAGAAGGTTGATGATGGGATATTCTTGTGATACTCCTCATCAAGCAAGGCCTATAGGTGTTATAATAAGAGCTCTTTCAAAATTGAGGAGTCAATGCATTTAGTGTTTGATGAGACTAACATGTTCTCTAAGGGGAAGAAAACTTCCACCAATGTCATATTGCAGGAAGAAGACCAACTGGCAGATCAAGTTGAAAGGCTTGGCATCATAGATCATTCATCAGGTTGTTAGGACAAAGGCAAACAACAAACTGATAATGAATCAGATGACGAGCCTGCCATAGATGATAATAACATTAAGGCACCTGCTCTACCAACCACAGAGATTATTCTAGAGAGTGAAAATGGTGCTCCCACAATCAATGAGGAAGAGAAAATTCATGAGGATGTCACTCCATTGAACAGTTTAACAAGAAATAGGATGACCCTAAAGGATCATCCTCCAACTCAAGTTATAGGAGATATGACAGTTGGAGTGAAGACAAGAAACCAGATCACAAATGAGACTATGTTGTAGTGCTTCCTCTCACAGTATGAGCCCAAGAAGTTTGAAGAAGCAGATAGTGACCCCACTGGATAGCTGTCATGCAAGAGGAACTTGCACAGTTTGAAAGAAACAAAGTTTGGTCTCTAGTTGAAAGACTAAGAAATTACCCAATCATAGGAACAAAATGGGTATATTAAAATAAGATGGACTCAAATGGAGTCATAGTCGGAAACAAAGCCAAACTTGTGGCTCAAGGATATAGGCAAGAGTTGGGTATTGACTACAATCAGACATTTGCTCCAGTGGCTAGACTGAAAGCAATCAGATTGTTCCTTGCCTATGCTGCATATATGAAGATCAAGGTATATCAAATGGATGTGAAGAGTGCTTTCCTAAATGGAACTCTTCAGGAAGAAGTATATGTGGAACAACCCCCGGGTTTTGTCAATCCATCTCATCCCTCCTTTATTTATAGATTAGATAAAGCATTGTATGGTCTCAAGCAAGATTCAAGAGCTTGGTATACGTCTTTATCCACCTTTCTTCTAGAACACTCTTTTGTTAGAGGCAAAGTAGATAAAACGCTTTTCAGTAGAGCACATAACAATCAACTACTCCTAGTACAGATCTATGTAGATGATATCATATTTGACTCCATAGGCCAAAGACTGTGCAAAAGGTTTGCTGACCTAATGCAGTTTAAGTTTAAAAGGAGTAACATGGGGGAATTATTCTACTTTCTTGGCCTCCAAGTAAAGCAAAATGCAGATGCCATTTTCCTATCTAAATCCAAGTATACCAAAGAGCTTATCAAGAGGTTTGGGATGAAAATTTTCTCTATCATGAAAACCCTCATGGCTACCAATATTATATTTGATAAAGATGAAAAGGGTAAGTCATTTGATCAAAAGACTTACAGAGTAACCATTAGCTCACTCCTCTATCTTATAGCCAGCAGACCAGATATCATGTTTGATATATGTATATGTGCTAGATTTCAGGTTGACCCCAAAGAATCCCACATGAGTTCTGTAAAAAGAATACTCATATATCTAAAGGGTACATCTGAACTTGACTTGTGGTATCCCACAAAATTTGGATTTGATTTAGTAGGTTATTCAGATGTAGATTATTCTGGATGAAGGCTTGATAGAAAGAGCTCCTCAGGAACTTTTAAATTCTTGGGTGCTAGACTGATCTCCTGGTTTGGCAAAAAGCAAACCTCAGTCTCCACTTATACAGCTGAAGATGAGTATATAGCTGCTGCTCGCAAATATTGTGGATGCAGAATCAGTTGTTAGACTGCAACTTTAGTCTTGAGAACTCCACAATATTCTGTGACAGTTCTAGTGCTATTTCTATAGCTTCCAATCATGTTCTCCACAGCAAAACTAAGCACATAGAGATAAGTCACCACTTATTCAGTGATAATGTAGAGAAGGGTAAGATCAATTTTCAATACATTTCCACTGATAATCAAAGGGCTGACATATTAACTAAGCCAATTGATGAAAGTAAGCACAATTTCTTCATCAATGCACTGGGAATGCTTGATGGAGCACTTTAGGACATTTATTATGTAATAAGATCTATTTTTTATAGAAATGTATTGCTGGGAAAAAACAGCAAAATTTTGAGAAAATCATAACTATTTAATCAGAGCTGCGTCGAATAAAAATCGACGCATCGTCGATTTCTACTCGACACTAGCTTCGAGAGCTATCTGGGATAGTTCATTCGAATGACACTCGACGCAGCGTCGAATCCATATTGACGCATGCGTCGACACAATAGTTGTTTCTTTCATTCGAAGTCACGTCGATTTCTACTCGATGTCATGTCGACTTCTCAAAGTGTGTGCAGTCTTGGCTTCTAGAAACTACTTCAACACATTTTGGCGCACTGAATCCACTCCTTTTCGATGTTGCTTCGAATACAACCCTAAGTTGCGACGATTCGTCTTCTCAAAGCAACACAGTCATTAGACTTTATTGTGCATTCGAATTCTCTCCCTTTCGCTCTCCTTCTTTTCTGCCTCTCTACCTCTATCTTTTTCCTTTCCTTGCAGGTATACGCCGATAATCAATGGATCCAACTAACGATCAAAAAGACATTATCGATGCAGTTGATTTGGCCTTAGAGACATTGTTGTCTATGTTCTCTACCCTATATCTAGAATTCTCAGAAGATTGCTATCGCAAATTGTGTACTCAACATCAAAGGCTACGGGACCACACTGCCCAGACAAAAGCCATTGAAGAGGAGATAAGGTTGTCAGTGCTGCCTGCTGAGGTCTTTATATCCTTCTTCAATGATATAAAGCAGGGGGAGAAGTGCGACAGCAGGCCCCTCCTGATTCAATGTACACTGCCAACGTTCCTTCTCCTTATGTTTCTGAAGGAGAACTAGCTATCACCTCCAAGTTCTCTCTGACACTTGCACCAGCCTCTCCTTTTCGAACTCTGCCTGCAATCTAGGGGTAGTCATCAAAACAGGGGGAGTATGATCTATTTTGAAATAATGAGGATTTCTGGAGAAGTCTAAAGGAGTTTTCAGAATGGGCAGATTCACCCATTCTTGACACAACAAACATCAAGCCTGATTCTGAAGATTCAACAATAGTACCACCTACAGTGCATGTTGCTCTTGGTTTTGAATCTATTCTTCCTCTCTTGATTCTGCTCCAGTCCAGCTTCCTCATACACCTATTCCAACAGTCCCAGTACCAGCTCTTAGACCAAAGGACACATTCAGAGGAAGGGGATATGGAAGAGATAACAAAGGAATGGGATATGGGAGAAACAGACTTATCTGGGAAAGATACACAAGGGAACAGAGAAAACAATTCAAAAAGGATAGGGCATACAACAAGACCTATGAGAAAATTGAAATACCTGAAAATCAGATGAAATTATACACTGACCCAATTCTTGAGAAAGTTTTTGAAGAGGTTAGAGAAAGAGAATAATATGAGTATGAGGCTTCTCAAAGAGAAATTGAAGAAAAGAGAAAGAAATTCATTGAAAGACTGAAAAAGGGCAAAGATGTTGTGGAAGAAGAGCTAATAAAAGAGACGAATCAAATTCCAAGCACTCTATTTGACCATTCAAAATATGCTGGCAAGAACCCCCATGCTAAACTTATTAAAGTCAAAGGAGAAATGGATACAATGGGTCTTGGATGTAGTCAGACTTAGAAGATCTGTCATATCAAAAGAAGAGAAAGATTGTGTTCAAAACAGCTCCAGCTCCAGGCATTACACAATCAACTTTCATAGTACCAGATCCAAATTCAGAAGAGCTTGATCTGGATGAACTAAATGAGATGACTGTAAAAATTATCAGTCTTGGATTCAAGATTACTGATTTCTATCCTGATGCAGAATCTGGCCTGGAGAAATTATTCAAAGGACATGACAAAATCCAGCAGAACCCTGAGAAGGCCAAACCAGCCAATTTCAAATATGTTGAAAGGAAGTTCAGAAAAGTTTATGAAGCCTTATCTATGTTTGGTGTCATTCTTGCTTGTTCTATATTTATCTGTACTCAACTTTATGTTAACAATATGATTGAAATCACTTAAAATTTTGTAAAAAATTGTTAAGATAAATAGCGGGAGATTGTTGGGAAAAACATCCTCTAATTTATCTTAAAATTATGTAAAAGTGATTTCATCATCTAGGATTCATTACCCATGTTGTATATAGAGGGTAATTTGGTCAATAAATGTCCTAGGATGTCACACTCTCATTATGGTGTCAAACACCACTCTAAAAGAGTCCAAAATTCAGTTGAGTTAAATCTGCGTCGAATAGAAGTCGACACAGCTTCAACTTCAAGTCGAAGTATCTTCGAATAGAAGTAAGGATAACTCAGACTGGTAGTCGGTGTATAAGTTGAAGTCGACACAACGTCAGAATGTACTCGACGTAGAAGACAAAGTCGGTCAAAGCAACATTTGAAGTGGACGCAACTTGGACTTACACTCGACGCAGATAGAATGGCTCAGAGTTTAGGCTTTCATCTCGATGGATACGTCTATAACTATTCGACACAACGTCGACTGAAGATATTCATTTTTAAG
This sequence comes from Dactylorhiza incarnata, assembly GCA_033032865.1. NCBI lineage: Eukaryota > Viridiplantae > Streptophyta > Magnoliopsida > Asparagales > Orchidaceae > Dactylorhiza > Dactylorhiza incarnata. The sequence goes on from JAWHQI010000078.1 coordinate 2,042,721, forward strand.
CTGAGGAGGATCTCGAAGCAGCTTCTATTAGAACTCAAAGGTACGTCTAGTAGAAGGCAAATGTATTCGACGCTACATCGAATACATATAGAATTAGAATACTTTATTTATTCTTTTCTAAAGATGATTTAGAAGTCATACATGGAATTGATTTGATTTCTAACGAGTCATTTATAACCAAGAATGGAAAGAAGAACTTTAGAGACACAATAAAGACATTTCTGGAAGATATTCAAAAAAGGATTGAAGGGTAGTCAACAGATATAGAAAGAGAATATTATTATCCCTTGTACATTCCTTCTAGGGATACAACAGAAGAGGAAAGGAACTCAAATATTATTCAACAAAAGAAAAAGTATACTCAGGAAGATTCAGAACAACAAGAATATTCATTATTCTGTCTTCTTCTTCCTAAAGCTCTCTCTCTCTCTCTCAGACAAAAAAACAACAATCTATGTACAGGAAAGTATTCAAGGCTTCTTTTTCTTCTTCTTCTATCACAACAAGAAGCCTACATATATACAGAGAATTCAGGATCAAAGCTACAACAATCCTTGCATCTATCCCTCTCTCAAGCAAGGATTAATCTACTTAACAGAGATCCTTCAAAAACACTAAGTGTATGAATCCTCGGTGACTACTGCAGGAGGATTCAACCAGAGGAATAATCTTTATCTTTCTTCTTCTCATTTACTCTCTCTTTCTTCATTGTAATCTGAGTAAAGAGTCCTTAGAATCCCTCTCCAAAGGATTCAGTGGTTCAAGATCTCCTTACCAAAAGATCTAGTTTGGTTCTAAGAGTCTCCTTAACAAAAAAAACTCAATGGTTGGTTCTAAGAGTCTCCTTATCAAAAGTCTCAGTGGTTCTAAGAGTCTCCTTATCAAAAGACTCAGGCACTGAATAGTGTATTCCTACCAAGGTGGTAGAAAAGTGGATGTATCCAGTTTTTTGGGAACCACTATAGATTTTGTCTCATCTGTGTTCTGATATTTTTCTGTGCTGTCGCTTTTTTATTTCTACAATTTTGTGCTTATTTTATTCTGGATTGGACAGCTGAATGCATAGTTAGTAGAATTGTTTTATTGTTTTGCACATCTTTTAGTAAAAAGTTTTAAATATTTATTCACCCCCTCTAGAAAATACCCAGAGGACTCGCTGCGCACTTTCAATATTTAATGTTACTTAAGATACATCCAATTCAAAATTAGTGCTTAAGCTTTCATTAAGAACAATGAACAGAAATAAATCTCCATGTAATAAATAAAACTTGAAGCATATGAGTACTGGAAAAATCATATTTAAATTAAAAAAATCAAACTACTCATTCATGCATCATTTTCTTCTTCACCATTCTCTTCAGTCAAAATAAACTCAATCATCGTCATCTATACTTAATTGTGCCAAAAAAAAGTTTATGGTAGCCTTAAAACACTAGCAGCTCAATTATTGGACATATTTTGATTTCTTGGCCTAACATTCAACTCGATTATTAGAACAATGATCCATTTATGAGCATCTTGATTATCGGAAACATGGTTTGGCCCATTGACTCAACAGTCTTACTTTTGATTGGGCTGGCTAGAGGAGTGGTTAATGATCTAACTAGTTGGACTAGTCCTATTTGATTTCATAGCTCTAGGCAGTCGCATGCTAATAGTGTGCTACTACATAATTGTACCCCCTTCATTTATCAAAAATATAATATACAGGCAGATGATCTCTCAACAATGTTTGATGTGTTATGCCCCAACTTCACATGATTTAAGATGAAATATCAGCATCTATAGATCATCAAAGTCATATCTCACGTGTATCACTTTAATATGGTGCAAAAATGTATAAAGAAAAAAAAACACTGAACGCTTCTTAAGAAAAGTTAATTTGACTAATAAGGAAAAAATAATACCTAGTAAAAGAATATTTATTTATTAAAATAAGTTATTCATATTTCGTTAAACCATTATGATAATTACTAGAGTTAACTATTAATATATTTTATCCAAAATCATTATGCTTGCATTCAGAAACACAATTAAGTAATGTATCATTTTTTCATCATCTTGTTTACCATGATCGTCAACATAAGGTAAATTGTAGACATTTCTGTCAAATTTCTTTGCCCATATCTAATGGAATCTCATGTGTTGCATCAATATAGTAAACGAGGGTTGCTCTGAGATCCTCAAGTCTCTTCACATTAAACGATGGTTGCACCATCAACATCAAGGTTTGGAACTCCTTCACATATGTAATGCCCCAGATTCTTCTTTTGATTATTTTAACAAAGCACGTGAAATTAAGAATAATTATTCGAAACCGAGGTATTAATTTAGGGCGTTACCGTTGCGGGAGTGTCGTCGTCATCGTCCGGCGAGTAATTTTGGATCGAGCCATATTTGCAACATATCTATACATGAGTGTGCGTATAGGAAGCGTTCGTTTCCCTTTTTGTTGTTCATGAGGAGGCAAGCTTTTGTGATTATGTCTTCTCTCGGGAGAGTTTTCATGCGGGTAAGCGTATACGTATAATTATACGTATGTTGGTTTATATTATACAAAAAAGAGAAGAAAGAGTACTGTAGGGGGAGGGGACTTTATTCAAATGTAGGCACATACATAGATATTTAAAATTTCATTCATGCATCTCAAGTATGTGTACACACATACTAGTCTTATTGGTGTTAAAAAGCAAATTTTTTTCTCTTTTTTTTCTTATATATGTAATTATACACCTATATAGTGCTGGGAGGTTTAATATTTGGGGGATAATTCGATCATTTCATTTTCTTCTCCTTCCCCTTTTCCCGATGGCTCCAGACCTTTCTGCGAAACCGCCGGTGCGGGCTTGCGTTTTGCGCCAGAGTCGCCGGGCTTCGGTGGTGTAGGCCGTCGGAGGGAGCTTTGGTGTTGCCGGGTCTTGTCCAAGACGCCGGGGCTAGGGCATTCCTTAGCTCTTGGCGTGTTTGTCGCGACCCGGCGTGTCGCCGGTGGAACCCTAAGTAAGGAAACTCTTCTTTCTCCTCCTTCACCTCCTCCCCTTGTTCTAAATTAGCTGCTGCCCTGGTTGTTGGATTTGTGAAGGCTTGCTTGATTATGCGCTTGTGTTGTGATGTTCTAGGCTATAAGCCCCCTATGCCTTCAGTTTTTTGGGTATTGATGATGATCTTGTTAGTTTCCTGTCTTCTTTGGGGGAAATTATGGGTTATGGCTGCTGCTTGGTTTATAGTTGCTGCTCGGCTGCTTGGTTTCCTGTCTTCTTGGGGAAATTTGTGGATTTAAGGGTTTATAGTTGTTTTATGCTTCCAGAAATTATGAATTTGTTAGTCCCCCCTTTGGAAATCTGGGCATGGAAATTTCGGGTTGTCCCCTTCAGGTTTGGAAATTTTCGGATTCTTTTTGTTTGATTGGAATGGCTGCTCCTTCCTCTTGTCTCCAGGAGTTATAATTTGGGATTTCTTTTGGGATCCATGATTGGAGGCTGCTAGGTATCATGCTATATTGGGAATTTATCGGTTTATCTTTCTCCTTGGCTCCATACTAGCTTCGACCTGGGTTTGTACTGAAATTCAGTGTTCCTCCCATGGCGTTCTTCTAGTTTAAATGTTTGATATTGCTATGAAATTTCGCTCTTTATATGCTAGAAAATTTCTTAGTATATGCTCAGGTAAGTTGCCCCGTTCATGAGATTACTGGATTTAAGTGCTAGAAATTCACCCCGGTATATGCTAAGTTAAATTTTCGGCGCTATAAGCTTGAGATTTCATTCCCTCGGGAAGGGTCGAGGCCATCAGTTACGCTCGTTTTACGGGCTGGGGATGCCCTTGGGCTATATGTTATATGGTAAAAAGTTTGTTGAACTCGTTTATTTAGTAAAGTATACGTGATCTCACTCGGATAAATTTCCAATCCTGCATTTCTTTTCCTATTGTTGGCTAAGTTCCGAGGTTTTGGCGGGCTAAAATTCTCTAGGAATGTCGTATTTTAATCCCTATAGATTTGGGGAAGTAGAAGCTACATTCCCTGGGAATTTCCCTTGTTAATCCTCGATAACTTAGCGAGATTAGTAATTGGCAAGCCGAAAAGTGGTGTAAATGTATTTTGGGGTCGAGCTTTACCCCTGTTCCAAGTTTGAGTAGCTTACTTCCTATGGTAAGGGAGAGTGTCATATGCTCTTATATATAACCTTATACTTATAGCATAGATGTTGAGGCTCTTTCTTCCTTCTTTATGTGCTAGAACTACCTTGAGCGTCAAACCCCGTAGGCTGTCAATGAGTCTCGTAGGATTTGGTTTTGGTATGGAGTGTGGGTGGACATAGGGGCCCCCCAGCCCAGTGGTTTTGGTCTGGAGTGTGGGTGGACATAGGGGCCCCCAGCCCAGTGATTTTGGTCTGGAGTGTGGGTGGACGCAGGGGCCCCCAATACAGTGGTTTGGGCCGGCGTGTGGGTGAACGTAGAAGCCCCCACTACAGTGGTTATTCTTTTGACCGGAGTGTGGGTGGACGTAGGGGCCCCCAGCACAGCAGTGGTTGTTTGGAGTGTGGGTGGACGTAGGGGCCCCCACCTCAGTTCCTTGACTGGTTGTGTAGCAGCTGGGTTTGACTCGTTCTTTCTTTCTGCTTACCTTTCAGTTTCTCCTTTACTTCTGCTGTTTCCTTGCACCCTTTGGGCTGAGGCATTCTTTTCTTATGAATGCCTCAGGTTCAGGTTTGTAGCGGCCGCCGGAGTTCGAGTGGGGACGTATTGTTCGCTGTTGAGGCCTTCCCTCTCTAGTGGGTAAGGATGCTGTTGGTTCAGTTTCTGTCGTGTAGCTTTTCTTTTGGACTGTTGACCTTTCCCTGCGGGTTCGTGTCAGATGTTGACGCCCGTACGGTTTTGCTTAGCTTACTTGCTTACGCTGCTGCTAGTTCTTTTTGCTGCTTAGTATTTTTGTACTCATTAACTCTGGGAAAAGCTTATTTTGCTGTATATTAGCGCAGTTCCTTAGCTTTATAAAAAGTTATTTCTATAGCCATTTGTCACATTTACTATTAAGTATCACCTATTTGCGAAACGTAAACCAAAGTAAAAAAATGATATTTATTTATTATGTACTAAATTTAGACCGGCGATCGCCCTGGGGACGTCTCTAGTCTCCAGCGCCGTTAGGAATAAAATGAACCTACTTTCTTCCGTTGTATACGCATGTTTTTATAAAACGTGGCTTAATAAACCGCAGGGCCGAGGGACACGGTCTCTTAACCCAAATTAAATAAACCTTAAAAGATAATCCTTTTATTAATTTGTACCTTTTTGTAAAAGAAAAAGCTCGTGTAAGTGCTCGCCTGAACGTCTGTAGTTTTCCCCTACAGGACGTGGCATCATGACGCGTGTTTTCCCCTTCGCTCTGATAATATAAATTATTTCGGGAAAATACTGGTTGTGACAACATATTCCGTGATCGACCCATTTTGCTTAAGTTTTCTTCAACTTCTTCCTTGCCTCATTTGCAACATTCTCCAGGTAGAAGGTGTCTCTTGAATTCAATCTTGAACTCCTCCCAAGTGTCCAGGTTGCATGTTCCCTTCTTGATATCTGTAAGCTTCTGTTGCCACCAAAGAGATCCAATATCCGAATGATAGTAGCTTGCGGTTTTTAGTTTAAGTGCCTCCTCCGTGAGGTTACATCCTTCAAAGTAGACCTTCATTTGATAAAGAAAGTGTTCAACTTCCATTGCATCCCTCTTTCCGGTGAAGGGTTTTGGCTTACGCACATCGTTCCTTGGATTTTCCACAACCCTACCATTCCCACCATTAGTGATGGCCTTCCTGCACAATTCCAATTCTTCCTCCAATTTGGCGATCCGCTCCTCATAGTTATCCTTAAGCTAATCGCACATTTGTGTAAGTTCCGCATTTGCATCCAGGCAAGCTTGGATTTGGACCCTTAATAGATCCAACTCTCCACAAGTAGGTACCACTTACTTGACAGCCTCTAGTTCTCTGTGAACATGTAGGTGGTCCTGCTCCACCGCCGTCATGTGCTTGCCCCAATCCATCAACGCAAGATCCAAGTGACCTTCCTCACGATAATTACTTTGGCTTCACTTCTTCCTTTCAGCTTGTTGCCCAGCCTCCCAGCCATGCTCATCCATGCTTGAGTTGTCCATTTCACCATCCATCTAGTCTTCTTGCGTACCAATCACGAACTTGAGTCAACCTACCTCTGATATCAACTGTTACAGACTTATTTCCTTACAAGTTTTTGTGCAACCTTAGCCCCTCCTTGCCACTCCACGCAGCCAAGCTAAGTCAGCTTCTCTCTGCAAGATTTGGGTGGTGATGAAGAGAAGAGTGGAGAAACAACACAAGAGAATGCTCTCTAGTGAAAGAACTTCAAAGAACTCTATGCATCTTTAGTATGTACAAGATACATGAATACTCTAGAATTCTCTACCATATTCATATGTACAAGACTCTAGATTTTTATGAAATCTTCCTGGGCTTTAACCACAAAAGGCTGAATGATGCAGGACGCTGGTGTAACATCCCGGCTTTTATTGGGTCACTAGACCCTAGTGGGCCCAATAAAAGTAACCCATAGGATAGAAAATAACATGATTGTAGGATATTGTGCTGAGGAACCCTGATTTGATTCCTGTCAGTTCCTAAAGCTTCGTATGATCGATATGAGTGCAATGGACCTTGTCCTATTTCAATCTGAGGTCGTTTAGAGAAAACGACCATTTTGAGTATCGTAACGCGTCACGACAACGCTATTTTGGTATAGTGACCATACATACTCCGAATTGACTTCCGTCAGTAGTGTTAGACTCATATAATCAATACGAGTGCAACGGAACTCATCCCATTTCAATCTGAGGTTGTTTAGAGAAAACGACTATTTTGAGTATCACAGCGCGTCACAATAAAGCTGTTTTGGTATAGTGACCGTTCATACTTCGAATTGACTTTCGTCAGTTGCGTTACACTCGTATAATCAATACGAGTGCAATGAAACTCGTCCCATTTCAACCCAAGGTCGTTTAGAGAAAACGACCATTTTGAGTATCATAGCGTGCCACGACAATGCTGTTTTGGTATAGTGAGCATACGTACTCTGAATTGACTTCTGTCAGTTGCGTTAGAATCGTATAATCAATACGAGTGAAATAGAACTCGTCTCATTTCAATCCGAGGTCGTTTAGAGAAAATGACTATTTTGAGTTTCGTAGCACGTCATGACAACGTTGTTGTGGTATAGTCACCATACATATTCCGAATTGACTTCCGTCAGTTGCGTTAGATTCGTATAATCAATACGAGTACAATAAGATTCGTTTCATTTCAATTGGAGGTCATACGGGAAATTTAACCATTTTAGGTCATGTAGCCCGCCACGACGCGGTTTTTAAAACATCAAGCGAATAAACTCAAAATCAGTCACGGCCAATTTCAGTGGACTCCTCCAATCAAAATAAGGCCAACAAAGTTCATTATGACCGACTTCGACGTCGAAAAGTCAAGCTGTGGTCAAATCAAGCTTTATAGCACGCCGAAAAGCATGTGCATGCCCATAATAAGTTAATACGTCAACATTGACCAATCACCCGACGATTTGAACACACTTGGACTTTAACTGACACGAGGGACCCACCCTAGGGTTAACTTTGGTCAAACCCTCAAAAATCTCTACTTTTGGAATCATTCTCCCAAAAGGGGCTTCACCCCCTCGCCCCCACCAACATTTGGGCCCCACCCCACCATTCCTTGGGCCTCAAAAAAATAGCCAAGGGCATTGTTGAATAGGCCTTGGCAAAAGCCCACCACCACCTTCCCTCCTCTTCCCCCAAACTCAACACCCCACTAAAGGAGTGACCTCCTCCCCTCCTTATACCATTAAGAGGGGTTGCCCACTACTCCAAAGGAGTGGCCAGCTGTCATGGATAGCTGGAGGGGGAGAAGTATCTCCCCCACTCCCCTCATTTAGTCCCACATCGGAGAGAAGACCCGCCACCCTCTCGCCACTTCCGCCACCTCCCATGGAAGCCCAGCCTAGCACCACCCGAACCCCTCCACTACATGTGGAAATCCTCTCCTCCTCCTTCCCCACTCCCCCCATGTTCTACATATGCCCCACGGCCGCCGGAGCGTCGCAAGTACCATCCGAGCCAACCCTAGGCTCGGGTGGTGACCGCATGAGGCACACCACTCCTAGCACCAGTGGTGGCGCTGGGAGATTGGTATCCTTACAGAGGACCCTTCCCCGGCGGTAGAAGCCGACAGTGCCGCCAGAAAAAGCATCTCCGGCGGCACTCGAAAGCCCATCTGCTCTATTTTGTTTTCCCTCTGTTAAGCCTTTCCGGAGGAGGCCGGCAGCGCCAGGCCGCCAGACCACCACCGGAGACAGGCCTGACCCCCAGCGAGCCGGCCAGGGGCAGTAGGCACACCCACTAGTGAGGAAGGGGCGGTGCAGCACCAACAAAAATGGCGCAGGCCGCGCCACCCTCCCTCAGGTTGTGCAAATCCGGCGGTGGCAGGCCACCGGACCACCGCCAAATGGTTCCCCGGCCCCCGACAAGTCGATCGGGGGCGGTGCTGGCGCCTGGCGTTCACTGCTCGACGGTGGCAGTGATTGCCACTTTCTATATCGCCGATGAGTAGCATGGGCCATCTGATTTCAATGATAAGGTCGAATGGCCCATGCCACCTTAAACCCACAGCTGCATTAAATTGCGCACCCCCACAGTGGATCAGCTCCAGATTCGTTGTGGGGACCAAAAGACAAGCGCGGTCTGGCGCCCTGTCAGCCTTCAGGGCCTCTAACCGCAGGCCACTCTCCTCCAATAGGATGCTGATTTTTCTGAGGAAAATCTAGACTCCTAGGGAAAAGTTTTTGAACATGAAAGTTGTTACCGCCCATGAGGGCAATCTCCAATAATTTTTGTGCATTTTCTAAAGTGATTTGCTATTATTAAAGGGATTTACAAGATTTTTTTTGGACAAAACAAATGCCTTAAATATCTTGGAAAATTTTGAAAAAAATTCTAGACTCTCAAAAGGACCTCTTAGGGGTACTGTCAAGTTTGGGGATTTTTATAAATTTAATGGGTATTTTTAAAGGTCTAATAAAGACTTGTTTGGACAAAATGAACCCCCTAAAAGGATTGTAAAATTTTAGGAAAATTTATAGACCCTAAATTGACTATCTTGAGTATACTATCAAAATATGGGGACATTTGGAGGGAAATGGTGTAGTCACGAACTTTCAGGTAAAACAATCGAGTTTTAAATTATTAAATTTTCTAAAAGTTGGGAGAAGAAATCGTAGTACGCAATCGCGTTATAATCATTGGAGGATATGACAAATAAATGATGACCCGATGAATGAAAATGAAGAATCAAGCTCGAATCAATGTTGGGTTTTTACAAATCATTGAGTTGCAATTAGACGAATACTCGGACATTGGAAGTTGACTCTTTTCGGAGAAGTTAAGGAACTCATAATAACGTTCCTTCAATCTGCTTAAGTCATGCTTAAAAGGCGCAATTAAAACTTATGGTCGGACTGTAATAAAGGGGCAGTAATTGGAAGAGACTCCTATGAACGGAGACAGAACAGAACTTTTCGTCCGATGAACGGAGATGGAACTGAAGCCTCCTAATGTATGGAGTGAAGGACTACAAACCATTTTGTTCTATTGCAATTTCTTTTACTCCAGTCTCGTACTGGTCCAACTCTTTTCAGTACTTCAGTTTCTTTTTTAAGTACTTCAGTTTTTTTTAAGTACTTCAGTTCTTTTCAGTACTTCAGTTTCTTTTCAGTACTACTCCAGTCTCGTACTAGTCCGGTTATTTCAGCTCTCTACTTCTTGTCTTTCATTTTGTACTTTTACCATTTAACATTGTTGGGAATATTACCCTCAATGTTCCCTTGATTTGAAGAAGCTTCACACTCAATGCTAAGTACAAGTTGTATTTGATAAACCATGTTTCATCTCATGACCATGCAGGGTTAGGTTATTCCAAGGTGTGGAGTAAGTTCAGTGGTTTACTGGCAAAACCGCTGAGACAAGTTCTCAGTCTTAGCTGAACCGCTGAGAAGGAGTCTGGGCCAGCTGAGCTGCAGATAGAGGAAAACCACTGAGACAATTGTCTGTCTCAGTGGATATGCTGGGACGGGACAAAACTAGCCGCTGAGTATGGAAGCTGTCTCAGCCCAACCGCTGAGACAGATTCAAATGTTCTGGCGGGTTTGCTTTTGGCGCAACACATGGTAAAGCAAGATAAGATGTTCCAATCACCTCCATGATGTGTCAGGAGGACATCTGATAGTCGTTGAAGACTAGAGGAGTATAAAAGAATCATTTAGAGCTTTGTAAAAGCACTCTCAGTCCCTGAAGAAGATTAATCTACTATTCTATTAACGGCAGCCCATAAAGTTTTCTCTTCCTACTTCCTGAAGCTGCAAGGAGAGAAAAGATTATTCTTCTTGATTGACTCGGGATAAAACAAGTTGATCCTCATTCATCCTCTGAAGAAAAGGATCAGAAAGAATCAGAGTAGAGGCCATTGGACTCATCCCTGTTTCCAGATTGCAACAATAGTTGTTCAACAACAAAAGACCAAGACTTGATATCTATTCTATCTTCTGTTGTAATCATCTCTTATTATTTTTTGTTGGAACATTAATTGTTCTGAGTTTGTAGGGCATTTTGCCTGGGGGAGTAAGGCTGTTAGGCCTGAGTGTAGAGCTGAGAGTTCAGCTTGAGTGTAGGATCTCTATGGAGATCTGAGGTAGGACTTCTTGATAGGTCTGAGCTTGTAGTGTAGTTGTGCCTGAGGTAGGGCTGTTGAGCTTGAGGTAGGGTTTGGGAAAACCTGAGAGATCCTGAGGGATCTATGTTGTAAGCTCTTGGAGTTGAGTTTGAAAGTGTTGGCCTCGTCTAACTCATTGTTAGAAGGGTGAAGGGGGAAAGAGGACTACTAAAGACACCCTGTCTTGAGGAATCTCTATAAATGCTTGTGTGTTTTCTGTGTGATTGATTCATAGCTAACATAAACTCTGAAAACAGTTAGGCTTTTGTTTAGAAACAAAAGAAACCTATTCACCCCCCTCTTGGTAATTAAGACTACATCCTATATTAACTATCAAGTGGTATCAGAGCGAGGTTGGTCAAGAAGGACATAACTGTCTGACCCGATCCTATAAAGGAGTAGTCATATCTAAATCTAATAGCCTCCACTGGATTGTAGAAGGAGGTGAGATCTATGAAGTTGCCCATATGAACCAAAGAAAACTTTAGCATATGGAAGCAAAGGGTTAGGTTGTTTATGGAAGCATCAGACCCAAGGATCTACATTACTGTAAAGCAAGGCCCTTTCACTTTTCAAACTGCCTTCACCATAGATCCAACTAGGAGAGTGTCCAAGGCTTTCAATGACTTGACCAAGGATGAACTTGCATTATTCACTATGGATAAAAGAGACCAAAACATCATTGTTAATGCAATTGATGACTCCACCTTTCAGAACTTGGTGCACTGCACAACAACCAAGGAAATGTGGGATACACCAGTGGTGTATATGGAAGGGACAACTGAGGTGAGGGATGATAGAAAATCACTCCTCAATCAAGAGTATGAAGCTTTCAGGCAGTTGAGCCAAGATAGCATTTCCATCTGCTATGAAAGGTTCTTTATGATAGTCAACGAATTAAGAACCTATGAAAGGGTGTTCAGTGACTATGAGCTTAATGACAAGTTCCTAAGATCTCTAACTAGAGATTGGGACACAAAGATATGTGCCATCAGGGAAGTGGCTAAGCTAGGTGAAACTCCCAACCATACACTGTTTGGGAAGCTGCTCTCTTATGAGATGCAGTTGCCAGTGAGGAAGGAAGAGGACACTTCCACCAGGGCTCATGCAAGGGAGAGAGTTGTTTCTCTCAAAGCTGACAGCTCCAAGAAGAGCAAGGCCAGGATGATGTCTCCTCTAAGAAGGTGTGCTGAATCTGATAAGTCTGAGAACAGCACTTCAAACAGCTCTTCATCTGATGAGGAGTTTGCTGCCTTGTCAAGGCAGTTCAAGAAAATGATGCGGAGAAAGCAATGGAAGAACAATCCCTCCTCCTCACACTCCAAGAAGGACCACAACAGATCTGAAAGGCAATACACCAAGGGTGACATGTATGAATCTAAACCTGGTAAACATGTTTCAAATAATATCATTTGTTATTGCTGCAGCAAGCCTGGACATGTCATTGCTGACTATCCAGTCAAGAGGAAGGAGAAGGGTGATAAGAAACATCATCACCAAAAGGATAAGAAGGGGGAAATCCGTCCTAGCAAAGAAAGGAAAGAGCTGGAGTGAATCTGAATCCTCAACTTCAGATTCAGATGATGAAGAGGAAGCCTACATTGGGTTGTTTGCAGCAGAAAAGGATGATGATTTTCCTGCTGCCAAGATTGGAATCAGGCCCCCTCTATCACATTCAGACAATGACATAGAGGAGGATGAAGAGGACAAAGTTCAGCTAGTCCTAATGGCCATCACTGATGAGGAAGCCAGTTAGAACAATTCTGACAGTGAACAGGTACTGATTCATTCCATCTATTCTTCTGATTATGTGACAAGCCCAGAATCAGAAGCACCTTCATCAACTGGTGGAAGTGATTTAGAATCTGAGGAAGATGTCAATCAATTGATTGACAAGTATGGTGCTCTCTTGGAAGCTCTAAGAAAGAGCAAGAAGCTGGCTAAGAGGCAAGCCCAAGAAATTGCTTCCCTTAAGATGGATAAGAAAGAGTGCAATGAGTCACCTACCATGGTGGCTCATATGTGTAGAGAAATAAGCCATCTAAAGGGGATAAAAATTGTTCAATTGAGCACCATATCCCAGAAGAACAAGGTCATCAAGGACCTTGAGGTGAAGCTTCTGAAAGAAAAGAGCCTAGTGGCTCAATTCTCCAAGCCCAAATATGTGCTTCCAATTATTGACACCTTTTCTTCTCAAACCAATATAAGAGGACTAGGGTTCAATAAAATGGAAGTAGGAGAAGGGAGTGGAGAAAAGAGCAAGGACAAGGCTAAGCCTCATACCACCTTTCAAAAGGTATTACTTCCCTCTAACAGGTATGACCATGATAGTATGTATGGTCACTGGAAGAATGGAAGCTCCTATAGGAAGTAGAACACTCCTTCCCATAGTGGAAGAAAGGGGATGGGAATGCGTGCTATGAAGGCTCCCCATGAAGAAATTCAAATGGCCCAACCTGGACCATTTGTATTTGGTACTTCAATTCCTTCATTGAAGAGTAAGGAAGCTACCTCTTCCAAGTTCTGTCCAGCTAAGAACTTGGTTGCTGTCAAATTTGTAGACAAACCCTGCTTCTCAGTGTCTGATGCCATCCAATCTTGTCTGGCTCCCAAGCCAATGCAAGTTGATTCCATTAAGACAAAGGGTGCCAAGACTATTTACAGGTTAACATTCTGCCAGATCATTGCTGAAAGAAACAAGAAGAATGATGTTGTCTCCCCTCCTGAACACAAGCCTATTAATGCTCCTTCCTCAAGAAATGTTTAGAAGAGGAGATACAATATTCATGAATGTTGGTATTGTGGTAAGGTGGGACACTTTGCCATAGACTATTGGCATAATCCCAATGCGCCAAGTGCAAAGAAGAGCCTTCCTGCAAAGGGTGCAGCATGTGTGAGATCATTTTATCACGTTAACAAGGACCTAGGACCCAAAATCGCTTGGGCCCCTAAGGGTAACTAAATTCCTTCTTGCAGGTGAGTTCAAGTACCAGTCTTAAACAAATATGGTACTTGGACAGTGGATGCTCAAGGCACATGACAGGTACCATGAGTCTTCTATAGGACTACATAACTGTAAAGAATGGACCTAAAGTCATCTTTGGTGGATCTGAAAGGGGAATCACCAAATGATATGGTATGATCTCCAATGGCATAGTTTCAATCACAAGGGTAGCTTATGTTGAAGGGTTGCAATACAACCTAGTAAGCATAAGTCAACTATGTGATTTAGTCTATGTCATTGAATAACACAATGATAAGTGCTTGATCAAAAAGTCTAATGACTTAGATACCATTCTCTCAGACACTAGGAGTGGGAATGTTTATTGCTTAGATTTTATATGCAGTAATTCTCTCTCTTCTGTATGTCTTGTAGCTAATGAAAATGAATCTCTTTGTGTTCAATGGCACAAGTGACTTGCCCACATTAACTACACGACAATGTATAGACTATTCTCTAAAAACCTTGTTAGGAATAGTCCAAACTTAAAATGTATTAAAAGTGGTCCCTGTCATGCTTGCCAAATGGGTAAGCAAACAAGGGCCACCTTTAAAAGTATTGACTCCGAAGACACTGAAAGATGTCTATATCTATTGCACATGGACTTGTTTGGTCCTTTGCCAATTCAGAGCCTAGGTGGGAAGTTGTATACTTTGGTGATTGTTGATGATCACTCAAAGTATACATGGATTTTCTTCCTTAAGAAGAAGTCAGATACTTTAAATATATTTATAAACTATGTCAAGGCAATTCAGAATGACTTGCAATATTCTGTGGTCAGGACTAGGACTGACCATGGAACAGAATTTCAATCTGAGGCCATGACAAGGTTTTGCCAAGAATTTGGTATCACCCAAGAGTGCTCCTCCCCAAGGACTCCACAACAAAATGGTGTGGCTGAGAGGAGGAATAAGACCTTGATAGAAGCTGGGAGAACATTGCTTAGTGACTCCTCACTCCCAGAATACTTATGGGCTGAGGCAGTCAATACTGAATGTTATGTTCTCAATAGAGCTTCCATCAATAAGGTTCATGGAATTACCCCCTATGAGATTCTGAAAGGCAAACAACCAACAATTTCATACTTTAGAATCTTTGGTTCAAAATGCTACATCTTAAACAATGGAAAATCTCAGTTAAGAAAGTTTGCAGAGAAATACAATGTGGGGGTTCTTGTTGGCTATAGCTCACACAGTAGAGCTTATAGAGTTTATAACAAGAAAACTCATGTTGTAGAAGAGTCTATGCATGTGGTATTTAATGAGACCAGCCTAATCTACAAGGGCTGGTCTAGTTCTTCTGTTTTGACAGGAAATAAAAAGGAAATGGAAAATATGTCTGTTCAAGACATACCCAGTAGCAGTAAAGCCTATACAGATGCTGCAATTCCTGAAGATGAAGAGGTGCAGGGTGCTGAAGATGCTGCTGAACCAGTAGAAGAAGTACAACCAATTGAGTACAGATTGTCTGCAGCTACAAGACACCTAAGGGATCATCCAAGGGAACAAATTATTGGATATCAGAACCAAAGTGTACTAACCAGAAGTAGGGCTCACAATGAAGCCCTATTTCTGAGCTTCCTATCACAAATGGAGCCCAAGAAGTTTGAAGAAGCCAACCAAGACACGTTTTGGATTCAAGCCATGCAAGAAGAATTTCTTCAATTCAAAAGATGTAAGGTATGAAAGTTCGTGCCAAAACCTCAAGGACACAACATTATTGGCACCAAATGGATCTACAGGAATAAGTTGGATGAAAATTGAATCATCATAAAAAACAGGGATAGATTGGAAGCCAAGGGCTATAGATAAGAAGAGGGAATATACTTTGATCAAACCTTTGCCCCTGTTACAAGGTTAGAAGCAATTAGGATATTCCTTGCCTATGCTGCCCACAAGGGGTTCAAAGTATATCAAATGGATGTCAAATCAGCCTTTCTCAATGGTGACTTGAAGGAAGAGGTATATGTTGAACAACCATCATGTTTTATACATGCAACCCTCTCTTCTCATGTGTACTTACTTAGGAAAACTCTTTATGGTCTAAAGCAAGCCCCTAAGGCTTGGTATGAGACCTTGTCTAGCTTTCTCATCAAGAATAAGTTCTTGAGGGGAAAGATAGATATCACATTGTTTCTTAGGGAAACAAGGGGCAAGTGTCTCCTAGTCCAAATATATGTTGATGATATAATATTTGGGTCTACTGATGACAACCTCTGCAAAAGGTTTGCCAACCTTATGCAGGGGGAGTTTGAGATGAGCAGTATGGGAGAGCTCAAGTACTTTCTAGACCTCCAAGTGAAACAGTATGATGAGGGAATATTCATCTCTCATACTAAGTACACTAGGGAGCTTATCAAGAAGTTTCGGAAGGAATCAGCTTCCACCATAAAACTCCCATGGGGTCCAACATTTCCCTGGACAAGGATAAGAAGGGCAAGGCCTTTGATGAATCCATGTATAGGTGCATTATTGGATCCCTATTATATCTAACTGCTAGTCGACCAGAAATTATGTATGCTACATGTGTTTGTGCTAGATACCAGGTATGCCCTAAGGAATCTCACTATTCAGCTGCAAAGAGGATCTTGAGATACCTTAAATGCAGCCTACATCTTGGCCTTTGGTGCCCTAAGAATAATGACTTTTAACTAACTAGATTTTCAGATGCAGATTTTGCAGGATGCAAAGAAGACAGGAAAAGCACCAGTGGTACTTGTCAATTCCTAGGAAGGAGGCTGGTATCAGAGAGCAGAAGAAGCAGACAAGTGTGGCAATATCCACTGCTGAGTCTGAATATATTGCTGCAGGAAGTTGTTGTGCACAACTATTATGGATACAACATCAGCTAGAGGACTACAACCTCAAGGTAAGTGAGTCTCCTCTATATTGTGACTCATCAAGTGCTATCCATATTGCTAAGAATCCTGTCTCTCATAGTAGGACTAAGCACATAGAGATGAGATATCATTTTATTAGAGAACATGTTGAATGTAAAGACATCTACCTTGAATTTGTCCCCACTGACAATCAAGTTGTTGATTTCTTTACAAAGCCATTGGATGAAGCGAAATTTAATGCTTTCAAGATTAAACTAGGAATGTTAAACGTTAAATAAGTGTCAAATATTTCCTTCTTTCAATCTTATATGATATTATGCATGATATGTTATGATTCAAAATGTTGTCCTATCAATACTCCTAGTGACATGGTTAAGTCATAACACAATCAAATCTCAACAAGATTAATGTTTAGATAGTAAGGTCAGCTAAAACAGAAAAGACTGTTTCAGCTGAGCCACTGAGACAGCTGGGAAAAATCTTAGCTGAACTGCTGAGACTGCTACACTGTCCCAGCGGTTGACAGTGCTCTGTCCCAGCGGTTTAGGTCATCGTCTCAATGGTTCCGCTGAGACGGGCTGCTCCCAATACAGATTGTCTAAATGCAACCCCAAATGACCTAATTTCCCTTACAATAACAAGTTCGCTTAACTTTAATTATTAGGGCTAATCAAATCACAAATTCAAGCCATATAAATAGACATTTGTTAATTAATGAAAGCTACACAACATTTCCCTCCTAGCCGCCGAGACGAATCATATTCTCTTCCATCCCAACGCCTTCTTCTACAGCAACAATGGAACCCAAGAGTTCAAAGGACCTTCTGGAGGGATATGAAATTGTCCGGAATGGGTTTGCCCATGCTCCAGAAGAGATCAAGGGAGTGATCCAACTCCTGAAGATCAAGGTCTAGAGTTTCTTCTTTCTGAACCAAGTGTCATTCTCAGAACTGAAGTTCTAGAATGGTTTGGCAATGCAAATTTATCCACTTCCAAGTCATCCCTCAAATCTAAGATAGGAGAAGAATGAGTAAAAATAACTTCTGCAAAAATAGAGAAAGCCTTACAACTTTCTTCCTGCAGTCAAAATAAGGAGTCAGAAATCTCTGACAAAGACAAGAAAAAGGCTTTGAAATGTACTGAATGCAATGATGCCAAGACTGGATCATTGAAAGGAAAATTCTTCAACCAATGAGGCAAACTCTTATCAGACATTGTGGGAAAAACTATTCTTTGCAAACCTGGGTCTCATGACACAATCTCACAATATATGTTTGACCTCGTGACTAGGATAATCCTAAAAAGGAAAACCTCTTGGGGAGAAGTCATCTTTCAAAGAATTAAGGAATGTTTGCAGGCACCAAATTTGGGTAGAATACTCTCCCTGTATCTACTCCAAACTTATCCTGAGAAATTTGGCAAATCCAAAGGATCAAACCTCCACTATCTCAAGAGGATGGACATCAAGACCTTAGATAGGTTCACAAGGGTACTCCCCATGAGCCAGCCCTCTGAGGCAAAAGAAAAGGAGAAAAAGAAGTCAAAAACAATCAAGAGAACAAGAATGATTGTTTCAAGCTCAGAGTCAGACCACTCTGATAGGCCTGAAGATGTTGTTGCTGATCTTGGATCTCACAGCAGTCAAGAGAAGGAAGCTCTTGCAATTGACATACATAAGGATGTCGCCTCAGATAGAGGTAATTTTATTACCAAATAAATAAATCACCTTAGACATATACATGCTTGCCCTAACTCTATAGAGGTGTAGTTACTGCAGATTCACAAACTGTGCTTACTGATCCTGTCATAGAAAAGGACATGGAGGACCCTTCTTGACATGTTCTTCAAGACCAAATGAATGCTCTCTCTAAGGGGGAGCATCGGGATCACACATCTCAACAAGATGTTGTGAGTGACAAGGATGATTCTACTAGGATTGATGACTCTGCAGTCACTCCTGCTGAAGATCTACAAAGTAAGCTTGACACTATGCTCTTCAACCTTCAAAGAAGAATTTCATTAAACATTGATGACTCTCTAGCCCTATGGGACATACCACCTCAAGGACAGTCCAATGACCCATCTGAGGGGGAGAAGACAACAGAGCCATCAGCTGGTAAAGATGATGTCCTTGGTAAGACTAACTAACCCATCTTTAGTATTGCTAAGTCATTAAATCTAACTCCAAAGAACTGTCCCAGCTTTCCTGGACTCATCTGATCAAGATGCTATATCTGAGGGGGAGGAACCTGATAATCCTACTGCTGATAATGATGATGAGGATAATGATGGAGTCCACCCTGATGATCTTGATGATCCCGCCTTCTTTGCTGAAAAGGTGGATGATGCTGACCAAAGGGACAATGCTGTCATACATCCAGATCAAGTGATGCCTGCAACTCAAGTGCAGATTACACCTCCTGTGGAATCAACCCCTCCTCCAAGTCCAAAAAGGCTCCAAGACCCAATTATTACTGATCAACAAACTTCAACATCTGCCCCCTCACAGTCAAATGAGCATATTTTAAATATAATTCAAATTATGTTAAATACACATCTCACATCCATGAAGGAGTATGCGGACAAGTCTGCCTCTACAATAAAGGAATATATTGATCAGTCTGTCTCCTCAATGAAATTTGTAGTACTGGCTGAACTAAAGCCCATTAAAGAAGAAACTGTATATCTAAATAAGCAAATGACCAAGTGGTTTGTCCTGGAAGAAAAGACTGTAAAATCTCAATCAGATATCTTCAAGACAATCAACAATGATCTTAAAATAGCTTATTCTGACATGAGATATGTCAAGAATTATGTAAGTAAAGCAGATTGGGTACTTACAGATACATGAAATCATATAGAAGAATATGTGTACTCCACTGCTTTGCAGCTGAATGAGGAGGCTGACAGAAACAAGGATGAGGTGAAGACAGATATTGCAAATGATTTCCAAACCATTGCTGACACAGTAACTGCTACCCAACTGAATGCTGAGGTAGTTAAACAGAAAGATGAGCTCCTAACTGACTTTGAGAATGTCTTCCAAACCTTATCTGGCACAATCACAACAGCCAAACAAGACCTACATCAACAAATACTTGAAGAAGCCAGAAAGGGGGAGGATAACAATGCTGCAACCAATTCTGAGCTAGCCCTCAAGGTACTGCAAGGAACTAGGTTAGCCTTAAACCTTCCCCTCCTGGACAGAAATAGGGAAGAAGATTGGAACTTCCCAAGATAAGAGAAAATTGCTCAAAATGTCATACTGACAAAGAAAAGAGAAAGAGAGCACATAATGCTAGTGGAAGAATTTATGGCAAAGCAAAGGGATGGGCAGCATAAAGATCCAGACTTTGAATATTGGAGTGAAAACTCCAAAAGTATAATATTAAATGCCTGGTTAAGCCATGGTCAAATCTGTAAAGATATTGATAAGGTCTATCCATCTGAAGAGTGGATAAAGCACGTAGAAAGAAACACAAAGAGAGATAGGATATTCAAAGCCAATCTGGTAAGGAAGGGCAACATAAGAAGGATCCCCTCAAAGTACATTCCGAAGCTTTTCCTATATTTCAAGAGATAAGGAAATAGAAGGAAGATAGCTGAAATAGAGGCAGCTAATGCAGAAAAAGACACTGCCACCAATCTTCCTGAAAAAATGAAGGTGGCTGATGAAGATAAGAAGATCCCAGCATAAGAACAAGAAGTGATTGCTGAAAGTATGGCTGATGCAGCAAACCAAGAGGCCTCAGCTAATGGAAAAGAAGTTGCTGCTGACATTACTGAATGCTCAACTTCTTCTAAGAAGAGAAAGATTTAAATAAATGTATTTAAGTGTTATGAATTTCTAAATGCAAATTGAACAATGTCTCATTGCTTTATCTGAAATGAAAATGAATGAATTGTTGGATTGATTACTTTATGTAGTAAGATAATCTGAGCCATAGCTTAACTTTACTCTATGTCACTGTTTAAATTAATCTGTGATGCATTGACATGAGTATCTAATCATATTATTGGGTTGATAAAACTCTGTGGTAATATGCATGTCATAAATATTATCTATTATAATATTATCTTTGATGCCATAATAATGTTTACATAAGTATGATATGATGAATACCATGTAGTGATGTTACATGATAAGTATTTATGTGTAATGTACCATATCATTGAGGGTGTTCTGCCTTCTTCAAAAAGGGGGAGATTGTTGGGAATATTACCCTCAATGTTCCCTTGATTTGAAGAAGCTTCACACTCAATGCTAAGTACAAGTTGTATTTGATAAACCCTATTTCATCTCATGACCATGCAGAGTTAGGTTATTCCAAGGTGTGGAGTAAGTTCAGTGGTTTACTGCTGATGAGTCTGATTTATATAGTGATTTCTGGGCTCATACGGGTTGTTTATCTTTCCTTTGCACTTCAATTAATGCTCATCTATGCTTATATTGATAGCATTTCATAATCTCAACTATAGTGCATTCCCTACCCTCTTTGTGGCGTGATTTCGTTATATTTTACTTTATGCCTGTTCTGTGGATCCTGTGGTGTGCACGAATCAGTGGTCTATATGTTTTTCATGCAGGTACAAGGATCATGTGAACGCTCGGAATGGTGTGGGGCAAATTTTGGCCTAAAAAGCCACTGATCATGCGTTTTCCTTCGCGCACGATCAGGCGCACGACCACTGGTCGTGCGTTAATTCTCCTTTCCAGACAGAGCGGTTCGCACGATTAGGTGCACGACCACTGGTCGTGCGCCACTGCCTGTGCATTAATTTCCTATCTTCCCCTCTGCTGCAGGTTGACCGCACACGATCATAAGCATTACTTCGCGCACGACCACTGGTCGTGCGCCACTGATTGTGCGCAGTGTTTACTCTGCTCCGTATTTAAAGCCCGGCTCTGCGATTCTAGGGCATTCAGCATAGTTTTGGGCGCGAATTCTTCCGCAAGCTTCTGCCATTTCCCTCTCCAAGCTCCATCCATCCATCTCCTTCCTTGGGAAAGCTTCATCCATCGATCCTAAGCTCCATCAAGGGTTCCGAAAGCATTCCCCGCCATCTACAGCAAGTACTTCAAGGTTTGGCATCTCCATTGGGCTAAGTGGAAGAGACCCTTGTTGAAACCGATTTCTCGGCCTCTTGTGGAGCTCGGGGCCCTCACCGAAATGAGGGGCAGCTAGACCTTACTGATCCCTCGGAGAAGGTAGACCGAAGACTAGAAAGATGACTAAGACCTTAGTCACAGCGAGGAGGTCCCTCCACTAACCCGGAAGATCGTTGAGCACTTCCCCTCCCAAGCCAAAGCTGAGACTCGGGCACCTTGGAGAGCTCTGGAAATGCTAACGAAAGAAAGCCTGAGGAGAGAGAAGCTGAAGTGAAGTCCTCTCCAAAGGTGCCCTTGAGGTCTTATTTATAGGTTTTCTGATCTGGCCTGCAAATAGCAAGATCCTGCCTTCTGATTTTACTATCCGCACCCCAAATGGGTCTGCTAACAGCCAAACTCCGCTGTTTGGAGAGGCTAAAGGCAAACCACTAAGGGTAAAAGGTTAATTTGGCCCAATCAACTTATGTGCAAGGAACTGCGAGAACATTACTGCTGAAGCTCTCGTGGGCCTTCTCGCGAGTCCTGCTCGCGATGCCACTCCTAGGCGATCGCCCTGCGAGGACCTCGCCGGGCAATTCTGGCGGTATCTGCCGAGGTCCGGTCTCGCGAGGCTTCCTGCGAGACCGCCTCTTGACTCCGTCGAGTTCAACACACCCTTCGTCGAACGCAGAGCACTTCGTCGATCACAGATGAGCTCGACGAATGCAGAACGTTGAATTGTTCGCTGACTGCTGAGATGGGCGGTTCGCCGACCGCTGCTTCCCTGCTATAATTTGTCGAGCGCCGTCCGACGAATGCTGAGCTCCGTTCGACATTCGTCGAATGCTGAATTGAGCTCGCCGGACGCTGAGGCTCTAAACTTGCGAGCCATCCTGCGAGATCGCCCATTGACTTTGCCGCGCACCAAACCCATTTCGCTGGATATCTCTTTACTAAACATAGGTCTCTTCTGCCAGCGGCCTGTGAGGTATTGATTTGCCAGCCCTCGCTCGGCCCAGTCTTTCAGAGATATCTGTCGAGGTCTGGATCTCGCGATTCCTCTTGCGAGACCGCCCCTTTGGCTTTAATGAGCATAGAACACCGTCGACCTCTAATGATTTCGCCGAACAGGGGTGAGCTCGACGACCACAGGCGGGCTCGACGAACTCGGGAGAGTTCGTCGAACGCAGTACTCCTTTCGTCGAACTCAGGAAACTTCTTCAAATTTCCTGCGAGCGTTGATCTCGCCGCCGACCCTTCTCGCTCGCCTCTTAGCGAGCCCTCCAAGAGAGACTTCCCCAAGGTCCCTCTTGCGAGGTCTTTGGCCCTAAGGCCTCCCTCTCTTATTACCTCTTTCATCCTGTAGCCCTCTTAAACCACGCCTCCTGGCCTGGCGAATATCGGGGTTGTACAACCCAACTCTGAGAAGAAGACGGATTACGTTTGGAGGTAGTCACAGCCTCTGAACCCGGGAAGCAACCAAGGACTGAGCTCGGAGGAGGCGTGAAAACCCCCCATTCCGGCCAAGGTCTACGGCGAGGCTTCTCATCTCGTGGTTTCCTCTACCCTCTCTCATTTTGGAAATGTATTCCTAACTATTGTAATGAACGGGATTAACCTCTATTTGTCTATGAATGGAAGCTTATTCTTGTTTTGTTCTTCCCTTGATGCTTTGCTGTGATGCGCTCCGCCCCCACTCCACTTCCATACACACGTTCTAGCTAACTCATTCTAGCAAAAGCTAGAGGTGAGAGTGAAGAGGTGCATTCGACCCTCAAACACCATCAACACTCACTTCCTCCATTTGCTCACCGTCCATCCGCTAAACGAAGCACGGCATCGCGTCCTACAATAACCTCATCCACCAAGCGAAGCGGTGATTGCGACCCGCATATTTAATATAGTTTTACTTCTTCTTGTCTCTGCAGAACGAACCAAACCCCCCTTTTGTTAACTTTGTAATCCTCATAATTAATTTCCTAATAAGCAAATCATACTACCCAACTTGTGGTCCTTTGAGAACGATATTCAGGGACTTTCTCCCTACTTTTATTACTTGACAACGACCGGTGCACTGCCGTCGTAACGCATTTCGCGCTTGCAAATTAGCGGTGCTGAAATTGCGCGTCAAGTTTTTGGCGCCGTTGTCGGGGACTGCAAGCGTTGTATGAAATTGCTGTTAGAAAAATTACTTACGAAGACTTTTAGTTCCCTAGTTTGTTCATTTACCCTCTCTCTTATTTAAAGTTTGGGTTGTTACAGTTACTTACTGGTGACCGTAATATCGCACACAAGTTTGTTTTTCTGTTGAATCTGGCTATCTCCCCGCAAAGTGGGTTGGATTCAATATCCGCCGTCATTGGTGTGGGGACACATCCCACGCTAGTGATAGGTGTCCCAAAGAGTATGGTGTTGTTCAGAAACCGTACAGAGCCCATAAATCTTTTGGCTCCTCTACTGCGCCCCCGTTGTTGCACTTTTACGCGGTTGGCGCACCTTTGGTGCCGGCGAAGTCAGTGAAGCAGTGTTTATTTTGCAAAAGTAGAGAGCATGCTTTGAAGGACTGTGCTGATCATCTTCGCCAATTAGCGGATGACGATGAGCCGAATATCCAGATCGTCCCATCTTCGAAGTCTGCGAGCACAGCTCCTTCCTCTGATTACGTGTCACTTCCACCTTCACTTCTTGAAGGCTCTGGAATCGACACGTGCATCAGTGTTCCTCACGACTCTGTTTCTGATGCGACCCTCATACCTCTTCGGTTCATGTCCCACTTTGCATGGATTTGTGACCTTGTGTGGAGAGTGAGTTTGAACTCTTAAGAAGCACGTCTTCTCCCACTATATACAAAACTACATCGATTTCTGATGTTATCATTGAGGTCAATTTGCAGGATGTTGCAGACGTGCGCAGTGTCATGCCCACTCCAAAGGAGGAGGATGTTCTCCAAACAGGTAAGTATGGGGGTGTGATGAGTCCGGTTTATATAGTGATTTCCGGGCTCATCTAGGTTGTTTATCTTTCCTTTGCACTTCAATTACTGCTCATCTATGCTTATATTGATAGCATTTCATAATCTCAACTATAATGCATTCCCTACCCTCTTCGTGGCGTGATTTCGTTATATTTTACTTTATGCCTGTTATGTGGATCCTGTGGTGTGCACGGATCAGTGGTCTATACGTTTTTCATGCAGGTACAAGGATCATGTGAACGCTCGGAATGGTGTGGGGCGAATTTTGGCCTAAAAAGCCACTGATCGTGCGTTTTCCTTCGCGCACGACCACTGGTTGTGCATTAATTCTCCTTACCAGACAGAGCGGTTCGCACGATCAGGTGTGTAACATCCCCCAAACAGCTAGACCTCTAAGTTGGTTTTGTCATGACTAGGTCATGACAAAACCATAGGAAGAGCCCAAGACCATGTGAATTTAGGTGAGAAGGAGAAAACCCAAGTGGTCTGCAAATAGCAATTTTCAGATACCAAGCCTAGGGTTGGACATTAGGGCCCCACCTTGAACCTTGACCCCACCATAGCATCCCTAACCCATTAGGGGTCTCCTTTAAGCACCTGTGACCCATTGGGGTCAACCTAAGTGGTCAAATTGACCAAAGTCAACTCAAGCTTAATTTAGGTCAAATTACCCTAATTTAACCTAATCAAGCCCAATCCATTTGGGCTAGGCCCAACTAAAGAGGTCCACCATCTAGTGGGCCTGGTAATTACTGAAATTACCACTTAAGTTTTGTATTTGGTGATTAGGAGAGAGAAATTGGAGGTTTCCCCCAAATCAGAGAGAGAAAGAGAGCATTCTTGGAGATTTAATGCAATTGATCCTTCAATTCCCCCCCTAATTGATGAGCATTCACCTTCCCCCCCTTCAGTTACAAACAAATTCTGGAGTTTCTATGGCCAGGGGGGCTGGATTAAGGGAGAATTAGAAGTAACCGAAATCCTAGTTAATGGCCATTAATGGCTTTCAGGAATAAAGCCACCCAAGATCGAATTGAAACCCCCCATTTCCTTCAGTGCGCAGAGAGGAAGAGAACCCCCAACCTTCCAGTGAGAATAGTGCAGAGGAAGCCTAGATCGACATGGCACCAAAAGCTCCAGCACCGTCAATGGCAACTCGCCGGAATTCACGCCACCAAGCCCCCACACAGGTCCGATCTGCCTCCTCTCCCTTAGTGCTAGATCTTTTCATTATTTGGGGCTTGATACGAGTTCAATTGGGCTCGGATCGTGCTTCTGAAAGGGCTCGTTTCAAGCTCTCTTTCCCCTCCTCTAAACCCCGATCCGACCACCTCCGGCCGGCCAACCCCGCCCTATCGCCGACCACCACCTCAACGGAGGTGGTGGTGGCATTGGCTGGCCGGGAAGAGGTACAAGTGGCCGGGAAATCATCCCGCAAAGAAACCCAGGTCGGGTTGTCGCGCACCGTCCATTCCTCGGGGACGATATCTGAGAGTCGTCGGATCTGTTTTTAATGTTTACGTTTATTTCATTTAATTCGTCGATCTGATTGTTGAAGTTCGTCGAACGGAATCCTGAGTTCGTCGAACGGAACTGATTTGTTGATTGCGTTTTAGACTTCGTCGATCTGATAGTTGAGTTCGACGAACTGAATATGGAGTTCGTCGAACGGAATTCATTTCGTCGAGCGCAGTTTAGTTTTCATCGAACGTAGATTTATTCTATTTTCGTTGAGCGCAGGTTAGATTTCGTCAAACACAGATTTGTTCTGTTTTCGTCGAGCGCAAGTTAGATTTCATCGAACGCAGATTTGTTCTGCTTTCGTCGAGCGCAGGTTAGTTTTTGTCGAACGCAAATTTATTCTGTCTTCGTCGAGCGCAGTTAGTTTTCGTCGAACGCAGATGTGTTCAGCTTTCGTCGAACGCAGAGTCAGTAATATAATTAAATGTTTATAGTGTTTTCTGTCACATAATAAGCAGTGTTTCATTTTAATTATTAAAAATACTAGAACACCTCTGATGAAAAAGTGCCCAACAGGAGCACTGTAGATTAAGTGAAAATTTGTTTCAGCCCAACAGGAGCACTGTAGCTCCTTGTAGAACCAAAATGGTAGGACTGGTCCCTAGTGTAGGGCAGTCACTCTTCCTTGCATATCTTTTCATTGGTATATGTTATGGCCTTGATATTTAAAACCTAGGCTAGTTACATACACCACAACATAATCAAAGATGGGATTTTTTAGGAGAACCTTTTTCTAAGGTTTTTGAGATAATTTCATAAATCATTAATTAATTAATTATTGGGTCAAATGACCTCCAATGCCCTCCAAATTTTGGTGGGTACTTCTTAGGGTTATCACATGACCCTGGTAAAAATCTCAGCCCAATTGGGACTGATTTGGTTGGGTAATTTGTCAACCCAAGTTAGGTCAAATTGGGTCAAAATTAGGGCATGGTGTTTATCTTGGGCTATTGTGGTCAAATCTCCTCACCATGAGTTAAAACCTTGACCATTAGTTTAGGAACACCTAAAACACCTTCATGAGTAAGATGGGGTGGTGTAGATGTGGATATGCCCTATAACCCTAGTTTTACCCCTTGGGGTGCAGTTAGAGCCTTGTGAAGTACATGGGGTCAAATTTCCTTGAATGGTTATGAAACTTGGTGGATAAGTTCATAGGGGGTAAATAGGCCCTAGGTAATTTTATAAGAATTTTAGGAACAATTATTACCTTTGAAATAGGTCATAAACCCTTTAGGGAAATTCCTTATAAGAGAAATTTACATGCTTAAATGGTCTTGGATGATGATGAAACTTTGGTAGTGTCTTTATTATCATGATATACACCTCTGGTAATTTTTGTGTAATTATTAAAATGATTTAACAAGTACTTCATTCACAAGGCATTTATTTTGTCTTAGGATTAAGAAAAATAAATGAGGGTCCAATACTCTCTGATAAATTGTGCAAATTGGTGATAGGACATTTCAGAGCATTAGGAAACTCTGTGATTTTTTTTATAATTTTTGGAGACTTAAATCAGTAGGCTACTTCACAACTTGTCTTATTTGAGGTTTTCTTAAAGTATTTATTTAAGTAAGAAAAATGATTTCCATAAATCCTGAAATTTGGTCAGTAGACTTTTCTGATGAATACAAGAGCTTGGTATTTCTCCCAAAGTTTTGGAGTAGATATTTTTGGTGGTTCCTTCATAAAACTACATTTTGGATAGATAATAAATATTAAAAATAGAGGACAATTTCATACTGTAAAAATATGATATGTTGTATTTCCTGTTATTTAGTCATCATAGATTTATCATGATTTTTGGAGAGCCATATCAAAATAATTCCTTACACTTCATGTTCATTTTCATACTTGGCAAATGTTTGGAGAAATTTAAATAAATGCTAAAATGTTGAGGAAAATTATGAATCTCTGGATTTAGTCTTATAACATCATGATAGACCTCCAGTAAATATCTTGAGCCAGTTCGATGAATATTTGGAGTACTTCTACTTATAGCTTCATATAGTTAGTTTGGTCTGCGTTTAGTAAAATTGTGAAACTTAGTTTTTTAGGGGCCTACCAAGTGGGAGCGACATGTAGTTGGTGTACATGGTCAGTTTGAAGAGATTAAGGTCACCAAAAGGAGTTTATGTGACTAGGAGTGATTGGTGAGTTAAGGGTAAGTTGTGCTCAGGGTTGACGAAGGATCGTCTTCCCCCTAGCGGGTCATAAAATATTTAGGGTAATCCATGGGTAAAGATAAGAAGGGTAATCTTATGGGTAGATACCAACAACACTAAGTGTCTTGAGAAATGGAACTTTGGGGTGTCATCCCAGTATAGTTCCTAGTACCGTAGCGAGCCCCTTACAGGGTAATCCTCGGGAAGTTCAAGATTAACCATAAACTGTAGGAGTAATATGTTGTACAAGATTAACTTAATAACGCACACACCCACACCCCGTGGTTCCGTGAGGTTAGTTGGTTTGGTTGTACGAGCGCTAGGCTCGGTGGTTGAAGCAGAGGACTAGTTAGTCCGGTGAGCTTGTGACTCAGTAATGCTTGTTGGTACGGACGGGTTGGTCCGGCGAGACGTTGGCTCGGAAGGTTATGATGACGGGCAGGTTAGCCCGGGGAATTTATGGTTCGGGATATAGTAGAACATGTTTCCTGTGCACGAAGGTGGTGGGTCTTCGGTATTGGACAGTCGTTCACACCGATGTCAATACGTTGACTCGGCAAGTGTGGAATTTGCACTTAGCCATAAAAGTCTGGTGGTCCAGCCAGTAAGAGTATGCAGATGCTCCGCAGTTTTGCGTTGAGGCGTACGATAGGTCTAGGTTAGGTAGTGTGAATACCAACCTAGAGGTGGGCGAGGCCCAACCCACAACTTCCGTTTGCCACTACGGGAGTATCCTGGGAGTCTTGTTAGCTCCAAAAGGGGGAACTAAAGGTCTATGCGCATAGAGTCAGTGTGTGAGTTGCACTTGTATGAACATAGCATAAACAACATATTCTGCATGTCATGGCATAAACATTGCATTTCAACCCCTACCCCTATCGTATAAGTCGGTTATGGGACTTCTTATACGATAGGCCTTGCTAAATGACCCCTTGGTCTATAGGTTTGTATGGGCATTCCAATAAATCAATGATTACTTTCTATTATATACATGTCTTTACTCACTGCACTTTACTTATTCTTACCTGCTTTTACTATGCTCTTTTACTGTTTCAATTATATATATACACATGTGTAGTGTATACATTCCTTGTATCCCTGTCACATGTATTGTTATACCCCTTGTTGTCCTCCGCTTCATCCTTCCCGCTCGGTGCCTAGGAGTCACCGGGGGAGGGGTGGGGGATTGGCTTAGTCTTTTTGACTAACGGTCGGTGGACCTTATCATTTTAGGAGATCGAGGAGACGCAACAACACTAGAGGCCGGTGCAGACGGAGGCGGGCCAGTCTAGTACAGGAGCTCAAGTTTCAGGATCAGTGAGTGATTAGTAGTTAGCTTCTGCGAATGATCTTGTAGTGAGGACATGATGTACAGGGCATAAGCCCTTGTTTATTGTAATCTTTTATTCAGTTATACTATGTGGACATCCCTTGTGATGTTTTACTTTTCTATGTGATGTGGACTTGGCTCTTTTGTTTAAGTTTCTTTGTTCTTGCTTCTTTGTGATCGATTTGGCCGGCAGCATCGGCATTTTGTGGTGGCAACCTTCCCGAGCGAGGGTGTCACCGCAAAGAGGCGGTTCTGGGCCTAAGACCCCGGGTTTGGAAAAAAAAAGGGTCTTACAAGGTGCACGACCACTGGTCGTGCGCCACTGCCCGTGCGTTAATTTCCTATCTTCCCCTCTGCTGCAGGTTGACCGCGCACGATCATAAGCATTCCTTCGCGCACGACCACTGGTCGTGCACCACTGATCGTGCGCAGTGTTTACTCTGCTCCGTATTTAAAGCCCGGCTCCGCGATTCTAGGGCATTCAGCACAGTTTTGGGCGTGAATTCTTCTGCAAGCTTCTGCCATTTCCCTCTCCAAGCTCCATCCATCCATCTCCTTCCTTGGGAAAGCTTCATTTATCGATCCTAAGCTCCATCAAGGGTTCCAGAAGCAATCCCCGCCATCTACAGCAAGTACTTCAAGGTTTGGCATCTCCATTGGGCTAAGTGGAAGAGACCCAGCTCTGAGAAGAAGATTGATTACGTTTGGAGGTAGTGACAGCCTCTGAACCCCGGAAGCAACCAAGGACTGAGCTCGGAGGAGGCGTGACAACCCCCCATTCCGGCCAAGATCTACGGCGAGGCTTCTCATCTCGTGGTTTCCTCTACCCTCTCTCATTTTGGAAATGTATTCCTGACTATTGTAATGAATGGGATTAACCTCTATTTGTCTATGAATGGAAGCTTATTCTTGTTTTGTTCTTCCCTTGATGCTTTGTTGTGATGCGCTCCGCCCCCACTCCACTTCCATACACACGTTCTAGCTAACTCATTCTAGCAAAAGCTAGAGGTGAGAGTGAAGAGGTTCCTTCAACCCTCAAACACCATCAGCACTCACTTCCTCCATTTGCTCACCGTCCATCCGCTAAACGAAGCATGGCATCGCGGCCTGCAATAACCTCATCCACCAAGCGAAGCGTTGATTGCGACCCGCATAGTTAATATAGTTTTACCTCTTCTTGTCTCTACAAAACCAACCAAACCCCCCTTTTTTTTAACTTAGTAATCCTCATAATTAATTTCCTAATAAGCAAATCATACTACCCAACTTGCGGTCCTTTGAGAACGATATTCAGGGACTTTCTCCCTACTTTTATTACTTGACAACGACCGATGCACTGTCGTCGTACCGCATTTCGCGCTTGCTAATTAGCGGTGCTGAAATTGCGCATCAACTACCAAAACTGCTGAGACAAGTTCTCAGTCTCAGCTGAACCGCTGAGACAAGGCCAGGAGCCGCTGAGAAGGAGTCTGGGCCAGCTGAGCTGCAGATAGAGGAAAACTGCTGAGAAAACTATCTATCTCAGCGGATCTGCTGGGACGGGACAAAACTAGCCGCTGAGTATGGAAGCTTTCTCAGCCCAACTGCTATTGGCGCAACATGATGTAAAGCAAGATAAGATGTTTCAATCACCTCCATACTGTGTCAGGAGGACATCTGATAGTCGTTGAAGCCTGGAGGAGTATAAAAGAATCATTTAGGGCTTTGTAAAAGCACTCTCACTCCCTAAATAAGATTAATCTATAGTTCCATTGACGACAGCCCAGAAAGTTTTCTCTTCCTACTTCCTGAAGCTGCAAGGAGAGAAAAGATTGTTCTTCTTGATTGACTCAAGATAAAGCAAGTTGATCCCCATTCATCCTCTGAAGAAAAGGATCAGAAAGAATCGGAGTTGAGGCCATTGGATTTTCTTGCAATATGTCATCATAATCATGTTGTTTACTCGACGACAATCCTTCCTTCGATATCTTTGATTCTTCTCTGCGTTCGACGATCTCGCCATGTCTCAGCGTTCGACGATCAGCATTTTTCGTTCGACGATTTAGCCATGTCTCAGCGGTCGACGAATACTTTGCTTCTCAGCGGCTGCTGCTCTGCCCGTCATTACGACGACAAGTACACATTGTCGACGATATCGCCTGTTCTTCTCGACGATATAGTACTTGGTAAAATGGCTAAAGTACATGACATATTGTCGATTCCTGCAAGCATGAACTAGATGGTATGTCAAATACAACTTGCATTTATCATTGAGCTGAGCACTTCTTCGAATCAGGAAAATTGCAGGGCACTGTTCCCAACACACTCCATGAGCGATTCCTTCACATCCAACATGGAGAGAGGACCGTGTCAGAATACAAACACGAGTTCATTCACTTAGCCCGCTTCGCGAGGACATTGGAAACCATAGACAGAGATAGAGCTGTCAGGTTCTACCGAGGACTGCGCGACAACCTACGACAGGCCCTGATCAAGATTTCGTAGTCGACCTTCCACACGATTATTGTTGGTTTTTTCTAGGAGATCTCAAAGCAATCAAGTAGTTAGTCTTACTGCCAACGCAATATGAGCCTATAGGGTCACACATAAGTGTGTTGGAGAAGTTGGATGAAGGATTGTGTTGGCTTTACTCATATTGGATATGAGTGGAGGACCAATCCTATGACTGAGCGTCGAGAATGTCTCGATGGAAAAGTAGTACACGACGAAATATATGTTAATTCATCACATCGTATCGTCAAATTGTCTCGACGATACGTGTTGTACTCAATGAATTGTCGAGATTGTCTCGATGGAACACGTATTGATTCTTCACATCAAATTGTCTCGACGATACGTGTTGTACTCAATGAATCGTTGAGACCGTCTCGACGGAACACGTATTGATTCGTCACGTTGTATCGTCGAATTGTCTCGACGATATGTGTTGTACTCCAATAAAGTCTTGGGTATGTGGATAACGTGTTTTATGCCTTGAGTATAAAACAGGAAGCGATTAGGTTTCCTATAGATTATCATCTTTTCGCGAAACTGACAGAGCCGAAACGGAAGGGTTCCGTATAGGTCTCGACAGTTCCGTCCACATTCCGCAAGATCGTCGTCGCCGCCTCTCCCTGTCGTCAGATCTAGCAGTTCGTGGGAGATGTAGAGGGCATTCTTCCTCCATCCCAAATATTGTTGGACAAGGGTCGTGGGGTTCTCCTTCACTGTGTGGACTTCTATAGAGGTGTCGATCCATTTCAGTACTTGAACCTCAGAGTTTGTCTTTGGGATCAGATCTTGGAGCATCTTGGATGAGTGTTGACTCAATCCCCTTCAGGTATATTGCAATGTGTTGCTTCTCCTTTTATTTCTTGATTCATGAAATCACAAGATCTGAAATTCTTTTGGGTTGTTCTCGTTCTATCTTTCCACTGCGCATATTTGATGTGTTGTTATAGAAAACCCACAGTGGTATCAGAGGGAAGTTAGCAATGTAGTGCGTGTAAATTATAAATTTAGAAGTATTCTAAATGTCTAGATTTCTTCCTGGAGCATCATTTTTGATGTATTTTATAAGACCCCGCTAGGAACGCATGTGATTGTGTTGCGGTTTTCATGTTTCAGAAATCGTTTCTCCTTTACAGTAACAGTCCCTCGGAATGGGTTGTGAAACCAAGTGTCTTAGATTTTAAATCTGACATTAAGAGCGAGCTTGTCTACTGCATAAGTGGAGTTGTTTTTGCTTGTGTCCAATGCATGTAATTCTGAGATTTAGAAGTGTTCTAAATGCTCAGATTTAGCCCTTTTTATCAAAGTGTTGATAATTTTATTTTGTGCACATCTGAGCTGTATTTCGATTGTGAATGTTGTATTTTATTTTGTGCATAATGATTAAATGTTAATCGATTATCATAAAATCCCTTATCCAATATTAAGTATATGGATGCCTTCCAATGTATGACACTCTTCCTGCCTCGATCGATGAAGTGTGGGCTTGCCAAAGCAAGGTGCATTAATCTATCTTGGTAAGAGTGTGAGAGGATAATTGTGATATCCCACTGTCGACATTGGGTCAAACTTCACTAGGTGACCTCAAAGGTTGAGTGCCTAGAGGCATAGGGTTGGCATGCACCATATGATGGATGTGAATAAAGAGTTATTCACCAACCATACAGGAATTGCATAATGATGCAATTGGCAAAAGTTACCTACCTAAATAGCCACATTTTGGGTGATCAGCTAAAGCTAACTTATGATGGCGGTGAAATACGGATCTTGTCCACTAAGAGAGAAGCTCGCATAAACTCTCTGAATTGATATTAAGTGTTATCAATCTGAATAAAATAGTGGGAGTATTTAATAAAAGTCCTTATTAAATATAATGTATTTTGAAATATAATACTAAAATTTATTTTGCATGATTCTTGTAGAACTTCCATGGCAAGTGGATCTCACTCCACCTTGTCCTTGAGAGCCATCCTTGAGAAGGAGAAGCTCAACGAGACTAACTTCCTAGACTGGTACAGAAACCTGAGAATTGTTCTCAGGCAAGAGCGCAAGCTCTATGTCTTGGAAGAGGATCCCCCTGAAGTGCCGACCGGGAATTCATCCCGAGCCGACAAAGATGCTTATAAGAAGTATCAAGATGAATCCCTAGACGTCGAATGCCTCATGCTCGCTACCATGAAATATGAGCTTCAGAAGCAATATGAGACCATGTGTGGCTTTGAAATTATCGAGCACCTGAAGAAGATGTTCCAAGGGCAGGCTCGACAAGAGAGGTTCGACATCTCGAAGGCTTTATTTCAGTGAAAAATGAGAGCAAGAGACCCAGTGGGAACTCAAGTACTCAAGATGATTTGGTACATCGAGAACCTTCAGAGACTGGGGTTTCCTTTAAGCCAAGAGTTGGCTACTAATCTGATCCTGTAATCATTGTCGGACAGTTACGAGCAGTTTGTCTTGAACTACAACATGAATGAGATAGACAAGACGCTGCCCGAGATCCTAGGCATGTTAAGAACTGTCGA
The DNA here is from genome assembly GCA_033032865.1 of Dactylorhiza incarnata. Taxonomy (NCBI): domain Eukaryota; kingdom Viridiplantae; phylum Streptophyta; class Magnoliopsida; order Asparagales; family Orchidaceae; genus Dactylorhiza; species Dactylorhiza incarnata. Next base: position 2,077,451 of record JAWHQI010000078.1, read on the forward strand.
GAACAACATGAAGAATACAAAGCCTGCTAGCCCCATATTGATGGTGCATAAAGGCAAGGGCAAGGCCAAGGGATTCAAGAAGACTAAGGTGGGACCTAAGTCTTGCCTTGATCCCAAATCTTCTATATTGAAAAAGAAGGGATTAGCTAAAGAAGGAAATTGCCACCATTGCGGTAAGGCAGGGCATTGGAGGAGGAACTGTCCCCTCTACATCGAGGATCTGAAGAAGAAGAAGGGAAGTGTGACTTCCACTTCAGGTATTTTTGTTATAGAAATTAACATGTCTGCTCCTTCATCTTGGGTATTGGATACCGGATGTGGTTCTCATATTTGTACAAATCTGCAGGAACTATTAAGGAGAAGACTGTTGGGTAAAGGAGAGGTGGACCCGCGCGTTGGAAATGGAGAAAAAGTTACTATCATTGTCGTAGGAGTGTACCGTCTTTCCTTGCCCACTAGGCTTATTATTGAACTTGATAATTGTTATTTTGTTCCTACTATAGCTAGAAACATCATTTCTATTTCATGTTTGGACATGAATGGTTTTTCTTTTATTATTAAGAACAATTGTTGTTCTATTTGTTGGAACATGGTCTTCCGCATCTCCTAGGTTTGAGAATAACAAATCCTATGTGTATTTGATCTTGTTTGTTTAAGTGTGCAGGAAATCAAAGTCCACATGACTCAAGGATGGTTGTCCCCAAAATTGAGGCCAGAATTCCAACATGGCCACTAGCGCCGGCGGAAGCGATAGCGCCCGGCGCTAGCGATGATTACGACAGTGTTTTTTAGAAGGAGCTAGCGCCCGGCGGTAGCTACTAGCGCTGGCGGTAGCATGGCGCACAAGAGGCATAGAGCAAAATGTTGCCGCGGATTGAAGATCCTGCCGCGCAAAATGTTACTTAATCAGGGATAGCGCCGGCGGTAGCTACTAGCGCTGGCGGTAGCATGGTGCACAAGAGGCATAGAGAAAAATGTTGTCGTGGATAGAAGATCCTGCCGCGCAAAATGTTACTTAATCAGGGATAGCGCCGGCGGTAGCGGTAGCGCCGGCGGTAGCGCTTTGGCTATAAAAGGACCCCCTCTCCTCTTGTTTTCGATACACCTATTGCATACACCTCAAAGAGAGAGTGTTAGAATTCCAGAGGCTTGTCTAGGCCGAAATTTGACGTCCCAGCGAAGCTCTGCCAACTTCTGAAGGAGGATTCCATCATGCCGAATCCAAACGAAGTCCGCTTCGACAAACGCTGATTCTACAGCGGATCTTCGCCTCCATCTTCAGAAGTTCATCTTAAGGGAAGTTTTATTATTTTATTTATCTTTCTTTGTAAACGGTAGTGAAATCGCCTCGTGTTGGCGACTAGGTCTGGGGTAGGACTTAGGGATGAAATTCGCCTCGTGTTGGCGACTAGATCTAGGCTAGGTCTAGGGGGTGCTCGAGGCCACATCCAGGGAAGGATTGGCTAGAGCGGCTTGAGGCCGAATCCGGGAAGGAGAAGGCTAGGGCCACCGGTTCGTGGGGAAGCGAGTCGGGATAGAAAACGAAAAGAGTTTTTATTATTCGCCTCCGATCTCTAGCGCCATTGAGATCAAGTTTTGTAAAACTTATTTAATATCAATAAAGCTTGTCTCTCATTTTGTTTTACTTGACTTCTTGTTTTAATATTGCAATATTCCAAAGTTTTTCTAAAATATTCGAAATAAAATCAAAAGTTTTTAAAACCCTTATTCACCCCCCCCCCCCCTCTAAGGGCGCCGACCGATCCAACAAGTGGTATCAGAGGGAGGTTATTCCAAATCGGCTTAACAACCGGGAATAATGGCGTCTCATGATCTCGCTTCTACTAGTGGGGTAAACTTGTATGAAGAAGAAAAATCTCCTAAACCACCTTTATTCGAAGGGAGAAATTATAAAGGGTGGAAATTATTAATGGAAAAATTTATTAAAAATTTAGATATCAATGCATGGGATATAGCAATAGTTAGACCAGCAAACGAATCAAATAAACAAGAGCGTCACCTAAATACAAAAGCTATGCATTATATTTTCTGTGCTTTATCTCAAGATATTTTCAAATTAATATATTATTTTTCTAGTGCATACAAAGTATGGAAATTTCTTGAAGAAATGTATGATTCTCCTTCTACAGGTATGGAACAATCGCAAGAACCAGAGAATATGCAAGCTTACACAAGTCTTCAAGAATGCTCCTCTCATGACGGATCAATGGAGCACACATCTAATGGAAGAGAAGAAGAAGTATTGTCTTCGGAAGAGGAGTGCCAAAAAGATGTCAAAGAAATGATATGTTCAAATCATGCCTCTCCCGAAAGCAATGTAAGGAAATCAAATTCTATCATTTGTACTTCTATCTCTTCATTACAATTGCTTCAAACTACAAAGCACAAAATTAAGAAATTAAAAAATGCTAATAAACTTTTGCGCTTAGAAAATAAAAATTTAAAGGCAAAAATTAATGAACAATCAAATTCAAATTTATCTAGTTCTATCCATGGTTCCTTAGTTGAAAACACTACACCTTGTATGGAATTTGATGACTTAAAAGAAAAATGCAAGGAACTTGAAAAGGAACTTCTTTTTATAAAAGAACAAAATAAAAAATTATGTTTAGAAAATTCATCTTTGGAAAATGATTGTGCTAAATGCAAAGACTATAAAATTGAAATTAAAGAGATGGATGAAACATTTGATGGATATAGAAATAACTATCAAGATCATATAGATTCAATTGTTTCAACTCTTAAAAATAGCACAATAGCTTATAATAAAGCTAGACATAATCTAAAGATAAAAAATGATGAATTAAAATAAAAAATCAACTTGCTTATGAAAATTATAAATACAAATTCACAATATCAAGAAATATCTAAAAGCAAGTTGAATATGAATATGAACATCTTAACTAAGTCTAATAATAGGAGCAAGAATCACAAAGTATTTGTAAATCAAAATCAAAATCATCATTACTTGCAAAATCATGTTTCTCCTAACTCAAAATTAAAATTGCAAAAATTTCCTATGAACAATACTTTTAATAATCATTACAATCATAATCATCAATATAAAGATTATCATAATGGAAATTTGACAAATAAGAATAACGCAAAACCAGTGTTTGAATGGAGGCCCAAAACTAAAGCTGAAACATTAATTTCACATGAAAGGACCCATTCATCAATATCTACCCACAAACCTACACGTTATATTTGGGTACCCAAAGGAACCACCACACTTGGTCCTCTTTGGATACCTAAATCTCTTATTCATTAGGTATCATCAATTGCATGAAGTAGAATCCTTTCAAAATGAAATATACAAAGTTCTACTTCATGATATGCTTTCATGTCTTGTAAGTTTTCTTGTTTTCTTATTTCTTTTGATCTATCATGACATGGTCATCCTATACAGTATTAAAAATATGATGTTATCTCTTAAAAGCTCAATATGTTCAAATTGATCAAAATTCAAAATCATATTTTATTTTGATGACCTATCTTTTATTCTTATATTCATTGCCTCTAAATATCTTATATTATCCATATGAATCAAACTCTAAATTTGTTATAAGATATTTCAAATTAAATCCAGTTATTAGGCTATTAAGAGTTTTAGCCTTCACCAACAAGTGGTTTAGTGAAATAACATGATCTACAAGAAAATTCAAGATCTAATTAAAAGCTCAACTTTCAATATGGTTGTCATTGTTCACAACAAAAAATTATATTGTGTTCACTCCTTGATGTCAAACATGATCTAAACCGTCACTATTGTTCACCTATCAAAAATCACATATATATATTCAAAATTCTTAATTAAAGGAAAATCACTAAAATGTATTGAAAGAATTTATCTTCATAATGAATATTGAATTCACAAACACCACTATGATCTATTGACGACCTTTGCTAAAGTTCACTAACATCATAAGTCATATCAAAAGTCTTCTAAAAATAATTATTTCTATCACATTTATGTGAATTATAATTGATATATTAACTGATGACAATTGATATTATAATGGTTGGTGTGTATTGTGATTTATTTCTAGTTTAGACCTTTGAATCACCTTGATATCAAATCAAATAGAATCGTCATTCCATTCTAGGTCTATAAGTTGAAACACTATCAAACCTTAGTATAACATTAATATCAAACTTATCATTCTAACATTGCCACCTAAAGAATATTTGTGTCTATGTTAGGCTTTATTTGTTTACCAAGATATACAGGCCGGGTATTCTCATCTATGGCTTATCCATGGTATGATTATGCATGAACATTATTGTTAATCTCTAAAATCATGCATATTTGACTTGTTCATTCATGTCCAATCATGCTTACATTTCCCATCATTTTCAAACTACATTGGTAAATATAAGCCTTAAAAATATTAAAATGGAGATATAATGAAATATATCACTTGCAAAGTTTATTTGGAAAAGTCATATACAAAATCGCTAATGTTTCATGAAATTTGCACTATCCAGACATTTCCTAAAAATCTGAAATTTCAGCATGAAACTACTATTGGTACACTTAATCAAGATCAACAATTAAAAATTTCAAAATCATAAAAAATCGTGTACTGTTTCCCGCGCTAGTGCTAACGCCGGCGCTAGCGCACCTATGTGTTTTTCTGTAATTTTAAAATTTTGAAAAATCCCTAAAAATATATTAATCTATGTGTACTATTCATTTCTGCACTTTTGCTTTTATTACATTTTTTAAAAAAAAATCAAATACAAAAATACAAAAGCCAAATTACAAAAAATATGTTTTGCCTTTTTGGTTTTTGTCATTTGTTTAAATTCTATTTCAGAAGCAAAAATCAATTACAAAAATATAAAACAAAAAAATATCAAAAATTATTATTTTGAACTTAACTTCTTACTTGTATCTTGCGAAAGGGTGATTTGGGCTATCATCCCATCATATCACCTAGTACCGGGCGAACCTCTCGCAAGGTAGTCCTCGGGAAGTCCAAGATCAATTTTATGAGTTCAAACTTTAAATAAAAATTATTCTTCAAAAATATCAAAAATATTGTATGGACGTCATTGAAAATCAAGCATGATTTAATCTATTATTTAGAACTTCTATAATGTTGCAATTTATCTTTTCAAACTACTTTGAACATTGTTTTCATCATGCTTTGATACATCTATTAATATGTGCATCAATTATATTGTAAAAGTTGTGTAGAACTATGCGTAGCATGCCTCTAAGTATGAGTAAATGTTTTATGTTTGATAATGATCTTTATTCACTCACTTATTTTGGCATTGTCTACATTTGTGTTTAATCTAAGAATGCTTGTGTATGTTTTGTATTAGTACAATGAATTAAAATTGCACAAGTATCTTACCTACACTCCTTTATTTGCACTTTTAAAAATTAAGAAAAGTGGTTATCTTTCTCATAAATTATATTGGTTTGCAAAACAAGTGTATTCGGAGAACTTTGTACAAAACAAAATCATAAAATAAAGTGACAAAGATAACTCCACCAAGCACTACTTGAACCTCCTGATAAGTCTTAATAAGCGTTGTGAAGTTGAGCACCTTGGAAAGAATAGTAAAGTATCTTGTGCAAACCATAACTTTCTTTCAAAATAAAAACCACTAATTCTTAAGTACACCGGATCACAATAAAAATCAATATTGAAGAATAAAATTATGTGATCCCCCAAGCACTACTTTGCACCCTGATAAGTATTAATGAGCATTGTGTGTGCAAAGCATCTTGGTAGTTGTACTTTTCATTGTGCATTAAAGTGTGTGGAAGTAATCTTATTTGTGTTTTATTGTGCTCGTACTTTACATATATCTTGTATTTTTGATTAAAACATTTGTTTACATTACTCAAAAATACACTTATGTGTACATCATTATCTTCCATAACACTTCTTCTCATGAGTATTGGATCCTAATGCTAATTCTATATTACCTTTTATTTATGAAATGCACTAGATAACCTAGCATTTGTTTCTATAATGTTTGGTATGATTTGAAATTGTGAATTGAAATAACATTGTAGTAATCTCTTTGTGATAATATTATTTCATGCTTGGTTATTTTTGTCAACCATAAAAGATTTTCATTGAAACATGATTTACATAAACATCTTCTTTTTGAAATTAAACTCATATATCTTTTTATGGATTATTCTTGATTACAATAAGATGTTTCATGTATTTCTACAAGTCTTCCGCATCATCACCATATAACTTTTACCTTGCACTTTCATGCTTATATCAAGTCTTAAATCTCAACTTTTTCTTAAAAAACAAGTGGTAGACTTGCTTGGTAGAATTTATATTGGTTGTTCTAACACGCATATCATTTTTATAGTAACAAACTCTAATTTATTTCAATATAAACGTGTAAGCTAAACGCTCTTCCAACAAGTGAAACATTGCTAAAAGGATGTTGTTTCTTTCTTCCAAAATGCTTCAACTCTTATCTTTATAAAGTTAGTTTTGAAACTCAAAAACATCTCCCTTTTTAACTTAAACTCTTATTTAGTATTATGGTGTTTCTTTTTCGAAATCTTCCGCAATGCTCAAACTCTTATACATTCATGAATTTCAATATAGCTAAGTAAGTTTTATTGCAAAAAATTCAATTATGATTCTTCCCATTAGATTTAAAAGCTTCATGTTTCAAAAAATTATTATCCATGACTTCATTTCTCACCATAGCGGGGGCATAGGGTTGTAGACATTAGATAACCTTTATCTCTAGTCATGTCTTGTCCTTAACCGGGGAGGGTTCCAGTGGGGCCTTGCGAGGCACTGGAGGAAAGAGTGCTAGGTTGAGTTATGTCTAGTGTTTGCATATGGGACTAACACCCCAACCTACGACATGTATGCAGCTCCTCATGCCCATCCGTCACTTAGTACGGGGCTAGGGTTTAGACATATCTGGGTAGTTTAGTTATTCGGAAATCATTTACCTTGTATTTGTTTATGCTACAAACTCTGATTTATGAAAATTTTGTAATGCTTATAACTCTGATCTATTTAAATGAAAAACAATTCTAAAACTCCTTATCATTTACTTAAAAAGCTCGATCATGCCTTCTCTTTTATTTACACATTTTTAGTGCTTTGTTTCCCTACCCACTTTTGTTAATAACAAAAGGGGGAGATCTAACATGATAAATATAACCCGCTATCAAAAACCCAACATGACCAATTAAGATGATAACTTACATATTAGGGGAGCATTCACTTAGGGGGAGCATGTATTTAGGGGGAGCAATTCTAAATGCTAAAATCAAGAATTATCCTAAGTCATCACTCTCACACACACACAAGTATAGTTTCATCATGCTAATGCTTTGATTTATCATTAATGGATTTGTTATTATCAAAAGGGGGAGTTTGTTGGAACATGGTCTTCCGCATCTCCTAGGTTTGAGAATAACAAATCCTATGTGTATTTGATCTTGTGTGTTTAAGTGTGCAGGAAATCAAAGTCCACATGACTCAAGGATGATTGTCCCCAAAATTGAGGCCAGAATTCCAACATGGCCACTAGCGCCGGCGGTAGCGATAGCGCCCGGCGCTAGCGATGATTAGCGCAATTCCGACAGTGTTTTTTAGAAGGAGCTAGCACCCGGCGGTAGCTACTAGCGCTGGCGGTAGCATGGCGCACAAGAGGCATAGAGCAAAATGTTTCCGCGGATTGAAGATCCTGCGGCGCAAAATGTTACTTAATCAGGGATAACGCCGGCGGTAGCTACTAGCGTTGGCGGTAGCTACTAGCGCTGGCGGTAGCATGGCGCACAAGAGGCATAGAGCAAAAGGTTGTCGCGGATAGAAGATCCTGCCGCGCAAAATGTTACTTAATCAGGGATAGCGGCGGCGGTTGCGGTACCGCCGGCGGTAGTGCTTTGGCTATAAAAGGACCCCATATCCTCTTGTTTTTGATACACCTATTGCATACACCTCAGAGAGAGAGTGCTAGAATTCCAGAGGCTTGTCTTGGCCAAAATTTGACGTCCCAGCGAAGCTCTGCCAACTTCTGAAGGAGGATTCCATCATGTCGAATCCAAACGAAGTCCGCTTCGACAAATGCTGATTCTACAGCGAATCTTCGCCTCCATCTTCAGAAGTTCATCTTAAGGGAAGTTTTATTATTTTAGTTATCTTTCTTTGTAAACGGTAGTGAAATCGCCTCGTGTTGGCGACTAGGTCTGGGGTAGGACTTAGGGCTGAAATTCGCCTCGTGTTGGCGACTAGATCTAGGCTAGGTCTAGGGGGTGCTCGAGGCCACATCCGGGGAAGGATTGGCTAGAGCGGCTTGAGGCCGAATCCGGGAAGGAGAAGGCTAGGGCCACCGGTTCGTGGGGAAGCGAGTCGGGATAGAAAACGAAAAGAGTTTTTATTATTCGCCTCCGATCTCTAGCGCCATTGAGATCAAGTTTTGTAAAACTTATTTAATATCAATAAAGCCTATCTCTCTTTTTGTTTTACTTGACTTCTTGTTTTAATATTGCAATATTCCAAAGTTTTTCTAAAATATTCTAAATAAAATCAAAAGTTTTTAAAACCCTTATTCACCCCCCTCTAAGGGCGCCGACCGATCCAACACTATTTACAAGAATGATGTTTGTTATGGTGTTGCTCAAATGTTTAACGGCTTGTATGTTTTGAACATAAATCATCCAATCTATAACATAGAAAATACCAAACGACTAAAAACTAATGACTCTAATCCTACATATCTCTGGAATTGTCATTTAGGCCATATAAATGAGAAACGCATATCCAAGGTCCATAAAGATGGATTATTGGACTCATTTGATTATGAATTATTTGAGAGATGCGAGTCATGTTTATTAGGCAAGATTACAATAACCCCTTTCACTGAGAGGGATGATGATCTCTTAGGCATAATACATAGTGATGTATGCGGACCCATGAGTTCTATGGCTAGAGGTGGGTACTACTACTTCGTTACATTTACTGATGATTTCAATAGATACGGATATATATATCTTATGAAGTGTAAATCTGAAACTTTGAAAAGTTCAAAGAGTTTAAGAATGAAGTAGAGAACCAACTGGGAAAAAGGATTAAAGCACTTCGATTTGATCAAGGTGGCGAATACCTAAGTCATGAGTTTCGTGATCATTTGAGAGAGTGTGGTATTGTATAACAACCCAGTCCACCTAGAACGCCACAACATAATGGTGTTTCTGAGAGAAGGAATAGTACATTGTTAGACATGGTGTGATCGATGATGAGTCATGCAGATCTGCCCGTTTCATTATGAGGATTTGCTCTAGAGACTGCTTCTCTCACTTTAAATCGTGCTCCAACAAAAATGGCTCTAAAGACACCATTTGAGATATGGACTGGGAAGCATCCTAGTATGTCTTTTATTAAAATTTGGGGTTGTGAGGCATACGTACGATGTCAAATGCCTAACAAGCTGGAACCCAAATCGGATAAATGTTATCTAGTGGGGTATCCTAGGGAGACCAAAGGATACTACTTCTACCTGCCGTCTAAGGGCAAAGTGTTTGTCACAAGGACTAACATCTTTTTGGAGAAAGAGTTCTTATCCATAAAGACTGCAAAGGTAGAATTGAAGAAGTTCAAGAACCACAAACTGAAAACGAACCTGAGTTGGAACCTGAGCAAGGACTACAAGTAGTTGTAGCTGGAGAGCCTACTCAAGAAACACAAGTCCTACGTAGATCTGGTAGACCAAGATTTAAGCCTGAGAGATATAGATTTCTCGAGTCTCGGATAGGTAATGTGTTGCTTATGGATCATGATGATGAGCCTGCAACCTACCAAGAGGCTATGAATGGACCGGACTCCGAGAAGTGGCATGAGGCCATTAAATCTCTAATGTAAGGCTGAGCATATTATTCGAAACTCGAAAGTTGCTCGAATATTGAGCTAAATCGGAATCGGTTACAATTGATTCGACTCAATTTGAGTCGATTCAATTTGGCTCAAATCTGATTTCAAGTCAATTTTGAGTTAGCCATAAATCGCTCGAAATATAATTTGAATCAACTCGAATTGATTAAAAATATTATATATTTATTAATATATTATTACTTTGAAATTAAAATAGTAAATTTTAAACCTAAATAAAGATATTGAAGGCTTTAAGTGTTTCATTTGCTAAATTTAGAAGTTTCCCAATTTAATTTCGAGCCAACTATGAATGAAGAGAAAAATTGCTTAATTTCGAGCCAACTTGATTCGATTTTGATTCTGCTCGATTCGATTTCGAGCCAGATTGATTCGATTTCGAGCCAGCTCGGAATCGAGCCATTTTGAGTCGAGCTGACTCGACTCAAAATCGATTTTGATTTTGAGTCAATTTCGAGCTGAGATCGACTCGAAAATTTCAATTTCGATCCGAGCCAAAATCGCTCGAACTCGACTCGATATCAGCCCTACTCTAATGGACTCCATGTATGCAGAACAAGTTTGGACCTTGGTGGAACCACCTGAAGGGGTACGACCCATAGGGTGCAAGTGAGCCTTCAAGAAGAAGACCGACATGGATGAGAATGTATAGACATTCAAAAGGTGATTAGTGGCTAAAGGTTTCAAGCAAATTCATGGTGGTGACTATGATGAGACCTTTTCCCCTGTTGCTATGGTTAAGTCCAACAGAATTCTGCTTGCTATTGTTGCGTATTATGATTACTAGATCTTGTAAATGGATGTCAAAATGGCTTCCCTAAATGGAAACCTCCTTGAGGAAGTGTATATGACACAACCCGAGCGTTTTGAATCTCCAAATGAAGCCACTAAAATATGCAAGCTACTGAAATCCATTTATGGATTGAAACAGGCTTCTCGAAGCTGGAATCTATGTTTTGATGAAAAAATCAATGAGTTTGGTTTCATCAAGAACGAAGATGAGCCTTGTGTTTACAAGAGAATTAGTGGGAGCATAATTATCTTCCTGATATTATATGTAGATGGCATACTATTGATCGGGAATGACATTCCGACCCTGCAAGTTGTGAAGAACAACCGAGAGAACTACTTTTCTAAGAAAGACTTGGGTGAAATGACTTATATACTTGGTATTAAGATCTATAGAGATAGATCGAAGTTGTTGGGTTTGACCCAAAGTACATACATTGAGAAGGTGTTGAAATGGTTCAGCATGCTTGAGTCCAAGAAGGGATTCTTACCCATGTCTCATGGTGTTAATCTCTCTAAGGGTCAATGTCCTAAATCTTTGGAAGATAAGGACCGCATGAAGTTGATTTCATATGCTTCGGCAGTTGGATCAATCATGTATGCAATGTTATGTAATCGACCCGATGTCTCCTATGCTTTGAGCATGACAAGCAGATATCAGTCAGATCATGGTGATAGTCACTGGACAGCCGTCAAGAATATCCTAAAGTACTTGAGAAAGACAAAGGATGTATTCTTGGTGTTTGGTGGAGATGAAGAGCTCGTGGTAAAGGGTTACACAGATGCTAGCTTCCAAACTGATAGGGACAACTCAAAGTCTCAATCAGGTTTTGTATTTTGCTTTAATGGAGGAGTTGTAAGCTCAAAGAGTTTCAAGCAAGAGACAGTTGTTGATTCTACGACAGAAGCCGAGTATATTACTGCAGCAAATGCAGCAAGGAGGCTGTATGGATTAGCAAATTCATCGGCGAGCTAGATGTAGTTCCTAGCATTGTTGATCTCATAGTTCTCTAATGTGACAACAATGGCGCCATTGCCCAAGCTAAGGAACCTAGATCTCATCAATGCTCCAAGAACATACTTCGGCGGTTCCATCCTATTCGAGAGATTATCGATCGAGGAGATGTGAGCATTTGTAGAGTACCGATTGAAGAGAATATTGTTGATCTACTAATAAAGCCCCTTGCACAAAGAAAGCATGATTGTCATACTAGATCAATGGTATTAGATACCTGAATGATCATCTCTAGTGGGAGTCTTGTGGATTGTATTTGTGTCGATTGTTATTAATGTGATGAATACAGTATTTTATACTTCATTTTACATTTATGACAAATTCTCTTACTATCTCAACTATTTCTATTTGATAAATTAATTAGTAAAATAAATGCCCTTAGAATGTTTGCTTCCATAGGAATTCAAGTACATGAATTGAATGTGAGGTCATATGTTTATAAGAAGCTTCATTCTTAAATGGTCCCTAGTCGATGTATCATCTTAGAAGATAAGGGCAATGATGGTACATTAAGACTAGCATGTGCATTGACTGATGACCGGCTCTCACAGGTCATGATATTGTGATATCAAGTTGATAGTTTATAGGTTATTATTCTAATTCACCTAGAGGGGAGTGAATAGGTCTCTTTGTTTCTACTTAATTTTTGCTAGCAGTTAAAGATTAAACCCAAGCAAACATAGAAAGCACACAATTGATTGTAGTGGTTCCACAAGACAGTGTGGCTATGGGTAGTCCACTTTCCCTCTACACCTTTCTAACAGTGTGTTAGACAATGCAAAACTCCTTCAATCTCAGCTCCTAGAGCTTCACAGATCCCTCAAGATCTCTCAGGCTTGCTCCAAGCCCTACCTCAGGCTAACCAGCCCTACCACTCAGAGTGCTCCCACTCCTACAGCTCAGAGATCACCTTGACCTCCTACCTTAGTCTTATCAAGAAGCCCTACTTCTCAGGTAGAATGCCTTACAGCTCGGGCTCAGTAGCCTTACCAAAAACAAGCTAAACAGGCCTACAACTCAGGTTTACTAACCCTACAACTCAGGCAATATGCCTTACAAACTCAGAACTTCACAATTCCTACAGTGAGTAAATGATAAGCTTACAACAGTTGATAGTAGTGGTATGATGTCTTTTGTTGTTCATGCACAGCTGGTGCTTCTTTGAAGCTTGGCTGAATGTAAACTTCAGTCCTTGCTTCTTTCTAGTCCTTCTCTTCTGTAGAGGAGTAAAGATCTTCTTGCTCTTCTAAATAGAAGAGCTATCTTCTCTCCTTGTATCTTCTTGCTGGTTCAGTTAGCAGGAGAGAAAGCTTGAAAGCCATCAATGGAACAGTGGAAAATGGCTCTTTTCTTTTCAGCACACCAACAGGTTGGTTTGAAAGTGCCCTAAGTTGTTCTTTTATACTTCATTTCTCTTCAACGGCTTGGAAAGGGGCCCTGACAGTTTGGAAGAGGATAGAATACTTTATCCACCCTTTATAGCTATTTGAGCCAAAAGCAAATCCCGCCAGTGTCATCTTCCTGATTTGAATTTGTCTCAGCGGTTGGGTTGAGACAGTCTTCAGTCTCAGCGGAAGAGCTGTCTTCGTCTCAGCGGATCCGTTGAGATAAATTGTCTTCTCAACGGTTTTTGTCTATCTGCAGCTCAGCTGATGCAGACCTTTTCTCAGTGGCTCCTAGCCTTGTCTCAGCGGTTCAGCTGAGACAAAGAGCATGTCTCAGCGGTTTTGTCAACAAACCACTGAACTTATTCTAATTCTTAGAATATCTAAACCTTGCATATTCCTGATGCAAAATAAGGTTTATCAAATACAATATGTACTTAGCATTGTGAGTGATGCCTCTTCAAATCAAGGGAACACTGAGGGCAATATTCCCAACAATCTCCCCCTATTTGAAGAAGGCAGAACATTCCCAATGTTAAGATACATAACCAACAAAAACTTATCATGCAAATGAATTACATAGCAACATGATATCATAACATATAAATTTTGGCATTCATTTGGCATCACAGAAAAAAAATGTCATGATAGATTATTTTCATGACAACATAACAACATTGTTTGTCAAAACAATAACACTGTTAACTAATTATGTCTAGGCATCACATAATATATAGAGCAATAATACTGAATGATATTAAGCTTTGACTAAGATTAGCCTATAACACAAACCAATAGATTCAGCAAAACTTTCATTTCCATTCCTGTCATAATGTTGAAACATTGTTCAATTTACAATTTGTCTTTAACAAAATACATAGAACTATATTTTTCTCCTCTTAGAAGATGTTGAGCATTCAACATTGTCAACAACATCTTCTTTCCCTTTTGAAATGGCCTCCTTGTCTTCAGCAGCAGCAACATCCTTGGCTTCAGCAGCAGTATCCTTATCAGTAGTGTCCTTTTCAGCATTTGCTGCTTCTATCTCAGCTAGCTTCTTTTTATTTTCTTGCCTCTTGAAGTAAAGATATGGTTTTGGAATATATCTTGAGGGCATCCTTCTTTTTGTTGTGCTTTCTTACTAGGTTTTCCTTGAAGATTCTCTCCCTTCTTGTGTTTCTTTCCAGGTGCTTAATCCACTCCTCAGCTGGATAGATTCTATCAATATCCTTGCATACTTGACCATGGCTTAACCAGGCATTCAGAATTATACTCTTAGAGTCCTCACTCCAATACTCAAAATCAGGATCTTTTCCTTGATCTTCCCTTTGCTTAGCCATAAATTCTTCAGCTAGCATTACTTGTTCTCTTTTTCTTTTCTTTGCCAATTGAAGATTTTGAGCAATTTTAGCTTGCTTCTCAAAGTCAAAATCTTCTTTCCTGTAATTATCCAGCAGGGGCAGGTTCAGGGCAATTCTGGTTCCTTGTAGCACTTGGAGAGCCAATTGGTCTCAACATTGTCCACCTCCCCCTTTCTGGCTTCTTCAATTATTTTAGCTTCTATGGACTGGGAGGCAGCTGCTACAGAACCTGAGATGGTATGGAAGGCATTTTCCAAGTCAGATTTCATCTCATCCTTCATTTTCTCAGCCTCACTTATCATTGTAGTGGTTGTACTCCAGACATAGTCTTGTATATTGTTGGAGGCTTTTTCTATAACCTCATTTGTCTTGCTTACATAGTTCTTTACATAGGACATATCTTGCTCAGACATTTGTAGTTGTTTGTCCATTGACCTTAGGATTGTACTCTGAGCCACCACTGACTTTTCTGCCAGGTCAAACCATTTAGTCATTAACTTATTAAGGAAGGCAGTTTCTTCCTTAATTTCTTTCACTTCAGTCATGATTTCTTCCTTTACAGACAGGATTGAACTGTCAATGTAATTCTTTATTGAAAGCATCTGATTTTCAATTACTATATTGATGGAGCTGAGCAACTTTTCATGGATATTGCTGATGTGGAGGGGACATTAGTCACTATATTGAGCTCCCCCTCATCCTGAGCAGGGATTTGCTCCCCCTCAGCTGGATCACTAGGCTGAGCAGCAACTTGAGAATATGCAGCCTTTTTCTTTTCCTCTTCAACAATTCTTTCTTGCTCCCCCTCACTTGGAGCATCATCATTGTCTGTGGCAGGAGATTTCTTCTACTGCTCCCCTTCAAATGAAGGATCATCATTGTCCTGATCATCTCCCTAGAATTATGCTGGTTCAGGAGGGATTAGTTTAATACTTTGCTCTAGATTGAATATAAATGAGTCAATCTTACCCTAAAGATCAACAGCAACAATGTCTTCATCATCCTCATTATCTTCTGAGGAAGAGTGTATAATTTGTATACCTTTATCAGCAGTGGCATGATTAAAGGAATCACAAGTAGTGTGATCTTCTTCATGTACTTCTGACATGCCCATAGCAGCAGCAGCATCTTCATCCTTTTGATGCTCTTCCTCAGCAGCATCATCTTTTTGCCTACCGTGCTCTTTCTCAGCACCATGGTCTACATGACCTTCAGTGTCATGGTCTCCTTCTTGATCCTTTGGAGTACTGCTGGCTGGTTCCTGATTGTCCACAGCTGGGACATGGCCTTCTGCCTCTGACTCAGTATCAGAGTAGATTATTCTGGCTTTTCTCAGCCCTTTGACTAAGCTCTTCTTTTTCTCCTTGGGCTCTGATGGTTGGCTCATGGGGAGGACCCTTGAGAATCTGTCTAGGGTCTTTATGTCCATTCTCCTCAAGTAATGGAGGTTTGCTCCTTTTGACTTGTCAAATATTTCTGGATATGTGTTTAAGAGGTAGAGGGAGAGAATTTTGCCTAGGTTGTGGGCCTGCAGACATTTCCTTATCCTTTGAAATATCACCTCAGCCCAAGATGTCTTCTTCTTCAGAATAACTCTTGACATCAACTCAAACATGTGTTTAGAGATTGTGTCATATGATCATGGCTTACACAGTATGGCTTTTCCAACTATATCAGAGAGCAGTTTGCCTCTTTTGTTAAAGAACTTCCTCTTTAGTGAGCCAATTTTGGCATCACTATATGCACACCATTGTAAGGCTTGGTCTTTGTCATTTTCAGAAATTGCTTCTTCCTCTTCTTCGCTGCAAGAGGTCAGCTGATGGGCCTTTTCCATTTTCTTAGGGGGAGATTTTTATCTTATTACTCCATATCCTTCATTTGATTGAGGAGTTTGATTAGGACATCCTTGCACTGGAGAAGAATTTCAGAACTTCAGTTCTGAGAATCATTGTTGGCTCAGATATCATATAGTCCAGTCCCTGGTTAGAAAGAAGTTGAATCACTTCTTTTATCTCAGTAGGAGCATGTTGAAATTCATTTCTAACAATCTCATATCCTTCATGCAGATCTTTTGCCATTTTTGGCGCCATTTCTTCAGAAGGATAGGTCGCTGAGACGGGAGGTAGAAGAGTTCATCTCGTTGGCTAGGTTAATGGAAAGTGTAGTAAATTAATCAACATTTTGATATTTATAGGGGTTTAATTTAGGTTTAGATTTGCTCTAAGTATGTGTTGATTTGACTAATCAATTTGATTGATTTAACAGTGTTGACGTGTCAATTTGGGCATTATTTCATTTAGCCAACCCGTCACAGCAGAACCGCTGAGACGGATGGGCTATCCGCTTGGACAAGGTATTGTCAACCGCTGAGACAGTTCTAATCGTCTCAGCGGATTAGCTAAGACCTTCTCAGCTATCTCAGCGGTTCAGCTAAAACCTTCTCAGCTGTTTCAGCTGATTACACTGCCTATCAGTGAATTGTATAATTAGGCATTCTCTAAGACCTAAACATGATACCACTCATTGAGATAGCAACTTTTCCTATCAAAGCTTATTAAACATGTTTACATGTTTCACTAAATAAAGCTAAGGAACGCCACAAGAAGCAATAGTATGATAGAATAAGCTCTATTCTATATTTAACATGCCAGCTCAATTTTAAAAACATTAAACTTTGCCTCATCCAATAGCTTTGTGAAGATATCAGCAACTTGTTTGTTAGTGAGAACAAATTCAAGACATATATCTTCACTTTCAACATGCTCTCTAATAAAATTATATCTTATCTTTATATGCTTAGTCCTGCTATGTGAGACAGGATTCTTAACTATAGAGATAGCACTGGATGAGTCACAATATAGGGGAGAATTACTTACCTTGATGTTATAATCCTCTAACTGATGTTGCATTCACAGTAGTTGTGCATAACAGCTCCCTGTAGCTATGTATTCAGATTCAGTTGTGGATATTGCCACACTGGTCTGCTTCTTGCTACTTCATGATATCAGCCTTCTTCCTCAGAATTGACAAGTCCCACTTATGTTTTTCCTATCTACCTTGCAACCTGCAAAGTCTGCATCTGAAAAGCTAATTAGTTCAAAATCATTGTTCTTAGGGTACCAAAGGCCAAGATGTTGGCTGCCCTTAAGGTATCTCAAAATACTCTTTGCAGCTGAGTAATGAGATTCCTTAGGACATGCTTGGTACCTAGCACAAACACATGTAACATACATAATGTCTAGTCTACTAGCAGTTAAATACAACAGGGACCCAATTATGCACATGTACATGGATTCATCAAAGGGCTTACCCTTTTCATCCTTGTCTAGGGAAATGTTGGACTCCATGGGATTTTTCATGGAGGAGGCTGATTCCATTCCAAACTTCTTAATAAGTTCCCTAGTGTACTTGGTATGAGAGATGAAAATCCCCTCATCAGATTGTTTCACTTGGAGGCCTAAGAAGTATTTGATCTCTCTCATACTGCTCATCTCAAACTCCCCCTGCATAAGGTTGGCAAACCGTTTGCAAAGGTTGTCATCTGTAGACCCAAAGAGTATGTCATCAACATAAATTTGGACTAGAAGACACTTGCCCTTTGTTTCCGTAAGAAACAATGTGTTATCTATCTTTCCCCTCAAGAATTTGTTCTTGATGAGAAAGCTAGACAAGGTCTCATACCAAGCCCTAGGGGCTTGCTTTAGACCATATAGAGCTTTCCTAAGCAAATAAACATGAGAGGAGAGGGTAGGATGAACAAAACCTGAGGGTTGCTCCACATATACCTCTTCCTTTAGATTGCCATTCAAGAATGCTGATTTGACATCCATTTGGTACACGTTGAGCCCCTTATGGGCAGCATAGGCAAGGAATAACCTTATTGCTTCTAACCTTGCAACTGGGGCAAAGGTTTGATCAAAGTCAATACCTTCTACTTGCTTGTACCCTTGGCCACCAGTCTGGCTTTGTTCTTGATGATGGTGTCATTCTCATCAAGCTTGTTCCTGTAAATCCACTTGGTGCCAATGATGGTGTTCTTGAGGCTTTGGCATCAATTTCAATACCTTGCACCTCTTGAACTGAAGCAGCTCTTCTTGCATTGCTTGAATCCAGAAGGTGTCTTCATTTGCTTCTTCAAATATCTTGGGCTCCATTTGTGATAGAAAGCTCAAGAATAGGGCTTCATTGTGAGCCCTACTTCTGGAAACCACCCTTTGGTTTACATCTCCAATTATTTGGTGTCTTGGATGATCCCTTAGGTGCATGTTTGCTGATCTACAGCTATCTACAGCTATCTACAGCTCTTCTTCTTGAGTAGCATCATCTTCAGCAGTTTGCTGATCTTCAACTTCAGGGATTGCTACCTCTGAATTGACTTTGCTTGTACTGGGTATGTCTTGGAGAGACATATCTTTCATTTGTTGTTCATTACCTGTCAAAACAGGAGAGCTAGACCATCCCTTATAGAGCAGGTTGGTCTCATCAAAAACTACATGCATAGACTCTTCTACAACATGAGTTTTCTTGTTGAATACTCTATAGGCCTTGCTATATGAGATATATCCAACAAGAACCCCTACATTGCATTTTTCAGCAAACTTAGTTAATTAAGATTTTCTATTAATTAAAATATGGCATTTGCAACCAAAGATTCTAAAGTGTGAAATAGTTTGTTGTTTGCCTTTCAGAATCTCATAGGGGGTTATTCCTAGGGCCTTATTGATAGATGCTCTATTGAGAACATAACATACAATATTAACTACCTCAACCCAGAAATATTCAAGGAGTGAGGAGTCACTAAGCAATGTTCTCTCAGCCTCTATCAAGGTCATATTCCTCCTCTCAGCCACACCATTTTGCTGTGGAGTCATTGAGGAGGAGAATTCTTGGGTGATGCCAAATTCTTGACAAAACCTTGACATTGCCCCAGATTGAAATTTCGGTACCATGGTCAATTCTAGTCTTGACCACAGTACATTGGAGTTCATTCTGGATTGCCTTAACATAGTTTATAAAGACATCTAAAGTATCAGATTTCTTCATAAGAAAGAATACCCATGTATACTTTGAGTGATCATCAACAATCACCAAAGTATGCAACTTCCCACCTAGGCTCTAAATTGGCAAAGGACCAAACAAGTCCATGTGCAATAGATAAAGACATTTTTCAATGTCTTTGGAGCCAATGCTTTTAAAGGCGGCCCTAGTTTGCTTGCCCATTTGGCATGCATGACATGGACCACTTTTAACACATTTCAAATTAGGACTATTTCTAACTAGGTTTCTAGAAAATAGCCTATACATTGTCTTGTAGTTAATGTGAGCAAGTCTCTTGTGCCATTGAACACAAAGAGACTCACTTTCATTAGCTACAAGACACACAGGAGATAAAGAAGAATTGCATATAAAATCTAAGCAATACATATTCCCACTCCTAGTTCCTGAGAGAATAATCTCTAAGTCATGTGACTTTTTGATCAAGCACTTATCATTGTGTAATTCAATGACATAGCCTAAGTCACATAGTTGACTTATGTTTACTAGGATCTGTTGCAACCCTTCAACATAAGCCACCATTGTGATGGAGACTATGCCATTTGAAATCATACCATATCCTCTGGTGATGCCTTTTTCTGATCCACCCAAGATGACCTTAGGTCCATTCTTCACAGCTTTGTATTCCTGCAGAAGACTCTTGGTACCTGTCATGTGCCTTGAGCACCCACTGTCCAAGTACCATATTTTCCCAAGGCTAGTACTTGAACTAACCTACAAGAAGGAAATTAATTACCCTTAGGAGCCCAATTAATTTTGGGTCCTAGGCTTTTGTTAGCATAAAAGGATGACTTCACACCTGCTGCAATCTTTGCAGAAAAGCTCTTCTTAGCACTTGGCACATTGGGATTGTGCCAACAATCTATGGCAAAGTGTCCCACCTTACCATAACACCAACACTCATGAATATTGTATCTTCTCTTCTGAACATTCCTTGAAGTAGAAGGAGCAGAAATATTCTTGTGTTCAGGAGGGGAGACAACAACATTCTTATTATTACTTTCAGCCATGATCTGGCTGAAGGTTAACATGTGGTCAGTCTTAGTAGCCTTTGTCTTTATGACATCAGCTTGCCTTGGCTTGGAAGCTAGGCAATATTTGATGGCTTCAGACATTGAGTTGTTAGACCTTTCTACAGGTTTGACAGCAGCCAAGTGCTTTGCTAGAATGGACTTGGAAGAGCTTTCTTCCTTACTCTTGAATGATGGGGCTGAAGTACCAAAAACAAATGGTCCAGAGTGGGCCATTTGAATTTCTTCATGGGGAGCCTTCATAGCACTCATCCCCATGCCCTTTCTTCTACTATGGGAAGGAGTGTTCTCCTTCCTATAGGAACTCTCATTCATCCAGTGACCATACATGTTGTCATGTTCATACCTATTGGAGGGAAGTAACACATTTTGAAAGGTGGTATGAGGCTTAGCCTTAGCCTTGCTCTTTTCTCCACTCTCTTCACCCACTTCCATTTTATTGAACCCTAGTCCTCTCCTATTAGTTTGAGAAGAAAAGGTGTCAATGATTGGAAGCACTGATTTGGGATTGGAGAATTGAGCCACTAGGCTCTTCTCTTTGAGAAGCTCCTCCTCAAGGTCCTTGATGACCTTGTTCTTTTGGGAAATGATGTTCAATTGGACAATTATTATCCCCTTGATTTGGTCGATTTCTCTACTCATCTAAGCCACCATGGTAGGTGACTTAGTGCCATCTTGCTTAGCCAACTTAAGGGAAGCAATTTCTTGAGCTTGCCTCTTGGCCAGCTTCTTGCTCTTTAATAGAGCATCCAATAAAGCAGCATACTTGTCAATCAATTGATTGACAGCCACTTCAGATTCTGAATCATTTTCATCACTTGATGAGCATGCTTTAGAGTCTGGCATTGAATCATAAGCAGAAGAGGGGGGAAGAGTAGGTACCTTGTCAAGAATGTCCTGACTATCTTCATTATCATCTATTATGGCCATTAAGCCACATGTTCTCTTGCATCTCCATCCTCCTCTATATCACTGTCTGAATGTGATAGAGAGGCTCTGATGCCCACCTTTGCAGCAGGAAAGTCCTCATCTTCCTCAGCTGTAAACAACCCAATATAGGCTTCTTCTTCTTCATCTGAATCTGAGGATGATGACTCAGATTCACTCCAGCTCTTATCCTTCTTGGATAGGAAAGACTTTTCTCCCTTTCTTCCCTTCTAGTGATAAGATTTATTATCACCATTCTCCTTTCTCTTGACTGGACAGTCAACAATGACATGTACAGGCTTACTGCAGCAATAACAAATCACATTAGTTGAAATATGTTTAACATGTTTAGAATCATACGTGTCCCCTTTGGGGTGCTGCTTGCCTGATCTGTTGAGATCCTTCCTGGGATGTGAGGAGGAGGAAGGCTTGTTCTTCCACTGCTTCCTCCTCCTCATATGTAACACCCCAGGTTTGTTGTATCTGGGAGCTAGCGCTGGCGTTAGGTGTTAACGCAGGCGTTAGCTGCAGCCCTTTGCGATGGTGTTCGATGAAAGGAGTTCGTTGAACGGAGTTCGTTCGTCGAATGGAGTTAGTTCGTCGAACGGAGTTCGACGAAAGGGAGCTCGGAACCGCTGGGACACTGAGTTGGTTTCATTTGTCGAACGGGGTTCGACGAAGGGGGTTCGAGGAAGGGAGTTCATCGAACGGAGTTCAGAACCACTGGGACGTTGAGTTGGCTTCGTTCGTCGAAGGGAGTTCGTCGAACGGAGTTCGACGAAGAGCTCAACGAAGGAAGTTCGTCGAAGGGAGTTCGATGAAAAGCGCGGGCGCTAGCGCTAACGCTGGCGTTAGCTGACGGAACCTATTCCGTTAGTAGCTTTTCCTGGACGTCTGATCTGTTTAGATCTTGATCTTACGGTCTTGATAAGAGCGTCCTAAGGTCTTATTTAGGACAGAGAGTCCCTTTTCTGGCTTCGGGAAATACTTTGTGCTGTTGGAGGCGTAGAAGAGAGGAAAGGTTTGGAGGAAGAAGAGGGCTAGACCCGCCATTGTTGGAACACCGGAGCTCCGTCGGCCGATCTGAGACCAGATCTGTGGAGAGGACTAGAAGGCGCTTCTTTCTATCCGTGCCTTTCAACCGATCCATGGCGAGGAATAGAACTCTTAGGGTAACGACTTCTCTCCTCCCGATTTTAGGATGATCTAAGCTTTTACTTTACTTTTCTGAAATTTATGGCACCAGATCTCTCAAATGAGAGGGGTTTGGGTCGCCTTGGTTCAAGAAGAACCATAGGGTTGATTGAGTCCGTCCCCGACATGATTTGCACTAGAGATCCGCTCCATTATTGGATTAGGCATTCTGTGTGAAGCCGAAATCGTGACCGGCGGTCTGATCCGGTGATGTTGCTTAACGTGCATTTTAGGGATTTTGCTAGAAATCCGATGACGGCAAAAACGTCGTTTGTGTTGCCCTTATGTTCGTGTGAGAATGAACGTTGGTTTGGAAAGGGTAATGGTGATGTGAACGTGAAGGCGTGGTTTGTCTTTGTGGTCGGCTGGCTAGCCCGTGAATGCTTGGATTCATGTGGGGAGACTGTCCCGGCAAGACAAGTCCCCTTCTGGGCTGTGGTGAGAACAAAGTATGCTGGTGAGCCCGTTGGCAAGATGATACATGTAAGTGGTGAGGTCCCAGTGAAGTTCTTGGCTTTTGGATTTGTGATTGTGGCGAGAACAAGTATGCTGGTGCGCCCGTTGGCAAGATGACCCATGCAAGTGGTGAGGTCCCAGTGGAGTTCTTGGCCTTGGGCTTGTACGCCCGTGGGGGAATTGATGAGTACCCTTTGTTTGTTATGAAATGTTGATGTGTGTTGTTATGTTAGAAGCATATACGCCATAGGGTGCCTTGGGTGAAACCCAGGTTTGCATACATGTTGCATTGCTAGATCCCCTTACTTTTATTGCTCAACATAGAAATGTGGATGATGATTGTGACACCCATGCTTGTCTTGTTTATGTTAATACTATTTATTACATTTGCATACAAAGTGCTAACTTGCAAGGTGATGTAGTTCCCCGGGGTCCTCTAGGACGGCCGGGAGGAGGGTTGTTGTTACACCATTGTTGGTCAGCCAAAGCTGACCCTCGTTTACCGCTCTTTGTGATTTGGATGCAGGGAAAGGATCGCAGGCTGGACCTAGCTCGCCGGCCAGAAAGGCCTAAGCTTCATGAAGTGCTCTTTTCATGCTTTGATTTGATGTCTTTACCTGTTCCGGCTTGCATGCTGAGGTAGCTTAGGATTGTGATGATCTGTTGGATATTTATATGCCCTATTTGACTTGAGTTGGAGTTTTGTAAGGCCTTAAGGCCGTAGTACTCTTATGTAGATGTGGACAACTTCTGTGGTTTGTTTAATTATTTTCGCTGTGTTAGTTTTGAGTTTTGAGATGGTTAGATCTATATCACTTTTAATGCTAAAGCTGTGGCGATTATATGTCATGGGGTCCCGGACAGACCTATACTATATAGTCATTGCAGGGGAGGTGTTACAATTTGGTATCAGAGCAAGGTTAGCGATCTTGTTGAGGGTTAGCGTATTCAGATCGCGTTAAGAGGTTGTCCACATAGGAGTACTTTGCGGGACCATGAGTGTCCTTGCGTTCGAGTCTTGTGAATAGAGGCGTCAAGAGGAGCCGTCGGCAAGCAGTGCAACGGCCCCAGCCCTTGTGAATATGGGTGTGTCCCCGGCAGACTTTTGTCGTATGCTAGCAGAGGCGATGGTGGCGGCTCAAGCTGCGGCGATGCCACAGATTGCGACGCCTGTTGTGCAGGCTGCGACTCCTGTTACTCCGGTCACTATGACGCCGGAAGTGGGAGTAAGGCAGGTAGAGCCGTTAGCCGAGAGAATGGTTGGGCAAGGAGATCGTCAGATGAAGTACTATCTGAGTTTCCATCCTCCGACGTTCAAAGGAGTTGGCACTCCGACAGACGCCGAGGATTGGTTGGCGAGAATTCAGGAACTCCTGAAAGCGGCAGAGACCCCAGAGGATAAGCAGTCCCAGTTCGCAGTGTTTATGTTAGAAGGTGACGCCAAGCTGTGGTGGGTGAATCATAGCGGTCGTCATTTCCCGGGACGTTCCCCATTCATGGAAGAGTTCGGGAATGCCTTCTTGAAGCACTATATCCCCTCTTCGACGAGGTTAGCCCTTCAGCAATAGTTCTTGCACTTGGTGCAGCGCGAGAAGACGGTAGACGAGTACTTGCAGGAGTTTACTCGGTTGGGTCATTACGCAGGAACGACCATGGCAGACGATGAGGAGAGGGATAATCTCTTCTATCAGGGTCTAAGAGAGAACTTAAGGCAAGCTCTGATAGCCTTACAGAATGCGGGGTTCAATGAGTAGTTGAAGCTGCTCGAACTTTGGAGAGCGATATGGAGCGAACCCAGCGCCGCAAGGGCTTGGCGGCAAAGCAGGGAGAAAGTAAGCCATCTCAGTCTCAGGGGAAGTCTGAGAAAAGTTGGTGGAAGAAAAAGCCCCGTCCTTCTAGGACTGGCGAGAGGAGCAGTGCGGATTCTGGAGAGTTCCGTTCCAAGGGGTCATTGACATGCTACAAGTGTGGCAAAGTGGGCCACATAGCTCGGGTCTGTTTTGAGAATGGAGTTGAGCCAGAGCAGAGGCAGGAGCAGTCGGTGCGTTCCGGTCCTAGTGTTGGGGAGAAAGGGAAGGCGGCGGAGTCCAATGCTTCCTGTTTCCCTCATGTGCAGCCTAGAGCGTACAACCTCGGGCAGCAGGAAGCGGTTCGTCAACCTGACGTGGTGACAGGTACGAAAGGTCTAAGTTTCGTTTAATAATTTTAACCTGTTTGCGACCTTTCATATTCGTTATATGCGTGATAGGCTTTGTGCTAGTGTCTGGCTTCCCCTCTAGAGTGTTGTTTGACACAGGAGCATCACACTCTTTCCTCGCGGAAAGCTTTATCCAGAGGATCGGTGTTGAGACTATTGAGGCAGAGGCGGAGCTTAGTGTGCGCATGCCGAATGGGTCTTTCATGACCACTGGAAGGAAAGGACGCATTGTGCTGAGTATTTGCGAGTGTTATTTCGAGTTGGTAGCAGCAATTCTACCACTAGTCGAATTTGACATCATCCTGGGGATGGACTGGCTTGCAGATCAGTGAGCTAGTATTGACTGCCTGTTGAAGGTGGTGACCTTGCGGAGGGAAGGAAGAGCGGAGGTCAAGTTCGAGGGCCTATGCGGAGTGGCCTGCTCCCTGATTTCTACCGTGCAAATGGTGCGTGCGGTGAATCAAGGAGGTGAGGCATTTGTCGCTTTGTTGGAGACTCGCTGCACAAAGTTGGCGATCAGAGATGTACCAGTGGTGGAGGAATTCGAGGATGTGTTCCCTGAGGAGCTTCCGGGAGCGCCTCCTCGGCGTGAAATCGACTTTTCGATTGAGTTGGTGTCGGATGCGAGGCCGGTGTAGCGTCCTCTGTTTAGGATGGCACCGAAGGAACTGGCTGAGTTAAAGGTGCAGTTGCAAGAGTTGCTCGAGCAGGGGTACATTAGGCCCAGCTCCTCACCTTGGAGTGCGTCAGTGTTGTTCGTTAAGAAGAAAGACGGTAGTATGCGGCTGTGCATAGACTATCGCGAGTTGAATAAGTTGACCATCAAAAATAAGTACCTGATTCTGCGAATCGATGATTTGTTCGATCAGCTGGTGGGGTCGACGGTGTTCTCCATGTTGGGCTTGAAGTCAGGTTACTATCAGTTAAGGATCCGAGAAGAGGACATTCCCAAGACGGCGTTTGGGATGAGATATGGTCACTTTGAGTTTTCGGTGATGCCATTCGGTTTGACGAACGCGCCATCAGTGTTCATGGATTTAATGAACCGAGTGTTTCGACAATACCTGGATTCGTTCGTGGTGGTGTTCATTGATGACATCTTAGTGTATTCGAAGTCGAAGGCGGAGCATGAGTCTCATCTGAGAATAGTGTTGCAGACATTGAGGGAGAACCAGCTTTATGCAAAGTTCACAAAGTGCGAGTTCTGGATCGGGAAAGTGGCATTCTTGGGCCACATGATTAATGGAGATGGGGTGGCGGTGGATCCTGCGAAGATTAAAGCCATTAGAGATTGGCCTGTACTGAGAACCATGGCGGAAGTCTGGAGTTTCCTTGGACTAGCCGGTTATTACAGAAGGTTCGTTGAGAACTTTTCGCGGGTGGATTTGCCCCTCACCACTCTTACCAGGAAGGACCAGAAGTTTGTGTGGACGCCGAAGTGTGCCCGTGCGTTCGAAACCTTGAAGGAAAGATTGATGTCTGCTCCAATCCTAAGTCTTCCTAGTGGGACTAAGGGATTCCAAATTTTCAGCGACGCGTCAGGGTGCAGTTTGGGTTGCGTGCTTGTGCAGCATGGCAACGTGATAGCTTATGGCTCGAGGCAGCTAAAGACTCATGAGAGAAATTATCCCGTCCACGACTTGGAGTTGGCGGCGGTAATTTTTGCGTTGAAGTTATGGCGGCACTACGTGTATGGTGCGAAGGTTGAAATCTTCACGGACCACAAAAGCTTGAGGTAACTTTTAGATCAGAAGGATCTTAATATGAGGCAGTGTAGGTGGGTCGAGTTCCTTGGGGACTATGATGTGGCGATTTAGTATATGCCAGGCAAAACCAATGTGGTGGCTGACGCCTTGAGTAGGAAGTACTCTGGGCAAGGGAATTGGATTGAAGCGCATGACGAGCGTTTGGTGCGAGAGTTCGACTCTCTTGGCATTGTGTGTGTGGCTAGGGGTGAGTCCAGCACAGCTCGGCTGAACTGGATCGAGATGCAGTGTGATCTAGTAGATCGAATTCGAGAGGCAACCAGTGCAGATGAAGAGTGTCAGCAATTGGCATTTGAAGCTCAGCAAAGCGAAGGCAGTGCGTTGGAGATGGTCAGTGGACTTTTAAAGAGAAATGGAAGGGTGGTTGTCCCACGTTTTGGCAAGCTCCGTGAGGAGATGATGTTCGAGGCTCACTTCACAAAGTACTCCATTCATCCAGGAAGTACGAAGATGTACTTGGATTTGAAGAAATCCTTTTGGTGGCCTGGGATGAAGTGGGATGTAGCTTTGTATGTAAGCCGGTGTCAGACGTGCGCCTTGGTGAAGGCGGAATGCCAAAGACTGGATGGATTCTTGAAACCTATTCCTATCCCCGAGTGGAAATTCGACGACATCTCCATGGATTTTGTGCATGGTTTACCTCGATCGCGGCAAGGTAACAATGCGATTTGGGTGATTGTGGATCGCCTGACCAAGGTAGCCCACTTCATTCCAAATCGGAAGGATGATAGCATGGAGAAGCTCGTGGAGCTTTATGTTCGAAACATTGTGCGGTTGCACAGAATTCCAAAGAGCATCATTAGTGATCGCGATGGACGTTTTACGTCCAAAGACTGGAGGTTAATGCAGCAAAGTTTGGGCACAAAACTGAAGTTTAGTACCGCGTTCCATCCGTAGACCGATGGCCAAACAGAGAGAACGAATCATACGATGGAGGACATGTTGAGAATGTGTGCTCTCAATTTCAGAAAAAGTTGGGAAGACCACCTCTTCATGGTGGAGTTTGCCTACAATAATAGTTTTCAGGCGAGTATCAAAATGGCGTCATACGAGGCTTTGTATGGAAGGCGGTGTCGAACGCCGATGTCTTGGATAGAGGCGGGAGACACCCAGTTGTTAGGAAAGAAGTGGTGGCAGACGCTTGTGAGATGGTGCGAACGATCCAGGAGCGCATGAAGGTTGCTCGGGATCGGCAGGCAAAGTATTTTAATGCGCGCCACAGAAATGTGGAGTTTGCGGTGGGCGACATGGTCTATTTGAAGATCAAGCCGTTCAAAGGCGTTTCGCGAATTCGACGACTCAAGAAATTGAGTCCAAGATATTTGGGTCTGTTTAAGGTTACAGAGCGCATAGGCGAAGCAGCCTATCGGTTGGCGTTGTCCGTAGAGCTAAGCGTATTACATGATGTACTTCATGTTTCGGTGCTGAGGAAAGCATTGGTGGAGCCGGAGGATGTGGTTGAATCTTCGACAGTTCCTGTAACCGTAGATCTGAGGACAATAGTTCGTCCGGTTTGCGTGGAGGATTCTGAAGTCCGACGGTTGCGGAACAAAGAGGTCAAGCTGGTGAAAGTGCGTTGGGATAATTGCGGATGAGACGAGTTCTCGTGGATGCGGGAGCAGACAATACGGGATAACTTTCCGGAACTGTTCGTTTCAGGTATGTGTGTTAGTTATGTTGTCGTTAATGTTTTAAATTTCGAGGACAAAATTCTTTTAAGGGGGGTGGATTTGTAACACCCCAGGTTTGTTGTATCTGGGAGCTAGCGCTGGCGTTAGGTGTTAACGCAGGCGTTAGCTGCAACCCGTTGCGATGGTGTTCGATGAAAGGAGTTCGTCGAACGGAGTTCGATGAGTTGGTCGAACGGAGTTTGACGAAAGGGAGCTCAGAACCGCTGGGATGCTGAGTTGGTTTCGTTCGTCGAACGGGGTTTGACGAAGGGGGTTCGACGAAGGGGGTTCGACGAAGAGAGTTCGTCGAACGGAGTTCAGAACCGCTGGGACGTTGAGTTGGCTTCGTTCGTCGAAGGGAGTTCGTCGAACGGAGTTCGACGAAGAGCTCGATGAAGGAAGTTCGACGAAGAGCGCGGGCGCTAGCGCTAACGCTGGCATTAGCTGACGGAACCTATTCCGTAAGTAGCTTTTCCTAGACGTCTGGTCTGTTTAGATCATGATCTTACGGTATAGATAAGAGCGTCCTAAGGTCTTATTTAGGGAAGAGATTCCCTTTTCTGGCTTCGAGAAATCCTTTGTGCTATTGGAGGCGTAGAAGAGAGGAAGGGTTTGGAGGATGAAGAGGGCTAGACCCGCCATTGTTGGAACACCCGAGCTCCGTCCGCCGATCCGAGACCAGATCCGTGGAGAGGACTAGAAGGCGCTTCTTTCTATCCGTGCCTTTCAACCGATCCATGGCGAGGAAGAGAAATCTTAGGGTGACGACTTCTCTCCTCCCGGTTTTAGGATGCGTGCATGGCATCTATGCTTTTACTTTCCTTTTCTGAAATTTATGGCACCAGATCTCTCAAATGAGGGGGTTGATTGAGTCCGTCCCCGACATGATTTGCACTAGGGATCCGCTCCGTCAGTGGATTAGGCATTCTGTGTGAAGCCGAAATCATGATCGGCGGTCTGATCCGGTGATGTTGCTTAACGTGCATTTTAGGGATTTTGCTAGAAATCTAATGACGGCGAATACGTCGTTTGTGTTGCCCATATGTTTGTGTGAGAATGAACATTGGTTTGGAAAGGGTAATGGTGATGTGAATGTGAAGGCGTGGTTTGTCTTTGTGGTCAGCTGGCTAGCCCGTGAATGCTTGGATTCATGTGGGGAGAGTGTCCCGGCAAGACAAGTCCCCTTCTGGGCTGTGGCGAGAACAAAGTATACTGGTGCGCCCGTTGGCAAGATGAGCCATGTAAGTGGTGAGCTCCCAGTGGAGTTCTTGGCTTTTGGCTTTGTGATTATGGCGAGAACAAGTATGTTGGTGCGCCCGTTGGCAAGATGAGCCATGTAAGTGGTGAGGTCCCAGTGGAGTTCTTGGCCTTGGGCTTGTACGCCCGTGGGGGAATTGATGAGTACCCTTTGTTTGTTATGAAATGTTGATGTGTGTTGTTATGTTAGAAGCATACATGCCATAGGATGCCTTGGGTGAAACCCAGGTTTGCATTCATGTTGCATTGCTAGATCCCCTTACTTTTATTGCTCAACATAGAAACGTGGATGATGATTGTGACACCCATGCTTGTCTTATTTATGTTAATACTGTTTATTACATTTGCATACAAAGTGCTGACTTGCAGGGTGATGTAGTTCCCCGAGGTCCGCTAGGACGGCCGGGAGGAGGGCTGTTGTTACACCGTTGTTGGTCAGCCAAAGCTGACCCTCGTTTAGCGCTCTTTGTGATTTGGATGCAGGGCAAGGATCGCAGGTTGGACCTAGCTCACCGGCCAGAAAGGCCTAAGCTTCATGAAGTGCTCTTTTCATGCTTTCTAGTTTGATTTGATGTCTTTACCTATTCTGGCTTGCATGCTGAGGTAGCTTAGGATTGTGATGATCTGTTGGATATTTATATGCCCTGTTTGACTTGAGTTGGAGTTTTGTAAGGCCTTAAGGCCGTAGTACTCTTATGTAGATGTGGACAACTTCTATGGTTTATTTTATAGTTTCCGCTGTGTTAGTTCTGAGTTTTGAGATGGTTAGATCTATATCACTTTTTAATGCTAAAGCTGTGGCGATTATATGTTGTTGGGTCTCGGCCGGACCTATATTATATAGTCATTGCAGGGGAGGTGTTACATCATCTTCTTGAACTGCCTTGAGAATGCAGCAAACTCCTCATTAGAAAAGCTGCTATCAGATGAGCTGGGCTCAGAATTTTCTAAGCCAACAGCCTTCCTTGGAGGTGTAGGCATCCTTGCCTTTCTCTTCTTGGAGCCCTTAGCCTTGAGGGCCACAGTCCTTTCCCTTGCATGAGGCCTGGAGGAAGTGTCCTCCTCCTTCCTAGCAGATAGCTGCATCTTCTAAGAGAGCAGCTTTCCAAACAGAGTATGGGGAGGAGTCTCACCCAACTTTGCCACCTTCCTGATGACACAGATCTTGGTATCCCAGTCTCTAGTTAGAGATCTTAGGAATTTGTCATTTATCTCATAACGAGTGAAGGTCCTTTCATAGGTCCTCAAATCATTCACTATCCTGAAGAATCTTTCATAGCAATCAGCTATGCATTCCAGGCTTTGTTGCCTGAAAGCTTCATATTCCTGATTGAGGAGGGATTTCCTATCATCTCTCACCTCTTCAGTCCCTTCCATGTAGACTATTAGTGTATCCCACATGTCCTTGGCAGTCTCATAGTGTACCAAGTTTTAGAATGTAGAGTCATCAATTGCATTGACTATAATGTTTTGAGCTCTTTTGTCCATTGTTGCCGATGCAATCTCATCCCTTGTCATTTCAGTGTATGACTTACCTACCTGCCTAGTAGGATCAATGGTGGAGGGCTTGGTGATAAGAAAGGGACCGTACTGGACAATGATAAAAATCCTAGGGTCTGATGCTTCCATAAAAAGCCTAACCCTTTGCTTACAAATGCCAAATGTTTCCTTTTGGCATATTGGCAGCTTCATTGACCACATCTCCTTCTGAACTCCATTGGTAGTCATTGGATTCAGATTTGACTACACCTATGTAGGATCTGGTCATACTGTTAAGTCCTTTTTGACCAACCTCCTATGTTACCACTAGATAGTTTATAGGTTAGTAGTCTAATTCACCTAGAGGGAGGGTGAATATGTCTCTTTGTTTCTACTAAATTGTTGTTAGCAGTTAAAGATTAAACCTAAGCAAACACAAAAAGCACACAATTGTTTATAGTGGTAAGACATTGTGTCTATGGGTAGTCCACTTTTCCTCTACACCTTTCTAACAGTGTGTTAGACAAGGCAAAACTCCTCCAATCTCATCTCCTAGATCTTACAACACAGATCCCTCAGGATCTCTCAGGCTTGCTCCAAGCCCTACCTCAGGCTAAACAGCCCTACCACTCAGAGTGCTCCCACTCCTACAACTCAGAGATCACCTTGACCTCCTACCTCGGGCCTATCAAGAAGCCCTACTTCTCAGGAAGAATTCCCTACATCTCAGGCTCAACAGCCTTACCAAACTCAGGCTAAACAACCCTACAGCTCAGGTTTACCAACCCTACAACTCAGGCAATATGCCTTACAAACTCAGAACTTCACAGTTCCTATAGTGAGTAAATGTTAAGCTTGCAACAGTTGACATCAGTGGTATGATGTCTTATGTTGTTCCTGCAAAGCTGGTGCTTCTTTAAAGCTTGGCTAAATGTAAACTTCAGTCCTTGCTTCTTTCTGATCCTTCTCTTCAGTAGAGGAGTAAAGATCTTATTACACTTCTAAATAGAAGAACTATCTTCTCTCCTTGTATCTTCTTGTTGGATCAGTTAGCAGAAGGAGAGAAAGCTTGAAAGTCGTCAATGGAACAGTGGAAAAATGGCTCTCTTCTTTCAGCACACCAACATGTTGGTTTGAAAGTGCCCGACCCTGACACTTTGGAAGTGGATAAAATACTTTATCCACACTTTACAGCTATTTGCGCCAAAAGCAAATCCCACCAGTATCGTCTTCTTGATTTGAATCTGTCTCAGCGGTTGGGCTGAGATAGTCTTCAGTCTCAGCGGATGAGTTGTCTTTGTCTCAGTGGATTTGCTGAGACAAATTGTCTTCTCAGCATTTTTTGTCTATCTGCATCTCAGCTGAGGCAGACCTCTTCCCAGCGGCTCTGGGCCTTGTCTCAGCGGTTTAGCTGAGACAAAGAGCTTGTCTCAGCGGTTTTGTCAGCAAACCACTGAACTTATTCCAATTCTTGGAATATCTAAACCCTGCATATTCCTGATGCAAAATAAGGTTTATCAAATACAATATGTATTTAGCATTGTGAGTGATGCCTCTTCAAATCAAGGGAACACTGAGGGTAATATTCCCAACACAAGTCATCATATGTGTACTTATTAGTGAACAAGTTGTACTGGACAAACCCACCATGAGACTACTTTGTGGATTGTTATATGAATGTGTCACAAGTAGGTCTCATATGGCAATGGTGTTTGTGATTCTTTGACCTGAAGTCACAACATTCATCAAGTGAGGAAGAGCGTACTTTGATGCCATCAAAAGTCTTCCTTGAAGAAGGTTGAAGATAACGGTGGTTATTGGGTATACTACGATTCATTAGGACGTTTGTGTACGAACAGATATGAGATTTGTCCTCCTATATGACAGGAGTTACATCCAAGGGCCCCTTGATGGAATGAGACTGAGAAATGCATGGTCATGCTTGGTTGAGTCAATATAGGATATTGAGCTCACCAATTTCAGACAGGCTATTCTAGATCAGGAAACTAGGATTGAAGAATTATGAGGGTGACACGGTCCATCCTCTAATTCAATCCGGATGTACTGGACAAATGGACATGACAACCCTGCTACATTGGTCAAGAAAGGCTTATTGAGTTATGAACTCTTATTGCTTGGGTAGCAATGATGTATTGCTAGATGTCGCTGATTGTTTGTGAGACTTTTGTTGATACTTTGTGATCAAGTGGGAGATTGTGTGTTTCTCCAAGGTGATCTCAAAGCAATCTAGTAGTTAGTCATACTGGCAACGCAATATGAGCCCATAGGGTCGAACATAAGAGTGTTGGAGAAGTTGGATGAAAGATTGTGTTGGCCTTACTCATATTGGATATGAGTGGAGGACCAATCTTATGACTGATTGGAGTTGCATCGATAATGTCTCGATGGGAAAAGTAGTACACGATGAAATGTGTGTTAATTTGTCACGTCGTATCGTCGAATTGTCTCGACAATACGTGTTGTACTCGACGAATCGTCGAGATTGTCTCGACGGAACACGTATTGATTCGGCATATCGTATCGATGAATTGT
Organism: Dactylorhiza incarnata; assembly: GCA_033032865.1. Taxonomy (NCBI): domain Eukaryota; kingdom Viridiplantae; phylum Streptophyta; class Magnoliopsida; order Asparagales; family Orchidaceae; genus Dactylorhiza; species Dactylorhiza incarnata. Next base: position 2,111,506 of record JAWHQI010000078.1, read on the forward strand.
CTCGACGATAAGTGTTGTACTCGACAAATCTTTGAGATTGTCTCGACGGAACACATATTGATTCATCACGTCGTATCGTCGAATTGTCTCGACGATACGTGTTGTGCTCCAATAAATTCTCGGGTCTGTGGATAACGTATTTTATGCCTTGAGATAACGTATTTTCTGTTCATTGACGACATTCTGGTTTATTCCAAGACTCATGAGGATCATGCAGTGCATCTTAGGCTCACTCTCTCCACTCTTCGTCAGCATCAGCTCTATGCCAAGCTATCAAAATGTGAGTTCTGGCTGGATGGTGTTGCTTTTCTAGGGCATGTTGTTTCTGGTGATGGACTCTCTGTTGATCCTGCCAAGCTTTCAGCTGTTATGGACTGGAAGCGACCTTCTACCCCTTCTGAGATTCGCAGTTTCCTTGGGCTTGCTGGTTACTACCGCCGTTTTGTCAAGGATTTCTCCTCTCTTGCTGCTCCGTTGACAAAGCTAATGCAAAAGCATGTTAGATTCGATTGGTCAGATCAGTGTGAGCAGGCCTTCTTGGAGCTGAAGCAACGTCTGTGTTCGGCACCAGTTCTGGCCCTTCCTTCAGAGGGGGCAGATTTTTCAGTTTATACTGATGCTTCCGGAGTCGGCTTGGGATGTGTCTTGATGCAGGGCGATCGTGTCATTGCTTATGGGTCGAGGCAGTTGAAGACTCACGAGCGTAATTAACCCACTCATGATCTGGAGTTCGCCGCTGTGGTGTTTGCGTTGAAGCTTTGATGTCATTATCTCTATGGCGTGAAGTGCCACTTCTTCACTGACCATTAGAGCTTGAGGTATATCTTTGATCAGAAGGATCTCAACCTTCGTCAAAGGCGGTGGGTCGAATTTGTAGCAGATTATGATTTGGAGCTTTCCTATGTTCCCGACAAGGCCAATGCGGTAGCCGATGCGTTGAGTCATCAAGTTTATGTTTCCTCTGGTGCACCCATGTCAGCTACTCTTGCAGCTCTGATTGGTGACCTCGAGCGGATGGATATATCCATCTTACCAAAGGGTCAAGGTCAGATCTTTGGTCCGTCGTGGGTGGAGCAAGTGAAAGATTTGCAGCCTTCCGACCCCATTCTCCAGCACATTCGCCGAAGGGTTGAACTCGAGTCTCTTCCGGATTTCTCAATCTCTGACGATGTTTTGCATTTCCGAGGCCGTCTTTGCATCCCCGATGTTCCTGAATTACTTGATGCTATATGCCATGAAGCTCATGAGTCGCGCACATCTGGTCATCTAGGCAATAATAAGATGTATTATGACTTAAAGCAGATCGTTTGGTGGCCTGGTATGAAGAATCATATAGCTAGCTTCATCTCTCGATGTATGACATGCCAGAAGGTGAAAGCTCAGCGTCAGCGTCCTGGTGGTCTTTTGCAGCCTTTGCCCATCCCTGAATGGAAGTGGGAGGACATTTCTATGGATTTTATCACAGGTTTGCCTCGCACTCCGAGAGGACACGATGCGATTTGGGTGATAGTGGATCGGTTGACCAAGGTAGCCCACTTCATCCCTTATAAGGAAGGTCACTCTACTGAGAAGATGGCTCGAATCTATGTGTCGGAGATCGTTAGACTTCACGGGATTCCTTTACATATTGTGTCGGATCGTGACTCGAGGTTTGTCTCTCATTTTTGGAAGGGCTTTCAGCAAGCTTTGGGCACGGATCTCAACCTGAGCACCGCTTATCATCCGACAACCGATGGTCAGACCGAAAGAGTTAATCAGATTCTCGAAGACATGCTCCGGTGTTACATTTTGGACTACAAGGGAGCTTGGGATGAGCACTTACCTTTGGTCGAGTTTGCCTACAATAATAGCTATCAGGAGAGCCTCCAGATGGCCCCCTTCGAAGCATTGTATGGGCGTCGTTATAGGACCCCTCTCTTTTGGTCAGAAGTTGGTGAAAAGGTTGTGTTGGGACCTGAGTTGCTCCAGGAAATGGAAGAAGACACAAAGAAGACTCGACTCCAGCTCAGTCGTGCTATTGAGAGACAGAGAAAGTATGCTAATCTGCGTCGCCGTCCGCTAGTTTTTGCTGTGGGTGATCAAGTTTTTCTGAAGGTTTCCCCTTCTCCTGGGGTGAAACGGTTTGGTCACCATCACAAGCTTAGCCCGAGGTTCATGGGACCTTTTTCTATCTCAGAGCGTGTTGGGGAATCTGCTTACCGCCTTGAGTTACCTGCTTCTTTTGCCGGTGTTCATAACGTCTTCCATGTCAGCCAGCTTCGGAAGTACATTCATGATCCCAACCGCATTATTGAAAAGATTTATGTAGTTCCTGAAGCCAATCTCTCGTACACGGTCGAACCTGCTAAGATCGTGGAGTATCAAGAACGCAAACTTCGAAAAAGGACCATTCCTATGGTGAAGGTGCTTTGGATGCATGGCAAGTCTGAGGAGTTCACTTGGGAGCTTGAAGCTGACATGCGTAGCAAGTATCCGCACCTTTTTTCTTGATCCTGGTATGCCTCCGCTCTTGTTCCTCTCTCTATTTAAGTACCTTTTCATTTAGCTCTCTTGACTTGAATTGCAAACCATGTTGGAATGAATGACCTCGGAGTCGTCGCCATAAGAGACCCCATCCAGAAAATCCTCGAAAGTTTCGGGACGAAACTTCTTAAGTAGGGGAGAATGTAACAACCCCAAATTAATAATAACATTAATAATAAAAATAATAATAGACAAGAAATCTAACCGCAGCCCATCTCTTCCCCCCCCCCCCCCGATTTAACCCGGTCCAGTTCCCCTGTTTTATAATCCCGCAAGCCGCACCTAGGGTTCCCGTCTCCAGCTCCCGATCTCGCACTCGCGCCGCTATCCCATCTCGCTCTCCCGTCTCGCGCGCGCAACGCAGCCGCCTCCTGGTGCTCATCTCGCCGGCGCCACCTCCTGCTCCCCCTCCTGCCGGCGCCGCCCCCTATTTTGTCTCCTCCTCCTATTCTGGCCGACAGTAGCCCGTCCCCTTCCCCAAGCCGTCAACCTCCAACTCCTCCCTCCTGCAGTAAGGACCCTTTTTCCCCTTCCAAGGTCGGCAGCAACCTATTCAAGGGCCGACAGCAGTTTCTGCTCCCCTCCAGCAGCCGGCAACCGCTCCCCCTCGTCGTTTTGGCCGTGGATTTTGGGAGAAAAATCTAGGGTTTTCTTCCCTCTTCTCCTCGAGCCTAGATCTGAGTTCCTTGGGTAAAAAAAACTCCTCTCTTTCTCCCTTATTTCAGAATTTCCCTTTGAGTATTTGGGATTTTTGAGCTCCAAATTACATTCGGGTTTTTGTGCACGTTCTAATTGCTAAATCCTTAGGTATTCGTGCTTTCCGAGGCCGTTCGTCGCTTCATTTGGCGGAATCTCTTGGAGACCCTTCTGAATTAGGGTTTCCCTAGACTAAAGCGCCGCCAAATCTCTGGCTCCCGCATTGTTATTCCTTCTCCCCTCACTTCGAGGGAGGTATTTTGCTACACCCTCTCATGTCTAGGTTTTTGTGTTAATATTAACTACTTGTGCTAGCGTGTAGGGTTTCAATATCACCCTTGTTTATGCTTAACCAGGTTTAAAATAAGACCTTGAAATCTTGTTTGTGCCGCTTAACTGCCACTGTCAGCCTCAGCCTTCTTAAGGCAAGTAGAGAAACTCCTCACTTGCAAACTCATGTTTTTACTTATGACAAATTCCTATATGGTAAATCTTTTTCCTGTCAGATACCTGAATCTTCGATTTGATAACTTGTCTCAGTGCACTAGAATCCATGAAATTCTGCATTTAAGTCATTAATAACGTAAGTTAACATTGAAAGGTAGGGTTTAATTCATGCAACTCCTTGACTTGGGTTCCCTCTTGAATCCCTAATGGGAATAAAGGACCGGTCATAGCGAGCTTAAATTTTCTGAATCTTCTGAATCCATATTTGAATCTGTCTGAATCATGAATCATGTGCATCAAACAAAACACCTGCACTTTCATTTATCCCAACTTATGTTATTATTTAGACTTTTATACTCCGGAGTAGATTAATGTTTTAGTTCTGTTTTTGCATTTCTTGTATTTACCTGTCTTGCTAACTTGTTATTTACCTTGCTTTAACTACATATATCATAGTTCTGAGGCTTTTTCCTTGTTTACTTTGGAATTTGCCTTAGCATCCGTGACCGCGCCTCGTGGTACCTGAGCCTGCTCTGCACCCTGTTCATGCTTCCCTGGAGGTTTCTTTTTGTTAGTTACTGTGTCAAGTTCCATGTTGTTTTTCCTTTACTCATTAATTCATATTATGTAATGATTATGGTTAGCCATTTTCTCTTGTATCAAGGACAACTGTTAGGCTATTATATGTACTATCATTTTGTATCAATGCATGTTCACCCTCCCGGAGGTCCATATTACTTGTATCTGTACTAGATACTACAAATGGAGTTTTTCACATTATGCTTGCATGTTTCTTTTCTTTATTTTTTTGTGTGTTTTAAAGCTTCCGCAATAAATCAATCTATTTTACGTAAAAGTAACTATTTTAAAAATTATTTGTAGTACTTCTGCTTCCGCCTTAGCAGGCATGGATTTCTTTTCTCCCAGGCCTGTGGCATCACGATCCGCCCCGAAGCGCACTCTGACTCTTGTCGAGATGGGTCGTGACATCGACGCACCTTCGAGTTCTGGTAAGAGTAGCTTCGAATTCCTTCTAGCTCTGGTTGAACTCTGTTGTCGACGTTACGTCGATTACTTATCGACATAACCGTCGAGTTGAAGACTTCTTTTTGAACTTTATTATCTGCGTCGAATTGTAGTTGACGTTGTATCGACTTCAGATGGCTTCGACAGACGCTTCCTTCTGCGTTGAATTGAAGTCGAGGTTGTGTCGACTTCTAAGATAACTTTGACATGCTTCTTTATCTACGTCGACTCCTATTTGACGTGGCATCGACTTGATATACTTTGACAGAGAGATTGAGCTGCTTGGACTTCTAGTCTGAGTTGCGTCGACATCAAGTCGAAGTTGTGTCGACTTATATTCGACGCAAGTATTAATTCAACTCAGATTGTGCTTGTCCTGACCTAGTCTTGACACTCTAAGATGAGTGAGACATCCTAAGACATCTAATGACCAAATTATCCTTATTATACAATGTGGGTAATAAACCTAGAAGGTAAAATCACTTATAAGTAATTTGTTAAGATAAATCACAAGGGGTTTTTCCCAACAGATAATATACCTGGATGATGTTATCTACTAGCAGACATATGATATACCCTTTTGTTTTGACATATATGTATCATAGCTGTATATTTTTATGAGTCCTGTGATCGTAGTATATATATATATATATGTTACCATGTTTATTTTTGGTAGAAGGCCACTCTGATAAAACAGTATTCAATACTAGAGCCACACATTCCTTCGTCTCCCCGGATTTCATCGCAACCAAGGAGAACACCGTCTGATCTTCTTGAATGTCAATACAAATCCGACTTCGGACGGGTTAGACATGACATCCACAGAACAGTACTCATTCCAAGCTATGTTGGGAGACATGGAGTTCAAAATCTTCGCAACTATTCTAGAAATAACCGGGTTCGACATCATCCTAGGGATGGACTGGCTGGCCGAACACAAGGCCCAAATAAATTGATCGACCATAGAAATCAACCTCCAGAACCCAAATGGACAGTCTATCACTTTAGCAGGTATACTGCCCGTCACTTGCATCATTCTGATAACCGCGCAAACTGTCAAATTGATCCGACGAAAAGACGAAATGTACCTTATTTACTTAGAAATGAAGGACAAAACTCAAGTACTCACCAGGGTGCCCGTAGTCCGAGACTTTCCAGATGTTTTCCCCAAATCCCTTTCAGGGTTTCCCTCGCAGCGAGAAGTAGACTTCCACATCGAGCTTATACATGGAGCTCGACCAGTGTCCCGAGCACCTTACCGAATGGCCCCACAGGAACTGGCTGAGCTCAAGATACAACTGCAAGAACTAATCGATGCAGGTTTCATCCATCCAAGTACCTCACCCTGGGGAGCCCCCATACTATTCGTCAAAAAGCAGGATGGATCACTGCGTCTATGCATCGATTATAGGGAACTGAATAAGCTTACCATCTGAAATACCTATCCCCTACCATGGATAGATGAATTATTCGATCAGTTGCGTCCATTTTCTGCAAAATGGATCTAAGGTCTGGGTACTACCAACTTCGGGTACGAGAGAAGGACATTCCCAAAACATCCTTTATCTCCCGCTATGGACTTTACAAGTTTATGGTAATGCCTTTTGTGATGACAAACGCCTCGTCCGCCTTCATGGCATTAATGAATAAAGTATTTGAACCGTTTCTGAACCACTTTGTGATCGTCTTCATAGACGATATACTCATCTACTCTGGGAGAAAGGCAGGCCATTCCAGGCATCTTCAAATGATACTACTCAAGCTACGAGAACATTCACTCTTTGCAAAGTTCAGCAAGTGCGAGTTCTAGATGGAGGAAGTCGGGTTCTTAAGACACACAATCAATAAGAATGGGGTGGCGGTAGATCAGGCCAAAGTACATGCAGTACGGAATTGGCCGCCACTCAAGTCAGCGGCAGATATCAAAAGCTTCCTTGGTCTCGTCGGATACTACCGTAAGTTCGTAGAAGGATTTTCAAGGATCGCCTTACCCCTCACTACCCTCACCAAAAAGGATATTGTGCTCCGATGGACCCCTGAATGCGAAGCAGCTTTCATCGAATTAAAGAACCGCTTAACCTCCGCCCCAATTCTTACACTCCCCGCAGACACTAAGGGCTTTCAGATCTACACAGATGCATCTCTGAAGGGGTTAGGAGCTGTACTAATGCAGCATGGCAGGGTAATCGTCTATGCATCATGGCAGTTGAAGCCTCACGAGCTTAATTATGTAACTCATGACTTAGAATTGGGTGTTGTGGTTTTCGCGCTAAAGATCTGGAGGCATTACCTGTACAGAGTAAGATGTGAGATCTTCTCCGACCACAAAATCCTCAAGTACATTTTCACTCAGAAGGAGCTGAACCTCCGACAACGTCGGTGGTTAGAGTTTCTGTGCGATTATGACTTCTCCCTCCAATATCACCCTGGCAAGGCCAACAAAGTTGCAAATGCCTTAAATCGCCAACCCCCAGTAGTCGGGAGATGGCTAAAGCTGATATTGGGGAAGTTGATCCAATCCTTGGCCGACTTAGGCATCACCCTTTTCACCCACAGGGATCCTATGGACTATCAAGCTCAGTTATACTGGATGGAGATACAGTGTGATATTCGGGACAGAATACGAGAAGCTCAAAAGGTCAACCCAGAAGTGGCTCCAATTATACAAACCCTGCAAGACGGCACTCAAGATGACTACAACCTGTATAATGATATTCTATAGTACAAGCACCGTGTGTTCATCCCCTCCACCGAAGGGATCGGGAAGAGATACTTCGCGAGGCACACCAGTCGAGATATTTAATTCACCCAGGTGCGGTGAAAATGTATACAGATTTATGAAGGACGGTATATTGGCCGGGTATGAAAAGGGACGTCATTGATTATGTGGCACACTGCCAGACCTATCAGATGGTCAAGGCAGAATGTCGCAGCCCATGCAGTTTACTACAGCCCCTGCCCATACCAGAATGGAAGTTTGTGGACATCTCTATGGATTTTGTCCATTGCCTGCCCCGATCTCGTGCAGGGAACAACTCCATATGGGTCATGGTGGATCGCCTTACAAAGGTGTCTCATTTTATCCCAAACCGACAAAGCGACGATGTCGATGTTCTAGCCAGACTTTTTATAGAACAGGTAGTCTGATTCCAAGGAGTACCCAAGTCCATCGTATCTGACCGCGACGGACGCTTCACTTCGAAGGAATGGAGGAGGGCACAAGCTTATCTGGGGATTAAATTAGCCTTTAGAACCGCTTTCCACCCCCAAATGGATGGGCAAACTGAAAGGATGAATCGGACGATGGAGGACCTCCTCCGACTATGCATAGCAGAACACAGTGAACCTTGGGAACAGGTGCTACCCCTGGTAGAACTTTCATATAACAACTGCTTCCAGGCAAGTATCAAGATGAAGACCCATAAGCTTTGGGGGTCGCGTACATAGATGACACTATGACAACAATAAGGTTAATCCGAGATCGAATGCTGGAAGCGCAGAGCCACCAAGCAAAATATTATAATGCGCGTCATCGACCGGTAGAGTTTAGCGTGGGGGATATGGTATTCCTAAATATCAAACCCATGCTCGGGATCTCCTGTAACATCCCCCAAACGATTAGACCCCTAGGTTAGTTTTGGCATGACTAGGTCGTGACAAAACCCTAGGATGCGCGGAGAGATCATAAGAACTTAGGCAAATGGATGAAGGCCACAGTGGCCTGTGGATAGTAATTTCAAGTAATCGAGCATAGGGTTGGCTTTAGGGCATCACCATGACCCATGACCCGCCATAATATGTTTAACCCATTAAGAGGTCCCTTCGTAACACCCCAAGTATCCAACTGTAGACAGAAGGGGTACCTTGCATGTTGAGCTAGCGCCGATGCTAGGGGCTACCGCTGGCGGTAGTGGTGGCTTAGATGAACCGTTGGGAAGAGCCGGTGGTTTAGACGAACAGCTGGTGCTAGCGCTAGTGGTAGCGCTAGAGAAGGCGGTAGTGGCCGAACTAAGAAGCCACGTAACGTCGGGAGGCTAGCGTCGGCGGTAGCTCAAACGACGAGAGGTGGACGGGACTCGTTTTGGTGGCCAAATACATGGCCAAAGGAGTCCAAAAGTCCTCCCAATTGATGGGGATTCATTCCCCCTATCAATTAGGGCAAGATTAAGAGGTTTTCCAACTCTTAAGGAGGGTGAATTTGGTGACCTTTGGGGATGGCCAAAATTTTCACCATGAATGGTGTAAATAGAGGAATTCCAAGCTTCACCTCCTCCCCTCCCTGAATTGGCTCTATAAAAGTCCTCAAGGGGTAAAGGGAAGGAGTTTCCCCCACTTTTTGGAAAAATTCTACCATCTAAGCACTTATCGGCATGACATCCAAGAGCTCTCGACCAACCATGGCGGACCGGCGATCGGCACGGCTACAGGCAACTACTCAGGTTCTCTCCTCTCATCCATTTCTTAGTTGGTAGATCTCATCGTTTTGGCCGCTAGATTTGGGGCCAATTGATCTTGGATCAGCATGGCCGAAAGATTGTGTTCAAGCTTTTCTTTTCTTGTTCAAGTCCCCGATTCCGGCCGCCTCCGGCCAGCAAACCACCGTACAACGTCGGCCGCCACCTCAACGGAGGTGGTGGGGGCATTGAACGACCGGGAGAGTATCTAGGTCGCCAGGAAATCACCTCCCAAGTTGGTACAGAACGTGCCAATCGTGGTCGTTGGCTGATTGGACAAGATGAATTGATGCCCTCCATTTTATTTTATACAATTTTGTGATTATTTACATCATAATTATTCCTGGAAATACTCATTTTTTAAACTAAAAAATTGAACCCCTTAGAGGCCGTTTTAGGAAAAATGACCAGAGACAAAAGTTGTAGATCTTTATGTCTAGTTATTTTGAAATTGATTTGAGATGATTTGGCCCACTGGTTTGACTGCAGCACTTAAAATGGTGCAACATGTACATAGGGTTGACTAGAGAATGATTTGAGTGCACCCACTATTCCGGACATCTAAATGCTTTGAAATTTGGAACATTGGCTAGACATACCCTTACCCTCAACTTATCCAAAAATGGAAATTTTTGGAGAACCTTTTTCTATAGTTTCTGTAGAAATTGAATAAAACATTTGTGATTTAATTTTAGGGTCTAGAGACCTTTAAACCCTTATAAATTTTGGCGGGTGGTCCTTAGGGTCATGACATGACTCTAGTAAAAAATTCATCTCATTTGGGATTGAATTGGTAGGGTAATTAAGTAACCCAAATTTGGTCAAACTATGGTATACTAGATCAAAAGTGCAATTGATGGATTTGGGAGATCAACCCTCATCCAAATATTGTGAAACTTTGACCACTGACTTGATTTCACATAAAATACTCCCACAAGTGGTTTTGGGTGGTTTGGGGTGGATGTGCCCTAGAACCCCAGTTTAAATCGTAGGGTTGTATATTTAACCGATTGAAGGACATAGGGTCATATGTCATCAGAATGACTTGAAACTTGGTAGGTAGTTTCATAGGGTGGAAATAAGCCCTAGATAATTTACCTGGAATTTTTAGGCACATTTATACCCCCTGATTTAATTAAGAACCAATTAGGATGTTTTCTTATAAAAAGAATTTACATGTTTACATAACCTTGGATGTTCATGAAATTTTGGCAATGAGCTTTTATTGGTGATATTTTTCTTTGATAATTTTATTGTGAATTTTAGATTGATCTATATAGTACTTCATTCACGAGTCTATTGTTTGCCCTATTTATAAAAAGAATTAATTATGGATTTAATACTCATTGGAAAATCATGAAACTTGGTTAGAGGACTTTTTAGGGCAAGAATATGATCTGTGAATTTTAGTATAATTTTTGGAGTTTTTATATGGTTCTTTTCACAAAGTGTCATATGATTTGTTTATTTAAATAAAGGATTTATATGATCAAATGAATCTGCAAAATTATGAAACTCAACCAGTGAACTTTTATGATCATCTTGGATATCTGTTAATTTCCTTGTAATTTTTGAATGAGGATTTTTGGTACTTCCTTTGTAAATCCCTGATTTTGATAAATTAATCAATATTTTATTTGGAGGTCAAAACCTTTCTGAAAATTTATGGATTTCATATTTGGATGTTATTTTGATGATATGTAGTTGTACAAATTTTATCAAGGCCATGGTTTATCAGAAAACCATACTTGATGTTCAAAGTCATAGTTTTCCTGATCTTAAAGAAATTATGATAAATGTTAAATAAATTAGGAAAATTATGAATTTCTATAGATAGCCTTTAAATGTCATAACAAACTCCCAATAATAATCTTGGGTCATTTTGATGAGCATTGGGAGTCTTTCTCTTTTTATACATCATATATTTCAAGTGGTCTGCATATAGTGAAAAAGCTGAATAAGGATAAACATGTAGGTCTTACATGGGGAGTTAAGGAAGTTGGAGCACCCAGTCAGATTGGATTTGGAATGGGTCACCAAATTAAGGTAGGAGTAAGATGTCTGGTTAACTAGGAGGTAAGAGTGTGCTTGGGATTGTCGAAAGATCGTCATTCCCTTGGAGTGGAATAAAACACACTTAGGGTTAATAAGTGTAATGGTGAGAGTGGTATGCTTATGGGTAGTTATCAATTATAGTAAGTGCCTTGGAAAGGTCAGTTTGGGCTATCATCTCATCATACCTCCTAGTACCGTTGCGAGCCCCTCACAGGGTAGTCCTCGAGAAGTCCATGGTTAACCCAAAACCGTAGGAATAATTTGTTATGCAGGATTAACATAATAATACACACACCCACACCCCGTTGCTATGGGTGGTTGGTTTGGCAATACGATGTGATAGGCTCGGTGGTTGTAAGCACGAACGGGTTGGTCCGGCGAGCCGGTGGCTCAGAAGGTTATGGTGACGGGCGGGTTGGCCCGGGGAGCTTATGGCTCGGAGATGTAAAGTAATCACATTGCATGTGCATAAAGGTGGTGGGTCTTCGGTATTGACGGTCATTCACACCTACGCCAATACGTTGACTCAGCGAGTGTGGATTTGCACTTAGCCAAGAAAGTCTGGTGGGCCAGCCAGTAAGAGTACGCAGGTGCTCTGTGGTGTTCTTCGGGTTGAGGCGTATGATTGTTCTAGGTTAGGTAGTGTGATTACCAACCTAGAGGTAGGAGAGGCCCAACCCACCGCTTTTGTTTGCCACTACGGGGGTATCCTGGGAGTTTTGCTAGCTCCAAAAAGGGGGAACTAAAGGTCTGTGCGCATAGAATTGAAGTGTGTGAGTTGCACTTGTGTGATCATAACATTACCCAACATAACTATGCATGTCACAGCATAAGCATTGCATTTCAACCCCAACCCCTATCGTATAAATTGGTTATGTGACTTTTTATACAATAGGCCTTGCTAAATGACCTCTTGGTCTATAGGTTTGTATGGGCATTCCAATAAATCAATGGTTACTTTTTTATTATATACTATCTTTACTTGCTTATTTCACTTGTTCTTTACCTTGCTTTATTTACTGCTTCATATACCTGTGTAGTGATAGATACTCATGTAGCTAAGACATGTCACCTACTTTGTTTTATACCCCTTGCTGTCCTCTGCTTCATCCTCCCGCTCGGTGCCTAGGGCCACTGAGGGGATGGATGGGGGAAAATGAGGCTTAGTCTTTTTGACTAACAGTCGGTGGACCATATCATTTTAGGGGACCGAAGAGAGGCTGGTATGCAGATGGAGAAGGGCCAGTCCAGCACAGGAGCACCAGTCTCAGGATCCGTGAGTGCTTTAGTAGATTATGCTTCTGCGAGTGATTTGTAGTGAGGCTATGATGTTCTGGGCAGAATCCCCTCTTGCTATTACTCTTTTATTCAGTTATTATCTGTGGACATCTTTTATTAAGATATATATTTTATGTGAAGTAGACTTGAGCTTACTTTTGCTTCAATTGTACTTTTCTTCTTCTGTGATCGATATGGCCGGTAGGATCGGCGTTTTGTAGTGGCGACCTTCCCAAGTGTTGGTGTCACCGCAAAGCGGAGGTTCTGGGCATAAGACCCGATTTTGTAGCGAAAAAATGGGGTCTTACATCTCCTGGATAAAGAAGTAGAAAAAGTTGGATCCTCGCTATTTGGCCCTGTATCAGATCATAGAACGAATTGGCCCCATTGCATACCGATTAGCTTTGCCCACTGAATTGGGAAACCTTCACGACGTGTTTCACATTTCATCATTGAGACGCGTTCTCTGACAACCGGATCAACATCTTCCCACACCACCGACACCGATATAATCTGACTGATCCATTCAGCTCGAGCCAGTGAGGATAGTGGACTCCAAAGTCAAGGACCTACGGAACAAAATCATCACGATGGTCAAAAATTTATGGTCAAACTGCGGACGCGACGAGTTTACGTGGGAACCAAAAACCCTCGTTCGGGAGAGATATCTGACACTCTTCTCTCAGGTATGTCACCTTTCCCCCTACATTAAGCAATTTTCGAGGATGAAAATCCTCTTTTTTATTGGATTGTAACATCCTGACTTTTAATGAGTCACTAGACTCTAGTGGACCCAATAAAAGTAACCCAAAGGATAAAAAATAACCCGATTGTAGTATATTGTGCTAAGGAACTCTGATTTGAGTCATGTCAGTTCCTATAGCTTCGTATGATCGATACGAGTGTAATGGACTTTGTCCCATTTCAATCCGAGGTCGTTTAGAGAAAATGACCATTTTGAGTATTGTAGCGCGTCACGACAACGTTGTTTTAGTATAGTGACCATACGTACTCCGAATTGACTTCCGTCAGTTGTGTTAGACTCGTATAATCAATACGATTGCAACGGAACTTGTCCCATTTCAATCCGAGGTTGTTTAGAGAAAAACAATCATTTTGAGTATCGTAGCGCGCCACAAACAACATTATTTTGATATAGTGACCATACGTACCCCGAATTGACTTCTATCAGTTGTGTTAGACTCGTATAATCAATACGAGTGCAACGGAACTCGTCTCATTTCAATCTGAGGTCGTTTAGAGAAAACGACCATTTTGAGTATCGTAGCGCATCACGACAATATAGTTTTGGTATAGTGACCATACGTACTCTGAATTGACTTCCGTCAGTTGCGTTTGACGCGTATAATCAATACAAGTACAACAAAACTCGTCTTATTTCAATCTGAGGTCATTTAGAGAAAACAACCATTTTGAGTATCGTAGCGCGTCACGACAATATTGTTGTGGTATAGTGACCATACGTACTCTGAATTGACTTCCGTTAGTTGCGTTAGATTCGTATAGTCAATACGAGTACAATAAAACTCGTTTTATTTCAATCTGAGGGCATATGGGAAATATGACTGTTTTAGGTCATGTGGCCCGCCACGTCGCAGTTTTTAAAACTTCAAGCGAATAAACTCAGAATCAGCCACGGTCAATTTCAGTGGACTCCTACAGTCAAAACAAGGCCAACAAAGTTCGTTATGACCGACTTCGACGTCGAAAAGTCAAACTGCGGTCAAATCAAGCTTTATAGCATGTCAAAAAGCGTGCGCATACCCATAATAAGTTAATACCCCAACATTGACTAATCACCCGATGATTTGAACACACTTGGACTTTGACCGACACGAGGGACCCACCCTAGGGTTGACTTTGGTCAAACCCTCAAAAATCTTTATTTTTGGAATCGTTCTCCCAAAAGGGGCTTCACCCCCCCCCCCCCCCCCCCCCCCCCCCTCACCAACATTTGGGCCCCACCCTACCATTCCTTGGGCCTCAAAAAAACAGCCAAGGGCATTGTTGAATAAGCCTTGGCAAAAGCCCACCACCTTCCATCCTCTTCCCCCAAACTCACCACCCCACTAAAGCAGTGACCTCCTCCCCTCCTTATACCATTAGGAGGGCTGCCCACTACTCCAAAGGAGTGGCTAGCTGTCATGGACAGCTCGAGTGGGAGAAGTATCTCCCCCACTCCCCTCCATTAGTCCCACATCGGGAGAAAGGAAGGGAGGCCCTCCTCGCTTCCTATAAAGGCATCCCCCCACCCACCTTTCCTCTACTGGCACACACCACCCCATAGCCCCACCTGGTCAGAGCTGCCTCATCGAAGAGAAGACCCGCCACCCTCTCGCCACCTCCGCCACCTCCCATGGAAGCCCAACCTAGCACCACCCGAGCCCCTTCACTATAGGTGGAAATCCTCTCCCCCTCCTTCCCCACTCCCCCGACATTCTGCATGTGCCCCACGGCAGTCGGAGCGCCGTCAGCACCACCCGAGCCAACCCAAGGCTCGGGTGGTGACCGCACGAGGCACACCACTGCCAGCGCCGGTGATGACTCTAGGAGGTTGGAATCCTTACGGAGGACCCTTCCCTTGGTGGTAGAAGCCGACAGTGCCATCAGAGAACGCGTCTCCGACGACACTCGAACCCCCCTGCTCTGTTTTGTTTTCCCTCTGTTAAGCCTTTCCGGCAGCGGTCAACGGCGCCAGGCCGTCGGGCCACCACCGAAGGCAGACCCGACCCCTGGCGAGCTGGCAGGGGGTAGTAGGCACGCCCACAAATGAGGGAGGGGCGGCGCGGCACAAACAAAAATGGCGCAAGCCGCGCCACCCTCCCTCGGGTTGTGCAAATATGGCGGTGGTCGGCGGCGTCAGGCCACCAGACCACCAGACCACCGCCAAATGGTTCACCGGCCCCGGTGAGTCGACCGAGAGCGACGGCCCTTCCCTGCAGTGGTAGTGACTGCCACCTTCTATATCGTTGGCGAGTAGCAGGGGCCGTCTGATATCCACGATGAGATCGGACGGCCCATGCCACCTTAAACCTGTCGTTGCATTAAATTACGCATCCCCACAGCGGATCGACTCTAGATCCGCTGTGGGGACCAAAAGATGTGCTCGGTCCGGCGCCCTGTCCGCCTTCAGGGCCTCTAACCGCAGACCAGTCTCCTCCAATAGGTTGCTGATTTTTCTGAGGAAAATCTAGACTCCTAGGGAAAAAAATTTGAACATGAAAGTTGTTATCCCCCATGAGGGCAATCTCCAGTAATATTTGTGAATTTTTCTAAAGTGATTTGCTATTATTAAAGACCTTTACAAGATTTGTTTGGACAAAACAAATGCCTTAAATATATTGGAAAATTTTGAAAAAAACTCTAAACTCTCAAAAGGACCTTTTAGGGGTATGATGCAGCACGCCTAGGGCCGACCCACCCTGGCTCGGCCAGAAGGAACATGTTCCAGTCGCACTGCCGGGCTGCAGCCCAAGCACCCCAACCCGTCTCCGGCCCCACCACAGAGCCGTTAGGTTGTTGAGGCCAGGGCTCGATCCCCCGACCTCCTTGATAAAGAGTCTTCAGGCAGACTCTCATCACCAACTGACCTGGGATCGAACCCTGGCCTCAACAACCTAACGGCTCTGTGGTGGGGCCGGAGACGGGTTGGCAGGTCAGTTGGTGATGAGAGTCTGCCTGAAGACTCTTTATCAAGGAGGTCGGGGGATCGAGCCCTGGCCTCAACAACCTAACGGCTCTGTGGTGGGGCCGGAGACGGGTTGGGGTGCTTGGACTGCAGCCCGACAGTGCGACTGGAACGTGTTCCTTCTGGCCGAGCCAGGGTAGGTCGGCCCTGGGCGTGCTACATCAAAAAAGCGCACTTTTTTGATGCAGGACGTCGGGGCCCCGCCGCACCCCGTGGCATCACACCAGCTAGCGGACCACGGCCAAGCACCCCTGCCTGAAGGAGTGGTTCTTATCAAGGAGGTCTGGGGATCGAGCCCCAGCCTCAACAACCCGCCGCGCGGAGATGGGTTGGGTGCCTGGACTGCAGTCCTTCTGGCAGGCGTGCTTGGTCGTGGTCCGCTAGCTGGTGTGATGCCACGGGGTGCGGCGGGGCCCCAGCGTCCTGCATCAGGGTACTGTTAGATTTGGTGATTATTATAAATTTAATGGGTATTTTTAAAGGCCTAATAAAGACTTGTTTGGTGAAAATGAACCCCCTAAAAGGATTGGAAAATTTTGAAAAAATTTATACTCTTAATTGACTATCTTGAGTATACTATCAAAATATGAGGACATTTGGAGGGAAATAATGTAGTCATAAACTTTCGGGTAAAACGTTTGAGTTTTAAATTATTAATTTTTCTAAAAGTTGGTAAAAAAAATCGTAGTACGCAATCGCGTTATAATCATTGGAGGATATTACAAATAAATGATGACCCGATGAATGAAAATGAAGAATCAAGCTCGAAGCAATGTGGGGTCTTTGCAAATTATTGAGCTGCATTTAGACGAATATTCGGACATTGGAAGACGCCTCTTTTCGGAGAAATTAAGGAACTCATAATAACGTTCCTCCAATCTGCTTAAGCCATGTTTAAAAGGCGCAATTAAAACTTATGGTCGGACTATAGTAAAGGGGCAGTAATTGGAAGAGACTCTTATGAACGGAGACAGAACAGAACTTTCCCTCCTATGAACGGAGATGAAACTGAAGCCTCCTAATGTATGGAGTGAAGAACTACTAACCATTTTGTTCTATTGCAATTTCTTTTACTCCAGTCTAGTACTGGTCCAGCATTTTTCAGTACTTCAGTTTCTTTTTTAAGTACTTTGGTTTTTGTAAGTACTTCAGTTTTTTTCAGTACTTTAGTTTCTTTTCAGTACTCCAGTCTCGTAATGATCCGGTTATTTCAGCTCTCTACTTCTTGTCTTTCATTTTGTACTTTTACCGTTCAACATCTCCTTTTTTGTAGCTTGTTTATCTCACTATTTTACAACATACAATAACGACAACATATCGTATCTATAGTGCTAGCCCGGGTCCTGCTCTGATGAGCGGTCGATGGTTCTTGGTAGAGCATTAGTTGGGGATAACCGCGAGTCGAGTATCTCCTGCATGGTTAGCCTCAAATAATGTGCCCTTACGCACGTTGCGCCTCCCGGCCAAAAGTTGAGCAGTCGGTCGAATTAGAAAGGTCGTGGCAGACCTGAAGTGCGTCTTTACTATTTAATTCATTGTTTGTGAAATGCTTGCGGAAAAGTGGCGGGTCGATCACGCCCGCAGACCGTTCATACTGGTGCGGGAGAGTTAACGACACATAGCGACATGGAGATGTGTACCGCGGGTGATCACCATTCCGTACCCGTTGATTTGCCTCCACTAGTCGGCCAAAATTTCAGAATCGCGGGATGTCACTCATATGTATTAGGTATTACTATACGAAGATATAGACTTCTCAACAAAACAAGCTTCACCTCTTTATTCCATGTCATGACAAATTTCACCCACAAATTTAAGTAAAATCACAATTAGTTTCATTAGTTAACATGATTTAATACTAGTTAATCTCATAATTTATTATCTTTGGAGAATTGAATAAGCGTGAAATGATAATTAATCAACAATTTTGTGTAATGTTGTTTAATAACACTTATATTGGTGACATGCAACTGGTGATAAAAGTCAATTCTTTTCATTTGTATTTACTATGTACTTAGCACTATAGTAATATTGTTGATTATATTATTAATTCTAAATGCAGACCCTACTATAGTGGGATAAAGGCTTGAGTGTTGTTGTATATTATTAATTCTAAATGATTTTGGTACAAGTTACTAATTCTAAATGTCTTTTGGATACAAGTTACTAATTCTAAATGTTACAAAAAACATTGTTGCGTTTAAATTTGAATTTTGTTTGGTCAGAATTTTGTATTAAGCATCCTTAATTATTATCATAATCAAATAATTAGCCCTAATAAAAAAATGAGATATTACAAATCTCCCCTCTTTAAAAATTTCATTCTCAAACTATGTAGCCATAATATATGACATATAGTGTGGTGCATGATGCTTAAAAGGAGTAAATTATTACAAATATGAATAATATAATAGCAACAAATAACCTAAGAGAAAACACACAAAATAAAAGTAGCATATTAAAACATAAAGAGTCCATAAGATTATTTAATTCAGCATCCATGAAGATAAATAATGGGGAGTTCTATTGATTTTTTTTTAATAGAATACATTAAGAAATTAATAGGTTAATGAAGCTACCATGGGTGTATCAAAATTCAGAGTTAAAATAAATGCAAATGTTAGAGATTATCTTTGTATAGAAATAAATGACCAAAATCTCAAAGCTCAAAACATAAGATTATTTGCAAATTCATATTCCTAGTCATTCTCAAAATCATCATTATAAACTTAAACTGTATAATTTTCTTCATTATTAGTATTTCCTTAATATCATTTCCACCACTTAGTTCAGTGTCAGACAATATGAATTGCATTGTGCATATAATACACTTAATACACAAACTTTACATGATAATTTGATAGCCTGAACCTTGCAATACTAAATTGTATAGGATGTGCCTCGGTATGTTCTAGAGTGTGAAAGCGCCACACTAAACATTTGATGGTTTGAACATAAAAATAGATAAACTCGCACATAAAAACATAAGGAAATATCAATCGCACACAAGCTTGTTAATCCACTGCCTTCCGTGACCTCCCAGTCCTAAGCCGCTGATCTATGTGACCTCCCAGTCCTAAACCGTTGCTCGTTGTGACCTCCCAGTTCTAATCTGATGCCTTCCTTGACCTCCCACCTCTAATCCACTGCCTTTCTTGACCTACAATCCCTAAATCAGCTCCTCCCCACACTTCCCCACAGCAAACCGCCCCTCCCAGCTCAAACCCGCCGCAAACGGATGCCTCCTCGCCCTTCCCCACTACAAAACTACCTCCCCAACTCTTCCCCCACTACCGAATAACTACTTCCACCCCCTGGCACCGCAACTTCGAGCCAGTCTTTTATCTATTCCCCCCATGCCCTCCTAACTCCTCCCCACTGCAAGCCACAACCTCTCAGCCCCTCCTAAGTATGAAGCAGTGCCTCCCAGATCCCTCCCTTCACCTTCATCAGTAGGCCGCCCCCATTTGAGCCGCGCCAAGGTCCCAGACCCACTTCGGACGCATCTGGCGCATCTCAAATAGCACTAATGCTTGTAAGTTTTGTAGTTTTGGTTGTTTTGTTCCTTTATTGTACGCAATGGATGCTTGCATTAATTAGTGAAGCATAGTTTGTATTTGTTTACCTTCCAAATTAATCAATATAGGTGAGTTTATTCTCTCGGTGTTCTTGCCTGGGTGCTCCAATCAGAGAGGAACTAAACTCTTTTTTAATAACTATAATTGCAAGCTAATGGATATTTTGCTAAATAATTATTGATTCATTATTAAATTGCTAGTTTGGCGAAGGAACACTCTAAGTTCATGCGTTTAATTTCATTCCACGCACATCGGACAAGAGTTCGTCCTGCATGTCACTCCTCACTAGGCATTTGTGTTTGTATGTGCCCGAGCATACTCACTGAACCTACCCTACATCAATTGGCATTCTCATTCACTGGTTTGCGTGCATTCTTGCACATCATTCTAAAGTTGGCGATAGGTCCATTGCATTTTTCACATGTTCGCTTGCATTGCAACTAGCATTAGAGTTTCACACAACCTCCACATATAGATTCATCATGCGTCAAATGGTATCAAAGTCAGTTCAAGTTATATTTTGATACACAGTCATTAAGTCTTTCATTTATGGTTAGTTACAGTCTCCATCCATCTCCTCTTTTTGAGGATCCAGAGTCCATCAATACCTGATCTAGTAGAGCCTCTTTGGAGAGACCGACATACTATTATGGGGATTATCCTCTCCCCCAACCCATTGCTCATAGAGATCATGTTGACCCTTCGACACAACTCGATTATGATAGAAACGGCTACTACGATGATCATAGTTTTGAGGAGAGTCTCGAATATAGATTATGTAGAGCTTCCCTACTGTTGATCATGGATGGTTTGACAAATTTCGAGGCTTTTAGTTATTGGCTCGTGGATATGGGATATTATTTAGATCACTTTGAGTTATTCGGTGAGCGTAGTGTTAGATTTGCAAAGCTTAGGCTGCTAAGTCAGGCGGGATAGTACTGGGATAGATAGCATTGAGAGGAACCTTATGTGAGACCTTGGGCAGAGATGAAGTGGAGATTGTGTTTATGGTATTTGCTAAGTCAGGCATGAGAGTAAAGTGAAGGGTAGACCGGTAATTAGTAATATGGATAAATATGTAATACCACAGTTGAGTCTTTAGTTAAGCAGTTGTTGGTAAAGGTTAGCTTTTTCTTATGCATTGAGTAAGTCTTTTATCGCTGCATTTTAGATCTGTGAGTTGCGGTGGTGAAGCAGCTGCCTTCCTCTGGTATTGTCATTTTTTCGTTCAGAGGTCTTCATCTTCCTCTTAGGATTGATCCTCTGTGTTTGTTGACTACTATATACATCGTTTGGTTCTTAGTAAGCAATTTTGATTCCTCTATTTACATATATATACGATCTTCATTATGTTTGTGGTGATTAGATTTTTAGGATAGAAGGGATCATATAAAAACCTTTCAAGAATGTTGAATGGTACATACTACGGGTGTCTGTGGAAGTGGCCATGATGTTCACGAAGCCAAAATCAATGGCGAGAGAGAGAGAGAGAATAAGAAATCTCACAAGCCGACGAGCAGAATGTCATGAACAGAGGCATAATGTTTCGCCCATTTCACCTCTTCTGCTTCTTCCACCTTTTCCACCTCTTCCTCTGTTTCTTCCTCACAGACATTCTCCACCTCCATTTCCCCTTCATGAAGTGAATCCCGAACACAAGCGATAGAGAGAAAGACCCTTCTTCAATATGGCAGTCGAGAAAAACAAGTGGAATGAATCCGAGTGGAGTAGGGGAGTAGGGAAACAGACTATATTTGAAATTCAAATTAATTTAAAAAATATAGGCACAAATGTGATTATGGTCCTTCAGCTTTATAAACTTTATGAATTCCCTCCTAGTACTAATTTTTGTCCGATTTTAGTCCCTAATATTTTCATATTTATGTTATTGGTCTCTTCCGCAAGTATTAGTTATGTCTCAAATGGATATAGCGTATTAGGATTGAGGAAATCAACACCGTCCCATTCCGAGTATGTTGAATTGATGGGGTATGATATTATTGTTCTGAATTTTTTTCAATCTCATGCTAGACCGCCTACAGCAGATCTTCTAGTGATGATTCAGGTGATGCAAACGCATGGATGATTGATGCAAGGGTAAGGATGATTGTTGCCTCGAGCCGCCTACACCCGTGGGCGCCCCTTTTATTCTTTTTCCTCCCCAGGCAATCTCCAAATCACCATTAATGGTGATTTGGATCCAAAGCTTCAGGAGCTCATATCTCTCACCACTTGACTAAACTTTGACTGAAAATGACATTGCATTGCTCACAAAAAACTTTCTAGGTAGACAATTTCCTCCAAATGAGCCTTCAGCATGTGATTGTCAGAGCTCCGTTTGAGAAACTGCACCGCCAAATAACTCATGGAGACGAGATGAAGCTTCTCTGAAATTTTCGTCGAGTTCGGGGGGGGGGGCGACCGCGTAACGCCCCCACTTCTACCAGTCTGACTGGACTGCCAGGATCTACTCAATGGGTAAAGTTTTCCGACCATCAAAGTCTGTGATTTGATGGAGATAAACCAGCTGTTTCTTCTTGTCCATAGATTAACTATGATTGTGAAATTCCATGTACACATCTCTTAAAATCAATAAAATGAGGCACACATTCATTTGAAAGAGCAGACAATTGGAGGAAGAGTACAAATTCTATATCCTGTGCTTGAGACAGCGAAAATCTGCAATGAATGTCATCTTACCCTTTCATGGCATATGAGGCATTACCACAAAAAACGGCGAACGCAAGGAGTTCACGAGATTGCGGACTTGCGTGCGTAGATCCGAAAAGAGCGCCAGTGCACGTGAAACTCTAGAATGTGTTCATCCACGTAGAAGTTTCATATCATCATTGTAAATTGAGAAGTGACCTATCACCTTCCGCACTTTTGTTGCGTGGATTTGAAAAGAGTGCTAGTGCACGTGATTCCCTGGAGCGTGTTCATAAACGTAGAGGCGCATATCATCATTGTAAATTGAGTGGTAGCATCTCACCCTCCACACTAGTTCTACTCAAAAAATATACAGAGATTTATTTTGTTGCCATATTTTCTAACTCCTCAAACAAAATAGCATATTTTTATTAAAAATAAAAAATATGAGCTACCTAGAAAATATTTAAGTTCTATATAACTATGTCAAAAATATAATAATTTTTCAACGGGTAAACATATCAAACGAAATGAACTGAATGTTAAGAATATCAAATATGTCATATAAAAGTCTTCGTTAAGTAGTTCAAAATGATAAGAATATCAAAACTGCCCCTCCGCACTCTTGTTGTACTCAATTTTTTTTACATAGATTTATTTTGTTGCCATATTTCTAAATTCTCAAACAAGATAGCATACTTTTATTGATATGAGCTGCCAGTACACGCCAGAACCTATATAAATTCTATATAATTATGTTGAATATATAATAATTTTTAAACTAGTATTTAAACATCTCAACTTATCAATCTAAATGAAGTAAATGTTAAGAATATCAAATCTACCATATAAAAGTGTTTGTTAAGTACTTACAAATGTCAAGTAAATAATTTAAAATATGAACCCAACGGGAATTAAACAAAACCTTCTCGTCTGGAGTCAGATGCACTATCATTGCTCCACGGATCTTGTGTTACTTTGTAATAATAATAAATTTATTTTATAAAACACGTTATCTATTATTTTCCTTGCCTAATTTATAATTTTGTACTCACAAGGTATTAAGAGCGCCAGCATGCAGATGAAATAGAACTACACAAATCGTGGTTCAATTAAGCTCAAAATATGCACACCTTCTGTTGTGGTATCACGGATAATAACGGGCATCAAAAGACACTTTATCCAAGAACTGTAGCTTACTGGAAATAGCAAGATCTTGAATTTTTCATTAATTATATGGTTTACCGCACTGGTGAGTTATATGGACTTGCCCACAAGGTGAAAGTAGATGATTTGCATTTTCAAAAAATTCACGCACAAAATTTTGATGTTTCCTAGATCAAAAAGAAAATGAATTAGAAATACATAAAATAAACTGTGCATAATAATTTTCAATATAATAATTCCAAAAAGTAAAAAAAATATAAGTATCAAACAATATGAGAAAGAAAGGAACTTATATACTAAAACTAGCATCTTCAAAATCAACGTTTCCTAAAACTATTGAATTTATGTTAAACTAGCGGATTTTTGACAACTTCGGCAATCGAAGAACGTATTTTTAAAAAATGAATTACATGAGTTGTATAAAAAAAACTAGCTAAATGTCAATATCAACTCCTACAAAAATATTTGAAGAAGTTAAGTTTCAACCATCAACCCAAAAATTTCACATATTACTCACAGTTGTAGTGCCACATTATCACAATCTGCATCAACAAGTTTCAAGACAATCTCAGAGCCACTAGAAAATAGCTAGAATGACAGAGAACAAGTTAATCCTTCTGCCATTTGAATAAATAAATGTCTTGAAAAATATTATAGATTAAATACTTAATTGTTCAATGCATATTTAAGTCAGACAAAATAAATGTTAGAGTTTGATATGATTAATAATTTGGAGCCAATCAACTTCAAATATGTATGCGCACCAATTTTGCAAAATTTTAATAGTAGAGCTGCAAAATTAGTCTCATTTGATGATCTAAGTTTTTGCTAAATATTTAAAGAAGCTAAACGATTTCTTTCGATGTTTAGTTGATGTTCATTCTGATTTCGCAAACTCTCAAATTAAGAGCTAGCTGTTAAATCCCCATTATATAGTTTCATCTTCCTTAGTAAACTTTTTCAACATCATTCTCTTACTCAAGTTATTTTAATTTCTACGCCTTGGAACCGGTCCACTTGCCTCTGATCCAATATATGATCCTTCGGTTCTCCATCTCCTAGTAATCTAGCACTTCCTCGTGTCGTCTAATCACCCTATGCATACCATCCCTAGATCTCGCGCCAACCACATCTAGCTTGCCAACCGTTCCAGCCCACCATGGTCGATCTAGATCGTGCTCCTCAACTCTTACGTGTGTTATGTCGGAAGTGTCGCCGCCATAGTAGTCTACTGCGCCTCAGTGCACTAACGGAGCTGAGGATAATTGTACATGAAGATGAGTCATGGCCTATGAAGCACCGATACTTCCTTGAGAGTCACGTACCCGTACCGGATACGTATCCGATACCGGTACGTACTCGATACTCACGGATACACCTGTTATTCTAGTCTGTAGATACACTTGGACTTGACAGATTGTTCTGCATATTGTAATAAAAGTGTATTTTTCTGAAGTAAACAACAGAGGATGGTAATTGATGGGATAACTGAGGAGATGGCTCTGGGACTGAAATGGATGGTAAGGAATGATGGATCTGCTGTTGTTGTTGTTGTTGAGGAGAATGTTGGGATGGAGCATCATCTTGATGGATATCTAGAACATTGTCCAGTGGAGGTGGAGAGTGAGGAGGAGGGATAGCATCCCTTGGAGGGTCTGGTATGTGCCTTTCTGGCTCTTGAGGAGGAGGAGATGGAGGAGGAGAGACTGGAGCTTGGCCAGGCTTCACAATTTGCCTGGACCACTTGGAAATGATTCCAATGTTAATCCTTTTCCCAGGAGGAATGAGCACTCCTTTTGATTTGCAGATGCTTGAGTAATGTTGAAAGAGCACTTGACTCATTATTCTCATATAAGCATTTTCTTTATGAGCATACTTATGCTCAATCATCTTCAGAAGGCATCTCCCCCAATTTATCTTCTTCTTGAGGACAAGAGTGCCCATAATCTACAGCTGCTGCTTTGGAATTGCATCATGAGCTGAGATTTTGCACAATAGAACTTTCCCAACAATGTCAGTCAAGAATCTATATTCTTCAGCCAAGTCGATCTTCTTCAGATTTATAGGTTTGTCTTTCTTAAATTGCATAATTAATCTCCAGGACATTTTTCGTCTCCTCTCCTATCAGTTCTTCTGAGTCACTTCCAGTAGGTAGATCAAATGTTTGGGATAGAAGCTCATCAGTTATATTGATATATTGTCCAGAAACTGTCCCTTGAAGGGACCCATCATCTGCAGCATGTACACTGTCCTTGAACACTGTAAGTTCTACATCTAAAATCTTACACCTTGTTGAAATAAGCTTAGTCAGGCCAGCCTCCTGAAATAAGCCAAGTATAGCTTTGAAGCTTTCGGCAGCTGCGCTGAACGAATCAACATCTACATCAAATCCTGATTTAACCTTGGGTGGAGCCATTTCATTAAATGTACCTGCAGAGACAAATAGAAAACGAGAGAGATAGCACGGGAGTCCTGGAGAACAAGAGAGCAAGAGGAGGAAAATTCAAAAGCGCAATGATTTCGACGCTGAAGTTGCTTAAAAGAAGACGATTCGTCGCAACTTAGGGTTTATGTCGACGCACCATCGATAAAGATTAGTATTTGGCGTGCAAAAATAAGTCGAGAATGCTTCTAGAAGCAATTCTGGGCGCGCAGCCATTTTGACGTTGCGTCGAATCATATTCGACGTTATCCAGTCGACGCAATAGCTTTCTGGAGATTGTTCACCAAACCTTACGTCGACGTAGTCCAGTCGACGTTGCGTTGATTTGCAATCGACGCAGCCTCGACTTTGATCAGCGGCCAATCAATACGACGCATACGTCGATAGGAACTCGACGTTGCGTCGAGATCTATTCAAATTATTCACTCTGAGTGATTCTTGACGCCGGCGTCGAGTAGAAATCGATGGTACGTCAACTTCTATTTGACGCACCTCTGAATGAACAGATCTATTTTCTTTGGAAAATTCTTGTTGTTTTTCCCAGCAATTAAGTTTATTGAAAATAGTTTATAATATTAATTTTATAAGTTATAAGGAAAAAGAATCAAGGCAGAAGTCACTCCCTTGAATGAAGTTTGTTCGTTATCCTTGACTTACATCTTCCTTCCCACTCCATTTTCTCCTGAGTGGGACCCTACCTAACCCTGCACAAGTAATTCGAACATTAGATGGAACCCAGGTTACCTTGGGCCCTTTGCTTTTACCATTATAGGGTTCAATGAAAGAAAAGAAGGGTCTTTCATGATACCCTTTGGGATGATAGGGAATGGATTTCCCAAACCTCTTATATTGATACTTGAAATGAGTATAAAATGTATCAAAATATAACAAATCAGCAGAATGTTTTATTATTCTAGGTTTTGCTCTAACCTTTTGGTTGAAGTTATTTGACTTCTCTACATGATTCTTGCCTAGGGGTTTTTCCTTTTTATTAAGATTTACTTGATTAAGTTTGTTTATCCTATCTGGATGATTGTTATCTCTACCATTGGATGATGCACTCTTCTCACTTGGTTGATACTCACTAGGTCTAACAAATGACACTGGATTTTTCCAGGCAGGTTTCCTTGGTGCTTCTGTGCTAGTGGAGGGCTCTGCTCCTAATCCTAGGTGATTAAATCTCATAGAGAGATTTTCAGTGATGTTTTTGAGCTTCTGACTCCTCCCATTGAGTGTGTCATCAAAGGCCTTTGTCTTTGCTAGCTATTCTTTTAAGTTTATATTTTCTTCATGATGATGAGGAGCTTAATTCTGCTTCTGAATCACTCCAAGTTTCAGCAATGAAGCCCTTGGCTTTCTTCTTGTCCTTTCCTCTGAAGGACTTCTTCTTGTTGTTGTCCTATTTGCTGCTGCTTCTTTCCCTTTGCTCTTGTGGACATTCAGGGGCAATGTGCCCTGGTTTGCTGCAGGTATAGCACATAATCTCCTTCTTTGGAGTTTTATCAGACCTGGGCCTTGAGTCCCTTTCTCTCCTTGAGTCTTCTGTCTTGACCAATTTCTTAAATCTCCTTGCTAGGAGATTGAACATCTCATCCTCAGGAGTAGACGGCTCTCCTTCAGTAGCTTTCAGAGCAAGGGACCTTTGGACAGGAGTTGGAGAGGTCTCCCTTTCTTCAACCTCAATCATGTTCTTCAGAAGCATCTCATATGACTTAATCTTTCCTAGTAAAGCTTCAGTTGAGATCTCTCTGTGGCATCTGGACTCTCTGCCCAGATTCTTGAATCCCATGAGCTAGGGAAACACATGAGAAGCTTATCATTAATTTCAGTCAAGGATATTTCCTTGCCTAAGCCTCTGAGCTCATTAATGATAAGATTGAATCTGTCATGCATATCAACAACAGATTCTTCAGCTTTCTTTTGAAAGTTCTCATACTAGGATATGAGAAGGGACTTTTTGTCCTTTCTTTCATCAGCACTTCCTTCCACCATTGTGGTGAGTGAGTCTCAGATTTCTTTTGTTGATTGGCATTCAGCAACCTTCTGAAAAATATCATCTGACATTGTTGACACCATAATATTCATGGCCTTGGCATCACATGCCTTGACCTTCTTCTCAGCCTTTGTCCATTCCTTTCTTGGGACAGCCTCTGTTGTTGAGGATTCTCCTGCCTTTTGTCTGACTGGAGCTGGAGGACCTGTGAGAAGAACATTATAGATGTCTTCATCAATGGAATTCATGTAAAGTCTTATTCTGGCCTTCCAGAGTGTGAACTTATTCAAGTTACACACTGGGGGTCTTGTGGAAGCATAGGTCCTTAGTACTCATTTTCTTTATAAGATATGTTTGTAGAAAAGAAATAAGAGTGGGAGGCATTTTTGATCAAAGTGTTAACCTTTTAATGATCAACCTCCCTCTAATACCAATTGAAAGTGCACAGTGCGCCTCTGAGAATCCTCTAGAGGGGGTGAATATAGATTTAAATTTATTTCTATCCTAACTGTGAATACAATAAAATAATCTAAGAATTTATGCTCAATCAAGATCTCAGGCAGAATAAAATAGTGTTGAAATATAAAGCAGAAAACAGTAATGTAAACTAGCTATGAAGGACAACACAGAAAAATTAGCAAACCAGAAGACAAATTTTTATAGAGGTTCCCCAAAATGTGGGTACTCCCCTCTTCTACCACCTGGTAGGGATGCACCACAGTGCCTGAGTCTTTTGGTAAGGAGACTCTTAGAACCACTGATCTTTTGACAAGGAGATCATGAACCAGCAGATCTTTTGATAAGAAGATCTTGAACCACCAGATTTTTTGATAAGGGGATCTTGAACTACTGAATCTTTTGAAGAGGGATTAATAAAACTCATTTACAGTTGGAAGAAAGAAGGAGAAAGAAAGAGGGAGAGGAAAGATTCAGAAATCTGTTTTTCAGATTTTTGTAACAGCAATCCTATGTTGTTGTTTGAGTCCTCTTCAGGATCTGTATATGATTAACCCTAGCTTGTGATAGTGATGATTGCTAGGGCTGTTAAGCTTTTGATCCTTCTGCATCCTGCTCATAAGATAGAATTGTTGCTATAAGATATTGATGAAGAAGCAACAGTTGTTGTAACTAAACAGAGTATATCCTCTTTCTTTTTCTTTTTTCATGTATTCTACCTATCAGAGTTCCTGAGAGAGGAAGAAGAAGAAGAGGAAGCACTCGATAGAATAGTATGGTCGATTGTGATAAGCGCCTTGTCTTTCTCTTTCTTCTCTTGCCTTTTATTGTCCCTATTCAATTTTTGAATTTGTTTCCTTTTCTGGTAAGACCTGAAAAGGTATTTTTGCCTGGACATTTACTTCTTCTTTCCTTCTTCAATTCCCGACCCGTCCACCAACATAAAGCTTGTTTCCAAGAAAGCTTTTCTCTGTCCTCTGTTAATTCTTCACTCCATTTGAGGTAATTAAGGAGCCGTTGGAGAACGGTCTTGAGAGAGGTGGGTCATGAGAGAGGGTCCAAAATGACAGCTGAAACGGTTTCCCTTTTCAGAATATTCGACGTAGCGTCGAGTTCTCTTCCTCTCTTATCGACGCACCTTCGAGTTCTTATAGGAGCAGCTTCGAATTCATCATTGCTCTGATTGAACTCTGTTAGTTGACGTTGCGTCGATACCCAATCGACGTAACCGTCGAGTTGAAGGCCTGGCTCTGAGCTTCATTATGTGCGTCGAGAAGAAGTCGACGTTGCATCGACTTTAGATGACTTCGACATATATTTCCTTCTGCATTGAATTGAAGTAGAAGTTGTGTCGACTTCACAAAGTACTTCGACAGGTCCATGGCCTCTACGTCGATATCTATTCGACGTAACGTCGACTTGATCTACTCCGACAGAAAGAGTATGTTGTTTGGACTTCTTGTTAGAGTAACGTCGACATTCATTCGATGTTGCGTCGATTTCTATTCGACGCAAATATTAACTTCACCAAATTTGTGCTTCTCTTGATATGGTCTTGACACCCTAGGTCGAGTATGACATCCTAAGACATCTAATGACCAGATTACCCTCACTATACAATGGTAATTCAATCATAAGAGAAAATCACATTTTGTGAATTTGTTAAGTTAAATCAAAGGGGTTTTTCCCAACAAAAAATATAAGTATCGAACTATATGAGAAAGAAAGGAACTTATATACTAAAACCAGCATCTTCAAAACCAACGTTTCCTAAAACAATTGAATTTATGTTAAACTAGCGAATTTTTAAAAAACTTCGGCAATCGAAGAACATATTTTTAAAAAATGAATTACATGAGCTGTATAAAAAACTAGCTAAATATCAATATCAGCTCCTACAAAAATATTTGAAGAAGTTTAAAAAAAAATCCATAACTCAATACTTTGTTAAAAAGTGCATGCATGCATTAAGAAAAACATGAGGTACTACATACTTGATCATCTTTAGGTCAATTTCTGAACCATTGAAGCCGGCACGACGAAAATTGTACACAATTCTATCAAATTTTCTCCTTCCTTAGATGAGGATGTGGTATCCTGGATATCAAATTTTCTTCGCCTTAGCTGATGATGTGTCATCATCTGTCTTGCATCGACTTCATGAATAATTTTAGCTCTCATTTCCTCAAGCCTCAAGATTGTATTGGGCATTTTTGTATTTCTTGAATAACTTGGCTGACAAATAAAATTTTCATAATCAAACAAAAAAATAATAATAAACAAGAAATAATTTGGTTAAACAACAAAAAAATTATATGCGAATTATTAGCGGAGTAACTTGACTGTGTAACTTGGAAGAGTCTAACTGAAAACTTATTGCGCCTATAGGCTAATAAGATAGATTGCGTGAAGAGGCCTCTTCAACATCCAGTGATATCTATTGGCTTGGGTCTTACCTGAGTCGGATAATGATTGGTGCAGAACCAGAAAAATAAGAAAGACATGCCTATTGAAAAGAATATATGAGATCTTTACTAACGATAAGACATCATGATGGTGGTGGGTCTATTGCCTAATCCATTTCCATCTTTAAACTTAAGTATTAGATTCTTCCATCCTTATTAAAATGAGTGGTGAGTCTATTGCATAGTTCAATTTCTCTAATACATATATAGCAAAATAACATTGTCATTTGTATCCCAAGAAGCTGACAATCCTCCCTACCTCCGAGTTGAAAACAACCATTTGTATAGGCATAACTATATAACCTGAAGATTGTATCATGCTTATATACTTGAAGCATATAACTATAACTTGAAGATTATATACAAATTCCATAACATAATCATATTTCTCTATTCAAACAAACTGTAATATCCAGAGCAATATCACAGCAGAATCCACACAATATCCCCGACAAAATTTCAATACAACTCATAGCATAGTACAAATTGTAAAGATCATATAAAATTGTATTGCCTAATCTAAAATTTCCTATAGAGGTCATACATAAGATCTAGGACCATATATATCATGATATCATCAAACCCAATGAGAGAATTGTCTCGACCGGATAAATAAGAACAAAAAACCTGAACAAAAACTACACAACAACAACAGAAAAATCAAAACAAAAAAATCATAACGACTTAAATATTAATATAAAACTAATAACTGCAACACTCTCTCACAAGCTGGAGCAAAAGCCTCCAGCTTGAAAAATATCATATAAAGATAATGGAGATAAGCTATGTGGGACAAATCATCAAACGGGTCACTAGGGAAACATTTGTCGGGGATAATTGGTTGGGGATAACCCGCACAAAGGTAGTCCCACACGACAAAAACCTATTAGAAGACAGACATGCCACCGAGCACACAGACCCATACAACACAACCCTTTGGAATTAAGTAACGAGAAAAGAGATGGGGTGAGTGCAGTCGGCTGAGTCGAGCAAAGGTGTCTCTGATACCATGTAAAATAGAGAAATTTTTAATTTCAATAAACTAGGTTACAAGTGAACCTTATAAAATAGGTCCAAGTGTATAATTACAAATATACCTTAGACATAGTTAGGTATACCCTAACAAGCCAAACAATATATTAAAGGTTTCATATGTATTAGGTATTACTATACGAAGATATAGACTTCTCGACAAAACAAGCTTCGCCTCTTTATTCCATGTCCTGACAAATTTCACCCACTAATTTAAGAAAAATTACAATTAGTTTCATTAGTTAACATGATTTAAAACTAGTTAATCTCATAATTTATTATCTTTGGAGAATTGAATAAGCGTGAAATGATAATTAATCAACAATTTTGTGTAATGTTGTTTAATAACACTTATATTGGTGACATGCAATTGGTGATAAAAGTCAATTCTTTTCATTTGTATTTACTATGTACTTAGCACTATAGTAATATTGTTGATTATATTATTAATTCTAAATGCAGACCCTACTATAGTGGGATAAAGGCTTGAGTGTTGTTGTATATTATTAATTCTAAATGATTTTGGTACAAGTTACTAATTCTAAATGTCTTTTGGATACAAGTTACTAATTCTAAATGTTACAAAAAACATTGTTGCGTTTAAATTTGAATTTTGTTTGGTCAGAA
Source organism: Dactylorhiza incarnata (assembly GCA_033032865.1). Classification (NCBI taxonomy): domain Eukaryota; kingdom Viridiplantae; phylum Streptophyta; class Magnoliopsida; order Asparagales; family Orchidaceae; genus Dactylorhiza; species Dactylorhiza incarnata. The sequence continues at coordinate 2,144,104 of JAWHQI010000078.1, forward strand.
TTTTGTATTAAGCATCCTTAATTATTATCATAATCAAATAATTAGCCCTAATAAAAAATGAAATATTACAAATCTCCCCTCTTTAAAAATTTCATTCTCAAACTATGTAGCCATAATATATGACGTATAGTGTGGTGCATGATGCTTAAAAGGAGTAAATTATTACAAATATGAATAATATAATAGCAACAAATAACCTAAGAGAAAACACACAAAATAAAAGTAACATATTAAAACATAAAGAGCCCATAAGATTATTTAATTCAGCATCCATGAAGATAAATAATGGGGAGTTCTATTGAATTTTTTTTTAATAGAATACATTAAGAAATTAATAGGTTAATGAAGCTACCATGGGTGTATCAAAATTCAGAGTTAAAATAAATGCAAATGTTAGGGATTATGTTTGTATAGAAATAAATGACCAAAATCTCAAAGCTCAAAACATAAGATTATTTGCAAATTCATATTCCTAGTCATTCTCAAAATTATCATTATAAACTTAAACTATATAATTTTCTTCATTATTAGTATTTCCTTAATATCATTTCCACCACTTAGTTCAGTGTCAGACAATATGAATTGCATTGTGCATATAATACACTTAATACACAAACTTTACATATAATTTGATAGCCTGAACCTTGCAATACTAAATTGTATAGGATGTGCCTCGGTATGTTCTAGAGTGTGAAAGCGCCACACTAAACATATGATGATTTGAAACATAAAAAATAGATAAACTCGCACATACAAACATAAGCAAATATCAATCGCACACAAGCTTGTTAGGCTCCGTTTGAGGGAACTTATTTTCATCGGTCAAGCGGTTACGACCACATGAACTGGACCTTAATTTAGGTCCAATTCATGCGGTCGTAACTGCTTGACCGGTGGAAATAAGTCCCCCCAAACGGAGCCTTAATTCACTGCCTTCCGTGACCTCCCAGCCCTAAGCCACTGATCTATGTGACCTCCCAGCCCTAAACCGTTGCTCGTTGTGACCTCCCAGTTCTAATCTGATGCCTTCCTTGACCTCCCAGTTCTATTTCTAAATTCTCAAACAAGATAGCATATTTTTATTGATATGAGCTGCCAGTACACGCCAGAACCTATATAAATTCAATATAATTATGTCGAATATAAAATTATTTTTAAACTAGTATTTAAACATCTCAACTTATCAAACTAAATGAAGTAAATGTTAAGAATATCAAATCTACCATGTAAAAGTGTTTATTAAGTACTTACAAATGTCAAGTATATAATTTAAAATATGAGCCCAACGTGAATTAAACACACAACCTTCTCGTCTGGAGTCAGACGCACTATCATTGCTCCACAGATCCCGTGTTACTTCGTAATAAAAATAAACTTATTTTATAAAACACGTTATCTATTATTTTCCTTGCCTAATTTATAATTTTGTACTCACAAGGTATTCAGAGCGCCAGCATGCAGATGAAGGCTCCTTTTGAAGGGACTTATTTTTACCAGTCAAATAGTTACGACCGCATGAACCGGACCTTAAAGAAAAGAGAGACTCGAGGTCACTCACAGAAGATAAGTTCGTTCCAAACGAAGTAAAGATCAGAACATTCCGCTACCCTTATCCAATAAGATCTCCATTACCGTGAGTGCTTGGATAGGGGGAAAAGCTCTTTGGGAAAGGATCTGGCCAGCCTCTTGCACTACCATCAACATCGATCTTCACAAAGTGAGGATCTGGTTTAGTCCAGGGAATGGACTGATTCAAAGATTCTCATGTCAAGTTGGTTTAGCACTCGCTCCAATAGCATGCGGTCGTAATCGTTTGACCGATGAAAATAAATCTCCTCAAACGGAGCCAAATAGAACTATACAAATCGTGGTTCAATTAAGAACAAAATATGCCCTAAGTAAATTTCCTCATTGCCTTGTCAATTTCTAAAATATTAGTAAAATTATAAAGTTTAAACATAAGACGCAATTCCTCAAAATGAAAAATAGATCACTATTAATTCATTTATTTCATGTTTAAATATATCACTATTATTGATGTTTATTTTCCGAGCCAAGATGAACTTCTTACATATGGGGAGTAGACATTCAAGGGGCTAGTTCATGGTGAACTTCTTAAGTTTGCAATATGCTAATGAACGTTTGGGGTACATTCAAGGGAGTGGACATTAGTATATCGCAAACATAATAAGTTCACCATGAACTACCTTCCTCAAAAAACAAGCAGACAAGAGACCTCATGGAAACCACAGAACCTAAAGATTTCAATTGAAACCAAATAACCTACAGAATATCTCTACTCAAAGACCTTTAATTTAAAAGAAAAGTTATTCTCGAATTTAAATGGTCTATCACTCCATGATCATACACCCATTTTGTTGTGGTATCCTGGATAATCACGGGCATCAAAAGACACGTTATCCAAGAACTGTAGCTTACTGGAAATAACGAGATCTTGAATTTTTCATTTATCATATGACTTACCGCACTTGTGAGTTATATGGAGTTGCCCACGAGGTGAAAGTAGATGCGTTGCATTTTCAAAAAATCCACGCACAAGATCTTAATGTTTCCTGGATCAAAAAAGTAAATGAATTAGAAATACATTAAATATACTATGTGCATAATAATTTTCAATATAATAATTTCAAAAAGTAAAAAAATATAAGTATCGAACAATATGAAAAAGAAAGCAACTTATATGCTAAAACCAGCATCTTCAAAACCAACGTTTCCTAAAACTATTGAATTTATGTTAAACTAGCGGATTTTTGACAACTTCGGCAATCAAACATATTTTTAAAAAATGAATTACATGAGCTGTATAAAAAACTAGCTAAATGTCAATATTAACTCCTACAAAAATATTGGAAGAGTTAAGTTTCAACCATCAACCCAAAAATTTCACATATCACTCCCAGTTGTAGTGTCACATTATCACAATCTGCATCAACAAGTTTCAAGACAATCTCAGCGCCATTAGAAAATAGCTAGAATGACAGGGAACAAGTCAATCCTTCTGCCATTTGGATAAATAAATGTCTTGAAAAATATAATAGATTAAATACTTAATTGTCCATGTCATATTTAAGTCAAACAAAATAAATGTTAGAGTTTGATATGATTGATAATTTGGAGCCAATCAACTTCAAATATGTATGCGCTCCAATTTTGCAAAATTTTAATCAGTAGAGCTGCAAAATTAGTCTCATTTGATGATCTAAGTTTTTGCCAAATATTTAAAGAAGCTAAACGATTTCTTTCTATGTTTAGTTGATGCTCATTCTGATTTCACAAACTCTCAAATTAAGAGCTAGCTGTTAAATCCCCATTATATAGTTTCATCTTCCTTATTTAACTTTTCCAACAACATTCTCTTACTCATGTTATTTTAATTTCTACGCCTTGGAACCGGTCCACTTGCCTCAGATCCAATGTATGATCCTTCGGTTCTCCATCTCCTAGTAATCTAGCACTTCCTCGCGCCGTCTAATCAGCAGACCATCCCTAGATCTCGCGCCAACCACATCTAGCTTGCCAACCGTTCCAGCCCACCATGGTTGATCTAGATCGTGCTCCTCAACTCTTACGTGTGTTGTGTCGGAAGTGTCGCCGCCATAGTAGTCTACTGCGCCTCAGCGCACTAATGGAGCTGAGGATAATTGTACATGAAGATGAGTCATGGCTTAACTATGATTAGAAATATTAGGTATATTTTTGAATCACATAAACACTAGTCAGAGCGCATCAATTTCTCAGAAAATTGATCATCATTATTAGCTAAAGATATCAAGAGAAATTTAAGAACTACATTAAAAATATGGACAAACCTAAAAGCATACTCTTAAACTAAACTTAGGAAAGTAGACATAAATTTTTTTTTAAAAACCATAACACAATACTTTGCTAAAAAGTGCATGCATGCATTAAAAAAAACATGAGGTAATACATACTTGATCATCTTTGGGTCAATTTCTGAACCCTTGAAGCCGGCACGAAGAAAATTGTACACAATTCTATCAAATTTTCTCCGCCTTAGATGAAGATGTGGTATCCTGGATAATTGCGGGCATCATATGACACTTTATCCAAGAACTGTAGTTTACTGGAAATAGCGAGATCTTGAATTTTTCATTTATTATATGGCTTACCGCACTTGTGAGTTATATGGACTTGCCCACAAGGTGAAAATAGATGCTTTGCATTTTCAAAAAACAACGCACAAGATCTTGATGTTTCCTGGATCAAAAAAGTAAATGAATTAGAAATACATTAAATAAACTATGTGCATAATGATTTTCAATATAATAATTCCAAAAAGAAAAAAAAATATAAGTATCGAACAATATGAGAAAGAAAGGAACTTATATACTAAAACCAGCATCTTCAAAACCAACGTTTCCTAAAACTATTGAATTTATGTTAAACTAGCGGATTTTTGACAGCTTCGGCAATCGAAGAACATATTTTTAAAAAATGAATTACATTAGCTGTATAAAAAACTAGCTAAATATTAATATCAACTCCTACAAAAATATTTGAAGAAGTTAAGTTTCAACCATCAACCCAAAAATTTAACATATCACTCACAGTTGTAGTGCCACATTATCACAATCTGCATCAACAAGTTTCAAGACAATCTCAGAGCCATTAGAAAATAGCTAGAATGATAGGGAACAAGTCAATCTTTCTGCCATTTGGATGAATAAATGTCTTGAAAAATATTATAGATTAAATACTTAATTGTCCATGTCATATTTAAGTCAGACAAAATAAATGTTAGAGTTTGATATGATTCATAATTTGGAGCCAATCAACTTCAAATATGTATGCGCACCAATTTTGCAAAATTTAATCAGTAGAGCTGCAAAATTAGTCTCATTTGATGATCTAAGTTTTTGCTAAATATTTAAAGAAGCTAAACGATTTCTTTCTATGTTTAGTTGATGTTCATTCTGATTTCACAAACTCTCAAATTAAGAGCTAGCTGTTAAATCCCCATTATATAGTTTCACCTTCCTTATTTAACTTTTCCAACATCATTCTCTTACTCGTGTTATTTTAATTACTACGCCTTGGAACCGGTCAACTTGCCTCTGATCCAATGTATGATCCTTCGGTTCTCCATCTCCCAGTAATCTAGCACTTCCTCGCGCCGTCTAATCACCCTATGCAGACCTGCATTGCATCCCTAGATCTCGCGCCAACCACATCTATCTTGCCAACCGTTCCAGCCTACCATGGTCGATCTTTAGATCGTGCTCCTCAACTCTTACGTGTGTTGTGTTGGAAGTGTCGCAGCCATAGTAGTCTAGTGCACCTCAGCGCACTAACGGAGCTGAGGATAATTGTACATGAAGATGCGTCATGGCTTAACTATGATTAGAAATATTAGGTATATTTTTGAATCACATAAACACTAGACAGAGTGCATCAATTTCTCATAAAATTGATCATCATTATTAGCTAAAGATATCAAGAGAAGTTTAAGAACTACATTAAGAATATGGACAAACCTAAAAGCATACTCTTAAACTAAACTTAGGAAAGTAGACATAAATTTTAAAAAAAAATCCATAATACAATACTTTGCTAAAAAGTGCATGCATGCATTAAGAAAAACATGAGGTACTACAGACTTGATCATCTTTGGGTCAATTTCTGAACCCTTGAAGCCGGCACGAGGAAACTTGTACACAATTCTATCAAATTTTCTCGCCTTAGAGGAAGATGTGGTATCCTGGATAATCACGGGCATCAAATGACACTTTATCCAAGAACTGTAGCTTACTGGAAATAGCGAGATCTTGAATTTTTCATTTATTATATGTCTTACCGCACTTGTGAGTAATTATATGGACTTGCCCACAAGGTGAAAGTAGATGCTTTGCATTTTCAAAAATTCACGCACAAGATCTTGATGTTTCCTGGATCAAAAAAGTAAATGAATTAGAAATACATTAAATAAACTATGTGCATAATAATTTTCAATATAATAATTCCAAAAAGTAAAAAAAATATGAGTATCGAACAATATGAGAAAGAAAGGAACTTATATACTAAAACCAGCATCTTCAAAACCAACGTTTCCTAAAACTATTGAATTTATGTTAAACTAGCGGATTTTTGACAACTTCGGCAATCGAAGAACATATTTTTTAAAAATGAATTACATGAGCTGTATAAAAAACTAGCTCAATGTCAGTATCAACTCCTACAAAAATATTTGAAGAAGTCAAGTATCAACCATCAACCCAAAAATTCCACATATCACTCACAATGGTAGTGCCACATTATCACAATCTGCATCAACCAATTTCAAGACAATCTCAGAGCCATTAGAAAATAGCTAGAATGACAGGGAACAAGTCAATCCTTCTACCATTTGGATAAATAAATGTCTTGAAAAATATTATAGATTAAATACTTAATTGTCCATGTCATATTTAAGTCAGACAAAATAAATGTTAGAGTTTGATATGATTCATAATTTGGAGCCAATCAATTTCAAATATGTATGCGCTCAAATTTTGCAAAATTTTAATCAATAGAGCTGCAAAATTAGTCTCATTTGATGATCTAAGTTTTTGCTAAATATTTAAATAAGCTAAACGATTTCTTTCTATGTTTAGTTGATCCTCATTCTGATTTCACAAACTCTCAAATTAAGAGCTAGTTGTTAAATCACCATTATATAGTTTCTTCTTCCTCATTTAACTTTTCCAGCATCATTCTCTTACTCATGTTATTTTAATTTCTACGCTTTAGAACCGGTTTACTTGCCTCTGATCTAGTGTATGATCCTTCGGTTCTCCATCTCATAGTAATTTAGTACTTCCTCACGCCGTCTAATCACCCTATGCAGACCTGCATACCATCCCTAGATCTAGCGCCAACCACATCTAGCATGCCAACCGTTCCAGCCCACCATGGTCGATCTAGATCGTGCTCCTCAATTCTTACGTGTGTTGTGTCGGAAGTGTCGCCGTCATAGTAGTCTACTGCGCCTCAGCGCACTAACGGAGCTGAGGATAATTGTACATGAAGATGAGTCATGGCTTAACTATGATTAGAAATATTAGGTATATTTTTGAATCACATAAACACTAGCCAGAGCGCATCAATTTCTCAGAAAATTGATCATCATTGTTAGCTAAAGATATCTAGAGAAGTTTAAGAACTACATTAAAAATATGCACAAACCTAAAAGCATACTCTTAAATTAAACTTAGGAAAGTAGAAATAAATTTTAAAAAAAAATCCATAACACAATACTTTGTTAAAAAGTGCATGCATGCATTAAGAAAAACATGAGGTACTACATACTTGATCATCTTTGGGTCAATTTCTGAACCCTTGAAGACGGCACGACGAAAATTGTACACAATTCTATCAAATTTTCTCCTTAGATGAGGATGTGGTATCCTGGATAATCACGGGCATCAAAAGACACTTTATCCAAGAACTGTAGCTTACTGGAAATAGCGAGATCTTGAATTTTTCATTTATTATATGGCTTACTGCACTTGTGAGTTATATGGACTTGCCCACAAGGCGAAAGAAGATGTTTTACATTTTCAAAAAATCCACGCACAAGATTTTGATGTTTCCTGGATCAAAAAAGTAAATGAATTAGAAATACATTAAATAAACTGTGCATAATAATTTTCAACATAATAATTCCAAAAAGAAAAAAAAATATGAGTATCGAACAATATGAGACAGAAAGGAACTTATATACTAAAACCAGCATCTTCAGAACCAACGTTTCCTAAAAGTATTGAATTTATGTTAAACTAGCGGATTTTTGACAACTTCGGCAATAGAAAAACATATTTTTAAAAAATGAATTACATGAGTTGTATAAAAAACTAGCTAAATGTCAATACCAACTCCTACAAGAATATTTGAAGAAGTTTCAGCCATCAACCCAAAAATTTCACATATCACTCACAGTTGTAGTTCCACATTATCACAATCTGCATCAACAAGTTTCAAGACAATCTCAGAGCCATTAGAAAATAGCTAGAATGACAGGGAACAAGTCAATCCTTTTGCCATTTGGATAAATAAATGTCTTGAAAAATATTATAGATTAAATACTTAATTGTCCATGTAACATGTAAGTCAGACAAAATAAATGTAAAAGTTTGATATGATTCATAATTTGGAGTCAATCAACTTCAAATATGTATGCGCTCCAATTTTGCAAAATTTTAATCAGTAGAGCTGCAAAATTAGTCTCATTTGATGATCTAAGTTTTTGCTAAATATTTAAAGAAGCTAAACGATTTCTTTCTATGTTTAGTTGATGCTCATTCTGATTTCACAAACTCTCAAATTAAGAGCTAGCTGTTAAATCCCCATTATATAGTTTCATCTTCCTTATTTAACTTTTCCAACATCATTCTCTTACTCATGTTATTTTAATTTCTACGCCTTGGAAACGGTCCACTTGCCTCAGATCCAATGTATGATCCTTCAGTTCTCCATCTCCTAGTAATCGAGCACTTCCTCGCGCCGTCTAATCACCCTATGCAGACCTGCATACCATCCCTAGATCTCGCGCCAACCACATCTAGCTTGCCAACCGTTCCAGCCCACCATGGTCGATCTAGATCGTGCTCCTCAACTCTTACGTGTGTTGTGTCGGAAGTGTCGCCGCCATAGTAGTCTACTACGCCTCAGCGCACTAACGGAGCTGAGGATAATTGTACATGAAGATGAGTCATGGCTTAACTAAGATTAGAAATATTAGGTATATTTTTTGAATCACATAAACACTAGCCAGAACGCATCAATTTCTCAGAAAATTGATCATCATTATTAGCTAAAGATATCAAGAGAAATTTAAGAACTACATTAAAAATATGGACAAACCTAAAAGCAGTACTTAAATTAAGCTTAGGAAAGTAGACATAAATTTTTTTTTTTAAATCCATAACACAATACTTTGCTAAAAAGTGCATGCATGCATTAAGAAAAACATGAGGTACTACATACTTGATCATCTTTGGGTCAATTTCTGAACCCTTGAAGTCGGCACGAAGAAAATTATACACAATTCTATCAAATTTTCTCATCCTTAGAAGAAGATATGGTATCCTGGATAATCACGGGCATCATATGACACTTTATCCAAGAACTGTAGCTTACTGGAAATAGCGAGATCTTGAATTTTTCATTTATTATATGGTTTACCGCACTTGTGCGTTGACTTGCCCACAAGGTGAAAGTAGATGCTTTGCATTTTCAAAAATCCACGCACAAGATCTTGATGTTTCCTGGATCAAAAAAGTAAATGAATTAGAAATACATTAAATAAACTATGTGCAGAATAATTTTCAATATAATAATTCCAAAAAGAAAAAAAAAAATATAAGTATCGAACGATATGAGAAAGAAAAGAACTTATATACTAAAACCAGCCTCTTCAAAACCAACGTTTCCTACAACTATTGAATTTATGTTAAACTAGCTGATTTTTGACAACTTCGGCAATCAAAGAACATATTTTTAAAAAATGAATTACACTAGCTGTATAAAAAACTAGCTAAATGTCAATATCAACTCCTACAAAAATACTTGAAGAAGTTAAGTTTCAACCATCAACCCAAAAATTTCGCATATCACTCACAATTGTAGTGCCACATTATCACAATCTGCATCAACAAGTTTCAAGACAATCTCAAAGTCATTAGAAAATAGCTAGAATGACAGGGAACAAGTAAATCCTTCTGCCATTTGGATGAATAAATGTCTTGAAAAATATTATATATTAAATACTTAATTGTCCATGTCATATTTAAGTCAGACAAAATAAATGTTAGAGTTTGATATGATTGATAATTTGGAGCCAATCAACTTCAAATATGTATGCGCACCAATTTTGCAAAATTTTAATCAGTAGAGCTGCAAAATTAGCATTTGATGATCTAAGTTTTTGCTAAATATTTAAAGAAGCTAAACGATTTCTTTCTATGTTTAGTTGATGCTCATTCTGAATTCACAAACTCTTAAATTAAGAGCTAGCTGTTAAATCCGCATTATATAGTTTCATCTTCCTTATTTAACTTTTTCAACATCATTCTCTTACTCATGTTATTTTAATTTCTACGCCTTGGAACTGGTCCACTTGCCTCTGATCCAATGTATGATCCTTCGGTTCTCCATCTCCTAGTAATCTAGCACTTCCTCGCGTCGTCTAATCACCCTATGCAGACCTGCATACCATCCCTAGTGTTGGAACATGCTTTCCGCATCTCTTGGTTTGACAATAACAAATCCTATTGTATTTAATCATACTTATTTTGTGTTTATAGTATGCAGGATTCTGTGTTTTCAAATCTCCATGGAAATGTGTTTTGTTGTTGCTACCGCGTAGCGTCAGTACTACCGCTGGCGCTAGTGTTCGTTCGACGAAATGGAAGCTGCGTTCGACGAACTGGCGTTCGACGAAATGAAACCTGTGTTCGACGAACTGCATGCTCTATCACGGCGCTCGACGAAATGCATGCTTTACTGCGGCGCGTTAGAACTACCGTTGGCGCTAGCGATCGACGGTATGGAGGTCCACGAAATGAAAGTGGCGTTCGACGAAATGGAGGTCGACGAAATGAAAGCGGCATTCGACGAAGATGCGCCCGACGAAGTGCTCTACTGCGGTGCGTTAGAACTGCCGCTGGCGCTAATATTCGTTCGACGAAATGAAGGCTGCGCTCGACGAAATGCTTATCACTGCGTTCGACGAATTTGCGATCGACGAAAGTTGAATCCCGTTCGACGAAAATTCGGTCGACGAAATATGAGGCCAGTTCGACGAAAATGCGCCCGACGAAAAGAGATGTGCTCTACCGCGGCGCGTTGGCACTACCGCTGGCGCTAGTATAAATGAAAACAATTGCAAGAAGGAAACAGTGGAGAAAAAGGAATGTCGACGGGACGCTATTTTGGCAAGTACTATCGCGGCGTGTTAAGTCTAACGCCCGACGGTAGCTTTTGGAAACTTCCCGTCTGGAGTTGATTGAAGAGCAGATTTGGAAGAAGATTGTGGCTGAAGGAAGGATATCTCGCTATTGCGGGGCGTTAGCGTTACCGCGGCGCGCTAGTGTTTGGCGGTCAAAATGTTGCCTAACCTACCACGATCCGTGTGCTTCATTGCCTAATGTGGATACCGCGGGGCGGTAGTGGCTGATTCTCTAAAAAGACGCGCGCCTCCTTCGTTGGTGCTTGCTGTTCGAGAAGGAATTGGAGTCATATATTCAGAGCACTCGTGAGAGCCTTCTCCAAGCAGCCCGAAGAACTCCGTCAACGTTCGAGAACGCAAAAGAACTTGAAGACCGATCCGATCGCATCTACATCGACATCAAGTTCTTCTTCTTGAGGGAGTTTTTAGATTTTGCTTTTGTCTGTCTTTTATTTTATCTTTGTAATCGGTTCGTGAATTCGCCACACGGCGACTAGGTCTAGGTTGGACTTAGGGAGTAATTCGCCTCGTGTTGGCGACTAGGTCTAGGGAGTAGATCTAGGGGTGCTCGAGGCCTTTCTGGTGATAGATTGGCTAGAGCGGCTTGAGGTCGTATCTGGGGAGAGATCGGCTAAAGCCAACCGGTTCGTGGGGATACGAGTCGGTATAGAAAACAAAAAGGGTTTTCATATTATTCGCTTCGATTTCTAGCGTCATTGAAATCAGTTTATGTAATCAATTTTATAAATGATAATCATGTCTTTTCTTGTTTAATAAAATCAATGTTTTAAATATCGGATGTCGGCGACATATCAGATTGAGTTTTTAAATGTCGGATGTCGAAAGTCGGAGACATGTCGGGGATATTTTAAAATATCGAATTTCCATGTCTTATAAATAAATTTTTGTTTTTATGTATACTAACTATAATGATATGTTATAAAAATAGAAAAATAATATAACAAATAGATAAAAAATGAGCCATTTATATTACGAAATAAAATTAAATAGTATCTAAGATAAAATATTATTAACAAATACAAAAAATATATTGTAAAATATATTTAATAGTATACAATAATTTTTATTTTGATAACAATAAGTTTATTGCAAATAAAAAAGATTTAAATATTTTCAGATTTTTTGTAATAAATGTATTAAATATTTTTATATTTTTTGTAATATGAAATTTAAACATTGTGAAACAATTATACAAATTTGGTTGTAAGAATAAAACGTTAAAAAAATCAAAACAATAAGTCTAATCGATTTAAACAAACATAATATAATATTCATAGACGATTTAAACATATGTTGTTAGTCTGCTAATATAACATAAAATAAAATAGCGGGTGATATATTTAAAAGTCATGTCGGCCGATATATCGGAAAAAATCGGACATGTCGGCCTATATTTTGCAAAAGGAAAATCTGTTTTTTTAAGAAAAACATATCGGTTTGCCCTAAAAAATGACATGTCGGGAGACATGTCGGACATGTCGGGAGACATGTCGGACATGTCGGGAGACATGTCGGACATGTCGGGAGACATGTCGGACATGTCGGGAGACATGTCGGACATGTCGGGAGACATGTCGGACATGTCGGGAGACATGTCGGACATGTCGGGCATGTCGGGAGACATGTCGGACATGTCGGAGGACATTTAAAACAATGAATAAAATTGATTTCATTTCTAATTTCATTATCTCTTTACTTTTGATTTAACTTACTTCAACCAAAATATCAAAATATTTCTATTAAAGTTTAAAGTTTTTAAAACCCTTATTCACCCCCCCCCCCCCCCTTCTCTAAGGGCGCCTACAGATCCAACAAGTGATATCAGAGCTAGGTTATTCCAAATCGGCTTAACAACCGGGAATAATGGCGTCTCTTGATCATGATCTCGCTTCTACTAGTGGGGAAAATTTTAATATAAATGAAATAATATTATCACCACCTTTATTTATAGGCAAAAATTATAAAGGGTGAAAAATATTAATGAAAAAATTTCTTAAGGCATTAGATGAAAAAGTTTGGAATATTACTATTGAAAAGCCACCTAGCGTACTAACTAGAAACAAAATTGTTTTAAATGCAAAATCTATGAATAGTATATTTTGTGCCTTAGACCAAAATATTTTCAAACTTATTTATATTTTACCTACCGCATATGAAATTTGGAATTTTCTTGAAAGAACTTATGATTCTCCATCTACAGGTACGGAACATTCACAAGAACCGGAGAATATGCAAGTCTGCACAAATGTTCAAGAAAGCTACTCAAATGATGGATCCATAGAATGCTCATCAAGCGGAAAGGATGATGGAAACTCTTGTTTGGAAGAGGACGATGAAGAAGACAAAGGAACAATATGTTCAAATCTTGCCTCATTCACAAGCGCTGTAAGGAAATCAAAATCTCCTATTTTTTGTACTTCTATTTCTACATTACAATTGTTACAAATTACTAAACGTAAGATTAAAAAACTAAAAATGGCTAATGCAAAACTGCGTTTAGAAAATAAAACTTTGAAAGCAAATGTGAATGTAGAATCCAAAAATGAAATATTTGTATGTCCATCATGATCTTCACTTGAAAACTCTATATCTTGTTTCGATTGTAATAATATTAAAGAAAAATTCAAGGAACTTGAAAAAGAGTTTACTTTAGTAAATGAACAAAATGAAAAATTATATTTAGAAAACTCTTCTCTGATAAATGACTGTGTTAAGTGTAATGACTATAAAATTGAAGTTGAAGAGATGGATGAAACATTTGATGAATATAGAAATAATTATCAAAATCATATTGAGTCTATTGTATCTACTCTTAAAAATAGCACAATAGCATATAATAAAGCTAGACATAATTTTAAAGTTAAGAATTATGAATTGGAAACTAAAGTCAACTTGCTTAAGGAAATTATAAAGAAAAATTCTCAACACATAAATCAACAATTTCAAGCAAATTCCAAAAGCAAGTTAAATGTGAATTTTCATAATATGTCTAAGCCTAACAAAAGAAATGAAAAATATCAAATGCTTGAAAATGAAATTCCAAATCATTATCATTTACAAAATCATTCTTCTCCCAACTTAAAAAGAGAAGTGCACAAATTTCCAATGAAAAATATTTTCAATCATCATTATCACTATAATCTTCAAAATAAAAAAAATCATAATGAAAATTTGATGCATAAAAATAATATTAAACCAAGGTTTGAATGGCAGCTCAAAGTTAAAGATGAAACACAAACTCAAATCAAAATGGCTCATTCAATCATATCTCCCCAAAAGCAAACACATTGTATTTGGGTACCCAAAGGAACCGTCACACCCGGTCCTCTTTGGATACCTAAATTTCTAATTCATTAGTATCCAATCATTTGCATGAAGTAGAAATCAACTAAAAATGAAATATCATCATTCTACTTCATGATATGTCTAACCTTTTTCTTTTTTGTTTGTTTATTTTCTTTTTTGTTGAACCATCATGATATGATCACTTTATATAACTTGTGATATGACTCTCACATATTAAACCAAAATTCATAATAAATCAAATTGAATAAAATTGAATAAAAAGTCATATCATTTCTCAAGTGATCTACTTATCCTTTTTATTTCTATCCTTCTAAATCCATTTCCTAAAAGTCTTATAAAATTTGAAAAACTAAATTTGTCATATGATATTATTAAAGACTAAATGAAATAAGTGTCAAAATAGATTTAAAAGGTGTTTTTAGGGGTATTAGGCTAAATTTATAAAATGCGCAAGTTGTGCTTAGGTATTTAATATATTTGCGTCATCTTTGATTACCCCTAGTATGTTTAATCATAATCATGTCAAATCGAAATTGAAAATTTACAAAAATCAATTGTGTTTAAATAAAGAATGTCAACTTTGTTGCTAGCGCCTGGAGTTAGGTTCTAACGCTGGCGGTAGCATAATTTTCCTAAAATCTGATAAAATATTATTTTCTGAAAAATTATTGTATTATCATTATTATTACTATGCTTTCATAAAACTATATATATATGTGATTTATTTAAGATTTCAAAAATCAAAGAGAAAATCTACAAAACTTTTCTAAATAACAAAAAATATTTTTTTTTCTTTATATTTATCTTAAATTTTCACCTTATAATATTTCTCTCTAATAATTCAAAAAGAATGAATATGAATGTTCTTTAATAATATCTCAGTTATATCATCATGAACAATTAATTATGAGTATATAAATCCTATGTGTTAAAATTCATGATCATGTATAATAATCTTGCCAATTCAATAGATCTTTTTAACTCAAATATTAAATATCTACAAAAGATCTTATTGATTCCATCAAATAGTTTGTGATCGTGACCATTATATGAATTAATTACGTTTTGCATGTATCTCATTTATATGAAGATCATAGAATCATCTTTATATCTAAAATAATAAATTAACTAGAATCATAACTTCATTCTATATCCAAAATTTGAATGACTAGGTTTGAATACATGCAACATTAACGCAATAAATCTTACGGCATAAAATTGTGATCAAACTTTTCTTCCTAGCATTATCAACTAATCAATACTATCTTTCATGCTAGTGATCTAATGATGTCATAATAATGTTGAAGTTTTGAGCTGTGTTGACTTGGTCAACAAGTTTTGTTTAAAAGGTTTTTATTATTATGAATTTAAAATGTATAGGTGGAGGAGAGAGAGAGCCTGCATTTATTGCGGAGAGAGAAGTTTGGTTTTTTTCTTTGCCTATAATAGGCCCCCTTTGTAAAGTTTTGATAAAGGAGAAATAAAAAAAAAGGTTTGGAGTTTCAAGTTTCGGCAGAAACTAGAGAGAGTAGAGAGAGAGATTAAGAATATTATTTCCCGCAGGAATAGTTGTCCATCTCGCCAATCTCTCTCTCGCATTTCCCTCTCGCCAGCTACCTCTCGCTAACCCCTCTCGCCACCTCAGCTCGCCGGAGCACTCGCCCACGTGGAGGAGAAAGGGGAGCAGCCGCTAGCAGTTCTCGCAGCCCGCACTCGCCACCTGTGTTCGCCCAGCTCGCCGGAGCTCGCCGGTGTGTTGAAGGGAGTGCCCGCCGGAGTTGAAAGTGGGGCTCGCGTGGGGTGCATTTCGCCGAGAATAATAAGTGCTCGTCTCGCCGAGAATAGTGGTGCTTGAGTGTTAGAGCTCGCCATAGAGGGTGTTCGCCGTGGGGTGCTCGCAGGAAGGGGTCGCGCTCGCGTGGAGAGTGTTAGGCTTGTGCGTGCTCGTCAAGTGAAGTGGTTGAGGAAGAGAGGTCGTGTGACATTCGTATCGCTTCCAACAAGTGGTATCAGAGCTAGGTTTCAAACCTTTGAGGTGACTCAGAAGGTTTGAGGAGTAGAAGTGATGGAGACGAGTGGAGCCATGTCGGGGCAAGTCCCCAAGTTGACAAAGACTAACTATGGGAACTGGAGCATCCAGATGAGAGTGCTACTCGCATCAAAAGAGCTATGGGATATAGTTGAGAATGGGTATGGGGAGCGTACTGTTGCAGCAGAGGCGGCGTTGACTAACGTCCAGAAGACGACACTTAGAGAAACAAGGAAGGCAGACAAGAATGCTCTCTTTCTGTTGTATCAAGGGGTTGACGAAGCAACCTTTGAGAAGATCTCAGACGCGAAGACTTCCAAGGAGGCATGGGAGGTATTGCAACGCTGCATGCAAGGGGTAGACAAGGCTAAGAAGGTGAAGTTGCAGTCCCTCCGGGCGGAATATGAAGTAACAAAGATGCAGAGCACCGAGAAGGTCGGTGACAATGTGACCCGTCTGCGGACGCTCACAAATGAGATGAAGCGCAATGGGGAGACGATAGATGATGTGAGCTTCATGGAGAAGTTGTTGAGATCCATGTCCAAGAAGTTCCGTCATATAGTGGTGGCGATCGAAGAGTCGAAGGACCTCACTGAGATGGTCGTTGATGAGCTTGTAGGCTCTTTGCAAGCTCATGAGTACAGGATGCTGCAGGATGATGAAGAAGTGAGTGGTTTGGGAAAAGCACTCCAGACCCAGTTGAACTTTGGGGAAAGTTCAGGAAGAGGAAGAGGAAGAGGAAGAGGCCGAGGAAGAGGCCGAGGAGATATGTCCCAGATCCAATGTTACAACTGTAACAAGTTCGGGCATATGAGGTATGACTGTTGGGCACCGAGGAAGAGAGAAGAGACAAACCACTATGTCGAGGCTAGGAACAACGGGAACAATGCTGGTGGTGGAGATCCGATGATGTTCCTAACCTACCGAGGAGCGGAGGAAGGTAGAAATGAAGTGTGGTACCTGGACACAGGTGCGAGCAACCACATGTGCGGAGATAGGGAGATGTTCACTAACCTGGAACCCAGTGGGGTGAGGTTAGTTTTGGTGATGCTTCGAAGATCTCGCTGGAAGGAAAAGGCTTGGTGGTTGTGAAGTTGAATGGAAAGAAGGTGCACCTGAACGATGTGTTCTTTGTGCTAGGCTTGAAGACTAACATCTTGAGCCTTGGGCAGTTGGTGGAGAAAGGCTACTGCGTCCAGTTGAAGGATGGGTCTTTGGCGATGAAGAACCATCACAGGAAAGAAGTGGTGAAGGTGAAGATGACGGCGAAACATCTCTTTACATTGAAGATGGATACCCAGGAGACGGCATGTCTCGCGAGGATGGAGGAAGAAGAGGAAGCATGGCTGTGGCACCATCGGATGGGCCACTTGGGCTTCACAGGCTTGAAGTTGCTATCCCACTCCAGGATGGTGGAGGATCTACCTATGATCTCACCTCCGGAGAAGGTCTATGAGGCGTGCACGAAGGGGAAGCAGAAGAGGCAAACGTTTGAAGGAGGGATGTCTCGGAGAGCAAGGAGACAGCTTGAACTGGTTCACTCGGACATCGCGGGTCCGTTTGAGACCACCTCAGTTGGCGGAAGCAAGTACTACATCACCTTCACGGATGACTTCAGGCGGAAGTGTTGGGTGTATTTTTTGAAAGAAAATCTGAGGCCCTTGACAAGCTCAAGGAGTTCAAGGCGATGGCGGAGAAGGAGAGTGGTCAGCCACTGAAGGTGCTGAGGACAGATCGAGGTGGGGAGTACACCTCGAGGCTGTTTGATGTCTTTTGCAAGGAGAATGAGATCTCACACCAGTTGACGGCGGCTTACTCACCACAGCAGAATGGAGTGGCGGAGAGGAAGAACTTCACCATCATGAACATGGCGAGAAGTATGGTGAAGGGCAAAGGGTTGCCGAAGATGTTCTGGGCGGAGGCAATGCAGTGTGCGGTGTATCTACTGAACAGATGCCCCACGAAGAGTGTGAAGTTCATGACCCCGTTCGAGGCTTGGAGTGGCTGGAAGCCAAGTGTGAAGCACTTGAGGGTCTTTGGGTGTGTAGCTCATGCTCACGTCCCGGACCAGAGAAGGAAGAAGCTCGATGATAGGAGCGAGAAGTGCATCTTTGTGGGCTACGCTCCGGAGAGCAAGGCTTACAAGCTATACAACCCGGTGACGGAGAAGGTCATAGTCTCTAGAGATGTGGTGTTTGAAGAAGACAGCTGCTGGAGCTGGGACGAGGAGACAAGGAGCAAGAAGGGGATGTTCTTTGAAGATGAGGAGGAAGGTGGCCATGAAGCAGGAGCTGAGGATGGTGGGGTTGATCCACCATCACCACCTAGTGGAGATTCAGGGGGAGCTTGCACTCCCAACTCAAGTGGAGGCAGTTCTAGTGGAGCGAGCACTAGTGGTAGCAAGGATGATCGTCCTCAACCTAGGATGAGAAGGATGGAGGAGATCTACGAAGAGACGGCACCAACACTTAACAATTTTTCTTTATATTGTTTGTTGGCAGATTGCGAGCCGCACTCCTATGACGAAGCTGCCAAGGAGAAATCTTGGAGGATGGCGATGGATGCTGAGATGACTTCCATAAAGAGGAATGACACTTGGAGGCTAGTCGATCCACCCGCGGGCCACAAAGCCCTCGGGGTGAAGTGGCTCTATAAGGTGAAGAAGAACAAAGAAGGAGTTGTGGAGAAGCACAAGGTGAGACTCGTCGTGAAGGGCTATAGGCAAGTCCAAGGAGTGGACTACGACGAGGGCTATGCCCCAGTGGCGAGGGTTGACACCATTCAGTTGATCATCGCACTGGCAGCTCACTATGGGTGGACTATCATGCAGATGGATGCGGTGGCAGCATACCTTAATGGCTACCTGGAGGAGGATGTGTACATCGAGCAGCCTCCGGGGTATGTTGTGAAGGGCCAGGAGAAGAAGGTGTGCAAGCTGGGAAAAGCACTGTACGGGCTGAAGCAAGGGGCAAGAGCATGGAATGTGAGAATCGACACATTCCTTCAGAAGCATGGATACATCAAGTGCCCGTACGAGTATGCTTTGTATCTGAAGGTGGAGAAGAACGGTGATATCATGATCATATGCATATATGTGGATGACATGATATTCACCGGGAACAACCCAGCTATGTTCGAGGAGTTCAAAAGGATGATGAAGAGTGAGTTCGAGATGACAGACTTGGGAGAGCTCAACTACTTCTTAGGCGTGGAGGTGCAGCAGAGAGGAGATGGGATCTTCATCTCGCAGAAGAAGTACGCGGAGGAGATCTTGAAGAAGTTCAGGATGGAGAATAGCAAGGTTATCTCCACTCCCGCTGATCCCGGAACAAAGTTGAGGAAGGACTCGAAGGAGGAAGGAGTTGACCCAACCATGTTCAAGAGTCTGGTTGGGAGTCTAAGGTATCTGACTTTCACCAGACCGGACATCATGTATGCGGTTGGTGTCGTGAGCAGGCATATGGAAGAGCCCAAGCAGGACCACTTCACTGCGGCGAAGAGGATCCTGAGATACGTGAACGGGACCCGAGACCATGGCCTGAAGTATTCTACTGGGAAGGAGTTAAAGTTAGTCGGCTACTCGGATAGCGACTACGGAGGGGACGTGAACGATCAGAAGAGCACTTCCGGGTATGCGTTCAATATGGGAACCGCGACGTTCTCATGGAGTTCAAAGAAGCAGACTACGATAGCCTTATCTTCATGTGAGGCGGAGTACATCGCAGCTGCAGCATGTACTTGCCAAGCCATCGGGTTGAGAAACTTATTGGAGGAGTTGCATCATGGACAGGAAGGGCCAACGACAGTGTTAGTGGATAACATGTCGGTCATCCAGCTCGCGAAGAACCCGGTGCTGCATGGGAGGAGCAAGCACATCGAGACGAGGTATCATTTCCTTCGGGAGCAAGTGGAGCTGAAGACAGTTGAAGTTGTGTATTGCCCCACCGGAGAGCAGGTCGCGGACATTTTCACCAAGACGCTGAAGGCAGAGACGTTTGCGAAGCTCAAAGGCAAGCTCGGCATGTGCTGCCAAACTTGAGGGAGAGTTTGTTGGAGTTTTGAGCTGTGTTGACTTGGTCAACAAGTTTTGTTTAAAAGGTTTTTATTATTAAGAATTTAAAATGTATAGGTGGAGGAGAGAGAGAGAGACCGCATTTATTGTGGAGAGAGAAGTTTGGTTTTTTTCTTTGCCTATAAATAGGCCCCCTTTGTAAAGTTTTGATAAAGGAGAAATAAAAAAAAGTTTGGAGTTTCAAGTTTCGGCAGAAACTAGAGAGAGTGTGTAGAGAGAGAGATTAAGAATATTATTTCCCGCAGGAATAGTTGTCCATCTCGCCAATCTCTCTCTCGCATTTCCCTCTCGCCAGCTACCTCTCGCTAACCCCTCTCGCCACCTCAGCTCGCCGGAGCACTCGCCCACGTGGAGGAGAAAGGGGAGCAGCCAGCTAGCAGTTCTCGCAGCCCGCACTCGCCGCCTGTGTTCGCCCAGCTCGCCGGAGCTCGCCGGTGTGTTGAAGGGAGTGCCCGCCGGAGTTGAAAGTGGGGCTCGCGTGGGGTGCATTTCGCCGAGAATAATAAGTGCTCGTCTCGCCGAGAATAGTGGTGCTTGAGTGTTGGAGCTCGCCATAGAGGGTGCTCGCAGGAAGGGGTCGCGCTCGCGTGGAGAGTGTTAGGCTTGTGCGTGCTCTCCAAGTGAAGTGGTTGAGGAAGAGAGGTCGCGTGACATTCGTATCGCTTCCAACAAATAAATCAATTTTAAAGAAAAACAATTGAAAGTTAAAATTCATAATAACTATGTTGTTTTAAAATCAAATCTAATAAGAAATTAATCTCGCATAAAAGCCATAGTTTAAAAAATTGGTTCAATAAGATTAAGTGCTTAGTATGCCCATGATCATTCAACCACACTATGTGTCTCACTATAGCGAGGGCGTAGGATTGTGTGCATTAGAAACCTAACCACTATGCCATGTCTTGTCCTTAACCGGGAAGGGTTCCAGTGGGGTCTTGCGAGGCACTGGGGGGAAAGAGTGATAGGGTGAGAGTTGTCTTTTGTATGCATGTGGGATTAATACCCCAACCTACGGCATGCGTGCAGCTCCTCATGCCCATCCGTCACTTAGTAAGGGGCTAGAGTGTAGTCATGTTGTTAGGGTATCTTGATCTTAGACATACTTATGTGGTATACATTGCATGAATATTATTTCACTTATTTATGATCATTTCACTCATGCATATTTGTGCTCAAACATGTTATCTTATGTTTTTCATATGATATATTCCTGAACTCTCATGCATGTGAAAAACACAAGTATTTTGAAAGTGTATTGTGACACCTTAGGCAAGAATTTGGGGTCTTGGACATTCATACTTAATCGTGCAAAATCCGTGTTCTTATGACCTCACATATCTGATTTCTGTACTGAATCACAGTGTCACTAATCTGCAGAACTATATTCGTAAGAAAAATTCTGAAAAATTTCACGTTTTCCCAAAAATTCGAGCTCTGTCACTACCGCCCGACGATAGCTGGTTACCACTGGCGGTAGTAGGAATTTCTGAATTTCCAATTTTCTCTTTCATTTTTTATTTTTCAGTTCCTGTTATTTTCATTTAAAAATTCTAAACACAAAAAAAAATGTAAAACAAATCAAAATTCAACCATAAACATGCTTTGTTTTTTTTCTATATACCAAAACCAACTACAAAATTGAAAAACCAATTAAAACATCAAAAATATGTTGTTCTTTGTTTCTTTTTCTTTTTGAAAAACTTAAAAAATTATAAAAAACGGTGTAATTTTCTATGTTTCAAGGATGATATGGTTTATCTTGCCAAGTTTAGTATACAATGTTTCATTCTCTATTTCAAGTATCTTAATAACATTGTTTTGTGTATCATGCCTTGATCATTATATCTTGTGTGCTTTGAAATTGATTATAGAAATCATGTGTAGTATTGCATAGCATGCCTCTATGTATGAGTAAATGGCTTATATTTGCAAATGATTGTTTCACTCGCACTTTTTGATATACTACATATGAATTTAATCTTCTCCTTCATGATTGTGTAGTGTAACAACTTATTATTATTGATAGGCATGCTTAGTTTTACCTTCACCACATGTTAAAATCTGTTTCATGCACCTATTTTTAAAGATGTCTTTCCAAAATCTTTTGTTTGTCAATACAAGTGAATTCGGAGACGTTTGTCGTTAAGCAAAAATTCAAATGAATAATTGACAAAGATAACTTCATCAAGCACTACTCACCCTCTTGATAAGTCTTAATGAGCATTGTGAGGTTGAGCACCTTGGAGAGAATTGTAAAGTGCCTTGTTGCAAACATTTTCCTTTTACACTACTTCTTGTACACCGAATCACAAATAACTAAAATTCAAAATAATAACTGTGATTCCCCAAGCACTATTTTGCACCCTGATAAGTCTTAATAAGTATTGTGTGTGCAAAGCACCTTGATAGTTGTACTATTTTTCTATGTGCATTGAAAATTTTATATAGCTTTGTGGGACAAGGTAACTCTAAAAACGTTTGTTCAATAATATTGTGTTTATTCTATTATACGTGTCATGTGTTTTGATTAACTCATGTATACTTTTATCAAAAACACTATTTTGTACACATTATTTTCACTTGTAAGCCTTCTACTCATGAGAATTGGAGTCTATTGCATATCTATATGTATTCTCTAAATTCTTAAGTAAATGCACTAGATAGCCTTGCATGATCAATACAATGTATAAGTGTACTTGTTTTCTCAATTTAGAACATTGTATTCTTCCATCTTGACTTGATATCTTGTATCATGCTTACATTTTTTTTTCCGCTACGCCATGAGAACTCTGTATTGCATACCTTTCAAAACTAGTATATGGCTATGTTACAACTGAAATTATTTTGTGTACTTAAAATGCTACAATATCTATTTTGCTATGTCTAAAATTCTTAATCATCTACTATGCTTCACAATTCTTATATAGATGTTCACTTTAAAAAAGGTATTTCGTCATGCTTTCCACCTCTTTACTACTTGTACGCTCGAACATGAATATGTTGTCCCAACAAGTGGTTTCTTTATGAAAAATTCTTCACATTCCTTTCTTTTTCTCTCCTATCTATTGTACTTTTCCTAAGCGTTTCACTCTTTATCATGATCATTCCCTCTCTACACAGTTATATCACACTTTTGGTTGGACTACCTCTCCACCCTCTTTTGATAATACCAAAAGGAGAGGAATAAATTTGAAAGAAATTAACATGTTTTGGGGAGTCAAGTTCATAGGAAATTTTGTTGTAGGGGGAGCATTCACTTAGGGGGAGAATTCATTTAGGGGGAGCATTTAAACATGCCTAATTTTCATGCTATCTATGCTAGTTCTCTATTATAAACACAGATTTCTATCAATTGAATTATTTCTTTCTAAGGGGATTTGTTATTATCAAAAGGGGGAGTTTGTTGGAACATGCTTTCCGCATCTCTTGGTTTGACAATAACAAATCATATTGTATTTGATCATACTTGTTTTGTGTTTATAGTATGCAGGATTCTGTGCTTTCAAATCTCCATGGAAATGTGTTTTATTGTTGCTACCGCGGAGCGTCAGTACTACCGCTGGCGCTAGTGTTCGTTCGACGAAATGGAAGCAGCGCTCGACGAACTGGCATTCGACGAAATGAAACCTGCGTTCGACGAACTGCATGCTCTATCACGGCGCTCGACGAAATGCATGATTTACCGCGGCGCGTTAGAACTACCGCTGGCGCTAGCGATCGACGAAATGGAGGTCGACGAAATGAAAGTGGTGTTCGACGAAATGGAGGTCGACGAAATGAAAGCGGCGTTCGACGAAGATGCGCCCGACGAAGTGCTCTACCGCGGTGCGTTAGAACTACCGCTGGCGTTAGTATTCGTTCGACGAAATGAAGGTTGCGCTCGACGAATTGCTTATCACTGCGTTCGACGAATTTGCGATCGACGAAAGTTGAATCCCGTTCGACGAAAATTCGGTCGACGAAATATGAGGCCAGTTCGACGAAAATGCGTACGACGAAAAGAGATGTGCTCTACCGCGGCGCGTTAGCACTACCGCTGACGCTAGTATAAATGGAAACAATTGCAAGAAGGAAACAGTGGAGAAAAAGGAATGTCGACGGGACGCTATTTTGGCAAGTACTATCGCGGCGCGTTAAGTCTAACGCCCGGCGATAGCTTTTGGAAACTTCCCGTCTGGAGTTGATTGAAGAGCAGATTTGGAAGAAGATTGTGGCTAAATGAAGGATATCTCGCTATCGCGGGGCGTTAGCGTTACCGCGGCGCGCTAGTGTTTGGCGGTCAAAATGTTGCATAAACTACCACGATCCGTGTGCTTCATTGCCTAATGTGGATAACGCGGGGCGGTAGTGGCTGATTCTATAAAAAGACGCGCGCCTCCTCCGTTGGTGCTTGCTGTTCGAGAAGGAATTGGAGTCATATATTCAGAGCACTCGTGAGAGCCTTCTCCAAGCAGCCCGAAGAACTCCGTCAATGTTCGAGAACGCAAAAGAACTTGAAGACCAATCCAATCGCATCTACATCGACATCAAGTTCTTCTTCTTGAGGGAGTTTTTAGATTTTGTTTTTGTCTGTCTTTTATTTTATCTTTGTAATCGGTTCGTGAATTTGCCACACGGCGACTAGGTCTTGGTTGGGCTTAGAGAGTAATTCGCCTCGTGTTGGCGACTAGGTCTAGGGAGTAGATCTAGGGGGTGCTCGAGGCCTTTCTGGTGATAGATTGGCTATAGCGGCTTGAGGCCGTATCTGGGGAGAGATCGGCTAAAGCCAACCAGTTCGTGGGGATTCGAGTCGGTATAGAAAACAAAAAGGGTTTTCATATTATTCGCTTCGATTTCTAGCGTCATTGAAATCAATTTTTATAATCAATTTTATAAATGATAATCATGTCTTTTTTTGTTTAATAAAATTGATTTCATTTCTAATTTCATTATCTCTTTACTTTTGATTTAACTTACTTCGACCAAAATATCAAAAGTTTTCTATTAAAGTTTAAAGTTTTTAAAACTCTTATTCACCCCCCCCCCCTCTAGGGCGCCTACAGATCCAACACCTAGATCTCGCGCCAACCACATCTATCTTGCCAACCGTTTCAGCCCACCATGGTCGTTCTAGATCGTGCTCCTCAACTCTTACGTGTGTTGTGTCGGAAGTGTCGCCGTCATAGTAGTCTACTGCGCCTCAGCGCACTAACGGAGCTGAGGATAATTGTACATGAAGATGAGTCATGGCTTAACTATGATTAGAAATATTAGGTATATTTTTGAATCATATAAACACTAGCCAGAGCGCATCAATTTCTCAGAAAATTGATCATCATTATTAGCTAAAGATATCAAGAGAAGTTTAAGAACTACATTAAAAATATGGACAAACCTAAAAGCATACTCTTAAACTAAACTTAAAAAAGTAGACATAAATTTTAAAAAAAATCCATAACACAATACTTTGCTAAAAAGTGCATGCATGCATTAAGAAAAACATGAGGTACTACATACTTGATCATCTTTGGGTCAATTTCTGAACCCTTGAAGCCGGCACTAGGAAAATTGTACACAATTCTATCAAATTTTCTCTGTCTTAGATGAAGATGTGGTATCCTGGATAATCACGGGCATCAAATGACACTTTATCCAAGAACTGTAGCTTACTGAAAATAGCGAGATCTGGAATTTTTCATTTATTATATGGCTTACCGCACTTGTGAGTTATATGGACTTGCCCACAAGGTGAAAGAAGATGCTTTGCATTTTCAAAAATCCACGCACAAGATCTTGATGTTTCCTGTATCAAAAAAGTAAATGAATTAGAAATACATTAAATAAACTATGTGCATAATAATTTTCAATATAATAATTCCAAAAAGAAAAAAAATATAAGTATCAAAAAATATGAGAAAAAAAGGAACTTATATACTAAAACCAGCATCATAAAAACCAACGTTTCCTAAAACTATTGAATTTATGTTAAATTAGCGGATTTTTGACAACTTCGGCAATAGAAGAACATATTTTTAAAAAATGAATTACATGAGCCGTATAAAAAACTAGCTAAATGTCAATATCAACTACTACAAAAATATTTGAAGAAGTTAAGTTTCAACCATCAACCCAAAATTTTCACATATCACTCACAGTTATACTGCCACATTATCACAAACTGCATCAACAAGTTTCAAGACAATCTCAGAGCCATTAGAAAATAGCTAGAATGACAGGGAACAAGTCAATCCTTCTGCCATTTGGATAAATAAATGTCTTGAAAAATATTACATATTAAATACTTAATTGTCCTTGTCATATTTAAGTCAGACAAAATAAATGTTAGAGTTTAATATGATTGATAATTTGGAGCCAATCAACTTCAAATATGTATGCGCTCCAATTTTGCAAAATTTTAATCAGTAGAGCTGCAAAATTAGTCTCATTTGATGATCTAAGTTTTTGCTAAATATTTAAAGAAGCTAAACGATTTCTTTCTATGTTTAGTTGATGCTCATTCTGATTTCACAAACTCTCAAATTAAGAGTTGGCTGTTAAATCCCCTTTATATAGTTTCTTCTTCCTCATTTAACTTTTCCAACATCATTCTCTTACTCATGATATTTTAATTTTTACGCTTTGAAACCGGTCTACTTGCCTCTGATCCAGTGTATGATCCTTCGGTTCTCCATCTCCTAGTAATCTAGCACTTCCTCGCGTCGTCTAATCACCCTATTCAGACCTGCATACCATCCCTAGATCTCGCGCCAACCACATCTAGCTTGCCAACCGTTCCAACCCACCATGGTCGATCTAGATCGTGCTCCTCAACTCTTACGTGTGTTGTGTCGGAAGTGTCGCCGTCATAGTAGTTTACTGCGCCTCAGCGCACTAACGAAGCTGAGGATAATTGTACATGAAGATGAGTCGTGGCTTAACTATGATTAGAAATACTAGGTATATTTTTGAATAACATAAACACTAGCCAGAGCGCATCAATTTCTCAAAAAATTGATCATCATTATTAGCTAAAGATATCAAGAGAAGTTTAAGAACTACATTAAAAATATAGACAAACCTTAAAAGCATACTCTTAAACTAAATTTAGAAAAGTAGACATAAATTTAAAATAAAATCCATAACACAATACTTTGTTAAAAAGTGCATTCATGCATTAAGAAAAACATGAGGTACTACATACTTGATCATCTTTGGGTCAATTTCTTAACCCTTGAAGCTGGCACGAGAAAAATTGTGCACAAGAACTGTAGCTTACTGGAAATAGCGAGATTTTGAATTTTTTATTTATTACATGGCTTACTGCACTTGTGAGTTATATGGACTTGCCCACAAGGTGAAAGTAGATGCTTTGCATTTTCAAAAAATCTACGCACAAGATCTTGATGTTTCATGGATCAAAAAAGTAAATGAATTAGAAATACATTAAATAAACTATGTGCATAATAATTTTTAATATAATAATTCCAAAAAGTAAAAAATATGAGTATCGAACAATATGAGAAAGAAAGGAACTTATATACTAAAACCAGCATCTTCAAAAGCAACGTTTCCTAAAACAATTGAATTTATGTTAAACTAACAGATTTTTGACAACTTCGGCAATCGAAGAACATAGTTTTTAAAAATGAATTACATGAGATGTATAAAAAAACTAGCTAAATGTCAATATGAACTCCTACAAAAATATTTGAAGAAGTCAAGTATCAACCATCAACCCAAAAATTCCACATATCACTCACAATTGTAGTGCCACATTATCACAATCTGCATCAACAAGTTTCAAGACAATCTCAGAGCCATTAGAAAATAGCTAGAATGACAGGGAACAAGTCAATCCTTCTACCATTTGGATAAATAAATGTCTTGAAAAATATTATAGATTAAATACTTAATTGTCCATGTCATATTTAAGTCAAACAAAATAAATGTAGAGTTTGATATGATTCATAATTTGGAGCCAATCAACTTCAAATATGTATGCGCTCCAATTTTGCAAAATATTAATCAGTAGAGCTGCAAAATTAGTCTCATTTGATGATCTAAGTTTTTGCTAAATATTTAAAGAAACTAAACGATTTCTTTCTATGTTTAGTTGATCCTCATTCTGATTTCACAAACTCTCAAATTAAGAGCTAGTTGTTAAATCACCATTATATAGTTTCTTCTTCCTCATTTAACTTTTCCAGCATCATTCCTCTACTCATGTTATTTTAATTTCTACGCTTTGGAACCGGTCTACTTGCCTCTGATCTAGTGTATGATCCTTCGGTTCTCCATCTCATAGTAATTTAGCACTTCCTCGCGCCGTCTAATCACCTTATGCAGACCTGCATACCATCCCTAGATCTCGCGCCAACCACATCTAGCTTGCCAACCGTTCCATCCCACCATGGTCGATCTAGATCGTGCTCCTCAACTCTTTCGTGTGTTGTGTCAGAAGTGTCGTCATCATAGTAGTAGTCTACTGCGCACTAACGGAGCTGAGGATAATTGTACATGAAGATGAGTCGTGGCTTAACTATGAATAGAAATATTAGGTACATTTTTGAATCACATAAACACTAGCCAGAGCACATCAATTTCTCAGAATATTGATCATCATTCTTAGCTAAAGATATAAAGAGAAGTTTAAGAACTACATTAAAAATATGGACAAACCTAAAAGCATACTCTTAAGCTAAACTTAGGAAAGTAGACATAAATTTAAAAAAAATCCATAACACAATACTTTGTTAAAAAGTGCATGCATGCATTAAGAAAAACATGAGGTATTACATACTTGATCATCTTTGGGTCAATTTTTGAACCCTTGAAGCCGGCACGACGAAAATTGTACACAATTCTATCAAATTTTCTCATTCCTTAGATGAGAATGTGGTATCCTGGATAATCACGGGCATCAAAAGACACTTTATCCAAGAACTGTAGCTTATTGGAAATAGCGAGATCTTGAATTTTTCATTTATTATATGGCTTATTACACTTGTGAGTTATATGGACTTGCCCACAAGGTAAAAGAAGATGCTTTGTATTTTCAAAAAATCCACGCACAAGATCTTGATGTTTCCTGGATCATAAAAGTAAATGAATTAGAAATACATTAAATAAACTGTGTATAATAATTTTCAACATAATAATTTCAAAAAGTAAAAAAATATGAGTATCGAACAATATGAGAAAGAAAGGAACTTATATACTAAAACCAGTATCTTCAGAACCAACGTTTCCTAAAAGTATTGAATTTATGTTAAACTAGCAGATTTTTGACAGCTTCGGCAATCGAAGAACATATTTTTAAAAAATAAATTACCTGAGTTGTATAAAAAACTAGATAAATGTCAATATCAACTCCTACAAAAATATTTGAAGAAGTTTCAGCCATCAACCCAAAAATTTCACATATCACCCACAGTTGTAGTTCCACATTATCACAATCTGCATCAACAAGTTTCAAGACAATCTCAGAGCCATTAGAAAATAGCTAGAATGACAGAGAACAAGTCAATCCTTCTGTCATTTGGATAAATAAATGTCTTGAAAAATATTATAGATTAAATACTTAATTGTCCGTGTCACATTTAAGTCGGACTGTTAAATCCCCATTATATAATTTCATCTTCCTCATTTAACTTTTCCAACAACATTCTCTTACTCATGATATTTTAATTTTTACGCCTTGGAACCGGTCCACTTGCCTCTGATCCAGTGGATGATCCTTCAGTTCTCCATCTCCTAGTAATCTAGCACTTCCTCGCGCCGTCTAAACACCCTATGCAGACCTGCATACCATCCCTAGATCTCGCGCCAACCACATCTAGCTTGCCAACCGTTCTAGCCCACCATGGTCGATCTAGATCGTGCTCCTCAACTCTTACG
This sequence comes from Dactylorhiza incarnata, assembly GCA_033032865.1. NCBI lineage: Eukaryota > Viridiplantae > Streptophyta > Magnoliopsida > Asparagales > Orchidaceae > Dactylorhiza > Dactylorhiza incarnata. Next base: position 2,174,374 of record JAWHQI010000078.1, read on the forward strand.
TGTGTTGTGTCGGAAGTGTCGCCGCCATAGTAGTCTACTGCGCCTCAACACACTAACGAAGCCGAGGATAATTGTACATGAAGATGAGTTATGGCTTAACTATGATTAGAAATATTAGGTATATTTTTGAATCACATAAACATTAGCCAGAGCGCATCAATTTCTCAAAAAATAGATCACCATTATTAGCTAAAGAAATCAAGAGAAGTTTAAGAACTACGTTAAAAATATGGACAAACCTAAAAGCATACTCTTAAAGTAAACTTAGGAAAGTAGACATAAATTTTAAAAAAAAAATCCATAACTCAATACTTTGTTAAAAAGTGCATGCATGCATTAAGAAAACATGAGGTACTACATACTTGATCATCTTTGGGTCAATTTCTGAACCCTTGAAGCCGGCACGACGAAAATTGTACACAATTCTATCAAATTTTCTCCTTCCTTAGATGGGGATGTAGTATCCTGGATATCAAATTTTCTTCGCCTTAGATGATGATGTGTCATCATCTGTCTTGCATCGACTTCATGAATAATTTTAGCTTTCATTTCCTCAAGCCTCATAAGATTGTATTGGGCATTTTTGTATTTCTTGAATAACTTGGCTGACAAATAAAATTTTCATAATCAAACAAAAAAATAATAATAAACAAGAAATAATTTGGTTAAACAACAAAAAAATTATATGCGAATTATTAGCGGAGTAACTTGATCGGATCGGATCGAAACAAACAAGCATGACCAACTTCGCATTCTAACTTGACTGTGTAACTTGGAAGAGTCTAACTGAAAACTTATTGCGCCTATAGGCTAATAAGATAGATTGCGCGAAGAGGCCTCTTCAACATCCAGTGATATCTATTGGCTTGGGTCTTACCTGAGTCGGATAATGATTGGTGCAGAACCAGAAAAATAAGAAAGACATGCCTATTGAAAAGAATATATGAGATCTTTACTAACGATAAGACATCATGATGGTGGTGGGTCTATTGCCTAATCCATTTCCATCTTTAAACTTAAGTATTAGATTCTTCCATCCTTATTAAAATGGGTGGTGAGTTTATTGCATAGTTCAATTTCTCTAATACATATATAGCAAAATAACAGTCATTTGTATCCCAAGAAGCTGACAATCCTCCCTACCTTCGAGTTGAAAACAACCATTTGTATAGGCATAACTATATAACCTGAAGATTGTATCATGCTTATATAACTTGAAGCATATAACTATAACTTGAAGATTATATACAAATTCCATAACATAATCATATTTCCCAATTCAAACAAACTGTAATATCCAGAGCAATATCACAGCAGAATCCACACAATATCCCCGGCAAAATTTCAATACAACTCATAGCATAATACAAATTGTAAAGATAATATAAAGTTGTATTGTCTAATCTAAAATTTCCTAAAGAGGTCATACATAAGATCTAGTACCATATATATCATGATATCATCAAACACAGTGAGAGAATTGTCTCGACTGGAGAAATAAGAACAAAAAATCTGAACAAAAACTACACAACAACAACAACAACAGAAAAATCAAAACAAAAAAATCAAAACGACTTAAATATTAATATAAAACTAATAACTTCAACACTCTCTCACAAGCTGGAGCAGAAGCCTCCAGCTGGGAAAACATCATATAAAGATAATGGAGATAAGCTACGTGGGACAAATCATCAAACGGGTCACTAGGGAAACATTTGTCGGGGATAACTCGTTGGGGATAATCCGCACAAAGGTAGTTGGGGATAATCCGCACAAAGGTAGTCCCACACGACAAAAACCAACTAGAAGACAGACATTCCACCGAGGACACGGACCCACACAACAAAACCCTTTGGAATTAAGAGACGAGAAAAGAGATGGGGTGAGTGCAGTCGGCTGAGTCGAGCAAAGGTGTCTCTGATACCATGTAAAATAGAAAAAAAATTTAATTGCAATAAACTAGGTTACAAGTGAACCTTATAAAATAGGTCCAAGTGTATAATTACAAATATACCCTAGACATAGTTAGGTACACCCTAACAAGCCAAACAATATATTAAAGGTTTCATATGTATTAGGTATTACTATACGAAGATATAGACTTCTCAACAAAACAAGCTTCACCTCTTTATTCCATGTCATGACAAATTTCACCCACCAATTTAAGTAAAATCACAATTAGTTTCATTAGTTAACATGATTTAAAACTAGTTAATCTCATAATTTATTATCTTTGGATAATTGAATAAACGTGAAATGATAATTAATCGACAATTTTGTGTAATGTTGTTTAATAACACTTATATTTGTGACAAATGGTGATAAAAGTAAATTCTTTTCATTTGTATTTACTATGTACTTAGCACTACAATAATATTGTTGATTATATTATTAATTCTAAATGCAGACCCTGCTATAGTGGGATAAAGGCACGAGTGTTGTTGTATATTATTAATTCTAAATGATTTTGGTACAAGTTACTAATTCTAAATGTCTTTTGGATACAAGTTACTAATTCTAAATGTTACAAAAAACATTGTTGCGGTTAAATTTGAATTTTGTTTGCTCAGAATTTTGTTTTAAGCATCCTTAATTATTATCATAATCAAATAATTAGCCCTAATAAAAAATGAGATATTACAAATCTCCCCTCTTTAAAAAATTTCGTTCTCAAACTATGTAGCCATAATATATCACGTAAAGTGTGCTGCATGATTCTTAATAAGAGTAAATCATTACAAATATGAATAATATAATAGCAACAAATAACCTAGGAGAAAACACACAAAATAAAAGTAACATATTAAAACATAAAGAGTCCATAAGATTATTTAATTCAGCATCCATGAAGATAAATAATGGGGAGTTCTATTGATTTTTTTTTAACAAAATACATTAAGAAATTAATAGGTTAATGAAGCTACCATGGGTGTATCAAAATTCAGAGTTAAAATAAATGCAAATGCTAGAGATTATGTTTGTATAGAAATAAATGACCAAAATCTCAAAGCTCAAAACATAAGATTATTTGCAAATTCATATTCCTAGTCATTCTCAAAATCATCATTATAAACTTAAACTATATAATTTTCTTCATTATTAGTATTTCCTTAATATCATTTCCACCACTTAGTTCAGTGTCAGACAATATGAATTGCATTATGCATATAATACACTTAATACACAAACTTTACATGATAATTTGATAGCCTGAACCTTGCAATACTAAATTGTATAGGATGTGCCTCGGTATGTTCTAGAGTGTGAAAGCGCCACACTAAACATTTGATGGTTTGAAACATAAAAATAAGATAAACTCGCACATAAAAACATAAGGAAATATCAACTGCACACAAGCTTGTTAATCCACTGCCTTCTGTGACCTCCCAGCCCTAAACCGCTGCTTTCTGTGACCCCCCCCCCCCCCCCCCCCCCCCCGTTCTAATCCGCTGCCTTTCTTGACCTCCTAGCTCTAAACCAGCTCCTCCCCCACAACAACAACCCCCCTCCCCCGCTCAAACCCGCCGCAAACTGATGCCTCCCAAACTCTTCCCCCACTGATGAATATCTACTTCCACCACCCCCCCCCCACCCACCCACACACACACACGACCACCCTGCACCGCAACTTCCAGCCAGTCTTTCCGCTCTTCCCCAAAGCCACGACCTTCCATCCCCTCCTGAGTACGAAACAGTGCCTCCCAGATCCCGCCCTTCACCTTCATCAGTAGGCCGCCCCCATTTCAGCCACAACAAAGTCCCAGACCCACTTCAGACGTATCTGGAGCATCTCAAATAGCAATAATACTCGTAAGTTTTGTAGTTTTGGTTGTTTTGATCATTTATTGTACTTAATGGATGCTTGCATTAATTAGTGGAGCATAATTTTTATTTGTTTGTCTTCCAAATTATTCAATATAGGTGGGTTTATTCTCTCGGTGTTCTTGCCTGTGTGCTCCAATCAAAGATGAACTAAACTCTTTTTTAATCAATATAATTGCAAGCTAATGAATATTTTGCTAAATAATTATTGTTTCATTATTAAGTTGCTAGTTTGGCGACGGAACACTCTAAATTCATGAGTTTAATTTCATTCCACGCACATCGGACACGAGTTCGTCATGCATGTCAGTCCTCAGTAGGCATTGTGTTTGTAAATGCCCGAGCATACTCACCGAACCTACCCTACATCAGTTGGTATTCTCATTCATTGGTTTGTGTGCATGCTTGCACATCATTCTAAAGTTGGTGATAGGTCCATTGCATTTGTCACATGCTCGCTCGCATTGCAACAAGCATTAGGGCTTCGCACATCCTCCACATAAAGATTCAACATGCGTCAAATGATATCAAAGCCAGTTCGGGTTTTATTTTGATAAACAGTCATTGAGTCTTTCCTTTATGGCAAGTTACCGTCGTCATCCATCTCTTTTGAGGATCCAGAGTCCGTCTTTACCTGATCCCGTAGAGCCCCTTGGGAGAGACCGACATACTATTATGAGGATTATCCTCTCCCCCAACCCATTGCTCATAGATATCATATTGACCCTTCGACACAACTCGATTATGGTAGGAGCGACTACTACGATGATCACAGTTTTGAGGAGTCTTGAGTATAGATTATGTAGAGCTACCCTGTTGTTGATCATTGATGGTTTGTCAAATCTCGAGACCTTTAGTTATTGGCACGTGGATATGAAATTTGTTTAGATCATTTTGAGTTATTGGGTGAACATCGTGTCAGATTTGCGAAGCTTAGGCTGCTAAGTAAGGCGAGATCGTACTGGGATAACATTGAGAAGAACCTTGTGCGAGACCTTGGGTAGAGATGAAGTGGAGATGGTGTTTATGATATTTGCTAAGTCAAGCGGAAGAGTAAAGTGAAGTGTAGGCTGGTAATTAGTAATAGGGATAAATATGTAATACCACAGTTGAGTCTTTAGTTAAGCAATTGTTGGTAAGGGTTAGCTTTTTCTTACGCATTGAGTAAGTCTTTTATCGCTGCTTTTTAGATCTATGAATTGCGGCGGGGAAGCAGCTGGCTTCCTCTGCTATTGTCGATTTTTCATTCATAGGTCTTCATCTTCTAGTTAGGATCGATCCTTTGTGTTTGCTGACTACTATATACATTGTTTGGTTCTTAGTATGCAATTCTGATTTCCCTATTTACATATATATATGATCTTAATTATGCTTGTGGGGATTAGATTTCTAGGATAGAAGTGATCATATCAAAACCTTACATACAACGGGTGTCTTTGAAAGTGGTTGTGATGTTGTTCACGAAGCCAAAAGCAATGGCGAGAGAGAGAGTGAGAAATCTCACACGCCGACGAGCAGAATGACATGAACATAGGCATAATGTTTCCCTCATTTCACCTCTTCTGTCTCTTCCACCTCCTCTGTTTCTTCCTCAAAGACATTATCCACTTCCATTTCCCCTTCACGAAGTGAAACCCGAACACAAGCGACAGAGAGAAAGACCCTTCTTCAATATGGCAACCGAGAAAAACAAGTGGAGTGAATCTGAGTGGAGTAGGGGAGTAAGGAAGCAGGCTATATTTGAAATTCAAATTAATTTAAAAAATATAGGCAAAATTGTGATTATGGTCATTTAGCTCTATAAACATTATGAAATCTCTCCAAGTATTACTTTTTATCCGATTTTAGTCCCTAATATTTTCAAATTTATGAAATTGGTCCCTTATGTATGTATTGAAGAAAACTCAACCACAATACACGGGGTAGAATAAAGAACAAGCTTCATAGAACACCCATTGCAAATACTAACAATTCTTACACAAGTTTTTTGGCACAGACATTTTCTTTTGCAAAAACAAAAGCAAAGAGCATACATCCAAAGTAGGAGCACGATGGCTCAAATACAAAGGCCAGCCGGCACACTATCCCAGCAGAGGGTGCACCAACCAAGAATAAGACAGGGACAAAACCTATTCTTTGCAATCATCGTTATCTTCAACTTTTTCTTCCTCCAGCTGACTTTCCTCTTTTATCTTGCACAAGTCTCCATCTCCTTCTCCATCATCTTCCATGTACCGATGGTCCCTGGATGAGCTGCTGTCGGGATTGACATCCAACACCCTCCCGCAATCGCGACTATCTGCCATCATCAATTTTGTCCTCAGATCTGAGAAGGGGAAAATGGTAGAGGCTTGGCTAGCACATCGGCGAGTTGGTTCTTCGATTGACAGTAAACAAGTTTGATTTCTTTCTGGCTGATTAGGTCACGGATGTAGTGCATTTTGATTTCGATATGCTTGGATTTATTGTGGAAAACGGGATTCTTTGCGAGGGCTATTGCAAAGGTATTGTCAACATGAAACTGCGTTGGTTCATAATCTTCTCCAATTAGCTCGTTAAGCAATCTCATGAGCCAAACTCCCTCCTTCGCCGCTTCACATAGGGCAGTATACTCTGCCTCAGTTGATGATAGGGCTACAGTTTTATGCTTCCTAGTGGTCCAGGAAATCGGGTTTTTCCCCAAAAAGAAAAGATAGCCTGACGTGCTTCTCCTATCATCAGCGCATCCGGCCCAATCACTGTCGGAATATCCCTTCAAACTCAGTTTCCCTACTTTGGTGTACTTCAACACCATGGATTTTGTGTCATTAACATATCGCAAGATTCTTTTTACAGCCACCAAGTGCTTGATGTCGGGTGTCTGCATATACCTTGACATGATGCTGACAGCTAGCTCGATATCAGGTCGAGTGTTGGTTAGGTACATCAGTGACCCAATTATGCGTCTATAGTGTTCTGGATTCACCTTTTCTTCTCCATCTTCCTTGCTGAACTTCTCACCAGTGACTATGGGGGTGGCAGTGGGCCTTGAGTTTAGCATTTCAAACCGTGTGAGAAGTTCTTCAGCATACCTATTTTGAGTTATGTATGTGCTGCCTGGGGTTTGATAAATTTGGATTCCAAGGAAGTAGTGTGATAAGCCAAGATCAGTCATGAGAAAGACTGTCTTAATGTGGGCACGGAATTCATTTATGATTTCCATACTAGAGCCAGTGATGAGAAGATCATCCACATATAAGGAAACAATTAGAGTTTTTCCATTGTTATAACGTTTGGTATATATGGCTGGATCACAACTAGTTCTCTGGAATCCACTTTCTATCAAGTGTGAGTCAATTTTGGAGTTCCACGCACGAGGTGCCTGTTTTAGGCCATACAGAGCCTTTTTTAGGCGCAGCACCTTGCCTTCTTCCCCCTTTTTCTCATAGCCAGTGGGCTGATCAACATATAATTCTTCTTCAATGCTTCCATTCAAGAATGCAGATTGAACATCCATTTGAAAAACAGGATATTGGAAGTGAGTGGCAATGGCAAAGATCATACGAATGGATTCAAATCGAGCAACCGGGGCAAATGTTTCAACATAATCGATCCCTGGCATTTGGGCATAGCCTTTGGCCACTAACCTTGCCTTATATTTTTTTACTTCACCATTCTCATCATATTTTACTTTATATAACCATTTCAGGCCAATGGTTTTTTTGTTCGGGGGAAGTTCTGTCAGCTCTCAGGTCTCATTACTTTCTATTGCCTTTAACTCTTCATTCATGGCAGGTATCCAATGTTCATTGGCAGCAGCTTCTGGATATGAGGAAGGCTCCTTTACAAACAAAGCAACACTGCAACTCTGATATATGTCTGAAATCAACTTATATTTTTTCTGTGGTGAAGGGGATGATGACTCATCACTATTTGAGCCAAGATTTAAGGTATCAACCTCAACACTTAGAGAGGCAGGAGCTGGGAAGGAGGGCTCAGTGTTATCAACTGTGTTGCTATGCTGGTCCTGAGCAACCACCAGCCCTGGACTCTGACCCTGAGCAGGAGTCCAGTCCAAAGACTTCTCCTCATCGATTATCACATTTCTGGCAATTATGAGTTTCTTCTTGTCAGGATTGTACACACGATACCCCTTAGAATTCTCATTGTATCCCAGTAAGATCCTTAATGCTGCCTTCTCATCTAACTTGTCTCGGTTGTCTCGGTTCAAGGCTGAAAACGAGGCTGCCAAAAGTCCTAAGGTGACTAATGTTAGCCTTATGTCCAGTCCAGGCTTCAACAGGAGTTAGGAGGTGTAGAGCACGACATGGTGCCCTATTTAGGAGGTAAGTGGCTATCACGATTGCCTCTGCCCAGAATTCTTTGGGTAGATTTTTATGTTGCAGCAAACATCTTGCCATCTCAACAATAGTCATGTTCCTCCTTTCTGCTACTCCGTTTTGCTCAGGGCAATAGCTGACCGTGAGCTCCCTCTTTATCCCTTGCTCTTGATAGAACCCATCGAACTCATAGTTGACAAATTCACCACCTCTATCAGTGCGTAATATTTTAATTTTTGAGTTTGCCTCGTTTTCTACTAATGCTTTGAAGATTTTAAACTGTCTGAAGCTGTCAGATTTATGATCTAGCGGGTATACCCACATCATTCTAGTGAAGTCATCCACAAATAATAAGAAAAAACATTTTCCAGACAAGGAGGGGGAACGGGATGGCCCCCAGATGTCAGCATGAATGATATCCAGGGGTGCCACAGATTTCTTGCCAGCTTGTTTAGGGAATGTAACTTGTGTATTTTGTTTCTTGCACAAGTATGACAAATGGGTTGATTTGAAGAAATTTTAGGTAAGCCAAATACTAACTCATGTGTGTGAAGTTGTTTGAGATCATCAATGTTAAGATGGCCATACCTGCGGTGCCAAACCTGGCTGGAGGAATCTTCCACAGCTCTCATGTTCTGACAAATGTGAGGAAGGGAAAGTGGGAAAACTTTGTTGCTTGACATCTTAACTCTTGCCAGAATCTGAGAGGTTCTTTTTTCAATAATATTGCAAAATTGGTCATCAAATATCAGCTTGTATCCCTTGCTGAGGAGTTGACCCACACTGAGTAAGCTATGAGCCAACCCTGGCACATATTGCACACCTGTGATGTGTCTGACCAGTCCAGATTTGGTTCTAACCATAATTGTGCTTTTTCCTTTGATGTGCACAGAATTTCCATCTCCTAGTATGACTTGTGAGCATTCATTCTCATCAAGGTAGACGAAGGCTTCTTTAATGTGGGTCATATGATTTGAGCATCCACTATCAAGGTACCATACATCATTGATTCCACTTGTGTCCAAACCCCCTGTGTAGAATGCATAATCCTCTTCATCTTGACTTCCAAAGTGGGCTTCTTCCTTTGTGATGTTTGCAACCTTTTGTTTAGACCAACAGTCCTTGGCCAGATGGGTTGGCCTCTTGCATTTCTTGCATCTATAATAGCAATGTTCAGCATCATGATTACACCTCTTGCACAGTTCACAGAACAGGGATGATCCATCATAGTTCTTCCCTTTTTCTTCAATGCTGGAGGCAGAGGTCTGAGTCTTGTTAGGTTGAATGTTCACTTTACTCTGGAAGGCATGCTCCAGGGATTGACATTCATACCTCTTGACTCTCTCCTCATGTGCTTGGAGGGAGCCCAGAAGGTCTGTGAGAGACAGGGTAGTGAGATCTTTGGTTTCTTCAATGGTTGTGACTATAACAACATACTTCAGAGTGAGGGTCTTGAAGATTTTCAAAATAAATTTTTTTCTCCTCTATAACATCTCCATAGTTCTTTATCTGGTTTGTGAGTAAAGCAATTCTAGAGAAATACGCATCAGCAATGTCACCATACTGCATTCTTAAGGTGTCAAACTCCTGCCAAGTGTTTTGAAGTTTGATGGATATGACCTTTGCAGACCCCTGGAACTCATTTTTTAAGATCTCCCATGCATCCTGAGCCGATTCAGCCCCCATGATTTTTGGAAAAACACTCCGTCCGATTCCTTGTTGAATATACAGGAGTGCTTTGGCATCTCTCTTGATGTTTTCAACATAGGCTGCGGCAAGAGGAGCTTCCCAACACCGAGAGAGGATTGGCATCAGTTGGTTTAGGGAAGCTAGCTTGAATGAGGTCCATAGGCCCTGAGAGATGAAAAGTGCACTTGCCACACATCAAAGCCATCTCCTTCAAAGATGGGAACGCCAGATGGGGAGAAGGAGAAATTTGCTAAGCTTGATGAAGTCATATGATGAGCCAGAAGACGGGAGAAGAACCAAAACGAGCGGGCTGAACACGAATAATGGCAGGACCCTCTCAAGTTCTGATGACAGAAAGCAAGAGAGAACCTAGCTCTGATACCATGAAGAAAACTCAACCACAATACACGGGGTAGAATAAAGAACAAGCTTCATAGAACACCCATTGCAAATAGTAACAATTCTTACACAGGTTTTTTGGCACAGCCATTTTCTTTTGCAAAAACAAAAGCAAAGAGCATACATCCAAAGTAGGAGCACGATGGCTCAAATACAAAGGCCAGCCGGCACACTATCCCAGCAGAGGGTGCACCAACAAAGAATAAGACAGGGACAAAACATATTCATTGCAATCTTCGTTATCTTCAACTTTTTCTTCCTCCAGCTGACTTTCCTCTTTTATCTTGCACAGATCTCCATCTCCTTCTCCATCATCTTCCATGTACCGCTGGTCCCTGGATGAGCTGTTGTCGGGATTGACATCCAACATGTATTAGTAATGTCTTAAACGGAAATAGCTTATTAGGATTGAGAAAATCAACACCGCGGACATGACTTCCATCATATTTGTCATCGCAGCTGCAACGCCCATTCTGAGTATGTTGAAGGTTGATGGGGTATGATATTATTGTTCTGGATTTTTGTCTTGTTCTCAAGCTAGAACGCCTGCAACAAATCTTCTAGTGATGATTCAGGTGATGCAAGGGAAGGGATGATTGTTCATTTACAGGCAGAGGTGGATTTCTCCAAAAGGAGATGATAGAGGCATCCTGATTTGTGATCATGGTGTGTCCCTGCGCCATGGGTTTGTACTCGTGATCGAGCCTTTCCATCTCACGTCGCTTCCGGGCCCTTCCCTTACCATTGATCTTGCTTATAATCTAATCTTGCACGCGCTTCTTGATCGTGTCAGGGAATCTTTGTTGAATGGCTTCTTCCCTTATCATTCAAGGAACGACATTTTTTCGACTACTTCATAGCCACCATTCCCTCTTAATCCATTTTCTTGTTTGCCTATTCAGCATGCTAACACATCCATAGTCGGTGTCATTAACATCATCGGAATATGAGAATGATGGAGAAGACGTGTTGGGAGAGAAGCTGAAATCCATAGACATTGTATCTTAAATGTGGTGCGGGATCTCCAGAGGTGTAAGCAGGCCTGCAGGGGTGGTCGTCTCATACTTCTGTCGCTGGCAAGTCTCGCGCTGTTGAACAAACTGCTGGAAATCGCGTCGTAATTCCTTCCAAAAGACATTTGCCCTCACCCGTTGGAGAGTCCGGAGTAGTCCCGCGACTCCCGCATGGCCCCCAGTTGGGGAGGAATGGAACTCGTGCATCATGACGGTCTTCCAGGCTGAGGTGGGTGGAATGACCACTCGGTCGTGGTAATAAAGTCTTCCATTCTACAGGTGATAGCCCGGGGCTGTCTTGCCCCTGTTGGAGAGCTTCCACGAGGACCCGTAGTGTGGGGTCCCACATGATCTCCTCCTGGATGTCATTTAAAGATTCGATCAGGGGGCCGAAAATCTGGGCGATGGTGATCTCCGGGAGATGGGATAAAGCGTCAGCAACCACGTTCTCTTTGTCTTGCTTGTAGAGGACCTCATAGTCGTACCCCAGCAGCTTTGTCACCCACTTCTGTTGGAGAGGGGAGGGGACCCGTTGTTCCAAGAAGTGTTTCAAGCTCTAATGGTCTGTACGGACTTTGAAGTGGCGTCCCAGCAAATAAGGCCGCCACACAGCCACAGCATGGATGATTGTCAGCATCTCCTTCTCGCACGTAGACAGCCCCAAAGTTTGGGGAGCCAACGCCTTGTTGTAGAAGGCTAATGGTCGGCCTTCCTGCATTAGTACCGCGCCAATTCCCAAGCCCGACGCATCTGTTTCAAGCATGAACTCCTTGTTGAAATCGGGGAGGGCGAGGACCAGTGTGGTCCCGCATGATCCCCTTGAGGGCCTGGAAAGCCGCCTCAGTCTCCTCCTGCCATAGAAAGGCATCCATCTATAATAACTGAGTCAATGGTCGTGCAATCTTGCCATAATCCTTCACGAATCGCCTGTAATACCCCGTAAGTCCCAGAAATCCCTGTAAGGCCCGAACTGTACGAGGGCGTGGCCTTGATAACATGCTCTCGATCTTCTTGGGGTCGGCCTTAACACCGTGAGAGGAGACCAAATGCCCCAGGTACTCGACCTCCGGTTGTCCGAATGAGCACTTGGACTGCTTGGCGTAGAGCTGGTGCTGGAGTAGGATGGTGAAAACGTGCTCAACGTGGGTCAGGTGCTCCTCCCAACTTGCGTTGTATATGAGGATGTCATCAAAAAAATCTATACAGAGCGGCGGAGAAGAGGGTGAAAGATCTCGTTCATGATGGCCTGGAACGTGGACGGGGCGTTGGTGAGCCCAAAAGGCATCACGAGGAACTCATAGTGCCCGTCATGCGTCTGGAAGGCAGTCTTGTGGATGTCCTCCTCTCGCATTCGAATGTGATGGTAGCCCGACCAGAGGTCCAGCTTATTAAACAGGGAAGCATCGTGCAACTCGTCCAACAGCTCTTCTATCAGCGGAATGGGAAACTTATCCTTGATAGTTGAGTTGTTCAAGCCGCGGTAATCCACATAAAATCGCCACGATCCGTCCTTCTCACCAAGATGATGGGGGAGGAGAAGGAACTAGTACTGGGGCGGATAATCCCGGTGGCAAGCATTTCTCTGACGCTGCGCTCAATCTCGGCCTTCTGGACGTGCGGATAACGATACGGTCTGATGTTGGTGGGTTCAGACCCCGCTTTGAGTTGGATCTGATGGTCCCTGAATCTCGGTGGTGGAAGTGTACGGGGTTCCTGAAATATGTCAGCATACCGAGCCAGTATAGCCTGCATCTGCACCGATACTACTGAGGGAACTGTGGTGTCCGGTGTAATCTCCATGATCACCGCCATAGCGCCGCCCTGATCCCCCAGTCGCTTCAAGCTCCGGATCGAGATCTTCTTCATCGGGGAGGATTTGAGGCCGCTCAGACAATACTCCTTCCCGTGTTGTATGAACTCCATCGTCATCTGATCCCAGTCAAAGGTCACCCGCCTCAATTGCCGCAACCATTGTACCCCAAGCACCTTGTCAGAGCCTCTGATAGGAAATAGGTAGATGTTGGTGCGGCCCGTGTACCCTTGTATCCGTAGCTCCACCCTTTTCATAAGTCCCTCGCACTGAACTTTGCTTCCATCTGCTACCATGACCTGAAAGGCTGCTCCACGATCGATCACATGTCCCACGCGCTGAGCCACAGCAGGATGGATGAAATTGTGGGTGCTCCCACTATCAACCAGAGTCATCACCCGCTCCTGGCTAACCCTTCCCGCAATCTGCATAGTGAGGGGGGTCTTGCATCCCTCCATCGCCTGTATGGACACGCCAAACTCGGCCAAATCCAAGTGCTCCTCCAACTCTGGTCCTGGAGTGATCTCGTCTTCCACATCCTCATGCAACATATAAACCTGGACCTTCTGGCACTTGTGCCCGGGCCCGTACTTTTGGTCACAGTTGAAACACAAACCCTTCTCCTTTCGAGCCTGGAGCTCGGCCCCTGATAGCCTCATCACAGTCGGTTTGTCGGCCGCTAGCTGTTCTCTCCTGACGGCTACCAGGGTGGTCGTGGTTCGCCTCGTGGCACGGTTCCTTTGCCTATTGAAGCGTTCTTCCTGTATGCGGGCCAAGCTAATGGCATGATTTAGGTTGCGGGGCATATATGACTGAACCTCGTCACGCAACTGCTCCTTTAGTCCCGATACGAAACAGCTAAGCAACATTTTTTTCTTCCCAGTGCACCTTATTTGCCAACTTTTCGAACTTCGTGCGATACTCCATCACTGTCCCTTTCTGCCGCAATTTCTGAAGGAGGGCCTCAAAATCTTCGTACTTCAATGGCCCAAATCTGGTGGTGAATCCCTCCACGAAATCAGCCCAAGACACACAATCCTTGCCCTTCAGGAACCATTGTGTCCACAGAAAGGCATCATCCTCCAAGTAGAAGGACGCTAGCTGCACCCATTGGCCCTCCGGGACCTCATGAAAATTGAAAAAAAGTTTGGCCTTCTGCACCCATTCCAAAATGTCCCCGTCGTTGAACTTGGGAAAATTCATGTGTGTCAATTTCGAGGGCATGTAAGCTCGCGGAGTGGCCTGACCGTGCCACCCTGGCTCTTGTCTGTATCATGTTGGCATCCTTTACTCTGTAGGACCAAGAGGTGTGCTCGGGTACCCTTGGTGATGCATTCCGCCCGTCGGTAGGAGCTGGACGCCCCACGGAACGCCCGTTCCGTAGCCCCCTGGTGGGCCGCAGCCACGCGGGTGGGGAAGGAGACCAACCGCACCCCCGGCGGTAGTATCGGGGCTCCAGGGACCCGTCCGGCCCCTCCCGGGTCCTTGGCGACTCGTCCCCAAGGTATGTGCCCGAAGCCGGCATCACCTACGTCGGACTGGGTCGATCCCGCGCCCAGCGAAGCCCCGCGGAACCCCCCCCCCCCCCCAGCCGCCTGCTGCGCCAACTACTCTGGTCGATCCAGCGCTGACACGGCCTTGATCTGCTGATCCGGACGCCTCGCTCATTTGCGGCGCTATCTGAAGAGACACGGTCGTCTCTAGGGCCGGACCCTGCGAGCCGCCGGACTCCTCGCTCGTTGTCGCCTTCCTTTTCATATTTTGTGATAACAATGCTTTGATTTCTTCCATACGGGCGTCTATCCGTTCCTCCAAACACTGCGTGGATGCCCTCATCTTTTCCTCGATGGCGGCTATCGTATGCATCAAGTCAACGTAATTTTCTTCTAGGGTTTCCAATAGGTTGATCTCCTCTTGCGAGCGAGTGGTAACCATGGTCGTAGGAACGATGCTCCGATACCAAATGATAGGGTTCTAGGGAGGAAGGGGAAACTAGAGAGGAATTAGGGTTGTAGGGAGAAGAAGATGAGAAATACCTGAGAAATATCCATATGCCTTCCAAGAGATTGCCCTGGGGTATTTATAACCCCGGCCATAAAGGGGGTCGGCCGGCCCCCTCCATAGGGGCTGAACCGATGGTTCAGACCAGTAGCCATGCTTTTTAATGAGTGGGGGCAGAACCGGTGGGTTCAGCCCCGCTGCCGCTTGCACTCTCCTTCTGTCGGCGAGCATAATGATGTCGTGAGAACCGTGTCATGTTCAGGGCGTAACAGAAAGATTGATGACCACTCCAATCATTAGTCTCCTGAGAGAGACCGACATGTTTAAGATTTATAGTGAGGCATCTAGTTGCGGTTTGTGGTGCGGTTTGGTTTAGCATGACAGGGTGATTGCTTATAGATCGAGGGCAGTGGTTTTGCCTTGAAGTTGTGGAGGCACTACGCGTATGGAGCCAAGGTGGAAATTTTTGCCGATCATCAGAGTCTGAAGTATCTCATATATTAGGAGTTGAATATAAGGCAGCGCCGATGGATTGAATTCCTTGGGAACTATGAGGTGGAGATTCAGTATACGCCTGGGAAGGCGAATGTGGTGGCCAACACCCTGAGCCGGAAGTACTCAGGACAAAGCAATTTGATCGAGGCGCATTCTAAACAGCTAGTACAGAACCTTGAATCTTTGGATATCACATGTGTAGTTCATGGGGGTTCCAGAGCAGCATGCTTGACTTGGATTGAACTACAATATGACATCACAGATAGAGTGCGGAAGGTGACCTTGAAAAGCTTAATCTGAGGTATCGCGACAGAATTTATCTGAAGCTTAATCCTTTAAAGGGCGTATCGCGGATTAGGCAACTGATGAAAAGCTGAGTCTGAGGAAGTTATGGAGAAGTGAGGGAGGTGGGGGTGGAGGGGGTGTTGGCTAGCCATGGTGGGGGTAGAGGAGATGTCATGTGCAAGGTGGGGGGGAGGTGGCCAGCGGCTTGGATGGTGGTCAGATGTGAGGAAGGGGGAGAGAGGCGGACGACAAGGCAGTACAAAGTGAGGGTACTCTAGGTTCCACAGCTAATTTTTCGGTTTCAGCACTAGTTACCACATGCTAAATTTCTCTTCCACAACTTTCAATCCCTTCTAAATTAGTAAGTTATCTCTTTTTATAGGCTAAGAAGTTGTCATGAGCAATCATGATTCTCCAATCATGTTGGCCTCCAAAATACACCAAAATAAAATACAAAAAATACAAAATAATAACTAAAATTTATGAATCGTTGATCCGCACAAAATGAACAACTCTGGTAGTCGTATAAACTCATGTGTAAACGATCCCCATCAAAAACCACTCATAACAACTCTCATCAAAACCATTTCTATTTTTGCTCCAAATCGTGGTACTTCTATTTCCTACTTTTATCAACATATAACCAACACCTTATCACATGCGTGGAACTCTAGCATAATCCACATTCGACACTTGTTTATTTTTCATTGTAGGTATGTGATAATCAAATAAAATTCAAAACTTTTGAGTGCAACTAACAACAAGGCAAGGATGATATTGCTTGCAAGTAAAGATAAAGTTTCATTAAGAAAATTATAATGGAACCTTGATTAGAACAAACTCAAACAACAACGATCCAAACTCTTCAACAACTTGAACGCGCTCCCAAAACTCCCTACAAAAATTACATGATGGAGATGAAGAGTTGTTTTTCTGTTCTATAGGTCCACAAGGATGAGGCTAGATCCTTCTACACATTTCTACACATCTAAACTTTCCCTTACCATTCTAAGAGCTATATCTTTCACACACTTCTAGAAAATTCTTCACACATCTTGAATCCCCTAAAAGGTCCAACACAAGGCTAACACTAACTAGTCTTTTGTATAACATTCTAGACTAAACAAAAAGTTTCTACAAAGATAATTCGCAAAATAAGACATGCGGCTGGAAGTAGTCACGATGAATGAGTGAACTACATAATTGTAGTAGCCCACTCCCAAACATGTGTTTAACAAACTCATTCAGCCACTTCCAACTCCACGTCCCAAACAAAACCTGGGCATGTTTGAAGATTCAAAGACAAAAACTACAAAAGCATGCTCAATGAGCAAACATCATGTTGTGTGAAATTAATTGTGACAACTGTGTAAAGATATAGTATGCATGTAACAAATAAAGTATTTAACAATGAAAATCATATTGTGGTAAGAACTAATCAATTGTTTGTCATACAATTGTTTTTGTTAAATTTGTAATGTGCTAGAGTCCAATTATATTCGAAGATCCAAAGTAAAAGACCACACGGGCAAGCCCGTTAATCAAAGTATAAAGCACGACAAACAACATGCGCAATGACATTAACTGTTACACCTATTCATAAAAAATATTACACTTGTTACAAACAAGTATAATTAATCCTAGCATTCATTTTATGATAAGAACTAATTCAATTGTATTTTCATACAATTATTTTTGTTAAGTTGTAATAAAATACATAATACCGCTGAATTTTGATTGTCAAGGTGTGATAATACTACAACAAAATTGTTGAATGAATTAAAATAGGATAGAGAAATCAATACCTTAATTTTTCCGATATCACCCAAGCCAAAATCGTTCAATCATATAGAGTTGTTCTGTAGTTTGGACGATTATTGTCTTCATCATTATGAAGTTCAACTTGAGTAGAATGTGAGCACTGTAAAACTGAAATAATGTGATAATTAGTGGAGAAAATGACACAAAATATGAGGCAAGAAAGGGGATAGAGGTATTAGAACTGTTGAAATACTATAGCAGTTGTACAAAAACCCAGACTGATGGAACGGAACTTACTTTTTCCAAAGTCGCAAAGGAGGTAGTATGCTATCTAAGCACATTTCGGAAAGAAATCTTTAAGTACAATGGAACCAAAATTAAATAGAGTTAAGCTTATCGCTCCCCAAAAAATGGGCAAAGTGAATGCGTTAACAAATGCATAAAACCAATAAGTGTGAATTTATTCACAAACAATATTCAATAACCTAAAGCAATTTATAGGCATAGTTGTTGTAACTATTTCATCTTATGTTAAGATATACAATGAGAAAAAAAGTGTCCATAAGTTATCAATTTTCAAGTGATAGTGCCCCACTATCAGTAGAAAATGACACTTAATTATAGTTCTTTTTTCTATTCTATGAAAACGAAAGAAAAATCATTTGTTAACTTGACTATGAGTAAATAAGTTCTTCCTTGTATGGCAAAATCTAGAATTAAGCTAAAATTTAAGCCTAGGAAGAGAACATTTAATAAAGATTTCGAAAAGAAAATCAGGTTTTTCAAAGACTGAACCATATGTTTAAATTTAATCTTATGATAACACAAGAGCTTACTTAAATCATAAGTAAGATTTGTACACATTTTGTTTTCAAAAAAGAGTAATATATCTCCTGACTGTATTTTAAAAATGAGTAATTTACTGGTGTATTGAAATTCTTTGGGAGTTTTATATAATTGAACAAAGCCGCATATAGATACTACAACAAAATCGTTATACAACAATATTTTTGTATTCCTTTAACGACGATTTATAAGCATCGTGATAGTTTTTGTATGAATGCATGATAGGTAGTTTATCTACAAGAGCTTATTGCAACATATATTAAAAAGACGTCATGATAGGTAGTTTATCCATCACGACACTTTTTGAAAAACATTGCGAAAGATGTTCACTTATCACGATGTTCATTACATAATGTCAGCATAGCCAAAAACTCAACAAAGCTTTCTCAAAAAAACATTGTAACCTAATGCATTTCAAGAAAAAAAATCAAAACATAGAAATTTATGCTCAACGAATCATTTAAACACTCATCAAAACTTTAAAACTAATTAAGTATCTATAATTTAAATTACAAATATGAATAATATTTTAACATAAAAATAATTTTGATAAATATATTAGATAATTTAGAGAGTGGTATTAAGAGACATTGAGAGATTCTTTGCAAACGAAAATAAGAAAAATTTAGAGTGTAAGAAAGCAAGAGCGACTTACTACTCATGAGCCAAGTACTCGGTTACACATTGCACCAATGAACACATGGTTTTGTAAGAAATATATTTAAAGCATTAAAAAATTAAGAGCGAAGTAACTTATTAATCAAATACTCGATTAAATGGTAGTGGTACTCCACTAATATGACATTCCGTAGTTCCTCGAAGAAGGAGAAAGCTAGCAATACATACCTGTAGTTCCTCGAAGAAGGAGAAAGCTAGCAATACATACCTATAGTTCCTCGAAGAAGGAGAAGCTCCAGCTCAGATCTCCCACAAAAACGGGAAAGTACCGGGGTTGAATTGCCAGGAAAGATTTCTCCAAGCACCGACGAGCCCGGAATGGGGGAACAGAAGATCGTGAAGCACGGGAACGAGAAAGCTTCCATCTATCCTACCAAACGGCGCGAAAAAAAACTTACATGCGGCCAACCGGAGAATAGGAGAGGGGATCCCATTGTAGGAGAAGAAGGTGGGTGGTGTTTTGCAAGAGGAGAACCACACGGCAGGCGTCGCATTCGATCGGGAGGACAAAGAAGTGTTGGGCTGGAGTAACGAGGGCGAGGGACTGAAGGCAAAATCCAGATTTCTTACCTCCATGGGTCGGAAATGGAGGGGGGTGAATTCCTCTTCAATGAATTCCTATAAGAATTCAATTGAATTCCAATTACTATAGATTTTGGGTCG
This sequence comes from Dactylorhiza incarnata, assembly GCA_033032865.1. Classification (NCBI taxonomy): domain Eukaryota; kingdom Viridiplantae; phylum Streptophyta; class Magnoliopsida; order Asparagales; family Orchidaceae; genus Dactylorhiza; species Dactylorhiza incarnata. Next base: position 2,194,155 of record JAWHQI010000078.1, read on the forward strand.
TCAAACAGCGGAATTGGAATTAGCAATTCCAATTCTAATTCTTTTCTCCAATTCCACTCAAATGAATGGGGCCTAAAAGTATTTCTGATGAGCTCGCGATAATGCCTATGAATATAATAATCTAAATTTTGAGGTGATTAATAGCTTAATGTGACTTTGACGAGTCTAATATTATGATGAGATAATAGAAATATCTTGAGAATATTAATCCTTTCAAGTAACTCAGATGTGTTTGATATTTGAGTATAAATTCAACAAATGCAATTTCGAGGTGATATATATAAGATAAATCCGACGGATTTAATATAGGGCGTGATTAGAGTAAATTTTGATTGTGGTTGGATTAAAGGATTTTAAGATGTTTATAAATGGTTGTATGACTCTAATAAGTCGGTTTTGAGGAAAAGGATTCATGTATGACTCTGACAAGTTCGAATGAAAGATAATTCTATTGAATATCGAGTTAAATAAGTTGATTCAGAAAGTGATTCTAACAAATCGGTTAGTAATTATGCCTTATCTCTTGTTTCGATAAAATACATTTGAGCCTGCAATCAATAGTGGTGAGTAATGAAACGATGATAAGATAGATCATGTAATTATAATGAGTATAGAATTTGAGATTTAAATTGTACTTGGTATATTAATCGTGTATGAGTTATTTATTATCGAGATTGACAAATTGTAATCATATAACTCTTAGTTTATCAAAAAATCAATAATAATTTTGAATTAGATTATGATCTTTAGTATGTTTGGTGATCAGATATGCTCATTTGTCAAACATCGATTTGATGGTTGTATGCGAGGTGCAGCAGTTGGTGACCATGGTGTTCTTTTCACCTAAGTGGGTTAATTAGTGAAGTGACCTCCTCCCATAAAAAGCTTGCAGATGTCGGATGTCGAACACATGTCGGTTTAGATTTTTTATGTCGGATGTCGGATTGCGGGAGATATATCGGGGACATTTCAAAATGTCGGATTGTAATATTATATTTATATATATATATATATTTCATAATATTTCCATTTATTAATTAGATGGTTATATTTTATCTAATTAAGTGTAAACTAAAATTCATATGAGAAAATTAAACTACTAATGAGTGTTTAATCGTATCTAATTGGTGTCATTTGAAGTCACTTTCTCACCAAATGCCCAACACGGATCTCGAGCTGCTATGGAAGAAGCGCTAAAAATCTTGCTAGAACCTTCTAATGAATTCATTATATACAAAAAAAAAATTATAAAAAAATTTGAACAAATTTAAAAAAACCCGCAATATTGGGCCGACATTAGCCACAATATTGTGCTAACAGGGTCGGCCGCAATACTGGAAAATGCCATAATTATCAAATGTGGCGAAAACGTGTCGATTCCCCCTCAAAAATGACATGTCGGTCAACATGTCGGACATGTTGGCCGCAATCTACAAGCTTGTCCCATAATTGTGATGTATAGTATGATGTTATTTCCCCTAAGTAGAATTTTTTGATGTGATGTGGCAGTCGATCACTTCCACTGGTAGGTTGACGGGAGCCTTGACGACTCTTTTGACCTAGGGAGTAGGACCCTTTAGATTTCTCTAGTGATCACATCCAAATGCTAAGGATTTCACGTGCACTATAAGCTCTGTCTCTATCCATGGAAACCCTCACAGAAATCATACATTATTTATTATAACAACATTATGGTTGCATACACACTACCACAAATCTCTAAATGTATGTGACAATCCATCACAAAATTGGGTCATGGGCCTTGATTAGGTATCACACACCATGCCTATCCCGAAATCGAACTCGGGCATCTAATGCAAGTATATCGGGCCCACAATCCCCATGCCTCGGTGGTTCACAATGAACTGTGGCTACCATAAGCCCTCTAATTAAAGAAACTAGGTGACACCTTCACAATAAATGCTTAAAAGAAAGAAAGCAAACAAGCAAAATCCTAAAAACTGGGAAGAGAATAATCATCGTCTTTTTGGACTTTCTCCCTGCCATGGAATCCTTGAGCAAGAGGGTGGAAAATTCTCGTGGGAGTGCGAACTATCCACTGCCGAAAATGGTTATTCGTTTTGGTGCACAGAGCTCTGCCAACATCACCTTCTTCATCTCCTCAAACCCCTATTTCCCCTCTCTTCATTTTCAACCTAGGAAGAATGCTCAAAAATGAACGTTTTCTCTTCTAATCCCAACCTAAAACTACCAGAACTTTATTGCAATCATTGGATATAACATCACTTTATCAAACAGCTCAAAACGAGCTTTAAATTTGATTTTGTATGCACATACGACCTGGGCACAAGCGACATGCTCCTCCTTTTCGATGTAAAGGCCCTCAGGAAGCCTCTTCAAAATTGTGGAGCAAAATCTGGTGGGCAGGGCCTCGAACACTAGCATGTCACGAGGCGTGTCGAGGTATTTAAGGTGAAATTGATGTGTCAAATATTAGAAGCCCACACACGTCTAGAACCCATGTACACGGGTACCGACACGATTGTGTCGCAGGCTGTGTCGCATGTGGTCTGACTTATTTTGGTTGTGCATCGACTAGAATTCGACGTATGTTGAATAGGTCTCTGCATGACTATATCGCATGACTGTCTAACAGGGCATGTCAACTGTAAAAACTTCATATTTTCCTTTCCAAGCCATCCCACAACCTGCTAGACTCAGCTCTCAACTTATTCAGAGCATAAATCAACATTTTCTTAGCATAACAAGGAAAAACAAAGTGTTAAAAAAAGGTTTGCTTCTAGGCCCAAATTTATCATTTACACGAAGATTATAATGAGCATAACAAAGACATACAAACATCTTGATGTGGTCGTATGATAATTTTTGATTGAAAAAAATTTCATGAGGTGATCTTTTCCATAAATTAATTGTGTCTGATTAATCAAATGTCTTGCGGTTAGGACACATTTTCCTTAAAAATGGATGGGTAATGCTGCTTGAAATCATAAAGCCCGAGTAACCTCTAAAATATTGTTATGTCTTTGTTCTACTCTTCCATTTTTGTTGTGGAGTGCCAGCACAACTGGTTTCATGGAGGATGTCATTTTTCCTGTAAACTTCCTGTAGACCGAATTCTTAACTCTTATCACTACAGCTTTGTTTGACCTTGTAATTGAATTGTGTTGCCGAAGTTTTTAAAAAAATCTCTGAGTTATCTACGGGCTTCGTGTTCCTACCTTAGAAGGTAAACTCATATTGCATAGCTTTGTCATCCACAATGGTCAGAAAGTAATGTACACCGCAAGAGGATGCAATTTTGTAAGGTCCCCATGGATCATAGTGAATGTGTTCTGTTGCACAAATAAGAGAAGAATAAAGAACAAAACAGAAATTAACAATCACAAACGACACGGATTTTACGTGGTTCACCCCAAGATGGGCAATGTCCACGGGCAGCAGCAGTCAGATCTTCACCATCAAGAACAGAGCCGGTTACAGAGAGTGGGAGGATTTCAGAATTCAAATTTCTCAATACCCAAAGTCAAGAACGACCAGGAGTATATATAACACTCCTTACAATTATAATTTCGGGAAAAAAAGATTGGCACGCTCTTGGCACATGCCCATATGCCTCGAGCGTGTGCCCCAAACAACGTGTCTTTTCACCAATAGACGTGTAGAAACCACCCTAGAACCATTAGAGCGGCACACGCCCGTGCTCCCCGAGTCGTGTGCCCCGAAACATCGCGTCTCTGCCTTCTGGATGCGTTCCCTAACTTCTCGAACGATTACAACAGCACACACCTTGGGCACACGCCTGTGTGCCTCAGGCAGTTATTCAGCATCGGTCATCTCCTTTGGGTTAGGATTCAAGGTATATAATTAACAATCTCCACCTTGTATCGAATCCTATCAGAACAGAAATAACATGTTACGGATTTGTTGTTGTCAGTCCCCCACCTTAGGCTATCTCCAACTGTCAATGTTGAGCAAGTTTAAACAGTGCATGAACTTGCTCTTCAGAACATATCTGTTGGATTATCTCTTGTGCCAACCTTCCTTACTCTGATCTTTTTTTCTGACCGGATAAAGTGATATTGCACATCAATGCGCTTGGTCCTGTCATGATGCACTTGATCCTTTGCTAAACATATGACACTCAAGCTATCGCAAAATATACAATAGCTTGATCAAGATGAAATCCAAGTTCACTCAGAAGACCTTTTAACCAAATACCTTCTTTGGTTGCTTCTGTCAAGGTCATGTACTCTGCTTCTATAGTGGATAACGCAACTATAGGCTACAAAGTAGCCTTCCAGCTGACAACTAAGTTACCAAGGGTAAAGACATACCTTGTAACTAAGTTACCAAGGGTAAAGACCCACATCCCTTGCATTGTCCGAATCTGAGTATCCAAAACAATCAATGTTGCCCCCATAGATAAGGCCAACATCTGATGCCCCTCTAGGTAAAGAAAAATACGCTTCACGGCTTGCCAATGCTCCTTCCCAGGATGACCCTTGTATGAACTCACAATACTAACTGTGTGTGCAATATCTGGCCTCATGCATACCATTAGCAGACATCAGGCTCCCGCAGCACTAGCATAGGGAAGCTTAGACATGTATTCCGACTCTTGTTCTGACTGAGGTGCATAAATAATAATCAATCAAAGATTTTGAGGTAATGGAGTATTTACAGGTTTAGCCGTGGACATACCAAACCTAGATAAAACCTTCTGAATGTAACTGTTCTGAGAAAGAAAGAGCTTGCGCTGATGGAGGTCCCTATAAATCTTCATTCCTAGAATTTTCCATGTCGCACCAAGATCCTTCATGTCAAACTCTACAATAATAGTCCTTTTTAACTTTATAATTTCTGACATGTCTCGAGCCGCGATTAGCATATCATCTACATTCAAGAGTAAATAAATAAATAAATAAGCCATCCTGAACCTTTCTGTGGTACACACAGCAATCATAAGGGCTCTTGCAGTATCCATGTGTCCACATGAATGTATCAAAACTCTTGTACCACTGCCTTAGGGGCTGTTTCAATCCATACAGACATCTCTGAAGCCTACAAACATGATCTTCTTTTCCCAGAACAATGAATCCCTCTAGCTAACTCATCAAGATGTCTTCTTCTAACTCTCCATGTAGAAATGCCGTCTTTACGTCGAGTTGCTCTAATTTCAAATCCTGATAAAGCTAATAGCACCCGAATGGAAGTGTGTCAGACGACGGGAGAGAAAATCTCATTGTAGTTCACTCCCTCTTTCTGATTGTATCCCTTAGCAACTAGACGTGTCTTATACCTTGTACCTTCAACACCTGAGAACCCAGATTTCTTATTAAAGATCCATTTGCAGCCAACCACTTTTCTTCCCTTTGGAAGCCTGACAAGCTCCCAAGTCTGGTTCTTGTGAAGAGATTCCATCTCGTTACCCATTGCAGCAACCCAATGTGTAGCTTCAGCATTAGAAACAGTCTTCTGGTAGGAAGAAGGCTCTAATGACTCCATCTCTTCAACCATTTGGGGAGCATAAGCTACAAAATCAAAATAACCATACTTTTGTGGGGGTCATATCTCCCTCCTCGGACGATCAGTGGCAATATTGTACTGTCTCTCCTGAAGTGGACCTGTATGAGACACCACCTCAAACTCTGCAGTTGGCTCTTCATCAGTTTTATTGGAGTGAGGTAGATCATCCCCTTGTCCCAAGTTTAGAGTTATTTCAAACTCCACCTGCTCGCTAAAAGTATCATGTTTTCATGCAACATCAGACTCCAATCTCGGGCGAAGCATATAGAATATTCATCAAAAGTAACATCGCTACTCATAATGACTTTTGACTCAACAGACCAGATTATATATCCCTTCGCACTGTATCCCAAAAAAAATACCCTTCTTTGTTTTAGCTTCTAATTTGCACTCATTAACATGAAAATAGACCGGGCAACCAACAACTTTGAGTAGAGAATAATCAGCAGGTTTACCAGACCATACCTCGAAGAGGGTTTTGCTATCAATGGCAGTTGCAGGACAGTGATTTATCGGATAATAGGTTGTGTTCACAGCCTCAGCCCAGAAGTCCCTTGATAACACAGCATTATGGAGCATGCATCGAGCTCTCTCTAATAGTGTCTTGTTCATGCGTTCTGCACCTCCATTTTGATATTGAGTTTCTCTAACTGTGTGATGTCTGGCAATGCCTTCATCCTTGTAGAACTCATCAAATTCAATTGAACAGAATTTCATATCATTATCAGTTCACATACGCTTAACTTTCCTCTCTATTTGGTTCTCAAACAGGACCTTCTATTGCTTGAAAATTTTAAATACATCACTCTTGTGTTTCAACATGAACACACACATTATTCTAGAGTAATCATCTATCAGAGAGAGAAAGTACCTTGCTTCACATTTCGATGGAACACGAGAGGGTCCCAGACATCTGCATGTATGTAATCAATAGTAGCTTTGGTTCTGTGCACTGCTTTGTAAAACTGAATCTGATGTTGTTTGCCGAAGATGCAATGCTCACAGAACACCAAAGTAGATACTTTGTGACCGCCCAATAACCCTTGTTTACTCAGAATCACCATACCCTTTTCTACAACATGACCAAGTCGCATATGCCACAATTTGGTTATATTTAAATCTGATTTCTCTCCAATTGATATTGCAGCCAATGTACCAATAATTGTTGCCCCTTGTAGGGCATACATGGTATTCTGCTTAAGTCCATTTATTATCACCAGAGCTCCTTTGGTGATTCGTAGAACTCAACATTCACAGTTGTATTTGAAGCTCTTTGAATCCAGAGAACCTAAAGCGATTAGGTTCTTTTTCAGATCAGAAATGTGACGAACCTCTAACAGTGTTCTAATGATGTCATCATGCATTCTGATACAGACTGAACTAATGTCAGCTATCGTGCATGGTGCATTATTGCCCATTAGAACATTTCCTCCATCAACTTCATGTGTAGAACAAGCCCATGTTAGGGCACATGTGAAAAGAACAACCTGAATCCAAAATCCATTGATCCACCAAGTGCACATGATCAACAACAGATAGTATCAGATCTACTTCAGATCCATAGTCACCTTTTGTAACAGCAACTACTAGGGCTTTTTCTTTCTTCTTGGGACAATGGACATTCATTCTTTCAATGACCCAGATCTTTGCAGTAGTTACAGATATCACGTGGATTGACATGTTCACCTCGATCTCTGGATTTGGATCTTCTCTTTCCTTTCCACTTTCCATTACCCTTTTCCATTTGACCCTGCGACTTGTCAAAATTTGTAATTGCAAGACCAACTGCTTCCTTTTCTGAACTACTTCCAAAAGCCTTGTGTTGAAGTTTTTGTGAATGAAGACTAGAACGGAACTCCTCATGAGAGATAGTGTCTCTACCAACAACAAAATAATTTACAAAATTTTCGTATGAAAGAGGTAGAGATACTAACAGAATTAAGGTTTCATCTTCATCTTCGACTTTGACATTCACATTTTTCAAATCCATAAGGATGGAATTCAAATCGTCAAGATGCTCATTCAGAATCACATCTTCCTTCATTCGAAGAGAGAACAGACGTTTTAACAACATTTTGTTGGTTAGAGATTTTGTCATGTAGAGCCTTTCCAACTTCAACCACAACCCGGCGTCCGTCTCTTCATTGGCTACCTCGTAAATAACTTCATCGGCAAGATACAACAAGATCGTCGAGTGTGCTTTCTCATCTAGTTTGTATTCTGAATCCTCCATGGATTCAGGTTTTTTCCTGAAAGCGGTGCCCATATACAATGTTGCTTCAACAGAGCGTGCATCTTTATGCGTTAAAGACTGAAACTGTTCTTCCATGTGAACTTGACGATCTTCATGTTGTTGTTTGTCATCGTTCTTCAAACCAGATGAACAGATCCCTGACGAACGTAAAACCACATTATGATACCAGTTTGTTGCGGAAATAAGAGAAGAATAAAGAACGAAACAGAAATTAACAATCATAGACGACACAGATTTTACATGGTTCACCCCAAGATGGGTTACGTCCACGGGAAGCAGCAGTTGGATCTTCATTATCAAGAACAAAGGCGGTTACAGAGAGTGGGAGAATTTCAGAATACATATTTCCCAATACCCAAAGCCAAGAACGACCAAAAGTTTATATAACACTTCATACAATTACAGTTTTTGAAAAAATAGATTTACACGCCCTTGGTACACACTCGTGTGCCACGGGCGTGTGCCCCAAACAATGTGTCTTTTCACCAAGAGACGTGTAACAACTACCGTGGAACCGTCAGAACGGCACACTCCCTGGGCAACATGTCTGTGTGCCTCGGGTAGTGTACCCTGAAACATCGCGTCTCTGCCTTCTGGATGCGTCCCCTGATTTCTGGAACGGTTACAACCGCATACGCCCTAGGCGCATGCCTGTGTGCCTCGGGCCGTGTGCTAGAAAAATTTCGGCCATGGTCACGGGCCCGATCCCCGTGGGTCGTATTCAGCATCGGCCGTCACCTTTGGGTTAGGATTCAAGGCATATAATTAACACGTTCAAAATAGTATGTAGTAATATTATGACTTAAAAGGCAGGAAAAATGAGCATGTTTGGCTCGGAAACAAGCGTCACAGATTTCATTACTCTTACAATCAAAATAGTGAATATCTGAAATAAAAAAATGATGACTTGATTAGTGCTCAAGCCTTTGATGTCAAACCGCGTATGAAACTGTTATTGTGGTTTGCGTTGTTGAATGTCTTGGAGTTGATCGGAAGACATACACCACACCCCAAAGCACGGTCTTGTATCACACAAAGTTCATTAGTGAAAACAATTTTTCTCATAGATAAGTTGCGGAATGGAAATTAAATTCTATGTTAAATTTGGCAAATAAACATTGGTCAAGGTCACTGCATGGCTCAGCATAACTCGCCCATCATAGTTGCGGTTGTCTGGGCCCCGTCGGGTAAAAGTATAGGCAAGGATACAACCCTCCAGGTGTTGCACAGTCAATCTAGGCGCCCTGTCATGTGATTTGATGATCCACTGACAAAGATCCATAAAGAATGATTATGATCCTTACCAGAAATCTTCTCTGTGTTATCACGATCCAGCAGTGACAATAATTTTTGGAATTGCTTGCCTGACAAACTTAGGATTCCTTCATTGGAAGTGAGATGTACCGTAGTGTGAAAAGCTCTCCAAGAATTACTCTTATGCTATACAAGGATTCCTAATAACATGTTATGTAATAAATGGTGGAATAATCTGATGCTAAAAGGAGGATATTCTTCGTAACATATTTGACTTGATATTCCATTTAATAACATTTGCATGTCTGAATATTATCAAATCTTAATGTTACATCTTATGATATGAGCTTAATTGCAGATTTGAAGATAACGCTTAAATTTGGAAGAAAAATTACTGAAAATTATGAGTATTGGGTTTATTATATTGGGTTATTATAGTCTATTATTTTATGCGTGCTTACGTATTTGTCCCACCTTGCCTGTTTGAGATGGAGGACCTTTGTATTTCCTTTATATTGCCCCGTTATGGACCCTAATACAATACAATTAATCTTTCTCTCATTTCACTTGGTATCAGAGACTCGCCCGATCCCGTCTCCGCCTAACCCAGCGAAACTATCGCCCGATCCCGGGTCCAGCGGGAGTCGCTCCCGATCCCGCCTAGCCCAGCGGCGGTCTTCCACGATCCTGCCTAGCCCAGCGGAGGTCTTCCCCGATCCCGCCGAACCCAGCGGTTCCCTCTCCTGCTTCTGCTCCCGCACGGTGTCGCCCTATCCTCGGCAGATGTGAGGGCCGCCCGCTTCTCCTCTTCAGCCGCCCTCCATCGCCGACCAGATCTGGTCTCCACCGCCATTTTGGTTGGTGTTTCTCCTTCTTTCTTCCGTTCTTTTTCATGACCTAGATCTTTGATCTATGGTCCTTCGCGTTCTTCGGATGGGAACTCCTTCTGTTTGAGGGTTTCCCCGGTTCTTTCTCTCCTTTGGAGCCTTTTTCCCCCCTATCTCTTTGGGTTTCCCCATTCTATGGATTCCTCGACTGATGGCATTGATAGGCGTATCACTACCACTCTTCTTAGTGAGAAGAATTATATTGCTTGGTCCAACTCCATGCGTGTTCATCTCGCCGAACATGACAAGCTTGATTGGCTTGAACCTAATGGGGTTCCCAAGCCTACCGAGGAAAAAGCTCTCCGTCAGTGGAAAACGAAAAACTACAAGATTCTTGGGTGGCTCCAATGCTCCATGGAGCCCCGTATTTACGAGCAGTTTATGTGTTTCGATTCTGTGTCGTCTCTTTGGGCTGCCCTGACTCGCACTTATGGACACACGTGTTGATTCGGGTTCAGATTGTCAGCATGACCCCTCTTCCGGATATTTTAGATGCTTACTCTCTGGTGGAGGAGCATGAGCATCGTGCCCGCCTGACCGCTCCTCCTATTCCGGCGTTTGCTTCTCCACCAGACCTGATGGCCCTTGCTTCAGGTCGTACTTCTTCTGCGCGGGGGGTGGGGGGTGGGGGGTGGGGGCGTTCTTCTACCAATATGGGTCGCGGAGGTGGCCGCGGGAGCCCGTTTGCTTCTGTTCAGTGTCAGCACTGCCTCCGGACTGGTCATGAGAAGTCCCGATGCTGGCAGCTTCTTCCTCAGCATCGCAAGCAGCCTTCTGCTACACGTGCTGCTGCCGCTACTACTTTTGACTTTGGGAGCCAGCCTAGTTACAGTGCCCCTTCTGGGACCCCTTCTGCCGACTGGAGTCAGCTTATGGCTCAGGTTCAGGAGCTTCAGTCACAGCTTCAGTAGCATGCCCCGCTCCCGCCTCAGCATTAGATTTTTTCTACCCCTGGCCCCTCGTCGTTCTCGTCGGCTTCAGCCTCTGCGTCAGGTACTCCGACGGCCTTTTACGTCACTCATGAGGGTTCTTCCTCTCCCTGGGTGATTGACTCTGGGGCCACTGATCATATGACAGGTGAGCCACACTTGTTCTCCTCTCTTGTGTCTCCGAGTATCCATCGGCAGGTTCGTCTTGCTGATGGCTCTGTGACCCCCATTATTCACCATGGCACAATCTCTCTATCCCCCTCTTTCTCCTTGGATTCGGTTCTTCATGTTCCCAAATTAGCTTTAAATCTTCTTTCTGTTAGTTAATTGACTCGCTCATTACACTGCTCGGTGACTTTCTTTCCTTCTGGCTGTGTTTTTCAGGACCTAACCACGAGGAGGACTTTTGGTTACGGTTGTGAGCGTGACGGGCTTTACCAGCTGGATCTTCCACCTTCTTCACCATCATCGCCATGTCTCTCCTCACCGTCCAGTGTCGCTGCTGCTACTACCACACCTGCTCTTTGGCATGCCCGGCTGGGTCATGCTAGCCCTAAAATTATGCCCTCTCTTTTTCCGAGTGTCTTATTTGAGCACTCTTTTCAGTGTGATGTGTGTCAACTGAGCAAACACACACGCATTTCTTATCCTGTATCTTTTTCCCGTACTTCTGCACCTTTTGATATTGTTCACTCAAATGTTTGGGGCCCTGCCCCGGTTGTATCTTATGATGGTTTTCGTTATTTTGTTTCCTTTATAGATGATTTTACTCGCTGATATTGGGTTTATCTTATGCGTACTAAATCTGAAGTGGTTGACCTCTATACTCAGTTCTCTCATATGGTTAGTACTCAGTTTTCTTCACGTATTCGAATTCTCCGCTCTGATAATGGGGGCGAATACACCTCTTCCTCGTTTACTACTTTCCTTGCTAGCCAAGGAACCCTTCACCTATTCTCCTGTCCCTATACTCTGGAACAGAATGGAGTGGCGGAACGCAAGAACCGCCATCTCCTAAATGTGACCTGTTGCCTTCTCCATGGATCTCATGTCCCCAAGTCTTTTTGGAGTGTTGCCCTTCTTACGGGGACCTTCTTGGTCAACCGTCTGCCTTGCCAGCCTCTAGCGGGTCGTATTCCTCTAAGTCTCCTATCTCCCAGCCGCCTGTTGTTTCTCGTTCCTCTCCGAGTATTCGGGTGTGTGTGCTTTGTCCAGGATCGTAGTCCGACTCAGACTAAACTGGATGACAAAGCAATCTGTTGCTTATTTTTGGGATATTCCTCCTCTTCCAAAGGATATCGGTGTTTTGATCCATCTTCTCGCAGGACCTTCCATACCATGGATGTTACGTTCTTTGAGGATGTCCCTTTCTATTGTGCCTCTCCTACTCCTGCTGCTTCCTCACCTCCACCCCTACCAGCCCCGGTTCCCCTTGCCTCCTTGCACGACTTCGTTCCGCTACAGACATATACCCGTGGCCCCCGTGGGCCTTCACATGTCCACCATATCCTTCGGGATCCACTGATCGAGCCCAGCTCACCGGTCCCGGTGCCACTTCCTCAGGCAGGTGATGTTCCTTCCTCTTCTGACTTACCTATTGCAATTCGCAAGGGTAAGCGTTCTTGTGTTACTGACCATCCTGTGGCAAGTTTTGTGTCCTACCAACGCCTTTCACAGGGTTACAGGGCTTTCATCACCGCCACTGACCAGATCCGGATTCCGAGTTCGACGACTGAGGCATTCCAGCACTCCGAGTGGGTGGCAGCCATGGAGGCTGAGATGTCCGCTTTACAGCAGACTAGTACCTGGCGGTTAGTTCCTCTTCCCGCCGGCAAGAAGACTGTTGGTTGTCGTTGGGTCTACACCGTCAAGTATAATGCAGATGGGTCATTGGATCGCTACAAGGCTCGCCTTGTTGCCAAAGGTTTCACCCAGACTCCAGAGGATTACGGGGTGACCTTTGCTCCTGTGGCCAAGCTCTCCACTATTCGTCTCCTTATTTCCCTCGCTGCCTGCTACAGGTGGCCTCTTCATCAGCTGGACGTAAAGAACGCCTTCCTCTATGGCGACCTCGTTGAAGAGATTTATATGGATCCGCCACCCGGATACAGGCTTCAGGGGGAGTATTTGGGCCGTGTCTGCCTCTTGCAGAAGTCATTGTATGAGCTGAAGCAGTCCCCTCGAGCGTGGTTTGAGCGGTTCGGTGTTGTTGTGCTTCAGAGTGGTTTCACCAGATGTCATGCCGATCATACGTGCTTTGTTCGGACTGTTGTGGATGGTCGTAGGGTGATTATCCTCGTCTATGTGGATGACATCATTCTTACCGGTGACGACAGCTCAGGGATAATTCAGATCAAAGAGGTACTTCAAAAGGATTTTGAGGTCAAAGATTTGGGGCCTCTGAAGTACTTCCTTGGGATTGAGGTTGTCAGATCTCACCAGGGGATCTCTTTGTCTCAGCGGAAGTATACTCTTGAACTTTTGAGTGATACTGGCCTTCTTGGGTGCTCTCCAGTGTCTACTCCTATGGACCCGAAACACCGCTTACACGCCGAATCTGGCGAACCTCTCCCTGATCCCAGCAGATACCAACGGCTTGTTAGAAGACTTATCGACTTGACCAATACTCGACCCGACATTAGCTTTGTTGTGAGTATGGTCAATCAGTTCATGCATGCTCCCTGAACTTCTCACCTCTATGTTGTTTTTCGGATCCTTCACTACTTGAAGAGATCGCCTGGCCTCGGGCTCTTCTACCATTCATCGTCATTCTCCGATCTTACCTGCTACACGGATTATGATTATGCTGGCTCCCTCACTGACCGACGTTCTACTTCGGGGATGTGCACTTTCTATGGTGGCAATCTTATTTCCTGGAAGAGCAAGAAGCAGAGTGTTGTCTCGCTCCTCTGATGAGGCTGAGTACAGGGCTATGGCCCATGGCGCCACCGAGCTCCTCTGGATGCGTACTCTCTTGACCGAGCTTGGCTTTCCTCCTTCTAGTTCCTCGACACTGGTTTGTGACAACCAGTCTGCTCTCTTGCTAGCATCTGACTCTGTCCAGCACGAGAGGACCAAGCATATTGAGGTGGATATCCATTTTCTCAGGGAGCACATCCGTTCGGGGACTCTTGCAGCTTCCTATGTTCCTTCTGCAGAACAGATTGTTGATGCCTTTACCAAGGTCGTTGGGCCTTCCCGCCTTCTTTCTACCTATGGCAAGCTGGGCTTGCTTCATATCTTCGCGCCAGCTTGAGGGGGAGTATTGGGTTTATTATATTGGGTTATTATAGTCTATTATTTTATGCGTGCTTACGTATTTGTCCCACCTCGCCTGTTTGAGATGGAGGACCTTTGTATTTCCTTTATATTGCTCGTTATGGGCCCTAATACAATACAATTAATCTCTCTCATTTCACTATGAGGAATCAGAAAATTAAACTTTGAAGAGTAATTCAATAAAACTATTAAAGATGAATTTATGGCATACAATACTCCAGTGTATCCCTTGAATATCTAAAAAAATCCTGATAAAAACGTTAAAACAAATTCTTATGAAGAGTTAAAATAATTAGAAGAGTTTGATCATATTGTTAACGAAATAATATACAAAAGTGATCTTAGTTTGGAACTAATAGCTAATATCTTTAATCCACCAATCTTTGTCATCTTGATTATTAATGGAGCAACATGCCTTGAAAATATTAAATTCTTGGAGTAAAAAATGAGTAACTAGCAAGGCGAGAAGTTTTATAATACAAGGGATTTCCGTAGATATAATAGAAAATAAAAATTATAAATTTATAACAAAATTGAATTATTTTACAATAATATTAGCCAAAATACTTATTTCAGTCCCTAACTTTAACCATCTTTATGATTTCAATCCCAAACCTTTATTTTTGGAGATTTCAGTCTCTGACCTTTGATTTCTTCAAATTTAAGTCCCCAAAGTAACATCAGTTATCTTTCCGTCCAAGATTTGACGGTGGTGGTGGCCGTCGAGACGTTGAGCGGTCTGAGTGAGGTAGGTTATGAGGTTGAAGGAGATGTCGTAGTACACGATTCTCTCGGCGATTTCCACCTTTGATTGCATCAAGAGAGGTATACATGAAGGCGATGAGTGAAGAAGCAGATAATTGCACAAAGATGTCGTAGTACGCGATTCTCGTTGACCTTTTTCTCACTGTTCTGCCATTGATCTTGACTCCATTTTCAACTAAATAAAATTCATGTGTATGTTCTTTCCAGGCATAACACCATATTTTGTTGCATTGGGGAAAAACATGGAGCATGTGCAGCTCTGTTGAATCATCATTGGAGCCTCTGGTTTGGACTTCTCCGTTGAGGCTCATCACTGAACTCAACCTTAATGCGAAGGCTTTCCAGGAGTATACCATATTTTGTCTTGCATTACTGATTTAGATTAACAGCGTGACTTATATGTGATTGATCCTTTCTTTCATGACATTTGGGTCCCGTGTCAGCATAGTGGGACTGATCCTACTACACACTACGTGGTGAGTGAAGGATATTTGTTGAAGGGCACACGACTTTGCATTTGTGAAGGACCCCTTCGAGAGACATTACTTAAGAAGCTTCACTCATTCAGGTTAGGTGGACACGTAGGTCAATCCAAATTGTTAGAAATCGCTAGTGCTCGCTATTATTGGCCAAAAATGAAGCATGATATCATCGAGTTTGTTAGGAATGGTATGACTTGTTAACTGTATAAAGGGCATGCTCAAAATACTGAATTATACACCCCCTTACCGATACCTGAGAGGCCATGGGATGATATTTCGATGGACTTCGCGATAGGACTTCCTCGTACTCAGAGGAAGGTTGATTCTATTTTTGTAATTGTGGATCATTTTTCAAAAATGACGCATTTCATACCATGTAGGAAAACCTCTAGTGTTATACACGTCGTTGAACTTTTTTTAAAGAAATTGTTAGGTTACAAGGCATTCCTAGGTCGATCACCTCTGATAGAGATACACGTTTTATGGGATATTTTTGGAAAACACTGCGGGGCTAACTGGGAACCAAACTCGAGTTTAGTAGCTCTTATCATCCTCAGACCGATGGACAGACTGAGGTCGTTAATAGGAGTTTGGGGGACCTTCTTAGGTGCTTAACTGGGGAGAATCAGAAACAACTGAATCTTATACTTCCACAAGCTGAATTCGCATTTAATAATTCTACTAATCCCTCCACTAATAAATCTCCTTTCGAGATTGTTTATGGGTTCTCTATACCTCATCTACTTGATTGTCATTCTCATCCATCTCATGAAGGTATTTCCTTTGAGGCGCAAGCTCATATTGATTATTTAAAGAAATTGCATAAAAATATTGCTAATAAATTGTGAGTAACTTCTGAAAAATATAAATTCATGATCGATCGTCATCGCCGGGAGTTATACTTTTCAGAAGAAGATGGGGTGTTTTGCTTATTTCAGGAAGTAGAGATTCACTCCGGGTACATATCATAAGCTACAGCAACGGAAGTTTGGTCTTTTTCAAGCCCGGAAACGCATAGGTGAGAATGCTACCTTCTAGATTTGCCTGTTGGATTCGGTACTTCGCCGATATTTAACGCGGTTGATCTGACACCATTTTATGGAGATCCTCCTAGTTCCAGCCCCAGTCCACCTGCTGCAGCTCCAGAGATACCAACTGACATAGCACCAGTGCTGACACCTACCATTTAGGAGATAGATCAGGTTCTTGATGTACGAGATTTTTGTGCTCGCCATGGGACGTACCAGTGCTACTTGATTTCATGGGAAGAACGAGATATTACAAACAGCACTTGGACTAGTACTGACGAGTTACAGCGACGCCGCCCAGATCTTTGTGAGTTCTCATCGAGGTCGAGCTCTCTCAACCCCGAGAGAATTGATGCATCCTGCGACGCATCATAGTTTCTTTCGATGTGCATTTTTTTTATTTTCATGTATTTCTTTCCCACGCACCCGTATTTATTTTTCGGCTCATCGTTTGACCACCCGATGAGACCATCAATAAAATGTTCGGTAATTTTAGGTAGTTAGAACGAAAAAGGCAAGCTTAAGTTATTTAAGAACGCATAAGTTTAATCGGTGAAAATTCAAACTCAAAAGGATACTCAAAACAATCAAAACTGTAAATTGAAATTTAAGAATGAATTATTTGGAAATGAAATACTTGGAAAACCATTCAGAAAAAGGCCCGCAATAAAGTTGGAAATCAATTTTAGAAAACTTGTCTGGAAAGATTACTTTGGAAATAAAACTTTGGCAAGATTATTTCAAAAGAGAAAATCAACTTTTGCCCTATTTAAAAACCTTCCCGTGAAGGAGAAGGGGGGCCGGATAGAAAGCAAAGAACGAAACTTCTTTTTCGTTTCCCTGTAGTGTCGGACAGACTTCCTCAATCGCTCGACGCCAGAAGATCTCGCCGCCTTACAAAGTCGTGGAGTTCACTGTCGTTTGTCGCAGCCGGTATCACCTTCACCGCCCTTGAACGAAGTTACAGCGATCCAGCCTTTATGATTCTATCGATCTCGAAGGGATTCGAACGACGGGTCGTCGTCGACCTCGACACTTCCTTCCGACGACCTGGAATACAACTTTTGTCGTCGACTTCGACTTCCTATTCTGTCTTCCTGTTCGAGATCGGTTCAGCTCGCAGGAGGTTACGTTTCCCTTTGCGTGCGGACTGCAACCTCTGCTTTATCCTTGAGGTATCCTTGTTTCCATTCATTAGTGTTAAAATTATGCGTCCAAATAAGTAATCTTTAAGCTTGCCTCTACATTCTTATTGATTTTTTATTACCGTTATTCCATAATTTTTTAATGTGGATGTGCTTGTGGACGTAAAAATCTCGTGGAAGATTCGACTCGTAAAGTACATGAAAGTTCAACCTAAAACTGAAATTAACGATTTTATTCAAAGTTCGCAACGACGAGTTTGATTTCGCGCGCAAAACTCACTTTTGGCCCGCTCAGTCTACATCACCTTGCATACACTCCATAAGTTGCATGCATTATTTAAATATAGATAAACACTTATATGTTTCAGACTGCTTCAAGAAATCGGCTTACATGCAGTGTTATAAGCACAGTATCTTGCCGACTAACGGTCCTAATTTTTGGCCATCTATACAATCTACTCAAATTCTTCCACTGATCCATAGGAAAGCTCTAGTAGACCAAAAAGAGACAAAACAAGGATTTCAATGAAGAAAGATGTCAAACAAAATGAGCTGAAAATATAGTACAATTGCATGCTCTAAGTGTGGTATCGTTGAGCATAATAAAAAAAGTTGCATATCAATGTGATGTCCTCATTAGGGCATGTTTGGTATGTTTCTTCCGTCATAACTATTATCTAAGTATTCTTAAGTATATGCTTCTTCAGTCATGAGCATAACAAATATTAAGAAGAACCAAAAGGAAATGGGCAACTAAACTTCAATCACCTTCATCAAACATCACATTGGATCCATGATTTATACATAGCATATCAATGCTAGATATGACTGCAGATAAATTGAATTAAGCAAGTTCAACCAATGCAGCTAAATTTCCCACACACAAAAACCTACATCGAATTGAATCACCCCAAATTTACAGATTCGGCCAACAAATTCATCCAAAAACTTATCCCATCTTATTTGAAGACGTCGTAATGTGCAAAAGGTACTGATAACTCTAAATATTTTATCTGAATGCAAAACTATCCTTAAAAATAGTTTATGCACGTGAAATTCAGTTATCAACAGCCATATCCATGTTGCGATGAAATTTGGTTGAGTATAAAAAAAGGTATGTGAAATTAGAAGGAAAAAACAGGTGAAAGAGAAAAAACATGAGGTAGCAACAATTGAGTATAAATCATTTAGCCCAAAAAGTAATGGAGAAGATAAAGTGAGAAATTATATTATCAGCATTTATATATCATATAACCAAGATAGATAGTATAAATCATTGAGTAGATGCAGTAAACATCCAACCAAGATAGATAGTATAAATCATTGAGTATATGCAGTGAACATCCACTACAACAACAACAGCACTCGAGCCTTTATCCCACCATAGTGGGGAGTGAACATCCACTATTGTAATTAAAATAATGGCAAAGATCCATATAGAGATCAAGTTATCATTGAAATTGTCATAATTTTCCAACAAATAATGTAACATGAAACTTATTGTTTACCTGAAGTTTCTGAATTTCCTGTAAAGCACTTAAATAGGCCAAAAATGAATGGCCTTATCCCACTCCTGTACTCCTCAGAACAGGGGAATCAAATAGGTCCCTCTGTCAAAAAAGAGTGATAGTAACAATTACATCAATCTGCTAAAGTCAAAATTAAATTTCAATAATGAAAGGAAAACATGATCGTCGAGAAGCATAATTCTACCGACATAACATTGGGCCTAGCATGTTGTAAAATCAGTCATATAGATACCTATAATTCTACAAAACAGAAATAGACAAAAAGTCAAAGATGAACTGAATACAGGAATTAGAAGACCGAAAAATATTTTATGGAGTTCCAAAAATGAACTGGCTCATAGTAATCATCCAAATACAGGTCTTACCATCACCTTTGAGGTAGTGTCGGATCACCTCAACATCATTTTCAATCACTATATATCTTTCGGAACGAAAACTCGTTTACTTCATAATTTGGCATTTGCAAAGGAAAAAACAAATGTATTTTCCAATTGACAGTGCCCTAATCCAACTAAAGAATTAGAAAAAATAACATTTTCATGAACTTGCAAATGAATAAGGCTTTTTGGCACTTTGCACCCCCGAAAATCGGGTTTTTGGAACTTTGCACCCCCAATCTTTAAATTTGGCAGTTTGCACCCCCAATCACAGTTTTCTGGCACTTTGCACCCCATGGCCGAATTCTGAAGGGTATTTTCGTCCGGCCAGCAGAAACAATGTTTATTTTGGCACTTTGCACCCCGGTTTTACATTTTTGGCTATTTGCACACCAAATTTTGTCACATTGGTAGTTGGACCAACAAGAAAATCAGTTTTTTGGCACTTTGCACATGGATTTCCATTTTTTTGGCTATTTTGTACACGTAATTGTGTCAACTTGGTATTTGCAACCCATTGTCAAATTTGTTAAATTTCTATTTGTACACCAAAAGTATGATGCACAATCTGATTTTTCTCATTTGAATATCCAAAACCCGTTTCCAGCATTCTAATTTCCACCATTAGAGCAGATTTTGCATTCGAAAATTAAAATATTATAAAGATACATGAGTTCCAACTTGAAATGTTAAATGAGTACAAATTAAAAACAAAGATACATGAGTTCAAATAGTAACATGACAACTTAAATATTAAAAGTCCTCCACAACATAAATATCACGATCAGCCAGAACATAAATATCCCGATCCTCCACAAGCTTAAAGTTCACAATCACATATTCTTCCTTACCCAAATCAATTGTCCATGCACACAAGGAATACCTGTTAGATCCCACCGCCTGCAACTGCAACTTCTAGAACCCAAATCAAATGTCCACTTATCATCTCTCCACCCTTCAACTTCAAACTTGTGATGACAATTCCATACTAAAATGTAGTTATGTGCATTTTTTGTTGTTCTCCAAAATTTGTTGTATAGAATGACAAATCTCGTCATTAAACTTGAATACCTTGTCTCTTTGTGCATGAAGTCTCCTCATAAGTAACACCCTTATAGTCTCCAATATTGTTATTATAGGCTTATCTCTTGCTTTCAAAATAACTTTGTTAAAAGCTTCACAAAAATTATTTAACAATATATCACATTTAGGTCAAGTACTAAAGTGAGACTTCGCCCAATGTCTTTCATGTCTTTCTTTAACCCATTCATAAGCGTTTATATCACACGCCTTCAACTTCTCCATTTCATTATTGAAACCTACGACCCGAGTAGCGGTTGCAGCCTTCCATAGCATATTTTTTTGGTGTAGGCCTCTGTTTTTGTTTGAATTTCTTATATATATGACGCAAACAAAATATATGTTCTACATTAGGTAGGAGCTCCGCAATAGCTTTCATTAGCTCTTTCTGCTTATCTGATATTATTGACCAAGTGTGTGTGTTTTCAATACATAAATCTTCTATTAGAAGGCTAACGAACCATTTCCAAGTCTTCGTATTTTCCTTTAAAACAACTGCATAAGCAATAGGATACATGTTATTGTTACCGTCAACACCAACAGCACATAACAATACTCCACCAGTCGATGTCTTCAAATGAGTCTCATCCAAACCAATAATAGGTCTACAACCTACCATAAAACATTTCTTCAACGCACCCCAACATACATAAAGCCTTCTAAAAAAACAAGTTTGCGATGCTACATCATGCTTGCATTTCACCTTAATTGTAGTGTCAGGATTGGTCCTATAAATTTCCGCAGTATTCCCACGTTCACATTAGGGTTGATTGGATTTAACTTTTTCACCAATCAATTCGATTTCTTCTAATATATTTTCATTGAGTACCAAATCATCTACCTCAAACTCACTATCATTCAAATCATCATCAGAAAATGATGAATTTTGATCGTCCGTGCATTGTGAGTCATTACTACTATCAACATCACCCCCTCTTCACAATAATTCTCGTCAATCAGCATATCTTCCCACTCCACATCTCTGAAATGAGTCATTTCTTCAATGAAATTCAAATTACACCTCAAAAAATTAAATAATACTAAACACAAACCACCATAAACTCTAGCAAATCTGAGATCTGGGAAAAAAATAACAGGAAGGAAAACGATACCAGAGATCGACTACAAATCTAGAGATCGGCTGCAAATCCAGAGATCGACTGCAAATCCAGAGATCGGCTGTTAGATCCTAGCAAATATAAGATGAATAGCTGGAAATCCAAAATCTCCAGTCAAATGATGAGATCCAAACGATAAACCAGAGAACTATAGCGGGGAAAACCTAAAAAACTCTAGCAGAATAAGATCACCGAGAATAACTAAAAAACTGTAGCCGTGAATGCCTACAAAACCATAGCAGAAGATGATCGGCTAACCTTTGAAATGCGCCGCAGAAAATCACCGAGAAGGCCTAAAACCAGTTGAAGATCGCTAGTCGACGTTTTCGGAAACACCGAGAAGACCTACAAAACCGGATGAGAGATCGGCATACCAGTGGTGGACGGGGTTTCCTACTCGACGTTTTCGGAAACAGAGACGAGATCAAAGGAGAAAAATGAAATCGCAGAGACGAGATCCAGGAAATCGCAGAAACAAGATCCAGGGAATCGCAGAGCTGTCGTTCCAGAAAAATCCCTAGGTGAAATCCCAGCATGAAGATGATCGGCTAACCTTTAAATCGCAAAGCTGTCGGCCCTAAAACATTCTTAGGGCTGGGCGGACGAAAATACCCTTCAGAATTCGGCTATGGGTGGAAAGTGCTAGAAAACTGTGATTGGGGGTTCAAACTAGGGGTGAGCATAAAAAACCGCAAACCGCAAAATCGCCCGCACCGCACAAACTGCACTGATTTTTAAAAGGCACCGCACAATTTCGGTGCGGTGCGGTTTTGAACTTTTACAAACCGAGCGCGATTCGGTGTGGTGCGGTTTTCGGATCTTGAAAATCGCAAAAACCGCACCGCACCGACTAATTATGTATTATCAATTTTCATGAACATGTGACATATCACGTACATCTAAATAAAAGTATAACTTATAAATTATTAATTAATAATAGTAATTAACGAATTATATCAGTTCATATAGTTGTTTTCTTGTTTTAGTTTGTTTATTCTCTATCAATTTTGATGGGTTCCCCCTCTATATATGGAGAAATCCGTAACCACCGCACACCGGATCCCGTTCCCGCACATCGGATCCCATTACGGCGCGGCGGATCCCGAAACCACCACGCACCGGATCCCACCTTCGCACACCGGATCCCACCTTCGCACACCGGATCCCACTCCCGCGCGGCGGATCCAAACCACCGCGCGCCGATCCAAACTACCTCGCGCAGGATCCCAACCGCCCCGCGCAGGATCGCAACCGCCGTCGGCCAACCGCCACCAACCGCCGCCGGCCGGCCACCACCGGCCGGCCACCGCCGGCCGGCCTCCGCCGGCCGGCCGCCGCCACCGGCCGCCGCCGGCCCGCCGCCGCCGGCCGCCCGCCGGCCATCGCCGGCCCGCCGCCGGCCGCCGCCCCCTTCATGGCCGGCGGCCATGGTCGGCCACCCATGGCCGGCCATCGCCGTCGCCGCCCTTCACCCTCCTCCGTCGGATCCCACCGAGTCCCTCGCGGCCCTCCGATCATCTCGCGCGATCACGACCCTTCAATCGTCGCCAGCGATCTCGGCCCTCCATTTGGTGGTTATCCGCATAACCACCGTAACCTCCACCTTCCAAGCCTATAAATAGACCCCCAAGGGTCTTCATTTGGATTCACTTTCTCATTCAAGCCCAGACTCTCTCTCTCTTCGTTTCTTCCTCAGAGCTTCTCTCTCTACATTCCGCCACTCCGCCACTTCGTTTTTTACTAACTGACAGGATCCTCCTGCGAGCGCCGCTCACCTGAGAAGAAGTGCAGCGCCATCTCTCAGGCGAGCACCCCAAGCCCGAACAGCAAAGTCAAAGTGCTCCGCGAAGTGCACTCCTAGCAAGCGCGCAGCCGTACCAGACGCGCAGCAAGGCGATCGACTCCTAAGTGGTGGCCTGTCACCCACGGAGCTCTCTCTCTCTCTCCCACAATTGTAACGAGGCGCGGCCTGTCGCCCTCGCTTTCTCCAAAAAGGCATTGTAACAGTCTGAGATAGTGGATTTCGGCCAGCGCCGCCCTGGCCACGTGGTTTTTCACCCTTTGGAGGGTTTTCCACGCTAAAGTTCTGTGTGTATCATTTTCAGCACTTACTCCCTGCAACATTCTGACTGTGTGCGCGCTCGACCGCCCGGGCTAAGACGGACCGGGTTGAAATCGGTCTACCGAGGGCGTCGAGAAGCCGCAACAGTTTGGCGCCGTCTGTGGGAAAGTGTTCCCAAAAAGTTCTCTGAAGACAGTATTCGCCTCACGGCAATACTCGTGCTCGGCAGCAATGGCAAGAAGAAGCGCCCGCACCACTAATGGCTCCATTCCTGAAGGACGCGTTGAGCCCGCTCCATCCCACTCACTCATCAACGCACCTCCCGTCGAAGAGGTCCCTTTGGCGCCCGTCGTCACACTGGAAGGACGCATGCGTCAGATCGAGGAACAGCAAGCCGAAATGCTGGCTCTTCTCAGAAACCGTGAAGCACCTGCTCCACCAGCCGCTCCGGTCTTCGCACCCCTCCTGGTCCCTAATCGCGCTCCCCTCAGGGAAGCCGCTCGCGAAGAAGAAGTGTACGAAGAAGACTACTCGGATGCAGCCAGTTCCGCGCGCCCGGCCCGTCCCGGCAGGGGAACTAGGGAGGAACCCGAGCACCATCAGCAAGGAGCCGCGGCCAACCAAGCCATAAGAGGGCCCACCCGCGAGGAGATTCGCGATGTGAGCGCTGAAGAGTATGGACAAGTCGGGCGCCGGGGCATCTTCGCCCGCCGCCCTCTGCGACACGGCTCCCCCTTGTCACAGCAACTCCTGGCCCATCCGGTTCCGCACGGCTTCAAGCTTCCTAGCATCGAATCGTTCGACGGGACGGAGGATCCACTGGAGCATATCAATCATTTCACCACCATCATGAGGATCTACAACGCTGCCGATCAACTCCTGTGTCAGGTGTTCCCAGCAACACTCAAGGGGCAGGCTCGCACCTGGTTCCACTCCCTGCAAGAAGGATCCATCAACAACTTCACCGAGCTGACCCGGCGGTTCACAGATCAGTTCGTCGCCAACCGAAGAATCGTCCGAGATCCCTCTCATCTCTCGGGGATCCGCCAGAACGAGGGAGAGACCCTTAAAGAATTCTTCCGCCGCTTCACCACGGAGGCGCGGCAAATACCAGGGGTCGACCCCGAGCTTCTTCGCGGCGTCTTCCTGGGAGGGCTCCGCCCAGGCGGCTTCTATTCCGCTCTAATGAGGGAGACAGTTCCAAATTACCCAGACCTCGTGCATCGAGTGGAGGCACAGATAGCGGCAGACGAAGCCATCGAGGCGCATCGCCAGCAGTTCGAGGGAAGTCTGAAGAGGAAGAAAGGATCGGAGCCAGCGCCCAGGAGGCAGGAAGAGCGGCGTACGGAAGAGCGCCGGAACCCTAATCGTGGTCGGAATCTCCGAAGGGACCAGGGTCCCCGACCACCGCTGGATTACACTCCCCTCAACACATCACGAACCAATGTGCTTTACGCCATTCAAGAAAATCCGGCATTTCGTAGGCCGAGACCGCTAAACCAGAATGAAAGAACCGACCACTCAAAGTATTGTGAGTTCCATAGGGGAGCTGGGCACACGACCGAAGAATGCGCAAGGCTAAAGGAGGAAATCGAGCGCCTCGTCAGGCAAGGACTCCTCGGAAGGTTCCTGCAAGGTCAGCTGCCGAATCAGCCGCAACAACCCAGGGAGCCCAGAGATCAGCCTCCTGCACCTCGCGGCGCAGCGGTCGAAATGCCGGTGGTAGGGCAAGTCGAGACTATAGCTGGGTCCCCTAATCTCGCCGCGCAAATTCTCTCCATCGCTAGGCCAGAGAGAGGCCACGAAGATAAGAAGATCAAGCAGGACGCTGCCATCGCCTTCGGAGACGAAGACCTCGAGGGGTTACGGCTGCCGCACCAAGACCCGCTCGTGATCAGCGCCGGGATCGGGGATCCCTGTTTCAACGTCAGAAGGATACTGGTCGACAATGGAAGCTCAGTTGACGTCCTGTTCCTCTCCACTTTGCAAAGCATGAACCTCACCAAGGAGCACCTCAGCCCAGCAGCAGGGCCCGTCTACGGTTTTGACAACCGCCCCGTCCCAGTCCAAGGCATGATCACCCTTCCAGTAACGCTTGGTGAGTTCCCGAGACAGGTAACCCATAGCATCCAGTTCGTTGTCGTGGAGTCAAGTTCCGCCTACAACGCGATCTTTGGGAGACCGCTCCAATCCATCTTCAGAGCCATCCCATCAATCCCGCATTTAGCCATGAAGTTTCCGACCACCGCCGGGATCGGGGTCGTTCGTGGAAACCAGGAGGCGGCTAGGACCTGTTACCTGAGACAAGCTCAACCGGCGAGGGCGACGGCTCTCAACATCGACAACTTCGACCTGCGAGATGAAGCCACTCTTCAGCGAGAAGCACCCGTTGAAGGGGTAGTGAAAGTGCCGCTCTCCCAGCAGGATCAAACCCGGACTGTCCAGATCGGGTCCCTTTTGACGCCAGAAGAACGAGAAAGGATTACAGCCTTCCTGCAAGAGAACGAGGACATTTTCGCTTGGAGCCCGGAGGACATGCCTGGGGTAGATCCTGAAATCATTTTTCACTCATTAAACATTAACCCCGCCTGCAGGCCCGTAATTCAAAAGAAGAGGAACTTCGCCCCTGAGCGAATAAAGGCAATCGAAGAGGAAGTAGCAAAGCTCCTGGAGGCGCGGTTCATCCGCGAGGCAGATTATCCCACGTGGCTCGCAAACGTGGTGATGGTAAAAAAGGCGTCCGAAAAATGGCGGATGTGCGTCGACTACAGCAACCTGAACCAGGCGTGCCCGAAAGACAGTTTTCCTCTTCCGAGGATCGACCAGCTCGTCGACGCGACAGCCGGCCACGAGCTGCTCAGCTTCATGGATGCATACTCAGGCTACAACCAAATAAGGATGAATCCCGCAGACGAGGAGCACACCGCCTTCCGCACCGATAAGGGAGTCTACTGCTACAAAGTGATGCCGTTCGGCCTTAAAAACGCCGGAGCGACATACCAGAGACTGATGAATAAAGTCTTCAAAGACCTCATCGGGGAGACGATGGAGGTATATGTGGATGATATGCTAGTGAAGAGCGTCCACCGTCGCGACCATTTGAAAGACTTGGGAAAGTGCTTTCAGCTTCTTCGCCGCTTCCAGATGCGGCTCAACCCCAGCAAATGCGCGTTTGGTGTGACGGCGGGGAAGTTCTTGGGTTTCATGGTAACCCACCGAGGAATCGAGGCCAACCCCGAGAAGATCAAGGCACTGGAGGACATGTCGCCGCCTCGCTCTGTCAAAGAAGTGCAACGCCTAAATGGGAGGATCGCCGCACTGTCCCGCTTCCTGTCAAGGACGGGGGACAAATACCTCCCTTTCTTCAAAATTCTCCGGGGAGCGCGCCACACCGGGTTCCAGTGGACGGACGAGTGCCAAACGGCTTTCGAACTCCTCAAACAGTACTTGGCCTCGCCGCCGCTTCTCTCAAAGCCAATCCCTGGGGAAGCCCTGTTCCTGTACCTCGCAGTTTCCCCTACGGCCCTCAGTTCAGTTCTTGTGAAGGATGAAGGAGGAGTGCAACGGCCAATCTACTACCTCAGCAAGGTCCTCACCGATACCGAAACCAGGTATCCGGCGGCAGAAAAAACAGCCCTAGCGCTCGTCTTCTCGGCGCGAAAGCTTCGACCCTATTTCCAGGCACACACAGTGAAAGTACTAACTCAGCTCCCACTGTGAGCGATCCTCCAAAAGCCGGAAGTCTCAGGGAGACTTGTGAAGTGGGCAGTAGAGCTCGGCGAATTCGACATCCAATTCTTGCCCCGGCCGGATATCAAATCACAAGTGCTCGCTGACTTTGTTGTAGAATACACCATCCCACTGGAAGCAACTCCTGCCAAAGATGTCGCCACATCCCGTTGGACTCTCTATGTCGACGGCGCCTCAGGAGCTGAAGGAGCTGGAGCAGGGCTCCTCCTCATAAGCCCCGATGGAATTACTCTGGAATATGGCCTCAGACTGAAGTTTCCAGCAACCAACAACGTTGCGGAATACGAGGCCTTGATCGCCGGCCTCCGGCTCGCCATCGATTGTAAGGTAGAGAGCCTGACAATTCACGCCGACTCCCAGCTTGTAGTCTCACAAGTAGAGGGAGATTATGAGGCCAAGAATGACCAGATGGCGCATTACCTCACATGCGTAAAGTCACTCCTTCGGAGGATCCCGTTATACCAAATCCTGCACGTGCCCCGGGGGCAGAATACTAGAGCGGACGCGCTCTCCAAGTTAGCAACATCACCATCCAGCTATCAGTCGCGAAGGCGTCGCGTGGAAGAGATCGTGGCCCCAAGTATCCCAGGGCCGTGGGAGATTGCAGCCATCAGTGAGGAAGAACCTTCTTGGATGACCCCTCTACGAGCGTACCTCGAGCAGGGACACCTCCCCGAGGATCGCCTGGAGGCGCGCAGATTACGAATGCGAGCAGCATCGTTCACCATCATAGACGGGGAACTCTACAAGCGGGCATTCTCAGGGCCCTACCTAAAGTGCTTACCAGCCAGCGAAGCGGACTACGCCTTAAGAGAAGTGCACGGAGGGGTCTGCGGAGAACACCTGGGAGGAAAGGCCCTGGCCCAGAAAATCTTGCGCCAAGGTTTCTATTGGCCAACAATGAAGAAGGACGCGGCGGAGCTCGTTCAAAAGTGCAGGAGCTGTCAGCTCCATGCAAATGTACCTCACCAGCCCCCAGTCGCGCTCACCGCACTCCAGGGTGCATGGCCATTCGCACAATGGGGGATTGATCTCCTCGGCCCTCTACCACTGGCATCGGGGCAGAGAAAATTCATCATCCTAGCAATCGACTACTTCACCAAGTGGGTGGAAGCTGAGCCCCTGGCAAAAATCACAGAAGAGAATGCTAAGCAGTTCGTATGGAAGAACATCATCTGCCGCTTCGGGATTCCCGCAGCAATCATCACCGACAATGGCACCCAGTTCACTGGGAAGTCTTTCACCAAAATGTGCGAGGACTTAAAGATCAATCTCCGCCACACCGCCGTAGCACACCCACAGACAAATGGGCAGGTAGAAGTCACAAACCGCACCATCCTCAAAGGGCTAAAGACACGTCTCGAAGAAGCCGGGGGGCAATGGGTGGATGCGCTCCCAAATGTACTGTGGGCATACCGCACCACGGAGAGGACTCCAACAGGAGAGACCCCGTACAATCTCTGTTACGGGACCGAAGCCGTCATTCCCGTCGACATCGGAATACCAAGCATCCGGGTGCTGACTTTCGATCCCAGCAAAAACGACGAGCTGCTCCGCCAAAATCTCGACTTAATCTCCGAAACTCGAGACCACGCCGCCCAACGTATTGCCATCTACCAAAGACGCGTGGCCCGGCTCTACGACAGAAGGGTGAAGCCCGGACCAATCAACGTCGGGGATCTCGTCTTGCGCAACGTTGAAGCAGCCGGGAAAGGCCCGCAGAAAGACAAGCTCTCACCAGCATGGGAAGGACCTTATGTGGTCACTGCAGCAGTTAAACCTGGAACTTTCAAGCTCAGGACGGCGGAAGGAAAGACCCTCCCACGCACCTGGAACGCGCAGAACCTGCGCCGCTTTTATCAATGATTTTATTTCATCTTGTCATGTAAAAGTCGCGAACCTTGGTTCGCGCAAACTATCTTACTATCGTCTTATGTACAAGACTGACATGAACTATTCAGCTACAGTTCTATGTGCAGGCAGCGAACCTCGATTCATGCAAATCACTTCCCATCAATCATTGCAGCTCAAGAGACCACAGTGCCTCAGCGTTGCTTGGGCACATTGCCCCAACGTAGCTTGGGCACCTCGCCTCAGCGTTGCTTGGGCACATTGCCTCAACGTTGCTTGGGCACCTCGCCTCAGCGTTGCTTGGGCACATTGCCTCAACGTTGCTTGGGCACCTCGCCTCAGCGTTGCTTGGGCACATTGCCTCAACGTTGCTTGGGCGCCTTACCTCAGCGTTGCCTGGGCACATTGCCTCAACGTTGCTTGGGTACCGTAGGGGCCTGCCCCCCTTACGGCAAAGCCGCGAGCCAGACTCGTGCAAAAAGCCGCGAGCCAGACTCGTGCACCGTAGGGGCCTGCCCCCCTTACGGCAAAGCCTCAGCGTTGCCTGGGCACATGGCCTCAACGTTGCTTGGGCACCTCACCTCAGCGTTGCTTGGGCACATTGCCTCAACGTTACTTGGGCGCCTTACCTCAGCGTTGCCTGGGCACATTGCCTCAACGTTGCTTGGGTACCGTAGGGGCCTGCTCCCCTTACGGCAAAGCCGCGAGCCAGACTCGTGCAAAAAGCCGCGAGCCAGACTCGTGCACCGTAGGGGCCTGCCCCCCTTACGGCAAAGCCTCAGCGTTGCCTGGGCACATGGCCTCAACGTTGCTTGGGCACCTCGCCTCAGCGTTGCTTGGGCACATTGCCTCAACGTTGCCTGGGCACATGGCCTCAACGTTGCTTGGGCACCTCGCCTCAGCGTTGCTTTGGCACATTGCCTCAACGTTGCCTGGGCACATGGCCTCAACGTTGCCTGGGCACCTCGCCTCAGCGTTGCTTGGGCACATTGTCTCAACGTTGCTTGGGCGCCTTACCTCAGCGTTGCCTGGGCACATTGCCTCAACGTTGCTTGGGTACCGTAGGGGCCTGCCCCCCTTACGGCAAAGCCGCGAGCCAGACTCGTGCAAAAACCACGGGCCAGACCCGTGCACCTATTTTATAAAAGCCACAAGCCTGACTCGTGCACCTATTTTCGCCACAAGACAGACCCGTGCAAAAAAGCCAAGGGCCAGACCCATGCATCTATTTTATAAAAACCGCGAGCTCAAGTCCGCGCAAAATAACCAAACTATGCAGATGCCAACAACCAGATCGACAAAATCGAGCAGATGAACAAGTACGACAAGTACAATAAAAGAGATACAGCCGTATCCGGCAAACATAGCTACAAGCGGCCAAAGAAATCACTCCTCATCAGGACTATGATCCTCCTCCTCTGACAGGTCATCAAAGCTAAGGCCACTAACATCGTAGCCCCGCTTTCGGGATACCATCCGGAGAGCCTTTGACGCCCCCTGTCGAAGGGCAAGCTCTCGGGAATCCTCCAGATGAGGCTCCACCTCCTGAGTCCAGATCATATCCCGGACTTCCTCGGAAATCAAGGAGCGGTCCCTCAAGTAGTCAATCGACTCCAGATACTCGGCCAAGCCCGCCGCCTTCAGCTCAGTCTCCCGCTCCACGGAAGAAAGACGCGCTATCTCAGCCCGACACTGCTCCAGCTCTGCATCCCGACACACTACGTCGCCACGGGCTGCCTCTAAGGATCGCAAGGCCTCCTCCAACGCCGCCTTCTCCGCACCGAGACCAGACCTGGTCCTCTCCAGCTCTTCCTGCATCTCCGAGCCAATCCGCCTGAAGCGCGAGATGTCACGATCCCGCCGTCTCTCCGCCTCCACAAGGGCGCTCCTCGCCTCCCGAAGCTCACCCTGGATGGACATAAACCCGTCCTTCAAGCTCACGTAATGGTTATTCCATATATGCGCAATCGATGCCTGGGTCTCCATCTGCGAGAGAAAATGTATAAGTCAGAACCACAACCTCAGAGTGACGTCATGCAAGGGAAAAAAAAAAACCCGGCTTACCGCCTGGCTCATGGCATCCAGAGAGGAAGAGACCCTCTTCCCTTCCGACACCTTTCGAGCTGTGCCTCGCTCCGGAGAGGCCTGGGGGGCAGAAGATCCCAGGACCTCGACCTCCTCATCAACCGGCTCACCGTCTGCACCAGATGCACAAGGATCCGCTTCCTCCTGAGGAGCATCCTGTACCGGTGAAGGAGCAGGACCTGGCTCCTCCAGACCCTTAAAAACCAACTTCCTCTTTCTGTCTCGAACAAGAGGAACAGCAGCGGCACGACCAGCATCAACGGACAGCCCGCATAAAAGCAGGCGCTTCTCGTCTACGAACAGAGAGATACTGTGCAGAATATTCCCCAGCTCTCGAGCATCTGAAAATCCGAGAACAGGAGAAAACTCCCGCTCACGCCCTTTGAGGCGCCGACAGCGATCCGGTAAAGAGTTCCACACCTCCGGTAGTCCTTCCGTGTTCCTAACATAGCCGAACAAAGTATTCCCGTGACGGCGATCCACCCGGGTCTCGAACTCCAGCCATCTCTTGTTGCTAAAGACTTCAATACGACCCCCGAGATCAACCCGCACTTCACACCATTCCTTGAAAAGGCCCAAGGAGAACTTCGCACCGTGCTCTCGGAAGAAGGCGATCAGCCCCATTATCCGCACCGTTCCCTGAGGCGTAAACTGTGACACTGGGACGCCGCAAAATTTCAAGATCTCGGTCACCTCCTCGCACGCCGGAAGGCGAAAGCCGCTCCGAAGCGACGACTCGCAAAGAGTCATCCAGCCCCGAGGCGGATTCTGCACTCGCTCTTCAGGACCTGGGATCCGAATCTCCAACCCGGGGGGCAGGTTAAAACGCCTCCTCCAAATTGCAACATGATCGAGAGTGAGACTCGAGGCCAGTCGCATTGGGCGACTTTGCCCACCACGCCGAGGAGCCTGAAAGAAAAGGAAAAAAGCGTTAGAGCAAATTACGGACAAGCATAAGAGAAGTCCGTCCGCGAAACCAACCGCCGAGCAAATCTCGCACGCAGGTAAGCCCCAAGAACAACACACGCAAGCGCGCGGGTGCACCCTGCCACGCGCGCGCGCTGCCGCGCGCAAGCACGCGCAGGCCCGCACGCGCTCCGCCACGCGCGAGCACGCGCGAGCTCGCGCGAGCCCGCCCGCGCGCAGGCACGCGCGCGGTGTGCCGCGCGCGAGCGCGCGCGCCCTGCCACGCGAGCACGCGCGCGCTTGCCGCGCGCGAGCACGCGCGCGCTTGCCGCGCGCGAGCACGCGCAGGCGCGCGCGCTCTGCCGCGCGCGAGCGCGCACGAGCGCGCGCGCTCTGCCGCGCGCGAGCGCGCACGAGCGCGCGCGCGCGCAGGCGCGCGCGCGCAGGCACGCGTGCGCTCTGCCGCGCGCGAGCGCGCACGAGCACGCGCGCGCTTTGCCGCGCGCGCTCTGCCGGGCGCGAGCGCGCACTCTGCCGCGCGCGGGCGCGCACGAGCACGCGCGCGCGCCCTGCCGCGCGCGCGCCCTGCCGCGCGCGCACCCTGCCGCGCGGGCGCACGCCCGATCGCGCGAGACCGCGCGAGTGTGACCCACGCGCAGCTCTCCGCGCGCGCACGCGGCGACCGCACGCGCGCGAGTGTCGCCCTTCCCCTCCGTACTCACCTTGGCACCACCGTCACCATCGCCACCGCCAACCTCCACGCTAGAATTCACCCCGGCCATCGCCCACAAATGCAAGTTTTATGGGGAAATCCAATTGCTCTCCGTGCGCTCCAAACAAATGGATTTGGGGGGCAAATGATGGGTTCCCCCTCTATATATGGAGAAATCCGTAACCACCGCACACCGGATCCCGTTCCCGCACATCGGATCCCATTACGGCGCGGCGGATCCCGAAACCACCACGCACCGGATCCCACCTTCGCACACCGGATCCCACCTTCGCACACCGGATCCCACTCCCGCGCGGCGGATCCAAACCACCGCGCGCCGATCCAAACTACCTCGCGCAGGATCCCAACCGCCCCGCGCAGGATCGCAACCGCCGTCGGCCAACCGCCACCAACCGCCGCCGGCCGGCCACCACCGGCCGGCCACCGCCGGCCGGCCTCCGCCGGCCGGCCGCCGCCACCGGCCGCCGCCGGCCCGCCGCCGGCCGCCGCCGCCGGCCGCCGCCCGCCGGCCGCCGCCGGCCGCCGCCGGCCCGCCGCCGCCGGCCGCCCGCCGGCCATCGCCGGCCCGCCGCCGGCCGCCGCCCCCTTCATGGCCGGCGGCCATGGTCGGCCACCCATGGCCGGCCATCGCCGTCGCCGCCCTTCACCCTCCTCCGTCGGATCCCACCGAGTCCCTCGCGGCCCTCCGATCATCTCGCGCGATCACGACCCTTCAATCGTCGCCAGCGATCTCGGCCCTCCATTTGGTGGTTATCCGCATAACCACCGTAACCTCCACCTTCCAAGCCTATAAATAGACCCCCAAGGGTCTTCATTTGGATTCACTTTCTCATTCAAGCCCAGACTCTCTCTCTCTTCGTTTCTTCCTCAGAGCTTCTCTCTCTACATTCCGCCACTCCGCCACTTCGTTTTTTACTAACTGACAGGATCCTCCTGCGAGCGCCGCTCACCTGAGAAGAAGTGCAGCGCCATCTCTCAGGCGAGCACCCCAAGCCCGAACAGCAAAGTCAAAGTGCTCCGCGAAGTGCACTCCTAGCAAGCGCGCAGCCGTACCAGACGCGCAGCAAGGCGATCGACTCCTAAGTGGTGGCCTGTCACCCACGGAGCTCTCTCTCTCTCTCCCACAATTGTAACGAGGCGCGGCCTGTCGCCCTCGCTTTCTCCAAAAAGGCATTGTAACAGTCTGAGATAGTGGATTTCGGCCAGCGCCGCCCTGGCCACGTGGTTTTTCACCCTTTGGAGGGTTTTCCACGCTAAAGTTCTGTGTGTATCATTTTCAGCACTTACTCCCTGCAACATTCTGACTGTGTGCGCGCTCGACCGCCCGGGCTAAGACGGACCGGGTTGAAATCGGTCTACCGAGGGCGTCGAGAAGCCGCAACAAATTTATTGATGAATTTGCTGATTTGTAAGTTTTTGTTAAGTACAAATAGTATCATAATTGTTCATCTAACCATAAATGTGTATTCATTAGCATTCTCTTAATATTTCAATGATTAAAAGATAAATAAAGCTACAATTATATTGGTACTGTGCATATCTAGAACTTAAAATCATTCAAATTCATTATATTTGCATTTGATGTGTCATTTCATATGCAACTAAAGCAATCATATCATGAGAATTGTAGTATCTAAAGATCTATTTTTAGCTCGTAGTTGAGTTTGTAGTATTTATATTTTAAAAATATATATATTATACATTTTTTCATGATAATATAACTCATGTAACTATGTTTTCCCCAAATTTTACATCTTATTTCACCTCACATTATTTTTTTGGTGTCTATGTATATCGCATGCTAAAAACCGCACCGAAACCGCAACCGCACCCCAAAAAAATGCACCAAACCGAAACCGCACCGCATAATTTCGGTGCGGTTCGGTTTTGCTCGGACCAAAACCGCACCCTTGCGGTGCGGTTGCGGTTTGGGCCAAAACCGCACCGCGCACACCCCTAATGCAAACTAAGGTTGATAACGTGTCGAGTTCGAGCGATTCTGGCCCGGATCGAAATTGAAATTTTTGACTCGAACTCGGCTCGAAATCGAAATCAATTTCGAGTCGAGCCGGCTCGACTCGAAATTGACTCAATTCCGAGCCGACTCGAATCAATTTCAAGCCAGCTCAAAATTTAATATTTTCATAAATAAAATTATTATAATTTTTTAGTTATGTAACTCAACTCAAAATTAACTCGATTCAGTGGCAAATCGAATCGATTTCGAGTCATCTCAAAATATAATATTTTCTTACCAAAATTTAAAACATTACAAAATTTTGAGTTAAATATTATTATTTTAAAATCACCAAAAAAACATAACCAAAAAAACATCACCAAAAAAATATAACGGCACTGATTTGCCTTTGAAAAAAGCAATAATGCAAATGTTTACTTATGATTAAGTAACTCGTTCTCATAATAGCACATCATAACAACATTTCAGGCTTTAGTCTGCCCATAGCCTCTTAGAACAACGGAGTTTGGCTGTTAGCAGACCATTTTGGGGTGCGTTTAGTAAAACCAAAAGGCGGATTCCCGCTATTGACAGACCAGAAGAGAAAAGTTATATATAGACCTTGAAGGGAACCTTTGGAAAGGATTCCAATTCCAATTCTTGGCTTCTTCCTCCGTAGGTTCTTTGGTTAGCCCCCTCAGGTTCTCCAAGGGTGCCCAACTTCAGTTTTGGCTTGGGAGGGAAAGCGCTCTAAAGATCTTCCGGGTGTGTGGTGGGACCTCCACGTTGTAGCCGAGGGTCTGTGTCTAGCTCTAAGTCTCCGGTCAGGTTCCCCTTTGGGATCAGTATGTGTTAGCTGCCTCCCTTTACAGGGGTCCGAACTCTTCGTTGGGCCAGATACTGGTTCCAACAAGTGGTTATGGGGGAGAATCGGGAGATTGCGTGTGGGATAAGCTCAATATCGGTTTCTAGGCTTCTTAGCATTAAATTATATGTAAGAGAAATGAGCTCTATTATGCGTGTTAGAACTTGTAAAGCCAAATGCATGCTTAATGCATTAATTCATAATGCAGACAGACTGACGGATAGATTGACAGACAGGCGGCGGAACCGTAGAAGTCAAAACTCAAATATTATAGCATTTAAAAAATATAAAAAATAAAATTAATCGAGCCGGCTCGAATCAATAAACGATCGACTCGTGTAAGGCTCGAAATCGACTCGAAATCGGTTTCGAGTCAATTTGATTCGAGCCAATTTGATTCGGTTCAATTTAACTCGATTTCGATTCGATCAAAACTTCGAGCGATTTTCGAGCGAATAATGAGTTTCGACTATTATGCCCAGCTTTAGTGCAAACTGCCAAATTTAAAGATTGGGGGTGCAAAGTGCCAAAAACCCGATTTTCGGGGGTGCAAAGTGTCAAAAAGCCATTGAATAAGATATATTTCATTTCTATTCAAACAAAAAAAGGCTTAAGAAAAGCAAAAAATTTAGGTCGCGTGGCACTCTGCGGGGATGAGAGATCGGCATACCAGTCGTGGACTGTGAAAAAATTAGCATATGGAAAGAAAGCAAAAAAGGCTGTGAAAAAGTGTTGTAAAAAATTTAAAAAAGAAAAAAAAATTCTTAAGAAAGCAGGAGTATTATTTAGCAGGGATTGATCTGAACTGTGAAAACATTAGCATATGGAAAGAAGAGAGATTCCTGAGGTTATCACTAAAAGGGAAAAAATCGGCTTCAGAAAATTACAGAATGATTTGTCGCAGCTTAGGTCGCCAGGCACTGTGCGGGGATGAGGAAAGAGTTGAGCGAGCTCTTCCGAATAATGCAGTAAACCCTACGAAATCCAACGGTAGGAGAAAGAAGGATGGGGAGAGCCGGGCGTTTATGCGGGAGAGGAGAGATCTGAAACGAAGCCGGAGGCAGGATAAGCCGGAGGGAGTGAAGTTGGAGGGAGGCGAAGCCGGAGATGACGCAGGGGCAATCCTTGGCCTGCGATCGGGAAATGGAGTGGGAGTAGGCGCCGTCGAAGGAGGGGGATGGAGAGATGGAATGAGTCGAGCGCTAGGTTTGGGCGTTTATATTTCCAGTGATAACCGATCGAACGTTTGAGAACAATTTAGGCCCGATCGAACGTTTGAGAACAATTTAGGCGTTTATATTTCGGGTGATAACCGATCGAACGTTTGAGAATAATTTAGGCTCTGTTTGAGAAGTTTAAAAGGGAGATTTTAAACTGTATTTTCAAAACTGTAATTTCAAAACTGAGGTTCTGTTTGGATAACTTTCGTTTCGGTAGCGGTTTAATTATTTTCAAAACTATCTTCACATGAATTTTATTTATTTGAGGCCAATATTTTCTGAATTTCTTAAAACAAAATTAAGTATTAAATATGTTGATTTTTTACAAATTTATGAATATAATTTTATTTTTAATAGGAGTTAATTTAATTAAATAAATTTTTAATAAATTTAAAAATATGCCAAACGGCCGTTTTGAAAGGGAGAATGAAGGTATCCTGGGCCTTTTCAAAACGGAGGAAAAAGCAGGTTTTAAACCGGCCGTTATAAAACGGTACCAATTTGATTGTTGTCAAACGCCTCTTCTCCGGTCCGGCTAGAACGAAATGGGGCCAAAACGGCTTCCCAAACAGAGCCTTAATACGATTGAATGGTGTATATTTGTTGGTCGACCAAGTTACACGTAGATTATATGTATTGTATGAAATGATTTAAAAAAAAATCCATAAAAATTGGGCTGCGAATAGTCAGTTTCCCATCGAAATGGGGTTGTGAATAGCCAGTTCCCCATCGAAATGGGGTTGCCATGCAATAGCCAGTTCCCCACCATCGCACGGGACCTTGCCCATACGGCCCGCGCGGGAGATCTCTCCCGCCGGTGAGGGAGATCTCTCGCGTGCATGCGAGCGTACGGAGTTCCTTTAGAGCGCTCGCGCTCCCGTTCTCCACTCTTGCTCCTTTTTCGTCTTAACTGCTACATGGTCTCACAACGAGTCGTCGTTGACGCCGCCAGTCCGGCCCGAATCACCCAGAGGGCAAACTTGTCATATCCGCTAATGTGGTAATCCAAGTGCTCCAAATCGAGAATTCCTATTCGTCGGTCTGGTAGTTAAGGAAGTTATAGCGGCGCAATTACCAAGGTGCCTCTCTCAAAAGGTATAAAAGGGATCATGGGCCCTCATTTGAAGACACACTGCTTTCAACATCAGAGAGAGCTCCTTCGAAGGTGACTCGAAGATCTCATTTCAATCCTTGAAGATCTCCCTCCCCTTCGAAGGCAACTCGAAGATCTCACATTGGTATCCACTAAAAACTTATTGTAACGAGCGGTGTCCTGTCACCCTCGGGGAAAATACTGCTTGTAACACCTAGAAGAATAGTGCATATTGGTCGGCACCGATCTGGCCCCGTGATTTTTTATTATTCTGGGTTTTCCGACGGCAAATGCCCTCTTGTCGTCTATGGTTCTATCTGTGACTGTTTGCGCGCTCGGCTCACTCTCGAACTAAGACGGTTAAATTTGATCGATCTATACGAGTGTCGAGCGACCCGCAACAATAATATATGCAACTATTTTATAAAATTCAAGTATTATTGCTCACACTACCATTGTTATCAACCGAGAAAGCTAACAATTGTTATTTATCTCAACTTTATGTGAATATTTATTGCCTCTTTATTTTTTCGCATCTATTTTCTTATTCACATTTGTTGGGTACGCCTACAAGTTAAAGTGGTCGGATTGGACCCGAAAATTACACACTACTCAACACACTGAGCCATAGTGACGACTTCTTAGAACGCACTGGTGCGCCGCTGACTTACGTGTGTGCCCGACCAGTCTCTCTTCTGTGTGCACCCCCGCACACCGCTCTTAATATCATGCCCCGCACTATAGAATGCGCTCTTGTGTTCAGCTCCTAAGAATGCACCCTTTGCGCGTCTTAGAAAATCACGCCCATCACCACCACCCACCTCGATGCTCCCCAAAACGCTCAACAACACACCAGTCACAAGAATGATCACCTCCATGCAGCTCAACAGATCACTCCCCTAGTGCCATTCAGCATATTGCTCTCTTGTGCGTCGCTAAGCAGAATGCGCCTTTGCGCGTCTGTAATGCCCAGATTTTCACCCATTTGAACACATTAATATTCATGTACAAGCAGACATCACGCATGGAAAAGCATTAAATCAAACTTGTAGATAATAAATAAAATTTCCTTCATGCACCATCAAGCGCTTCTTAAGGCTTGATCATGGGTCAAAACATGCAACCTACCGAGTCAACATTCGCCGAAATCTAGGATAGTTGTGTGTCAATTTTTGAATTAATGATGACTGTGTGCATATAGAGACACGACTGTGTGCCCATGTTGTGGCTACAGGTTGATCTCAAGCATCATTCCTTTTGATCATGCATCTTGTGTGCGATCATGCACTCGACCGTGCGTGTTGTAATTTGTTGGAACATGGGTTCTGCATCAATCGGGTTTGATAATAATAAATGCCGTGTTTTAATTGATCATACTTGTATTGGTTATAGTGTGCAGGTTTACAGGTGTGCAGTCGAACAAAAACAACAATCTATGTGGGTTACTGTTGGCGCTAGAGATACCGTCGAGTGTAACATCTCATTTCCTTCTAGGCCCCTAGTGTGGATTAGGTCATAACAAGTGTCATGACATGTGATCTAGGGCAGGAATTTGACCATAGAAGCATATGTGACCCTGGGAAATCACCTAAACCACCTTGACCTATCTAGGTCAACTAACCATAAAATGGGTCAATTAGACTCCAATTGACTAAATTGACCTCACTCATACCCTCCAAACTACTAAGGGAGGTCATTAGGTCAGAAATAGTACATTGGGCTCACCCAATTTCATGAAATTGATCAAAGTCAACTTTGGGTCAACTTAGCCCAATTCAACCCTAAATGACTCAATTGGACTTTAATTAATCAAATTGGCCCCACCACTACCTTCCTAACCTTATTTGAGAGTCAATGGACCATAAACTACACCATGGGGTCAACCAAATCACTCAATTTGACCAAAGTCAAACTTAGGTCAATTTAGGTCAAATCAACCATAATTGGGTTAATTGGCCCAATCTGGACCCCACCATGAGCCAACTAACATGGCATGGTGTCATATGACCCATGAATACCTAACTGGGTCAACCCCACCATTGGTTGACCAAGTCAACCATGAAAGTCAACCTTTGTCAAATTAGGCCTAAAATGGAAAATATGGGAATTTGATTAATTTCCATGGGCCTTGCCTACATGGACAGCCCACCCTATAGACCATGATCATATTTACCACCCATGCCATCCAATCTCTGGAGGTGGTGACATGACATAGTGGATTTAAGGTTTTCCCCAATTTTTGGGAATGTTTTCAATGGAGCATTCATTGTTGAATGCCAATGGGCATTCAATCTTCAATCTTCCCTCCCAATGCATCCCCTCAACTCTCCATTGAATTCTAGATAGTTGTCAGCCTTTCCCCGACCATGTGGAGGAAGAATTCAAAGGGTTTTCACATTGGCCGAAATGACCATTAATGTCAATGCAATGTTTAGTCTCCCTACCTCTAATTAACCCCTCCATTAGCTTCAGAAGGGAGAGAGCAGTTGAAATCGATCTTTGGATCAAAGCTTTTGGTGGAGAATCAAGGGATCGGCAATGAGCACAACTTGAAGGGGGCGGCCATGGCAAATCCGGGAAACAACCACCATCAAGCCCGATTGGAGGTTGGTTTCTTCTCCTCTCCTCTCATGCTAGATCCTTAAATCATTTAGGAATGGATTTGTGCTCAATAGAGCTAGATCCACCTCCATGAAAACCAATTTTTTGGGTTGTTTTACCCCCCCCCCCCCCCTAAATCCCTTTTCCTGTAGCTTTTTCGATCGGCAATCGCCCCCAAAATGCGAGCCACCACCTCAACATAGGTGGTGGTGGTCGGCCATGGAGGGAAGGGGGTGGCTGGGAAATTGCTTTAGAAGAAGCTCCAGGTCGGTTGAATCTCAACCCTTGGCTGAGTGGAGAAGATGACCAGATTTCACTTGATCTACTTCAAGATTCGCGCTGGATTATATGGTATATGGTTTATTTAATGTTTATTAAATCTGTCACACATTTACACAGATTTTCAAACCTATTTTTGAGTACTATAGATGTCGAATCAGTTCTAGTCATAAACATCAAATTTGTAGCCCTTTGTCTCTAGTTCCCATGGAATTTTAGATCACCTCAATTGGTGCCCTACAGCCCCCATAATCTACATTTTAGTGGAGGGTGTCCTAAAGGTGCCCTAGACACTAAAATGGAGATTCCCAACTCAGTACTTATCCAATGGGTCTGAAGTTTTGGACATGTATGAGTCATACCTATATACAGCTACAGTCCAATAATTAGAATTTTTGGAAAGTATTTTTCTATAGTTTTAGAAACTATTTAATAAATCATGCACATGATAGATCTATGGCTAGATCACTTCAATTTGACCCAAATCATGGGTGGTATGTAGATTAGGGTATCATAAGACTCTGGTAAAAATTTGAAACCATTTGGAGCTCTGCATGTGAGTGAATTCCACTTGCATGAAAATCTAGTTAATGAAATTTGGTGTGCATGTAGCACAAATTTGTGTTTTGTGATTTTATCACAAATGACTTGATGCATGTCAATGAAATTTTGGCCATGTAAATGTTATGAGGAAATTTATCATCTCTGGTGAGATTAGGATTGTTTGGAGTTATAAATCCTAGTGTTTTTATTTAATGGTAAATGTGTCACAACTTGAATTAATGGAATAAAAGTGACCAAATCACTTAGGGAAATTATTATTTTCTGTCACATGACATGTTAGGTCATATTACATCCTTGCAAATTTTATTAGAATTTTTGGGAGTCTTTTACTTTGAGGGATATCAATAATTTTATTTGTCGCACTTATGTATGTTTGAATTATCTATGGTCAAAATATCCTGGAAAATTCTAAATCTCTGGATAGATAATTTTTGTAGCATTATGAACCTCTCGTAATTTTTATGAAATTTTTGGAAAGTTAATTTATGTACCTCTTTTGTAAAGTGACACTTGAGGTTTAATATTCATTTATTGAAATTATGGACAAATTATATAGGGAAAATTATGAAACTCTGTCCAGCACATTATTTTGTCAATATGCACTTGTGATAATTTATTTAGAATAATTGGACATTTGAATTCAGTACTTCATGTGTAAATTGACTAAGTGTCACATATTTGTTAATAATGAATTTTGGCCAAATTAAGTTAGGAAATATTTGAATCTCTGGAAAAATACTTTTCATGACATGTTGAACCTCTGGAATTTATTTTAGATGTATTGGCCATGTAGGTTTGATGGTTACTCATTCATGACTTGAATAACACAATGTGAACAATATTGGTCTGCGTATAGTGAAAACATAATTTGTTGATTTGACCAGTGGAATCACTTAAGAAAATGAAGGATTCTTAATAGAACATTAGGGTGATCATGTTGCATCTCTAAAATTATCTTGGAGCATATAGATTAGAGTGATTGGAGTTTACACTATTCACTTGATTAAGGGAGTTAGAAATGAGTTGCGTATAACAAACGTAAGCTAGTGAGTAATCCTTGAAAATGAACCTAGGACATGTTCATAAATGGGTTAGTGACATGTTTGGAGTATGTTAAACATCTGAATTGGGTCCTAGGTCAATTATCCAAGTGGTG
Organism: Dactylorhiza incarnata; assembly: GCA_033032865.1. NCBI lineage: Eukaryota > Viridiplantae > Streptophyta > Magnoliopsida > Asparagales > Orchidaceae > Dactylorhiza > Dactylorhiza incarnata. Next base: position 2,236,912 of record JAWHQI010000078.1, read on the forward strand.
ATGAGTGATAGAGTATATGGACAATTAAGGGTGTGGATCATATGGAGTTTCAAGTGATAGATCAATTCTCCCCTAAAGGGATTATGACTCCATGTTAGGATAATAATAGTAACATTGAGAGAGGACTTTAAGGAAGGGTAGCCACCAATAAGATTAAATATCTTGAGGAAGGGAGGCTTGGGATGTCATCACATCATACCTCATAGTGCCTTTGCGAGCCCCTCACCGGGTAGTCATCTGGAAATCCAAGATCCACCCAAAACTGTTAAGTCCAACTAATTCTAGAAAAAAATAGACTAAGTAGAAAGATAAGTAGAACTTATGTACACATCCCTCGGGGGATGATAAGGATTTGTTTAAAAGGACTGGATAGTCCAGGGAGCTAAAGCTCGGTTTGGTTGTGATATGGTTATGATATGGAGGACTGGTTAGTCCTGCGAGCTGGAGGCTCGGGTGATTGAGGTGATACATATATGTGCATGTACATAAAAAATGTGGCAGGTCTTCGGTACTACACCAGTAGTCACACCGACGGGAGTACGTTGACTTGACAAGTAGTTGTGGTCTAGAGGGTCAGCTCAGCTGGTGTCGTGGTGACGTCTTCTCAGTGACCCTTTACTTAGCCTAAGAGACTGGTGGATTCCAACATTCGCACAAGATGCTCTGTATCACCTGGCTAGGTGTACCGAGTAGTACGTAAGGCCTAGGTTGGGTAGTGTGAATACCGGCCTAGGAGTGGGGTGGTCCAACCCACTGCCTCCGTTTGACACTACGAGAGGTACCTGAGAGTTAACTCCAAACTGGGGAACTAAAGGTCTATGCACATAGAGTCGTGTATGTGTGTGTGTGGCACTTGTGTGAAATCATAGCATAAACATTACATTGCTTATCATACGTGACATTACATACAACAAGATCCTCATCATATAAAATTAATATTGGTTCTTTTTATATGATGAGTTACTTAAGCAACCCGAACCTTAACTTATAAGTTTGTATGAGCATTCATATAAGTTAAGTTACTTCCCTGTGATGATACCTTAGCTACATTTCCTTTACTTACTTACTGCTCTTTTAGTACTGCTCCTTTATTATAGCTCTTTATTGGTTCATGTTGGTTTCAGTACTTATTATAGTAGAACTGTCAGTTAGCTGTACAATAATATGCATTGATATATTAAATAGAGCCATGTCACTTGCTTGTATGTTTGTTATTGTATATCTTTCTCTTCGTATTCCCGCCTGGTGCCTAGGAGTCATGGGGGAAGGGGTGGACGAAACTACTTAGTATTTTTGACTAACGACCGGATGTGGCATAACAACCTGGAGCGCATGGAGCCGGAGTAGCCGCAGCACATCCAGGAGGAGCAGCATGACAGGTAGATAAAGCGTGAGGAGTCGTTGTAGTGTACAACAATGATACCCCAGACTAATTGAGCGATTAGTTATTGATTTGTTTTCGCGAGCGTATTTAGTGAGGATCTTGATGTACCGGGCATAAACCCTTATTATTATTGTATCTCATTTGTGGACATTTATCTTTGGATTATAGAATATGTGTGAAGCGGACTTGTGAACATGCATTTGATTCTTTTCTTTATGGTTTGCCTAAGATATTTGAATTAGCCGGTAGGATCAGCATCTTGTAGTAGCGACTAACCCGTGTGTTGGTGTCACTGCAAGGCGGCGGTTCTGTGCGGTAAGACTCGAAAAAAGAGAGGGTCTTACAAACTGGTGTCAGAGCGAATCCTAAGAGAAAGAAGTCCACAAAACACAGTGACACCCCGCTCGAGCTAAGTTTGCGGACAAACTAAAACAGCGGAAGCATTGGTGTGCCCATGTGAGGAATCACACAATTTTGTCCACTTAACAATGATATTAGGCCGACCTGACTAGTATACCATCGTGGTTTGACTTATCAAGGAGTTTTAAGAGGTATTTTAGTCTAATATCGACCTCAGTATAGACTTGCTGAAGTGTTAGGATACCTAAAATGACTAAATGAAAGATGAAAGTGCACAATGTGTCTCTGAGAATTCTCTAGAGGGGGTGAATAGAGATTTAAAAATTATTTCTATCCTAACTATGCATACAATAAAACACCTAAGGAATTATGCTTCAGCAACACCAAGGTGCAGAATAAATAAAGTGTTGTAATTATAAAAAGTAGAGAAACAGTAAGCAATAAATAAGAGGACAACACAGAAAAGGCACAACACAGAAGACACAAGATTTTATAGAGATTCCCCAAAATGTGGGTAGTCCTCTCTTCTACCACCTAGTAGGAATGCACAACCTGTGCCTGAGTCTTTTGATAAGAAGACTTTTAAAACCAAAGATCTTTTGATAAGGAGATCTTGAACCACTCAGATCTTTTGATAAGGAGATCTTGAACCAATCAGATCTTTTGATAAGGAGATCTTGAACCACTCAGATCTTTCGATAAAGAGATCTTGAACCACTGAATCCTTTGAAGAGGGATTCTTAAAACTTTGTACAGTTGGGAAGTTGAAAGAAGAAAGAGGATGGAGAGAAAGAATTCTGTTCTTAGAATTCTGTAGAAGCTTTCTACTTCTTTTTCTTTTCTTCAATGGATCTTCTAATGATGAACCCTTGCTTAAGATTGTGATTATTTGCAAGGGTTATTTTTCTTCAGATCCTTCTCTCTTTCTTTTGCTTGCTATCTGGCTGCTATAAGATATTGATGAAGAAGCAGCACAGTTTTCTGTCCTGAAAGAGATCTTGTTTGCTCTGTATTGTTTCTGTTAGGGTTCCAGGAGGAAGAAGAAGAAGTGGGAACCCTAATCGACAAGCTGAAGCAGATGGAAATGAATGCTCTAATTTCTTCTCTCTTTTCTTCCTATTTATTATCTATGATTAATATTTGAATTCTTTTCCTCTTTTGGATTGTCCTGAAAAGGCACAATCTTGGACAATTGCTCACGACACGTCTGCCAACTGTTTTAATCCTTTCCAAGAAAGCTTTTCCTATCTTCTTTACTGCTCCTCTCTATTCTAGGCAATAAACAAGCCGTTGGTCTTTAGTGTCGTGGGCCTTCAGAGAGAGTTCTAAAAGGACAACTAAAAAGGTTTCTTTTTTCAGACTATATTCGACACTGCGTCGACTTCGTTTTCTCTCTTATCGACGTGCCTTCGAGTTCTTATAAGAGCAGCTTCAAATTCCTTCTTGCTCTGGTTGAACTCTGTTGTCGACGTTGCGTAGATTACTTATCGACATAACTGTCAAGTTGAAGACTTCATTCTGAACTTCATTATCTGCGTCAAATTGTAGTCGATGTTGCTTCGACTTCAGATGACTATGACAGATACTTCCTTCTGCGTTGAATTGAAGTCGAGATTGCATCGACTTCTAAGATAACTTCGACATGCTCCTTTATCTACATCGACTCTTATTCGACGTAGCGTCGACTTGATATACTTTGACAGAGGGTTTGAGTTGCTTGGACTTCTAGTCTGAGTTGCGTCGACATCAAGTCGAAGTTGCGTCGAATTATATTCGACGCAAGTATTAATTCAACTCAGATTGTGCTTGCCCTGACCTAGTCTTAACACTCTAAGTTGAGTGTGACATCCGAAGACATCTAATGACCAGATTACCCTTACTATATAATGTGGGTAATAAGCCTAGAGGGTAAAATCACTTATAAGTAATTTGTTAAGTTAAATCACAAGGGGTTTTTCCCAACAATCTCTCTCTATTTATCTTAACAAATTTTACATATTTTGTTAAAGTGATTTTACATATTCTTTTGCATAAACAGAGATATATACAAGACAACATATACAATTACAGTATGAGATCACAAAATATTTTATACATTGTCAAGTGTATTTTAATGTTCAGCACACCACCTTCCCTTTTTATTTCTCTTTAGACAGTATAAAAGAATTACTTGAGTTTCATTGCTCCTTCTCAGAGGTTTTCCTTTTTCTTGAAAACACCTTTGGAATTATCTTCCTTTGAGCAAAGTTCAGAGGCTCATCATCTTCTTCAGCAACATTGTCCTTAGGAAGCTCCCCCTGAATCTGTGCATTCAGCTCAGCATTATGTACATCTTCCTTGGCAATCTTGACCACCACATCCAACAAATTATCATCATGGAGCTCCCCCTGGACCACTGTTGTACCTACAACAATCAATTCTCCAGCTAGCTCTTGGACTGGTTCTTGAGGTTTTATAGGAAGCTCCCCCTGAGTTGATGGGTGCTCCCCCTGATTTTCTGCAGCCCCTTGATTCTCTGGAGGCTCTACTTGAAATTCCCCCTGGACAATGTTGCTACTCAACTCTTAGACATGCCCTTTCTCCCCCTGAATATTCTCCCCCTTCTTAACCTTACTGGCAAGAGAGGTTAAGAACTCCTTTGTCACTAGGGAGGAAGACATTAAGTATTTGATTCCCTATAGAGATCTTTTGGAGTCTAGGAGTTCAGACTCCATTTGGGAGTATTTCTTTTCGAATTTTCTGGCTTGGCTGGCCAGTAGGTCAACAAATGTCCTGGAGGCTAGCCCTACTACTTTTGATATTGCTTGCTCAATGTCAAAGGAGGGTGTAAGAAGGGAAGTAGAGGCAGGTGGAGGTGGAGGTATGAGGTTCTCATTTTGATCAATATGATCTTTGTAAGCAGGGGAAATGGTTTGGTAGATTTTTGGAGAAATATAGGTTGGTGGTGGAGATGGAATGTGAGGTGTAGGTTCAGGAGCTGATGTGGATTGTTGATGCTGAGGAACATCTGTGGGAGGAATGGATGAACTAGCCTGGTTGCACTGGGCTGGATTAACATTTAGATCAACACTTGGTTGATTATCTGGTTGACTTGCTGGAGTGTCTTAAGGAGGAGTGTTATCCCTTGGTGGATTTAGTAGATGTCTTTCTGAATCTTGAGGAGGTGGAGAGGGAGGAGGTGAAGATGGAGCTTGACCAGATTCAAAATCTGCCTGGTCCATTTTGAGAAGATTCCAATATTAATTCTCTTCCCAGGTGGAATGGGCACACCTTTGGACTCACACACACAAGGATAGTGGTGAAGCAGCACCTGACTCATTATCCTCATGAAGGCATTTTCCTTATTAGAGTATTTATGAGCAATTAACTTTAGGAGACACCTCCCCCAATTTATCTCTTATGTAGAACTAGGATTCCTATGATCTGCAATTGCTGCTTAGGTATAGCATCATGTGCTGATATCTTGCACAACATCACTTTTCCAACTATGTCTGCCAGAAATCTGTACTCTTCTGCCAGATCCACCTTTTTCAGATTGATGACTCTCTCTTTCTTGAATTGCATGATTTCTAAGGCCTTCTTTGCCTCTTCCCCTGTCAACTCATCAGAAGCCTCACCTGTAGGTAGGTCAAATGTTTGAAACAATATTTCCTCTGTTATGCTGATATCTCTTTCAGAAATTTTCCCATGGAGGGAACCATCATCTCCTATGTGCACAGTATCCTTGAACTCTGTCAACTCAGGATCAAGTATTTTACATCTCGTGGAAATCAACTTTGTTAATCCTGCTTTTTGAAATAGGCCAAGGATGGCCTTGAAGCTTTCTACAGCAGCATTGAAGGAGTCGATGTCCACATCAAAGCCAGAGTTGATCTTAGGTCAAGCCATTGGATTGTAGGTACCTGCAAACACAACAAAAGGAGAGAAACAAGAGCACGAGAGCTGGAGAAGAAGAGAGCAAGAGAGCAGGGAGAGGAAAATTTGAAAGCATAAAGGATTCAACGCTGAAGTTGCTTAAAAGAAGTTGATTCGTCGCAACTTAGGGTTTAAGTCGAAGTTGCGTCGATAAGAATTTTTATTTGGTGCGCAAAAATAGGCCGAGACTGCTTGTAGAAGCAATTCTGCGTGCGTTGTTATATCGACATTGCGTTGATTAATATTCGACGCAATTTCGAGATTGTTCGGCAATTCTTAAGTCGACGCAGTGATGTCAATGTTGCGTCGAGTTATAATTAGCATGACCATGAATTTGATCAATGACTATTAAGTCGACACATGCGTCGATATGAACATAACGCTGTGTTGAATGGCATTCGAATCATCCACTCTAATTGGCTCTTGGCACTTGCGTCGAGTAGAATTCGACTATACATCAAATTCTATTCGACGCAACTCTGAATAAATAGTTCTATTTTCTTAAAAAATTCTTGCTATTTTCCCCAGCAATTATGTTTATTGAAAATAGTGATTATGCTATTAATTTTATGAACTAAGGCGATTTCAAGGGAATTAAGAGAAGAAATCAATCCCTTGATTGAATTTAGTTCTTCTTTCCTTTCTCACTATCTCTTAGGTAGGACCCTACCTTACCCTGCACAAGTAATTTCAAACATTAGAAGGAACCTAGGTTACCTTGGGGCCTTTTCTTTTACCATTGTAAGGTTCTATGAAGGAATAAAAGGGTCTTTCATGGTATCCTTTTGGTAGAGGATTGATTTACCAAACCAATGTTTATTACATTGATACTGAAAATGTGCATAGAATGAGTCTAAATATAATAGATCTGCAGAGTGTCTAATGATTCTTCCTCAATATGTTTATAGCCTTAACATTATAGGCTTCTGCATTCTTTTCAGCCTGTGCTCACTCATTCCTTGGGATAGCTTCCAGTGTTGAAGATCCACTGGTATCTTATCGGAGTTGAGCTGGGGGACCTGAAATCATAACATCAAAGATGTCTTCATCAATAGAGTTCATGTAAATCTTTATTCTAGCCGTCCAGAGTGTAAACTTATTTATGTTGCACACTAGAGGTCTTGTTGAGGCATAATCCTTAGAACTCATTTTCTTAATAAAATAATTTTATTGTAGAGAAATAAGAGTAGGAGTCCTTTTTGATCAAGGTGTTAGCCTTTTAATGATCAACCTCCCTCTCATACCAATTGAAAGTGCACAGTGCGCCTCTGAGAATTCTCTAGAGGGGGGGTGAATAGAGATTTAAAAATTATTTCTATCCTAATTATGCATACAATAAAACACCTAAGGAATTATGCTTCAGACACACCAAGGTGCAGAATAAATAAAGTGTTGTAATTATAAAAAACAGAGAAACAATAAGAAATAAATAAGGGGATATCACATAAAAGACACAACACAGAAGACCTAAGATTTTATAGAGGTTCCCCAAAATGTGGGTAGTCCTCTCTTCTACCACCTGGTAGGAATGCACAACCTGTGCCTGAGTCTTTTGATATGGAGACTCTTAGAACCAAAGATCTTTTGATAAAGAGATCTTGAACCACTCTGATCTTTTGATAAGGAGATCTTGAACCAATCAGATATTTTGATAAAGAGATCTTGAACTACTCAGATCTTTTGATAAGGAGATCTTGAACCACTGAATCCTTTGAAGATGGATTCTTAAAACTCCGTACAGTTGGGAAGTTGAAATAAGAAAGAGGATAAAGAGAAAGAATTCTGTTCTCAGAATTCTATAGAAGCTTTATGTTTCTTTTTCTTTTCTTCAATGGATCTGCTAATGATGAACCCTTGCTTAAGATTGTGATTGTTTGCAAGGGTTATTTTTCTTCAGATCATTCTCTCTTTCTTTTGCTTGCTATCTGGCTGCTATAAGATGTTAATGAAGAAGCAGCACCGTTTTCTGTCCTGAAAGAGATCTTGTTTGCTCTGTATTGTTTCTGTTAGGGTTCGAGGAGGAAGACGAAGAAGAAGTGGGAACCCTAATCGACAAGTTGAAGCAGATGGTAATGAATGCTCTAATTTCTTCTCTCTTTTCTTCCTATTTATTATCCATGATTAATTTTTGAATTCTGTTCGTCTTTTGGATTGTACTGAAAAGGCACAATCTTGGACAATTAATCATTCCTTCTTCATTTGCTCACGACCCGTCTGCCAACTGTTTTAATCCTTTCCAAGAAAGCTTTTCCTATCTTCTTTACTGCTCCTCTCTATTCTAGGCAATAAACAAGCTGTTGTAGAACGATCTTTAGTGCTCTGGGCATTCAGAGAGAGTTCTAAATGGACAGCTGAAAAGGTTCTTTTCAGACTGTATTCGACGCTGCGTCGACTTCATTTTCTCTCTTATCGACGTGCCTTCGAGTTCTTGTAAGAGCAGCTTCGAATTCCTTCTTGCTCTGGTTGAACTTTGTTGTCGACGTTGCGTCGATTACTTATTGACATAACCATCGAGTTGAAGACTTCATTCTGAACTTCATTGTCTGCGTCAAATTGTAGTCGGCATTGCGTCGATTTCAGATGGCTCCGACAGATACTTCCTTCGGCGTTGAATTAAAGTCGAGGTTGCGTCGACTTCTAAGATAACTTCGACATGCTTCTTTATCTATGTCGACTCTTATTCAACGTAGCGTCGACTTGATATACTTTAACAGATGGTTTAAGTTGCTTGGACTTCTAGTCTGAGTTGCATCGAATTATATTCGACGCAAGTATTAATTCAACTCAAATTGTGTTTGTCCTAACCTAGTCTTGACACTCTAAGTTTAGTGTGACATCGTAAGACATCTAATGATCAGATTATCCTTACTATACAATGTGAGTAATAAGCTTAGAGGGTAAAATCACTTATAAGTAATTTATTAAGTTAAATCACAATGGGTTTTTCTAAACAAAAGATTTCAATGCAGGTGTAAGTGTTCAAGCCTTACACTCTTATATTCTCACTTCAATTCTCGGGTGATATTATCACCCCTTACACGAGCTAATAAGATCATCTCAAAGAGATTTGAGGTCTATAATATAATGACGGATTAGTAGAAGACTTTAAATCTTAGCTTTTGTGCTTATAAGTTGATACCTCCCAATCCCATTTTTGTAAAAGCTATCACAAGGATAGGGCACCAAATGTTGAATGAGAATTCCAACCTAGATAATTCCACTTTATAGGATAACTCGCAGATGACCCTTGAAAAGGTTGCGGTAAATGGTAATTCTGAGGGCAAAGAACATTTTATATCCACAAGTCTCAGGGACTGTCGTACAAAGTGGCCTGATCCGAGGATTTCATGACAGAGATCACAAACCTGCCCGCAATCAGTTCTTCACTTTAAACCGGTCTCCCAAACCCGGTTATTATCCATCCATGCTGTCAAGGCCCATCGACAGGGAGACAGGGGCGGAGGCCTCCATAACTAATATTTTAATTGTTCGGGACTTTTCCGAGGCCTTTCCGGAGAAGTAGCAGGACTACCCCAGCACCGAGGCATAGACCAGCCACATATAAACCCCTGAAGAGTGTACATGAACGCTAAGGATCTTGAGCATTCAGTAAATCAATAATTCTCAGAGGTTGTCATAAAAGTATTTTGATATGAGAACTTAGTTGGTAGGATTCCAAGCAGAAGATCTATGCCCTAAGAATTATGCGAATACATGGAATACCTATATCATTGGATGAAAGAAACTTAGCCAGGATTATAAGGGCATATCCTATTTCTTTGTTTATTGGGCCCATAACCCACAGATCCCAGGATTTTTCTTAGGCCTTTGAGTTAGATGAAGTAGATAATTACTTAACACACATCATAAGGAGTGATTGTGTTTTTTTTCCAATGAGTAATAAGAATCGTCATAGAGTGCATGCAATTAATTATGAACGTGAGAGAAAAATGATAAGAATTGCAAATTCAGTGCATGTCTAAATGGGATCTAGGCTAGGTAGGAGTAGGACTTGATATAGGTTCTCATTTCCTATAGATGGAAGATCTGCTTATAATCCCATGCGAGGTGTGGAATCATAAATTCATCTCCTTCTTGACCCTAAGACGTTGATTTGCAATATTGTCAGGGCAAATTGTTAAACGCCAATGGTCGAACAAATTTCTTGTTGGAGACATTAGATATATATCGTTGTTAAGCTTGAATCTAGACGCGATGACATCATGTTTGGGAAACAGTGGATTAGTGTCGCGACTAGTAAAATGATATGATTACGAGACTTGATTATGAATTGAGCTGGAAGTCAAGAAGTGAAGATTCAAGAATTTTGAACGACGATAATTTGTGCCATGTCATTATCTTAGAAGTATAATGACTCCTAGAAAGCATAAAAATTAAGGTGTTGGTATTCTAAGTTTAGGAGATGTGAATTATGTGTATGACTATGAAGATCTGAGAGTTGAACGATAAGACTGTACAACCCATATTTGGCGAGTAGGCCGACCAGTGTTTGGCGAGTAGACCCAATAGCGATCTGATTTGCCTAGGGTGGGGTGAGGCGAGTATGCCCCCATAGTTCTTCTCGATGCCATAGTTATTCTTGACGACACAGACCTCTTCTCGATGACATGAGTGCGATCCCTCCAGGCGATACCAATAGCCCATCCCGATGACAAAGTTCCTTCTCGCCCGGGGGCGAGGCGAGTTGACTTTGCCTCAGGCGAGCTCGCCCATGGTGAGTAGGATCTGACCTAGTCGCCCCAGTCGTATTGCTCAAGGAGAGAGCGAGGCGAGTTCCGGCCAACACGACTCCTCCGCCCTCTCTCACTATCAGCAGACCAGTAGGGGATGCAATTAGTATTTACGACGATGCACGAGGAGCTGTTCGTAGACCATTTTGGTCTGCATATAGTAACTTGGTTAATGCAGAGGGAGCTATCCGCATGCCTTCGAGACCATTTTTCCCTTAGAAAGATTCACCTATAAAAAGGACCCATTATGTCTCAGATCAGCACAGATCCACCCCCCAAGAGAGCCCGAGCTTTCTTCTTTGTCCTTGTGCTGTCTGAGACATGCTCATCCTTTGTTTTTGGGAGGGGAAATCAAGTCAGATTTCCGGGTTAGTGGCGGGACCTCCTCGCTGCAGCTGGTGTATCTATTTTTAGGCAACTACCTATCAATCTGTGAGGGCCAGTTCCCATCTCGAAATACTCAGACCTAGGGATCGAACGAAGAGAGAAGTAACTCAAACTACTCCTCAAGTCTCGAACATAGTTGGACCGGTATCTGTGTTCCAATATTTTTGGTGCGGTGAGCATGGACTGTAGCGAGAGAAGAAAATATCATCTAACGATCCCATGGCTGAACATGGCGAGCTAGGGACCGGCCAGGGGAGCTCGCCGCCTATGTGCGAGTTTGTGACAAAGAGCGATTTCGGTCATTTCAGGAGGTCGATGGAAGACACCATCCAGAGGCTACTCGCGCCTCACGGTGCCGAGGTGGGGGAACCCTCCACAACATCGGTCGCCTCGTCTAGTGAGGCAAGGCAGATTTCCCGCCCAGACAAAGAAGGATTTCCCGAAGATGGCGATCAGTCGCTTCGCGCGCGAGTAGTCTTCGCGAGTCTGACCGAGACCCGCCACTCAGAGGGAGAGTACGATCGAGTTCGCCCGGCCCGCCTACTCACGCCGGCCAGTCCCTTCTGCTAGTTGGTGCTGACTGCCCCTGTTCCCGAGGGGTTTCACAGAACCCGCCATTAGTTTTTTTGTGAGGACCCTGACCACAGCTTGGCGCACCAGCGCTGCCTTTCGTCCCAGGCCCTCACATGGGCCACAACCCATGCCACCCCAACCCCTCTCCGTACCTATTCGACCACGACGGGTTGTTGGAGATCGTGGACTCCCTTTGACGAGAAGTGATCCAGTTAAGCGTGCTCAATTGGTGATGAGAAGTGAAAGAACTCTATAGTTAAGCATGCTCGAATGGGAGCAATTCTGGGATGGGTGACCTTCTATGAAGTCCCCGTAGAGGCGCTTAACTAGATCACTTCTCATCAAAGGGAGGCTGCGGTCTCCAACAACCCGCCGTGTCCGAATAAGCACGGAGAGGGGTTAGGGTGGCATAGGCTGCGGCCCATGTGAGGGCATGGGACGAAAGGTAGCGCTGGTGCGCCAGGCTGTGGTCAGGGTCCTCACATTTTTACTTTGGAAAAGATGACCCCATCCAACACCTGCAATGGTTCGATGACACTGTCTCCATCAAGCAAATGATGGATGCCTTCAAGTGCCGACTGCTCGACATATCCTTTAAAGAGAAGGCTCGGGACTGGTTCCACCAGATGCTTGCAGACAATATCTACAGTTTCAAGGACCTGCGTAGAGGCTTTCTGCTTCATTTCTCCACTTCCAAGAAGAGGAAGAAGGACTCGGAAGCCCTATCCCTTATCAAACAAGGGACGCATGAGATGTGTTGGAGTTTTTGAGGTGATCTCAAAGCAATCAACAATTAGTCTTACTGCCAACGCAATATGAGCCTATAGGGTCGCACATAAAAGCGTTTGGAGAAGTTGGAGAAAGGATTTTATTGGCCTTACTCATATTGGATATGAGTGAAGGACCAATCCTGTGACTGCTTAGAATCAAGTTGAGAATGTCTCAATAGGAAATCGTTTAAAGGGTTTAAACGAATGGATTTATGCTTGACAAATTCGGCTAAAGGGTTTAACCGAGCTGTGTCAAATTCAGCTAAAGGGTTTAACCGAAATATGTTGATTCAACTAATGGAATTCGGCGATATTGATTCGGCTAAAGTGTTTAGCCGAACTGTGACAAATTCGACTAAAGGGTTTAGCCGAAATGTGTTAGTTCGACGAAATGGTTTCGACGAAATCATATAACTGAATTTATATAGTCGAATTGGCTATAGCATATAGACGAATTCGGTTATTGTATTTAGTCGAATCGACTATAGCATATAGACAAATTCAGTTATTGTATATAGTCGAATTCGGTTATATTGTTTAGTCGAATTGTCGAATTCGGCGAATGTGTAAATCTATACAGAAATGTTCTGTTTTTCCTCTGGTCTGTGGATAACCTATTTTATACCTTGCGTATAAAAGGAATGCGATTAGGTCTTCGAAAGATACGGAATAGATCGAACCTTTTTCGCGATTGAAGAAGAGAACGGCCGTCCGGAAAAGTTCCGCAAGAGGAGTTCTCGTTCTTCCCGTCCGCCGAGATCCGCCGCCGACGGTCGTCGCCTCCCCTGTCTCGGACCTAGCAGTCCGTGGGGACGTTGAGAGCTTCCTTCTCCAACCCATTCCTTGTTCGACAAGGCTTTGGGGTTCTCTATCGTTCGTGTGGATCGCTGTAGAGGAGCCGATACATTTCGGTTCTTGGAACTCAGATTTAGTCTACCAGATTTCTTCTTGGAGCACCTTGGTTAAGTATTGACTCAATCCCGCGAAGGTATATTGCATTTTGCTTTCCTAATCTTTTGATTCATGAGATCCGCAAGATCCTTACTCTTTGGGTTGTTCTAGTTTCTCCGCTGCGCACATTTGATGTGTCCATATCATTATGAATGGTATTCGAAAACCCAACAAGATGCTGGGGTCATACGTTGATCGCTTCCAAGAGGAGATCCTCCTAGTCCAGGAAGTTCCAGGGCATACTCTGATGTTGGCGTTCAAGGTCAGACTGCAACCATGATTTTTCAAGATGAGAATCACTCGTAATCCTCCCTTGTCATTCGAGGAACTGATTGATTGGGCCATGAGTCAAATCGATGGCGAGGCGACAAGCCTAGAGTTCATGGCCAAGCTGGCAAGACTGGAGGGAGGCAAGGAGAAGAAGGAAGCTGGAGGCAGACAGCAGGAGGTCAAGAAGAAGGAAGAGTCGAGGAGGCAAGAAGGGAGAGGGTTCTGAGAGAACATGGATCAATGAGATCAGGAGAGGAGGTTCCAGGTCCTGCCAAACAGGACGCTCTGGAAACCTGCGAGAGGAGGCTAACCTGGGAGGCAGGGAAGAAGGTTTTCCCCCGAGCATCGGTACCGCTGTCATCCACCGACCAGAGGCAAGGACAGTGGATGCAGAAATAGACACCGCCCCGAGAAGAAAATGTCATCAGGAGAGGACGAGGACGGGGTCAGGGAGCGAGACCACGACAGCCTCAAGGTGAGGAGGAGCGCCAGGCAATGCCTTATTAACTTCCATCAGGTGGAGGGTCATGCAACGACTATAAGCCCTGAATTCCTAGAGTTGAGAAGAGGAGTAGGAGGGGCGGCAGGAGCGAGAAGGAGGAGAAGTGATAGTTTATAGGTATGTAGTCTAATTCACCCAGGGGGGGGGGGGTGAATAGGCCTCTTTGGTTTTTACTTAAATGTTGTTACTAGTAAACAAAATAACAAGCAAACAGAGAAATCACACAAGTGTTTATAGTGGTTCCCTAAGACATTGTGTCTATGGGTAGTCCACTTTCCCTCTACACCTTTCTAACAGTGTGTTGGACAAGACAAACTCCTCCAATCTCAGCTCCTAGAGCTTTCAACACAGATCCCTCAGGCTTGCTCCAAGCCCTACCTCAGGCCAACCAGCCCTACCACTCAGAGTGCTTCCACTCCTATAGCTCAGAGATCCCCTTGACCTCCTACCCCATGCCTATCAAGAAGCCATACTTCTCTGGCAAGATGCCCTACAGCTCAGGCTCAACAGCCTTACAAACCTCATGCTCAACAACCCTTCTATTTAGGTTCAACAACCCTACAATCTCAGGCACAGTTCCCTACAAGCTCAAAACAATACAGTACCTACAAAAAGTAATAAGTATAACCTAAAACAGTTGACAGGAGTGTTTGTCTTCTGTTGTACATGCACAGCTGGTGCAACCTTAAAGCAGAGCTGAATGAAATCTTCAGACCTTGCTCCTATCTGATCCTTCAGTTCAGTGAATGAGAAAGGATCACCTTGCTCTTCTAAGTAGAAGAGCTATCTTCTCTCCTTGTGTCTTCTTATTGGTTCAGTTAGCAGGAGGAGGAGAGAACTTGAAAGCCGTCAATGGAACAATGATAATGACTCTCTTCTTTTCAGCACACCAACATATGCTTTTGAAAGTGTAACACCCCAGATTTGCTGTATCTGGGAGCTAGCGCTGGCGTTAGGTGTTAACGCAGACATTAGCTGCATCCCTTTGCGATGGTGTTCGATGAAAGGAGTTCGTCGAACAGAGTTCGGCGAATGGAGTTCGACGAGTTCGTCGAACGGAGTTCGATGAAAGGGAGCTCGGAACCGCTGGGACGCTGAGTTGGTTTCGTTCGTCGAAGGGGGTTCGACGAAGGGGGTTCGACGAAGGGAGTTCGTCGAACGGAGTTCGAAACCGCTGGGATGTTGAGTTGGCTTCATTCGTCGAAGGGAGTTCGTCGAACGGAGTTCGACGAAGAGCTCGACGAAGGAAGTTCGTCGAAGGGACTTCGACGAAGAGTGAGGGCTCTAGCACTAACGCCGACGTTAGCTGACAGAACCTGTTCCGTAAGTAACTTTTCCTGGACGTCCAATCTGTTTAGATCTTGATCTTACGATCTAGATAAGAGCGTCCTAAGGTCTTATTTAGGGCAGAGAGTACCTTTTCTGGCTTCGGGAAATCCTTTGTGCTGTTGGAGGCATAAAAGAGAGGAAGGGTTTGGAGGAAGAAGTGGGCTAGACCCGCCATTGTTGGAACACCGGAGCTCCGTCCGCCGATCCGAGACCAGATCCGTGGAGAGGACTAGATGGCACTTCTTTCTATCTGTGCCTTTCAACCGATCCATGGCAAGGAAGAGAACTCTTAGGGTAACGACTTCTCTCCTTCCGGTTTTAGGATGCGTGCATGGCATCTATGCTTTTACTTTCCTTTTCTGAAATTTATGGCACCAGATCTCTCAAATGAGAGGGGTTTGGGTCGCCTTGGTTCAAGAAGAACCATCGGGTTGATTAAGTCCGTCCCCGACATGATTTGCACCAGAGATCCGCTCCGTTAGTGGATTAGGCATTCTGTGTGAAGCCGAAATCGTGACGGGCGGTCCGATCCGGTGATGTTGCTTAGCGTGCATTTTAGGGATTTTGCTAGAAATCCGATGACGACGATAACGTCGTTTGTGTTGCCCTTATGTTCGTGTGAGAATGAACATTGGTTTGTGTTGCCCTTATGTTCGTGTGATGTGAATATGAAGGCAAGGTTTGTCTTTGTGGTCGGCTGGCTAGCCCGTGAATGCTTGGATTCATGTGGGGAGAGTGTCCCGACAAGACAAGTCCCCTTCTGGACTGTGTCGAGAACAAAGTATGCTGGTGCGCCCGTTGGCAAGATGAGACATGTAAGTGGTGAGGTCCCAGCGGAGTTCTTGGCTTTTGGCTTTGTGATTGTGGCGAGAACAAGTATGCTGGTGCGCCCGTTGGCAAGATGAGCCATGTAAGTGGTGAGGTCCCAGTGGAGTTCTTCGCCTTGGGCTTGTACGCCCGTGGGGGAATTGATGAGTACCCTTTGTTTGTTATGAAATGTTGATGTGTGTTGTTATGTTAGAAGCATACACGCCATAGGGTGCCTTGGGTGAAACCCAGGTTTGCATACATGTTGCATTGCTAGATCCCCTTACTTTTATTGCTCAACATAGAAACGTGGATGATGATTGTGACACCCATGTTTGTCTTGCTTATGTTAATACTGTTTATTACATTTGCATACGAAGTGCTGACTTGCAGGGTGATGTAGTTCCCCAGGGTACGCTAGGATGGCCGGGACGAGGGGTGTTGTTACACCGTTGTTGGTCAGCCAAAGCTGACCCTCGTTTACCGCGCTTTGTGATTTGGATGCAGGGCAAGGATCGCAGGCTGGACCTAGCTCGCCGGCCAGAAAGGCCTAAGCTTCATGAAGTATTCTTTTCATGCTTTCTAGTTTAATTTGATGTCTTTACCTGTTCCGGCTTGCATGCCGAGGTGGCTTAGGATTGTGATGATCTGTTGGATATTTATATGCCCTGTTTGACTTGAGTTGGAGTTTTGTAAGGCCTTAAGGCCGTAGTACTCTTATGTAGATGTGGACAACTTCTGTGGTTTGTTTTATTGTTTCCACTGTGTTAGTTCTGAGTTTTGAGATGGTTAGATCTATATCACTTTTTAAAGCTAAAGCTGTGGCGATTATATGCTGTGGGGTACCGGCCAGACTTATATTATATAGTCATTGCAGGGGAGGTGTTACAATTTGGTATCAGAGTCAGCTTAGCGTTCTTGTTGAGGGTTAGCGTGTTCAGATCGCGTTAAGAGGTTGTCCACATAGGAGTACTTTGTGGGACCATGAGTGTCCTTGCGTTCGAGTCTTGCGAATAGAGTTTGATTTGTTTTTCCTTGCTTATGATAGGATGGTGGCGACGATGCAGGGAAGTCGAGGCGTCAAGAGGAGCCGTCGGCAAGCAGTGCAACGGCCCCAGTCCTTGTGAATATGGGTGTGTCCCCGACAGACTTTTGTCGTATGCTAGCAGAGACGATGGTGGCGGCTCAAGCTGCGACGATGACACAGATTGCGATGCCTGCTGTGCAGGCTGCGACTCCCGTTACTCCGGTCACTATGACACCGGAAGTGGGAGTAAGGAAGGTAGAGTCGTTAGCTGAGAGAACGGTTGGGCAAGGCGATCGTTAGATGAAGTACTATCTGAGTTTCCATCCCCCGACGTTCAAAGGAGTTGGAACTCCGACAGACGCCGAGGATTGGTTTGCGAGAATTCAAGAACTCCTGAAAGCGCCAGAGACCCTAGAGGACAATCAGTCCCAGTTCGCAGCGTTTATGTTAGAAGGCGACGCCAAGCTGTGGTGGGTGAATCATAGCGGTCGTCATTTCCCTGGACGTGCCCCGTCCATGGAAGAGTTTGGGAATGCCTTCCTGAAGCGCTATATCCCCTCTTCGACGAGGTTAGCCCTTCAGCGGTAGTTCTTGCACTTGGTGCAGCGTGAGAAGATGGTAGACGAGTACTTGCAGGAGTTTACTCAGTTGGGTCGTTACGCAGGAACGACCATGACAGACGATGAGCAGAGGGATAATCTCTTCTATCAGGGTCTGAAAGAGAACTTAAGGCAACCTCTGATAGCCTTAAAGAATATGGGGTTCAATGAGTTAGTTGAAGCTGCTCGAATTTTGGAGAGTGATATGGATCGAACCCAGCGCCGCAAGGGCTTGGCGGCAAAGCAGGGAGAAAGTAAGCCATCTCAGTCTCAGGGGAAGTCTGAGAAAAGTTAGTGGAAGAAAAGGCCCCGTCCTTCTAGGACTGGCGAGAGGAGCGGTGCGGCTTCTGGAGAGTTCCGTTCCAAGGGTCCATTGACATGCTACAAGTGTGGCAAAGTGGGCCACATAGCTCGGGTCTGTTTCGAGAATGGAGTTGAGCCAGAGCAGAGGTAGGAGCAGTCGGTGTGTTCCGGTCCCAGTGTTAGGGAGAAAGGGAAGGCGACGGAGTCCAGTGCTTCCCGTTTCGCTCCTGTGCAGCCTAGAGCGTACAACCTCGGGCAGCAGGAAGCGATTCGTCAACCTGACGTGGTGATAGGTACGCAAGTTCTAAGTTTCGTTTAATAGTTTTAACCTGTTTGCGACCTTTCATATTCGTTATATGCGTGATAGGCTTTGTGTTAGTGTCTGGCTTCCCCTCTAGAGTGTTCTTCAATACAAGAGCGTCACACTCTTTCCTCGCGGAAAGCTTTATCCAGAGGATCGGTGTTGAAACTGTTGAGGCATAGGCGGAGCTTAGTGTGCGCATGCCGAATGGGTCTTTCATGACCACTGGAAGGAAAGGACGCATTGCGCTGAGGATTTGCGAGTGTGATTTCGAGTTGGTAGCATAAATTCTACCTCTAGCCGAATTTGACATCATCCCGGGGATGGACTGGCTTGCAGAGCAGCGAGCTAGTATTGACTTCCTGTTGAAGGTGGTGACCTTGCGGAGGGAAGGAAGAGCAGAGGTCAAGTTCGAGGGCCTATGTGGAGTGGCCTGCTCCCTGATTTCTGATGTGCAAATGGTGCGTGCGGTGAATCAAGGAGGTGAGGCATATGTCGCTTTATTGGAGACTCACTCCACAAAGTTGGCGATCAGAGATGTACTAGTGGTGGAGGAATTCGAGTATGTGTTCCCTGAGGAGCTTCCGGGAGTGCCTCCTCAACGTGAAATCGACTTTTCGAATGAGTTGGTGTCGGATGCGAGGTCGGTGTCACGTCCTCCATTTAGGATGGCACCGAAGGAACTGGCCGAGTTAAAGGTGCAATTGCAAGAGTTGCTCGAGCAGGGGTACATTAGGCCTAGCTCCTCACCTTGGAGTGCGCCGGTGTTGTTCGTTAAGAAGAAAGCCGGTAGTATGCGGCTATGCATAGACTATCGCGAGTTGAATAAGTTGACCATCAAAAATAAGTACCCGATTTCGCGAATCGATGATTTGTTCGATCAGCTGGTGGGGTTGACGGTGTTCTCCAAGCTGGACTTGAAGTCGGGTTACTATCAGTTAAGGATCCGAGAAGAGGACATTCCCAAGACGGCGTTTGGGATGAGATATGGTCACTTTGAGTTTTCGGTGATTCCGTTCAGTTTGACGAACGCGCCATCAGTGTTCATGTATTTAATAAATCGAGTGTTTCGACAATACCTGGATTCGTTCGTGGCGGTGTTCATTGACGACATCTTAGTGTATTCGAAGTCGAAGGCGGAGCATGAGTCTCATCTGAGAATAGTGTTGTAGACATTGAGGGAGAACCAGTTTTATGCGAAGTTCTCAAAGCGCGAGTTCTAGATCGGGAAAGTGGCATTCTTGGGCCACGTGATTAGTGGAGATGGGGTGGCGGTGGATCCTGCGAAGATTGAAGCCATTAGAGATTGGCATGTACTGAGAACCGTGGCGGAAGTCCGGAGTTTCCTTGGACTAGCCGGTTATTACAGAAGGTTCGTTGAGAACTTTTCGCGGGTGGCTTTTCCCCTCAGCACTCTTACCCGGAAGGACCAGAAGTTTGTGTGGACGCCGGAGTGTGCCCGTGCGTTCGAAACCTTGAAGGAAAGATTGATGTCTGCTCCAATCCTAAGTCTTCCTAGTGGGACCGAGGGATTCCAAATTTTCAGCGACGCGTCAGGGTGCGGTTTGGGTTGCGTGCTTGTGCAGCATGCCAACGTGATAGCTTATGGGTCGAGGCAGCTAAAGACTAATGAGAGAAATTATCCCGTCCACGACTTGGAGTTGGCGGCGGAATTTTTTGCGTTGAAGTTATGGCGGCACTACGTGTATGGTGCGAAGGTTGAAATCTTCACGGACCACAGAAGCTTGAGGTATCTTTTAGATCAGAAGGATCTTAATTTGAGGCAGCGTAGGTGGGTCGAGTTCCTTGGGGACTACGACATAGCGATTCAGTATACGCCAGGCAAGGCCAATGTGGTGGCTGGCGCCTTGAGTAGGAAGTACTCTGGGCAAGGGAATTGGATTGAAGCGCATGACGAGCGTTTGGTGCGAGAGTTTGACTCTCTTGGCATTGTGTGTGTGGCTAGGGGTGAGTCCAGCGCAGCTCGACTGAACTGGATCGAGATGCAGTGTGATCTAGTAGATCGAATTCGAGAGGCAACCTTTGTAGACGAAGAGTGTCAGCAATTGGCATTGGAAGCTTAGCAAAGCGAAGGCAGTGCGTTGGAGATGGTCAATGGACTTTTAAAGAGAAATGGAAGGGTGGTTGTCCCTCGTTTTGGCAAGCTCCGTGAGAAGTTGATGTTCGAGGCTCACTTCACGAAGTACTCCATTCATCCAGGAAGTACGAAGATGTACTTGGATTTGAAGAAATCCTTTTGGTGGCCTGGGATGAAGCGGGATGTAGCTTTGTATGTAAGCCGGTGTCAGACGTGCGCCTTGGTGAAGGCGGAATGCCAAAGGCCAGGTGGATTCTTGAAATCTCTTCCTATCCCCGAGTGGAAATTCGACGACATCTCCATGGATTTTGTGCATGGTTTACCTCGATCGCGGCAAGGTAACGATGCAATTTGGGTGATTGTGGATCGCCTGACCAAGGTAGCCCACTTCATTCCAAATCGGAAGGATGATAACATGGAGAAGCTCGTGGAGCTTTATGTTCGAAACATTGTGTGGTTGCACGGAATTCCAAAGAGCATCATTAGTGATCGCGATGGACGTTTTACGTCCAAAGACTGGAGGTTAGTGCAGCGAAGTTTGGGCACAAAACTGAAGTTTAATATCGCGTTCCATCCATAAACTGATGGACAAACGGAGAGAACGAATCGTACAATGGAGGACATGTTGAGAATGTGTGCTCTCGATTTCAAAAAAAGTTGGGAAGACCACCTCTTCATGGTGGAGTTTGCCTATAGAAATAGTTTTCAGACGAGTATCAAAATGACGCCATACGAGGCTTTGTATGGAAGGCGGTGTCGAACGCCGATGTCTTGGATAGAGGCGGGAGACACCCAGTTGTTAGGAAAAGAAGTGGTGGCAGGCGCTTGTGAGATGGTGCGAACGATCCAGGAGCGCATGAAGGTTGCTCAGGATCGGCAGACAAAGTATTTTAATGAGCGTCACAGAAATGTGGAGTTTGCGGTGGGCGACAGGTCTATTTGAAGATCAAGCCGTTCAAAGGCATTTCGCGAATTCGACGACTAAAGAAATGGAGTCCAAGATATTTGGGTCCGTTTAAGGTTACAGAGCGCATAGGCGAAGCATCCTATTGGTTGGCGTTGTCCATAGAGCTAAGCAGATTACATGATGTATTTTATGTTTCGGTGCTGAGGAAAGCATTGGTGGAGCCGGAGGATGTGGTTGAATCTTCGACAGTTCTTGTAACCGAAGAACTGAGGAAAATAGTTCGCCCGGTTTGCGTGGAGGATTCTGAAGTCCGGCGGTTGCGGAACAAAGAGGTCAAGCTGGTGAAAGTGCGTTGGGATAATTGCGGACGAGACGAGTTCTCGTGGGAGCGGGAGCAAACAATGCGGGATAACTTTCCGGAACTGTTCGTTTCAGGTATGTGTTAGTTATGCTGTCGTTAATGTTTTAAATTTCAAGGACGAAATTCTTTTAAGGGGGGGGGGTGGATTTGTAACACCCTAGGTTTGTTGTATCTGGGAGCTAGCACTGGCGTTAGGTGTTAACGCAGGTGTTAGCTGCAGCCCTTTGCGATGGTGTTCGATGAAAGGAGTTCATCGAACGGAGTTCGACGAGTTCGTCGAGTGGAGTTCGTTCGTCGAACGGAGTTCATTTGTCGAACGGAGTTCATTCGTCGAACGGAGTTCGACAAAAGGGAGCTCAGAACCGCTAGGACGCTGAGTTGGTTTTGTTCGTCGAACGGGGTTCGGCGAAGGGGGTTTGACGAAGGGAGTTCGTCGAATGGAGTTCGGAACCGCTGGGACGTTGAGTTGGCTTCGTTCGTCGAAGG
Source organism: Dactylorhiza incarnata (assembly GCA_033032865.1). Lineage (NCBI taxonomy): Eukaryota > Viridiplantae > Streptophyta > Magnoliopsida > Asparagales > Orchidaceae > Dactylorhiza > Dactylorhiza incarnata. The sequence goes on from JAWHQI010000078.1 coordinate 2,258,993, forward strand.
GAGTTCGTGAAACTGATGAGTCCTGATCATATACACATTTATGGACTCATCCGGGCCGTTATTTAGTCAATTCTCCGCACTTTAGCCTTGTTATAGTTTATATTTGATAATCCACGCTAGGTGCACATCTAGGCCCACTTTGGTGTGATTTTCGTGCTTATTGTCATTAGTAGTATTCATGTGCTGTTAAGTGCCACTTTCAGTGGCTAGATCTGTGGTTGTGCGGGAATAGGAGTCGTGCAAGTGTTCCCGGTGCAATTCTGCACAGGAACACTGCGCACGATCGCCGGTTCTATTGCGCACGACCACTGGTCGTGCGCCACTGATCGTGTGCACTTAACCCTTTTTCACGAGTTCTGTTTGGTGCAGTGCGCACGACCACCAACGCCAGTGCGCACGACCACGGTCGTGCGCCACTGTCCGTGCGCACTTAACATTTATTTTATGAGTTCTGTTTCATCTAATGCGCACGACCACCGACGATAGTGCGCACGACCACCGGTCGTGCGCCACTGGTCGTGCGAACATTTTATTTTATAATTTCGTATCTTGCAGGTTCCTCCCAGGCAGTGCGCACGATCGCAAAATTCCAGTGCGCACGACCACTGGTCGTGCGCCAATGACCGTGCGCAGTATTTATTCCAGCGCCTATTTAAACGCCTGTTGCGATTTTTAGGGCAATATCAGCCACCGGGAGCGGGATTCCTGTTCCGTACGCCGCCGACCTCCACCGTGGGACGCCTCCACTTCATCTTCTACGCAAGGGGAAGCCTCCTCCACCCATTCCAAGACTTCCTCCATTGTCCGTGAGTGTTCTCCATCGTCCGCAAGCCTCCAAGCAGCCATTCTCTCATTCCGCTCGGTGAGAAGAAGAAGGAACCTGAAGTCGAAGATGACGGAGCTACGTAGGGAGATCGTGACAGCTCTCTACGCCGGAAGCATAGTCCGCCCGAGTCCGGAGGTAGCCCGACAACCTACCATTCCGGCCGTGAACGACCGCTAGTCTTCACCATCGGTTATTTCTCTCCTCTTTCCTCCATTGTACTCGTTGAACCGTGTAAACTCGAATATTGTAATGTTGTTTGTTGAAATGAATGTTTCTTTGTTGTTCTTCATGGTTCGGTTGTGATTCACTCCTTTTCCACTCACTCACTCACGCCCGCACGCAAGGTGTTTGTTCCGCGTTAGCAAGAGCTAACGACGGTTGTGAAGAGGTGTTTGCGACCCTCACCCTCTCGCACTTGAGTACATTCCATCCACCTCACGAAGCACGGCATCGCGGCCGTTGCATCCACCTCACTTCGCGAAGCGGTGTTTTCGACCCGCATCTCTTTTACTGTTGTTAAGATTAGGACAAACCAACCAAAACCCCCCTTTTTTCATGTGTGTTTCGCTTGTGTAACAAGAGTCACGCTACGCGTTTCGTTCACCCAACCTGCATTCCTCAAGAGACCGACATTCGGCGAGGCCACTCTCCACATTTATTACTTGACAGCGACCGGTGCACTTGCCGACACGCATCAAGTTTTTGGCGCCGTTGCCGGGGAATGCAGACGTGATGAATTCGTCTGCGTGAAGATTTGTTGCACGAGAATTTTCTTTTCTTTCACCTCTCTTGTTCACCCCTGGTATCTCCGTTTCTTTTCGATTCGCGCTTCTGATTACTTTTGCCTTTTCCATCGTTCGCTAATCGTTTTGTTTGCAAGTAGTCGCAGCATGACCTCCATTCAGGAATGCATCTATCAAAGAAGCTTAAATGATTTAAGGGATCAAGCAGAAAGAAATAATCATGACTTCGGGATCTCCCCCGACGTCATTGAGTACATGTCTGGGAACTGCAAGTTCAGCGGGGATGAGCATGAAGACGCGGTGCAACACATGCATGACTTTTTAGCAATCTATTACACATGTGTATTCAGTGGAGTTGAAAACGACCTGCAAAAGATTCTGGCATTTTCATTCTCCTTGCATAAAAAAGCCAAAAGCTGGTATTGGGATATCCGGAAAAGAGAAGTGATCACATGGAAACAATTCGAAAGGAGATTTTTGCAAGAGTTTCAACATCGTACCCAAGCCTTGGACAAGTACAGGGAACTTGTAACCTTTGGACAGGGGAAGGAGGAGACGTTAGTTGATGCTTGGGAGCGTTTCCAATCCTTGCATAGGGGATGCTACCGTGAAGATCTTTCAGAAAATTTAGATTTTTTATTTCGGAGTGCGGGATAATTTCCGTCTTCTATTTGATATGGCAGCTGGAGGGGCCCTGTTTAATAAATCGGGGAATGACGCGTGGGAAGTGGTCGTGAATGTTGTTCACACCAGTCAGCACTGGAGTCATATCATTCGCTCCCCAAGCACTGCTGCAGTTAATGCCGTGACATTCAAAGGAGCAGCGGATTTTTCGCCGCCAGAGCAACCAGAACAGTTAGCAACTTTGGTGGTCGGGGCATTGAACAAAATGAATGACCAATCGGCCGCAATCCAACAGCTTCGCTCTACTATAGGGACTCTGTCTGATGTCGTTTCTGGGCTTGCAAGTCAGCATCCTGAGTCAGTGAACACCATGCGATTGAGAAGTGGGAGAAGTGTAGACAACCCTCCTCGACAGGAACCTCTTGCGTGTTCCACTGACAAGCATAATGAAGACACTCCCGAGAAGCTGACTCAGATTCATATTGAGCCGCATCCCGTGAGCGAGGCACAAACCTCGAAAAGTGCTGTTCACCCCCCATTCCCCCACAGGCTGCGAAACGAGAAATCCGAGAAGCAATTCCGCAGATTTTTGGAAATAATGAAAGGAGTGCAAGTGAGCATACCACTGATTGAAGCTATCTCTCAAATGCCGGGCTACTCCAAATTTTTGAAAGATTTGATCTCAAAGCGGAAGCAGTTGGAGGGTCTCAAAACTATCGACCTCACCGAGGAGTGCTCCGCCATCATTTCCAATATGCCCACTAAGTGCAAGGATCTGGGCAGTTTTACGATTCCCTGCAGGATCGGCCATCACCGTTTCAGCCAGGCACTCTGTGATTTGGGGGCATCAATCAATTTGATGCCACTCTCTATCTTTCGTGAACTTGGTGCTGGGATCTTGAAGCCAACGCAGGTAATGCTGCAGCTTGCTGATCGGTCGATCAAGAAGCCATCGGGAATCGTCGAGGACCTCACAATAGTTGTAAACGGTCTCACCTTTCCAGCTGATTTTATCATTCTCGACATGAAGGTCGATACAAATGTTCCCATTATCTTGGGGCGGCCCTTTCTCGCTACTGCTCGTACTATTATTAATGTGGAGCAGGGGGAGCTCACACTAAGACTAGGGGAGGATGCTATATCTTTCAACGTCCACATCCCATCGCAACTCTTTGAAATTACAGAGTGTGAACCAGCAGAGGCGCTTGAAGAATTCGATGGTCAGAACGATGTGGAGTTGGATGACCGTGAGGTGTGCTGGCAGCACGAAGACGAGGAAGAAGGGGGTGCACACTCAAATCACCCTGATTTGTCACATTCAAGCGGAGAGCCCTCCAACGATTCGGCTAATCCAAACCCATGTCCGGCTCTCAAACAACTTCCGGATTCTCTAAAGTACGTGTTTCTTGGAAAAAAAAACACACATCCGGTGATTATTTCCGCAGCCCTGTCCGCCGCCAACGAAACTGCATTAGTGGGCGTGCTGAGAAGGTACCACAAGGTCTTCGGACGTTCTCTTGCTGACATTAAGGGAATCAGCCCCACGGTCTGCATGCATAAGATCCTCCTTGAAGATCAGTACAAACCGACAGCACAGCCCCAAAGGCGGCTGAACCCGAAAATGCAAGAGGTAGTAAAGGCTGAAGTGATTAAGCTTTTAGACGCTGGCATCATTTACCCAATCAACGATAGCAAATGGGTCAGTCCAGTCCAGGTGGTACCGAAGAAGGGAGGGATTACTGTCGTTGCCAATGAAAAGAACGAGCTGTTACCGACCCGAATGATCACCGGGTGGAGAGTCTGCATCGACTATCGCAAGCTGAACGATGCGACGCGCAAGGACCATTTTCCGCTCCCCTTTATTGATCAGATGCTAGAAAAGTTAGCGGGGCAGGATTACTACTGTTTTTTGGATGGGTACTCTGGGTACAATCAGATTTTAATTAACCCATCTGATCAAGACAAGACGACATTCACATGTCCCTCCGGTACCTTCGCGTTCAAAAGAATGCCATTCGGACTGTGTAATGCCCCCGCAACCTTCCAACGTTGTATGCTCGCTATTTTTGCTGACATGGTGGGGGACTTCCTCGAAGTCTTCATGGATGATTTCACTCTATTTGGCAGTAGCTTCGACATTTGCCTGGCGAATTTGGCCAAGACCTTGAAGAGGTGTGAAGACACCAATCTTGTCTTGAACTGGGAGAAATGCCACTTTATGGTGCGCGAAGGAATTGTGTTGGGGCATAAAGTTTCCCGCAAAGGGCTCGAAGTAGATCAAGCGAAGGTAAGTGTCATCAGAAACCTCCCTCCACCCATGTCAGTGAAAGGCATTCGAAGTTTTCTTGGTCATGTGGGCTTCTATCGAAGGTTCATCAAGGACTTTTCCTCCATTTCAAAGCCCTTATATCGCCTGCTGGTTAAGGACGTCCCCTTCCACTTCGACGAAGCATGCATGCAAGCCTTCGAAACTTTACGGGGACAACTCATCTCAGCCCCAATTTTGGTGGCACCCGACTGGACTTTACCTTTTATTATCATGTGCGATGCAAGTGATGTGGCCGTAGGTGCTGTGCTCGGTCAAAAGAAAGATAAGACCTTTCACACTATTGCGTATGCCAGTCGAACTCTCAACAACGCACAAGCAAATTATACCACCACGGAGAAAGAAATGCTAGCCGTGGTCTTCGCCTTTGAAAAGTTTCACTCATATTTGGTACTTTCCGAAGTGATCGTGTACACGGACCACGCCGCTCTCAGGTATCTTTTCAGTAAGAAAGAATCCAAATCGCGTCTGATTCGTTGGATTTTACTTTTGCAGGAATACAATCTGGAAATCAAAGACAAGAAGGGGGTGGAGAATGTGATTGCTGATCATCTCTCGCGTTTGGAGTACGACACTCCCAACAGCGTTGTGGAGGAAACGGACGACTATTTCCCGGATGAAAAGTTATTCGCAATTACTACGTCCCCCCCAACCGCACCTTGGTACGCAGATATTGCTAATTACTTGGCTTGCAAAACGTTCTCCCCGAGTCTATCTCCTCAGCAAAGATGGAAGCTTGCCTCTGACTCAAAATACTATTTTTGGGAAGATCCGCTCTTATTCCACACGTGCAGCGATGGGATTATTAGGCGTTGCATTCCGGAAGCTGAGTTTCATTCTATATTACAGCACTGCCATGACAGAGAAGCTGGCGGGCACTTCGGGGCCGTTCGAACAGCACGAAAAATCCTGCAATGTGGATTATTTTGGCCAACCCTCTTCCGGGACGCTCATGCCTATGTTACCAAGTGCGACGAATGCCAGAGGACCGGAAATATTTCCCGGCGTGACGAGATGCCCCTTAATAACATGCTGGTCTGCGAACCCTTTGATGTCTGGGGAATAGACTTCATGGGTCCCTTCCCGATGTCTCATGGTAAGCATTACATTATTGTGGCAGTTGATTATGTCTCAAAATGGGTGGAAGCTGAGGCGGTTGCCACGAATGATGCCAACACAGTGCTACATTTTATCCACAAGAATATCTTCTCCAGGTTTGGGACGCCGAGAACTATCATCAGCGACGACGGTAGTCATTTTTGCAATAAGCAGTTTGTGCAGCTAATGAAAAAGTTTGGGGTCCATCATAAGATTTCTTTGGCATACCACCCCCAAACATGCGGGCAAGTCGAAACTTCCAACCGCGAGCTCAAGCGAATAATTGAGAAATCAATACACTCAAATAGGAAGGAGTGGGCTAAAAAGGTCGACGATGCATTATGGGCTTACCGGACTGCGTTCAAAACACCCATCGGCATGACTCCGTTTCAATTGGTCTATGGCAAGGCATGCCACCTCCCTGTGGAGCTGGAGCATAAAGCATTATGGGCAACCAAACTGTTGAACATGGACATTGGAGCCGCGGCCGAGGTGCGTCGTTCCCAACTCAACGAGTTAGAGGAGCTCCATCATTTCGCTTATGAAAATGCTCGTATCTACAAGGAGAAAATGAAGAAATGGCACGATCGGCATATCATTCCTAAGGAGTTCAAAATTGGGGACCAAGTGCTGCTCTACAACTCTCGTCTCCGCCTCTTCCCAGGGAAGTTAAAATCGAGGTGGAGTGGTCCTTTCTCCGTGACCGATGTCTCCCCCTTCGGTGCCATAGAAATATCTGGAGATAAGGGGGACAAGTTTAAGGTCAATGGACATCGGCTGAAGTTATACGATGGCGCCACTATAAACAAGGAGTGTCAGTTGCTGACATTGGGAGATGGACATCATACAAGCACCGGCAGCTGATTTTCCCTTCTTGTTTCTTATTTCTGCGAAACTCTATTTTTGAGAACTCCTCTTTTTAAGTTTTGCACTTTATAAACAATGCTAATACAGGTATTTGGTCCAGCTTAAGGACGTTAAATGAAAGCGCTACTGGGAGACAACCCAGATTTCCTGATTTCGTATTTCTCCTTATCTAACTTCTTTTAGTTCAGCTTTTGCTTTTGCTTGTGTTGTTTTGAGTTTGTGCTTGCAGGTTTTGTGTTCGATGGTGCGGATGCTGCGGACTATTCCTGTTCATAAACGCCAATCGTCTGGTATGCTCATTTCTGAGCATGGGGTAACGCTTCCTCCCCTCTTTTAGCTTCAAATTTCTAGATATATTGTTTAGCTTAAGTCTGGGGGAGCGGTTGTTGTATCCACTGTGCACGAGTTGCACTGCATACTAGAAGGTTGTTTCTTATTTATCCTTATCGTTGTCATTGTTTTCATGCTTCACACACCACTTCACCCACTTGAGTGCGCGCTTATCTTTTTGTTGTTGTTCCGTTTAAACTATTTTGGTCGGAATGTGAAATAGATTGTTAACGTAGGAATTATTATTTGGAGTGCGATCTTGACTCATGTAGTGTTCTAATCACTTCGCATGCTATGGTAGAATTTGAGTAGAACTAGATTTTCTTTATGCATCTAATTTATGTTTAGTATTTCTGCGTAAATTTAGATTTAATATACTCAAGTGGTGAATTTGTTTGGAATTGACGATAACCCGGGGTTGTGTGTGTGCGATTACTAGTCGTGTGTTGCTCGAGTCGGGAGGATGGTTTACCTTTCTCGTGGGCTAAGAACTTGCCCCAAGCGACTCTCGAAGCATGGGTGAGAGCGACTCGTCGAGTTAAACATGATGTAGGCCACCCTTTGGCTAGTTTGAGCTTTGTTATTCCATGTCCATTTCGTTCACCGTTGCAACCCAAATTTGTGCCTACCAATCCTTTGTTCAGCTCCTCTTCATCAACCAAAGCCTGAAGCCTATCCTACCCCCGCGACCAAATTGTTTTAAACTACGCTCATAATTCTCAACTTGTGTGGTGTGTGGAATCTTTGTGTTATGAAGAGAAAATAAAGTCTATCTGCCGATTTTGAACCAACCGGAGGATATTTAAAAGAAGTAACAGATGTTAAAAGAAAAAAAAAGAGTATTTTGAAAAAAAATCCTTCCGAGCTAAATAAAAAAATCTGTTGGTATTTGTGAAGTAGGCCGTGTGCACACCTGGTTTTCATGATGAGTCTGGGGGTGTGTCACACAAGCATTGTTTGTTGGTCTTGAGTGGTGCAGCGTTCTTTAGCTCACTTGGGTTGCGTAGCCATCGTGTTTAACTTTGAATATCATACTGTAACCTAAGCCCCGTTTTAATCCTAAAAGCCCTACTGATTTGACTTGCGAAAGTGCTAGCGCCGTGGAGAGAGTGTGACCGGGCAAGCGTATGGTTCACGACGTTGATGGATTTCAGCGGAGTTATTCCTAAGCCCCGATCTTTTGCAACACCCGCCTCAGTATCTTGTCACTTTCACACCGGGCATGATCGTCAAATTCTTCATAATTCTCCAACTGAGTATAACTAAATCTTTAATTACGCTTTAATACTCTTGTAAATTAGTTAGCATAGTTAGAATCTCCTTCTACTAAATTCTCTACTTGCATGCGTATGTTACTTCGCACCGTACTCCTTTGTGTATTTCTCTATGTTAATTATCGTTTTCACGCTCCGCCGGATTCGTTTGCTCGGGACGCGCAAACAATTAAGTCTGGGGGTGTGATGAGTCCTGATCATATACACATTTATGGACTCATCCGGGCCGTTATTTAGTCAATTCTCCGCACTTTAGCCTTGTTATAGTTTATATTTGATAATCCACGCTAGGTGCACATCTAGGCCCACTTTGGTGTGATTTTCGTGCTTATTGTCATTAGTAGTATTCATGTGCTGTTAAGTGCCACTTTCAGTGGCTAGATCTGTGGTTGTGCGGGAATAAGAGTCGTGCAAGTGTTCCCGGTGCAATTCTGCACAGGAACACTGCGCATGATCGCCGGTTCTATTGCGCACGACCACTGGTCGTGCGCCACTGATCGTGTGCACTTAACCCTTTTTCACGAGTTCTGTTTGGTGCAGTGCACACGACCACCAACGCCAGTGCGCACGACCACCGGTCGTGCGCCACTGTCCGTGCGCACTTATCATTTATTTTATGAGTTCTGTTTCATCTAATGCGCATGACCACCGACGATAGTGCGCACGACCGGTTAGTGCGCACGACCACCGGTCGTGCGCCACTGGTCGTGCGAACATTTTATTTTATAATTTCGTATCTTGCAGGTTCCTCCCAGGCAGTGCGCACAATCGCAGAATTCCAGTGCGCACGACCACTGGTCGTGCGCCAATGACCGTGCGCAGTATTTATTCCAGCGCCTATTTAAACGCCTGTTGCGATTTTTAGGGCAATATCAGCCACCGGGAGCGGGATTCCTGTTCCGTACGCCGCCGACCTCCACCGTGGGACGCCTCCACTTCATCTTCTACGCAAGGGGAAGCCTCCTCCACCCATTCCAAGACTTCCTCCATTGTCCGTGAGTGTTCTCCATCGTCCGCAAGCCTCCAAGCAACCATTCTCTCATTCCGCTCGGTGAGAAGAAGAAGGAACCTGAAGTCGAAGACGACGGAGCTACGTAGGGAGATCGTGACAGCTCTCTACGCCGGAAGCATAGTCCGCCCGAGTCCGGAGGTAGCCCGACAACCTACCATTCCGGCCGTGAACGGCCGCTAGTCTTCACCATCGGTTATTTCTCTCCTCTTTCCCCCATTGTACTCGTTGAACCGTGTAAACTCGAATATTGTAATGTTGTTTGTTGAAATGAATGTTTCTTTGTTGTTCTTCATGGTTCAGTTGTGATTCACTCCTTTTCCACTCACTCACTCACGCCCGCACGCAAGGTGTTTGTTCCGCGTTAGCAAGAGCTAACGACGGTTGTGAAGAGGTGTTTGCGACCCTCACCCTCTCGCACTTGAGTACATTCCATCCGCCTCACGAAGCACGGCATCGCGGCCGTTGCATCCACCTCACTTCGCGAAGCGGTGTTTTCGACCCGCATCTCTTTTACTGTTGTTAAGATTAGGACAAACCAACCAAAACCCCCCTTTTTTTCATGTGTGTTTCGCTTGTGTAACAAGAGTCACGCTACGCGTTTCGTTCACCCAACCTGCATTCCTCAAGAGACCGACATTCGGGGAGGCTACTCTCCACATTTATTACTTGACAGCGACCGGTGCACTTGCCGACACGCATCAGAAACGAAGTATGATGAAGAGCTCGATGAAGGAAGTTCATCGAAGGGAGTTCGACGAAGAGCGCGAGCGCTAGCGCTAACGCTGACGTTAGCTGACGGAACCTGTTCCGTAAGTAGCTTTTCCTGGACGTCCGATCTGTTTAGATCTTGATCTTACGGTCTAGATAAGAGCGTCCTAAGGTCTTATTTAGGGCAGAGAGTCCCTTTTCTGGCTTCGGGAAATCCTTTGTGCTGTTGGAGGCATAGAAGAGAGGAAGGGTTTGGAGGAAGAAGAGGGCTAGACCCGCCATTGTTGGAACACCGGAGCTCCGTCTGCCGATCCGAGACCAGATCCGTGGAGAGGACTAGAAGGCGCTTCTTTCTATCTGTGCCTTTCAACGGATCCATGGCGAGGAAGAGAACTCTTAGGGTAACGACTTCTCTCCTCCCAGTTTTAGGATGCGTGCATGGCATCTATGCTTTTACATTCCTTTTCTGAAATTTATGGCACCAAATCTCTCAAATGAGAGGGGTTTGGGTCGCCTTGGTTCAAGAAGAACCATCGGGTTGATTGAGTCCGTCCCCGACATGATTTGCACTAGAGATCCGCTCCGTTAGTGGATTAGGCATTCTGTGTGAAGCCAAAATCGTGACGGGCGGTCCGATCTGGTGATGTTGCTTAACGTGCATTTTAGGGATTTTGATAGAAGTCCGATGACGGCGAAAATGTCGTTTGTGTTGCCCTTATGTTCGTGTGAGAATGAACGTTGGTTTGGAAAGGGTAATGGTGATGTGAATGTGAAGGCGTGGTTTGTCTTTGTGGTCGACTGGCTAGCCCGTGAATGCTTGGATTCATGTGGGGAGAGTGTCCCGACAAGACAAGTCCCCTTCTGGGCTGTCGCGAGAACAAAGTATGCTGGTGCGCCCGTTGGCAAGATGAGCCATGTAAGTGGTGAGGTCCCAGTGGAGTTCTTGACTTTTGGCTTTGTGATTGTGGCGAGAACAAGTATGCTTGTGTGCTCGTTGGCAAGATGAGCCATGTAAGTGGTGAGGTCCCAGTGGAGTTCTTGGCCTTGGGCTTGTACGCCCGTGGGGGAATTGATGAGTACCCTTTGTATGTTATGAAATGTTGACGTGTGTTGTTATGTTAGAAGCATACACGACATAGGGTGCCTTGGGTGAAACCCAGGTTTGCATACATGTTGCATTGCTAGATCTCCTTACTTTTATTGCTCAACATAGAAACGTGGATGATGATTATGACACCATGCTTGTCTTGTTTGTGTTAATACTGTTTATTACATTTGCATATGAAGTGCTGACTTGCAGGGTGATGTAGTTCCCTGGGGTCCGCTAGGACGGCTGGGAGGAGGGGTGTTGTTACACCGTTGTTGGTTAGCCAAAGCTGACCCTCGTTTACCGCTCTTTGTGATTTGGATGCAGGGCAAGGATCGCAGGCTGGACCTAGCTCGCCGGCCCGAAAGGCCTAAGCTTCATGAAGTGCTCTTTTCATGCTTTCTAGTTTGATTTGATGTCTTTACCTGTTCCGGCTTGCATGCCGAGGTAGCTTAGGATTGTGATGATCTGTTGGATATTTATATGCCCTGTTTGACTTGAGTTGGAGTTTTGTAAGGCCATAAGGCCGTAGTACTCTTATGTAGATGTGGACAACTTCTGTGGTTTGTTTTATTGTTATTTCCGTTATGTTAGTTCTGAGTTTTGAGATGGTTAGATCTATATCACTTTTTAATGCTAAACTGTGTCGATTATATGCTGTGGGGTCCCGACCGGACCTATATTATATAGTCATTGCAGGGGAGGTGTTACAGAAAGTGCCCTATGATGTTCTTTTATACTTCATGTGTCTTCAACGGCACTTAGAAAGGCCCCGGGCACTTTGGAAGAGGATAAAATACTTTATCTGTCCTTTACAGCTATTTGCGCCAAAATCTAGTCGTGCCACTGACTTCTTCCTGATTTGAATCTATCTCAGCAGTTGGGTTGAGACAGTTTTTCGTCTCAGCGGTTTAGCTGTCTTGGTCTCAGCGGATTCGCTGAGACAGATTGTCTTCTCAGCGGATTTTGTCTATCTGCAGCTCAGCTGTGGCAGATCACTTCTCAGCGGCTCCTGGCCTTGTCTCAGCGGTTCCGTTGAGACAATGACTCCTTCTCAGCGGTTTTGACTGCAAACCTCTGAACTTATTCTAATGTTTGGAATATCTTAACCTTGCACATTCCTGATGCAAAGTAGGGTTTATGAAATACAATATGTACTTAGAATTGTGAGTAATGCCTATTCAAATCAAGGGAACATTGAGGGCAATATTCCCAACAATCTCCCCCTATTTGTAGAAGGCAGAACATCCCTAATGCTAATATACATAACCAACAAAAAGAACTTATCATGTAAATGTATTACACAGCAACATGATATCTTAACATATAAATGTTGACACTCATTTGGCATCACAGATTAGAAATGTCATGATAGATTATTTTCATGACAACATAACAACATTGTTTGTCAACATAATAATATTGTTAACTAATTATGTCTAGGCATCACAGATTATATAAAACAATAATTCTGAAAAATATTAAGCTTTGACTCAGATTAGCCTATAACACACACCAATTGATTCAATAGAACTTTCAATTTCATTGCTGTCATATTGGTTCTACATTGTTCAAATTACAAGTTGATTTAATGAAAAACTAAATACATTCATCTAAGTTTTTCTTTTCTTGGAGCTTTCAGCTTTGTCATCAGCAACCTCCTTCCCTTTAGCAGCAGCAATCTTAGCTAGCTTCTTCTTGTTTTCTTGCCTCTTGAAATAAAGATATGGCTTTGGAATGTACTTAGAAGGCATTCTCCTTGGATTGTTCTTTCTTACTAGATTTTCCTTGAAGATTTTATCTCTGTGAGTGTTTCTCTCCAGATGTTTAATCCACTCTTCAGCTGGATAGATTCTATCAATATCGTTGCACATTTGACCATGGCTTAGCTAGGCATTTAGGATAATGCTCTTGGAGTCCTCACTCCAATACTCATAGTCTGGGTCATTGCCCTGCTCTTCCCTTTGCTTAGACATAAATTCTTCTGCTGCTAGCAATACTCTTTCTCTCTTTCTTTTCTTTGCCAATTGAATATTTTGAGCAATCTTAGCCTGCCCCTCAATGTCAAAGTCTTCTTTCCTGTAATTATCCAGCAGGGGCAGGTTCAGGGCAATTCTGGTTCCTTGCAGCACTTGGAGAGCCAATTCAGAATTGGTCTCAGTATTGGCCACCTCCCCTATTTTGGCTTCTTCAATTATTCTGAGAAACCATTGACTTCTCTGCAAGGTCAAACCATTTTGTCATTTGTTTGTTAAGGTAGGCAGTTTCTTCCTTAATCTCTTGTACTTCATCCATCACTTCTTTCTTTACAGATAAGATGGAGCTATCAATATGATTCTTAATGGAAGTCATGTGGCCTTCAATTAATAAATTGATTGAGCTGATGATCTTGTCATGTGATATTGCAGATGTTTGGGATTCAGCTGTCACTGGCTCTATTGCCTGTTGATGATGCTCCCCCTCAACTTTATCACCAATCTGGGCTTGAGCATCCAACTTTGCTTGCTCCCCCACAATTAGAGCATCTTCCTTGTCCTTAACAGGAGATTTGTCCTGCTAGTCCCCCTCACTTGGAGCAATATCATTGTCTTTAGCAGGAGATTTCTTCTGCTGCCCCCCCTCAGATGAAGGATCATCATTATCTTGATAATCTCCCAGAAGTCTGCTGGTTCAGGAGGGATTAGATTAATTCTTTGCTCTTGATTGAATATAAGTGAGTCAATCTTTCCATGAAGATCAGTAGCAACTATGTCTTCATCATCCTTATTATCTTCTAAGGAGGAGTGTATCATCTGTACACCTTTATCAGCAGTGGCAGTATCTTCATCCTTTTGATGCTCTTTCTCAACAACATCATCCTTTCCTTTGTCATGCCCTTTCTCAGGAGCATTGCCTTCATGACCTTCAGGGTCATGATCTCCTCCTTGATCATCCTTTGGAGGACCGTTGGCTGGACCTTGATTGTCCACAACTGGGGCATTCTCTTTCGCCTCTGACCCAGAATCAGAGTAGACTATTCTGGCTTTTCTCAGCCCCTTGACTAAGCTTTTCTTCTTCTCCTTGAGCTCAGAGGGTTGGCTCATGGGGAGGACCCTTGAGAATTTGTCCAAGGTTTTTATGTCCATTCTCTTTAAGTAATGGAGGTTTATTCCTTTAGAGTTGCCAAACTTTTTTGGATGGGTGTTTAAGAGATAGAGGGAGAGAATTCATCCTAGGTTGGGGGCCTGCAGACATTCCCTTATTCTTTGGAATAACACCTCAGCCCAAGAAGTCTTCTTCTTCAGAATAACTCTTTACATCAAATCAAACATGTGTTTTGAGATGGTGTCATGAGAGCCTCGCTTGCACAAGATGGCCGTGCCAACAATATCAGTGAGCAATTTGCCTCTTTGGTTAAAGAACTTCCTCTTTAATGACCCATGTTTGGCATCACTATATTCACACCATTGCAGTGCTTGATCTTTTTCTTGTTCAGAAATGCCATCTTCCTCCCCTTCACTGCAAGAGGTCAGCTGCAGGGCCTTCTCCATTTTCTTAGGAGATATTCTTTTTTGACACTCCATATCTTACCTTTAATTGAAGAATTGGACGAGGACATCTTGGCAGTAGAGAAAAATTCCAGAACTCCAGTTCTGAGAATCATGGAGGGCTCAGACAAGACATACTCTAGTCCTTGGTATGAAAGAAGTTGAATCACTTCTTTTATCTCTGCAGGAGCATGCATGAATCCATTTCTAACAATCTCATATCCTTCATGCAGATCTTTTGCCATTTTTGGCGCCATTTATTCTGAAGGACATGTCGCTGAGATGGGAGGTAGAAGGCTTCGTCTCGTCGGCTAGGTTAGTGGAAAGTGTAGTGAAATAATCAACATTATGATATTTATAAGGGTTTGATTTAGGTTAGATTTGCCCTAAGTGTATATGTTGATTAGACTTAATCAATTTGATTGATTTTATATTGCTGAGTTGTCAATTTGGGCATTATTTAATTGAGCCAACCCGTCACAGCGAAACTGCTGATACAGAGGTGTTATCCGCTGGGACAAAGTATTGTCAACCGCTGAGATAGTTCTAGTTGTCTCAGCAGATTAGCTGAGATCTTCTCAGCTATCTCAGCGGTTCAGCTGAAACCTTCTCAGCAATTTCAGCTGATTTCACTATCATTGTTCCTAAACATGCTAGATTCAGAAAGCAGTAAACTTTAGGCATGTGTCAAGACCTGAACATGCTACCAATTATTTAGATAGCTACTTTTCCTATCAAGGCTTGTTATATATGATTACATGCTATATTAAAGCTAGGGAATAACATCATGGGCAAGACATACAAATTGGCAGAGTAAGATCTATTCTAAATTCAACATGCCAAGCTCAATTTTAAAAATATTAAACTTTGCCTCATCCAATGGCTTATAAAATGATAGCAACTTGTAAAGATGTCGGCAACTTGTTTATCAGTGGGGACAAATTCAAGGCATACATCATTACATTCTACATGCTCTCTTATAAAATGATATCTTATCTCTATATGCTTAGTCCTGCTATGTGAAATAGGATTCTAAGCTATAGAGATAACACTGGATGAGTCACAATATAAGGGGGAATTACTTACCTTGTGGATATTGTCCTCTAACTGATGTTGTATCCACAATAGTTGTGCACAACAACTTCCTGCAACTATGTATTCAAATTTAGCTGTGGATATTGCCACACTGATCTTCTTCTTGCTGCTCCATGATATCAGTCTTCTTCCTAGGAATTGACAAGTTCCACTTGTGCTTTTTCTATCTTCTTTGCAACCTGCAACATCTGCATATGAAAAGCCAATTTGTTCAAAATTATTGTTCTTAGGGTACCAAAGGCCAAGGTGTTGGCTTCCCTTAAGGTATCTCAAAATCTTCTTTACAACTGAGTAATGAGAGGGCATGCTTGGTACCTAACACAAACACATGTAGCATACATAATGTATGGTCTACTGGCAGTTAGATACAACACGGACCCAATTATGCACCAGTACATGAATTCATCAAAGGGCTTACCCTTTTCATCCTTGTCCAGGGAAATGTTGGATCCCATGGGAGTTTTCATGGTGGAGGCTGATTCCATCCCAAACTTCTTAATAAGCTCCCTATTGTACTTGGTCTGAGAGATGAAAATTCGCTCATCAGACTGTTTCACTTGGAGGTCTAAAAAGTACTTGAGCTCTCCCATACTGCTTATCTCAAACTCCCCCTTCATAAGGTTGGCAAACCTTTTGCAAAGGTTGTCATCTGTGGACCCAAAGATTATGTCATCAACATAAATTTGGACTAGAAGACACTTGCCCTTTGTTTCCCTAAGAAACAATGTGTTATCTATCTTTCCCCTTAATAATTTGTTCTTGATGAGAAAGCTAGACAAGGTCTCATACCAAGCCCTAGAGGCTTTCTTTAGACCATATAAAGATTTCCTAAGCAAATGAACATGAGAGGAGAGGGTAGAATGAACAAAACCCGAGGGATGCTCCACACATACCTCTTCCTTTAGATTGCCATTCAGGAATGCTGATTTGACATCCATCTGGTACACTTTGAACCCCTTGTAGGCAGCATAGGAAAGGAACAACCTTATTGATTCTAACCTTGCAACTGGGTCAAAGGTTTGATCAAAGTCAATACCTTCTTCTTGCATGTATCCTTTGGCCACCAGTCTGGCTTTGTTCTTGATGATGGTGTCATTCTCATCAAGCATGTTCCTATAGATCCACTTGGTGCCAATGATGTTGTGTCCCTGAGGCTTTGGCACCAATTTCCACACCTTGCACCTCTTGAACTGAAGCAGTTCTTCTTACATTGCTTGAATCCAGAAGGTGTCTTCATTTGCTTCTTCAAATTTCTTGGGCTCTATTTGTGATAGAAAGCTCACGAATAGGGCTTCATTGTGAGCCCTGCTTCTGGCAACCACTCCTTGGTTTACATCTCCAATTATTTGGTTTCTTGGATGATCCCTTAGGTGTCTGTTTGCTGCAGGCAACCTGTCAGCTATCTACAACTCTTCTTCTTGAGCAACATCATCTTCAGCAACTTGCTGATCTTCAACTTCAGGGATTGCTACCTCTGAATTAACCTTGCTTATGCTGGGTATGTCTTGGAGAGACATATCTTGCATTTTCTGTTCATTACCTATCAAAATAGGAGAGCTAGACCAGCCCTTATAGAGCAGGCTGGTCTCATCAAAAACTACATCTATAGACTCTTCTATAACATGAGTTTTCTTGTTGAATACTCTATAGGCTTTGCTATGTGAGCTATATCCAACAAGAACCCCTACATTGCATTTTTCAGCAAACTTAGTTAATTGAGATTTTCCATTATTTAGAATGTAGCATTTGCAACTAAAGATTCTAAAGTATAAAATAGTTGGTTGTTTGCCTTTCAGTATCTCATAGGGTATTATTCCTAGGGCCTTATTAATAGATGCTCTATTGAGAACATAACATGCAGTATTGACTGCCTCAGCCCAGAAATATTCTGGGAGTGATGAGTCACTAAGTAGTGTTCTCCCAGCCTCTATCAAGGTCCTATTCCTCCTCTCAGCCACACCATTCTATTGTGGAGTCCTTGTGGAGGAGAATTCTTGGGTGATACCAAATCCTTGACAAAACCTTGTTATTTCCCCAGATTGAAATTCTGTACCATGGTCAGTTTTAGTCTTGACCACAGTATATTGGAGTTCATTCTGGATTGCCTTAACATAGTTTATAAAGATATCTAATGTATTGGATTTCTTCTTAAGGAAGAATACCCATGTATACTTTGAGTGATCATCAATAATCACCAAAGTATATAATTTCCCACCTAGGCTCTGAATTGGCAAAAGACCAAACAAGTCCATGTGCAATAGATAAAGACATCTTTTAGTGTCTTTGGAGCCAACGCTTTTAAAGGTGACCCTTGTTTGCTTGCCCATTTGGAATGCATGACATGGACCACTTTTAACACATTTCAAATTAGGACTATTTCTAACTAGGTTTCTAGTAAATAGCCTATACATTGTCTTGTAGTTAATGTGGGAAAGTCTCTTGTGCCATTGAACACAAAGAGACTCACTTTCATTAGCTACAAGACACACAGGAGATAAAGAAGAATTGCATATAAAATCTAAGCAATACACATTCTTACTCCTAGTGCCTGAGAGAATGATCTCTAAGTCATGTGACTTTTTGATCAAACACTTATCATTGTGGAATTCAATGGCATAACCTAAGTCACATAGTTGACTTATACTTACAAGGTTGTGTTGCAACCCTTCTACATAAGCCACCCTTGTGATGGAGACTATGCCATTTGAAATCATACCATAACCTCTGGTGATGCCTTTTTCTAATCCACCAAAGATGACCTTAGGTCCATTCTTCATAGCTTTGTATTCCTGTAGAAGACTTTTGGTACCTGTCATGTGCCTTGAGCACCCACTGTCCAAGTACCATATTTGCCCAAGGCTGGTACTTGAACTAACCTGCAAGAAGGAATTTAATTACTCTTAGGAGCCCAATTAATTTTGGGTCCTAGGCTCTTGTTAGCATGAAAGGATGACATCACACCTGCTGCAACCTTTGCAGAAAGGCTCTTCTTTGCACTTGGCACATTGGGATTGTGCCAACAATCTATGGCAAAGTGTCCTACCTTACCACATCACCAACATTCATGAATGTTGTATTTTCTCTTCTGAACATTTCTTGAGGTGGAATGAGCATTAATATGCTTGTGTTCAGGAGGGGAAACAACAATATTCTTCTTCTTCCTTTCAACAATGATCTGGTTGAAGGTTAACCTGTGGACAGTCTTAGCAGGCTTTGTCTTAATGACATCAGCTTGCCTTGGCTTGGAAACTAGACAAGATTTGATGGTATCAGACACTGAGCTGTTAGGCCTATCTACAGGTTTGACAACAACCAAGTACTTTGCTGGAATGAACTTGGAAGAGCTTGCTTCCTTACTCTTGAATGATGGAGCTGAAGTACAAAAAACAAATGGTCCAGCATGGGCCATTTGAATTTCTTCATGGGGAGCCTTCATAGCACTCATCCCCATGCCCTTTCTTCTACTATGGGAAGGAGTTCTTTCCTTCCTATAGGAACTCCCATTCTTCCAGTGACCATACATGTTGTCATGGTCATACCTGTTAGAGGGAAATAATATCTTTTGAAAGGTGGTATGAGGCTTAGCCTTAGCCTTGCTCTTTTCTCCACTTCCTTCACCCACTTCCAATTTATTGAACCCTAGTCC
Organism: Dactylorhiza incarnata; assembly: GCA_033032865.1. Taxonomy (NCBI): domain Eukaryota; kingdom Viridiplantae; phylum Streptophyta; class Magnoliopsida; order Asparagales; family Orchidaceae; genus Dactylorhiza; species Dactylorhiza incarnata. The sequence goes on from JAWHQI010000078.1 coordinate 2,278,156, forward strand.
TCTCCTATTGGTTTGAGAAGAAAATGTGTCAATAATTGGAAGCACTGATTTTTTCCTGGAGAATTGAGCCACTAGGCTCTTTTCTTTAAGAAGCTTCTCCTCAAGGTCCTTGATGACCTTGTTCTTTTGGGAAATGGTGCTCAATTGGACAATTGCTATCCTCTTGAGATGTCTTATTTCTCTACTCATCTGAGCTGCCAGGGTAGGTGACTCAGTGCAATCTTGCTTATCCAACTTGAGGGAATCAATTTCTTGAGCTTGCCTCTTGGCCATCTTCTTGCTCTTTTTCAGAGCATCCAATAAATCATCATACTTGTCAATCAATTGATTGACATCCACTTCAGATTCTGAATCATTTTCATCAAGTGATGAGCATGCTTCAGAGTCTGGCATTGACTCATACTCAAAAGAAGGGGGAAGAGTAGGTACCTTGCCAGGAATGTCCTGACTATCATCATCATCTGTTATGGCCATTAAGCCATGATGTTCTCTTGCATCTACATCCTCCTCTATATCACTGTCTGAATGTGATAGAGGGGCCCTGATGCTCACCTTTACATCAGGAAAGTCCTCATCTTCCTCAGCTGCAAACAACCCAATATAGGCTTCTTCTTCTTCATTTGTATCTGAGGATGATGACTCAGATTCACTCCAGCTCTTGTCCTTCTTGGCTAGGAATGACTTTTCACCCTTTCTTCCCATTTGGTGATATCATTTCTTATCACCCTTCTCCTTCCTCTTGACTGGACAATCAGCAATGACATATCCAGGCTTACTGCAACAATTATAAATTACATTATCTGAAACATGTTTAACATGTTTAGAGTCATACCTGCCCCCTTGGGGTGCTGCTTATTTGATCTGTTGAGATCCTTCCTGGGATGTGAGGAAGAGGAAGACTTATTCTTCCACTGCTTCCTCCTTATTATCTTCTTGAAATGCCTTGAAAAGGCAGCAAACTCCTCATCAGAAGAGCTGCTATCAGATGAGCTGGACTCGGAATTTTCTGAGCCAGCAACCCTTCTTGGAGGTGTAGGCATCCTTGCCTTGGTCTTCTTGGATCCCTCAGCCTTGAGGGCCACAGTACTCTCCCTTGCATGAGGCCTGGAGGATGTGTCCTCCTCCTTCCTAGTAGATAGCTGCATCTTATAAGAGAGCAACTTTCCAAAAAGAGTATGAGGAGGAGTCTCACCCAGCTTTGCCATCTCCCTCATTACACAGATCTTGGTATCCCAGTCTCTAGTTAGAGATTTTAGAAATTTGTCATTTAGCTCATAATGAGTGAAGGTCCTTTCATAGGTCCTCAACTCATTCACTATCCTGTAGAATCTTTCATAGCAATCAGCTATGCATTCCAGGCTTTGCTGCCTGAAGGTTTCATATTCCTGATTGAGGAGGGATTTTCTATCATCCCTCACCTCTTCAGTCCCTTCCATGTACACTATTAGTGTATCCCACATGTCCTTGGCAGTCTCACAGTGTACCAAGTTCTGGAATGTTGAATCATCAATAACATTGACTATAATATTTTGAGCTCTTTTGTCCATTGTTGCCAATGCTATCTCATCCCTTGTCATTTCAGTGTATGACTTGCCTACATGCCTAGTAGGATCAATGGTGGAGGGCTTTGTAATAAGAAAGGGCCCCTCATGGACAGTGATAAAGATCCTAGGGTCTGAGGCCTCCATGAAAAGCCTAACCCTTTGCTTCCAAATGCAAAAGGTTTCCTTTTTGCATATTGGAAGCTTTATAGACCCCATCTTCTTCTGAACTCCATTGATAGCCATTGGATTCAGATCTTACTGCACCTATGTAGGACATGGTCAGACTGTTAAGTACTTTTTGACTAACCTCCCTCTGATACCACTTGATTGTTTATAGGTATGTAGTCTAATTCACCTAGAGGGGGGGGGGGGGGGGGGGGGGGGGAATAGGTCTCTTTGGTTTTTTACTTGAATGTTGTTACTAGTAAACAAAATAACAAGCAAACACAGAAAGCACACTAGTGTTTATGGTGGTTCCTCAAGTCAGTGTGTCTATGGGTAGTCCACTTTCCCTCTACACATTTCTAACAGTGTGTTAGACAATGCAAACTCCTCCAATCTCAGTTCCTAGATCTTACAACACAGATCTCTCAGGATCTCTCAGGCATGCTCCAAGCCCTACCTCAGGCCAACCAGCCCTACCACTCAGAGTGCTTCCACTCCTACAGCTCAAAGATCCCTTGACCTCCTACCTCAGGCCTATCAAGAAGCCCTACTTCTCAGGCAAGATGCCCTACAACTCAGGCTCAACAACCTTACAAACCTTAGGCTCAACAACCTTACAAACAGTTGACAGGAGTGTTTGTCTTCTTTTGTATATGTACAGCTGGTGCAACCTTAAAGCAGAGCTGAATGAAATCTTCAGACCTTGCTCCTATCTGATCCTTCACTTCAGTGGATGAGAAAGGATCACCTTGCTCTTCTGAGTAGAAGAGCAATCTTCTCTCCTTGTGTCTTCTTGCTGGTTCGGTTAGCAGGAGGAGGAGAGAACTTGAAAGCCATCAATGGAACAGTGATAATGACTCTCTTCTTTTCAGCACACCAACAGATGCTTTTGAAAGTGCCCTAAAATGTTATTTTATACTTCATGTGTCTTCAACAGCTCTTAGAAAGGCCCCTGACACTTTGGAAGAGGATAAAATACTTTATCTCTCCTTTACAGCTGTTTGCACAAAAAGCAAGTCGCGCCACTGTCTTCTTCCTGATTTGAATCTGTCTCAGCGGTTGGGCTGAGATAGTTTTCCGTCTCAGCGGTTTAGCTATCTAGGTCTCAGCAGATCCGCTGAGACAGATAGTCTTCTCAACGGATTTTGTCTATTTGCAGCTCAGCTGAGGCAGATCAATTCTCAGCGGCTCCTGGCCTCGTCTCAGCGGTTCCGCTGAGACAGTGACTCCTTCTCAGTGGTTTTGACAACAAACCTCTGAACTTATTCCAATGATTGGAATATCTTAACCATGCACATTCCTGATGCAAAGTAGGGTTTATCAAATACAATATGTACTTAGCATTGTGAGTAATGCCTTTTCAAATCAAGGGAACATTGAGGGCAATATTCCCAACAAGAAGTGTAGAGGAATGGGGGGGGGGGGGGGGAGCCCCCATCTAGAGGAGGTGTGAAGATCGGGGAGATCTCGGAGTTCACGGAGGGTTAAGCTGTTTACCCAGAAATTGGCTATCCCCTTTTCGAGCTGACCTTTTTCAGGTACTAGGCGATTTTGGAGATCCCAGGCGATCTTCCCATTTAGCCAAGCGATTTTCCTCTGGGCAATCTCCCCCTTCCTAGTGAGCTCCCCCTCTGGGAGATCTCCCTCTTCTGGGCGATCTCCCTTTGGGTGATCTCCCCCTTCCTGGTGAGCTCCCCTTCCGGGCGATCTCCCTCCGGGTGATCTCCCCCTTCCTGGTGAGCTCCCCCTCTGGGCAATCTCCCTTCAGGCGATCTCCCTCCGGGCGATCTCACCCTTCTTGGCGATCTGCCCCTCCGGGCGATCTCCCTCTTCCTGCCGAGCTCCCTCTCCGGGCGATCTCCCCTTCCTGGCAATCTCTCCCTCCGGGCGATCTCCCTCCGGGCGATCTCCCCCTTCCTGGCAATCTCCCGCTGGGCGATCTCTACCTTCCTGGCAATCTCTCCCTCTAGGAGATCTCCCTCCGGGCGATCTCCCTCAGGGCGATCACCCTTCGGGCAATCTCCCTCTGGGCGATCTCTCTCTAGACGATCTCCCTCCGGGCGATCTCCCTCCGGGCGATCTCCCTCTGGGAGATCTCCCTCTGGGCGATCTCCCCTTTGTTAGTCACTTGTGGCTCAGGCAGCTTGTTTTTCCTGGCCTTGCCCATTCGGGAAGGTCTCACGCCTCTAAATAGAGTGGTAGGAGTACCAAAAATGGACTTCGAAGAGTTTCCAGCCCCCAGTCGAGGACTTGAGCAGTCTCCAATTTTGAGACCGCGACGACCTCTTCATCCTTGCCTGGGCAATCTCCCACCTGCCGGGCGATCTCCTTCAGCAACCTCAGTGACTACATCAGCTCCCATCTCCCCCACCGATCTCTTTCCTGCTCGCGACCATCTCTTTTCTCCCTCACCTACTCCTTCACTCGCAGCTCAAAGTGACCGACCACCCAAATTTCCCCCCTCCTTCTCCAGGTTGAGCAAGTGTGGAACTGGTACATTTTTGGTTTGAACACAACACATGACCTTCTGATCTTGAGTGGTTGATGAACAACAGTTGCAATGAAGATGTGGGATTTTGCCGAGAATGACACCCAAACTTAAAACAACCATAACTTTTGATCTGCTTGTCCATTTTCAGCCCACAATAGTTTTTCGGAACCAGCTCAGAGCTGTCCATCCAATGGAGAAACGATTTACCCGTTCAAGTTCATTTTGCACCCTCAGATTGTCCAAATTTGACTCCATTTAGAAGTCATTACAGTTTTTCTCTTTCGACAATTTCAACAATTTTTGTTTTTGTGCAGGAGATTAGCCATGACTGACAGCAAGTTCACCCAAGATCCTTTTGAGGAGGCTCCTCCTCCTCCTGCACATTTTGCATATCCGATCGCTCCTCTCCTGTCTCAATCTGAGGAGTTCACAACTGCTTTCCATGACTACTTTCGATCAGCTGCCCAGGAAGATCCAGCAGAAGTGCTACACTTTGAGGACTGTGCTTATTTTCCATCCCATGCTGATGCTGCTTATCCTTCAGCTCCTCCCATTATTATTGAAATGGAAGATCCTTCCCCCTTCTCAAATCAAGTTTGTTTGGAGTATGTTTCTAATGAGTTTAGAGAGCCCTATCTTCTGATCTTCTCGGGAGGAGAAGATCCCGTCAGCCATCTTCAAGCTTTCGAATCTGCTATCTCATTGAGGACTATCTCAGATGGGATTAAGTGCAAATTATTAGTTATATCCTTTAATGGTCAAGCTAGAGAATGGTTTTACAAGCTGCCACCTCAATCGATCACTTGCTTCGTTGATCTTCGAAGAGCACTTCTCTTGAGGTTTGCTACCTCGAGGAAGCGAAAGAGAGGCCCGTCAGCTCTTTTTCAAATCAAGCAAGGAGAAAATGAGACTCTTGCTCAATTCGTTGACAGGTTCTAAGAGAAAATTCTTGAAATTGTTGATGCTAATCAGAACTTATATAAAATCGCCTTGATAAATGGATTACAAGAAGGTCCTCTCAAATTTGAAGTCAGCCAAAATGAACCCGAGACTTATGGGCATCTTATCAGAATAACAAATCAATTTATTGAAGAAGAGACAACAAATCCTAATTACGCTTCTTCTCTGAATCAAATAACTCAACAACGAAAAAGGAATTCTTATTATCAACATCTGTCTTCGTCACGAAATATCCCGCAAGATAAAGGCTTCAAATCTTACTCCTTTCCTCAGAATAAATCTACTCAACATCCACAGCGAAATGCATCACCTGAATTTTTGGAAGCCTGCTCAATTCAGTCTTTCAATCCGAGGACACTTAAAACCGAGAATTATTCAGGAGGGTATAATCAGCTTAATATTCCCATGGAAAAAGTTCTTGTGACCATTCAGAATATGCCAGAGTTTAGAGTTCCTCGCCCTATGAGATCAAAAGCCAAGTATCGTCATGGAGAACTCTTCTGCAAATATCACTCAGACATTGGTCATGATAAAGAACATTGTCAAGCTCTTCGGAAGCTAGTAGATGAACTATGAGAAGCAGGAAAGTTACAAGACTATCTTGCTCAATAATCTGATGTTTTTTCCTCTAGCAGAAGTAGTGTTGCAAGCAAAGAATCTATCATTCAATAAAAGAAGTACATAGAGTGGAGATGAGATAAAATGTCATTTTATTTCTTGTTTCTTATAACTCCCATTTGTTTGGAGTTTTGTGCACCTTCCCTTTTATAACTTTACTTGTAATAAGTATAATAGTAACCATAACCTACCAAGTAGCTATCATCGCGAAGATCCTCTCAGCAGTCAGACACATCAGACCTTATACACATATCCACCACCGTATCCTCCACTGCAGACTTTTATCCAATTATGTCTTAAGTTTTTTCATTACTTTACTTCCTGTTGTTTACCTTAGTACTTATAAAAACTGCGTGGATGTGAAGGGTGGGAATACCACCTCTGTTGTTTGCTGTTTGATGTGAATCGTGGAATACCACCTCTGCTTATTTCCTCTCGGGTCGTAAAACCCACCAAGACCACATCACGCAAGAATTATCCGCATATGTGTAGTGGTATCCCCTCTCTTCTTCTTAGGATGTAATAAACTTAATGATCTCTTGAGGAAAGCAATGCCGGTGTAGCTTCTACAACATGACCGCACCTGCCTTTTTGATCATTTTTGAGTTGTGCATCTCTCTCTACCCCCTCTCTTCCTCTCTCTATTTCTCTATGATTGATTGACATTAATTGCAATGATATTTTTGTCGAGTTAATCAACGTGTTATACTTGAATGTAGATAACTCCATTATTAATGGATTGATTGTGATAGATCACTAACAACTGATGTTACATGGTGTGATATTGTTTGCAAGAGAAATAGACTAATTTTAGTATGTACCACAATGCACTACCAAATAATTATGCAATTATTTGTTGGGTACTAATTTTTCAGGTACCATAAATTCCCATATTTTCTTCATGTCGGGATTCCTGAATTTCTGAATTTATGGATTTCTAGATTTCTGGACTTCGGGATTTCATGATTAATCAATTTTTAACCTCAGATTTCTCAAATAATATGTTGAGTTGGGCATTAACTGACGTAATATCATTAGTAATATTATTATCGGCAAGTCAAAAATTATCTAGCTATGCTGACTTCACACTCATTATTCTGGAATATGTGAATATTGTTGGATCTTGAGGCGCCCTTAGATAGAGGGGGGGGGGGGGGGGGGTTGAATAAGGATTTAAAAAGCTTATGTTATATTTTAAAATATTGGAAAAGATAAGAGATTAATTTAAAGAAGAAATCAAGTAATATAAATGAAAGACATGATTTTATTAACTTGAGATATAAGATTATAAAACTTGATTTCTTATGACGCTAGAAATCGTAGGCGATAAAGTAAAATCTCCTTTTGTTTTATATACCGACTCGTATCCCCACGAACCGGTTGGCCTTAGCCGATCTCTCCCCAGATACGGCCTCAAGCCGCTCTAGCCTTCCTATCCCCAGAAAGGCCTCGAGCACCCCCTAGATCTACTCCCTAGACCTAGTCGCCAACACGAGGCGAATTCCTCCTTAAGTCCTACCCAGGCCTAGTTGCCAACATGAGGCAAATTCACTAACCGATTGCAAATATAAATATAAAGGACAAATACAAAAGACAAATATACAAACTCCCTATGAGGTAATCTGAAGGAGACTCTGAAGAATCGTTGAAGATCGTTGAAGTCCAAGCGTGCGTTCTTCGCGTTGAGTTAGCGTGTTGATCCAAGCCTCCTTCGATTCCTCCTTTTGAAATTGAGTGGGAGATGTGTTTGTCTGGAAATACGGCCCTGATTGAGTTTCTGGAGTGCTGGAGTAGGGCTCTAATCAATCAGTAGTTGGAGAAGACAAAATCATCCAATTTATAGAACTTGAGCTAACACCGACGTTAAGGCTAACGCGAGCGTTGACCCAGTATAGTAATGTTTTGATGGATCAGATCTTTAAAACAGGAAGGAGATTTTGCACTTTAGAAATTGTTTATTTTAGGCAATCCTAACGTTGGCGTTAAGGCTAATGTTGGCGTTAGGTCAGATCATTCCTAAACTTCCCCCTGCAATCACGGTTGTTTCCTCCTTGCCATAATCATCCCGGTGAGCTGAGCGTTAACGCCTAGTGTTAGGTTCTAACCCCTGGCGTTAGACTAATTTCCATACTTCAGCTTTGAGTTGTTCAAGACCAATAATTCCACCTACTAGTGTCATCAATGTGCTAGCCTGCATACTAAAAACACAATGACAAACAAGATCAAATACAAGTAGGATTTGTTATTCTCAAATCAAAGGGACGTGGAAGAACCGTGTTCCAACAAATATGTGGTTATCAGAATATTATCTTCTCTTTCCACAAACATGGGTACTGCTTTATTTCTTCACATAGAGATATTATTTCAGCAACATCAAAGCAAGTGATTATTAATAAGCATTCATACCCTCTATAAATGAGATGTTCCTTCATATACACTTCAAACGTAAATAAAAATAAGTATTAGCAAAGTTGTTTCAGGTACCTGACATATTTTTATTATTTTTCATATACCTGTTCTCATATCTTTTGCAGATAGTAACAGGTGTTCGCGAGTTCCTCCTTCAGGTACTTGCATATTATATTTTCATATACTTGTTCTCATATCTTTTGCAGATAGTAATATGTGTTCGCGAGTTCTCCTTCAGGTACTCACATATTATAATTTCATATATCTGTTCTCATATCTTTTGCAGAGAGTAACATGTGTTCGCGAGTTCTCCTTCAGGTACTCGCATATTATATTTTCATATACCTGTTCTCATATCTTTTGCATATAATAAGCAGGTGCTCGTGAGTTCTCTTCAGGTACTCACGTAATATGTTCCTTTTATACTTGCTTTGACTACTCTTGTGTAGAGATAAGCAGGTGCTCACGAGTTCTCTTCAGGTACTCGCGTAATATGTTTCTTTTATACCTGCTTTGACTATTCTTTTGCAAAGATAAGCAGGTGCTCATGAGTTCTCTTTTGGTACTCACATATTATATTTCTCTTATACTTGCTTTGGCTACTCTTTCGTAGAGATAAGAAGGTATTCGTAAGACCTCTTCAGGCACTAACAAGTTCCCATAAGTATTTTCACTCTTTTATATACTTACGTTTTGTCCTGACAAGAAAAGTGGATCTCTATTCTCGTGGGTAAGTTCTATTTTTTCGAAGTTATTCAAAACTTGAAAAAATGCAGGGATCATATTTACCCAGAAATCGGCGATCCCCTTTTCGAGCTGACTTTTTTTAGGTACTAGGCGATTTCGGAGATCCCATGCGGTCTCCCCCTTCAGCCGGACGATCTCCCTCGGGGCAATCTCCCCTTCCTGGCGATTTACCCCTCCGTGCGATCTACCTCCGGGCGATCTCTCTACGGGCGATCTCCCCTCGGGTGATCTCCCCCTTCCGGGTGATCTCCCTCTGGGTGATCTCCCCCTTCCCGACGAGCTCCCCTTCCAGGCGATCTCCCTCCGGGCGATCTCGCCCTTCCTGGTGAGCTCCCCCTCTGGGCGATCTCCCTCCGGGCGATCTCCCTCCGGGCGATCTCCCTCCGGGCGATCTCCCTCCGGGCGATCTCCCTCCGGGCGATCTCCCTCCGGGCGATCTCCCTCCCGGCGATCTCCCTCCGGGCGATCTCCCTCTGGGTGATCTCCCTCCGGGCGATCTCCCTCTGGGTGATCTCCCCCTTCCCGGTGATCTTACCCTCCGTGCGATCTCCCCCCGGGCGATCTCCCCCTTCCTAGTGAGCTCCCCTACGGGCGGCCTCCCTCTGGGCGATATCCCTCTAGGCAATCTCCCTCCGGGCGACCTCCCTCCGAGCGTTCTCCCCATTTCTAGCGAGCTCCCCTTCCGGGCGATCTCCCTCTGGGCGATCTCCCTCTGGGTGATCTCCCTCTGGGCGATCTCCCTCTGGGCGATCTCCCCTCTGCCGATCACTTGTGGCTTGGGCAACACATTTTCCTGGTCCTGCCCATTCTGGCTTGTCCCGTGCCTATAAATAGAGGGGTAGGGGTACCAGAAATGGACTTCGAAGAGTTTCCAGCCCCCAGCCGGAGACTTGAGCGGAATACAATTTTGAGACCGCGATGACCTCTTCATCCTCGCCTGGGCGATCTCCCACCTGCCGGGCGATCTCCCTCAGTGAACTCAGTGACTCCATCAGCTCCCATCTCCCCCATCGATCTCTTTCCTACTCGCGACCATCTCTTTTCTCCCTCACCTACTCCTTCACTCGTAGCTCAAAGTAACCGACCACCCAACAGTTTTCCCCCTCCTTCTCCATCTTAAGCAAGTGAGGAATTGGTATATTTTTGGTTCGAACATAAGCATCATCCATGGAGAAGCAGGGTTGGAGATAACCAGGAAGGGGAGTTTTAACGCCGTGTACCAGAGGGGTGTGGCCTTGACAACTCAGATTCCATCGCCGATAGGTGAGATTATCTTTTCAGAGGAGGATATGCTAGGCAATGTGAATCCCTTCCATGACGCAGTGGTAATCAAGGTCGCAGTAGAGAACTACATGCTTTCCCGCATCCTGGTGGACAATGGGAGCTCCATCAATGTGGTGTTCAAGAAGGCATTCGACGCGATGAATGTGGAGGAGAAAAGGGTCACCATGACTGAGGGGCCGCTCTTCAGCTTCACGGGAGAAAGGAAGGAGGTAGAAGGAGGAGTGGAGCTGGTCGTGACACTGGGGGGGAACCACTAAATACTGCAGATTCATCATTATCGATGCCCCCAGTAGTTGCAACGCAATCTTCGGCAGACCATTCATCAGTGCCTACAAGTGCGTACCCTCCTCCTACCACCAGTGTCTGAAGTACAACCAAGGGGGGTTGCAGATCAGGATCCGAAGCGATCCTAAGGTGGCGAGGCAGTGCTATCTCAATGTCGTCAACACCATCAGCTGGAAGGAGGAAGCCGAGGTTGTGGACCAGGTGATGGAGGATATGGCAAGGCTGGAGGTGGCCGAGGAGGTGGAAGAGAAGGAGGTTATATCTGTAGGTGGGAGGCCATGGAAGGTGAAGATCAGCGGGGAGCTAGTGGAAGGAGATAAGGAGAATATCCTATCATACATTCAGAAGAATGCAAATATCTTTGCATGGAGCGCAATGGACATGCCGGGCATCGATGCGAATGTCACCTGCCATCACCTCAACCTAGACAGGGGAGTCCATCCCATCCAGCAGAAGAAGAGGGAAACCACCATTTCCCTGGATGAGCCCATCAGAGAGGAGGTTAGGAAGCTGCTGGAGGCGGGGTTTGTATCAGAGATCCAGTACCCAGGCTGAGTCTCCAATGTTGTAATGGTAAAAAAAGGGGACGAAAAATGGCGCATGTGCATCGAATTTTCTCTTCTTAATAAAGCTTGCCCCAAGGAATGCTGCCCCTTGCCTAGAATCGATGAGCTAGTAGATTCAGCCGTTAGATTCCATGTCGTGAGGTTTTAGATGCTTTTTCTGGTTATCACCAAATTTGCATGCACCCTCCCGACGTAAAACATGCATCCTTCATTACCAACGACGAGTGCTATTACTATAAAATGATGCCCTTCGGGCTTAAGAATGCAGGAGCCACCTACCAGCGGATGATGGATAAGGTGTTGAAGGAGCAGAAGGGGCGAAACCTAGAGGTGTATGTCGATGACCTCATGGTAAAGAGCAGGAGTGTAGAGGAGCATCTTTGTGATCTGGAAGAAACCTTCACCACACTCTGAAAATATAAAATGAGGTTGAATCCGTCCAAGTGCATTTTTGGAGCAGGGAAGGGGAAGTTCTTGTGTCACCTCTTGACCCCGACGGGAGTGGAACCAAATCCAGACAAGGTCAAGGAGATTATGGAGATGGAAGCGCCTAGGAACGTCAAGGAAGTGCAACGCCTGACAGGTCGATTGGCAGGACTGAGTAGGTTCCTATCTAGAGCTAGGAAAAAGTGCTCACCACTCTTTAAAATGCTCCGAGATAACAAGAAATTCGAATGGTCGGCGGAGTGTCAAGGTGCCTTCGAGAGCTTGAAGCTCCAACTGGCGCAGACACCCTTGTTGCAAGGACCCAGGGAGGGAGAAGACCTCTTCTTGTACATTGGGGTAGGTGCCAAAGCAGAAAGTTCAATTTTGGTCCACGAGGAAGGGAAGAGACAACTCCTATTTACTACGTGAGTCGGGTCTTGCGGAAGGCCGAGCTGCGATACCCCATCCTAGAAAAGCTGGCATTTGCCTTGATAGTTTTAGCCCGAAGACTCCGACCATATTTCTAGGCCCATCCGATCAAGGTGCTGACTAATAACCCTCTCTGCAATATCTTGGAAGGAGTAGAGCACTCGGGAATATTGGCCAAGTGGTCGGTGGAGCTCAGCAAGTTCGACGTTACCGACCTGCCTCAGCTGGCCATGAAAGCCCAGGCCGTGACAGACTTCTTGGCTGCCTACACCATGGAAGAAAAGGAAGAGGAAGCACCCTAACAGGTGTCTTGGGAAATGTTCGTGGATGGAGCGTCAGGGAGGAACTCCTGTGGAGGAGGAATCATCCTTATCAGCCCCCAAGGCACCAGGATAGAGCATGCAATTGATATTCACTTCCCGGTCACCAACAACCAAGCAGAGTATGAGGTCGTAATCGCGGGGCTCCGCCTAGCTCGGGAACTGGGAGTTCACGACATCATAGTTTACTCAAACTCGATGGTGATTACCTCCCAGGTTTGAGGGGAGTTCGAGGTGAGGGAGCCGATAATGCATTGCTACCTGGTGATGGTCAAAGGCTTGATGGGCACCTTCAAATCCTTCTTCATACAACATGTTCCGAGGGAGGAGAACGCACAAGCGGACTGACTAGCCAAGTATGGACCCGTGGTCGGAGGTACGATCACTGGGTTGTTTCTACCTTCTATCAAGGAAAGGGAGATGATGGACATCGATCAGCCCTCCTCATGGATGGATCCCCTAGTTACTTTCTTGGCCATGAGCGAGCTGCCCTCGGAGGTTCAGGACAAGAGGCGGTTCAGGTATAAATCAGCTTATTATTTATTAAATGACGAGGTGCTTTACAGGAAGACTCTGTCTGGTCCCCTGGCGAGGTGCCTGTCTGAGGGAGAAGCCTCTCAGGTTCTGGAGGAGATTCACGTGGGTGAGTGTGGAAGTCACTCGGGGAGACGAACCCTGGAGAAGAGGGTGCTGAGAGCGGGATAATTCTGGCCTACCATCAGAAAGGATGCAAGTGAATTTGCAAGGAGGTGTTCAAAGTGCCAACTCTATGCTTAACTCCAACTACAACCATCCTAGCGTCTCCGATCGATCACCATACCCTGGCCCTTCGCCATTTGAGGGATGGACCTGGTAGGGCCGTTCCCCCCGCCAAGTGGGCAAAGGAAGTATCTCTTGGTGATGATTGATTACTTCTCCAAGTGGATGGAGGTGAAGGCCATAGCCAAGACAACCACCCTGGTAGTAAATAATTTCATTTGGGGAGAGATCATATGTAGACACGTCCTACCTCTCGCCATCGTCACCGATAACAGTCCACAGTTCGCTAGTCTCGAGCTCACAAACTTCTGCAGCCAACTCGGCATCGACCTTCGCATTGACTCAGTCCATAATCCAAGGAGCAACGGTCAGGTCGAGGCAGACAACAAAGTCATCGTCAACCTGCTCAAGAAGAAAGTGGAGAACCTGAAGGGAAACTGGGTGGAGCAGCTCCCCTCAGTCATTTTGGCTTTGAGGACTACACCCACCACGACAACAGGCGAAACACCCTTCAAGCTATCTCACGACTCAGAGTCCCTCATCCCGGTAGAGTTTGAGGTCAGAAGCCCTAGGGTGGTGGCAGCAGAAAACAGAGATGAAGGATGGAGGCTCGAGAATGAAGATGCGCAACGACTTGCATTTGACTTCATGGAGAAACTTTGCGACCAGGTCACAATCCGCTAGGAGGAGATCAAACGGAGAATGGCAAAGCACTTTGACAAGCATGTTCGTATCAAGCAATTTGACAAAGGGGACTTTGTCCTCAAAAAGGTGGACGCTGCAGGGAGGTCTACAACGGTAGGTAAACTCCACCCTAATTGGGAGGGCCCCTACATAGTCTCTGAGGTGCTAAAAATTGGCAGGTATCGTCTGCTGAATGTTGAGGGGGAACTCCTGGGAAACACCTGGAGTGGAGATGACTTAAAGCGTTTCTACTCCTAAAAGCAATGTAATGCCTAGTTCATCTTCTTCGCTAAAATAAAGTAATAACGCTCTGCTGCAAATGTGGAGTGCTTCATTATCCGGACAACAGGTACCAAATATCGAGATCATTCTAAGTCCTTGAGCAGAGAGTTGCCATAGACCAGGCCGTAGCATTGGGCTCCTCACCTGCAGGCTGACTACTTTCCCCCTCGAGTGAGTTCTATGTCCTCGAGCAGAGAGTTACCGTAGACCGGGCCATAACACTAGGCTCCTCCTATGCAGGCTGGCTACTTGCCCCCTCGAGTGAGTTATATGTCATCAAACAGAGTGTTTTCATAGACAAGGCTATAGTACTGGACTCCTCCCCTGCAGGCTAGCTACTTGCCCCCCCGAGTGAGTTCTATTTCCTCGAGCAGAGAGTTATCATAGAGCAGGCCGTAGAACTGGGATCCTCCCTTGCAGGCTGTCTACTTGCCCCCTCGAGTGAGTTCTATGTCCTCGAGCATAGAGTTATCGTACACCAAGCCGTAGCACTGGGATCCTCCCCTATAGGCTGGCTACTTACCCCCTCTAGTGAGGTCTATTTCCTCGAGAAGAGAGTTGCTGTAGAATAGGCCGTAGCATTGGGATCCTCCACTGCAGGCTGGATACTTGCCCTCTCGAGTGAGTACTATGTCCTCGAGCTGAGAGTAGTCGTAGACCAGGCTGTAACACTGGGCTCCTCACCTGCAGGCTAGCTACTTGCCCCCTCGAGTGAGTTCTATTTCCTCGATCATAGAGTTTCCATAGACTAGGTTGTAGCATTGGACTCCTCCCCTGCAGGCTGGCTACTTGCCCCCTTGAGTGAGTTCTATGTCCTTGAGCAGAGAGTTGCCGTATACTAAGCCATAACACTGAGATCCTCCCTTGCAGGCTGGCTATTTGCCCCCTCGAGTGAGGTCTATTTCCTCGAGCAGAGAGTTGTCGTAGACCAGGCTGTAGCAGTGGGCTCCTCCTCTGCAGGCTGGCTACTTTCCCCCTCGAGTGAGTTCTATGTCCTCGAGTAGAGAGTTGTCGTAGACCAAGTCATATCACTGGGATCCTCCCCTGCAGGCTGGCTACTTGCCCCCTCGAGTGGGTTCTATGTCCTCAAGCAGAGCGTTGTCGTAGACTAGGACATATCACTGGGCTCCTCCTCTATAGGCTGGCTACTTGCCCCCTCGAGTGAGTTCTATGTCCTTGAGTAGAGAGTTGTTGCAGACCAGGTCATAGCACTGGGCTCCTCCCCTACAGGCTGGATACTTTCACCATCGAGTGAGTTCTATTTCCTTGAGCAGAGAGTTGTCGTAGACCAGGCCGTAGCACTGGGCTCCTCCCCTGCAGGATAGCTAGTTGCCCCTCGAGTGAGTTCTATGTCCTCGAGCAGAGAGTTGTCATAGACTAGGCCATAGCACTGGGATCCTCCCCTGCAGGATGGTTACTTGCCCCCTCGAGTGAGGTCTATTTCCTCGAGCAAAGAGTTGTCGTAGACTAGGCCGTAACATTTGGCTCCTCCCCTGCAGGATGGCTACCTGCCCCCTCGAGTGAGTTCTCTGTCCTCAAGCAGAGTGTTGCCATAGACCAGGCTGTAGCACTAGACTCCTCCCCTGCAGGTTGGCTACATGCCCTATCGAGTGAGTTCTATGTCCTCGAGCAGAGAGTTGTCGTAGAACAGGCCGTAACACTGGGCTCCTCCCCTGTAGGCTGGCTACTTGCCCCCTAGAGTGAGTTCTATGTCCTCGAGCAGAGTGTTGTCGTAGACCAGGCCGTAGCACTAGACTCCTCCCCTACAGGCTGGCTACTTGCCCCCTCGAGTGAGTTTTATATACTCGAGCAGAGAGTTGTCGTAGACTAGGCCGTAGCACCGGGCTCCTCCTATGCAGGCTAGCTACTTGCCCCCTCGAGTGAGGTCTATGTCCTCGAGCAGAGAGTTGTCGTAAACCAAGCCGTTGTACTGGGCTTCTCCCCTGCAAGCTGGCTACTTGCCCCCTCGAATGAGTTCTATATCCTCGAGCAGAGTGTTGTTGTAGAACAGGCTGTTGCACTGGACTCCTGCCTTGTAGGCTGACTACTTGCCCCCTCGAGTGAGCTCCAAATTCTACAAGTGCTAACCCTAGGGTAATTTTATGTTGAAGTGAGGGGGGGGGGGGGGGGGGGGGGGCGAGTACCCTAGAAATCTCCTAGACCCACGAGCATCCAAACCACTCGTCTACTCGCCCACTGCCTCGCAAAAAACTCTAGTGCGATTGAGCGATCACCTAGTGCAGCGAGGTCTCTGCTAACCACCTCGCACTCTTGGCAAGTAAGAGGGACTCAAACGCTAATCCTACATGAAGAACGCTCCTATGCGAATCGCAACTATTAGCGAGTACGCCATATAGGCGAGTACGACAGAAAAAAGAAAAATGAATTTATCTCAATGATGGACAACATAATCACAGAGTAAAACAAAGGAGAAGGCGCCTGTCCAATAAAATGAAGGCAGCGAGTATGCCGAAAATGTTCATACATAAAGAAAAATCTATCATTACAAATGCTTCATGAAATAAATGACCTAGTCGCCCTGTTGGTCCTCTTCTTCTGATTCGCCGTGATATAGCTCCAAGAGAAGGACCGCCTCGCGATATAGCTCTAGAAGAAGGACCGCGAGGTCGATATGGGCCCCTCCGCAGTGAGAAGGAACCGCCGCCAAAGCCGCTCCTGCGTGAACGCCACCGTCTTGATGGCCAGCTACCTGCGCGTCTCAGCAACCTAGGATGGGGTGAAGTGGAGAAGCGAAGGAATTGTCGATGACTCCCCTTTGGTAGGGTGGCAGCACTATGATACCTCAGACTCTACCTCAGTGAGTTGAGTCCCCAGATAGCTCACTTAGCATTGTACCGCGGTTAGCTACTCCTCCAGCTCAGACACCCGCGTCACTAGCGCGAGCATGGTTTCCTGGAATAAAAAGGTTAGCTGACAGAGATGGCAGGCTAGTAGGATGGAGGCGAGTGAGAAACCATACCTCAGGAGGGGGAGCATCCCTAGCCTTGAGCTCAGCTAGCTCCTCTTCCACTCGAGCCTGCCTCTCCCCCTGCTCCTCGTAAGCCCGACCCAAGTCAACGAGCCGTCTATTCACCTGAAGTGCTCTTCGCGCGGTTTGGTGAACCAGCTCGGCAATACGGAGGATGGAGTGACTGTTGAGATTGGCCAGCTCGCAGATGGGAGCCTCCGAAAGGACCTCAACATCCTCGCGCCATACTACCCAAAGAGCAGGTTGTATGTGTGGTCACTGACCTCCTCGAAATCCTCCCAGGAGGGGAGGAGCGAGCTCATAGAGACCTTGTTCGCCGCATGGTCCCATATTAGCAGGGGGTTGCCCTTGGAGTCCTCGCTCCTCATCCCCAACCCAAAATTTGTATGGGTTGAAGGGTCTAGAGGCGGGCTCGCCGGAGTATGAGAGGTGGAGCTCCCCGTCTTTTGCTTCTTATGCCTTGACTCGCTTGCCGATGCAGCTTCATGGTCAACTCGGCCCTTTCCTTTATCAGCTGTTAGAGGCGTCTCACTGTTCACCGCGATCACAACCCCTGCGAGGACTCCCTCGGGGTAGAGCTCGCTCGATCACTATCGAGAGGTGTCGCAAGGGGGGCGAGTGGGGATGATGCGCTCACCTATAAGAGAAGAGAAGGTAGTTAGCGACAACTCATACCAAGAATTGAAAATAAGAACAACGCGGCGAGTATTATCCAAGACTTACCCGCTCCTGGATTCACAAATGCGAGCTGGTCCATGCCTCGCTGCAGGAAGACGACGTCCATGACCTTCTCCTTCATGAAAAGGTAAAGGTTTAACGCATCCCCTTTCAGGCGAGGCGGTCTGAACTCCGCTTCCATCTTCTGGACTAGAGCGAAGGGGATATTCCTGAAGTCGCCCCGCACCAAGATGATCTTATCGGTCTAATGGTGGACCTTATTGAGCGTCTCAGCGACCCTGACACACACACTAGTGAATAATAGGGTGCCTTTGTTGGTCGCCTTCAGGGTCAGGATTTTAAGAAAGGTGGAGAGATCGAACTCGATTTTTTCCTCTCGCAGGTAGCAGGTGTAGGCGAGCAGGACGCTGATCACATTAGGGTTGACCTGTGCGGGGATTATCCCGAAGTAGCGAAGGACCTAACGGACCTCTGGCCACAAGGGCATTCTCAGCCTCACATGGAAGTGGGCCAGGGGGAAGGCGAGCTCCTTGCTATGGTGCGTATTGAGAAACTCATCGGGTCCTGGTCACCTTGCAGTATAGCCGGGCGGTAGGTACCGCTTCTCGACATCGCTCAGCTCCACTTCGAGGGTCTGCGACCTAGGAAAGTTGTGCGCTTGATAATTGCGGGCGCAGAAGGCGCGCCCATCCTCGGAGGCCTCGTTCACCATGATTGTGAAAGTGGAGGTTAGATCTTAAGTTACTCTAGAGGCGGGGGGGGGGGGGGGGGGGTGAATAGAGTATTAAAAACGTTTCCTTAGTTTTTATAGTGTAATTAAAATAGTGTTATATATATGTGTAAGCAGAGTGAGAAATATATAAACAGAATAACTTAATAAATAAAAGCACACAGCACATCACAAAGAAATAAACACAACCAGAAGACACAAAGAATTTATAGTGGTTCCCCAATAAATCTGGGTAGTCCACTCTTCTACCACCCTTTGGTAGGAGTCCACTAGGAGGGTTGATCAGGTGCCCTAACACCAAGGTGATTTTGATCAGGAGTCCACACACCAGAGAGCTTTTGATCAGGTGCTCAAAACCAACAGGATTTTTTGATCAGGTGTCTTGCCACCAAGGAACTACACTTTTGAAGGGAGTATTAACCCTGTACAAGAGAGGTGAGAAAAGGGTTATAGTGTTCTTCTCTGTCAAGATGCTGAGAGAAGACTCTAGTGGACTTGTTGTAAAGCTCCCCCTGTCTGATTGAAGTATTTGATAGATGTTGGAGAAGCTTTCTCTTGAAGACTCAAATCTTCTGTAGCAGATAGATCTGGAAGAACAAGTTCTTCAGATTCCTTGTTGCTCTTGTAGAAGACTTGAACTTGCAGCAAAATATCTGAGAGATGGATCTTGAAGATGATGTTCTCAGAAGGAAGATGAGTGCTGCTTGAGGAAGAAGAAGAAGACTGAGAATAGTAGACTGAATGTTCTTCTTCTCTTTCTCTATCCTTGTTGTTGTCTTTCTGTATTCTGCAAGAATGCTAATTTGAATTATGTCGAGAGAGATAAGACAATAATGTCTGTCTTTGATATATTCTATTTTTGGAATAGAATAATCTGTCTTTAATTCTTTCTTGGAATAACAACAAAGACAAAACAACTTTTGTCAGGTCCTTTAATTCCTTAGCCGTGAAAAACTCCTTAGCATTAAATGTCAACGACTATTCTTGTCTTGGAACAAAGGAAATAAGGAATATATTTGAATAATATAACATCCTTACTTGGTTGCCTTGAATACGTCCAAAAGTATTGAATATATCCGTTGGAGTCGTCGACCTGAGTTCAAAGTATTGACAAATAACTGATATAAATAATCTGGACTTGTATTTGTCGAACTGAGCTTTAATGTAGAATTTGTCGAGCTCTGGCTAGAATTCGTCGAACGCTGCTCGCCATTTGTCGAACGCTGCTCAGAGAATGTCGAAAGCTGGAACTGGCTATAATACTTCAGTCTGCTGAGACAAATTCGTCGAACGAAGCTAGACATTCGTCGAATGCCACTCAACATTTGTCGAACATTGGGAACTTAAATTTTCCTTAAGTTCTAGCAACTCTAACAACCTAAAAACTTGACCCTTAAACTATACAATGGGGTCAACTTGATCCTTAGTTAAAACATAGTGATCCTAGCCCAAATCAGTAATAGGGTTGTTCCAACAATCTCCCCCTATTTGGGTTAGGATACTATTTGACAATCAATCAAATAAATACAAATAGAAAAATAAACAGCAGAGCATAAAAGATATATCTGACAGAATGAAAATTCATTTCAGCAGATAGGGTAAAAATATTGCTCTGAGTTCATAATCATTACAACCAAAATGTTAAACAATAACCGAATAAATAAGTCTGAACCTTTTTCACTTCTTTGCTGATGAAGGTTTGAAGATGATTATCCTGTTAGGATCTTCAGACTTCTTCTTGCTTATGTAGAGATCTTGAGCACCAATAACAGTGTGAGATTTAGCTTGAACAACAACTACTTATGGGTACTACATCAGGAATTCTTCAGCATTAAAAAAGTTCTTTGACTTATACTTTTCAAACTCTTTTCTTCTGAACTCTGACATGGTTGAGAACTGAGAATGGTCTTTCCCTTCAGCTTTTGCCTTATTAATCTGAGCTGAGGCAATTGTCTTTTTGAATCTAGCCTTTTGTGCTATTTCATCAATTTCTTTATTCACTGGGGACAAAGGCCTATCATCAGAATCAATAGCCTGCAATGAAGGTTTTTCAAAAGGAATGTTTAATTTGCTGTGCAAGGATCCATTAGATATCATAAGCTTATATTATGTGGTAACATTCTTGGAAGGAGTTGAAGAAAATCCTAAAGACCAGGAACTCTGATAAACACTTGTGTTAGCTGGTTTACTTGATTGCTGAGTAGTGAACTTTTGAGAGGTAGAAGAAGGTGCTGCTGAGCCTACTGCTGGAGGAGGAGGTGGATTAAACTTAACTGGCTTATCAGAATAATAACCAATTTTCTTGAATTTCTTTCTCCTCTTAATTTCATTTCTGGAGAACTTCATCCAGTGAGGGGTATCCTTGTCAAGAGTGATATTATGAAGAATGTAATAGGAAATATCACTATCTGGGTTAGGAGGCTTGGGGACAGCCAAAGGCATTGCCTTTCTTTTCTTTCTCTTCCTTGATAAAGTATCATCAGAATCACTATCATTGTCTTCTTCATCAGAATCAGAAGAAGGAATTGGATTATCATATAAATCATTAACCAATTTAAGAGCTTTGATCTTCTGCTCTTCAGCTTCAAAAGCTTCATCTCATGCTCTCCAAATTTCATCAAAATCTGGAATAGGTGATTCATCAAAGATAAAAGTTGGGATATCAAAACTATTGATAATTTCCTCTGAAATTTTAACTGATTCACTTTCAAGACTTTGAACTGGAACTGAAACATGAACTGGATCTGCACTTAGAACTGCAAAACTACTGATAATCTTTTTCAGCAAAACTTTATCAATTGGAGCAGTATAAGGAACAATTGCTCTAGAATAATCTTGATGTTTTGGCAGATTAGAGAAAACAAAACTGAACTTAGACAGTAAAGAAATAATATCTAGGGAGTGATGAATATAGATATTATTTAACTTTTCTATGAATGGAACTTCAGATATTTCAACCAAATCAAACATATCTAAATCAGAACTTTGAACTGTTTCTTCAACAAAAACTGTATCCTCAATAACAACTGTAGCCACTGAAGCAGGAGCTTCTGGAGCTTCTTCATTAGGCATCTCCCCCTGCCTAGCTTCAGGGAGACCTAAATCTAGGCCCCTAGAAGAAGGGACAGAAATAGAGGAAGGAATTGAAGATATAGTAGAAGAGAGTTCAGAGATTGCTTGAAGAATTGGAGCAATTTTTGCATCCAATGTGGAGTCAAGAGTAGAAAGAATGTTATGGACTGGAGCAAGTTTTGCATCCAGGATTTGATCAATCTTGGGAAGAATGTAGTCAAGAATTTGATCTGCAACAGTTTGGAAATGTAGAAATAGCATTTCAGGTGGATAAGATGAAGATGGTTGAGAAGTGGAAGGAATAGAGGTTGGTACAAAAATGTTTGCAACATTGGCATGTTGTTGAGGGATGTCAGAATGAATAGCGCGAGAGTGATGAGTGGGTGACTGATGGTCATCATGCATGGGAGATGGAGGTGGAGAAGTGTGAGGAGGTAGAAGGGTAGATGAGGATGGAATGTTGTCAATGAGTGTGGGAGAATTTGAAGGTGGAGATTGTGCAGGGGAAATATTCTGAGGTGGAGATGGGAGAGGAGGAGAAGAAACAAGAGGAGGAGGAGAAGGAGCTTCTAGAAGGGTTGAGGGAGTGACTGGATCAGTCCTTGTGCCTTCAGAAGTTTTCTTCTGTGTAGCTGCTCCTGGGTTCTTCTTGGTAAACACCCTGTCCCATTTAGCAAAGAGAGCTGAGGTCAGCTTCTTGCTAGCAGTAATGGTCACCTTGGGAGAGACCAGAAGGTCTTGGTGTCTTTCCTGCAATACAATTCCAATAATTCTTCCAAAACAGACATTTTCCTTTGAAATCTTCTTCTTAATCAATCCAAAGAGGATGAATCCCCAGTTTACTTTCTTCTTTTCCATTAAGGCCACCATCAACATAAATTGGTGCCTATTGATATAATCATGACCTGTTGTTTTCCTAACAACACTTTTCCAACAATATCAGAAAGAAACTTATATTCCACAGATAAATTTTTCTTAAGCAGGTGATTAGGGTTTCCAATAGAATAACCCATCTTAATCAATGCTTCACCATTTTCAACAGAGCTGAGCTCTAGCTCATCATCACCATTAACAAAACCAAAAACCTCAGTGAGAATGGTAGGGGTAAGAGAGACCTGATGTCCTGAGATGGTTCCTGTTAGACTTTCATCTTCCTGCTTAGCCGTAAAACACCATTCCTTAATCTCTGCTGTGTGCAGCTTTATCCTCATGCTCATTAACTTCTTTAACTGTTGCTCTTCAAATAGTTGAAGTATATCCTTGAAGACTTGGTCAGATTGAGCAAAAGATTCCATGTCGATGTCAAACCCGGCATCGAACTTCATCGAGTAGAGCGCGGCTTGAGAAATCGCCATTTGTACCTGCAAGAGAGAAAGATCAAGTGCAGAGGGGAACTGGAGGGAAACGATTTCTGTAGGCGCGATCTATTAAGAAATAAAATAGAGATTATATAGACCGGAGAAGGGGGCGCATTTGAGGAGCGGGGTTCGGCAAAAACCTAATAAAAGCAGAAGTCGAAAAGACTTTAGGTCTCCGTCTGATGCCGTTCGACAAAAATATCTTTTTCGTCGACCATCGTTCGACAGATGAGATTTTCTTTATTGATTCTGAAGATAAAAGGTTTCTTCGACCACCATTCGACAAATGATACAAATTCGTCGTCCTCCGTTCGACGAATTTTGGGGATAAATAGAAATTTAATTTTTTAACAGATTGAATCTCCATCTATCATTCCTATTTGATTTATAAAGAAGATATGCTTCTTTTCATCCAAGGGCTTGGTGAAAATGTCAGCTCTTTGTAAATCAGTAGAAATTAATTGTAGGCAAATTTTATTTTTATCCACATTATCCCTAAGGAAGTGGTGCCTAATTTCTATGTGTTTAGTCCTACTATGGAGAACTGGATTTTGTGCTATAGATATTGCACTTGTATTGTCACAAAATATAGTTGAATTATTTAAGTTGACACCATAGTCTAGAAGTTGATTTTGTATCCACAACATCTGTGAGCAGCAACTGCCAGCAGCCATGTATTCAGCTTCAGCTGTTATTGTAGACACAAATGTCTGCTTTTTACAAAACCAAGACACAAGCCTATCACCAAGAAACTGACAAGTTCCTGATGTGCTTTTCCTGTCTACTCTGCATCCAGCATAATCTGAATCTGAGAATCTAGTTAATTCAAATTCAGATGCTGTTGGATACCAAAGTCCTAGATTAAGGCAACCCTTTATATATCTCAAAATTCTTTTTAATAAAATTAAGTGAGATTCTTTGGGGTTAACTTGAAACCTAGCACAAATACAGGTAGCAAATATTATGTCAGGCCTACTAGCTGTTAAATAAAGTAGTGAGCCAACAATTGCTCTATATACTTTTGAATCAACAGGTTTCCCTGATTCATCATTATCAATAACAGCATTTGAGGGCATGGGTGTTTTCATGGTGGAAGAATCAGACATACCAAACCTTTTCACTA
Source organism: Dactylorhiza incarnata (assembly GCA_033032865.1). Classification (NCBI taxonomy): domain Eukaryota; kingdom Viridiplantae; phylum Streptophyta; class Magnoliopsida; order Asparagales; family Orchidaceae; genus Dactylorhiza; species Dactylorhiza incarnata. Next base: position 2,302,075 of record JAWHQI010000078.1, read on the forward strand.
ATTCCTTAGTATACTTAGATTGGGATATGAAGATTCCATTTGGAGTTTGCTTCACTTGAAGACCAAGGAAGTATGATAACTCACCCATACTACTCATTTCAATTTTAGATTGCATTAGATTAGAAAATCTTTTGCACAAATTTGAATCAGTAGAGCCAAAAATAACGTCATCTACATATATTTGAACTAGCAAAGTTTGATTTTTATGAGTTTTGAAAAATAGGGTTTTATCTACTATGCCCCTACAGAAATTGTTTTCCAAAAGAAAACTAGCTAAAGTCTCATACCATGCTCTAGGAGCTTGTTTGAGACCATAAAGAGCTTTCTTAAGCTTAAATACAAAAGAGGGTTGAGTTGGAGAGATGAAACCTGGTGGTTGTTCCACATAGACTTCTTCTTTAATTTCTCCATTTAAGAATGCACTCTTCACATCCATTTGAAATACTTTGAACTTTTTATATGCAGCAAATGCAAGAAAGATTCTGATTGCTTTAAGTCTTGCAACAGGAGCAAAGGTATGATCATAATCAATGCCTTCTTCCTGTGAATATCCTTGAGCTACCAGTCTTGCTTTATTTCTCACAATGTTGCCTTGTTCATCTAGCTTGTTCCTGAAGACCCATTTAGTGCCAATAACTGGATGGCCCTTTGGTATTGGAACCAAATCCCAAACCTTGTTCCTTTCAAATTTATTGAGCTCCTCTTGCATTGCAAGAATCCAATTTGGATCTTGTTCTGCATCTGTTATGGTTTGAGGTTCAACTTGTGATAGGAAACAAGTATGCATCTGATTTTGGTGTAGTTGATGCCTTGTTTGAACACCTGCTGAAATATCTCCAATTACTTGTGATATTGGATGATCTCTAACTGTGATGTGGTCAACAGTTGGAGTTGGTTCAACATTGATATCTTCTTAGGAAATTTGATCAGCTGTCACTTGAATTGTCTTGTCAGCAAGATCTTCTGGATGATCTTCTTCTTCACTATCTTCAAGTGTTTGAGTTGTTGGAGGTGAAGAATCTCTTTTCTCTAGATTTATCTCATTTAGCTCTCCACATAAATTTGATACCTGCAAAGTATTTATGGTAGAGGTAGTATTCCTCTTCTCATTCAATAGGTTAGTTTCATCAAAAGAAACATGCATGGACTCCTCTATTTTAAGAGTAGATTTGTTGTAGATTCTATATGCCTTACTAGATAGAGAGTATCCAAGGAATATGCCTTCAGCTGCTTTAGCTTCAAACTTCCTTAGATATTTCTTATCATTGTTATGCACATAACATTTACAACTAAAAATCATAAAATAGCTAACCTTAGGCTTTTTATTCTTGAGTAGTTCATAGGGAGTCTTACCCTTAAGCTTATGTATCAGGCTTCTATTCAACACATAATTTGCTGTGTTCACTGCCTCTGCCCAAAAAGAGAGTGGCAAATGAGCATCAACAAGCAATGTAGTTGTTGATTCAATTAATGTTCTATTTTTCCTTTCAGCTACCCCATTTTGTTGAGGGCTTCTAGGAGCAGAGAAACACTGCCTGATCCCTTCTTTTCCATAGAATTCTCTCATCAGAAGAGACTCAAACTCAGTACCATGATCACTTCTGATCAATGCAACTAATTAAGTAGAGTACTCAGTCTTGATGGACCTGAGAAAGTCTGTTAGAACTTTGAAAGTGTCAGACTTGTTCCTAAGAAAGAACACCCAAGTGAATCTTGAGAAGTCATCTATAATAACTAAAGAATAATGCTTCCCTCCTAAGCTCTGTATAGCAGTAGGTCCAAAAAGATCTAAATGCAATAAGTACAGAATCCTAGGTGAATCACTCTTGGATAAAGATTTGAAACTACTTCTAGTCTGCTTACCTAACTGATAAGCCCTGCAAAGTTCTTCCTTCTTGTATGAACCAGAAGGCAGTCCTCTGACAAGATTGTCCTTAGAAAGCTTAGAGATTGTTCTAAGGTTAATGTGTCCTAGCCTTTTATGCCATAGTTCATTTGTCTTACCTATTGAATTAAATAGACAGATGTCAGTATTGGCAGAGTCAAAATTGACAAGATAAATGTTTCCTTGTCTAATACCAGATAATACATTTTTGTTTTTATTATTGGTAATAAGACATTGGGAAGGGTTAAAGGTTACCTGATAACCTTCATCACATAACTGACTTATGCTGATGAGGTTGTGCTTGAGACCTTTGACAAATGATACTTCTTTGAATGTGACTGCTCCAACTTTGACTTGTCCATACCCTTTTGTCTGTCCACAGTTGGAGTCTCCAAAGACAACTTTGGGTCCAAGCTTTGCCTTATAATTGCTTAGGTTGGCCTTATTTCCTGTCATATGTTTTGAGCATCCACTGCCCAAGTACCAATATTCTTTTATCCTTGGATAGCTGTGTACCTGCAAAGACAAACAATAAACTAGTTATTTTTGACCCAGACTACCTTGGGTCCATTTGTTTGTCCACAATATTCAGAAATAAAGGACTTTTCAGGCTGATCCTTGTAGCCTTGTGGATGATATCTCCTTGGAGGTACAATCCATTTAGTAAAAGGACTTTTAGTGTGTTGAGAATTAGAATTCCTGAAATTCTGTGTATAGTATCTGTTCGACAAATCTGGGTAAATTCGTCGACCGCCGTTCGACGAATGTGCATGATTTTGTCGAGCGCCGTTCATATGATAGCTATACTGAAAATCTATATTCAGTTTTCGTCGATCTCCGTTCGACAAATTTGAATCTTTTCGTCGAGCTTCGTTCGACGAATTCTTCCGAATTCTCTTATTCTTAACAGACTTGCTTGAAATGACTTTATTTGCTTCTACAGCCTCTTTGCTTTTAGCAGATATGAATTTTATAGGTGTAGATAATATATTCTTCTTAACTAGATGTGGCTCACTTGATGAGGCACCCAAGCCCAGTTTGCTATTAAGTCTAGCATTAACTGTGATTGTTATGTCCATCAGTTTGATACTTCTCCCATTTAGGGATTCTTCAAACTTCTTGGCTTCAGACAACTTGTTCTCAATGAGAACAATCTGTTCCCTGGAGGCAGCCAAATCCTTCTTAAGGTTTATATTTTCTTCACTTATAATTTTCATGTCAGCAAACTTATTTTTGAGTGAGAATATTTCTTTCTCATATTTCAGTAAGTCTAAGCAAAGAACTTTGAATTCAGCCTTGAATTCAACTGAAGTAAAATCAAATTGAGATAATACCTGATCTGCATCATCTTCTGCTTCAGAGTCTGATTTTTCCTTATCAGAATTATGTCCTGAGGCATTGATAGCCATCATGCAGAATGTTCTTTCTTCTTCATCATCACTGGAGCTGGATGAGGAAGCATATTCTGACTCACTGGCTGAGTCATATATTGCCATCAGACATTTGTCACTTTCATTTGATTTTTCTTCATCATCACCAGATGAGTTGGATGATGATTCAGATTCAGTGTCACTCCAGGATTCTGCTATAAATCCTCTTCCCTTCTTTTTGTGCTTGTGTGAGGAAGATTTGCTGGAGCTTCTTTTCTCCTCTTTCTCCTTTTTCTTCTCTTTCTTTTTCTCTTCTGGACATTCTGTCAGGTAGTGTCCAGGTTTCCTGCAACCATAACAAATAACTTCTTTAGGAGTTGATTTGTCATACCTTTGCTTTTCTCTTGATCTGGACTCCTTCTTTCTGAAGTCCTTCTTAGCCATTTTGTAGAATCTCTTAGCTATGAGACTCATAAACTCCTCATCTTGTGGAGTCTTTTCTTCTTCTGCATCAGCTGCTTTGAAAGCTATGCTCTTTTCTTTCTTTGTTGCTGGAGATGTAGTGGATGATTCAGCTTCCCTGGACTTGATGAGCTGCTCATAAGATTTGAGTTTGCCCAACAAAGCTTCAGTGGTAATCTCATTCAGACTTCTGGCTTCCTTGATTGGCCAGATTCTAGAATCCCATGTGCTGGGGAAGCACATTAGAATCTTATCATTTATTTCAGTGATAGAAATCACTTTGTCCAGATATTTTAGCTCATTAATTATGAGACTGAGTCTGTTGTACATGTCAGCCACTGTTTCTGTGTCTCCTTTCTTGAAGTTTTCATACAGAGAGATCAATTGTGATCTTTTGTCTTTTCTTTCATCTGCAGAACCTGCAACCATATTATTTAGTGAAATCCAAATTTCTCTAGCTGAAGTACATTCAACCACTTTTTGAAATATGTCATCTGACATAGTTTGAGCCAATATGTTCATGGCTTTAGCATTTGCACTTCTTTGCTTCTTTTGAGTTTCTGTCCACTCAGGAGGTGGGACAACATGATTGTCTCTTGTAGCTTCAGTGCTGGTTGATGCTGTAGGTGCTGGAGGCCCTGTCAGAATAACATTGAAAATTTCTTCATCAATAGAGTTCATATAAAGCCTAATCCTTGCTTTCCAGAGTGCAAATTTGCTAAGATTGCACATTGGAGGTCTTGTGCTGGAGTATTCCTTGTTCTGTGCCATGAGTTTTTAACAGAAAATAGATAAAGTAAAAACTCTAAATTAATTTAAGATCTAATTGATCTTTGTGATCCAGGTGTTAGCCTATAAATAAGATCAACCTGTCTCTGATACCAATTGAAAGTGGAGGTTAGATCTTAAGTTACTCTAGAGGGGTGGGGTGGGGGGGGGGGTGAATAGAGTATAAAAACTTTTCCTTAGTTTTTATAGTGTAATTAAAATAGTGTTATATATATATGTGTAAGCAGAGTGAGAAATATATAAACAGAATAACTGAATAAATAAAAGCACACAACACAGCACAAAGAAATAAACACAACCAGAAGACACAAGGAATTTATAGTGGTTCCCCAATAAATCTGGGTAGTCCACTCTTCTACCACCCTTTGGTAGGAGTCCACTAGGAGGGTTGATCAGGTGCCCTAACACCAAGGTGATTTTGATTAGGTGTCCACACACCAGAGAGCTTTTGATCAGGTGCTCATAACCAACAGGATTTTTTGATCAGGTGTCTTGCCACCAAGGAACTACACTTTTGAAGGGAGTATTAACCCTGTACAAGAGAGGTGAGAAAAGGGTTATAGTGTTCTTCTCTGTCAAGATGCTGAGAGAAGACTCTAGTGGACTTGTTGTAAAGCTCCCCCTGTCTGATTGAAGTATTTGACAGATGTTGGAGAAACTTTCTCTTGAAGACTCAAATCTTCTGTAGCAGATAGACCTGGAAGAACAGGTTCTTCAGATTCCTTATTGCTCTTGTAGAAGACTTGAACTTGCAACAGAATATCTGAGAGATGGATCTTGAAGATGATGTTCTCAGAAGGAAGATGAGTGCTGCTTGAGGAAGAAGAAGACTGAGAATAGTAGACTGAATGTTCTTCTTCTCTTTCTCTATCCTTGTTGTTGTCTTTCTGTATTTTGCAAGAATGCTAATTTGAATTCTGTCGAGAGAGATAAGACAAGAATGTATGTCTTTGATATATTCTATTTTTGGAATAGAATAATCTGTCTTTAATTCTTTCTTGGAATAACAACAAAGACAAAACAACTTTTGTCAGGTCCTTTAATTCCTTAGCCGTGAAAAACTCCTTAGCATTAAATGCCAACGACTATTCTTGTCTTGGAACAAAGGAAATAAGGAATATATTTGAATAATATAATATCCTTACTTGCCTGCCTTGAATACGTCCAAAAGTATTGAGTATATCCGTTGGAGTCGTCGATCTGAGTTCAGAGTATTGACAAATAACTGATATAAATAATCTGGACTTGTATTTGTTGAACTAAGCTTTAATGTAGAATTTGTCGAGCTCTGGCTGGAATTCGTCGAACGCTGCTTGCCATTTGTCGAACGCTGCTCAGAGAATGTCGAGCGCTGGAACTTGCTTTAATACTTCAGTTTCCTGTGACAAATTCGTCGAACGAAGCTAGACATTCGTCGAATGCCACTCGACATTTGTCGAACACTGGGAACTTAAATTTTCCTTAAGTTCTAGCAACTCTAACAGCCTAAAAACTTGACCCTTAAACTATACAATGGGATCAACTTGATCGTTAGTTAAAACATAGTGATCCTAGCCCAAATCAGTAATAAGGTTGTTCCAATAGATTGGTAGCATGTAGGGGGTGGGTGCTCAACGAGAAGGATTCGAGAAGGGGAGGGAGCTTGAAAGAGATGTGAAAGCGTACCCTCCCACTCCAGAAAGCCCTTTATTTATAGACCCCGTCCCCTAACCCAGTCGCACGCGAGTAGATCGACCAGCGGCATGAGTACGTTTAAGCGAGTATCCATCTCAATGATGTGTAAGTAAAGATAAAAAACCAGATAACTAAAAGAAGCGCATAGCGCGAACACAAAAAATGTATAATAAAATTTCTCTAAGCGCATAACACGAGTACAAAAGAGACAATTATAAGAGTATCGCCTGCACATTTCAAGGACCCGAGGGGTCGCGAGTGCGATTACATATCAGGCGTCAAAGATTCAACAGGCGAGGATGACTCAAGCTACTCAACCGCGGTGCACCAGACCGTGGCCTAGGCAACGCGTGCGCTGAGGATGGCGAGCTCTCCAGGTGATGCCGCTGTTGGATCCGAGATTCAGCCCAACGAGGAGTTCGGACACCAAAGATGGGTGCAACTCGCGCTTACTAATCCCCTGCAGCAACTTGACCGAAGACTTAGAACTGAGACCCTTGGCGATAGAGTGGAGGTCCCACCACACACCCGGAAGATCATAGAGCGCTTCCCCTCCCAAGCCAAGAACTGAAGCTGGGCACCTTGGGGAGCTCTGAGAATGCTAACCAAAGATGACCTGAGGAGAGAGAAGTCAAAGAAGGAGACTCTCCAAAGGTGCCCTTAGGGTCTTATTTATAGTTTTCCTGAACTGGTCTGCTGATAGCGGGGTTCCGCCTTTTGGTTTTACTAAACGCACCCCAATTTGGCATGTTAACAACCAAACTCCACTGTTCTGAAGGGCTACTGGCAGCCCACCAAGGACAGAAGGGTAATTTCACCTCCTTGACCCTTGGGCAAATGACCTGCGAGAGCGCCACTCCTAGCAGTTCTCGCGAGTCTCCTCGCGAGTACTGCTCGCAAACCCTCCTTAGGCGAGCGGCCGGCGAAGGCCCTGCTCGCCTTCCTTCTGACGACGACCCCCCGAGCCATGTCTCGCATTCTACCCTGCGGGATCACCTTGGCTTGCCTGTCCTAGATCTCGCGAGAGTGCATTGGCGAGATGACCACTTCAGCCTAAACCACATCTTTGAGCCTTATCCCCCCAGGCGAACACGGGGTTGTACACAATCCCCTCTCTTTGTGAGGTTACTCTAAGCTCGCAAAGAGTCATCCAACCCTGGGTGTTCACCGGCGACTGCTGATCTATCGGGAATCTTTCTATGGGTCCCACCTCATAGCTATAAATACCACCTAAGTCGGAGTGACGCGCAATATTCTTCTCTATTCCTCCTTTTCCACCTCCTACTACAGCTGTCGGAAAATACCCATAACCGAAGAACTCCAAACTCGCCTGAGGGCGTCCAAGGCGAGCGAGCTCTCCACCATGGCCAACACTGCCTCTTGGATGACACGCAAGAGCACCCCTCCACCACCCAAGATGAAAAAGGCGAAGCCAGTCCGCCTACGCCTGGGGGGGGGGGGGGGAGACGGTACTGCTGGACTCCTCTCCTGATAACAGCCTCACCGGAGAGGTAAGAGCTACTTTTCTCGCTTAACTATTCGTTTGACTTCTTTAAGCCTCGCCTGACTGCAGGACCCGCCCCCTATCGACAAGGGCGCGAGCAAATACTTAACCGGGTCTCCCCCCGATCCTCCGGCAAAGACTGACCTCGCTAATGGGAGAGCTGCTGGTAAGTTGCCCACTCTTACCTGCCAAAGTTAATATCTTGAATGACGGCCCTCTGACTTCTTATAGCCTCCCCGCATGCGACCCCTGGTTGCCAGAACTTGTGACCCCAGTCACTGATCCTCCCCAACGCGACCCTTAAGACCCCGGGGTTCAATCTCCTGAGGGGGGAGGGCTCCGGTGGCTCGCGACCGGCCATGACCACTCCTGTCGATGATGCCACGCACCACGCTGGTCTAGGCAAGTCTGTTTCGCTTCCCTTTACCACTCTTTTTTAGGGTCGGCCTAATACCTCTCGCCCGCCTCCCGGTAAAGATTCTACCGCTTAAGAGGGACTATTCCCCACGGCACTAAGAGAAGGTTTCGCTAACTGCTAACGCCGCTAAGATTTGCTCACAGGTGATTCCGAGACCCTCCCCACCGACTCTGACTTTGGTGAGGAAGAGATGTTGCTTCTTACTCTGCCGGAGCAGATGGACGATTTCCTGGGTGACCCACGAGACCCCGAGGCTATGAAGAGGCGAACCTCAGAATTGTTCCAGAAACAAGGGAGAATGCTACATGGCCTTCACCTCCAAGCGAAGAGGGACATGGAGATTGCCGAGGAGCGGCACGCCGCTTTACTGGATGAGTGCGCTCGGCTCCACGCCGAGATGCCGTAAGATCTCGGCGAGACGGCCACTTCCCAAGGGACACACCTCGCACGAGTGGAAGACTACGCTCGTTTGATTCAACGCGAGGCTCGCGCCGCCAATGCCTATCACAACCCTAGGAATCCGCCATGGTCAGGAGTGCGAGGTCGTGGTAGGTGGAAATGGATACACTACTAGTCTTCGCTCGCACTCCTTTGCCCGATGTGCTCCCCCTCAATTGGGAGCTTAATTGGCCATGAATGCCATTATTCTCCTTTCTCTCTCTCCACCATTTTTGAGGGAAATGGAGCTTTTTCTCTCCTGGCTGAATTCCCTGAATTTGAATGGCCAATTCAGTAGAATCCAACTACCATTAGGTGGTGGACCACCTCAATTGGGTATAGCCCAAGTGGATTGGGCTTGATTAGGTCAAAATAGGTCATTTTGACCTAAATTTAGCATAAGGTTGACTTTGGTCAATTTGACCATTTGGGTTGACCCTAATAGGTGTCTAGTCACCCATTGGACTCCCTTAAGGGTTAGGAAGGTCTAGGTAGGGTAAATTTGTCAAGGCGAGGGTCAATTGACCCTTAATAGGTCAATTTGACCAAAATAGGGCTAGGGTTGACTTTGGTACAATTGGCCAAATTGGACGCCCCATGATGGGGTCTTTTTGGTCCATTGGGTCCCTAATATACTTATAAGGGTAGGGGCAAGGTCAATTTGGCATGGTGGAGGCCATTTGGCCCTAGTTAAGCTACTTTGACCAATTTAGGGTTAGGGTTGACTTTGGTCAATTTGGCCTCTTTGGTTGACCCCAATGGGTCCCTGGTACTCTAAGGGGACCACTAATGGGTTAGGGATGTTCAGTTGGGGTCAAAGTATCAAGGTGAGGCCCTAAAGTCCAACCCTAGGCTTGGTATTTGGAAATTACTATTTGCAGACCACTTGGGTTTTCTCCTTCTTACCTAAGTTCGCATGGTCATAAGCTCTTCCTATGATTTTGTCATGACCTAGTCATGACAAAACCAACTTGGGGGTCTAGTTGTTTGGGGGATGTTACATATTCCGACCCCTAAACTCAAACATTTAGCTACATACCTGATTTACAACATAAAGTGATAGCTCTTCTTTACACGTAGTTGACCTTATCCATTGCGATACTTGGGGTCCTTACAAAACTTTCACACATCATGGCTTTCAGTATTTTTTAACCATAGTTGATGATTATACTCAAAACACTCAGACTTTTTAAATGTGCTCAAAAGATGAAGTCCCATCTCCGATGTTTTTTTTACAAATGATACAAAACCAATTCAACACTTGTGTAAAAATTTGTCGAACCGACAATGGATAAGAATTTTTTAATCACAAGATGAAAACAATTTTTCTCAACAAAGGCATCATACATCAGAGCAACTGGATATATACGCCTCCGCAAAATGGCCTTGCTGAACGAAAGAATCGACATGTTCTTGAAATTACTAGAGCTTTAATGTTTCAATCCGGATTGCCAATTCAGTTTTGGGGGGAATGTGTCCTCACGACAACTTATTTGATTAATAAAGTTCCTTCCAGTGTTCTTCACAATAAGTCTCCCTTTGAGGTTTTATTTCACAAAATTCCAATATATGAGAACTTGAACATTTTTGGCTGCTTATGTTTTTCTTCCACCAATATTTACAACTGGGATAAATTTGATTCTCGGGCTCGTCAATGTATCTTTATTGGTTATCCTCATGGACGAAAGGGTTATAAAGTCTATGATATATCTACTCATAAAATTTTTATCAGTTTGGATGTACAATTTTATGAACATACGTTTCCTTTCAAAAGGAATATCGACTCAGTTCATAACTGCTTTCCTTTTCCTTCCGATGCTAGTGAATTTGAACTTGAAACTTTCACCAATCAGAAAACATCAGACTTTCTGATTCACCGTAATTCCAGTAGTAATCCAGTTTCTCACACTGATCATAGCCAAATTATTAATTCATCTGACACTGTTTCCCTGAACACACCAGCTACTACAAATATTGAATTAAGGAGATCCACTCGTCCTATCAAAACACCTCAATGGAAGCAAGATTATCTTTGCTCTTTGACTTCTTCAACATTGATTAATACTTCGGATTCCCATACAGAACCAGAAACTTACCATCAGGCTTTTCAAGATTCAAAATGGAGAACTGCCATGTCTAAAGAAAGCACAACTGTAGAAGAAAACAAGACTTGGTATATAACTGAATTACCAATTGGAAAGAAAGCTAACAATTGCAACTGGATTTACAAAATTGAGCTCAAATTTGATGGCTCTATCGAACGCTATAAAGTGTGATTAGTTGTAAAGTGTTTTTCACAGATAGAGGGTTTGGATTATCAAGATATATACGTTTGCACCTGTTGTTAAAATGACCACCATTCGAAGCTTGATTGTTGTTGCCATAATACTGTTTAATCTTGTTGGACAATTCCGCAAATTTTCTTTTTTTATTAACTATTTCTCGCCCACTGCTGGGGCTCCCGCGCACTTATTATTTGTCAATTCGATAATGGCTAGTTGTTGAAACCAGAGAACTGGTCTCGACGTTCGCAAGGAGGATGCAGCTAACCCTTACTTGACCCGAGCTAGAACCCTTGACCAGTTGCTAAGAACCGAAAGACCTTCCCTTGAAGAACAGTTAAGTCTAGAAACAGACCACTTAAGCTGCAGCATGGAGGTGCCACCACACACCCGGAAGCTCACAAGGAACTTCCCCTCCCAAGCCAATGCTGAGCCTGGGCACCTTGGAGGGCACTAAAGCTCAACTCACCACCAACCTTCACTGGCAAGGGGGGAGGGGGTAGTGCTTGCTCACAAGACACACACGAGGAGAGGGGTGGAGACCAACCCTTCCAAAGGTGCCCATGGGGGTCTATTTATAGACTTCCCAAAAATGGGCTGCGGATAGCCAAAATTCTGCTATCCGCGGCTCAACCACGAACCTGGACGGTCAAAACAAGAGGGGGGCGAGTGGAGGATGAGACGTCCACTCCCCCCTTGCTGGGGGTCGAACGAGTGGACCGAGGTCCACCGCCATGACTGGGCGAGTGGACCTCACGGTCCACTCCACCCTTCGGGCGAGTGGACCCTTGGTCCACTCGCCCACACCCTTGGGCGAGAGGACCCCTGGTCCACTCGCCCCCCCACTCGGGCGAGTGAACTAATGGTCCACTCGCCCGGGAGCTTGGGCGAGTGGACCCAAGGTCCACTCGACCAAGGAAATCGACCCCCCCGGGCCTTGTCTTTTTGGTCTTTCACTACCTTCGATGGTTCGGTCTACTGCGTCAAGGTCACCCTCTCTACCACGACCTCATCCACGTCGGGTCACACCGACTCAGAAAATATGAGGGTTGTACACAATCCCCGCTCTTTTCGAGCATGCCTTAAGCTCGGAAAGAAAGTCCAACCCACTGATTTGACGAGTAGGTGGGACCTGAGGGGAATCCACAAAGGGCCCTGCCAACAGGGTACTCCTGCCGAGTTTTTCAATTGAACCTGACTTGAGGGGGAAGGCGAACCTTTCTCCACTTAACAACCCTCCTGTGAACCGAGTTCAACTGGAGGTGGAGAAAGCTCAACACCTATGGTCGACCTGAACTCGACCTGAGGTGGAGAAAAATCAACACCTCTTGTCGAGCTGACCTCTACGTGAGGTGGAAGGAGGAGACACCACACCTACCAGGGAGCCGAGCTTGCCTGGAGGGGGAGGAAACTCCACACCTACCAGGGAGCCGAGCTCACCTGGAGGTGGAGGAAGCTCCACACCTGCCAGGGAGCCAAGCTCACCTGGAGGTGGATGAACTCAACACCTAACAGGGAGCCGAGCTCACCTGGAGGTGGAGGAAACTCCACACCTAACAGGGAGCCGAGCTCACCTGGAGGTGGAGGAACTCAACACCTAACAGGGAGCCAAGCTCACCCGGAGGTGGAGGAACTCAACACCTAACAGGAAGCCGAGCTCACCTGGAGGTGGAGGAACTCAACACCTAACAGGGAGACGAGCTGACCTGGATGTGGAGGAACTCAACACCTAACAGGGAGCCCATCTCACCTGGAGGTGGAGGAAACTCCACACCTAACAGGGATCCGAGCTCACCTGGAGGCGGAGGAACTCAACACCTAACAGGGAGTCGAGCTCACCTGGAGGTGGAGGAAACTCCACACCTAACAGGGAGTCGAGTTCACCTGGATGGGGAGGAACTCAACACCTAACAGGGAGCCGAGCTCACCTGGAGGTGGAGGAAACTCAACACCTAACAGGGAGCCGAGCTCACCTAGAGGTGGAGGAAACTCCACACCTAACAGGGAGCCGAGCTCACCTGGAGGGGGAGGAACTCAACACCTAACAGGGAGCCCAGCTCACCTGGAGGTGGAGGAACTCAACACCTAACAGGGAGCCAAGCTCACCTGGAGGTGGAGGAACTCAACACCTAACAGGAGCCAAGCTCACCTGGAGGTGGAGGAAATTACACACCTAACAGGGAGCCGAGCTCACCTAGAGGTGGAGGAACACAACACCTAACAGAGATCCAAGCTCACCTGTAGGTGGAGGAAACTCCACACCTAACAGGGAGTCGAGCTCACCTGGAGGGGGAGGAACTCAAGACCTTACAGGGATTCGAGCTCATCTGGAGGTGGAGGAAACTCCACACCTAATAGGGAGCCGAGCTCAGTTGGAGGGGGAGGAACTCACACCTAACAGGGAGCCGAGCTCACCTGGAGGTGGAGGAAACTCAACACCTAACAGGGAGCCCAGCTCACCTGGAGGTGGAGGAAACTCCACACCTAACAGGGAGCCGAGCTCACCTGGAGGGGGAGTAACTCAACACCTAACTGGGAGCCGAGCTCACCTGGAGGTGGAGGAACTCAACACCTAATAGGGAGCCGAGCTCACCTGAAGGTGGAGGAAACTCCACACCTAACAGGGAGCCGAGTGATGCGCGAATCCTACACACCACTATAGGTGGTAGCTAGACTGCGGCACGAAACGGCAGTGTACCAATCGTTCAAGTAATATAAAACGAGGAGTAAATCCCCGAGTATCTATCTCGGAAGGAACACAGTAAGGTGGAGTTAACTATTGAGGAAGGACTTGAGATCGAAGTCCTTAAGGTCGGATGGATTGCGGGAGGCTTGGTTTGGATTGCGGAAAACAAAATAAAATAGCTACGACTACTCCTATGCAGGCCTTGAGCGCACTGCTTCGCCAGGCGGGATGGAAGACTACGCGGGCGGCAATGCACCGAATCGCTAGGCGGATGGACGAGTAGGCTAGCGGATGGGGTGGAGAGAGCGGCGGAATGAGGGTCGCAAGCACCTCTTCGCAAAGCACACCACTAACAATTGTTAGGGTGGCACAACACAACAACAATCCACACCACAAGGCACACCTCAAATGATAAGCAAGAACACCCAAATTACATAGACATAATTAAGTACAAATGCTCATAGTCAAAACACCCTTCATCAAATATATAAGAAATACAACTAAACTATCAACTACAAGGGGAGGTAAGTGTGCGAAATCGACCGACTCCGAAGTCTTGTTGAGGATTCACGGAAGGAAATGCCGGGTTGTCAATCCGCGTCCAAGCTCGGTCCTCAACTGCGTCCGGGGTAGAGAAGGTTGCCACTACCTTCCAGTGGACCCATCTTCTTCGTGTCACGAACCGGAGGAATGATCACAAGCTGCTCCAATCTTGAAGAAGAAGGCTAGGTTGACTTTCTTCTTGCAGCCCAAGGATGAAGGAGGAGGCCAAGAGGAAGCTCCGACGACGATTTGGCGTTGAAATCTTGCCCGGAGATCCTCCCTAAGGTGGGCGGCGCTGGAGGAGTTGGAACCCCCCGAAATAGGCAGAAAAACGGCGGACTGGAAGTGCTCCCCGACCTAAAATCGCGTCTTTCTATTTATAGACGGAGCAGAAAAAACAACGCGCACGGTCAACGGCGCACGACCAATGGTCGTGCGCGAAGAAATGCCTCTGATCGTGCGCGATGAACCTGTAGCATAGCCAGATCTGCACAAAATCGCACGGTCAGTGGCGCACGACCAATGGTCGTGCGCGAAGAAGGCCAATGATCGTGAGCTGTCACTCAATCAGGGCTCAATCAGGGACGGGAATTAACGCACGACCAGTGGTCGTGCGCCTGGTCGTGCGAGAAGGAAAACGCACGACCAGTGGCTTTTTCGACCGAAAATCCCCTAGAACCCATCCCGAGTGTCGCACAACCCTTGGACCTGCATGAAAATATACTAGACCACAAAAATACACGAAAACACACCAAAATGGGCATAAACGTGCACTAAGCAATGAAATGGGCAACGTGATCAAATAGAATTGAATATAGGCCTAAAGTGAAGTGCAAGTGCATGAAAACTATCCCAGATGAGTCCGGAAACCACTATAAAAACTGGACTCATCACACCCCCAGACTTACCTGTTTGCACGTCCCGAGCAAACACATCCTAAGCAGGCGGGGAAAAATAAATAGCTGGCTTAAAATTACACCGAGGAGTATCATGCGAAGTCGCATGCTCATGTGCATAGAGAAATAGTAGATAGGGTTTCTAATTATACACATAGTTTATATATTTCTAACGGAGTAAATAAATATTACTACTACTCATAAAAGTGAATCACGGTGAATCAATCGGTCGCGCATACGGGGAAAGTGAAATACACGCTGAGATGAGGATTGCCCAAGCTGGGGTTTGGGACAAACTCCACCGAAATCCATCGGTGTCGGAGACCATAAGCTCGCCCGGTTACATTCTCTCCACGACACTAGATCAGTTCAGAGCGTGAGTCGGTAGGACTTAAGGTTTTTCAGGAGGCTTGGGTTACGGTGAGGTAAACAATGATACACATGACGGCTTAAAGCATCTAACCCAAATGAGCTTGAACAAAAACTCTATCCCCGCAGCAACAAAAACACGCGGATGCACCACACCCCCAGACTTGGTTTTGAACGCATGGGTATGTGCACCGCCTACTCCAAAATACATATCTCAAAGAGATTTTCAATTAAACTCCTTCTCATTTTTTCTTTTTTCTTTTTTCATTTCTTTTTCTAATTATATATTTTTTAAATTCAGCAAATGTTCAAGGGAGTACAACCACATCTCCAAGTTTAACATCACCACAGCAACATTCCAAATACAAATTTGAAAACAGCTAAAGCTCAGCTTTGGGTATGTGACTAGGATCGGCTTTTTGGTTTTGGGTGGAATAAAATGTGGGGCTGAATCAAAGGGATGGGGTAGGCACAAATGGGCTAACGAGGATAAGATATCAGGATTGGCACAAAAGCTCAACCGGGCCAAAATGATGGCCTACGTCATTCTTGCGCAACAGAATTACCCAATGCCAATGTTTCAAGAATCGCTTGGGGCGAGTTCTTAGTCACCAAGAAAGGTTATCCTTCCTCCTGGCATAAGCAATACACGTCTAGCGATAACTTACACACACCCATATGCTACCTTTTGATTCCAACCGGATTCACCATTTGAGTAGAGCAAACATCATTTACACTAATAGAAATGTATAAGACTAATAACATAAAAAGGAATCTAATCTACACAAATCTCCATGCACACAAAAGCATTAGACTAGGAACACCGGAGTCAACATATTACTTCACTATATAATTTAAAGGCCAGCACAATGATTTGCCCGAACCTTACTCACGAAGTGAGTTTAACTTGCGACACGCAAACAGCTAAGCATACGCTCAAGTGGGTGCAAGTGGTGTGTGATGCAATGATCTAAACAAAATAAATCAAAAAAAGCTTCTAGTATGCATATGCAGTGTGCACGTGCATTGGGTAACAAATACTAGCTCTCCCCCAGACTTAACCTAAGAAGTACATCACATGATATTGAAATGAAAATCAGAAAGAGACAGGGAGAGAGGTTACCCCATGCTCAGCTAGTGAGCATACTAGAAGACGCGTGAATGACCGAGGCCAGGCCGCACCTCCGCCATACGAAGAATCACGACCACCGCCTTCCATAGGAATGCCCTGCAGGGGTAAGCTCCGCAAAAACAAAAAGAAAATAGAAAAGCTAAAACTGAATTGAAATTTAACTAACTATTCTACTTAACGAAAAATACAATGCAAGAAAATTAAGATAAGTACTGGGGTTATTGTCTTCCCAGCACGACTTATTTGGCATTTATACAGTTCTAGCTTATAGGCCTATGGAATAAAAAGTGCACAAGTAATTGTTCCATTATCCATTTCGGTGGCCGGTACCGATACGGTGATAAAACAGTTACCCCTCTACCTGTATAATAATACCTGCTCAGCACAGGTAGAGGAAATAGGAAATAAGAGGAGGAGGAGGCCTGGTCCTCACTCATCTCACCACAAAATAAATCCTTGCCTAGCAAGGTATCGTCTTCAGGGCAACAGCAGGAGGAAAAGGCGATGAATGAGGCTTCCTCTATGGAGGGGGGATCAACCTCCTCACATGAGAGGATACACTCATCATTGACTTGAGCAGAATGCTCCAAGTCCTCCTGAAGTACCTGCGAAGACTCAACCTGCACAGGCTCAGATATAGAAGAAAGGGGGTCAAGAAATAAAAGAGAAGAAGAACATAAATAACAATCAAGCGGAGGAGTGGTCCCGGACTCACTCCCAATAGGTTGGTAAAGTAAAATAATGTTTGCATTGTCATCAAAGCTACAAGGCTCGGCGGGATCAACAAGGGCCATGCCTAGGATTTGGACTTCCTCCACCGGTGCTGAGGAAAGCTCCTCTTCACCTAGAAGGTTGTCCTCCTCCATAGGAGTAGGCACAATATATAGATCGCCAGCCTCATCTTGAGACACATCATCAACAATGTCGTCGGAGATGAGCGTAGTAGAATGCACAACAGGGGAAGGAATGGTGCTTGGATGAAAGTCAAGCTCTGATTCCTCACAACGAATCAAATCTACGCTAGATGATGGATGCACAGGGGAGATAGGCTCGGCCATGTCAGAGCCTAGATCAACCACGCATCTGGTGACTGTGTCCACATCATACCCTTCACAAGATGAAGGTGACACAGACACATAACCGGATGTTGAAGGTGTGCTGCCGGAAGTAGGACTCGGGACGATCCGGATATCTGGCTCATCATCCTCGTCCAATTGGCGAAGATACTCGGCACAGTCCTTTAGGGCGTGATCCATGCTTTGACAGAACAAGCAACGTTTTATATTACTCCTTGGTCCTTGAGGGGCCAGGGAGGAATATAAAAATGGTGTATGCGGCGAGGACGAGTGGCCATAAGACTTGGGCACAGGGCATGAAGAACCATAGGAAAATGGTGCTCCGTACACTGGGCCACGAGAATTATGCCCACCATCTTCCGTAGGGCATCTATCACTAGCGTGAGAAATATCTCCACATAAACGGCAACAAATATTAAATGCAGCCCACATTATATGGAGATAGCAAGCTTCACAATAAAGACACTATCGTGCAAACTGTTACACCTAACAGTAATTTACTAAACAACCTATTTAAAAACAGGAAAGTAGAATAAAAAGAACTGAAATAAAAATAAACGACGCAATTTACAAATGGGAGGGCTTCTACCTCTCGTCTCCCTCTCCAGAAAACTCACACGTCTGTGCTCCCCGGCAACGGCGCCAAAAACTTGATGCGCGAATCCTACACACCACTATAGGTGGTAGCTAGACTGCGGCACGAAACGGCAGTGTACCGATCGTTCAAGTAATATAAAACGAGGAGTAAATCCCCAAGTATCGATCTCGGAAGGAACACAGTAAGGTGGAGTTAACTATTGAGGAAGGACTTGAGATCGAAGTCCTTAAGGTCGGATGGATTGCGGGAGGCTTGGTTTGGATTGCGGAAAACAAAATAAAATAGCTACGACTACTCCTATGCAGGCCTTGAGCGCACTGCTTCTCCAGGCGGGATGGAAGACTACACGGGCCGCAATGCACCGAATCGCTAGGAGGATGGACGAGTAGGCTAGCGGAAGGGGTGGAGAGAGCGGCGGAATGAGGGTCGCAAGCACCTCTTCGCAAAGCACACCACTAACAATTGTTAGGGTGGCACAACACAACAACAATCCACACCACAAGGCACACCTCAAATGATAAGCAAGAACACCCAAATTACATAGACATAATTGAGTACAAATGCTCATAGTCAAAACACCCTTCATCAAATATATAAGAAATACAACTAAACTATCAACTACAAGGGGAGGTAAGTGTGCGAAATCGACCGACTCCGAAGTCTTGTTGAGGATTCACGGAAGGAAACGCCGGGTTGTCAATCCGCATCCATGCTCGGTCCTCAACTGCGTCCGGGGTAGAGAAGGTTGTCACTACCTTCCAGTGGACCCGTCTTCTTCGTGTCACGAACCGGAGGAATGATCACAAGCTGCTCCAATCTTGAAGAAGAAGGCTAGGTTGACTTTCTTCTTGCAGCCCAAGGATGAAGGAGGAGGCCAAGAGGAAGCTCCGGCGACGATTTGGCGTTGAAAGCTTGCCCGGAGATCCTCCCTAAGGTGGGCGGCGCTGGAGGAGTTGGAACCCCTCGAAATAGGCGGCAAAACAGCGGACTGGAAGTGCTCCCCGACCTAAAATCGCGTCTTTCTATTTATAGACGGAGCAGAAAAAACAACGCGCACGGTCAACGGCGCACGACCAATGGTCGTGCGCGAAGAAATGCCTCTGATCGTGCGCGATGAACCTGTAGCATAGCCAGATCTGCACAAAATCGCACGGTCAGTGGCGCACGACCAATGGTCGTGCGCGAAGAAGGCCAATGATCGTGCGCTGTCACTCAATCAGGGCTCAATCAGGGACGGGAATTAACGCACGACCAGTGGTCGTGCGCCTGGTCGTGCGAGAAGGAAAACGCACGACCAGTGGATTTTTCGACCGAAAATCCCCTAGAACCCATCCCGAGTGTCGTACAACCCTTGGACCTGCATGAAAATATACTAGACCACAGAAATACATGAAAACACACCAAAATGGGCATAAACGTGCACTAAGCAATGAAATGGGTAACGTGATCAAATAGAATTGAATATAGGCCTAAAGTGAAGTGCAAGTGCATGAAAACTATGCCAGATGAGTCCGGAAACCACTATAAAAACTGGACTCATCACCGAGCTCACCTGGAGGTGGAGGAACTCAACACCTAACAGGGAGCCGAGCTCACCTGGCGGTGGAGGAAACTCTGCACCTAACAGGGAGCCGAGCTCACCTGGAGGGGGAGGAACTCAACACCTAACAGGGAGCCAAGCTCTCCTGGAGGTGGAGGAACTTAACACTTAACAGGGAGCCGAGCTCACCTGGAGGCGGAGGAACTCAACACCTAACAGGGAGCCGAGCTCACCTGGAGGTCGAGGAAACTCCACACCTAACAAGGAGCCGAGTTCACCTGGAGGTGGAGGAACTCAACACCTAACATAGAGCCGAGCTCACCTGGAGGTGGAGGAACTCAACACCTAACAGGGAGCCGAGCTCACCTGGAGGTGGAGGAACTCAACACCTAACAGGGAGCCAAGCTCACCTGGAGGTGGAGGAAACTCCACACCTACAGGGAGCCGAGCTCACCTAGAGGGGGATGAACTCAACACCTAACAGGGAGCCGAGCTCACCTGGAGGTGGAGAAAACTCCACACCTAACAGGGAGCCGAGCTCACCTGGAGGGGGGAGGAACTCAACACCTAACAGGGAGACGAGCTCACCTGGAGGTGGAGGAAACTCCACACCTAACAAGGAGCCGAGCTCACCCAGAGGTGGAGGAAACTCCGCACCTAACAGGGAGCCGAGCTCAACTGGAGGTGGAGGAACTCAACACCTAGCAGGGAGCCGAGCTCACCTGGAGGTGGAGGAAACTCCACACCTAACAGGAGCTGAGCTCACCTGGAGGGGGAGGAACTCAACACCTAACAGGGGGCCGAGCTCACCTGGATGTGGAGGAACTCAACACCTAACAGGGAGCCGAGCTCACCTGGAGGCAGAGGAACTCAACACCTAACAGGGACCCGAGCTCACCTGGAGGTGGAGGAAACTCTACACCTAACAGGGAGCTGAGCTCACCTGGAGGGGGAGGAACTCAACACCTAATAGGGTGCCGAGCTCACCTGGAGGTGGAGGAAACTCCACACCTAATAGGGAGCCGAGCTCACCTGGAGGGGGAGGAACTCATCCATCTTACCAAACCAACTGGGGGAGGACAACCAGTCCACGTCCTAGGTGCTTACCTCACCTAGAGGCGGAGGAACTCAACCATCTCACCAAATCAATTACCCTTTCTGAGGTCTTGCCCGTAGCGAGTTGACCCGATGAGTCTCCCATCAGCCAGCATGACTAAGCCCGGTGAATGGTCTCTAGTCGGGGATCTTACCGATTGGAGTCCGAAGTACCCGTCTGCGTCCTAGGTGCTTACCTTCACCTGAAGGCAGATGAACTCAACACCCTCCCAATACAACTACCAAGTAGCGAGTCGACCCGATGAGCCTCCCATCTGCCGGCATGACCGAGCTTGGTGAATGGTCTCTAGTCGGGGATCTTACCGATTGGAGGCGGAAGCACCCGTCTGCGTCCTAGGTGCTTACCTTCACCTAGAGGCAGAGGAACTCAACACATCCTCAGACCGGCTTCACTTCTCGGAGCCTTACCAACCCAAATGAATCTACCCGACGAGCCTCCCAGCGACCAGCATCAACACGCCCAGGCGAGTGGTCTCCAGTCGAGGACTCGACCTAAAATGAATCCACCAGATGAGCCTCCCAGCGACCGGCATCAACAAGCCCGGGCGAGTGGTCTCCATTCGAGGAATCGACCTAAAATGAATCTACCCGACGAGCTTCCCAGCGACCAGCATCAACAAGCTCGGGTGAGTGGTCTCCAGTCGAGGACTTGACCTAAAATGAATCCACCCAATGAGCCTCCCAGCGACCGGTATCAACAAGCCTGAGCGAGTGGTCTCCAGTCGAGGACTCAACCTAAAATGAATCTACCCGCCGAGACTCCCAGCGACTGACATCAACAAGCCCGGGCGAGTGGTCTTTAGTTGAGGACTCGACCTAAAACAAATCCACCCGACGAGCCTCCCAGCGACCGACATCAACAAGCCTGGGCGAGAGGTCTCAAGTCGAGGACTCGACCTAAAACGAATCCACTCGACGAGCCTCCCAGCGACCGGCATCAACAAGCCCGGGCGAGTGGTCTCTAGTCGAGGACTCGACCTAAAATGAATCTACCCGATGAGCCTCCCAGCGACCGACATCAACAAGCCTGGGCGAGTGGTCTCCAGTCGAGGACTCGACCTAAAACGAATCCACCCTGAAAGTGAGTGTTTAGTTCTTAATATTTTAAAGGATCTTGTTTAAGTTTTTCTTCAAAGTAATGTTATATATATATATATATAAGAGTGCTGATGGATTAACAAAATCAAACACCTAGTAGGCACAACAATACAACACAAATAAGAAATAAAACAAAACAAACAAGCAAGCATCCAGACGACACAAGATATATAGTAGTTCCCCAATCAACCTGGGTACATCTACTCTTCTACCCACTGGTAGGAAACCACTAGGAGGTTGTTGATCAGGTGCCCTCACACCAAGGTGATTTTGATAAGGTGTCCACACACCATTGATCTTTTGATCAGGTGCTCAAAACCGAGATGCAGGTTTTTGCTAAGGTGCCATATCACTGGGAGTTAACTTTTGAAGGGAGTTATAACCCTTTACAAGATGGGAGAAATAAAGAAAACAGAAAATGTTATGTTGTTCTTCTCTTTGCTGAGAAGACACTTGAAGATCCTGATGGGTAGTTGAGTTGGATCTTGATGATGTTGAAGAGAGCTCCCCCTGTCTGATTTAGTTTGATGACAGCTTGTGGATGAAGCTCCTTCTCTAGATTGTAAAGTAATCTTATTCTTCTTCTTGCAGTTTTGATCCTGAGCAAGTAATAGTGATTGATGTCTCAGGATGTATATGTTCTGCAAAGGAAGAGTTAGACAAAAAGAAGATATAATATATTTTGATCTGTTCTTCTTTTTGCTCCTCTGTTTCTCTTCATGTATCTTCCTGTTTCTGCCGCTAGCTGCTATCTTATTCTATCTTGCTGCTGGCTGTTCTTTGATCTTCTCTCTGTATATTTAATCTGAGAGCTTTCGGCTGATTTGAATTGTTGCCAACAGAAGAGGAAAGAGATAACATCTCTTTTACTTCACAGATCCTCGAGCAGACAAATTTCCTTCTTTAGCTTGCTGCAACCGCAACAACATTTAATGCTTCTGCCAACAGCTAGAACATTTAATGCTTCAACATTTGTAATGTTAAATCAGCAATATATATAGAAATATATAAATAGAAATAATAAATATTGCTTTATAAAATCTGTCAGCATATTAGTCGAACTGAGAATGATATAAAATAATACTGCAGATATTTCGTCGAGCTGAGGTAGACGTTCGTCGACCTCATCATTTGATTCGTCGACCTGAACATTTGATTCACTGTTTTGAACATCTGCTGAATATTCGTCGAACGCAGACTGAAGTTCGTCGAACGAAACTGTTCGTCGAACACAGAGATGGGCTAGATCGTCGACCCCTGAATATTGAGCTGTTCGTTGAACGCAGACTTGAGTTCGTCAAACACAGGATTTCATCGACCACTGAGCTGGGGTCTGTTCGTCGACCGCTGAGATAATCTGTTCGTCGACCGCTGAACTGTTGAGACGGGATCGTCGAACGCTGAACCGCTGAGACGGGATCATCGAATGCTGAACCGCTGAATTTTATCGAGCGCAGAATGAATACCATTCGTCGAGCGCAGGACGCCGTTCGTCAAACGCAGATGGACGTTCGTCGAACACAAGAGAACATATGTAAATTTTTAATTCTTCTCTTATTTTTCAGCCTATTAATAATGTCTCTTTTCAGCCTTCTTTCTTAATAGGATTTGTTCTAAGTTATAAGATGAGTTATGATAGAAACTTAGACACTAAAGGTGGATCCTAACTCAAATCAAAACTATGGTTCCAACAATCTCCCCCTATTTGAGTTGGAATCCTAATCCAAATTAAGACTAGGTTCTAACAATCTCCCCCTCTGATACCAATTGAAAGTGAGTGTTTAGTTCTTAATATTTTAAAGGATCTTGTTTAAGTTTTTCTTCAAAGTAATGTTATATATATATAAGAGTGCTGATGGAGAAATAAAATCAAACACCTAGTAGGCACATCAATACATCACAAATAAGAAATAAAATAAAACAAACAAGCAAGCATCCAGACGACACAAGATATATAGTAGTTCCCCAATCAACCTGGGTACATCTACTCTTCTACCCACTGGTAGGAAACCACTAGGAGGTTGTTGATCAGGTGCCCTCACACCAAGGTGATTTTGATAAGGTGTCCACACACCATAGAGCTTTTGATCAGGTGCTCAAAACCAAGATGCAGGTTTTTGCTAAGGTGCCCTGTCACCGGGAGTTAACTTTTGAAGGGAGTTATAACCCTTTACAAGATGGGAGAAATAAAGAAAACAGAAAATGTTATGTTGTTCTTCTCTTTGCTGAGAAGACACTTGAAGATCCTGATGGGTAGTTGAGTTGGATCTTGATGATGTTGAAGAGAGCTCCCCCGGTCTGATTTAGTTTGATGACAGCTTGTGGATGGAGCTCCTTCTCTAGATTGTAAATACCTCTTCTTCTTCTTGCAGTTTTGATCCTGAGCAAGTAATAGTGATTGGTGTCTCAGGATATATATGTTCTGCAAAGGAAGAGTTAGGAAAAAAGAAGATATAATATATTTTGATCTGTTCTTCTTTTTGCTCCTCTGTTTCTCTTCCTGTATCTTCCTGTTTCTGCCGCTAGCTGCTATCTTATTTTATCTTGCTGCTGGCTGTTCTTTGATCTTCTCTCTGTATATTTAATCTGAGAGCTTTCAGCTGATTTGAATTGTTGACGACAGAAGAGGAAAGAGATAACGTCTCTTTTACTTCACAGATCCTCGAGCAGACAAATTTCCTTCTTTAGCTTGCTGCAATGGCTACAACATTTAATGCTTCTGCCAACGGCTAGAACATTTAATGCTTCAACAGCTGTAATGTTAAATCAGCAATATATTGATGGCGCAAATCTCACACACCACTATAGGCGGTAGCTCGAATGCGACACGAAACGGCAGTGTACCGATCGTTCAAGTAATATAAAACGAGGAGTAATCCCCGAGTATCGAATCTCAAAGGTACACAGTAAGGTGGAGTTTATTATCGAGGAAGGACTTGAGATTGAAGTCCTTTCGAGCGGATGGATGCGGAAACGGGGGATTTGGTTTGCGAATAATAAAATAAAAGATTACAACTACTCCTATGCAATGCCGCTATGCAATGCTTCGCTTGGCGGGATGGAGACTAGGCAGGCCTTGAGCGCGCTGCGTCGCAAGGGCGGATGGACGAGTAGGCTAATGGAATGAGGGTCGTCGACACCTCTTCGACAAGCACGCCACTAGCAATTGATAGTGCGGCACACGAACGTGACGACGGGATGGAGGATGGAATGGGGCGCACCTCAAGCAACTCAAACAACAAACATTTCACATAAACATGAAATATATAGAAATACAAATTAGTTTAAGTGCAACTTCATCTTAATACACAGATCTAACTACATACACATCAATAAGAGAAGAATAAGGCAAGAAATCGACCGAATCCGAAGGCTCGTTGTGGATTCACGGTAGGAAGCACCGGGTTGTCAATCCGCATCCGAGCTCGGTCCGCAACTACATCCGGGGTAGAGAGAGCTGTCACTACTCTCCAATGAGCCCGTCTTCTTCGTGTCACGATCCGGTAGAGGTTGCAAACTTCCTCTTGCTTGATGGTGATGGCGGCTAGATCTTCCCTTGGAGCGCTAGGATGAAGGAGGAGGCCGAGAGAATGCTCCGGCTCAAGGTTGGCGTGAAGAACAAGCCCGGAGCACCTCCATATGTTGGGCGACGATGGATGGGGCGAAAAACCTGCGGAAGGGGCGAAAACGGCGGAGCTGGGCGGAAAAACGGCGAGGATCCCCGACCTAATTTGCGAGCAGGATTATATATAGGCGCTGGAATGAACAGCGCGCACGGTCATTGGCGCACGACCAGTGGTCGTGCGCACTAGCATACTGTGATCGTGCGCCTGTCTGGACGGAGCCTGTAAGGCAAGAAAATTATAAAATACAATGTTCGCACGACCAGTGGCGCACGACCAGTGGTTGTGCGCGCTATCGTAAGTGGTCGTGCGATAAGGAAGACAGAACTCAGTTTTCAGAGGTTAAGTGCACACGATCAGTGGCGCACGACCAGTGGTCGTGCGCAATAGAACCAGTGATCGTGCGCAGTGTTCCTATACAGATTTGTACCGGGAACACCTGCACGACTCCTGCTCCAGCATACAACACTAATCAACCCACTGAAAGTGACACTTAACCATGCATGAAAACTAATAATGAAGATAAACAAGAAATAACACCAAAATGAGCCTAAAGGTGCACTTAGCATGGAGAATCAAATATACGTGAAAACATGTCTAAAGTGAAGTGCATAGACTAGAAAATCGGCCCAGATGAGTCCATAAATGTGTATATAATTGGGACTCATCACACCCCCAGACTTACCTGTTTGCGCGTCCCGAGCAAACAAATTCTACGCGAACGGGGAAAGAAAAGTAGATGGCTTAAAATTACAATACAGAGTACCATGCGAAGTCGCTTGCTCACGTGCATAAGAAAAATAGTAGAGAAGATTTCTAATTATACACAAACAGTTTATATATTTCTAAAAGAGTAAAAGCATATTACAACCACTCAAAATGGTGAGCTACGGTGAATCATCCGGTCATGCATACGGAGAAAGTAAACTAAGCGCTGAGATGAGCATTGCTCAAGATTGGGGTGCCGGACAACTCCACCGAAATCCATCGATGTCGGTGACCATAGGCTCACCCAGTCACATTCTCTCCACGACACTAGATTGGTCCATAGAGTGAGTCGGTAGGACTTTAGGCTAGAGATGGGGCTTGGGTTACGGTGAGGTAAACAAAGATAAACCTGGAGGCTACGCACACCTAACCCAACATGAGCACAAGATCGAGCTACCCGCACGACGATAATAAACAAATGCACCACACCCCCAGACTTGGACTTTTACAACATATGTGTGTGCACCGCCCACTCCCAATACCACAATTTCAAAATTTTCAATTCAACTTTTTCATAACGATCCCCCTCTTTTTTTTTCTTTTCTTTCTCTTCTTCATTCTTCTTTTTCTTTCTTTTCTTTTTCAGCAAAAATATCAATGAAGACACCCACAATTTCCACTATAAAAATTACCACATCAACACCCCCCAAAATGTAAACATAACTATAATTTAAAGCTCAGATTTGGGTATGCGACTAGGTTAGGCCTTTAAGCTTTTGGTGCGATAAAAGTGGGGCTGAATCAAGAGGAAGGGGTAGGCACAAAGGGGTTAGCAAGGGTAGATGATATGCATGAAATAAAAAGCTCAACCGGGCCAAAATAATGGCCTACGTCATTCTCAAGCACTAGAACTATCCTATGCCAATGCTTCAAGAATCGCTTGGGGCAAGTTCTAGCCACCGAGAAAGATTCTCCTTTCTCCCGACTCAAGCAATACGAGTCTAGCGATCGTTTACACACATCCCTACGCTACCGTTTGATTCCACCGGATTCACCATTTGAGTAGAGTAAACAACATTTACACTAATAGAGAAAAATATAAAACCATAAGTATAAAGAGAAATCTAATCTACACAAATTCCTATGCAACCGAGCACTCGACTAGGAGCACTACTGGGGTCAACATTTTACTCTGCTACATAGTCCTAAGCCATCACCTAGACTTTCCCAAATAAGCAGGATAATTAAATTCACAACAGAGCAGGCAAACAGATGGGTACGCGCTCAAGTGGGTGCTGTGGTGTGCAATGAAGATGAACAATACTAAATAAATGAAATAGAAATACTTCTAGCATGCAATGCAATAGTGCACGTGCGTGGGCACACAGAACTACTCTCCCCCAGACTTAAACTAAACAACCCACATAATATATGACATGAAAATCAAAATGGGGCTAGGGAAAGAGAGTACCCAATGCTCAGAAATGAGCATTCCAGAAGATTGGCATGTAAGCTAAAATGAAGCTACAACATCCGCCATCCAGAAGAAGGATACCTGCAGGGTCAGCTCCGCAAAACAAAAGAAAAAGATAAAGATAAACTACAATAAACTACAACTAACTAAACATGATTGAATAAAATAAAATGCATGGAAAGAAAGATAAACACTGGGGTTATTGTCATCCAAGCACGACTTATTCAAAAACTAAAGGTTCTAGCTAATGGGCGTATGAAAAAGGAAATGCACAGGTAACTGCTCCAATATGCGTTTCGGTAGCTGGTACCGATACGGAGATAAGGCAGTCACCCCTCTACCTAAATAATAATAATACCTGCTCCTCACAGGTAGAGGGAAAAGAAAGTAAGAAGAGGAGGAGGCCTGGTCCTCACTCATCTCACCAAAACTATCCTTGCCCAGCAAGGTATCGTCCACAGCAGGTCCGCAGGAGGAGAAGGCAACGAATGAGGCTTCCTTAATGGAGGAGGAATCAACCTCCTCGCATAAAAGGACACACTCATCATTGACTTGAGCACAAAGCTCCAAGTCCTCCTGAAGTACCTGTGAAGATTCAACCTGCACAGGCTCGAGTGAAGAAGGGGGGTCAAGAAATAAAAGAGAAGAAGGACAAAAATAATCAGAAATTGGGGGAGTGATCCCGGTCTCACTCCCATCAGGTTGGGTAAGTAAAATAATGTTTGTATTGTCATCAATGCTACAAGAATTGGTGGGATCAACGGTGGCCAGGCTTAGGATTTGGACTTCCTCCACCGGTGCTGAGGAAAACTCCTCTTCACCTAGAAAGTTGTCCTCCTCCGTAGGAGTAGGCACAATACTCAGATCACCCACCTCATCCTGCGAGACATCATCAACAATGTCGTCGGAGACGAGTATAGTATGCACAACAGGGGGAGGAGTAGTGCTCAGATAAAAGTCGAGCACCGATTCCTCACAAAGAATCGAATCCACTAGAGGTGGTGGATGCACATGGAGAATAGGCTCAGCAATGTCGGTGCATAGATCGGCCGCACATCCGGTGACCGTATCCATGCCATTCCCTTCAAGATGTGAAGGTGACAAAGACACATAACCGGATGTTGAAGGTGTGCCGCCAGAGTTAGGAGTTGGGACGATCCGGATATCCGGCTCGTCATCCTCATCCAATTGGCGAAGATACTCGGCACAGTCCTTCAAGACATGATCAGTGCTCCGACAAAACCGGCACTGCCTTGCGGGCTTCTTTGGCACAGCGGGGGCTGAAGCCGAAAAGAAGTACGACGGTAAAGGCTCAGCAGAGTAGCCATAAGACTTACGCGCACCATATGGAGTATCAGACGAAGTCGGTGCTCCATATGCTGGGCTATAAGACTTATGCCTACTATTCTCCATAGGACATTCATCACTAGAGTGGGAGGTAGCTCCACACCAACGACAACGGAAATTAAGATGTGCCCACATAGTGTGAAGATAATACGATTCAAAATAAAAATGCTATTGTGCAAAATACTACACCTAACAAAAATTACTAAAGCAGCATAATTAAAACAGGAAAATGGAATAAAATGAAATAAAACAAAGAAATGCAATTTACAAATGGAAGGGCTTCTCTCTCAGGTTCTCCCTCTCCAGAAAACTCACACGACTGTGTTCCCCGGCAACGGCGCCAAAAACTTGATGGCGCAAATCTCACACACCGCTATAGGCGGTAGCTCGACTGCGACACGAAACAGCAGTGTACCGATCGTTCAGGTAATATAAAACGAGGAGTAATCCCCGAGTATCGAATCTCAAAGGAACACAGTAAGGTGGAGTTTATTATCGAGGAAGGACTTGAGATTGAAGTCCTTTCGAGCGGATGGATGCGGAAACGGGGGATTTGGTTTGCGAATAATAAAATAAAAGATTACAACTAC
This sequence comes from Dactylorhiza incarnata, assembly GCA_033032865.1. Lineage (NCBI taxonomy): Eukaryota > Viridiplantae > Streptophyta > Magnoliopsida > Asparagales > Orchidaceae > Dactylorhiza > Dactylorhiza incarnata. Next base: position 2,331,693 of record JAWHQI010000078.1, read on the forward strand.
TCCTATGCAATGCCACTATGCAATGCTTCGCTTGGCGGGATGGAGACTAGGCAGGTCTTGAGCGCGCTGTGTCGCAAGGGCGGATGGACGAGTAGGCTAACGGAATGAGGGTCGTCGGCACCTCTTCGATAAGCACGCCACTAGCAATTGCTAGTGCGGCACACGAACGTGACGGCGGGATGGAGGATGGAATGGGGCGCACCTCAAGCAACTCAAACAACAAACATTTCACATAAGCATGAAATATATAGAAATTCAAACTAGTTTAAGTGCAACTTCATCTTAATACACAGATCTAACTACATACACATCAATAAGAGAAGAATAAGGCAAGAAATCGACCGAATCCGAAGGCTCGTTGTGGATTCACGGTAGGAAGCACCGGGTTGTCAATCCGCGTCCTAGCTCGGTCCGCAACTACGTCCGGGGTAGAGAGAGCTGTCACTACTCTCCAATGAGCCCGTCTTCTTCGTGTCACGATCCGGTAGAGGTTGCAAACTTCCTCTTGCTTGATGGTGATGGCGGCTAGATCTTCCTTTGGAGCGCTAGGATGAAGGAGGAGGCCGAGAGGAAGCTCCGGCTCAAGGTTGGCGTGAAGAACAAGCCCGGAGCACCTCCATATGGTGGGCGGCGATGGATGGGGCGAAAAATCTGCGGAAGGGGCGAAAACGACGGAGCTGGGCGGAAAAACGGCGAGGATCCCCGACCTAATTCGCGAGCAGGATTATATATAGGCGCTGGAATGAACAGCGCGCACGGTCATTGGCGCACGACCAGTGGTCGTGCGCACTAGCATCCTGTGATCGTGCGCCTGTCTAGACGGAGCCTGTAAGGCAAGAAAATTATAAAATACAATGTTCGCACGACCAGTGGCGCACGACCAGTGGTCGTGCGCGCTATCGTAAGTGGTCGTGCGATAAGGAAGACAAAACTCAGTTTTCAGAGGTTAAGTGCACACGATCAGTGGCGCACGACCAGTGGTCGTGCGCAATAGAACCAGTGATCGTGCGTAGTGTTCCTGTACAGATTTGTACCGGGAACACCTGCACGACTCCTGCTCCAGCATACAACACTAATCAAACCACTGAAAGTGACACTTAACCATGCATGAAAACTAATAATGAAGATAAACAAGAAATAACACCAAAACGGGCCTAAAGGCGCACTTAGCATGGAGAATCAAATATAAGTGAAAACATGTCTAAAGTGAAGTGCATAGACTAGAAAATCGGCCAAGATGAGTCCATAAATGTGTATATAATTGGGACTCATCATATATATATAGAAATATATAAATAGAAATAATAAATATTGCTTTATAAAATCTGTCAGCATATTAGTCGAACTGAGAATGATATAAAATAATACTGCAGACATTTCGTCGAGCTGAGGTAGACGTTCGTCGACCTCATCATTTGATTCGTCGACCTGAACATTTGATTCACTGTTCTGAACATCTGCTGAATATTCGTCCAATGCAGACTGGAGTTCGTCGAACGGAACTGTTTGTCGAACGCAGAGACGGGCTGGATCATCGACCGCTGAATATTGAGCTGTTCGTTGAACGCAGACTTGAGTTCGTCGAACACAGTATTTCTTCGACCGCTGAGCTGGGGTCTGTTCGTCGACCGCTGATATTATCTGTTTGTCGACCGCTGAACCGCTGAGACGGGATCATCGAACGCTGAATCGCTGAGACGAGATCGTCGAACGCTGAACCGCTGGATTTCGTCGAGCGCAGGACGCCGTTCGTCGAATGCAGATGGACGTTCGTCGAATGCAGAGAACATATGTAAATTTTTAATTCTTCTCTTATTTTTCAGCCTATTAATAATGTCTCTTTTCAGCCTTCTTTCTTAATAGGATTTGTTCTAAGTTATAAGATGAGTTACGATAGAAACTTAGACACTAAAGGTGGATCCTAACTCAAATCAAAACTAAGGTTCCAACACACCCGACGAGCCTCCCAGCGACCAGCATCAATAAGCCCGGGCGGGTGGTCTCTAGTCGAGGACTCGACCTTGATGCTATCTTTAACAACTTTCGATATATTCTAAATAGATTACATACCATTATAATGCACTTCCTTGCGCTTACTCGACCACATGCACCTTGGACATCTCCTTCATCACTTCCTCCATCTCCTCAGCTTCCTTCTGGTCCTTCCAGGTAAAGTTGTCTCCTCTATGTCGGAGTTCTTCCTCCTTCCCTTACCTCCAGAAACTCTGGGCATGTGGCAGTTGCATGGCCCTCCTACTGATGGAAGTCACAGTACGACAATGCCATCATCCTTGCTTCCTTCCCTGCGCGACCCCTCTTCTTATTTCCTCTTTTTCGGCCAATCATCATGGCCTACAGGGGTTGGGGTTGCAATGGCCTTGGGCCCGACATTCCACCCTGCTGGGTTGAACCATCCCTGTTCCCCCTGAAACTTTCCTCTCCCTTGGAAATGGCCTCTTCCTGGGCCTTGAGGGAGTCCTCCTGGCAGCCTCTAGGTCGGTCGAGCGACTGGTGGTTGAAACCCCCAGCCTTGCTCCTGCCCAACGGGGGGTCCCTGGTCCCCATGACTTCTTGCTTCCTCCTTCTTCTTCCCTCCTTGCTCTTTCTTCTCCTCCTTCTCCTCTTTCTCACCCTTGGCCAACTTTGCCATGAACTCCTGGTTGTGGCCTCACACTCAATTTCTCGAGCAGCGCGCTCCATCAGCTCTTTTAAAGACAAGGGTGGGTCCCGAGTCAAGCTCATCCTGAACAACCCCTGCTGTAAGCCGAGGGTGAAAGCCAGCTGCAGGGTATGCCCGGGCACCTCAATGACAAGGAGAACTTCCTCTTGGAATCTATCCACGTAACTCCCCAACGTCTCCCCTGGCCTTTGCCGAACCAAGAACAGGGCCTCCGCCCCCTTCCTCCTCTTCTTTGAAGTGGAGAACCTTAGCAAGAAACTCCGGCGCAGGTCCTCAAAGCCGTAGATGGTTCCCACTGGGAGTTGGTGGAACCAGTCTCTCGCCTTCCCCCTGAACGTGACCGCGAAGATTCTGCATTTAAAGGCATCAGACATTTGCCTAATCGAGGCCATGTCTTCGAACCACTAGAGATGCTGAATAAAGTCATCCTTCCCTGCGTAGTAAGACATGTCAGGCTCGCTGAACCCATCTGGAATGGGTGCTGAGATGATCATCTCGTAGAAGGGACTTCCCCATCCTCCCTGGCGAGGCGAAGGCATTCTCTCTGCCTCCCTACTGGGGTAGCCGGTCCTAGAAGAGCCATTGAAGAGCACTCTTGCTTGAAGACCCGAGCCTTCCCTTGTGGTCGGCTCCTTCCCTTGCCGATGTGTTTGCTCTGCCTCCATTGGAGACTGCGAGGCGAGCACGGGTGTGGGTGGTGTCGAACACTCGCTGTGAGGTGGGAGTGCGACCCACAAGAGCTCCAAGATCGACTTCCTGAACTCGTCAAAATTACCCTTCTTCACGTACTCGCTGGTAGGGGGTGAGTCCCACAGCTCATCGCTTCTAGCCATGAGACTTGCTCAAAGCTTTCCAAACTAGCTGCGTCCACGCTCACCGCACCATAATGTTGAAACCAGAGAACTGGTCTCGACACTACTAGAAAATTGACTTTTAGCCACGATCGTATTGCCCACGGCCATTTGCCGTGGCAAACAGTCAAATTATCGTGGCTAAAAGACTAAAATAGTGGCTAAAAGTCATAGAAAAAGAGTATTTGCCACAGAAAGAGCATGGCAAATACTTTTTTGCCACGCTCGTATTGCCCACGCTCATTTGCCACGGCAGTCCGTGGCTAAAAGTCTTTTGCCATGATTTTAGACTTTTAGCCACGGTAATTTGCCTTGGCTAAATGTCAATTTTCTAGTAGTGCGATGTTCGCAAGGGGGATGCAGCTAACCCTTACTTGACCCGAACTAGAACCCTTGACCAGTTGCTAAGAACCAAAAGACCTTCCCTTAAAGAACACTTAAGTCTAGAAACAGACCCCTTAAGCTGCAGCGTGGAGGTCCCACCACACTCCCGGAAGCTCACAAGGAACTTCCCCTCCCAAGCCAATGCTGAGCTTGGGCACCTTGGAGGGCACTAAAGCTCACCTCACCACCGAAATTCACTGACAAGGGGGTAGGGGGTAGCGCTTGCTCACAAGACACACACGAGGAGAGGGGTGGAGACCAACCCTTCCCAAGGTGCCTATGGGGGTCTATTTATAGACTTCCCAAAAATGGGCCGTAGATAGCCAAAATTCTGCTATCCGCAACTCAACCACGAACCTGGACGGTCAAAACAAGAGGGGGGCGAGTGGAGGATGAGACGTCCACTCCCCCTCTTGCCGGGGGTCGAACGAGGTCCACCGCCATGACTGGGAGAGTGGACCTCACGGTCCACTCCACCCTTCGGGCGAGTGGACCCTTGGTCCACTCGCCCAACTACATTGGGCGAGTGGACCACGGGTCCACTCGCCCGGGTCCTTGGGCAAGTGGACCAAGGGTCCACTCGCCCGGGGGCTTGGGCGAGTGGACCCAAGGTCCACTCGACCAAGGAAATTGACCCCCCCGGGCCTTGTCTTTTTGGTCTTTCACGACCTTCGATGGTTTGGTCTACTGCGTCACGGTCACCCTCTCTACCATGACCTCATCCACGCCGGGTCACACCGAATCGGAAAATATGAGGGTTGTACACTAGTGGTGCTCTCTCTCTCTCTCTCTCTCTCTTAATTTCGCTTTCTTCTGATTATCCCCACATGAGAACTTCGATTATACTAACCTCGCAGATGGGTCTCGCTCGCTAATATATCTGGGGTTGCCTTACGCTCTCGCATGCAACCATGTGCAGGGTTTTACCTAACCGCACCCCCCGTCGCTTTGACTTCCTTGCCACGCTTTTTATTTCCTATAAATAGGTCCCAGCGCTGAACTCACCTACCACATTTAACGCTAGCCCTTCTTCTTCCTCTACCTGCGAGATCTCGCGTTCTCTTCCTCGCGCCTTCTGCTCACTTTTTCTCGCAGGTTACAACAATGGTGGGCGATGCTAGCGAGGATGAGGGTCAGTTAAAGTGCGCTTGGGCCTTTACCGACCACACTTTCTTCAATAACAACTTGTCCGAGGAAGAATACCTCGCCGCCGTTTTTGATTTCATACCGCCGGGATTCTCCGCCCGCGACCCTGGCATGGACGATGTGATCAACGTTCCCATGCGAGACGAGCTCGCCATCCCTACTGCCCACTTTGGGGTTGGCCTGCGCCCGCCCTTATGGCCGGAGGTTTGCCAGGTACTAGTTGATCTCGCTTACTTTCCTACTTTGCCAAAATTGAAACTCTCGCTCGCCTTCTTCAAGATCTAGCCGTTTTGCTCGCCAGGTGCTCAAACACTTCGGCGTAATACTGGGTCAGCTGACCCCTAATGCTGTGGTGGTAATCGTCGCTTTCGCATGCTATACGCGAGAAGAGCGCATTGAGTTCCGCTTGCCGGTCTTCCGGAATCTGTTCTCCTTCAGGGCCTACAAGGAGGGCACCACCTACTTCGTGGGCTCAGGGCTCAAGGTCATCGAGACCGTCAACAAGTGTCATTACTGGGCTTAGAAGTTCCTCTTCGTCAAAGGGAACTTCGACAATGTTCCGTTCTCGCCCGTACAGCATGGCAAAAGCACCTATTGCCCCCAGCTCTCGGCGGCCATGACGCTGCCTTGTTCAAGTTCTTTAATAAGAAGAACTTCGAGGTGGCCCATCTCCGCCGAAACCTCGACTCGCTCCTACCGGTGCTCCCTGGGGAAGGTATGTACCGCGCTTGTTCGCCTATTTCCTCTCAAGGCTTTCGCCAAATATTTCCAACCGTTAGACCATTACAGGTGAGTGAGACCTGCCCGTCCATCCTACTTATGCGGGCAGCCGGTTAGTTCCTGTGGACCTCGCTCTTGCAAAAATGGGAGCGGACACCTGCCGCGAGACTCCCCTCCCTACTGCCCCGCCTACCAGGAAGAGGCCTGAGTCTTCCCCTCCCTCCTTGCAGCCCTCGCAGAAGAAGAACAAGAAGAATCTCCCCCCTCTGAGAAGTTAAAGGGGCATGCCGAGACTTCCTCGAGCGAGATCTTACCGGCTGACCTCCCCGAGGAAAGGGAGTCCGGCGAGCCGGTCGAAAAGGTCGCCAGGATCTCTTCCCAGTCAGTGCCGATAAACCACTGGAACTTTGGTCTCGGCCAAAGGCACAAGGACGAGGCCGGCGAGTACCTGCTCTACTGGAATCCCGAGGTCAACAAGGCTGAAAGTGAGGTATTAGATCTTAGCTTTACTCTAGAGGGCGGGGGGGGGGGGGGGGGGGGGGGATAGAGTATTAAAAAGTTTTAACTTATTTTATAGCGGAATTAAAATAGTGATATATATGTGTAACATAGTGAGTATAAAAACAAAATAAATAAACAACACAGCACATCACAGTACAGAAAGAAAAACACAATCACAGAAGACACACGGATCTATAGTAATTCCCCAATCAAACTGGGTACATCTACTCTTCTACCAACCTTGGTAGGAATCCACTAAGTTTTTGATCAGGTGCCATATCACCACTGGTATTTTTGATCAGGTGCCAAAACACCACTGGGATTTTTGATCAGGTGCCCAAACACCACTGAGCTTTTGATCAGGTGTTCAAACCAAAACACAGGTTTTTGATCAGGTGCCCTGCCACCAAAGGTTTAACTTTTGAAGGGAGTTTGAACCCTGTACAAGATGAGATAAAAAGGGTAAACAAAAAGGTTTATGAAATTCTTCTCTGTCAACAAGCTGAGAGAAGACTAGTGGATTGTTATGTTGTAAAGCTCCCCCTGTCTGATAGAAATTCTTGACAGTTGGATGGATGGAGCTTTCTCTTGAATGTAGAATATCTTCCTTGATAGCAGATGAATCTGAGAGACAAAGAGTTCCTCAGATTATTGTTGCTCTTTGAAGATTAGAACCAGCAGCTGAAAACTGAGAGAATGAATGTTGATGTTCTCAGAGAATGAGAATGCTGCTGTTGAGGATGAACTCTGTAATTCTTTTTGACATTTTGTATTTCTCTCTCGACTGATACTTCTCTATTATTTCTTTCACTATCATCTTACTGGTCTTTCTTTTCCTTAGACAATATATCACTGATTTGAAATTCAAATCTTCTGGATAAGGAATATAATATTCTGAAAAGATATTTCTTGGAACTGCAATCTGATTCAGCAATAATAATTAATTCCTTTTTCCTTTTCCATAAGAGTATCCTTTTCCAATATGTCAAACGTCTACTTTCTCGAGAGAAGAGAATGGAAAGGAATAATAAAAGGAAAGATCAAATCTTGACTTATCTGATAAATGAATAAGTCCAAATCATAGAATAAATCCTTTGCGGATTAATCGATCTGAGTTCAGAGAAGATTGATAACTGATCCTTCAGAAGTTTGTCAAGCTGGAGAAGAAAATTCGTCGAGCTGAGAGCTGAGTTCGTCGAACTGAAAGCTGAGTTCGTCGAACTGAATTAATTCGTCAAACACAAAGCTGAGTTCATCGAACTGAAAGCTGAGTTCGTCGAACTGACTTAATTCGTCGAACACAATCTCGAGTTTGTCGAACTAAATTTGGAGTTCATCGAACTGAGATGAAATCTTGTAAACTTGCTTGAGGATTGAATTCGTCGAGCTTAGAGTTGAGTTCGTCGAACTGAAAGCTGAGTTCGTCGAACTGAACATCTTGTTACTTATTCATCGAACGCAGAGTTGAGTTCGTCGATCTCAAACTGGAGTTCGTCGAACTGAAGATAAAATCTGTAGAACTGGCTGGAAGACTGAATTCGTCAAGCTGAAAAGCAAGTTCATCGAACTGAAGCATGACGTTCGTCGAAAGCATTATGGATTTCGTCGAACGCAGATTGAAGTTCGTCGAACACAGAAACTTGGAATTTTTCCTAAGTTCTAGCTACTTAGACACACTTAGACCTTGACCCTTAGACTATACAACGGGGTCAACTTGAGTCCTAGTCAACAGATAGTGATCCTAGCCCAAATCAGTAATAGGGTTGTTCCAACAAAGGCCACCATCTCCACCCTCCTCCCCTCTTGGGTGGAGCAGACGATGGTCAACGGGCATGCATTCTCGCTCTCCTTCGGACTTTATGGTCGTGAGGATGCCTCGGTCTTCAAGGCTGAGACCACGAGGACCCTGGAATACGAGAGTGCGCAGGCCCAGCTCCGCTCTCTGGAGCTCGCCCACATGACGGGCCGGCGCTGCCTTCAGCTGGAGCGCCATGACGAGGAGCTCGCCCACGCCTACAAAGACTCTGCTACCGAGATCACGAGTCTAAAGGAGAGGCTGCTCGCCTCTGATGAGCTTCTCCCCGGCCATCAGGGTGGAGTGGTAAGTCTTCGAGCTCTCGCTTCCATCCTTTTCTAACAACACCTCTTTGGCTTACCTACTTTCTTTACAGGATGTCGAGACCGCCCGGGATCTTTGCGCTCGCATCTCCAGCCTGGAGAATGAGGTTGCCCGGTTGAAAGCTTATAACCAGGAGATGATCTGCGCTGCTGTCCCCCCGTCTCCTCGCCGCCTGAAGAAAGACCAGCGATCCAGGGAGGAAGAATGCCGAGAGGCCTCCATCACCGCGTCGCGGTACTTCTTTCAGGCCATGCAGGGAGCCAGTCTGCTGTCCGCCAAGACGGCCGATCTGACAATCGAGGATGTGGTCCCTGAGCTGTTCATGCCAGCCCAGCCTCCTGCAGACAGCGCGGACGAGCTATCTGCCAGCAAATCTTAAAAAGGGCTTGTATTTTTATTCCATATTTTGGCTGGCGAGATCGCCGCGACATCTGTAACTGACTAGTGAAATAGAAATGAAAATTTTTACCCACCTGTTCACTGTGTTCTCGTTTTCTATGCATGCTATTTTTTTCATATTTATATTGCTTAACGCCTTCGCCATTGCATTCGCTGTGCTCGCGCCCGCATACCGCATAGTCGTCCAGCTCAGGCTTTGAACATGTACTCACCACATTAGTTCTCATCTTTTTAGTCTACTTTAGGGTCGCGAGTACCCTAGGATCAGCCCTCCGGATCTCCATCTCGCGAGGGTTGAACATTTCCCCCCTCTTTTGTTAAAAAACTTGAGGTCCGGAGATGAAGTAAAATGCGGAACACTTCAAAAAACTTTCCACAAGTATAGCAACACAATGACAATGAGAAGACCGAATAGTGCTATGGTATTAACTATCTCTTTACAATTCGAGGTATACATGGCGAGACATGATTCATAAGAATCACGGAGGAGAGAAGCACAAACACAAAAGACAACAAGATGCTGGCGACTTGACAACTTGAGACCACCAGACCGCACGAACAGACAAGTCAGACGGATAACTCCTGAGACCGCGCGAACATAGCACAAGCCGCACCTGTCAGACCGCAACCACAGACCGCCCGACCTGCTGCTTATTCAACTGCTGAAAAACAAACTGTTCGCAATTCTTGATCGCTCAGACCGCACGGTCTTAAGATCACAGAAGAACCCGTGAACACTTGACAAAGAAACTGCTTCCTGCTGCAGACCGCAACTTAAGATCGCCTAGCCACTTAAGACCACCTGATCAACGGAGTTCGCGGCACAGTCCAAGAACACCTAAACATAGTCCGCACGGACTGGTTTATTTAAAGCTGGAAGAAGGGAGAATGCTGACCGCGAACTGCAAGCTGCTAACCTGCGAACACACAAACCGGCCAGGCAAAACACAAACCGCGCGATCTCAGAATGAGAACGACACAATCAAGCCCACTTTGGTTCTTACAGTTCTTCGTTATGAATGTCGGGCCCTGCACCCCTATTTATAGGCGAGCAGACAGATGCCATCACCACACAAACCGGGATACAATAACCGCCCATCAGATCGCCAACGGTCTCACAAGACAGACCGCCTGAGCTCAGCATGGCTAACAACACCCTTATTGAACCATACGGTTATAGACAAATAGCCCAATTACCGCGGTCATCAAAACAGACCGCCCGGTCTTATTGCATAAGCATAAAACTTCTTCAGTAACCCAGACCGACTAGAACAACATGTCAGACCACCCGGTCACTGCAAGAATGCAGACCTACTTGAACATCTGGTCGACTTGAACAATTCGCCAGAACAACCCGCGCAAGCCACCCTGACAATTAGCGGTCTCCCAGATCAGACCGCCCAGAATAGATCGCTGAGACAGAACCGGCTAGTGCACCAGCGCAGACCACGCGGTCTCTGCGGTCTCCAATCTGCAGACCGCCCAGCACCATTCCACTTCCACTTCAAAAATTTAACACTCCCCCTTGAAGTGGGAAGTGGAAGTCAGCCCAAGTAAGCTCCATAACCGACCAAATGGTCCCTTCGACATCGGCTTAGTAAATATGTCAGCAACATTCTCCTTGCTCTGCACATGCTCCACAATCCGAGATCCCTCCAACACCTTCTCACGAATGACATGGTGATGAATCTCTATGTGCTTCGTACGCGCGTGACAAACCGGATTGTTCACCAGTTTGAGAGCACTCTCATTGTCACCACGTAATAGAGTAGCACCTCGCACCTCCCTATGAATGTCCTCCACAAGCCTCCTAAGCTAGATGGCTTCCTGAGCCGCCAAAGCTGAAGCTTTGCACTCCACTTCTGTGGGAGAGACAGACACAGAATCCTGCTTCTTGCTGCACCATGATATAGCTGTAGAGTCTGTCATAAAGACATATCCAGATGTCGATCTCTGATCATCTGAATCTCCTCCATAATCAACATCCATGTACCCGTGCAAGCAAAAGCCCAAATCTCTCCAATAGAAGAGACCCAAATCTGAGGTGGATTTGACATACTTCAAGATACTCCTAGCCGCCACAAGATGAGGTTTCCGAGGCTCTGCCATAAACCGACTCACCCTGCCAACTACATAAGCAATATCTGGCCTCGTGATCATCAAGTATATCAAACTTCCAACCAAAGCCCGGAACACCAAAGGATCAGTAAGAACCTTCCCTTCATCTCGTCAAAGATGAACTCCAACCTCCAGTGGAGTAGAGCTTCTCTTCCCTCCTTCCATGCCGAATCTCTTCATGATTCGATCCGCATATCCTTTTTGGGAAACAAGCATACCGCTCTCTTTCCTCTCCACTTCGAGCCCAAGGAAATGGTGGAGCTCACCCAAATCCTTCATCTCGAATCTGATAGCTAGCTCAGCACGAAGCCTAGCTACCTCCACTTCAAAATTCCCCGTGACGATCATATCGTCAACGTACAACAGCACCAAGACCTGAAGCTCCCCCGTCTTTTTTTTCGAATAGGCTAGAATCAGAATCAGAAGCAAAGTATCCGCAAAACCGGAGGTATTCTGCGATCTTCCCGTACCACGCTCGAGGCGCTTGCTTCAAGCCGCAAAGAGCCTTCTTGAGCTTGCAAATATATCTTGGGTGCTCTTCGGATACATAACCAGGTGGCTGATCCATGAAGATATCCTTGTCAATCTTGCCATATAAGAAAGCGTTATTCACGTCGAGTTGCCAAATCTTCCACCCTTGGCAATCTGCCAATGCGATCACCACCCGAACCGAAGTCATCTTGGCAACGGGGCTAAACATCTCTTCATAATCCTCCCCATACTTCTGAGAGAAACCTCGAGCTACAAGGCGAGCCTTGTACTGCTCAATACTTCCATCAGCCTTCTTCTTTAGTTTAAAAACCCACTTGCAAGTCACCGAAGTAACTCCCTCAACCTTAGGCACCAATTCCCAAGTCTCATTCTTCCTGAGGGCAGCCATCTCTTCATCCATGGCTCCTTCCCACTCCTTGACTCCAATGGCATTTTCATAACAAGATGGCTCTCTCTCATCCAGGGGACCTGCGAAGAAACATGAGACAAAGCTCACCAAGTTTCCGCCCGTGTACCGATCTAGTGGAATAATGGTCCTCTTGGACCTCCTCAGAGCTTAACTCTGAACCACCTCTTCCACTGCAGTTTATGGACTAGCTCTCTTTTCAGGTAGACGTGGAGCATTGCTCCCCCTGCTTCCAGAACCTAAAGCACCTGATCTAGAACTAGAAATACATGGAGCACCTGGAGAAACAGGCAACTCCACGAAAACTTCCTTTACAGCTTCCTCTGGTCCACCATCTACCCTGCTTCCTTGTAACTCTACAGAAGAGCTACCTTGGTATGACATCAGCTCGTCAAATAACACATCCCTAGAGACCACATATCTCTGTGTCTCGGGATCCATGCATCTCCACCCTTTCTTCCGGTCATCATAACCGACGAAGACTAGTTTCCTTGCCTTTGCATCTAGCTTCGTTCAAAGGGCATCCGGAACATGCACGTAGCAGGTAGAACCAAACACTCGAAAGTGTTCCACGCTTGGCTTCTCCTTGAACATCAGCTTATGAGGGGTCTTCATGTTGATGGGACTGAGAGGCATCCGGTTGATAACATAGGCCGCACAAGACATTCCCTCTACCTAGAAGGACTTTGGGATACTCTTGGCATGAAACCAACATTTGCAGGTCTCCGTCAGATGATGGATCTTCCGCTCTGCAACTCCATTCTGCTGTGGAGTGTGAGCACATGAAAGCTCTCTTTGGATGACGTGCTTCCTGCAGAAGTTAAAGAACGCCTTGGAGGTGAACTCCCCTCCATTGTCAGTTCTGAACCTCTTGACCCGCAGGTTAAGCCAACCTTCCACTAGCTCCTTGAACTCCACAAACCTCTCAAACGCCTCCGACTTCTCCTTCAAAAAATATACCCAAGTATATCTGGTGAAGTCATCAACCAAAATCAGCATATACCTGCTACCTCCAAGACTGGCTGTGTTGGTAGGTCCAAACATATCACCATGTATACACTGCAATTTTCTTTTACACCTGCTTTGTGATTTATCAAATGGAAGACGTTGAGCCTTACCAAACTGACAACCTGCACAAACGTGACCATCCCCGAAAGATGAAAAGCTAGGTAGACCTTTCTCCAGGCCTCTTCCCACCATAGCTTTCAACTTATCCATCCCAACATGCCCAAGTCTTTCATTCCAGATAGCGGCGCTGTCGTTAGCCCTCATCTTATCAACATAAGAACTTGTTGAAAGAACAAACAAGTCCTTCACCTGTCTCCCTATATGAGTGACCTCAACTTTCACAGCTGAAACATTTCAGAGAAATTTCACTTCTGTTGGACCGAACAGAACGTGATAGCCAACATCCACATCATTGGTCACCGAGAAGAGGTTCTTCTTCATTCCCGGAACATAATAGACACATTTCAATGTAAGAGTACCTATATCAAAGAAACCACACCCTCCTTCTCAACTGCATGTATAGTATCATCAGCCGTAATGATAACATCATTACCTGTATATGCCTGTAATGAGGAGAAATTCAACTCATCCCGGGTGAGATGATGACCACACCCAGAGTCCACTACCTAATCATCCTGATAGTTGATGGAAGTCATGACCCGAACACACGTGCCCGTCATGAATGCACCTCTACCACCCCAACTACCTTTAGAATTGGAAGCAACCTCCTCCTTTCCTGCAGCATGCCCTGGCTGAAGATTAACTTGGCAGTCTCTCTTGAAGTGACAAATTTTGTTGCACCTGAAGCATCTAGGTCCTTCCTTCTTCTTCCCATCATGCTTAGGAGCATAGCTCCTCTCCTGCTGATATGAAGTAGGCGGACCATCATCTCCAGATGTCTTCTTCTTCTTGTCTCATCTCTTCTTCTTGCCAGAGAAAAGAACCTCACCTTCTCCCCCAGAGACTGACATCCCAGCCATTTGCTTAGGCAAACTCTCTCGTGAAGCAAGTAAGTTTTCCAGCTCCAGCAACGATGGCTGATTGGCCCAGCCTTGAACAGAAGTAATAAAGGCCACATACTCCCTCTGCAAGCCGCGGATTATGTGCCTCTTCAGCTTAGCTTCTGAGATAGGCTCATCCGGATCCAATGCTGATATCTCTGTGCAAAGGTTCTTCATCTTTAAGAAGAACGTTGAGATAGACAAATCTACCTGAGTTGCTTTTGCCAACTCATTCTCCAAGAACTGTAGCCTAGCTACATTCTTCTTATTGAACAAGCCATCCAAGGCTGTCCAAATTTCAGCAGCTGATCTACATCCGATGATGTGATCAAATAGCTCCGGAATGATAGCTCTCTTGAGAGTGAACTCCGCCTTAGCATTCGTTCTCTTCCAAGCCTTCACGAGCTCAGCATTCCCTTCAGCAGGAATAACAGATTGTCTTGCTTCTCCTCCTACAAACTCTCACAAATCCTCGCCAAGAAGATAGCTCTCCATGCAAGACTTCCACTTCTTGAAGTTAGTCTGTGTAAGGAGCTCAATACCAAGACCTCTAGCATAACCTCCTTCCATTGCTATCCCACTGGTTGCTAACCAACTTGAGGAACCCGAGAGAAGTATCAGCAACTACTACTCAACAACCTCCCTCTGATACTATGTTAAAAAACTTGAGGTCCGGAGATGAAGTAAGATGTGGAACACTTCACAAAACTTTCCACAAGTATATCAACACAATGATAATGAGAAGACCGAATAGTGCTATGGTATTAACTATCTCTTTATAATTCAAGGTATACATGGCGAGACATGATTCATAAGAATCACAGAGGAGAGAAGCACAAACACAAAAGACAACAAGCTGCTGGCGACTTGACAACTTAAGACCGCCAGACCACACGAACAGATAAGCCAGATGGATAACTCCTGAGACCGCGTGAACAGAGCACAAGCCGCACCTGTCAGCCCGCAACCACAGACCGCCCGACCTGCTTCTTATTCAACTGCTAAAAAACAACCTGTTCGCACTTCTTGATCGCTCAGACCGCACGGTCTTAAGATCACAGAAGAACCCACGAACACTTGACAAAGAAACTGCTTCTTGCTGCAGACCGCAACTTAAGATCGCCTGGCCACTTAAGACCACCTGATCAATGGAGTTCGCTGCACAGTTCAAGAACACCTAAACACAGTCCGCCCGGACTAGTTTATTCAAAGTTGGAAGAAGGGAGAATGCTGACCGCGAACTGCAAGCCGCTAACCTGCGAACACACAAACTAGTCAGGCAAAACTCAAACCGCGCGACCTCAGAATGAGACCGATAAAATCAGGCCAACTTTGGTTCTTACAGTTCTTCGTTATGAATGACGGGCCCTGCACCCCTATTTATAGGCGAGCAGACGGATGTCGTCACCGCACAAACCAGGATACAATAACCGCCCATCAGATCGCCAGCGCTCTCATAAGACAGACCGCCCGAGCTCAGCAAGGCTAACATCTCCTTTATTGAACAATACGGTTATACACAAACTGCCCGGTTACCGCGGTCATCAAAACAGACTGCCCGGTCTTATTGCATAAGCAAAGAACTTCTTCGGTAACCCAGACCGACTAGAATAACATGTCAGACCACCCGGCCACTGCAAGAAGGCAAACTTACTTGAACATCTGGCCGACTTGAACAAGTCGCCAGAACAACCCACGCAAGCCACCCGGACAATTAGCAGTCTCCCAGATCAGACCGCCCAGAATAGATCGCCGAGACAGAACCGGCCAGAGCACCAGTGCAGATCGCGCGGTCTCTGCGGTCTCCAATCTGCAGACCATCCAGCACCATTCCACTTCCACTTCAAAAATTTAACATCTTTGACTTCGGCGAGCGAGATCCCTACCTGATCCCCAACATTGTCCTCGAGGATTGGAATGATCCTTCTTATACTTTCCCCTTTATTTTTGCAAGGACCCCACACCCTGGGAGGCCTTCTGCGCGCGGGATGAGCTCCCCCCTTTCTGGTCGTGCGAGATTTCCCCTTCTCGCCGAGCGAAAAGACTCTTCTCTGGCGCCCTACTAGCTTCTTCGTGAGATCAACCCGACCCACCGGCTAGTGGTAGCCCGGCAGCAGAATCATCCGGGGCCTTCCAGCACTAAAGAATTTGCTACCTGCCAGCCTCTCTAGAGATCAACCTGACCCACCGTCCATGAGAGCCCGGCAGCGGAATCGATCTGGGGCATTCCAGCACCAAGGAACTTGCTACCTTGACAGCCTCTCCAGAGATCAACCTGACCCACCGTCTATGAAAGCCCAGCAACAGAATCGATCTGGGGCATTCCAGCACAAAGAACTTGCTACCTTGCCAGCCTCTCCAGAGATCAACCTGACCCTCCATCTGTGAGAGCCCTACAGCGGAATCAATCTGGGGCATTCCAGCACCAAAGAACTTGCTACCTTGCCAGCCTCTCTAGTGATCAACTTGACCCACTGTCTACGAGAGCCCAGCAGTGGAATCGATCTGGGGCATTCCAGCACCAAATAATTTGCTACATTTGTAGCCTCTCCAGAGATCAACCTGACCCACCGTCTATGAGAGCCCGGCAGAGGAATCGATCTGGTGCATTCCAGCACCAAAGAAATTGCTACCTTGCCAGCCTCTCCAGAGATCAACCTGACCCACTGTCCATGAGAGCCCGACAGCGGAATCGATCTGGGGCATTCCAGCACCAAAGAACTTGCTACCTTGCCAACCTCTCCAGAGATCAACCTGACCCACCGTCTATGAGAGCCCGATAGCGGAATCGATCTGGGGCATTCCAGCACCAAAGAACTTGCTATCTTGCTAGCCTCTCCAAAGATCAACCTGACCCACCATCCATGAGAGCCTGACAATGAAATTAATCTGGGGCATTCCAGCACCAAAGGAAGGACGCTTGAGGATTTTTGCTTAGAAATAATTTCAAAGTTGCTATAAGAAGAGCAAAACATACTGAAAGTCAATTGATATGCTTAGATACCAATTGAAAGTGGAGGTTAGATCTTAATATTACTATAGAGGGGGAGGGGGGTGAATAGAGTATTAAAACTTTTTACTTTATTTTATAGCGGAATTAAAATAGTGATATATGTATGTGTATTGAGTGAGTAATACAAGCAAACACAAAGAGAGCACACCGCACAACACACAGAAAATCACAACACAGAGGACACAAGGATTCTTATAGTAGTTCCCCAATAAACCTGGGTATGTCTACTCTTCTACCACATTTGGTAGGATCTACTAGGTTTTTGATCAGGTGCCCTATCACCAAGGGGCTTTTGATCAGGTGTCCACACACCAAGGGATCTTTTGATTAGGTGCTCTAACCAAACCACATGTTTTTGTTCAGGTGCCCTGCCACCAAGGGGTTAACTTTTGAAGGGAGTTAAAACCCTGTGCAAGAGGGGATAAGAAGGGTTATGAAGTTCTTCTCTGTCAATATTCTGAGAGAAGACTCTATTGGATTTGATGATGTAAAGCTACTATGTCTGATATAAAATTGTTGACAGTAGATGACTGGAGCTTTCACTTGAAAATGGATCTTCCTTTCTCTTCCTGATAGCTGATAAATCTGAGAGACAAATGTTTCTCAGATTATTTGTTGCTCTTTTGAAGATCTGAACTTGCAACAGAAATCTGAGAGATGGTGTTGATGTTCTCAGTGTATGAATGCTGCTTGAGGAAGAAGATGAAGATAATATGTAAAGCTTTGTTCTTCTTTTTCTTCCTGCTACTTTTTGAAGAATAGTATTCTTCTCTGTAATGTATTCTGTCATGAAAAACTGTAAGTGATGATAATACTATATATCTTCTTCCTTTTTCTTTTGATACTCTCTGACTGATTTGAAAAGTCAAATCCCTTGAATTAAGGAATAGATATATCTGGGAACCATAAATCTGACACACCGTATATCCTTTCCTCTTCCATGAATATGTCCTTTTCCAAGCATATGTCAACGACTATTTTCAAAATAGGAGAATAATAAAAGGAAATATATTATCCTGGCTTATCTAGAAGAATAGAGCCATTGCTGTAGACGATCTGAGTTCAGAGAATGAAATAAGAATAATCTTTCTAAAATTCTGAACTGAAATAAGTCATTTCTTCGATCTAAACAAGTTTCGTCGATCTCAAGATTTTTCGTCGATCTCAAGAATTTTTGTCGATCTCAAATTAATCTGGCTGGAAGAGTTAAATTAGTTGAGCTGAGAAGATCTTTCGTCGATCTGAACATCTGATACTTATTCTTCGAACGCAGAGCTGAGTTCGTCGAACTGAATATTTCTTCGACCGCTGAGACTCCACAAAATCGTCGACCACTGAGCCGCTGAGATAAAAGCAAGTCGTTCGTCGAACGCAGAGAGCCTGCCGTTCGTCGAACCCAGATAGCATTTCGTCGAACGCAGAAAAACTTGTCTTTTCCTTAGGTTCTATCAGCCTAAACTCTTGACCCATAGACTATACATTGGGGTAGACTTGATCCTAGTAAACAGATAGTGATCCTAGCCCAAATCAGAAATAGGGTTGTTCCAACACATACAAGTCAATTACAAAAACTTTCATGGATAGAACCGTTTCAAGTCATCCCCACTCCTGGCCCGGCCGAGAGGTACCCCTTCCATATCCTGGAGGTGATACCCTCCCGACTTGAGCACTTCACTTACAATGTAAGGCCCCTCCTAATTGGGGTCAAGCTTACCTACCGCGACTCCTCTCCCAACCACATCGACCTTCTTCAGGACCAAGTCCCCTTTCTCAAACTGTTTTATTCTGATATGTTGGTCGAAGTATCGGGCCATCCACCTCTTGACCTCCTCCAGCCGAATGGTGGTGAGATCCCAGAGTTCCTCCACCAGGTCCAAGGATAACCTTTGCTCCTCTTCGTTCTCCGTCCGCCACTCGTCATCACCTTCTCCCACGACGACTACCCTGGTGGACTTCACCTCGAATTCTATGGGAAGCACGACCTCTGACCCATGAGACAGTTTGAAAGTGGTCTCCCCTGTGGCCGTGTTTGGAGTAGTTCTTAGGACCCAGAGGACCGAGGGTAGCTGCTCTACCCAGTTGCCCCTGAGGTTCTTGACCTTCTTTGTAAGCAAGTTCACAATTATTTTGTTTGCCGCCTCCACCTACCCATTGCTCCTCGGGTGGTGGACTGACGCAAATCGAAGATCTATTCCAAGCTGAGTGCAGAAGCTGACGAACTCATCGCTGGCAAATTGTGGCCCGTTGTCTATCAATATGGCCAATGGTAGCCCGTGACTGTAAATTATTTCACCCCATACAAAATTTCGTACCACTTGGGATGTCACCTTAGCCAGTGGCTTCACCTCTAGCTACTTGGAGAAGTAGTCGATCATCACCAGCATGAACCTTCTCTGACCACTTGCTTGGGGGAGGGTGTTGGATCTTGAGACGCCCTTAGAGGGGGGGGGGGTGAATAAGGGTTTTAAAAAATTTAAACTTTAATAGAAAACTTTTGATATTTTGGTAGAAGTAAGTTAAATCAAAAGTAAAGGATAATGAAATTAGAAATGAAATCAATTTTATTAAACAAGAAAAGACATGATTATCATTTATAAAATTGATTACAAAATCTGATTTCTATGATGCTAGAAATCAAAGGCGAAATCTAAAATATTCTTTTCGTTTTCTATACCGACTCGTATCCCCACGAATCGGTTGGCTTTAGCCGATCTCTCCCCAGATACGAACTCAAGCCGCTCTAGTCTTCCTATCCCCAGAAAGGCCTCGAGCACCCCCTAGACCTACTCCCTAGACCTAGTTGCTAACACGAGGCGAATTACTCCCTAAGTCCTACCCAAACCTAGTCGCCAACACGAGGCGAATTCACAAACCGATTACAACGATAAAATAAAAATACAAATACAAAAGACAAATATGAAACTCCCTATGAGGTAATCTGAAGGAGACGCCGAAGAATCGCTGAAGATTGTTGAAGTCCAAGCGTACGTTCTTCGTGTTGAGTTAGCGTGTTGATCCAAGCCTCCTTTGATTCCTTCTTTTGAAATTTAGTGGGAGATGTGTTGGTCTGGAAATACGGCCCTCTCAGAGTTTTTGAAGTGCTGGAATAGGGCTCTTGGCAATTAGTAGTTGGAGAAGACGAAATCCACCTTTTTATAGGACTGGAAGCTAACGCCGACGTTAAGAGTTAACACAGGGCGTTGACTCTGTATAGAAATAACTTGATGGCTCGGATCTTCAAAATAGGAAGGAGATTCTGCAACTTTGGAAACTTTCATTTTTGGCAACCTTAACGCTGACGTTGACTCTAACGCCGAGCGTTGAGTCAAATCATTCCCAAAGTGCTCCTGCAATTACGTCTGCTTCCCTCCATTCATTTTGCATTTTGGCGGGAACAAAAGTTAACGCCGGTGTTAAGAGTTAACGACGGGCATTAGCTTTCTTCCTTTCTTTTCAGCATGAGAACAAGTCTAGACCAATAGCAGCAACCTAGTGTCATATTTGTTCAAACCTGCATGCTAAAACACAATGACAAACAAGATCAAATACAAGTAGGATTTGTTTGTCCCAAATCAAAGGAATCTGGAAAACCATGTTCCAACAATCTCCCCCTTTTGATAATAACAAATCCAATAGAGATAAATCAGATTCATAGATAAAGAATTTGTGTTTTTATAAAGATATATGACACTAAGCAATTATAAGATAATGATACGAATTATAGATCATTTAAAGGTGCTCCCCCTACAAAAGTGCTCCCCCTTTGTGTATGCACCCATAGACTAGATTCATGCTCCCCATTAATCTAGTGAATACTTTTCCATAAAAAGGTTGTAAAATTATTTTTAAGAATGTTAATTCGAATAATGTAAATCAGATTGCATGAAGACTGAACTAAGAGATATAGAGATCAGATACTATTCAGCATGGTGATATTGGCAATTTTGCACATAAGGCTAACGCTAGGAGTTAATTTCTAACGCTGGCGTTAGAGGCTAACGCCTGGCGTTAACTACTTAACGCCGAGACAGTAGATGATTTCATGCACTTTTGAAAAAACTTTTCTTTGATTTCGAGTTATTATAGAAAGGCCTTCTTAGTATATAAATTTCAGACATTTTGGAGAACATTAGAAGACTCATTAAGCATGTTTTATTTGTTCAAATAAGGTTTTTATATTTTTATTTGGTTTTCAAATACTTGTGTTTTACAAGATCATTAAAGCTCAAAAATGATAAAATATGCCAAACACAAGATAAGCATATTCGATCAAAATCAAGAATGCATGAATAATATAATCATAAAGAGTGCATGCAAAATATATGATATAGGAATGTACTAAATTATAATACCCTAACCATATGCTTACACACTAGCCCCGTACTAAGTGACGAATGGGGATGAGGAGTTGCACACATGCCGTTGGTTAGGGTGTTAATCCCATATGCACACACTAGAGAATGCTCAACCTAGCATTCTTTCCCCCCATTGCCTCGAAAGGCCCCACTGGAACCCTCCCTGGTTAAGGACAAGACATGACATAGAGGTTAGGTCTTCTAATGCATACAATCCTATGCCCTCGCTATTGTGAGACACATAATGTGGGATAATGATCATGGACATCCTAAGCATTTTGTCCTATAAAAACAATTTAAAGTCACATAGTTATTTTATCTTTCAATTTTTCTACTTTAAGATGAATTCATTATGGCATTATTTGATAACTAACATGAATGATAATATTTATTAGTTGACAATGCTAGTATGATGAGTTCATATTATGCCATAAGAATAATGCATGTCTTTTAAATTGATAGAAATTCACTTTGTAGACCTAGAATTAAGTGATGATTTGATTTGACGTTATTGATATCAAGGTGATTCTAAGGTCTAGATATAGTAAGATACATGCAACCACAATACATAATTTATTCATGTAATTATCATGATCACCAATCATATGATGGAACCAAAAGGATCTTTTGTAGTTATGTGTAATGCTTGAATTAAAAGATCTTTTGATATTACATAATATAATTATGATCATTACTTTTATCACATAGAGATTTTGAAACTCATAATTAATTATTGTAAGTGAAATATATAAAACAATTCATATTCAACCTTTTCAAAATATTAAAGAGAAGATTGTAAGGTGAATAATGAATACAATGAGAAACTATTTTTTGGTTATTTTTGAAAGGTTTTATAAATTTTCTCTTTGGTTTTTGAATATAAAAAAAAATATATAATTTTCTTGACTTTTAATTTTCATTATTCTATTTTTCTTTAGCATAACATGGTATCTCTAGCATAGACATTGATTTCTTCTTATAGAAAGTGATGATGCTAGAATGAAATGTTTTGAGGGTCGAAATGAACCCAAACTAGCAAGGCTTGTTTGCCATTGCATAGATCTTCTTGACCTCGTTCCAGAAAGTTATTATGGGCGAAAATCAGGCGAGCGGATCAAAATTTATGATCGTTTGAAGTTTGCGTCAAAATCTCACATATTTTTGTAAATTTAATTTTGGTTTTTGTTTAAAAACATAACATAAGATTTTTGCAAATTTTTAATTCTGATTTTTCATGATTATGATTAAACATATTATGGGCTATTACAATGACACAAATATATTAAATAAGTAATCAACAACTTGTGCATTTTATGCATTTAGCCAAAGACCCCATAGTCTTCCTTTAAATCCCTTTTTGACAATTATTTTATTAGTCTTGATAATATCATATAAGCATTTAGCATTTAATTTATAAAGATGTTATAAGACATTTAATGGTAACAAATTTAGAATGTTAAAAATAAAAAGGATAGATAGGTCACTAGATAGATGATTTGACTTTTATTCAATTTCATTCAATCAATTTGATTTATTAATGAATTTAGGCTTAATGTATGAAAAGTCATATTGCAAGATATATATTTAGTGACCTTATCATGTTGGCTCAAGAAAAGTAAAAGAAAACAAAAAATTTAAGCATGAAGTAGAGTTAATGATATTTCATATTCAATTATTTTTACTTCATGCACATGATTGGATATTAATGTATTTGAGATTTAGGTATCCAAAGGGGACCAAGTGGAATGGTTGCTTTGGGTACCCAAATACATCATATTTGCTTTTATGGAGATGGAAATGAATGAGCCCTTTTGAGCGGAGTTTGTGTTTCATCTTTAACTTTGGGTCTCCATTCAAACCATGGTTTAATATTATTTTATGTATCAAATTTCCATTGTGATTATCTTTATCTTTAAGATTATAATTGTAATGATTATTGAAAGTTTTTTTTTATAGGAAATTTGTGAACATTTAATTTTATGTTGGGAGAAGATTGATGTTGTAAATGATAATGATGATTGTATTTTGGAATTTCATTTTCAATCTTTTGAAGTTTTTTATTTCCATTGTTTGACTTACTCAACTTTTAAGAAATCATATTTAACTTGCTTTTGGATTTTGCATTATATTAAGAATGTATGTTTTGAGATTTTTTTTATGATTTCCTTAAGTAAGTTGATTTTAGTTTTTAATTCATTATTCTTAATTTTTAAATTATGTTTAGCATTATTATAAGCGATTGTGCTATTTTTAAGAGTGGAAACAATTGAATCAATATGATTTTGATAGTTATTCCTATATTCATCAAATGTTTCATCCATCTCTTTAATTTCAATTTTATAGTCTTTACACTTAGCACAATCATTTTTCAAAGATGAAGTTTCTAAACATAATCTTTTATTTTGTTCTTTTACAAAAATAAACTCCTTTTCAAGTTTCTTGTGTTTTTCTTTTAATTCATTATATTCTACACAAGGTGTAATGTTTTCAACTAAGGAGCCATGGCAGATCGAGATAACTCAAAATTTGATTCTTCATTAACTTTTGCTTTTAAACCTTTATTTTTTAAGCACAATTTGCAATTAGCATTTTTCAATTTCTTAATTTTTCGCTTTGTAGTTTGAAGCAATTGTAATGTAGAAATAGAATTACATACAATAAGAGATTTTGAATTCCTTATAGCGCTTGTGGATGAGGCAAGATTTGAACATATTGTTCCTTTGTCTTCTTCATCTTCCTCTTCCAAACAAGAGTTTCCATCATCCTTTTTGCTTGATGAGCATTCTATGTATCCATCATTTGAGTAGCTTTCTTGAATATTTATGCAAGCTTGTATGTTCTCCAATTCTTGTGTTTGTTCCATACCTAAAGAAGGAGAATCATAAGATCTTTCAAGAAAATTCCAAATCTCATAAGCGGTATGTAAATTAGAAATAAGTTTGAAAATATTTTGATCTAACGCACAAAATAAACAATTTATAGATTTTGCATTTAAAATAATTTTGTTTCTAGTTAGTATGCTAGGTGGCTCAATAGTGATATTCCAAACTTTTTCATCTAAAGCTTTAAGAAAAATTTTCATTAATATTTTCCAGCCTTTATAATTTCTGCCCACAAATAAAGGCGGTGATAATACTTTTTCATTAATATTAAAATTTTCCCCACTAGTTGAAGCGAGATCATGATCAAGAGACGCCATTATTCCCGGTTGTTAAGCCGATTTGGAATAACTCGCTCTGATACAACTTGTTTGATCTTGAGGCGCCCTTAGAGGGGGGGGGGGTGAATAAGGGTTTTAAGAACTTTAAACTTTAATAGAAAACTTTTGATATTTTGGTAGAAGTAAGTTAAATCAAAAGTAAAGAGATAATGAAATTAGAAATGAAATCAATTTTATTAAACAAGAAAAGACATGATTATCATTTATAAAATTGATTACAAAATCTGATTTCTATGACGCTAGAAATCGAAGGCGAAATCTGAAATATTCTTTTCGTTTTCTATACCGACTCGTATCCCCACAAACCAATTGGCTTTAGCTGATCGATCCCCAAATACGGCCTCAAGCCGCCCTAGCCTTCCTATCCCCAGAAAGGCCTAGAGTACCCCCTAGACCTACTCCCTAGACCTAGTCGCCAACACGAGGCGAATTACTCCCTAAGTCCTACCTAGACCTAGTCGCCAACATGAGGCAAATTCACAAAGCGATTACAATGATAAAATAAAAATACAAATACAAAAGACAAATATGAAACTCCCTATGAGGTAATCTGATGGAGACGTCGAAGAATCGCTGAAGATTATTGAATTCCAAGCGTGCGTTCTTCATGTTGAGTTAGCATGTTGATCCAAGCCTCCTTTGATTCCTCCTTTTGAAATTTAGTGGGAGATGTGTTGGTTTGGAAATACGGCCCTCTCAGAGTTTCTGAAGTGCTGGAATAGGGCTCTTGGCAATCAGTAGTTGGAGAAGACGAAATCCACCTTTTTATAGGACTGGAAGCTAACGCCAGCGTTAAGAGTTAACGCCGGGCGTTGACTCTATATAGAAATAACTTGATGGCTCGGATATTCAAAATAGGAAGGAGATTTTGCAACTTTGGAAACTTTCATTTTAGGCAACCTTAACGCTGGCGTTTACTCTAACGCCGGACGTTGAGTTAAATCATTCCCAAAGTGCTCCTGCAATTACGTCTTCTTCCCTCCATTCATTTTGCATCTTGGCGGGAACAAAAGTGAACGACAGCGTTAAGAGTTAATGCCGGGCGTTAGCTCTCTTCCTTTCTTTTCAGCATGAGAACAAGTCCAGACCAATAACAGCAACCTAGTGTCATATTTGTTCAAACCTGCATGCTAAAAACACAATGGCAAACAAGATCAAATACAAGTAAGATTTGTTATTCTCAAATCAAAGGAATGCGGAAAACCATGTTCCAACAGAAGGGACCAACCAGGTCTAGCCCCCATATCGCGAAGGGCCATGCAGCTGTGATGGTCCGGAGCCTCTGAGCTGGGAGAAGTTGGAGTGGAGCATAGAACTGACACTTGGAGCACCTCTTTGCGAACTCCGCCACATCCTTGCTGAGGGTAGGCCAGAAATAACCTTGCCTCAACACCCTTCCTTCCAATGTCCTGCTCCCTGAGTGGCTGCCACACTCCCCCATGTGGATCTCCTTCAAGACCCTCGGGACCTCCTTCTCGGCTACACAACGGGCGAGGAGTCCCGAAAGGGTCTTATGATACATCCCACCTGCATGCATGGAGTAATAGGCAGATTTGTACCTGAGCCATCGCTTGTCCACTTCCCTGTTGGAACCGAGATTCGGCCCAACGAGGAGTTCAGACCCCAAAGATGGGTGCAACTCGCGCTTATTGATCCCCTGGAGCAACTTGGCCGAAGATTTAGAACTGAGACCCTTGGCGATAGTGTGGAGGTCCCACCACGCACCCGGAAGATTGTAGAGCGCTTCCCCTCCCAAGCCAAGAACTGAAGCCGGGCACCTTGGAGAGCTCTGTGAATGCTAACCAAAGATGACCTGAAGAGAGAGAAGCCAAAGAAGGAGCCTCTCCAATGGTGCCCTTAGGGTCTTATTTATAGTTTTCCTGAACTGGTCTGCTGATAGCGGGGTTCCGCCTTTTGGTTTTACTAAACGCACCCCAATTTGTCCTAACAGCCAAACTCCGTTGTTTCGATGGGCTACTAGAAGCCCACCAAGGGCAGAAGGGTAATTTCACCTCCTTGACCCTTGGGCAAATGGCCTGTGAGAGCGACACTCCTAGCAGTTCTTGCGAGTCTCCTCGCGAGTACTACTCGCGAACCCTCGTTAGGCGAGCAGCCGGCGAAGGCCCTGCTCGCCTTCCTTATGACGACGACCCCCCGGACCATGTCTCGCATTCTACCCTGCGGAATCACCTTGGCTCGCCTGGCCTGGATCTCGCGAGAGTGCATTGGTGAGATGACCACTTCAGCCTAAACCACATCTTTGAGCCTTATTCCCCCAGGCGAACACGGGGTTGTACACAATCCCCGCTCTTTGTGAGGTTATTCTAAGCTCGCAAAGAATCATCCAACCACGGGTGTTCGCCGACGACTGCTGATCTGTCGAGAATCTTTCTGTGGGTTCCACATCATAGCTATAAATACCACCCAAGCCGGGGTGATGGGCAACATTCTTCTCCATTCCTCCTTTTCCACCTCCTACTGCAGCTGCCGGAAAATGCCCCAAATTGATGAACTCCAAGCTCTCCTGAGGGCGTCCAAGGAGGGCGAGCTCTCCACCATGGCCAACACTGCCTCTTGGATGACCTTCAAGAGCACCCCTCCACCGCCCAAGACGAAAAAGGCGAAGCCAGTCCGCCTACCCCCCAGGGGGGGGGGTGCGACAAGATGGTACTGCTGGACTCCTCTCCTAATAACAGGCTCACCGGAGAGGTAAGAGCTACACTTCTCGCTTAACTATTCATTTGACTTCTCTGAGAATTGCCTGACTGCAGGACCCGCCACCAATCGACAAGGGCACGTGCGAAGACTTAACCGGGTCTCCCCCCGATCCTCCAGCGAAGATTGACCTCGCTAACGAGAGAGCTGCTGGTAAGTATCCCACTCTTACCTGCCAAAGTTAATATCTTGAATGACGGCCCTCTTACTTCTTATATCCTCCCCGCATGCGACCCCTGGTCGCCAGAACTCGTGATCCCAGTCGCCGAGCCTCCCTGATGCGACCCTTAAGACCCCGGGGTTCAATCTCCTGAGGGGGAGGGCTCCGGTGGCTCGCGACCGGCCATGACCACTCCTGCCGATGACGCCACGCACCTCGCTGGTCTAGGGAAGTCCGTTTCGCTTCCCTTTACCACTCTTTTTTAGGGTCGGTCTAATACCTCTCGCCCGCCTCCCGGTAAGGATTCTACCGCTTAAGAGGGACTATTCCCTGCAGCACTAAGAGAAGGTTTCGCTAACTGCTAACCCTGCTTAGATTTGCTCGCAGGTGATTCCGAGACCATCCCCACCGACTCTGACTTTGGGGAGGAAGAGATGTCGCCTATTCCTTTGCCGGAGCAGATGGACGATTTCCCGGGTGACCCGCGATACCCCAAGGCTATGAAGAGGCGAACCTCAAAATTGTTCCAGAAACAAGTGTGAATGCTACAAGACCTTCACCTCCAAGCGAAGAGGGACAAGGAGATTGTCGAGGAGCGGCACGCCGCTTTACTGGATGAGTGCACTCGGCTCCGCGCTGAGATGCCGCAAGATCTTGATGAGATGACCACTTCCCCAGGGACACACCTCACGCGAGTGGAAGACTATGCTCGCTTGATTCAATGCGAGGATCGCGCCGCCAACGCCTATCACTACCCTAGGATTCCACTGCGGTCAGGAGTGCGAGGTTGTGGTAGGTGGAAATGGATACACTACTAGTCTTCGCTCGCACTCCTTTTCCCGGCGAGCTCCCCCACGATGCATAATACTTTGTTTAATCTTGTTGGACAATTCCACAATTTTTCCTTTTTATTAACTATTTCTCGCCCACTGCTGGGGCTCCCGCTTACTTATTATTTGTCTATACAATAATGGCTAGTGATGCTCTCTCTCTCTCTCTCTTAATTTCGCTTTCTGGTTATTCCCGCATGAGAACTTCGATTATACTAATCTCATAGATGGGTCTCGCTCGCTAATATATCTGGGGTTGCCTTACGCTCTCGCATGCAACCATGTGCGGGGTTTTGCCTAACCGCACCCCCGTCACTTCGATTTCCTTCCCGCGCTTTTCATTTCCTATAAATAGGTACCAGCGCTGAACTCACCTACCGCTTTTAACGCTAGCCCTTCTTCTTCCTCTACCTGCGAGATCCCGCGCACTCTTCCTCGTGCCTTCTATTCTGTTTTTCTCGCAGGTTACAACAATGTTGGGCGTCGCTAGCGAGGCTGAGGGTCGGTTAAAGTACGTTTGGGCCTTTACCGACCACACTTTCTTCAACTGCAACATGTCCGAGGAAGAATACCTCGCCACCATCGCCGATTTCATACCACTGGGATTCTCCGCCCGCTGCCCTGCCGCGGACGATGTGATCAACGTTCCCATGCGAGACGAGCTCGCCATCCCTACCGCCCTCTTTGGGGTTGGCCTGCGCCTGCCCTTATGGCCGAAGGTTTGTCAGGTACTAGCTGATCTCGCTTACTTTCCTACTTTGCCAAAATTGAAATTCTCGCTCGCCTTCTTCAAGATCTCGCCATTTTGCTCGCCAGGTGCTCGAACACTTTGGCGTAATACTGGGTCAGGTGACCCCTATGCTGTGGCGGTAATCGACGCGCTCGCATGCTATATGCGAGAAGAGCGCATTGAGTTCAGCTTGCCGGTCTTCCGGAAGCTGTTCTCCTTCAGGTCCTACAAGGAGGGCACCGCCTACTTCGTGGGCTTGGGGCTCAAGGTCGTTGAGATCATCAATAAGAGTCATTACTGGGCTCAGAAGTTCCTCTTCGTCAAAGGGAACTTCGGCAACATTCCGTTCTCGCCCGTCCAGCTTGGCGAAAGCACCTATCGCCCCCATCTCTCGGCGGCCATGACGCCGCCTTGTTCCAGTTCTTTAATAAGAAGAACTTCGAGGTGGCCCATCTCCGCCGAAACCTCGACTCGCTCCTACCCGTGCTCCCTGGGGAAGGTATGTATCACGCTTGTTCGCCTATTTCCTCTCAAGGATTTCGCCAAATATTTCTAACCGTTAAATCATTATAGGTGAGCGAGACCTGCCCGTCCATACTCCTTACGCAAGCAGCCGGTCAGTTCCTGTGGACCTCGCTCTCAGAAAAATGGGAGCGGACGCCTGCCATGAGACTCCCCTCCCTACTGCCCCGCCTACTAGGAAGAGGGCTGAGTCTTCTGGCCACAAGGATCACTCCTTGCAGCCCTCGCAGAAGAAGAACAAGAAGAATCTCCCCCCCTCTGAGAAGGGAAAGGGGTATGACGATGTTGGTGTTTCCATGGTGATCTGGAAGTGGTCAAATATCTAGTCTCACTACCAACGCGATATGAGCCTATGGGGTCGCACACAAGAGTATCTTGAGAAGTTGGAGGGAGAATTTTGTTGGCTTGGGATTTCTCGAGAACTTGTATTTCTTGGCTTGAGATTTCTCGAGAAATCATATTCCTGGTTTGGGATTTCTCGAGAAGTCATTTGGGAGTTCTCGAGAAATTATATCCTTGGGATTTCTCGAGGACTGCATTTCTTGCTTTGGAATTTCCCGAGAAATCAGACCAATCCTATGACTTAATGGAACCCAGAGTTCAGTTCATCGAATTGATGGCATTTGTAGAACGCAGAGTCCAGTTCATCGAAATGAAGGCATTCGTCGAACGCAGTGTTCAGTTTATCGAACTGAAAGTTTTCGTCGACCATTGAGACTGGCGTTAGTCGACCGCTGAGACTGTTATTCGTCGACTGCTGAGACTGGAGTTCGACGAACGGCGAGCGCGTTCGACGAACGGCGAGCCTGTTCATCGAATGGCCAGCGCGTTCGACTAACGACAAGTGTGTTCGACAAATGGCTAGTATACTGCGTTCGACGAATGGTTCGATGAACGGCTAGTATACTGCATTCGACGAACGGTTCATCAAATCGCGCTCGATGAACGCTAGCCAGTTCGTCAAATGCAGTTCGACAAATCCTATTTTCTTCACTTAAAGTCGTGGCTGTGCGGATAGCTCCTTTTTGCACGTGGGTATAAAATAATACGATTCTTTTGACCTAACTGATGCGATCTATTTTGCGAAAGAAAGTGAGAGCGGCGGAAGAGTTCCGCATGTAGCCCCGGAAGGAAGAGTTCCGACCGGTCGATCCCGCCGCCACTGTCTCCTCTTCCTGTAGTCGGACCTAGCAGTCCGTGGAAGACATAGAGGACAGTTCTTCTCCAACCTAGATCTTGTGTGACAAGAGGCTAGGGTTCTCCAGTGCTCGTGTGGAATACTATAGAGGTGCAGATCCATTTCTGTGCAAGGAACTCAGCCGCACCATCTTGAATCTGACATTGGAGCATCTCGGTTGAGTATAGACTCAACCCCCTTCAGGTATTATCTATGCAAATGTTGTAGTTGTTATTTTATTTCTTGAATCAGTAAAATCGCAAGTTCCTTATAACTCTTTGGGTTGTTCTAGTTATTTATTCCGCCGCGCATATGTGATATGCTATATTATCATTTTTTGAAATGGTATTAGAAAACCCAACAGTGGTATCAGAGGGAGGTTTCGATCCATTGCGTGTAAATCTAGAAATTTAGAAGCGTTCTAAATGTATAGATTTCTTCCTGTTATATTATTTTGATGTAATATAAGTGGTCAGGGCTCTGCCCCTTGGTACCATACCAGGAACGCATGTGATTGCGTTGCGATTTCGTTGTTTCAGAAATTGTGTCTCCTTTGCAGTAACCGTTCCTCTAATTGGTTTGTCAAACCAAGCGTCTTAGATTTTGAATCTGACGATGAGAGACGAGCTTGTCTACTGCATAAGTGGAGTTGTTTTGCCTATGTCAAATGCATGTAAATCTGGAGATTTAGAAGTGTTCTAAATGTTCAGATTTAGCCCTTCTTATCAAAGTGTTGATAATTTTATTTTGTGCGCATTGGGGATGCATTTGGTTTGAAATATTGTATTTCTATTTTGTGAATGTGCACGGTGATTAAATGTTAATCACGATGAAATGTTCATCAATTGAAATATAAAATCCCTTATCCAATATTAAGTATTCGGATGCCTTCCGGTGGATGACACTCTTCCTGCCTCGATCGATGAAGTGTGGGCTTGCCAAAGCAAGGTGCATTAATCTATCTTGGTAAGGGTGCGAGCGGATAATTGTGATATCCCACTGTCGACATCGGGTCTATCTTAACTAGGTGACCTCAAAGGTTGAGTTCCTAGAGGCATAGGGTTGGCATGCACCATATGATGGATGCGAATAAAGAGTTATTCACCAACCATACAAGAGTTGCATAATGATGCAATTGACAAGTGTTGCCTACCTAAATAACCACATTATGAGAGGAACGCCAAAGCGGACTCGTTGTGTTGGTGAAATACGGATCTTGTCCACTAAGAGAGTAGCTCGCATAAACTCTCCGAATTGATATTAAGGGTTATCAAATTGATTAAAATAGTGGGAGCCCTTTTAATAGAAGTCTTTATTAAAGTAAAATGTATTTTGAAATATAGTACTGAAAATCTATTGCAAATTTATTGTAGAATTTCCATGGCAAATACATCTCACTCTACGTTGTCCCTGAGAGGCATCCTTGAGAAGGACAAGCTCAATGGGACGAACTTCCTCGACTGGTATAGGAACCTGAGAATTGTTCTCAGGCAAGAGCGCAAGCTCTATGTCTTGGAAGGGGAAGCCCCTGCA
Source organism: Dactylorhiza incarnata (assembly GCA_033032865.1). NCBI lineage: Eukaryota > Viridiplantae > Streptophyta > Magnoliopsida > Asparagales > Orchidaceae > Dactylorhiza > Dactylorhiza incarnata. The sequence goes on from JAWHQI010000078.1 coordinate 2,363,773, forward strand.
GAGCCGGCCGGGAATGCTCCGAGAGCAGACAAAGATGCTTACAAGAAGTATCAGGATGATACCTTGGATGTGGAATGCCTCATGCTTGCTACCATGTCCTCTGAGCTTCAGAAGCAACATAAGAGCATGTGTGGTTATGAGATAATCGGGCACCTCAAGAAAATGTCCGAGGGGCAAGCCCGGCAAGAGAGGTTTGACATATCCAAGGCATTATTTCAGTGCAAAATGGGAGCTCGAGACTCAGTAGGGACTCACATACTCAAGATGATTGGGTATATCGAGAACCTTGAAATACTGGGTTTTCCGTTGGGTTAAGAGTTGACCACAGATCTGATCCTGCAATCGTTGCTAGACAGTTATGAGCAGTTCGCCTTGAAATATAACATGAATGAAATAGAAAAGACACTGCTCAAGCTCCTTGGCATGTTGAGAACTGTCGAGAACAACATGAAGAAGGCCAAGCTTGCCAGCCCCATACTGATGGTGCATAAGGGCAAGGGCAAGGCCAAGGGATCCAAGAAGACGAAGATTGGATCTAAGTCTCCTCTTGATCCCAAGTCTTCTGCACTGAAAAGGAAAGGTCAGGCGAAAGAAGGAAAGTGCCACCACTGCGATAAGGCAGGGCACTGGAGGCGGAACTGTCCCCTCTATATTGAGGATCTGTAGAAGAAGAAGGGAAGTGTGACTTCCACTTCAGGTATTTATGTTATAGAGATAAACCTTTCTGCTCCTTCATCTTGGGTATTGGATACCGGATGTGGTTCTCACATTTGTACAAATGTGCAGGAACTGAGAAGGAGAAGAATGCTGGGTAAAGGGAAGGTAGACCTGCACGTCAGAAATGGAGCAAGAGTTGCTGCCTTTGCCATTGGTGTCTGTCATCTTTCTTTGCCCACTAGGATTGTAATAGAATTAGATAACTATTATTTCGTTCCATCCATAACTAGAAACTTTATATCTATTTCATGTCTTGACATGAAAGGTTTTTCATTTATGATTAAGAACAATTGTTGTTCGATTTTTATGAATGATGTTTGTCATGGTGTAGCCCAATTGTTTAATGGTTTATATATTTTGAACTTAGACCATCCAATCTATAATGTTGAAAATAATAAACGACTAAGAACACATGACTCGAATCCTACATACCTTTGGCATTGTCGTTTGGGCCATATAAACGAGAAACGCATATCCAAGCTCCATAGAGATGGACTATTGGACTCATTTGATTATGAATCATTTGAGAGATGCGAGTCTTGCTTATTAGGAAAAATGACTAAAGCCCCTTTCACTAGTTATACTGAGAGGGCAGATGATCTCTTGGGTGTCATACATAGTGATGTGTGCGGACCCATGAATTCTATGGCTAGAGGTGAGTTCCACAACTTTGTTATATTTACTGATGATTTTAGTAGATACAGATACGTGTTTCTTATGAAGAACAAATCCGAGACCTTTGAAAAGTTCAAAGTGTTTAAGAATGAAGTAGAGAACCAACTAGGAAAAAGGATAAAAGCACTCCGATCTGATCGAGGTGGCGAATATTTGAGTCAGGAGTTCCGTGATCATCTGAAAGAGTGTAGTATTGTATCACCGCTCACCCCACCCAGAACACCACAACATAATGGTGTTTCTGAGACGAGGAATCGTACCCTGTTAGACATGGTGCGATCGATGATGAGTCATGCAGATTTGCCCGTTTCGTTTTGGGGTTTTGCTCTAGAGACTGCCACTTTTACACTAAATCGAGTTCCGACGAAGACGGTTCAAAAGACACCATATGAGATATGGACTGGGAAGCGTCCCAGTATGTCTTTCATTAAGATTTGGGGATGTGAGGCATACGTACGACGTCAAGTGTCTAACAAGCTAGAACTCAAATCAGGTAAGTGTTATCTTGTGGGATATCCTAGGGAAACCAAAGGGTATTACTTCTACCTGCCGTCCGAGGGCAAAGTGTTTGTCGCAAGGACTGGCGTCTTTTTGGAGAAAGAGTTCTTATCCAAAAAGACTACAAAGGTGGAACTTGAAGAGGTTCAAGAACCACAAACAATGAATGAACGTGAATTGGAACCTGAGCAAGGACTATAATCTGTTGTAACTAGAGAACCTGCTCAAGAAACACAAGTCCTACTTAGATCTGATAGACCAAGATTTGAGCCTGAGAGATATGGATTTCTCGTGTCTCAAATTGGTAATGTATTGCTTATGGATCATGATGATGAGCCTGCAACCTATCAAGAGGCTATGTGTGGACCTGACTCAGAGAAGTGGCTTGAGGCCATGAAATCTGAAATGGACTCCATGTATACAAACCAAGTTTGGACCTTAGTGGAACCACCTGAAGGGGTACGACCCATAGGGTGCAAGTGGGTCTTTAAGAAGAAGACCAGCATGGATGGGAATGTACAGACATTCAAAGGCCGGCTGGTGGCTAAAGGTTTCAGGCAAATTAATGGTGTTGACTATAATGAGACCTTTTTCCCTGTAGCCATGGTCAAGTCCATCAGAATTCTGCTTGCTATTGCTGCGTATTATGACTACAAGATCTGGCAAATGGATGTCAAAACAGATTACCTTAATGGAAACCTCCTTGAGGAAGTGTATATGACACAACCCGAGGGTTTTGTATCTCCAAGTGAAGCCACTAAAATATTCAAGTTGAATCGATCTATTTATGGATTGAAACAAGCTTCTTGAAGTTGGAATCTGCGTTTTGATGAGAAGATCAAAGAGTTTGGTTTCATCAAGAACGAAGATGAACCTTGTGTTTACAAAAGGATTAGTGGGAACATTGTCATTTTCCTGATATTGTATGTAGATAACATACTGCTGATCGGGAATGACATTCCAACCCTGCAAGCTGTTAAGAACAGACTAGGGGACTTCTTTTCTATGAAGGACTTGGGTGAAGCGACTTACATACTTGGTATTAAGATATATAGAGATAGATCGAAGAAGTTGCTGGGTTTGACCCAGAGTACATACATTGACAAGGTGTTGAAACGGTTCAACATGCTTGAGTCCAAGAAAGGATTCTTACCCATGTCACATGGTGTGAGTCTCTCTAAGGACCAGTGTCCTAAATCTTTGGAAGATAAGGACCGCATGAAGTTGGTTCCATATGCCTCGGCAATTGGATCAATCATGTATGCAATGTTATGTACTCGACCAGATGTCTCATATGCTTTGAGCATGACGAGCAGGTTTTAGTCTGATCCCAGTGACGGTCACTGGATAGCTGTCAAGAATATCCTAAAGTACTTGAGAAGGACTAAGGATACGTTCTTGGTGTAAGTGGTTACACAGATGCTAGCTTCCAAACTGATAAGGACGATTCAAAGTCCCAATTAAGTTTTGTATTTTGCCTTAATGGAGGAGCTGTAAGCTGGAAAAGTTCCAAGCAGGAGATAGTTGCCGATTCTACGACAGAAGCCGAGTATATTGCTGCCGCAAATGCGGCACAGGAGGATGTGTGGATTAGGAAATTCATCAGCGAGCTAGATGTAGTTCCTAGCATTGTTGATCCCGTAGTTCTCTACTGTGACAACAACGGTGCAATTGCCCAAGCTAAGGAACCTAGATCTGGAAGTGGTCAAATATCTAGTCTCACTGCTAATGCGATATGAGCCTATGAGGTCGCACACAAGAGTATCTTGAGAAGTTGGAGGGAGAATTTTGTTGGCTTGGGATTTCTCGAGAACTTCTATTTCCTGGCTTGAGATTTCTCGAGAAATCATATTCCTGGTTTGGGATTTCTCGAGAAGTCATTTGGGAGTTCTCGAGAAATTATATCCTTGGGGTTTCTCGAGGACTGCATTTCTTGCTTTGGAATTTCCCGAGAAATCAGACCAATCCTATGACTTAGTGGAACGCAGAGTTCAGTTCATCGAAATGAAGGCATTCGTCGAACGCAGTGTTCAGTTCGTCGAACTGAAGGTTTTCGTCGACCGCTGAGACTGGTGTTAGTCGACCGCTGAGACTGTTATTCATCGACCGCTGAGACTGGAGTTCGATGAACGGCGAGAGCGTTCGATGAACGGTGAGCCTGTTCAACGAATGGCCAACGTTTTCGACGAACAGCCAGTGCATTCGACGAACGGCTAGTATACTGCATTCGACGAATGGTTCGACGAACGGCTTGTATACTGCATTCGACGAACGGTTTGTCGAAGCGCATTCGACGAATGCTAGCCAGTTCGTCGAATGCAGTTCGACGAATTCTATTTTCTTCACTTAAAGTCGTGGCTGTGCGGATAGCTCCTTTTTGCGCGTGGGTATAAAAGAATGCGATTCTTTTGACCTAACTGATGCGATCTATTTTGCGAAAGAAAGTGAGAGCGGCGGAAGAGTTCCGCCTGTAGCCCCAGAAGGAAGTGTTCCGACCGGTCGATCCCGCCGCCACTGTCGCCTCTTCCTGTAGTCGAACCTAGCAGTCCGTGGAAGACGTAGAGGACAGTTCTTCTCCGACCTAGATCTTGTGTCACAAGAGGCTAGGGTTCTCCAGTGCTCGTGTGGACTACTATAGAGGTGCAGATCCATTTATGTGCAAGGAACTCAGCCGCACCATCTTGAATCTGACATTGGAGCATCTCGGTTGAGTATAAACTCAACCCCCTTCAGGTATAATCTCTGCAAATGTTGTAGTTGTTATTTTATTTCTTGAATCAGTAAAATCGCAAGTTCCTTATAACTCTTTGGGTTGTTCTAGTTATTTATTCTGCTGCGCATATGTGATATGCTATATTATCATTTTTTGAAATGGTATTAGAAAACCCAACAACTGAGGCTTCCCCGAGCGAGATCTTTGATGCGCGAATCCTACACACCACTATAGGTGGTAGCTAGACTGCGGCACGAAATGACAGTGTACCGATCATTCAAGTAATATAAAATGAGGAGTAAATCCCCGAGTATCGATCTCGGAAGGAACACAGTAAGGTCGAGTTAACTATTGAGGAAGGACTTGAGATCGAAGTCCTTTAGGTCGGATGGATTGCGGGAGGCTTGGTTTGGATTGTGGAAAATAAAGTGAAAGCTACAACTACTCCTATGCAATGCCGCTATGCAATGCTTCGCTTGGCGGGATGGAAACTATGCAGGCCTTGAGCGCGCTGCTTCACTAGGCGGATGGGAGAGTAGGCTAGCGGATGAGGTGAATAAGTGCAGAATCGAACTATGCAGGCCTTGAGCGCACTGCTTCGTAAGGCGAATGGATTACACGGGCCGCTATGCCACGCTTCGCTAGGAGGAAGGAAGAGTAGGCTTGCGGATGGAGTGGGTCACACCGGCGGAATGAGGGTCGCAAGCACCTCGTCAACATGCACGCCACTAGTAATTGCTAGTGCGGCACACCAACACTCACACCACAATCTCCACTAAATCACACCTCATACACACTTATAAACAAGATGATTTCATATAAATGAAATAACATTACACACATGGTTTATAGTGCTCATCATCAAAAGATAGAGAAATCCTACCCTAAATAACAAATCAAGAGGAAAATGAGTAAAGGAATCAACCACGTCCGAAGCCTTGTTGGGATTCACGGTAGGAATCGTTGGGTTGTCAATCCACATCCAAACTCGGTCCACAACTGCGTCCGGGGTAGAGGAGGGCTGTCACTTCCTCCCAATGACCCGTCTTCTTCGTCTCACGACCCGATCTACTACGATACACGATCTCCTTGCTTGGTATTGATGATCTTTGGGTTAGAATCCTCTCCTTGAAGGCTCTTGGATGATGGAGGGTGAAGGAGAACGAAGAGCCCCTGAAAACGACGCTGAAAAAGACCTAAAAATGCGGATTAGGCGAAAGGATTCGTGAAAATGCGTATTTATAGAAAGCAGAATTTTGAGCGCGCACGGTCAGTGGCGCACGACCAGTGACCGTGCGTGAAGGAATGCCAGTGATAGTGCGCGAAGAACCTGTAGCATAATCCTGAACTGCAAAATAGCGCACGATCAGTGGCGCACGACTAGTGGTCGTGCGCACTATATCCAGTGGTCGTGCGCAGTGCCGGACAGACCCATTTTAAGTGAGAATTAATGCACGATCAGTGGCGCACGACCAGTGGTCGTGCACACTAATGTCCAGTGCTCGTGCGCAGTGTTCCTATGCAGTTTTTGCGCCCCGGAACACTCGCACAACCCCTGTATCAACATGAAAGATCATCGGGCCACGCAAATGGGCATTCCACACATTCTCAAATATAGAAATTAAATTGCAACATAAAGCATAAGTAAGATAAACATAAAAATACACAGAAATGGGCCTAAAAGTGCACATAGCATGGAATATCAAATATGAATGAAAACATGCCTAAAGTGTAGTGCAAAGACTAGATAATCGGCCCGAATGAGTCCAAAAATATGTATATAATTGGGACTCATCACACCCCCAGACTTACCTGTTTGCACGTCCCGAGCAAACAACTCTCGGCGGACGGGAAAAACAAGGGCTAGAAAGGTGATTGTGGCTAGGAGTAATATGTGAAATCAAATAATCACGTACATAAAATTTTCGTAGAAGAAATTTCTACTATGCAAAGTAATTTACAAATATCTAAAATAGTAAATAAGAGATTAGTTTACTCAAAAGCTGAACCAAGTGAGATCTGCCAGTCACGAGTAGGGAGGATGTAGAGACACGCTCAGACGAGTATTTCGACAAATACGGGATACGAAACTAACTCCACCGAAATACATCGGTGTCGGGAGCCATAAGCTCGCACTTTCGCACTCTCTCCACAACATTAGGTAAAACTACACACTAGTCAATAGGGCTTTCGGGTAAATATGTGGCTTAGGTTGCGGTAGGATATACAATGATAAACTCGGAGGCTAACGCACCTAACACATTTGAGCAATACAATTTGTAAAACCCCGGCAACACATAAAGCTGATGTGTTCATCGCCAACACCCAACATAAAGTAATTCCTATCAAACAATTCAGAACTTCTGAATTAGAATGTAAAGAACTCGGAATTTTTTCTTTTGGAGCGCTAATCTTTTCAATTTTTAGCTCACTAATACCCTCTTTTTTTTTCTTTACTTTTTTTCTTCAACTTAGCCAATAACACCACGTCACAATAATTAGTTATACTATAAAGCTCAAAACACGTGCGTATACAGGTTTGGTGATCTTGGCTAAAGAGAGAGCGGTGGAGCTAAATAGAAAAGGTGGGATAGGCTCAAAATTGGTTAGCAAGGGTAAATTTCTGGTTTTTGGCTCAAGGCTCAAACGGTCGAAAGAATGGCCTACATCATGCTAATGCATTAGAACTACCCGGTGCCTATGTTTCGAGAGTCGCTAGGGTCAAGTTCTTAGCCACCGAGAAAGATAACTCTTTCTCCCGACTAGAGAAATACGAATCTAGCGTTCGATACCAACTCACCTACACTACCGGTAGATCGGCACAGGTTCATGCTTTGAGTCAAATAAAACTCTAATTACTAGATTAGATAAGAATAAAGATACAAAGCATGAAAATAGAAATAGCTTCTACGCAAAATTCTATGCAAAATATGAGTATTCGATTAGAACACTACTGGAGTCGACATCGTACTCCAAACCACAATTCCTAGCTAACACAATTCACTTCCCGGCTCCATTCCGAAAGGAAATTTGGCACGGTAGCACTCGCAAGTAAGTGCGTGCATAGTGGGTGCGGTGTGTGCGTGCCACATAAAAATTGATAAACTAAATAAACTGAAAGCTAAAATAATAACACTACCGGAATGTGTGCGTGCGTGCACGTGCATGGTTCTCACTCTCCCCCAGACTACATGAAAGCATAATCTAAAATATGATTCTTTAAGCATTAAACTAAGGAGAAAATGGAGAGTGTACCCCATGCTCAGAACTGAGCATACCGGAAGAATTGGCGTTAAATTCTGAAAATTTCTCTCCAAGAGTCCGCCACCAAAGAAATTGCCGCACACCTGCAGGCAAAGCGGCTCCAAGCAATAATATATAAAACTAAACTATTAACGGGTTAGCAACAAAAACTTGGGTTGTCTCCCAGCAGCGCTTTTGTTTACCGTCCTTAAGCTGGACTTAATACCTGTATTAAGCAATTTTAATAACATTGTCTAAGCATAAAGCGAAAGCTAATAAATCCTAATTATTACATGCCAAAAGGATCAACTATAAGTTGATTTAAAATAGTAACTAAAAATAAAAGAGATGGGTCCGAAGACCCAACAGCAGCAGACGAGGGGGTCGGGAGGTTTCCACCTCCATATTTCATCTTTCTTCATCCTCTTCCTCTCCTCCAATCGGCAGTCATGGATGAAATATCGTTTACCACCCTGCACCCAGACTTTCAAGGAAAACGCGGGCAATGATGATGAGGTGGAATAGAAGATTGATTTCGTCATTGCCATCTGCTTTCGTTTCCAAGACTGCCTCTCAGAATCTCCCAAAAAGGGGTCCAAATATTCATTCACCTGCAGGGGGGTATACAAAATATCAGAATTCAATGCATGAGGGGAAGCAAGAAAGATGACTTTATCAGCAATATAAGAAGGAGGGTTAGGAAATAAATTGGACGAAGAACTAAAAGAAGCAAACAAAGGAGGAGTGGCCCCGGTGTCACTCCCATCAGGTTCCACAAAAAACTCAATGCCGGTTGCCATAGAATCATTGCAGGCATAATATGAGCAGTTAGGAACTTCAATGATGAGTTGGACCTTCTCCTCTGGTGATGAGGTAGAAACCTCATCACTAAGGAAAATGTCCTCCTCAGTGCAACTCAGCACAGCTTCAGGCTCCATAGGCACATCCTGCACATCTAAAAATTCGGCAATAAGAGCAGAAGGTACATGCATACTGATACAAGAAAATATCTGAGTAGAGATAGGACTCAAGATAGAGTCTGATAGGAGTGAAGAAATATCCTCAGATACGGAATCCACAGGAAATGACGGTACAGTAGAGGAAGAAAATTCCAAAATGTCGTCGTAGTGATCAGCAGCGACGCTGATCGACGCATTCGTTGTGCTCCCATGATGACCTGGGGGCCTAACGTATGTGTCATCAGCGATGGAAGGAGCGGTGGCATAGGAAGGCAGTGGAATGGAGATAAGTGCTGGCTCATCATCCTCTCCCAATTGCAACTTCCATTGCTCACAGTCTTTCAGCGCGTGATCAAAACTCTGACAACACAAACAACGCTTCCCGATAGGTTTTGACTGTGGAAAAGCCAAATCACCCGGTGAAGGCGATGCTCGCGATGGGGACGCATACTTATAATACGTAGGTTCATTGTATGAAGTTCTAGATTCTCCATACGATGAACTACACGGATTATAATTATGGCTTCCTAAATAGCACTCATCACTAGAATGATTAGACGATCTACACCACCTACATTGTTGGTAAGCATACATATTGGTGTAAAGAAGGATTCACAACAAATATAAACAGAAATTGATCTCAATATGCACGAAATAAAATTTAAAACGGCGGAAACCTGATTTTTAAAAATGAAAAATAGATTAGGAAGAAATAAAATAAAAAGGATGCAATTTACAAATGAAAGGGCTTCTACCTCTCGGATTCTCCCTCTCCAGAAAACTCACACGTCTGTGCTCCCCGGCAACGGCGCCAAAAACTTGATGCGCGATTCCTATAGACCACTATAGGTGGTAGCTAGACTGCGACATGAAATGGCAGTGTACCGATCGTTCAAGTAATATAAAACGAGGAGTAAATCCCCGAGTATCGATCTCGGAAGGAACACAGTAAGGTCGAGTTAACTATTGAGGAAGGACTTGAGATCGAAGTCCTTTAGGTCGGATGGATTGCGGGAGGCTTGGTTTGGATTGTGGAAAATAAAGTGAAAGCTACAACTATTCCTATGCAATGCCGCTATGCAATGCTTCGCTTGGCGTGATGGAAACTAGGCAGGCCCTGAGCACGCTGCTTCACTAGGCGGATGGGCGAGTAGGCTAGCGGATGAGGTGAATAAGTGCGGAATCGAACTATGCAGGCCTTGAGCGCACTGCTTCGTAAGGCGAATGGATTACACGGGCCGCTATGCCATGCTTCGCTAGGCGGAAGGAAGAGTAGGCTTGCGGATGGAGTGGGTCACACCGATGGAATGAGGGTCGCAAGCACCTCGTTAACAAGCACGCCACTAGCAATTGCTAGTGCGACACACCAACACTCACACCACAATCTCCACTAAATCACACCTCATACACACTTATAAACAAGATGATTTCATATAAATGAAATAACATTACACACATGGTTTATAGTGCTCATCATCAAAAGATAGAGAAATCCTACCCTAAATAACAAATCAAGAGGAAAATGAGTAAAGGAATCAACCACGTCCGAAGCCTTGTTGGGATTCACGGTAGGAATCGCTGGGTTGTCAATCCATGTCCAAACTCGGTCCACAACTGCGTCCGGGGTAGAGGAGGGCTGTCACTTCCTCCCAATGACCCGTCTTCTTCGTCTCACGACCCGATCTACTCCGATACACGATCTCCTTGCTTGGTATTGATGATCTTTGGGCTAGAATCCTCTCCTTGAAGGCTCTTGGATGATGGAGGGTGAAGGAGAACGAAGAGCCCCTGAAAACGGCGCTGAAAAAGACCTAAAAATGCGGATTAGGCGAAAGGATTCGTGAAAACGCGTATTTATAGAAAGCAGAATTTTGAGCGCGCACGGTCAGTGGCGCACGACCAGTGACCGTGCGTGAAGGAATGCTAGTGATAGTGCGCGAAGAACCTGTAGCATAATCCTGAACTGCAAAATAGCGCACGATCAGTGGCGCACGACCAGTGGTCGTGCGAACTATATCCAGTGGTCGTGCGCAGTGCCGGACAGACCCATTTTAAGTGAGAATTAATGCATGATCAGTGGCGCACGACCAGTGGTCATGCACACTAATGTCCAGTGCTCGTGCGCAGTGTTCCTATGCAGTTTTTGCGCCCCGGAACACTCGCACAACCCCTGTATCAACATGAAAGATCATCGGGCCACGCAAATGGGCATTCCACACATTCTCAAATATAGAAATTAAATTGCAACATAAAGCATAAGTAAGATAAACATAAAAATACACAAAAACGGGCCTAAAAGTGCACATAGCATGGAATATCAAATATGAATGAAAACATGCCTAAAGTGTAGTGCAAAAACTAGATAATCGGCCCGAATGAGTCCAAAAATATGTATATAATTGGGGCTCATCAATCTTACAGGCTGACCTCCCCGAGGAAAGGGAGTCCGGCGAGCCCGTCGAAAAGGTTGCCAGGATCTCTTCCCTGCTAGTGCCGATAAACCACTGGAACATTGGTCTCGGCCAAAGGCACAAGGATGAGGCCAGCGAGTGCCTGCTCTACTGGAATCCCGAGGTCAACACGACCACCATCTCCACCCTCCTCCCCTCTTGGGTGGAGCAAGCGACGGTCAACGGGTAGGCGTTCTCGCTCTCCTTCGGACTTTATGTTCGTGAGGATGCCTCGGTCTTCAAGGCCGAGACCGCGAGGACCCTGGCGTACGAGAGTGCGCGGGCCCAACTCCGCTCTCTGGAGCTCGCCCACATGACGGGCCGGCGCTTCCTTCAGCAGGAGCGCCATAACGAGGAGCTCGCCCATGCCTACAAAGACTCTGCTGCCGAGATCACGAGTATAAAGGAGAGGTTGCTCGCCTCTGACGAGCTTCTCCCCGTCCTTCAGGGTGGAGTGGTAAGTCTTCGAGCTCTCGCTTCCATCCTTTTCTAACAACACCTCTTTGGCTTACCTACTTTCTTTACAGGATGCCAAGACCGCCCAGGATCTTCGCCCTCGCATCTCCATCTTGGAGAATGAGGTCGCCGGGTTGAAAGATGACAACCAGGAGCTGATCCATGCCACCGTACCCTATCTCCTTGCCGCCTGAAGAATGACCAGCGAGCCGGGGAGGAAGAATGCCGAGAGGCCTCCATCACTGCGACGCTGTACATCTTTCATGCCATCCAGGGAGCCGGTCCACTGTCCTCCAAGGCGGCCAATCTGACGATCGAGGATGTTGTCCCAGAGCTATTCACGCCAACCCCGCCTCCTGCAGACAGTGAGGATGATCCATCCGCCAGCGAATCTTAAAATGGACTTGTATTTTTATTCTGTATTTTGGCTGGCGAGATCGCCGCAACATTTGTAACTGACTAGTGAAATAGAAATGAAAATTTTTGCCCACCTGTTCATTGTGTTCTCATTTTCCATGCATGCTATTTTTTTATCGCATTTATATTGCTTTACGCCTTCGCCATTGCATTCGTCGTGCTCGCGCTCGCATACCGCATGGTCGTCCAGCTCAGGCTTAGAACGCATACTCACCACATTAGTTCTCATCTTTGTAGTCTACTTTAGGGTCACGAGTACCCTAGGATCAGCCCTACGGATCTCCATCTCGTGAGGGTTGAACATTTCCCCCCCTCTTTGACTTCAGCGAGCGAGATCCCTACCTGATCCCCCGCATTGTCCTCGGGGATTGGAATGATCCTTCTTATACTTTCCCCTTTAATTTCTGCGAGGACCCCACTCCCCGGGAGGCCTTCTGCGCGCGGGATGAGCTCCCCCCTTTCTGGTCGTATGAGATCACCCCTTCTTGCCGATCTAGAAGACTCTTCTCTGGAGCCCTACTAGCTTCTTCGTGAGATCAACCCGAACCACCGGCTAGTTGGAGCCTGGAAGCGGAATCATCCGGGGCCTTCCAACACCAAAGAATTTGCTACCTGCTAGCCTCTCCAGAGATCAACCTGACCCACCGTCCATGACATCCCGACAGTGGAATGGATCTGGGGCATTCCAGTACTAAGTAACTTGCTACCTTGCCAGCCTCTCCAGAGATCAACCTGACCCACCGTCCATGAGAGCCCAACAGCGGAATCGATCTGGGGCATTCCAGCACCAAAGAACTTTCTACCTTGCCAGCCTCTCCAGATATTAACCTGACTCACCGTCTATGAGAGCTCGACAGCGGAATCGCATTCCAGCACCAAAGGAAGGACGCTTGAGGATTTCTGCTTAGAAACAATTTCAAAGTTACTATAAGAAGAGCAAAGCATACAAGTCAATTACAAAAACTTTCATGGATTGAACCGTTTCAAGTCATCCCCACTCCTGGCCCGGCCGAGTGGCACACCTTCCACATCCTGGAGGCGATACCCTCCTGACTTGAGCACTTCACTTACAATGTAAGGCCCCTCCTAATTGGGGTCAAGCTTACCTACCACGTCTCCTCTCCCAGCCGCATCAACCTTCTTCAGGACCAAGTCCCCTTTCTCAAACTGTTTTATTCTGATATGTTGGTCGAAGTATCGGGCCATCCACCTCTTGACCTCCTCCTGCCAAATGGTAGCGAGATTCGGAGTTCCTCCACCAGGTCCAAGGATAACCTTTGCTCCTCTTCGTTCTCCGCCCGCTACTCGTCATCACCTTCTCCCACGGCGACTACCCGGGGGGACTTCACCTCAAATTCTATGGGAAGCATGACCTCTGACCCATGAGACCGTTTGAAATGGGTCTCCCTTGTGGCCGTGTTTGGAGTAGTTCTTGTTGGATCTTACGACGCCCTTAGAGGGGGGTGAATAAGGGAATAAAATTCTTTTTATAATTTTTGAGAAAATTACTAAGTTGTTTTGATTAATAGGAAATAATGATGACAAATTAGAAATAAATAATTTAGATTTAGAATTAAAACTTAGAAACACAAAATAATAAAGATTACGCCAAATGATAGAAATCAAAGTAAACACAAAAGAGACATGATTATATTATGTGAAAAAGTGTTTACATAAAATTTGATTTCTATAACGTTAGAAATCGGAGGCGTACAAAAATGATTTTCTTTTCCTTTTCTATACCGACTCGTTTCCCCACGAACCGGTTGGCTTTAGCCAATCCTTCCCCGGAAATGTCCTCAAGCCGCTCTAGCCAATCCTTCCCCGGATAAGGCCTTGAGCACTCCCTAGATCTAATCCCCAAGACCTAGTCGCCAACTCACGCGGTGAATTCCCCCTAAGCCGCGCAAGGACCTAGTCGCCAAAAACAAGGCGATTTCACTACAACGGATACAAAAAGTGTGGAATGGAAATAATAAATAACAAGCAAAACTCCCTCTTGAGATTTCTGGAGATGAGGATGAAGGATCGCTGAAGCACAAGTGAGGTCGAAGCGATCGTTCTTCGGATGCAGCGTGATGGCTTCCTTCTCCAGAATTTCTTCTTTGGCTTTGAGTGGGAGATGATGATTTGGTAGAGTAGCAGCACGAGAGTTTGGGCACAAGTAATATCTCTGGAGTGTCTAACCAAAATGAGAGAGAACACTTCAATTTATAGACCTTGGAGCTAGCACCTGCGGTAGTGGTTAGCGCCGGCGGTATCGTTCGTGTGGAGCGGTTGCGCAACCGTCAGTGGCGTGGCGCTGTGCACGAACTGGAGATAGCGCCTGGCGGTAGCGATAGCGCTGGCGGTAGCGGGAGATAGCACTGGCGGTAGCGGTAGCGGTAGCGGTTACGAAATCGTCGCGTGCACGAATTCGAGATAGCGCCTGGCGGTAGTGCTGGCGATAGCGGTAGTGCTAGCGGTAGCACTGGCGCTAGCGATAACGCTGGCGATAGCGCTCCTCCTTTCAAAAGGTTGTTCCAAGCTGCTTTCTACCAGTGGAGTATTACATCTATAGTTCCTGCACACTATAAACACACTACAAGCAATATTAAATACAATATGGGATTTGTTATTCTCAAACAAAGGGATGTGACACACATGTCCAACAATCTCCCCCTTTTGATAATAACAAATCCTCTAAGCAAGAAATCAACAATAGTGTTTATAGATAAGATAAGCAAGATAAAAGTGCAACTATAGTATATGATATGCATGAGAATGTGCATACTCCCCCTATCGTAATGCCCCCCCTACATAAATGCAATTTATGTGTTACTCCCCCTAAATGATAGATTTCATGAATTTATTCTCCCCTTAATCTTCTATATTTCTTCTATATAGATTTCTTCAATTAATCTCCCCCTTTTGGTATTATCAAAAGAAGGTGGGGTGAGGGTAGTAAGGAGGCATTAATATATCATGATCGAGCTTTTCGAAATATAAATAATGATAAAGAGTTTAAGCATTGTATATAAGAGATTTCAAATAAAAAGAATAAGAGTTGTAAGCAAGCGGAAGATTATAGAAAACATCTTTGTGTAAGCATTAAGATCATAATTATAAATATGAGTTTAAGTTCAAAATGTAAAGATGTTGTAACCTTTTTGAAATCTCAAAGTTTTTTATAAAAATACCAAGCATGAAATGAACAAATCAAAGAGAGATTAAGCTACAATGTTACTTAATTCTAAGATCAAGAAATACCAAAACATTGTAGAGATCATGCTAGGTTATCTAGTGCATTTTTATATATGGAGTAGTATAGATAAAGCATTAGAATCCAATACTCATGAGAAGAAGTGTTATGAAAGATAATGATGTGCACATAAGTGTATTTTGGGCAATGTTAACAATTGATTTAAATCATCAAAATACAAGACATATGTAAAGTAAAGTGCACAATAAAACACAAGTAAATTACTTTCACACACATTTTAATGCACATAATTTTTAACAAAGTGGTGTAATAATTAAAGTTTGCACAAGACACTTTATTATTCTTTCCTAGGTGCTCAACCTCACAATGCTTATGAAGACTTATCAGGAGGTTCAAGTAGTGCTTGGGGAGTTATATTTGTCTACATATATAATTTTTTGTTCACATTTGTGAGACAACATTCTCCGAATACACTTGTTTTGCAAACCAAAATTTTTAACTTAACCACTTTTCTAAATTTCATAAGTGCAATTCAAATGTAGTGTAGGCAATAAACTTATGCAAGTTTTAATTCATTGCACAAATACAATACACAAGCAAGCATTTTTAGATTTAGACACACATGTTGATTACCAAAATAAGTGAGTGAAATGTATCATTATCAATCATAAAATATTTACTCATACTTAGAGGCATGCTAAGCTTGGATCTACACATTTTGCAATACAATTGATGCACTTTAAATAGATATATCAAAGCATGATAAGCAAAACAATGTTCATAGTAATTTGAAAGAATATGTTTTAACATTGTAAATAATTCGAAATAATAGAATTCATACATGCCTGATATTGGCAATGAAGATCATACAGTTTTTTTGTTGTTTTGAAAATTTTTAGTGAAATAAAAACTGTAAAACACAAAAACATATTTTTGTAATTTTTGAATTTTGAATTTTTGTTGTTGATTTGTCATAAAATAAATAAAACAAAAAATAAAAAATGTCAGAACTACAAATTAAAGTAGTACAAATACACTAACATATTTTTCTTGATTCTTAGAAAATTTAAAAATAGAAAATTTGAACACTCACGCTAGCGCCGGCGCTAGCGCTAGCGCGGGAAACAGTACTCGATTTTTTAGGAATTTTAAATTTTTGATTTTTGATATTGGTTAGGGGTCTTAAGAGTAGTCTTATGTAGAACTTTTGTAATTATCAGAGATGTCTTGATTGCTCAAATTGCATAAAACATTAGCGTTTTATATGTTTTTCATCATAAGATGTCTAAGACTCCTAATTCCAACCTTAACATTTGAAACCTTGCATCGGGAAGAGGTTTAGTGAATATATCAGCAAGTTGAGAGTCCGTGCCAATGAAACTAATCCTTACATTTTCCTTTTTAATGTGATCCCTTATGAAATGATGACGCACATCTATATGTTTGGATCTAGAGTGGTGTACTGGATTATTTGTGAGATCAATGGCACTTTTGTTGTCACATTTTAATTCAATAAGTTTTAGATGAAAACCAAAGTCCTCTAAAGTTTGGCTCATCCATAGAGCTTGTGCACAACAACTCCCTAATGCAATGTATTCGGCCTCTGTAGTGGAGAGTGCAACCGAATTTTGTTTCCTACTAGACCATGCAACTAATGAAGGTCCTAGAAAATGACAAGTACCACTAGTGCTTTTTCTATCAAGTGAACAACCGGCATAATCCGAATCGGAATAGCCATGCAATGTAAATGAATCATTATGTGGGTACCATAATCCTAATCTAGATGACCCAATGAGATATCTAAAAATTCATTTTACCGCTTTTAAATGAGATTCTTTTGGATTGGCTTGAAATCTAGCACATAAGCATACGACAAACATAATATCGGGTCTAGTTGCAATAAGATAAAGTAGAGATCCTATCATACCTCTATATAAAGTTTGATCTATAGAAACTCCTGATTCATCTTTTTCTAATTTTAGTGATGCACTCATTGGTGTAGAAACATGTTTAAGGTTTTCAAATCCAAAACGTTTAAGCATATCATGAACATATTTAGTTTGACATACAAAGATACCATCAATTCTTTGTGATATTTGAAAACCAAGGAAATAAGAAAGTTCTCCTACAAGACTCATTTCAAATTCATTTTTCATCACTAAAATAACTTCTTTACACATCTCTTCATTAGTATATCCAAAAATAATATCATCAACATATATTTGTAAAATAATTATATCATCATTATTGTGCTTAATGAAGAGAGTATTATCCGCACTTCCCATAATATAATCGTGCTTTAATAAAAATGATGTAAGTCTTTCATACCATGCACGGGGCGCTTGTTTTAAACCATAAAGCGCTTTTCCTAGTTTATAAACATGATTTGGAAATTTTTTTTTAATAAAACCGGGGGGTTGTTCAACATAAACTTCTTCTTTTACAAACCCATTTAGAAAAGCACTTTTCACATCCATTTGAAATAGTTGTATTCTTTTAAAGCTTGCAAATGCTAGAAAAATTCTTATAGACTCCAATCTAGCAACGGGTGCAAAAAATTCATCAAAATCTATCCCCTCGATTTGAGAATATCCTTGTGCTACTAAGCGTGCTTTATTTCTAGATATTCTAGACTCGCCATCTAATTTATTTTTAAAAATCCATTTTACACCTACAACCGGGTGATTAGATGGTCTTTCTACTAATTTCCAAACATTATGTCGCTCAAATTGTTCTAATTCTTCATTCATAGCCAAAACCCAAAATTCATCATTTAAAGCGGTAGTAACGGTTTTTGGTTCTATTTCGGAAACAAAACAAATATTTGAAAAAGATTCATGAAGAGAAGAGCGAGTTCTTACCCCGATGGATGGTTCACCAATTATCAATTCCCGTGGATGATCCTTTGTGAATTTTAAGACGCTTGGAGGTACATATTCATCTTTCTTGGCCTCCTCTTCTTCTTCTTTGGAAGGTTCTTCATCACCATGCTCCAAAGGAGGTAATAGATCATCCTCTTTACTTGCGGAAAGTCTTTCTATACAAGGAACAAGCTCATCAAATTTCACATTAATTGACTCTTCAACTTTTCTAGTTCTTTTATTAAAAACTCTATAAGCTTTACTAGTTGAAGAGTATCCAAGAAATGTTCCTTCATCACATTTTCATCAAACTTTCCCAAACTATCTTTTGTATTTAAGATAAAGCATTTACAACCAAAAACTTTGAAGTAAGACACATTAGGCTTCTTTTGAAAATAGAGTTCATCTGGTGTGAGATTTAAAGATGGGCGAAGCATGATTCTATTTATAACATAACATGATGTGTTTATGGCTTCGGCCCAAAAGGACTTAGGTAATTTATATTCACATAACATAGTGCGTGCTAGCTCTTGAAGTGTCCTATTCTTTCTTTCTACAACACCATTTTGTTGTGGTGTGCGTGGTGCGGAGAACTCATGTTTTATGCCTAACATATCACAATACAAAGTAAATTTTTCATTTTCAAATTCTCCTCCATGATCCGAACGAATGCATTTAATTTTTAAATCACTTTCATTTTGAATACGAGTACATACTTTTGAAAATTCACAAAACGCTTCGGATTTGGATGAGAGAATTATTGTCCAACAATATCTAGAAAAATCATCTATTAAAACATATGTATACAATCTACCACCAAGACTTGCGGTGCTAACGGGACCAAAGAGATCCATATGAATTAATTGCAAAGGTCTTGTAGTAGAAATAACATTTTTACTTTTGAAAGAGGATCTAGTAATTTTACCTTTTTGACATGGTGAACAAAGTGAAGGTAAATTTCCATTTAATCTAGGCAATCCTCTAATTAAATCTCTTTTGGCAAGTTTTACAATAAGCTTTGTGCTAGCATGTCCTAGCCTTCTATGCCAAAGATCAAGTTCATCATTTTTGGTAATAAAACATTTTAAAGATGATTTTGAAAGATCATGAAATGAAACAATATAAACATTGTGTATTCTTGGTGCAGTTAGTAAAATTTTGTTTGTAGTAGGATTAGATATTTTGCATAGATTAGTAGAAGATTCAAATAAAACACCTAATCCTTTATCACATAATTGGCTAATTGAAATAAGATTATGTTTTAGCCCTTTTACATAAAGAACATTTGATATAGTGAAGGATTCGTTACCAACTGTACCAATTCCCATGATTCTTCCTTTTCCGTTGTCGCCAAAAGTCACAATTCCTCCCTTCTTCCTTTCTAGGCTAAGGAACTTTGATTTATTGCCCGTCATGTGCTTGGAGCATCCTGAATCCAAGTACCACACGTCTTCATTGTCCTTAGCCTTCCTGCACATCTAGAAAGAAGATGAGAGTAAAGATCCGGATACCCAAGTGGAATCTCCCATAGAATAAGTGGAAGCCTTAGGTACCCAGATTTGCTTTAAAGTATTTTGTTTTATTTTCCTGCAAGAATTAGTTGTGTGACCCAACCTATAACAGTTTGCACACGAAATAAAGTGGGTTGAGACCCTTTTCTGTAAAATTTTCTTGCTGGAATAATTTTGATTTACAGAAGGAAAGTATTTTGAAAAAGAAATTTCATGTTTCTGGTATGAGGTGCTAGCGCCGGCATTAGTGGCTAGCGCCGGGCGGTAGCCCTCACCTCGATATCCGAGCCCAAACTTTCCAGATCCATGACACTGGTACCCTAGAATCATTTCCAGTGAATTTTGGCCTATACCAAATTTTTTAATGGCCATGGTGAGATCATGAACTTGTGCTGTAAGTGAAGAATTTTCTTTCACAAGCATGACACACCTATTTTCAAAACCTTTCTTATTATTTTTGATTTGCAAAAGAGAGGCTTCCAATTTCCTTTCTAATTCCCCCTTCTCTTTTGTAAGAGTTTTGGCATGAGAGAGGGCTTTAGAAAGTGACTCTTCTATATCTTTTGCCAATTTTGTGGAGTGATCACATTCTTGGCAAGAAACCTTTCTCTTTTTAAAACAATCACCTTTTTGGAAAGCTTTTGATTTTCTTTAATAAGAGATTCATTTTCACGATTCAATAAAATACTATCTTTCATATTTTTATCAAAAGCTTTGCAAGTTTCAAGAAATTCATTATACAATTCATCATAGGTGGGAGGAGTTACCTCAGTGTCACTAGGAACACTGGTGTCGTCGCCGTCATTTTAATGTCCCATGAGGCACATGTTTGCTTCCTCATCTTCGCTTGATGAAGACCCACTTGATTCTTCGGAGGAAGAGGAGGAAGAGTCATCCCATGTTCTAGCTTTTAGTACTTTCTTCTTCTCCTTCCCTTTGTGCCGTTTTTCTTTCTTCTCCTTCAAGAACTTTGGGCACTGGCTCCGAATGTGCCCCGTCTTCCTACAATGATAGCATTCCGGTGGAGGTCTCTCTTCTTCATTGTCGCTCTCTTTTTCCTTCTTTGAAGATGACCCTTTCCATCTTTCACCCTTTTGGAAATATTTTCGAAAGGTGTTTCTCCATTCCGGATTGCGCATGAACTTTCGGAAGTTCTTTACCAAAAGACTCTCTTCATCTTCATCCTCATCCTCTTGGCACTCCTTCTTCGATTTTAATGCCAACGACTTCTTCTTTGGCTCCTTATTGTATTCATCATGTTGGATTTTGAGTTCTACCTCATGGGTTTTGAGATTCCCAATGAGGCTCTCAACTTGGAGCATTCTTAAGTTGTGCGACTCCGAAATAGCCGTCACCTTCGGGTTGAATTTTGGAGGAAGAGAACGAAGGATCTTACGGACCAAGTCGCCATTTGAGAAGGTCTTTCCAAGTGCTTTTGAGGCATTGACAATCTTGGTGAAGCGCGTGTACATACCATCAACATCTTCGCTTTCATCCATTCAGAATTTTTCATATTCCGACTCCAGTTGGAAAAAGCTTGGAATCTTTAACCTGCGATGTACCTTCATGAGTAACTTCCAAATGATTCCAAATTTCATATGCAGTAGTACAGGCAGAAATTCTATTAAATTCATTTCTATCTAACGCACAAAATAGAGCATTCATGGCTTTTGCGTTATTTTTATATTTGAGTTTGTCCCGATCATCCCATTTATCTTTGGGTTTTTCTAACATAACCTCTCCAACTACAAATGTAGGAGGAGTGTATTCTTCTTCTACCATGTTCCAAACCTCAATATCTAGGGTCATTAGAAAACAACGCATCCTATTTTTCCAATAATTATAATCCGACCCAGTAAATAGTGGAGGTCTACTAATTCCCTGACCCTCGGAAAAAGCGAGATCATAAGACGCCATTATTCCTGGTTTTTAAACCGTTTGGAATAACCTGCGCTCTGATACCACTTGTTGGATCTTACGGCGCCCTTAGAGGGGGGGGGGGGTGAATAAGGGAATAAAATTCTTTTTATAAATTTTGAGAAAATTACTAAGTTGTTTTGATTAATAGGAAATAATGATGACAAATTAGAAATAAATAATTTAGATTTAGAATTGAAAACTTAGAAACACAAAATAATAAAGATTATGCCAAATGATAGAAATCAAAGTAAACACAAAAGAGACATGATTATATTATGTGAAAAAGTGTTAACATAAAATTTGATTTCTATAACGCTAGAAATCAGAGGCGTACAAAAATGATTTTCTTTTCCTTTTCTATACCGACTCGTTTCCCCACGAACCGGTTGGCTTTAGCCAATCCTTCCCCGGAAATGGCCTCAAGCCGCTCTAGCCAATCCTTCACCGGATATGGCCTTCAGCACCCCCTAGATCTAATCCCCAAGACCTAGTCGCCAACTCACGCGGCGAATTCCCCCTAAGCCGCGCAAGGACCTAGTCGCCAAAAACAAGGCGATTTCACTACAACGGATACAAAAAGTGTGGAATGGAAATAATAAATAACAAACAAAACTCCCTCTTGAGATTTCTGGAGATGAGGATGAAGGATTGCTGAAGCACAAGCGAGGTCGAAGCGATCGTTCTTCGGATGCAGCGTGATGGCTTCCTTCTCCAGAATTTCTACTTTGGCTTTGAGTGGGAGATGATGATTTGGTAGAGTAGCAGCACGAGAGTTTGGGCACAAATAATATCTCTGGAGGGTCTAACCAAAACGAGAGAGAACACTTCAATTTATAGACCTTGGAGCTAGCTCCTGCGGTAGTGGATAGCGCCGACGGTATCGTTCGTGTGGAGCGGTTGCGCAACCGTCGGCGGCGTGGCACTGTGCACGAACTGGAGATAGCGCCTGGCGGTAGCGATAGCGCTGGCGGTAGCAGGAGATAGCACTGGCGGTAGCGGTAGCGGTTGCGAAACCGTCGCGTGCACGAATTCGAGATAGCGCCTGGCGGTAGTGCTGGAGATAGCGGTAGCGCTGGCGCTAGCGATAGCGCTGGCGGTAGCGCTCCTCCTTTCAAAAGGTTGTTCCAAGCTAATTTCTA
The DNA here is from genome assembly GCA_033032865.1 of Dactylorhiza incarnata. Taxonomy (NCBI): domain Eukaryota; kingdom Viridiplantae; phylum Streptophyta; class Magnoliopsida; order Asparagales; family Orchidaceae; genus Dactylorhiza; species Dactylorhiza incarnata. The sequence goes on from JAWHQI010000078.1 coordinate 2,386,534, forward strand.
CCAGTGGAGTATTACACCTATAGTTCCTGCACACTATAAACACACTACAAGCAATATCAAATACAATATGGGATTTGTTATTCTCAAACAAAGGGATGTGACACACATGTCCAACAGTTCTTAGGGCCCAGAGGACCGAGGGTAGCTGCTCTGCCCAGTTGCCCCTGAGGTTCTCAACCTTCGTTTTGAGCAATTTCACAATTATTTTGTTTGGCGCCTCCACCTGCCCATTGCTCCTTGGGTGGGGGACTGACGCAAATCGAAGATCAATTCCAAGCTGAGTGCAGAAGCTGACGAACTCATCGCTGGCAAACTGCGGCCCGTTGTCCCTCACTATGGCCAATGGTAGCCCGTGCCTGCAAATTATTTCACCCCATACAAAATTTCTTACCACTTGGGATGTCACCTTAGCCAGTGCCTTCACCTCCAGCCACTTGGAGAAGTAGTCGATCATCACCAACAAGAACCTTCTCTGACCACTTGCCTGGGGGAAGGGACCAACCAGGTTTAGCCCCCATATCGCGAAGGGCCATGGAGCTGTGATGGTCCGGAGCCTCTGAGCTGGGAGAAGTTGGAGTGGAGCTTAGAACTGACACTGGGAGCACCTCTTTGTTAACTCCGCCGCATCCTTGTTGAGGGTAGGCCAGAAATAACCTTGCCTCAGCACCCTTCGTTCCAATGTCCTGCTCCCCGAGTGGCTGCCACACTCCCCCGAGTGGATCTCCTCCAAGACCCTCGGGACCTCCTTCTAGGCTACACAATGGGCGAGGAGTCCCGAAAGGGTCTTACAATACAACCCACCTGCATGCATGGAGTAATAGGCGGATTTGTACTTGAGCCGTCACTTGTCCATCTCCCCTTCAGGGAACTTCCCCTTTGTCAGAAAGGTGACGATGAGACTCATCCATGACTCTTGCAGGTCTATCTCCATCAGCTCTCCTTCATCGATGGATGGTCGGAAGAGCTCCGACACCGTCACCCCTGCCCGGGTACCAAACTTGGCTAGAAGGTCTGCATGAGTGCTTTCCTCCCTTAGCACATGTTCGATGGAGAAAGTGCGGAACTATCCGATGACCCCTTGACCATCTCCAGATAGCGCTGGAGGGTTGGCTCCTTTGCCTCGAATTCTTCCCTGATCTGGCACGCCACCACCATGGAGTCCGTCGAGACCTCCACGTCTTGCACACCCAACTCCCGGTCCAGCCGCAGGCCAGCTATCACAGCCTCGTACTCAGCCTAGTTGTTAGTGATTATGAAATGAATGCTGATGGCCTGCTCAATCCTTATCCCTTGTGGGCTTATCAGGATTACCCCTCCCCCAAAGGAGTGCTTCCCTGATGCCCCATCCACTAACATCTTCCAAGCCTCCAAGTGGGATGCCTCCTTCCCCTCCACCTCAGTCACGTAATCTGCCAGGAAGTCCGCCACCGCCTGCATCTTTATTGATAATCTTGGGACAAATGAGATATCAAACTCGCTCAGTTCCACAGAGCACTTGGCTAGCCTCTCAGAGTGCTCTACCCCTTCCATGATGTTGCGAAGGGGGTGGTAGGTTACCACCTTGATTGAATGTGCCTGGAAATAAGGTCGGAGTTTCCGGGCCGACACCACCAAGGTGAAGGACAACTTCTCTAGGATGGGGTACTGAAGCTCCGCCTTCCTCAACACTCAACTGACATAGTAGATTGGAAGTTGCCTCCTGCCTTCTTCCTGGACTAGTACCTAACTTACTGCCTTGGATCCTACCCTCAAGTATAAGGATAGGTCTTCTTCTGGCCTCGGTCCCTGGAGCAGAGGAGCCTGAGTGAGCTGCCTCTTCAATGCTTGGAAAGCCTCCTCACACTCCGAGGTCCATTCGATTTTTTGATTCCCTCTCAGCACCTTGAAGAAGGGTGCACACTTTTCCCATGCCCGAGAGAGGAATCTACTGAGACCGTCCAACTTTCCCGTGAGGCGCTGAACCTCCTTGGCGCTTCTTGGCGATCCCAGTTCCATGATGGCCTTGACCTTATCTGGATTAGGCTCCACCCCAGCTGGGGTGAGTAAGTGAGCTAGGAACTTCCCTTGGCTAGCCCCGAAGACACACTTCTGGGGATTGAGTTTCATTTTAAACATCCGCAAAGTCCCAAAAGTCTCTTTGAGGTCCCGGAGGTGGGATCCTAGGTCTCGACTTTTGATCATGAGGTCATCTACATAGACCTCCAGGTTCCTTCCTTTCTGTTCTCGGAAGACCCTATCCATCATTCGTTTGTATGTTGTCCCTACGTTCTTTAGCCCAAAGGACATCATTTTATAGAAGTAGCACCCATCCCCTGTGATGAAGGAGACATCCTTGACGTCGGGGGGGGGGGGGGGGGTGCATGCGGATCTGATGATAACCTGTAAAAGCATCTAAAAAAGACATTACATGGAAACCGACGGCTGAATCAACCAGCGCGTCGATTCTAGGCAAGGGTATCAATCCTTGGGGCATGATTTATTAAGCATGGAAAAATCAATACACATCCTCCACTTACCTCCTCCCTTTTTCACCATAACCACGTTGGAGACCCAGCCTGGGTACTGGATCTCCAATACAAAACCTGACTGGAGGAGTTTGCCCACCTCCTCTCGGATGGGCCCTTCTAGCTTATCTGCTATGGCCCTCTTCTTCTAACGGATGGGGCGGGTGCCAAGATCGAGGTTGAGGCGATGGCAAGCCACATCCACATCAATCCCGGGCATCTCCGCGGTGCTCCATGCGAAGACGTCCACATTCTCCTGGATGCAGGCCAGGATTTGCTTCTATTCCTCCAGGCTGAGCTCGCCGCTGATCTTGACTTTTTCTACCACCCCCGTCCGGGTGGTGACCTCAAGCTCCACGACCTCATCAACGACTTCCATCCGGGACTGCTTCCCCAATCCTCTTCCTTCTCCTCGCAACCTGGCACTTCGAACTCCTCCCTCCTTCCTTCCCGAACCTCCATCATCTCTTCCGCCCCTCCTCCTGGGCCTCCCCTTCTTCTTCTTTTTTCTCCTTCTCCTCCTCCATCGGCTCCTCCGAGCCTTCCTCCACTCTCTCCTCCTCACCATCTTCTCTGAGCCTCGCTGGCTCCCCCATCTCTCTCCTGCACGGCTCGTCTTACAAATTCTCTCGTGGGACTCGAGCTCACTAGAGCCGCGCTCGCTAGAACTGCGCTCGCCGGGGCCGGACTTACTGGGGCAGCACTCGCCGGGACTGCACTCACCGTAGAAGCGCTCACTTGAATAGCGGTTACCGGGATCGAACCTGCTGGTGAGGTGTTCGATGGGCTGGCAAAGAGCTCTCGCTCGAAGAGGTCTCGCCCTGCTCCTGCCACCTCCTTTCCCGCCCTTCCCCCTGGGGCACACTCGCTGACCCCCGGAGGGGGAGAACCTGATGTGTCGGGGTCGTGAACTCATTTCGCACCGCTGCGAAAGCGAGACCGATACTCTCGAAGACCTCCCTCCTGAGGTCCGCGAACATCCCTAATGTCACTGCCGGCTGCGAGATGGAAAACTCATCGCCCTACTCTTCATCTCCCGCCATGCTGCTTCCTTGAAACTTTCTTGCACCAGCTGCTGTCCATGCTCACCGCACCAAAAATGTTGGAACCGGGATTCGGCCCAAGGAGGAGTTCGGACCCCAAAGATAGGTGCAACTCGCACTTACTGATCCCCTGGAGCAATTTGGCCAAAGACTTAGAACTGAGACCCTTGGCGACTGTGTGGAGGTCCCACCACACACCCAGAAGATCGTAGAGCGCTTCCCCTCCCAAGCCAAGAACTGAAGCCGGGCACCTTGGACAGCTCTGAGAATGCTAACGAAAGATGACCTGAGGAGAGAGAAGCCAAAGAAGGAGCCTCTCCAAAGGTGCCCTTAGGGTCTTATTTATAGATTTCCTGAACTGGTCTGCTGAAAGCGGGGTTCCGCCTTTTGGTTTTACTAAACGCACCCCAATTTGGCCTGCTAACAGCCAAACTCCGCTGTTCCGAAGGGCTACTGGCAGCCCACCAAGGGCAGAAGGGTAATTTCACCTCCTTGACCCTTGGGCAAATGGCCCGCGAGAGCGCCACTCCTATCAGTTCTCGTGAGTCTGCTCGCGAGTAATGCTCGCGAACCATCCTTAGGCGAGCGGCCGGCGAAGGACCTGCTCGCCTTCCTTCTAACGACGACTCCCAGGCCATGTCTCATATTCTACCCTGCGGGATCACCTTAGCTCGCCTGGCCTGGATCTCGCGAGAGTGCATTGGCGAGATGACCACTTCAGCCTACACCACATCTTTGATCCTTTTTCCCCCAGGCAAACACGGGGTTGTACACTCCCCTTCGGGAAACTTCCCCGACGTCAGGAAGGTGACGATGGGACTCATCCATGACTCTTGCTGGTCTACCTCCATCAGCTCCCCTTCATCGATGGATGGTCGGAAGAGCTCCGACACTGTCCCCTCTGCCCCGGGACCGAACTTGGCTAGAAGTTTTGCATGAGTGCTTTCCTCCCTTGACACATGTTCGATGGAGAAAGTGCGAAGCTGTTGGATGACCCCCATGACCTTCTCTAGATAGCGCTGGAGGGTTGGCTCCTTTGTCTCAAATTCTCCCCTGATCTGGCACGCCACCACCATGGAGTCCGTCGAGACCTCCACGTCTTGCACACCCAACTCCCAGGCCAGCTGCATGCCAGCTATCACTGCCTCGTACTCAGCCTGGTTGTTAGTGATTGGGAAATGAATCGTGATGTCCTGCTCAATCCTTGTCCCTTGTGGGCTTATCAGGATTACCCCTCCCCCGAAGGAGTGCTTCCCTGATGCCCCATCCACTAATATCTTCCAAGCCTCCTAGTGGGAAGCCTCCTTCTCCTCCACCTCGGTCACATAATCTGCGAGGAAGTCTGCCACCGCCTGCGCCTTTATTGATAATCTTGGTTCAAATGAGATATCAAACTCGCTCAGTTCCACGGACCACCTGGCTAGCCTCCCCGAGTGCTCTACCCCTTCCATAATGTTGCGAAGGGGGTGGTTGGTTACCACCTTTATTGAATGTGCCTGAAAATAAGGTAGGAGATTCTGGGCTGACACCACCAAGGAGAAGGCCAACTACTCTAGGATGGGGTACCAGAGCTCCACCTTCCTCAGTACTCGGCTGACGTAGTAGATTGGAAGTTGCCTCCTGCCTTCTTCTCGGACTAGTACTGAACTTACTGCCTCGAATCCTACCCCCAGGTATAAGGATAGGTATTCTTCCGGCCTTGGTCCCTGGTGTAACGGCCCGTAGTCCGTACAATCAATTAATCTAAATTACTAAACATAAGACCATTATTAAAAACATCACAATGAGCTGTACATGACATAACAACACTAAGCAGATCACAGTTATAGATATATACATCACATAGAACTTTCATGTCGCCGTTACACAAAAAGTAGGAAACACAGTATTAAACTTTAAACATGCTAGTTCATAAACGGTCAAGGCGGCATTTGCAAAAAGAAGTAACAACATTTATGCTTTCAGGCGTTCTCCACAATGCACTAATGCTGGCTAGCATGCGATTCGCCTTTACCTAAAAAAATTTGATGTAGCAACCGTTAGCCTTTAATAAAGACTAAGTGATATTCTATCTCTTTAACCTGCTGTACATGCAAAGCAACAAAAAGATATAGCAATATGCGTAATCATTTTAAAGCTGTGAACTATAACATTGGTTATCATGTATTCCTTTATAAGCAATATGAAGTACCAGTGAACAATATAAGCTAAGCAAGTTGAAGCAGTACAGAACAGTAGTGAACATGCTATCATGTGATATATCATATACTAGGTAGTAGTACGTAAGCTATCATAAGACATATCATATACTGTAAGCATGAGTAAACTTTTAGAAAATGCTAAGGGCGATTGAATTGAAATTCATTTTCATTTTTCTTTTTCTTTGGGCCCGACCCCTCTGGGTCCTGTATCCAAGTCAGTACGTGCACACGCGTTTCTGCCTACGGCCGACTGACTTGGTAAACTATCATTCTTTTCGTGTCATTTATGCGCATTCATACTCAATTCAGCCCTTAACATTCCTACATGTCGACATGTTTTCCTTAATAAACATATGGTTGTTTGTTAATAATCCCCTCAGATTTGAGTCGTTGATTTTCCTTCATAGAGGCCATATCACAAACGACTAATGTTTCAATGATCTTTTCATACACAACATATTCTTATTCTTGAGAAATACCATGCCAATAAAGTGAAAATAGCTGAAAATAAGCATAAGTTAAAAAAAATAGTTCTCACCGTTCCTTTGCTTTTCCCCGAGTCACACCCCAAATCACCGTCATCTCTACCGGCAGATGCCATCCTCCGCAATATCTGTTATGTCAGTATTTAAAAATTAATAAGCATTCTATCGGGGTTGCATCACATCTATAGCGTTGACGTTGACTCATAGGGGTGACTCAAACATCTACGAATTTTCTTCATGAGGGATAACAACATTGAATTCAAGGGACCAATTCAGAGTGGACTGAAGTATTAGATAAACAGCAATAACACAAGTGCTGTACCAACCCACTAGAGAACAAACAACCGGCCAAACAAAACTGAAGCATAGCAGTTCACTGGTTTTGCAAAACCAGTCGGCCAACAGCCCATTAGCTTGCAGGAAATCAGTTTCCCAGCTCATACAACATCACTAGAAACAGCAGTGCAGAGGGTCACAAAGAAACAGGAAGTAGAAGCTTATGACAACTGAAGCAACAGTCTACTGATCAGGATAATGAAAATCCTATAGCTGAGCACAGAATTAGCCGGCCAACAGGAAGGAGAGGAGAAGACACAGTAGCTAAAACAACCATAGCAGCGGCAGCATAGAGAAATAGTAGCACAACAACAGTTCTCCCTCTATTTCCAGCAACTAAAGAATTTCCCAAAAGAACTCATAGCAGGTAACAAAAAAAATAAAGCCCAAGATTAACCAAAAGCCCACCGGCCAAAAAAATACACAGTGAACCCTAGCCGGCCAAATCCATCATAAGAAATAAAAATTTCACTACAGGTCTGCCCAAATCCATCATCAAGCAGCACAACAAATCAGCCAAAGAAACCCACCAACAACAGAGAAAGAGCTTACAGTTAGGGTAGGAATCCCGGTCTCGGTAATCTGATGCCAAGCCGAAGAGGATACAAGAAGCAGAATAAGGAACCCTAGCTGCGATACCGCCGCGACAGGGAGAGAAATAAGAAGAGCCGAATACATCTGGAAGTGTTAGTGGCGGCATAAAACAAGATCCACCGCCTTCGTTAATAGCCAATGCTAAAGCACCATACTAAAACATTTTGCTATCAGCACACCTAATTGTGACATTAGCTAGCAGCACACCAAGCTCACTCTTATTCCAATAGGCATTAGCTAGCCGCACCCCCCAATTAGCAAATAAATAGAAGCACCCGAAAATAGGAGATAGATAGCAGTACACCCCTTTTGTTTTTGTATTAGCATTCCACATATAATTTCCAAAGTTTCTTATATTACCTATAAACACACGCTCATTCGTTTTTCTGTTTTAAAGTTTATCATAGGGGATTTGAATTAGCACATAAAAATCATTATTTGGAGATATTTGTAATAACAAAGTAATAACAATAATAAAATAACTTACGGGAAACGTCGTGCATCAGAATTCTTCCCGCCTTATAGATTTTCGTCCCCGAAAATCGAATCAGTGCGTTCTTCAAATAAGTTAGGAAAAAGTCCTTTCATGGCGTCTTCCGGTTCCCACATAGCTTCATCTCGAGGATGACCTTTCCACAATACATGGACGAAGTTAACATTTCGGTTTCCAATTCCTTACTTTGCCGACCAATAATTTGATATGGTTCTGTTGGACTAGATAAATCAGCTTCGATCTGTATATTTGCAGTCGGAACAATCTCTTCAGGATTACGAATATATTTCCGCAGTGTTGACACGTGGAATACATCATGCAACCTCTGTAATTCTTCTGGTAGTTCTAAGCGATAAGCTACTTCGCCAACTCGTTCAATTATTGGAAACGGTCCGACATATCGGGGACTGAGTTTCCCCATTCGTCGGAGTCGTGACACTCCTTTGAACGGTTTAATTTTTAAGCAAACCAGATCACCAACCTGGAATTCGACAAAACGATGTCTGACATTATAATACTTTTGTTGACGATCTTGGGCCACTTTCATTCTTTGCTGAATAAGAACAATCTTCTCGTGCCACTTATCGACCTTCTCTTTATTGTATAATTGCCTTTCACCATCTTCCGCCCAACTTAAGGGTGTTCGACAACGACGACCATACAACGCTTCAAATGGTGCCATCTGAATAGAAGATTGATAGCTATTGTTGTACGAGAATTCTACCAGTGCCAAGTATTTCTCCCATGAACCTTTAAGGTCCAGCACTACCATACGTAATAAATCTTCTAGGAACTAAATAGTTCGTTCTGACTGCCCATCTGTTTGGGGATGAAATGCTGTACTGAATGATAACTTCGTTCCCAAACGCTTATGAATTTGTCTCTAATTATCGGACGTGAACCGACCATCTCTATCAGAGATAATCGTTCGAGGAATTCCATGCAGTTTTACAATTACGTCCATATATAGCTCATTCAATTTTTCAGGCGGCCCATCTTGACGAAAAGCTATGAAGTGAGCGCTTTTTGTAAGTCGATCAATAATAACCCATATGCCGTCATGACCTTGTTTGCTACAAGGCAATGCAAAAACAAAGTCCATAGCAATGTCTTCCCATTTCCATTCTGGTATTGGTAGCGAATGAAGGTAGCCTCCAGGCTTTTGATGTTCAGCTTTCACTATTTGACAAGTATGGCAAGATGCTATATACTTTGTCACATCTTTCTTCATTCCAGGCCACCAGAAGTCTTCTCTTAAATCACGATACATCTTTGTCCTGCCCGGATGAATTGAAAATGGCGTATTATGAGCTTCATATAAAATATCTTTTCGCAAAGTATCTACATCCGGAACACACAATCTTCCATTCATTAACAACAATCCATTCTGTTCTGTGAAGTTTGGCAGATCCTCATGTTTTACCTTTTCCATCACTTCTACTAAATACTCATTGTTGGGGAAATGATTTCTCTTAACCCCTAGAAATAAGTTGAATATGAATTCTAAGAAAGAAAAACAAGGTTAAGTAAATATGCGTCGAATACTATTCGACGCAACGTCGAAATGAAGTCGACGTTTCCTTCAGATTGAGTCAAAGTAACTTTAGGAAGATTTCGACGTATGTGTTGTCGACGCTACTCTGATTTCTATTCGACGCATATGGAGAAGTCGACGCACCTTAGTCGACGCACCTTCCTTATTCTCCTCTCGACGTCCAGCCAAGAAGAACTAGACGTTTACGTCGAATGGTAATCGACGCACGTCGATTTATATGACGGATTTAAATATGCGCCAGATCTCTTTCCTTCTTTCAGTAGATCTGATTTGTATGGAATAAATGTCAATATTTTATAGCCGTTCTGAGTCATTCTTTCCTTATATCTGATTCTTGGCTAATTTGATTAAACTTATTTGGACATTATTTGAAATCAGAATTAGTTCTTTCCTTCTACAGAAATAAATATTATGGAAACATTTTCATCTTTCTATTTCTCTGACTGATAATTGATTATCCTCCTATAGTATTATTTTGAATTAACAGAGCTATAAATAAAGAGGAGGTCGGCAGAAAAAGAAGAACAAGTGATTCACCATTTTACATTTGAAAAAGAGGAAGAACTCCCAAGTATAGAGAGAAAATTGAGAAATTGTTCTGCAGCAATATTCAAGCACTTCTTCTTCTCCTGCTTCTGAAGTCATTCTGCTGCAAGTTCTGATAGCTCTCACAAAGAGAGAAAAGCTACAAATCTTCTTCTCTCTATAGAAGAAAGATTTAATTCACTTCTTGTGCTTCCAATCTTCTTGCTAGGAAGAAGATTCATTCTTGTTCTTATTTCTTTCTTCTTTCTTATTCTTACTTAAATATTGTAAAAGAGTTTTTAGAATCTCTCTTCAAAAAATTCATTGTACTGGTTCTAAGAGTCTCCTTGTCAAAAGACTCAGGGTGGTTCTAAGAGTCTCCTTGTCAAAAGACTCAGGGTGGTTCTAAGAGTCTCCTTGTCAAAAGACTCAGGGTGGTTCTAAGAGTCTCCTTATCAAAAGACTCAGTGCAAGATAGTGAATTCCTACCAAGGGGGTAGAAGAGTGGACTACCCAAAGTTTGGGGAACCACTATATTTTCTTGTGTTGTGCTGTGATTTCTTTTCTTGCATTTACTTTATTTGTTTAATTCTTGTTGGTGTGTGGGAAGCTCTAATCTGTGATCATACACATATATATATATTAACTTTGCACAAATATTTTTAATCTCTATTCACCCCCCTTTAGAGAATTCTATTGAGGTTAACTGTGCACTTTCAATTGGTATCAGAGGGAGGTTGATCTAAAAAGGGTTAACTCCTTGATCAAAAAGATCCTACCTCTTGTTTTTATATATATATTTTTCTACAAAATTATTTTCATGGTATAAATCAAAGTTATGCTTCCACCAGACCACCAATTTGCAACCTTGAAAAGTTTGCACTTTGGAAAACAAGAATTAGAATCTATTTAAACTCTATTGATGATGAATTATTTAATGTTGTCATGACAGGTCCCCCCAAGCCATTCAAAAAGGATTCAAGTGGAAAAGCAACTGAAACACCTGCTACAAAGGCTGAATGGACAGAAGAGGAAAAGAAAGCCCAAGCATATGATGCCAAGGCTATGAATATCCTAGTTTCAACTCTCTCAGATGAAATCTTCCAAAAGATTGCTGAGTGTGAGTCAGCTAAGGAAGTATGGGAAGCTCTCACTAAAATGGTTGAGGGAAGTGCTGATGAGAAAAAGGACAGAAAGGCACTACTCATCTCCCAATATGAAAACTTCCAAAAGAAAGAGAGTGAAAGTGTTGCTGACATGTATTCAAGATTCAGCCTCATAGTCAATGAATTGAGAACACTTGAGAAGAACATATCTCTTACTGAGATAAATGACAAATTGCTGACTTGCTTCCCTAGCTCTTGGGATTCAAGAATCTGGCCAATCAAAGACTCCAGAAGTCAAAAAGAAATCTCAACTGATGTCCTATTGGGTAAATTAAAATCCTATGAACAACTTTTGAAAACAAGGGCTGAGAAAGAAGAAAAAGAAAAGGCTTCTCCACTCCCAAAAGAAAAGAGTATTGCTTTGAAGGCTGTTGAAGGAGTACCCTCTACAAGTGATGAGGAGCTGATCAGTCTACTGGCCAGAAGGTTCAAGAAGTGGATCAAAACAGAAGGATCCAGAGGAAGAGATTCAAAAACCAGGTATAATAAAACACCTACTAAAGAAATTATATGCTACTCTTGCAGGAAACCTGGACACATTGCACCTGATTGTCCTAAAGAGATCAACAATAAGAAGGATCTAAAAAGAACAGATCTAAAGAAGAAGAAGAAGAAAGAAAAAGGATTCATTGCTCAATCTTGGAGTGATTCAGAATCTGAAGAAAGTACCTCATCAGATGATGATCAGCAAGAGGTCAAGCAAGAGGAAACCTGTCTGATGGCCACTGAGAAGCCTGATGATACATCTATGGTAAATATACTTGATAATATAGATTTCTCTTCTACTGATTTCAAACAAAGTTTCAAAGAATTCTGTTTAGATCTAATCAAATCTGAAAAAGAAGTAAAAGAATTAAGAATTGAATTAAAAAATCTCAAACAGGAAAATACACATCATAAAAATTATAAGCTCAATCTAGAACTCTCAGAAGAGGAATTAGACAAAATCTATTCAGAAAATCTAACACTAAGAAAGGAGCTTGCAAAAGCTAAAGTCTTTGAAGACTCTCTAAATGGGAAAGGTCAGAAGCTCAAAAACATTTCTGAGAATCTCACTAATAGATTTAGAAAGCTAAATCAGAATACTACTGAAGCATCTAAACCTCAAACTTCCAGCAAATCTGTCTGGAAACATCCAATTCACTTCACTAGGGAGAATTATCTAACAGGAGAAAGATTACAAGAAAGTCCTGAAATAACCACTGTTTTTAATAAACCTAATCCCATTACAGATAAAGGAATCTTAGGAAAATATCCTCAGAAAAATTTGAACATGCATCGAATTCTTACCAACGTGCGTCGAGTACTAATCGACGCTTATACCAAAATGCGTCGACTTCTACTCAACGCAACCTCTCTCATGCTTCGACTGAAAGTAGACTCAGAATGAAGAAAGCGTCGACTCCATATCGACGCAACCAGAAACCTACGTCGAATTCATATCGACGCAACCATAAGTCTACATCGAATCCCTATCGACGCAATAATTCAGACAGAAATTTTTTTGTTTCCAAATAGGTCTCTCAATCCATGTCCTTCTATTATGAACATTATTTCTGTGATATCATCGAAGAAGATTGGTATGATAAGCCAGTACCCCATAAGAAGGAAGGATACCCTGAAAAACCCACTTATTCTTTTATTAAATCTTTTACTAATGAGAGGAAGGGACCCCAGCTCAGCAGGGTCCAAACTAATGTTTAAAATTCTATGTGCAGATGTATCACATCTCCAGGATGGTGTAGTACTTGGACAGTGGATGCTCCATGCACATGACAGGATGCAAAAACCTATTAATCAACTTTGAGGATAGACTTGGACCATCAGTAACCTTTGGAGATTCTAGCTGTGGCCAAACCAAGGGCTTTGGAGATTTCAAAGAAGGGAAAGTCACCTTCAAGAATGTGGCAGTAGTCAAAGGACTAAAGCACAATCTGATAAGTATAAGTCAGATATGTGAAAATGGTAGGTATGAGGTAAAATTCACCACACTATTCTGCCATATTATTGATATCAAGACTGGTGCTACAGTACTAAATGGAACTAGAAAAGGAAAAGTATATGTAGTGGACTTTAGCTCTTCACCCACAGAAGTTTGCTTATTCAACAATATCATAGATAAAAATGAACTATGGCATATGAGACTAGGTCATCTAAACTACAAAACCATTAGTAAACTAGCAAAGAATTACCTAGTCATAGGTTTACCAAAGGGTAGGTACTCTAAGGATTCTCCATGCAGACCTTGCCAACTGGGAAAACAGACCAAATCATCTTTCAAACCCATTGGTAAGGATGACTCTCCCAGGGCCCTATACTTACTACACATGGATCTCTTTGGTCCCATATCCACTCAGAGCTTAGGTGGAAAATCCTATACCTTGGTTATTGTTGATGATTATTCTAGGTTTAGCTGGGTATTCTTTCTAAGGGTTAAATCTGAAACCCATAAAATTCTCTCAAAATTCATAAAACAAATTCAATCTGAGTTCAACTCCAATGTTTCAATTATAAGAAGTGATCATGGGACTGAATTTGAGAATCAGCTGATTTGTAGTTTCTGTG